>CM071794.1:16231033-17695200 GCA_036559045.1 Platycarya longipes
TAATCAACAGATTCCCTTCCATGTACCACAATACCAGTAACCAATTTAACACACGATCTTTAATTGAGATAATTAAGGCTAATACAATAATGCCTTTGGGTTCCAATTCATGTCTGTTGTAGACATTATCTTGTCATCATTCATCCACACCATTTAATGTACGTATAAAGTGGAAAGACAAGAAAATAGAAACAAAATAACCATAATTGATATCTTTAAGTGTCAAAATAGAATCATAACATTCATGAGCTCAATAACATGTTTACATCATAAGACCCATACTGTTAACATGTTCTTTAAACTGTTTCGCTATCAGACCCTTTGTTAATGGGTTTGCTATCATAAGCGAAGTCCTAATATGTTCTATGGACACTGTTTGTTTCTGTACTTCCTCTTTGACGCTTAGGTATTTGAGCTCCATGTGCTTAGCACCTTTAGAATACCTATCATTCTTGGAGAAAAAAAACTGCAGAGGAATTGTCACAATAAATTCTCAGTGGCCTGGCTATAGAGTCAATAACCCCAAGCCCTGAGATAAAGTTCCTCAGCCATAAACCATGTACTGTGGCCTCAAAGCATGCCACAAACTCAGCCTCCATTGTTGATGAAGCAGTGATTGTTTGCTTCATACTTCTCCATGAGATCGCTCCACCGGCCAATAGGAAAACATAACCCGAAGTGGATTTCCTGCTATCAGGACAACCGGCAAAATCAGAGTCTGAGTATCCAGTTACCTCCAAACTGTCAGTTCTTTTGAAAGTAAGCTGGTAATCCTTAGTTCTTTGCAAGTATCGCAATACCCTCTTTGCTGCTTTCCAATGAGACATCCCTGGGTTACTCTGGTAGCGCCCAAGCATGCCAACTGCAAAGCTAATATCCGGTCTCGTGCAAATCTGTGCATATATCAAACTTCCCACAACCGAAGCATAGGGAATCTTTGTCATCTTTTTGCGCTCCCACTCAGTTTTAGGACACTGTGATTGGCTAAACTTATCACCTTTTGATATCGGAGTATCCAGTGATGAACAACTTTTCATACCAAATTTCTCAAGAACTCTTTCCAGGTAACTTTTCTGAGACAATCCCAACAGTCCTTGTTTTCGATCTCGAAAGATTTCGATTCCGATCACAAATGATGCCTCACCCATATCTTTCATTTCAAAGTTCTTAGAGAGAAAACCCTTGGTTTCATATAGTAAGCCAAGATCACTACTAGCCAACAAGATATCATCAACATATAGAATCAAAATTATGAACTTACTTCCACTGACCTTTAGATATATACATCGATCAACGATGTTCTCTTTAAAACCAAAGGCAATAATGGTATCGTTGAACTTTAAGTACCATTGTCGGGAAGCTTGCTTAAGCCCGTATATTGATTTCTTAAGTCTACACACTAGGTGATCTTTGCCCTTTTCTGAGAAGCCCTCTGGCTGCTCCATGTAGACCACTTCATCCAAACTTCCATTTAAAAATGCTGTTTTCACATCCATCTGATGTAACTCTAAATCATAATGAGCCACCAATGCCATAATGATTATAAATGAGTCCTTTTTAGATACTGGAGAAAAGGTCTCTTTGTAATCAATGCCTTCTTTCTGAGTGAAACCCTTAGCAACAAGTCTGGCCTTATGTCGTTCGATGTTGCCTTTTGAGTCACGTTTGGTCTTAAAGACCCATTTACACCCAACTCTTTTACTACCTTCAGGCAATTCAACGAGGTCCCAGACTTGATTCTGATCCATGGATTTCAACTCTTCTTTCATAGCATCAATCCATTTACTAGAATCATTTCCCTCTATGGCTTGTGAAAACGTTAGTGGATCTTTTCTTGTCCCAATGTCAAATTCAGATTTTTGGAGATACACCACATAATCTGTCGAAATGGCAGGTCTCCGATCTCTCTGAGATCTGCGCAAGACAATCTGTTCTGGTGACTCCGAACTTGGTTCATCAATGGTATTTTCATTCTGAGATGGGTGATCATTTACTTGTTCCACGGTATCATCGTAATGATCAATTAAAAGAACTATTATCTTTTCTGAGGATGTAGGTATAGGGACATCTACCCGTATTTCCTCAATGATCACATCTCTAGGTTCAATTTTTCCACTGATCTCGCCAAGTTCAATGAATTTGGCATTTCTTGTTTCCACCATTCTCGGACTGTGATTAGGACAGTAAAATCGGTACCCTTTGGATCTCTCTGGGTAACCAATAAAATATCCGCTTACTGTTCTAGGATCCAACTTCTTTTCATGTGGATTGTAAAGTCTGGCTTCGGCTGGGCAACCCCAAACATGCATATGTCTTAAACTTGGTTTCCTACCAGTCCATAACTCGAAAGGAGTTTTTGGAACTGCCTTACTGGGAACTCGGTTTAAGATATACATTGTCGTCTTAATGGCTTCACCCCACAATGATTTGGGTAAGGTAGAATTACTTACCATACTTCTGACCATATCCAATAAGGTCCGATTACGCCTTTCAGCAACTCCGTTCTGCTGTGGCGTCCTGGGCATCGTATACTGTGCAACAATACCACGCTGTTCAAGAAGTTTGGCGAATGGGCCCGGATTACGGCCCGATTCATCATACTTTCCATAGTATTCTCTACCTCTATCCGACCTGATGATTTTCACTTTTCTATCTAACTGTCTTTCCACCTCCATGAGAAATACCTCAAGTACCGATACAGTTTGAGATTTCTCATGCAACAGATAGATATATCCAAATCGTGAAAAGTCATCAATAAAGGTGATGAAATACTTTTCTCCACCAAAACATTCTATGGAGAATGGTCCACATATATCTATGTGAATTATTTCTAGAAGCTCTTTACTTCTTGTGGCGCCTTTCTTAGTATGTTTGGTTTGCTTTCCTTTTATGCAATCCATACACACTTCAGGATTAGTAAAGTCAAGGTGCGGAAGAATCCCTTCTTTTACTAATCTCTGTAACCTTTCTTTGGAGATATGCCCCAACCTTTTATGCCACAAGTCATATGAGTTTTCATTCATCATGTTTCTTTTCATTCCAATACATGTTTCATGGTGTTGGGTATAGGTATTTTTAATGAATGTATTATCAAGGCAAAGTTGATAAAGACCATCGGAAAGAAACCCAGAACCAATAGATAAACTGTTTTTAAACAAATTGAAACTACCATTATGGAACGAAAAGGAATAACCATCAGTATCAAGTCTGGAAAGGGAAATTAAATTACGCCTCACAGAAGGCACAAATACTGTGTTATGGAGGTCTAAACAATGACCGGTACTCAAAATTAAACGAAAGGTCCCTATGGCTAAAACTTCAGCCTTATTCTCATTTCCCATAAAAATGAACTGCTCATTGGGGCTTGGTGTTTGGCTTGTAAGGTATCCCTGCATGGTTATAGAAACATGAACATTAGCACCTGAATCTAGCCACCAAGAATTAGTAGGAACATTTACAAGGTTTGATTCAAGACATACAAAGGTAAGTAGCTTATCATTCTTTTCGAACCAAGCCTTACGTTTTGGACACTCAGCTTTCATGTGTCCATGTTCCCTACAAAAGTAGCATTTGCTACTGTTGTTCTGAACCTGATTAGCTTTCACAGGTTGCTTTCCTTTCAGTGGTCCAGTTCGCTTCTTTTTACTGTAATGGTGCTTTTTCTTTCCAGCTTCTTTATTCACGAAATTGACAGAGTGATATCCTTATTGTTTCAGTCTTGCTTTCTCCTGAACTACCATACTTGCCAACTCATTCACATACCATTTATCTTTTATAGCATTGTAATGCATCTGGAATGGACCATACTGAGGTGGCAATGAGTTCAGAATAAACTGAACAATGAAAGACTCATCTACTTTCATTCCTAGGGTTTGCAATCTGGCAGCGATATTGGTCATTTCAAGGATATGCTCCTGCATTCCTTTAGCACCATCATATTTCATGGTGGTGAGTCTAGCCATCAGTGTTCCTGCTAAAGACTTATTAGCGGATTTAAACCTCTCCTCAGCATTTTTCAAAAAGGTTTGGGCTTCCTCAATACTAGGGAGTGAATTTTTGATATTTTCGGCTATGGTAATTTTCATAAATATTAAACTCAGCTTATTCGATCTCTCCCATTGTTTAAAAGATTCTTTCTGATCATTGGTACTGGTTTCAGTAATAGGTGATGGTTTTGAACTCATAAGGGATGAGTCTAAATCAAGGACTCCTAGGGTGAACCTAACTCTCTCAACCCATTCAGAAAAATTGGAGCCATTCAAAATAGGAACAGATGAAGTCTGTGAGTGTAGTGATGTGGGTACGCTTACTGCAAGGAAATTTTATAATAAATTGCTTTGAGTTAGACACTTATAAACAATAATCAGAATTTAAACAATAATCAGAATTTAAACAATTATGGAAGAACTAATAGTGTCATCAAAACCCTCCTTTGGGAGTAGATCTTGACACACAAGGTGTTCCATCCAGTATTAAATTCTGTGGATGAACTAGCTGTATCATCAGAATTCTCCTTTAGGAGTAAACTCTGACACACAAAGTGTTTCCTCCAACCTTACTTTGATGGATAAACTAGTAGTGTCATCAAAACCCTCCTTTGGGAGTAGATCTTGACACACAAAGTGTTCCCTCCATCATATCCACCTTACTATGGGTTTAACGACTTGTCACCAAAATCAAGAAAATCTTGTACCTTTGGGCGACCGATTTTCTCTTGATTTTGACGTAAATCATTTATCCCATATTGGATATACATGGCATAATTACAAAAGCCAAAATAGACAGTGCACAATAATAATATGCATACAATGTGAATAGCAATAATATGCATGAAATAAAAGGTTTAATGAATTTTACAACGGATGTGAATAATACTTACTAAGTAAGTTCCCAGGAAAGAATATTATTTCCTAGACAGAACTTCAAGGTTCCCAGGAAAGATTGGACGGTCACAACGGACACACTTGGAATTTCCAATCTCCTAGACAGAACCGCCTCAGTTTGTACACATTCAGCCCCACAATAAAATTCATAATAAAAAAAAAATTCATGTTTAAACCTTAATTGATTTTACAGGAAAATCACAGTAATAACATTATAGAATTTAATAAACTTTTCATATATACATGTACATAACAATAATTAAATGTATGAGATTTAATACATGTGATTAACAATAATAACATGCATTAATTTAATACACAATAACATGCGTGTAAAATTTAGTACATGTACATACAATAATAACATGTATATATAACAATGATATGCATACGAGAAAATAAATATACAAAACTTTATTTATTAATTTATTATTATTATTATTTTTGAAATAATATTATAATAATAAAATATTATTTAATTTGAGTCGGGTCGGGTCAGAAATCCGGGTCAGGATCCGGATCATGAGTGGTCAACCTTATTGGTTGACCTAGGTCGGGCCTTACTATGGAGGCCCGATCCCTTCTTTCCTTATTACTACCGGGCTGGGCCATGAAGCCCGGTCCAGAATTTTTGCAACCTCTTTTTTTTTTTTTTTTCTTCAGGCTGGGTCGCCCATCAGCCCTTATGCTCTTTCAGAATGGATCCTTACTGGGCCAGTGCTCATCACCCAGCCCATAACAAATAAAACCCTAAGTTTAATCTTCAACCTTCAGCAGCAGCAACACGTAGTCGTCGACTCCTTCAGGGTTCAGATGCTGCAGCCTTCAGCTGCGGCCACAGGTGTCTCCGGTAATGAGGAGATGCCAATCTCCTTCCGCCGGTGACTTCCAGGTCAGCTTCGTGTATTCTTTTATTTTTATTTATTTATTTATTTTTTTCAGAAATCGGCATGGCAGTGGGCTTTGAAGCCCTCTGCCATCGTTACAGAGCACACCGGTGATTGGGCTTCTCAGCCCCTTCACGCCGCCGCTCCAAAACCGTCATTGTTGGGCTGATGGCCACCACACACCGTGCCCAACCAGTCGGCTTCAATGCGCGAGTGCACACTATCCAAGCCGAACCTTTCTCCATATTCATAATATCTTATTTGAAACAGACATCTCTCACTTTCCTCTTTCTCCATACAGTGAGTGAAAAAGCAAAAGAGAATTAAACCAAAACACAAATGTTTTACAGCAAAGGGAAAGTAAAACCAACGAAATATATGTGCGAATTAGGTGATTCTTTCACGAAACACAGAATCGATGTTAACGACATGAATTTATTTGTCAGATACAAAAGACAATATTTTCGTCTTTTACGACATGCGATAAAATCATACGTACGCCCAATTATATAATATAAAATATTTTATCGAGATCATAGAAATCTACAACCTAAAGCTCTGATACCACATGTTAAATATTTTAACATGATATTAATAAAATGGATCTTTGATTTTCTATGATCTACAATAATAAATTAATAATATGAGCAACGTACCTTTCTCCATCTGATTGATGAACAATTAATCTGACTATGAGAGAAGGATTGCCCTAACAACGTTTGCCTCACAAGTGTCTCCCGATGGCTAAAGGCACTCTAATGTTGTAGTGAGAACCCTTGAGCCTCCCAGTGCTATTTATAGACTTCCGACCATCAAGAAATCTATGAGTTTGTGTTTGACTATAATTAGAGATACAGAGTTTAATCCTATCTCTTAGGAGTAATTTTTTATCCCTTCATAACTCAAATATTATCCAATAAGATTTTGAACTATTTCAAACTGATAAGATGGGTGTGTGGGTCACAGAGTTTAAATAAAACTCTTACAGAAGGTACCTGCCACAATTTCTGATACAAGGATGTTCATACTGAAGTGACGTGTCAACTACCATCTGCATCGAAGCCTCCAACTCTTTCCTGATTTCCCCCTCTGTAAATATCCTGGGGATCGTCTTACTAAAATGCATAGAGTCAGGTTGCTCCTGCACATCTTCGTTTTCATTCTGGCCGCGCACAGACAATCGATCCTCTTCATGTTGAGAAAGTTTAATGAAACATGAAGCAAACTCTCTCCATGTATTTATTATACTCTGAGTAGGTAGCATCTAACTGCAAAGCTATCATTTCCAACCATTTATTATACTCTGTGTGGAAATGGTTGAGAATTGAGCGCAAGGCCGAGACTTAGCTCGATACTCGCTCGATATACCGCTCGAGCGAGAATCAGGCAGTGATCTCGCTAGATGTTCGCTCGACGTTTCACTCGAGCGTGAAATTGAACGATGCGTCGTCTGAAGGACAGACGCGTCTCAACCAAAGAGGTATGTGAATTTACCGTTGTATTCTCGCTCGACTAGTCGCTCGAGCGAGAATCACCCCGAGATAAAGAGGTCAGGCAGTAACTTCGCTCGACCATCGCTCGACACCTCGTTCGAGCGAGAAACGGTAAACTCTGTCCAGACGTGATTTTTCAGGCACACCTTTTTAGTCTTTATAAATACAGTCGTGAAAGACATGTCTAAGTACGAAAATATTAATCTCCCTCTGTTTCTATCATTTTCAATAGTATCTCTAGGAATTCTACAAAATTGCTATTTGTAGAATTCAAGACTTTGTTGTATCCTGGAGACGATTTGCTAGAAACCTATTAGCAAACTCTTTGTGAGTAGGGGAAAATATCGTCTTAAAGACAGTATTTTCATACGCCTCAAAGTCTTAATAAATCTTCGGATTCTCTTTCCTTTCTCAAAATTCTCCAACACATAATCCCCTGCAAAATATCAGGAGGAAGAAATTATAAACAGTTTCGTAATAAACTGTTGCTGTTGGTATACTTTCTTAGTAATCTAGTTAAGGGCATTATTATCATCTTAAAATGATAGTAAATAAAATGAAAAAGTAATAATAGTTTGGTTCAGTATGAAAATATCAAGTGGGAATCAATCAACCAATTTTTGGTCTACTATCCACTGGCACAGTAGTTACATACTAGAGCATCCTGTTTTCCTGTTTTCATTATATTTATTACTTATTAAAAAATGGTTTTAAAACTAGGGCGCAAATTTTATAGCTTGATCACCATGAGAAGGGAATTAAACGAAAACATTATGTCTCATCCAGAGTGTATCGAAGATGATGACTTAGAATGATGAAATACCACTTTTATGCATCCTAACAAGCTTCGCCAATGAATGGGAACATGTTGGGTCCTTCTTTAGGATATCCTCAAAGCAGGCAGAAAGCACGACAGAGTAGTTGGAATTAAGATGTTCCAAAAGACTAGCCTTCAACCTGCAGCATATGTGTTTGTATTGGTGTCAAGACCTCGAGGCATGAGTAACATGGGTGTCAAGACCAAACCCTAACAGCATCCTACCAGTTTTAAGCTGGCACCACCACTGATGGCAACAGACCTCCAACATGACAAGCACCACTGCCCACTTCCTATGTTCAAAGCCTGTGGCCATTCTTTAATTGTTTTGATCCTATGCTCTCTCAAGCAATCAGATGAACTTAAATCTTCTTTCCCAATCAAATTAATCTCAAGTTTCTTTCTTATGTAGAATTTTTTTCTCTTTCCTGACTCCTTTCATTTCTCAGGAATCAGTGAAAGAAATCTAGTATGCAAAGGTAACGGTACCTGATAGCAAGTGCTGCACCTTTTTTTTTTCCCCTCAGCAAACAATTATGTTATAAAAAAGGGATAAAAGTTCATTACAAAGCATAACACTAAAAGGACTAAAGTGGAAAGCTAAATACAAAATCTATATTGGAGGATCTTTCCCACTATGGAAATCAAGGAGGCAGCTTGGGATGGTAATGAGAGGGATATTTCCAAACACTTGGTTGGAATGTGCCCACTGCGTAATAGAATGCACGCATCGATTCGGAGATCAATGTATTTTTACAACCCTCCATGTCTCAAAATCTTTGAGCAAGAACCGAGTATCTTTGGCTAAACTTTCAGTTTCCCAATTGATAGCTTGGAGAGGGTTGTTAATAGAGTTGACAGTGTTGAGGGAGTCCCCTAGAAGAATAATCTTTCTAATATTCATCTCCACTGCAGTTTGAACCCCAAGATAGGCAGTAGCCGTCTCTCCAATGTCAGGATCTATCCTCAATAGTTTTTCGGCCACTATGAATTTAATTTTCCCTTGGTTAGATCTGCAAACTGCCACTGATGTGCTACAATCTGATCTTACAGCCACAAAGTGTCTTCCATTTTGATTTTTTTGGGGGGGGGGGGGTTGGTTTCCATGTTGGTTGAGAATTAAAGGTTCTGGTTTCCCATGCCTTGCAATGTTCTTTGTGCAAATTTAAAGTGGTTTTGATGAAATGAGTAACCGAATGATGAGCTTGATTGTGAATACTGAGATTTCTTATGAAGCAAAGATTGTCCATAGCTATGGTTGAAAAAATATGAAAATGATGACAATCAACTCTTTGGCTGCCTAATAAACTGGTAGGATTTAGGATGATATTAACCCAACTTTTGATACCACCTGATCTGAAATGATCTATATCTAGTGGCCATGGACCATTCCTTCAAAGGATTCGAGAGTAGTGACAGTTGAGAAATAAATGATCTAGACTTTCATTTTCCAGTTTGCATAGTAGACAGAGAAGTTGTGCTTTTGAAAGATGAATATATTGACTAAGGGATTGGGAGGTGGGAAGAATTTGATTCACTACTTTCCACAAAAAAAGCTTCAAACGATCTTGTAGTTTGAGTTTCCACAATTTTTCCCAAGTGAATGGCTCTTGTCTGGTAACAAATGATCTCAAAACCAAAGCAGCATAGGCTGACTTTACCGAATACTTCCCAGTTCTATGATGTTTCCATTTAGGAGTATCTTGAAGATTTTGTGAATTGACTAAGATGGATTTTTTGTATCTCATTTGATGGTAGCAGGTGAAAAGAGAGTTTGTAGAAGAAGATCATTCCATCTTCTGGGGTATTCCAATGTTAATTCAGCTACTCTTAAATCATGGTTTTGAAAGATACCTGGATGTTGAGACTCAGGTATTGGTGGATTAAGATCAGCAGGGGCGGAACCAGAATTTTATATTTGGGGGGCGATAGATAAAGTGTACGGTGCGTATAAATTTTAGAATAATGATCATCAGTGATAGAAATATCATGCTCTGTTGTTACCGAGATCTCTAAACATATATTAGTTTTCAAATTGTCTACGTCTTTTTAAAAAAAAAAAAATCAATTATTCTTAAGTATTTGCTCATATTTTTTTATGATTTAAGAAAAATTTATAGATCAAGAATAAATTTGAGAACTTTCTAATAAGTAATGATGTAACGCTGTTAAATTTTTAACAAACTATATCTCACAATCATACAAATTAGAGTAAAATTAAGTAAGTGAGTATAATTAATTAATTTTACAATCATATAAATTTATAATCCATTTTTTTGCTAGAATTAGATTGTTAGAATAATTGCGAGATTATATGAATTAAAATTTGAATTTAAATGAAGATAAAAATTAGAATATAAATAGATGTATATTGAGATTTAGAAAAATAGTTTTAGTAAAAAATTGAGGGGGGCAATTTTTTTTTAAAATCTAAAAGAGAATTTTAATTATATATATAGATATATAGATAGATTATATATATTTATATTAGAGGTAAGTTTTTGAAAAAGTTTGGAGGGGCGGTAGCCCCCCCAACCATCAAAGTGAGTCCGCCCTTGAAGACCAGGAAGCCAAGGATCATGCCAGACTCTAGTTGCTTCTCCATTGTTGATTTGGATGTTGATGCTTGACATAATGAAGTCTTTTTGTTTCAACAAATTTTTCCATAGTCGAGAATCTGTTCGTTTTGCTGCTATGCTGGTCCAGTCCTTGTTAACTATGTATTTTTGCAGAAGATTGGTTTTCCATAAGCTTTGCTCCTCACCGAGCAAATGCCAAAGGAGCTTGCTAAACAAGGCTTGATTAAGATGTCTAGTGAGTCGAATGCCTAGACCTCCCATAGATTTTGAAATGCAAATTGAGATCCATGCTTTAGGTGTGAAATTATGCTTCTTATTATTGTCAAAACCCCACCAGAAGCGCATGAGTGATCTATCAAGCTTATGAGCTAAAGTATTAGGCATCAATAGTGGTGACATGGCACATGATGGCAAAGCAGAAGCAACTGTTTTAATAAAAGTGGTTCTCCCTGCTTGGGAGAGAAGCTTTGACTTCCATCCTGCCAGTTTTTCCTGTGTTCGACTTAGAATGTCCTCAAAATGAGCTTTAGTAGGCTTGCTTGGGTTTAAAGGTAATCCCAAGTATTTGATCTTAGAATGGGAAGCATTAAAGGGGAGAACGGATCTAACATCTCTTTTGCTTTTTAATCTGGTATTTGGACTGAATTGTATGGAAGATTTGGATTGATTTATTTTCTGTCTTGACCAGCTTGAATAAAGTTCAAGGATGTTTGCAATATGTGTTGCTGAACTGCCAGTAGCTAATCCAAATAGAATAAGATCATCTGCAAATTGGGGATGGGAAAAAGGAGTTCCATTGCGGCATAATATATTGATACCCTGAATAAGTTGCATCTGTTCTGCCCACAATAACAACTTTGAGAGAGCTTTTGATCTGAGGATAAATAAGAAGGGAGACAAGGGGTCTTTCTGCCTAAAACCTCGTGACGGATGAAAAAATCCTTTTGGTTTTCCATTAATGACTATCGAATAAGTATGGTTGTAAATGAACCAGTCTCCTCAATTGCTCGCCCAATACTCGCTCGACTAAACTCGGATCGAGTTCGACTCGTAAAAAAAAAAAAACTCGATCGTGAAAGCAGAAACCCGCTCGATTAGTAAGTGACATATACTCGATTAAACTCGATTCAACTCGGTTAAGGCTCGTTCGTTCATACTCGACTCGGCTCATTAGCTCGACTCGATTAGAACTCGTCCATAAATTATTAATATATATAATTTTTTCTATATATTAGTAATTTTACACACACATATATACTTTTATGCGTATTAAATTTAATAACATAAACATAGTTATCTTGAGAATTAAATATGTAGTAAATAACTCACTTACTTATGCCTAGTCATTTATACCTATATATTGAATATAATTTATAATGATATGTTAATTAATTAAGTACTTAAGTGAATAATTATAGTATTTGTATAATATGTAATAGTTAGTATATAAGACTTGGTGGTTTTATTAATCATATAAAACATGTATTCATAAAAATGTTATAATTTTATAGTTCAATATAAGGTTTATATATTAATTAAATTTTTATTAGATTTAATATTTTATTTTATAACTTGGTATTTTTAATTTTTCAATTTATTCAAAAAATATATATGAGAATAAACAAAACTCGAGTAATAACTCGACTCAACTCGGTTTGACTCGACTCAAACTCGTTAAAAAGTCAAAATCAAGATCGATAAATAGCTCGACTCGGCTCGAGATCGTGTTTGATCCACTCGAACTCAACTCGACTCGGCAAATTCTCAACTCGAGCTCGGTATTTGAGTCTAGCTCGACTCGGTTTGGATCGATTACAGCCTTATGAATAAGTGACAGTTGAAATGCATTCATTTATCCAATGGATCCAGGTTGGATTAAAGCCTAAACATTTGAAAATAGTTAGTAGAAAATTTTATTCCATAGAATCAAAGGCTTTCTCCATATCAATCTTTATGGCCATTAATCCTTGCCCACCTTGCTTCTTTCTCATCACATGATAGACTTCTTGAGCTAAGATAATGTTTTCTTGGATGTTTTTACCAAGGATAAAAGCTGACTGATTTGGAGAGATGAATTTGTCCATAACCCTCTTTAACCTATTAGAAAGAATTTTAACTATAACTTTATAGCTAACGTTTGACAGGCTTATAAGTCTAAATTGATGAACAGTATTAGGAGACTGGTTTTTAGGAATAAGAACAATATGAGAATGGTTCATCTCTTTTAACAAGTGATTGGAAGTGAAGAAGCTTTTGACTGCTTGGATCAGATCTTTAGAAACTAAGTCCCAGTAGGTTTTATAAAAGAAGCCTGTGAATCCATCCGGCCCTCGTGCCTTCAAGGAAGGAATTTGTTTAATGGTTTCCAATATTTCTTCATCTAATGGTACCATACAAAGCATGTTATTATCTTGCTCTGTAATAACCTCTTGAAAAAGCTCATCAAGGTGTTCTGGGAAGGAAGAAAATGAGGATTGGAAGATAGTCTGGAAATGATTAATGAACATATTTTGAATGTTTACTGGATTGGAGTCCTATTGGTTAGAAGCATTCTTAAGGCAATTAATCTCATTTTTCCTTCTTCGAATTGTGGAGGACATGTAGAAGAACTTGGTGTTCAAATCAGTTGTTGTAAGTGACTAGATTCTTGATTTCTGTCTCCATAATATTTCCTCCCTTCCTTGTAATTCATTGAGGCAATCTTTAATGGTATCTTCATGGGTTGAGAAGCTGGTATTATAATCTTGTTGTTGGGTCTGACTGAGAAGTTCTTCAAGATGCTTGATGTTGGTTTGAATATGACCAAAGTGAGATATGTTCCAATCACTGATTTGAGTTTTTGAGTAGTTTGAAAAGAGGGGTATCTTTGACTACTATGGACCATGCATGTTGAATCATAGAAAAACAAGATTCATCTCTTACTTGGAATTCCTGAAATTTGAAAGGTCTCCTACCTTTTAGTTTCCCTTGAGTGATAAGAAGTATAGCAGAGTGATCAGAGGTATGAATAGGGAGGTTAAAAAGCTGTGAATCAGGATTGAGTACAATCCAATGTGGATTGGCGATAGCACGATCAAGCCTCTCTTTAATTTGACGTCCTCCATGTTGATTATTGGTCTATGTAAATTTCAGTCCACAATGTCCCAAATCAACAAAACCGTTGATATTCATAAATTGTTGGAGTCCTGTTGGTATAGATGATGAGGCAAATGGTCTTCCTCCTAACTTCTTATTTTGATTTAAAATGGAGTTGAAATCCCCAATTCCCAAAATGGCCCCCGTGAAGTTATTTACAATGGAGTTAAGTAAATCCCAGAAGTGTAACTTGTTAGCAGGTAGAGCAAGGCAGTAGACAAGAAGTAAAAGCCAAGGTAAATACACTGGATCTGAGTACATTAACACACCCATAACATTACCAAAAACATATATAGGTTCAATATCTATATCAAGGCACCACATAAGCCAAAGGCCTCCTTTTTTCCCACACTAGGTACATTCAAAGACAAAGAAAAACCTAGATTGTTAACAGCACCTAAAGGATTTTTTACACGAAAAGTGTCTCTGAAAGAAAGACCATATCAGGATGGTGAGTTCTGATATGAGCCCTTAGGCTTCTTTTTGCAACAGGTTGGGCCAGACCTCTGCAATTCCAGGATAACCACCTCATTTGTCGATTGGGGGCAGATAAGACCCTGCCACATGTGCCATTTGGATTAGTGAATCAAATTTTGTTGAGGGAGTTTGAGAGACATTACCGCCATTAGGAGAGTTTTGGATCGCTTCATAGGGATGAAACCTTTCCTTAGTGTGAGGCTGTGCCTTCTTGAGTTGGGACTTCTTTTTATTTTTCAGCTTCCTGAAGTAGACTGCCAAAGACTCTTCCTCCTCTTGTTCTTTGCCCTATGACGTTGGAGTAGCTTGAGGAACTAGATTGTCACCAACTGTTTCAGTCGGACTGAACATATCTAGATGTACTCGCTTTTTGGGCGGGATTTCATCCTGTGGGAGAGGTATTCCTCGTTTCTTCCCCTTCAAAGATTGAAGATTTGAAACAAAGCTCTCTTGTGCTGTTAGGGCTTGAGGTGAGCTTTCGATTTGGGGATGTGGTAACAATGGATTTCCTGCTATCGATTGAAACATTGTGATGGGCCACAAATATTCATTGAGTCCTTGAGACAGAGTAGGCTTACGCAGGATAGGATTAGTGGGCTTGGGCAAGTTGATGGGGATCTCAGCAATTGGATTTTTTAGGGCTAGGCTTGCTTTGCCACAAGGGCTAATTAATAGTGAAAGAGTAGGGTTGGGCTCATAGATGGGCCTTGGAGGGAGATCAAAGCTATTAAGGGTTTTTTGAAATGTAGAAAGATGGGTATTAAGATGTGGACAAGGGGAAATTTTGTCTGTATCTTTTTGGTTAATCACGTGGGGAACATCCATAGTATTCATTAAAGAGGAAATTGTGGGTGGTATAGGTAAGCCTAACTCTCGATTCAGGATAAAGGGTTGACTAAAACTACTTAATCCACTATTTACAGCAGGGTATGGGTTGTTGATGATAGTTTTACCAAACATATCTTTGTCCCTAGAAAAAGCCAAAGTTTCAGAATAGTGTAAAGGATGACTCACCATCGGTGTTGGATTTCCAGATATAGTATCGAATACCCCTTGCACATGGCTGCTAGTTGTTTCTGCGTACACTTTCTGCTTCCCTTTATTATTGGTGGCCTGATTGGGAGGGGTTAGAGATGAACTGCTCTCTCCATAAACTTAAGAACCATGAATTGGATGATTCACTTGTATTCCAACTGGAGGCAAAGGCATAGCGTGTCGGTTGGCTGGGGGCAGATCTTGATCATCTCTCATCATGTCAAAGGGATTACCTCGTCGACTGGTAGCAGCAACAACTCTCATCCTGGGATCAAACATCAAGTTATTGGGATGATTTCCATAAATAGAACAAACTTGTTGAATGTGTCCAAGCTTCCCACAGGAATAACAAAATTCTAATAAACGCTCGTATTTAAAAAACACATGATTGGTAATTCCATCAGCCCGATTTAAATCAAATCCTTCAGGCAGGGGATTGTTGACGTTAAGTTCCACTTTAATACATAGGTACCTCTGGATAGTTGCCCCAAAGATTGTTGGAAAATCAACCTCTAATAGATTACCTAATACACGTCCTATTTGGACTGCATTAGCTCTTGTCAGAAATTAAGTGGTAAACCATGAACTTATACCCAAAATGGACATATGCAGTGGAATATCATGGATACTCAGTCCCGGTGACCACAATTTTAGAACCATATGAAATCCCTTAAACTTCCAAGGCCGATTTTCCAAAACTTTGTTTTTACCTTGTTAGGATGAGAAGGTAAACAGAAATGTGTTTTCAGCAATGTCTTCAATAGCAAGCTCAGGGTCAAAACTCCAACTAGCTTTAATGGTTGCATGGAAAGTTTGCTGATTGAGAGCTTTAGTAGAAACAAGCTTACCAACTAAGACAAGTTTAGAAAAATTCTGGGCCACTACTAGATTCAGATCAAGTTGAAGGTCATTCCATGAGAGATTTTTCGTTTGGGAGATAAGCCGGTCGATCTCAAGATGTTGATGGTAGTAAGAAAAGGAGTGAGGAGAGTCAAGATTGGAAAGAAGAGTTGATGGAAAGAGTTTGGAAAGAAATAGGAGAAAGGAGAAAAAAGAATTTCTCTATGAGAAGGGAGAGATGGAGAATTCTTTACAAGGGGAAGAGATGGAGACGCTCATCCGAAGGAGAGAGAGCTAGGCCAAAAGAAAACAGCAAGTGTTGCACTTGAATGAGAACAGAGCTTCTCCAGCTCATTTAGGGCCTCACCAACGTGACCACCAACCAGCAATACTGACATAAAGAAAGGAAAAAAAAACTAAAAATAGAGTACTTGAATTCAAGAATGCAAATAAAAATTACTGCAGCAATTGCAAACCTATACTTAATCATAGAAAAATGAGATTTTTGTGGTAAAAGAAATTAAGTTTTGCAAAGAGAATAAAAAGCACTTGACGACCAAAATGCATAACACATAATACACATCCATTTATCAAATTATGAGTCAGTCATACACAACGTAAAAGTCTAATACATTTTTCTTTTTGATAAGTAATAAGAGATTTTATTAAGGCAAGTAAATAGACATAGCCCAAATATACAAGAAGTATACAATCAGAAACACCTAAATACAAACTATGAACTAGGAACTAGTAAAGTTTGAAAGAGAAACATTTAAATATCCCCATTCAATACAAGAATTTTCGTCCAAAGACAGAGAACAAAATAAATACTCTCTCTAAGTTCTCCCCACAAGCGTTCTCTGTCATCAAAACAGCGTTCATTCCTTTCTAGCCATAAACACCACATTAGGCATAGAGGAATCATTTTCCAAATATCAGCAATGTGATGGCTGCCCATCGATCCTTTCCAACAAGCCAATAATACCACCACTCTCTTGGACATCACCCAAGCCATACCTGACCTGAAAATCTCATCCCAACTCATCTTTGCCACCTCGCAATGCAGAAACAAATGATCAACCAACTCCCCATCTTTCTTGCACAAATAACACCAGTCCAGGCAAACTATACCGCGCTTCTTCAAATTTTTCGTTGTCAGAATCTTCCTAAGTGACACCAACCAACAGAAAAAGCAACTTTAACCAGTACCTTGGATCTCCAAATACACTTCCAAGAGAATTGGTTGACACAATGACATGTCAACACTTTATAATAAGAACTAATAGAAAAAATGGAATTTCCAGCATGTGGCCACAACATTCTGTCCCCTCCTCCTTGAAGAAGACAATGACAATCGATGCTTCCCATTAAAGAATATTATTGGAAAAAGATACAGAATTAGCTACAATGGAGACTTTGTCCCTTTCTATTCTAAATAGGGAAGGAAAAGCATTCTTGAGAACCAATTTCCCACACCAAAGGTCATGCCAAAAGTGAATCATATCTCCTCCTCCAACCTTAGACAAAACATGGTTAAGAAACCCCCCCCCCCAAGCCATTCCAGGTACTTCCATAAGCCCACATCATACACACTTCTTCATTAGAACACCAATGACCCGAAGCCCTCCTATATTTAGCATCAATAATAGAAGAGCTCTCAAAGATCAAAGCTGGTCTTGATTAGGGTCGCTGAAAATAAGGGAATCATCATCAAACAAGAGATGTGAGACCTTGAGACTACCAAGAACTTCCTCTCAAGTCTGTTTCCCCAACATTCATTAGCAACTAAAACTAAATCAAGGATTTTTCTTCCCCTAATGAATTCATTCTGAGTTTTAAAATGATCTTTTCTATCACCACATTCATATGGTTGGCGAGAACTATTGACATGATCTTGTAGACCACGTTGACCAAGCTATAGGACAGAAATCCTTCATCTCCACAACTCCCATTTTTTTGGGAATAAGGGCAATAAAGGTGGCATAAAGCTTTTTTCAAATTTCATGTACACTTGTACACATGAAACTCGATAAAAACCTTCATAATATCCTTTCTCACAATATCCCAACAATTTTAGAAGAAAGCCATAGAAAAACCATCAGGACCCAAGGTTTCATCACGCAGCATCCCTCGAACCACATCAAGAACCTCCACTTTCTCAAAAGGTCTATCTAGCCAATCCACAGATTGCTGGCCAATATTCCTAAAATCCAGCCCATCACATTTGGGTCTTCAAGATAAGTCTTCCTGGAAAAGCTTCTTGTTGAATGTAACAATGTGATGCTTAATATCCAAAGGATCTTGAAGAATGATTTCCCCGGATTAAAGAAATTCAATGGCATTATTTCTTCAATGAGAGTTTGCATAAGATCAAAACATTTAGTGCAATGTCACCTTCCTTCAATCGAAGGCCCGAGATTTTTGCCTCCATGAGATCGCCTCTTATAGATAAATCTTCTCTAGTGCAGAAACTACCTCCCCTTTTCTCAATTTATCCTCGTTCAAAATTCCATCCATCACCTTTCCATCCTCCAATTCTTGTAGCTGATAAAAAAGAGTCTTCCTCTATTTATCCAAATTCCCAAATGCATCCACATTCAAAACCTTTACTTCATTTTTAATGCTTTGAGTTTTCTAGCTAAAACAAAACTTAGAGAACCAAAAAACTAATACGACCACCACCAAGCCCTCACCCTATTCACGAAACCCTCTTCCTTCAGCCACATTTTCAAATTTAAAATATTTGCGCCCTCCATTAATACCCCCACAATTGAAAAGAATGGGAAAGTGATTGGAGCATAATCTTGAAATTGATTCTAACATAAATCGGGAAAATGAACCTCCCAAGAAGAGGACACCAAGAATTTGTCTAGCCTCAACCGTGACCTCTCGTTAGACCACGTGAAATCCACTCCAATCATAGGTAAATCAACAAGATTCAGCTTAAAAATAAGATCTGAAAAATCAGACCACTACAGAGAGAGAAGATTTGCCTGAGCGCTCATTAGGGAAGCAAAAAGCGTTGAAATCCCTCCAAAACACCAAGGAAGATCCCAACAACCACATAGTCCACCCATCCCATCCCACAAAAGGCTCTTGTTGCTATCTATATTCGTTGCTGCTATCTATATTCAGGCCATAAACACTCACGAAAATCCCACTCAAAACCATCCTCCACATTTCTAAAGTGATTTGTTACCAAAAAATCCCGCACTAGTTCTTCAACCAGTTCCACTACCCTCATATCCAAAGGTGAAACTACCCCAAACCTACTCCCCCTCAAAATTTTTTAAAATTTTAATATACTATATATATATATATAGTTTTTTTATATAATTAAAATTACAACCCCAATTTATCAATAAAAAAACCCTCCTAATACTCAGACCTTTAAAAATTTTATTAAAATTTTCCTCTCAAATTTCAATACTCACCTAGCTTCACTCTTAACTTTTCACTTCACCTGACGGCTGACACTCAAATTGTCCCACCCACTCTAACTTGATATGTTAATGCATCTAAATTTTTTTAAAATATGTCTACATTATCTAAGCTATGCAAAAGACTAGCAATTTCAAAAGGTCAAATAATTATTATTTGATTGACAGGTTAATTCATCTATTTTAACTTTTTATGTTTCTACCGCCACTACTGAGCGAGCATTTTCTGCCATAAAATTTATAAAAACTAGATTGCGTTCTCGAATGGAAAATTAGTTTCTTGCAGATTATTTGCTAGTATATATTGAGAAAATGATTACCAAGAATCTCACTTCAGAGATGATAATCAATGAATTTTATTTCATGAAAGACCATCTTCGACCTTAATTTGAAAGGGAAATTCTAAATTCATATTTCAATTTTTTTTTCTTTTTGTATGGTCTCTAGCATACTACAGAAATCCTAAGAAAAATTATCTTATAAGATGATTTATAGATATGTATTTTTTGTATACAATTTTATGAAGTATGATTATTATTTTTATATATAATTACGTGTAAAAAACACATATTACTTATACCCACACCTACTATATACTTTGTCTATCGCCACCCCAACAAAAAATACTAAATCCTAGTTCCGCCCCTGCAGTCACATCCCACATAACTTCAATGTCACCCGAAAATCCTTTGGAGACCAAAGCATAGACTAACCCACATGGGTAGCTCCAAAAGTTTATTTTTTCTTTTTTGATTGGCACCGAGTGTCCCGAACAGCGTCCCGACTAATCTCAGGGGTACACAATCAACAAAGAATTTCTTGCAAGTACATCTCAATTAATTCAAGAAAAAAAAAATCCTTCAATTCGATGGCTCCTAAAGATTGGAATTGAATCTTAGACCTAGGGGGAGCATACCCCCATGTCCAAGGCCTTTAACACTTGAGCCAACCCCTAGGGGTTGGACAGCTCCATAAGTTGTAGATAAGGTTCTGATTGACAAACTTTAGTTTAGTTTCCTGTAAACATATTACACCCACCTTTCATTTTCGAGTTAAATTCTTCAACCACAATTGTTTTTGGAAATTATTCAGCACCCGAACATTCTATGAAAAGATTTTGGGATTCATGAGAAGCTAGAGACAACCTTCTCCTTACCTTTGTCTCTAAGCGCACTCCTTACCTTTGTCTCTTAATTCCCTTTCCTTTTTAGAGGCAGATCTAGCCAAAGATGGCTTACCAGCTTCAATGGCTATGAGGAGAGATTTGGACTACCCTTTGAATCCTTCACAAGAAATCTTGACACATTCATTAATTCCATCAAACTTTCTAAGCATCCAATCGGAATAAATATTAGCCCATTCAAGCCCCAGATGAGTAAAACATAGAGGATAGAGATCTGCATCAAACACATCTGAAATATCTGACCCACTAAGAGAAATAACAGAAGCTTCACTGATAGCCATCTGCAACTCAGAAGCAACTAACTGAGAGCAGAGAACCTCCGAGACAAAATTCCCTGAAGACCCACAAACATTGTCTATCCTTTCCACACTACACTCCCCTTTAAATACATTTTTGGCTGAAAGATAAATTTAATAACACTAGACCGTTTTGAAGGACTATCTTTTACCAAAATCTCCTACTTGAGCCTAATAAAGCAAAAATGAAAAAGCCACATTAATTCCACTATTGATATAAGTTAGAAATGAATGAATATTGTGGATCAATTCAAATTCTATTAGATCTCATAGGAGTTGAAAAGTTTGTTTGCAAAAGATAGGAATAAATATTTAAATGGGAGACGCTGGGGATCAGTCCATCCGATCCCCATTAAAAACAGTCCATCAATAAAACACAATAAAAATACAATAAAAAAATTTTAAAAATATAATAAAAAATAAAATTTAGAAAACACAATAAAAAAACATAATAAAAAAATAAAAATAAAAACACAATAAAAAAATAAAATAAGATGATTTAAATGGTTGTTCGGCCTCTACCCAGATGACGGCGGCGAGCGACACCGCCGTACGGGTCCGAAACGGGTCTAAGGCTACGTAGGGCGCACCGAAGGTCACCGAGGGTCGCCGTTGTAAGGGTGGGATCGCTGGACGCCGGCGGTCACGATGGGGTGGACGGTGTCGCCCACCGCCGGCGTCCGTTTTTCAAGGAGATCGGAGTATTTCCCTATTTAAATACCTGTATCAAAGGGAGTAAGGCCTCCAACAAAAGGGGTGTTAAGTGAAGCACCTGTTGAAAATACTTAACTCCATCCATATAATAGTCATTAAGCATTTTCCTATGCAAATTGATGAAGTCCTTGGGATTCTCTGTAGGGTGCGGCAATTGCAAGGGCAGCAGTTAGGCATCCATGCCCCCTAAGTCAAGAGAGAGAAATTCAGTGAATAATAATTGTTTTTAGTAAGTAATTCAAATATTTCTCCTAATGGAAAAGATTATTATATGAAAACTTCGGGATTAGGGGAAGGGCAAAAATACTCCATATATATATATATATATATATATATTAGCTGGAGATAGCATTAGTAGCAATTTTGTTAGTTAGTTCAGGAACTTAAAATTGGTTGGTGTGTGTGTGGAACTTAAAATTGGTTGGGGTGTGTGTGTGTGTGTGTGTGTGTGTGTGTGTGTGTGTGTGTGTGTGTGTGGAAATACTGGTGTCAGAGTTTCTCCTACTATTGGAAATCAAGCAAAGCATTCTGAGAAAGAATGCATTTTAATAAACAACGGTGGCATAGGATATCACAAAACAAGATAATTAAAAAAAGCAAACCCCAATTGAAGTTCATAATAGATATATGTGCCCCATTGCCTGGGGGTCGTGGTCCAATGAGGTAATTAAGGAGTAAAACCTAACAACACTAAAAAAATTAAAAGGATTTAGAACTCATGAAGAGTAGATAAATTTGGAAGCATACTGCATATAATCGCCATGATTAGAGAACGAGGTTTCATTTCCAGTATTTTCATCAGAGTCAATGGAAAAATCTTGAGGCTGGAAATTCCAGGTATGATTTTCTCCTTGCAGACCAACATCAACATCCATAGATACTTCTCTGGATTGATTAATATCAGCATCCCCAGGTATTTGTTTATCATTCATGACAGGTTTCTCTATCGCGTCAAGAGGGAGTATCAGCCTTGTAAGTATCGTTCACATTATCCCACTCAGAATTCCCAACTGAGTTGATGAATCTTGTTCCCAACATGTCCGAGCGCCTGGGGGACTGGTCTGAATCTCCCCACTGTATCTCTTTTGGGATAGATGAGTACCAAAGCTGATAGAATGTCATGCCCAAGACCATATTTGACATAGGGTCAGCACCAAGTTCACGTTCTTGCTTAAGGCTGAAAAGAAAAGTGATAAATGACTGAAACTCAACATTGCTAATTTCTCATTAAGCCATTCATACTCTTCCTAGAATCATGCCATTGTTCAGCATCCATGTAAAACTTATTACCAAAGAAGCCCAAAACTTAATAGTGATGCAACCAAAGCAAGAGTACAACTGTTTCTGAAGATGCTAATCATGTCCTTTGAAAGTAGACCATATTATACATAGAAATAAATATATATGTATATTGTGCAATTGTATCAAGGTATGAAAACATGTTTTTCAAGACCACATAATTTTTTTTTTTTTGATAGGTGAAAAGAAATTTTATTAAACCAAGTAATTAAGCATAGTCCATGTACACAGGGAGCATACAAATTGAAACTATTTTTTAAGACCACATAATTCAAATATAGAACACTGCAAACTCAAGAAGTAAGATAAAAATAAATAAATAGATGTTTATAGACATATAGTCAATCTAATTCTGCTTTTTGCCTTCACCATTTTTGCAAAACCAAATCATGTTGCAAACAAAGTAACTAAATTAACATGGTTATTTCAACCTACAGAAATAGAATATATTTGAATTCACAATTAGCTCTCAAGCTTTTCTTTTTTCTTTCTTTCTTTCTTTTTTTTTTTTTTTACAGAACATATAGAATATATTTTCAACCTTGTTAAAAAGAAGGTTAACATGTGGTACACAGCTATTGAACTCTTCACATTTAACTATAACTGATTAATTAGCTTTTTCTGAGTCTTGTTTATATCATCCCCCTCATAAAGGATGTCTTAAGATTTCAAAAGGGAGCACACTAAGAGAACATCTATAATATACTATAGATACCAACCCAGCCTAAAAAAATTCAAATGCTATCTACAATATGTTATGGTACTTGGCTACGCCTATTTTTTAATAAAGTTCTTACTATTGATAATAATAAAAAAAATGTTATGGTACAACTTATTAGCTTTGAGATGTAATCAGACAAGGGATTTTTCAAAATCTAGTTACATTTCAAAAGGAACCTTGCTAAGACTCTGCCGGCCATTGTATTTTTTCTAATTGGCAGCATCTGGTGGATCTTACACCACGACCATGCCCTCTATCAGATTCTTAAAGGAGCAGGTGTGGCCATTGAAGCTACAGCTCATTGGCTTATGGATTAAAAAATTTGACCACAATTTTTAATTCCAGTAAATAACAAAAGTTACATGTAGCATTGCACAAACCACATTGAGATATAAGAATAACTCCCCACAAGGTAAGGCATCAGAAACTGAAGCTTCAACATCACAGCTACTAGGCACAGGAAAAAATGATAACCTTACCAAAGGGCAGCCTGATGTGCTTCCTCAATGTATCGTGCATAAGACAGAACAATATGAACTCCAAGTGAACCGCAAATTTATCCTGCTCAACAAGAAAAAATAAACGTGAGAAACTTCGCCTTTTAAACTGAGTCAAGTGTGATATTTTGATATAATTTAAGCCCAAAAGGCTTCCGCTTATCAACTAAAATCCTTCACAATATGCACTTTGGTGCATAAACTTCCCCACTATTGGAATCCATATTTAGACAATAATTCAAGATACCAACCTCCTTTTGTAGATCTAAAAAAGAGGATCCCAACTCTCATTTCCTCAAACATCAGAAGAAAATTTTCTTTCTACTTCACCAAAAGAGTTTATGCAGACATACAGGTTCAATCACGGATAAATGTATCAATCAACACATTTTTTTTAAGTAAATGTATCAATAAACACATTATCCGAGCCTATCCAAATCCTGAACTTTGAGTGTAGTTCAGGATCAGCTTAGCTTGTCCTCTGGTCTACGGAGGGAAAATGTCTAAACATATCCATTATCAACGTCAGTCAGGGTGGCGGTGATAAAAAAGAATAATAATAATTTTTTTTATCAAGTATAGCATGTAAGACTTGACTCTTCTCATTCTTCTTCTTTTTCTAATAGGTGAAAAATACATATACATATATATGTATGTATATATATATATATATATATATATTGGATTGATAAGTAAGAACTTTATTGAAATAGGTGGAAGAAATTTTATTAATGGGATCATACGCAAGACTTGACTCTTCATATTGGCCTGATTACAAAATGCGATGACTAATATTATAAAGTCTTGAGAGGAAATGTCTCCTCCATAACGTATCTATTTGCAGTGTGGTTTGCATTGTCTATGTTTATTTCACAGGAAATCTCGTGTTTCTATAAATTCCCCTCCTTCCATTGGATACCCCTTTTCAATTAGTACAAAAGAGTAATGATAAGACAAAGAACTACAATCCATATCTTGGATCCAGTTAATTTGATACCATCGGGAAAAAAAGTAAAATAAAAGGACAACTTGAAATACGATATGCTCATTCTTGAAAATAGCACAAACACTTAATGTTGATGATTCTGAGATATTTAAGATCAAGTTTTCCAGACATTACCTCTATTGGGCAATCATTCATTGATTCATTCTGTCTCATCCAAACGTCATAAATGTTCTTAATCCTGCTGGGGTTGATACGATCATTTTTCATATACTTAAGAAGCTCCATTGAAACCTAAAAGTATTGGTAACATATATGAGTGGGTTCTATAATTTCAGAATCATGATATCAATGTTAAAGATGTATCAAGTATAAAATGAGTAGCTTCAAGAAGAACTTAATAAAAAAAAATTACAAGTGAACTTGAAACTTATATATTTATATATAAGAATATATGAAATCTTAAGAAAACATGCATTATATATATCAAGCTGCAGTAGAAGTCAGATCAAAACAATCGAGCATTATGCCAATAGTTAGTCGGGTGCTATTGGTTCCATATATGCAAATGGTTGTATACTCAATATAATCAGATGATGATTCAATTCTAGAGGACTAAAACTACAATGTAGAGCTCAAGATCCTAATCCAATAATAGGAAAAACCACTGCTCCTATAAGAATGATAAAATGGGACCAAATTTGAATTTATATCAGGTCATAAACGTTGAATGTAATAATGTTATATGCATAAGTACACATCGGTATTGTGATATATAATCACTGCTGCATGTAATTGCTCTAATTCCATAAGAAACATGCGCATTAATACACACATAACATTCTTCTGTTTCAGTGCAGGGTAGCTCTTGCCTATTCAGTCACAAAGACCAATAACAATTATAACGGACGTACTAAATTATCGATGTGTGACGAACAATTAAAACATGCAACTAAGAAAATATCAGAACTGGCAGGCCAGAAAACTAGCTTCAAAACCATACCGAATACTTCAGACGATTGATTGCGGGAGATCTGTCCTTGCATGTCCCTTTTAAGAACATGCTCAGCACGCCGCCTAATTCTATCCAATTGTGCTGTCTCGCGAGCTTGCGCAACAGATTGCATAACCTGACACGATTTTCCTATCTCACAATCTTCGAGCCAGTCTTTGGGTCATGTCCTAGAACGGAAGATGGCTTCGTCAAAGATAATATAAGCCTTTTGACGAGTTTTTCTGGTATGGCGTGCACATTATCCACGGTTTTATTTAACTTTCTTTTCCGATTTTTGGTTCTTTCAGCACCGTCTTCTGATTTTACTTCTTGAGCTTCCAACATTATGGAGTCCGAATCTATACCGAACCAAACTACTCTCAAAAGTCCAATTCCTCCTCCAAACTAAATTTTCTCAAGATATTGAAAGAAATAAAAACGACATAAATATACGTATTGAACTTTAAACAGAAAGTATTTCTGATCCCCAAAGCATCGTTCAACTGCAAATGAAGAGAGAAATTGAGAGAGTTTTGTTGGACTAGCAGCAAGTTATGCAATTAGAGAGAGAGAGAGAGACGAGAAGACAGTTCTTGGCAAAGAAGGTACTGTTCTAGTGTTGTTGGGAAGGGTGGGTTAGGGTATAATGGACTGGGCTTCGGTTGGGCTTTTCCTTTAACTGAATTTATGTAACACTTCCTTCTCGTAAGTTAGGAGATGTCACTTAACTTTTTATAAAACATTTAATCCAGAAAAAGAAATTTTTAGTTTTAATAATAGAAAATAAATAACATTTATTCCAGAGCGAAGTTATAATAAAAATATCTTTTTACGACCTTAACTGGACATAATTGAAAGTAGCTTATGTCGTAATACACTTATTTGCTAGAAAACATAAGCTTAACTGAAAAAAATAAAATCAACTTATTTCATAAAAACAATTATTTTTAAAAAGTCTTAAAGATTTTAAATAGCTGCTCAAAATTACTCATGCCCTGTCTGCTCGCATTGATCGTCTTCCTTACCTGGATAAACAGGAAATAAACTGAAATGAGCCGATGACTCAGTAAGTAAATCCATCACAACGTAAGATAATATTATAAGAAGTTTTAATAAACATAGGTTGAATTCTGAAATATGATTGTACATGTTAATTCTGATGCCATGCATGATTGACTTGACTGACTAACTGACTTAAGTGACTGGTCTGAATTAACTAATAGGTTTGACTGATCTAAATTGACTAACTGAATTGATTTAAATGATCTGATTTGGCTGTACTGGTTTAGCTGAACTGATCTAACTGAGTTGATTGGCCAACACACTTAACCCTGTGTGCAAGGTTGTGCACCGGCTCCACGTCCCGTTGCAGCAAGGGGAGCTGTTGATAGTACTCTAATGTACTATGGTGGACCACGCTTAGGTCCGTGACTTGCACATCCACCCTAATCTGATATGCATTGGTACCATGCAACTGAAATGGCCATCTGAAATAACTGATTTACTAAACTGAAACTAGCTAAACTGTTTTAACTGACTGATTTAACTGGATGACTACTTAATTGATTAATTACTTTTTGATCTGACTTAATTTTATACTTGAACTTAACTCAACTTATGTGACTTATGTGGCATGATATGCATAATACATACTATCATAAATAACTATAATTCGCTGAGTCTAAACATGATGTTGATGACATGATCGTATGTTGTACTAAATGACATGCTTGCATGACGTGAGGGGTATTTGAAAAGGGCTATCAAAAAACTGGCTTCACTAATAATATAAACTAATGTGAGGATCCTAATTTTGTGATCAAATTCACTTACCTGGATGCGCTGCTTCCTGAAATTCACTTTTTAGCCCGTTACCTATACGGATTACGAACTGTTACTAACTTCTAAAAAACATGTCGTACTATTCTATTGATTTAAAAAATAAAATATATCGACTAATAACACATATCATAAAACTAATAAATATTTTATTTTGAACATCATACTATTAAAAGTCATAAGGTTTTTCAAAACAATATTTTAATAACCAATGTTTGTTATTTGATTATAGTTTGGGTAAATATTTAATTTCTATAGTAACCATATAATATAAAATTCATTATTGACTACTTAAAATCTTAATTTACACATCATATATAAAGAGAAGATTTAATAATTATTAAATTATTCAATATTACTTGTACTAAATTTTTAAATCAATGCTCATTACGTAATCTTTTAATATTCTATTAAATAATCTTATTAAGTTTATCATTTTATTTGTCTCAGCTGTCATGGGTCACGTAAACTTTTAAATGTAACATATATATTAGACATTAGAGTTTTTTAGATAACCGAGTTAAGCCCAACATGAATCATAAAGTCATAACCACTTGAGCCTAACGTTGCAAGGTTCTAGCCCGAACGATTTATGGCCCAAGGCGTATTGCTATACCTAGGACACAACACACCCACGGGTTGAACATAGGCTTGCGGAGACAACGAAACGAGAGAGAATGAAACAGAGATGAGGGAGGGTTCGCGCGAGTGCTTACCAAGAGGAGAATGAGTGCGGCGATTTTGGGTGGCTGACCGAGGCTCACGGTGTTGTCAGATGTGGTGGCCGGTGGGATGAACTGGAGATTTAAGGGATTTCGGTGCGTCTGGGCGGAAACGAAATAGAGAGATGGAGGGTGTTCTCGCCGGAAATTTACCGGAAAAAAAGTGGGGCTCCTCGAGGTAGGCCGGTCGGTGTTTTCTGTGGTGGCTACAGGCTGTTCGGTGGCCCAAAGATGATCGGCTGTGGCTGGAGACTGAGGGCTCTGGGTTGCCAAAAATAGGGTATTCCTTTTTTTTTGGTGTTTTTGTTGTGTTTTAATTCTAGTGTTTTCGTGGGTATTTATAGATGCAGAAGTATAGATTATGTAAATTTTGAATATCAAAGTCTGAATTTGGTTTGGATTGGTTTTGAAATTGATATTGAATCTACTGATTATTTCGGTAAGCTAAAACGGTGAATGAGTGAATTGGATGTTTTTCGTTTAATAGGAATTAAACTAAATCCGAAGTGTGTATTTTTTTTTTCCGATCTGTGAGGATACGAAGTGCTGGGGATTTGGATTTCAATTGGGTTTTAAAAAGATTCTGATCTTCCAATGGTTGAGTAAATTTCGGGAATAAGATGTTTATACAAGCTGCCAAATTAAGAGGGATAACGCTTGCACTTTGAAAAAATGAAGATACTATAGGACCTTGGGAGTTCGATTGGCTATAGATTTTTTTTTTTTTTTGAAACTTGAAAATTTTACTAACTTAATACCTACTTAACAAACTGATAGATTGATACTAATATTTAGAAATGTAAGGATAATATTAATAATAATAATAATAAAAATAAATAGCGAATAAAATAAATAGATAAAAGAATAAATAAATTCTAAATTTAAGGTCATGATGTTATAAACTACCTCCCTTAAAGGAAATCTCATCCTCGAGATTTAACGTACCTTGATTGAATAAATAGGGGTATTCCTTTCTCATGTCTTCCTCGAGCTCCCAAGTGGCCTCTTGTTCACTATGGTGACTCTAAAGTATTTTAACCATTTGAACAGTTCTGCTTCTTAGCGCCTGGGCCTTTTGCGCTATGATTTTGACTGGAACTTCTTCGTAGCTAAGGTCATCTTGAATCTTCAGGGGTTCGTACTTCAAAACATGCGTAGGGTCCGGAGCATATTTTTGCAACATAGATACGTGGAATACATTGTGCATTGCTGATAATTGAGGTGGGAAAACGAGTCTGTAAGCTGCAGTACCTATTCTTTCCAAGATCTCAAAAGGACCTATGTACCTCGGGCTTAACTTTCCTTTTTTACCAAATTGCATTATTCCTTTCATCGGGGCAACCTTCAAGAGTACTTTATCTTCAACCTTAAATTCCCATTCTCTACGTCGGTGGTTTGCATACTTCTTTTGTCGCTCTTGAGCTACAGCGAGCTTTTTCCTGATAACTGATATTTTCTCACTCATGTCTCGTATAATATCTTGTCCCAAAATCTTCCGTTCTCCTACTTCATCCCAGTAGAGGGGTGACCTACATTTACGCCCATGGAGGACTTCATATGGTGCTGCTTGAATGCTTTCCTGATAACTGTTGTTATAAGCGAACTCGATAAGGGGTAAGTACTTAATCCAGCTACCTTTAAACTCCATAATGCACACTCTAAGCATATCTTCAAGGATCTAAATTGTTCTCTCTGATTGACCATCTGTCTGAGGATGAAACAATGTACTGTAAGTGAGTTGAGAACCCAACTCCTTCTGTACTTTTCTCCAAAATGCTGATGTAAAACGGGTATCACGGTCCGAGATAATTTTGGATGGTATTCCATGTAGTCTGACAATTTCCTTAACGTACAACTCTGCTAATCTATCCACTGAATATGTCATCTGGATAGGGATAAAATGAGCTGATTTTGAGAGTCGATCGACAATCAGCCATGCTGCATTCTAGCTTCCTAGTGCCTTCGGAAATCCTGAAACAAAGTCCATTCCAATCTCATCCCAAGTCCACACTAGTATAGGGAGTGGCTGAAGTGTTCCTGAGGGTCTTTGATGCTCTGCTTTGACTTGCTGACATGTTAGACATTGCGCCACATAAGTAATTATCTCTCGCTTCATCCCACTCCACCAGAAGTGCTGCTTTAAATCTCGGTACATCTTGGTACTTCCCGGATGTACTGTGTATAATGACCGATGGGCCTCCTTTAAAATTAGATCTTTTATTTCTCTATTGTAGGGCACGCATAGCCTTCCCCTAAATCTTAGGGTGCCATCATCTAATATCAGGTAATCCGATCTTTTGTCTTTTGGTATTTCTTCTTTTTTCTTCAACAATTCTGTATCACTAGCTTGGGCGACCTTGATTTGATCTATCAACGTTGAACCTAAGGTCAAGCTTGTTATCTTGGATCTTGCATCTTGAATTAACTCAATACCAGCTCGTTCCAGATCTAGAAGTATGTGCTTTTGTGGAGTATACATTGTGGCTAGGGTACCACCTAACGACTTCCGACTAAGTGCATCTGTTACAACATTTGCTTTACCGGGGTGATAATTAATGCTACAGTCGTAATCCTTCAGAAGTTCCAACCATCTGCGTTGCCTCGTATTCAACTCTTTCCGTGTGAAGAAATATTTTAAGCTTTCACGGTCTATGTAGATCTAGCATCTCTCGCCGTAGAGGTAATGTCTCCATATTTTTAAAGCAAACACCACTGCTGCAAGTTCTAAGTCATGGGTTGGGTAGTTCTCCTCATAACTCTTTAACTGTCGAGAGGCATATGCAATAACTTTCTCATTTTGCATTAAAACACAACCTAGACCCTTTAATGAAGCATCGCTATATATGACAAATCCTCCGACACCTGAGGGTACTGTAAGAACCGGTGCAGTCACTAATCTTTTCTTCAATTCTTGAAAACTCTTCTCACATTCATCGGTCCAAATAAATTTTTCTTCCTTCCTTGTCAACTTTGTCATTGGTGCTGCAATGGTGGAGAATCCTTTCACAAATCTTCTATAATACCATACAAGGCCTAAAAAGCTTCGTACTGCACTAACATTAATAGGCTTGGCCTATTTTACCACTGCCTCAATCTTTGCTGGGTCTACAGAAATTCCTCTGGCTGACACTACATGTCCCAAAAAGGCGATCTCTTGTAACCAGAATTCACATTTCTTGAATTTCGCATATAGCTTCTCTTCCTTTAAAATCTTAAGGGCAGTCCTCAAATGCTCCTCATGCTCTCCATTACTCCAGGAATAAATGAGTATGTTGTCGATAAAGACTATTACAAACTAATCGAAATACTTCTTGAATACCCTATTCATAAGGTCCATGAAAGCTGCAAGGGCATTAGTTAATCCAAAGGGTATAACAAGAAATTCATAATGCCCGTACCGTGTTCAGAACGCCGTCTTTTGCACATCTGCTTCCTTAACTTTCAACTGATGATATCCAGATCGCAAATCTATCTTTGAGAACACTTGAGTCCCTTGAAGCTGATCAAATAAGTCGTCGATGCGAGGTAAAGGATATCGGTTCTTGATAGTCACCTTATTCAACTCTCTGTAGTCAATACACAGACACATTGACCCATCCTTCTTCTTCACGAAGAGTAATGGAGCGCCCCAAGGACACACACTGGGGCGTATGAATCCCTTCTTCAGCAACTCTTGCAATTGATCTTTTAGTTCTCTTAACTCAATTGGGGCCATGCGATAGGGCGCTTTAGATATAGGTGCGGTTCCTGGAACGAGATCAATCACAAACTCCACTTATCTATCCTGTGGTAATCCGGGAAGGTCTTCTGGAAACACATCTCTAAATTCATTAACCACTTTTATGTCCTGAATCTTGAGCTCATCCACTGTTGGTAAGACCAAACTTGCTAGATACCCTGTACACCCTTGTCTCAATAATCGGGTGGCCTGCAAGATTGAAATCATACGAGGAGGAGAACCGTTTCGTGATGATTGGAAACTAAACTCCTCCCCAACTTCAGGTTTAAAGACTACTCTCTTATTAAAACAGTCTACAATGGCACGGTTCTGGGACAACCAGTCCATTCCCAGAATCACATCAAATCCAGACATATCAAATATGATCAAGTCCGCAGGCAGGACTCTCCCCCGAATCTCTCTCGGACATGCAATTAAAATAGAATCACAGACGATATGCTCTCCCGAGGGTGTCGCGACAGACATGCTAACTTCTAATGACTCGGGTATTTGCTCAGCCAATGGTGTATAGTGTTCGGAAATGAAGGAATGGGTGGCTCTAGAATCGAATAAAATAGAGGCATGGTGGGAAAATAAAAGTAGTGTACCTAACGAATGTCATATAACTCAAGCTATCAAGATGGCGTGATTCATTCAACAAACGATAATGCATCTAATATAAGGATAGGGATAAGTACCTGTGAGAACATCATTTGATGCTGCGGCATCATCAGGGGTGAGGGAAAATACTCTTGGTGGAGCTGTCATTTTTTGTCCTCCAGTTCTTCCCGACTCTTCAGATTTCTTTGTTGGACAGTCTCGAACTTGATGGTTCGACTTCCCGCACTTGTAGCACACATTCTGACCATACAAACACTTTCCCAAATGTTTCTTCCCACATGTTGGGCACGTGGGATATGTTTGTCCTGGTAGCTGTCCTTGACGGTCTACACTGTGAGGCCTCTTGTCCCTTCATGATGCTGATTGAAGTTGTTGTTGCCGACACTTCCTCTGGTTTTGGTATTCTATGTTCTCTTGGAGATCCTCTTCAGCAATGGTAGCTCGGTTGACCAGTTCTATGAAATTTCAAATTTTGAGAGTGCGTACACGCTCTCGAATCCTACGAACCAGTCCGCGCTCGAATTTTTCAGCCTTCTTCTCCTCGTCTGGAATCAGGTAGCTAGCAAAGCGGGACAATTCCATGAATCTTGTAGCATATTGTGCCACCGTCATCGTTCCTTGAGTGAGGTCCATAAACTGGCGAGCTCTCGAATCCTTGAGTGACTGCAGAAAAAAGTGGTCAAAAAAAGCCTTTTTGAAACGTTTCCAAGGAATGAAGACTTCTTCTCCTAACTCCTGTTGAATTAAGAGGCGAGTTAACTTCCACCACTGGTTTGCTATGTCTGTCAAGTGGTAGGTAGCATACTTCACCTTTTGATCATCCATTCAGTAAAGGGCTTCAAAAATCTATTCCATACATTCAACCCAGCTCCCAGCATCCATGGCATTCGCCCTACCGTCGAACGTAGGGGGGTGCTGTCGGGAAAATTGCTCCAAGGTGCAACCATCCCTGAGGGGCTCTAGCTGCCGTAAATTGGCCACTAGCCATAGTTTGGAAGAATTTAGTCGCAGCCACAACAAACGAGTTCGGGTTATTGCTCTGGTTTGATCCAGAAGGTCTTCCTCGGTTAGGGTGATTTCTAGTGCCGGGAGCCATGATCTATGTTTGACTGTCATGACAAGGTTAACTACTATATGATGAGAGTGTATAAAAGGCACTATTACAATTATAATAATGATTCTAACTAATATGACTAACAAGGATCTCTACCCTAAGAAACTCTCAATTACTCACGAGCAGGCCAGGAGCAAATTAGATTATTAGTATTATTATATATATATATATATATATTTTTTTTGAAAACAAAAGCCCAAAGAATCTCAATCCAGGCGCTCTGATACCAAATTGTACAACTTCCTTCCCGTAGGCCATGAGATGTCATTTAACTTTTTATAAAACATCTAACCCGAAAAAAGAAATTCTTAGTTTTAATAATAGAAAATAAATAACATTTATTCCAGAGCGAAGTTATAATAAAAATGTCTTTTTGCGACTTTAACTGGACATAACTGAAAGTAGTTTGTGTCGTAATACACTTATTTGCTAGAAAACATAAGCTTAACTGAAAAAAAATAAAATCAACTTGTTTCATAAAGACACTTATTTTTAATAAGTCTTAAAAATTTTAAATAACTGCTCAAAATTACTCCTGGCCTGTCTGCTCGCACTGGTCGTCTTCCTCACCTAGGTGGTTTTAAAAAACAAGAAATAAATTGAAATGAGTCGATAACTCAGTAAATAAATCCATCACAACGTAAGATAATATTATAAGAAGTTTTCATAAACTTATGCTGAATTCTGAGATATGATTGTACATGTTAATGCTGATGCCATGCATGATTGACTTGACTGACTAACTGACTTAAGTGACTGGTTTGAATTAACTAATAGGTTTGACTGATCTAAATTGACTAATTGAATTAATTTAAATGATCTGATTTGGCTGTACTGGTTTAGCTGAACTGATCTAACTGAGTTGATTGGTCAACACACTTAACCATGTGTGCAAGGTTGTGCACTAGCCCCACGTCCCGCTGCAGCAAGAGGAGCCGCTGATAGTACTCTAACGTACTATGGTGGACCACGCTTAGGTCCGTGGCTTGCATATCCACCCTAATCTGATATGCATTGGTACCATGCAACTAAAATGGCCATCTGAAATAACTGATTTACTGAACTGAAACTAGCTAAATTGTTTTAACTGACTGATTTAACTGGATGACTACTTAATTGATTAATTACTTTCTGATCTAACTTAATTTTATACTTGAACTTAACTCAACTTATGTGACTTATGTGGCATGATATGCATAATACATACTATCATAAATAACTATAATTCGCTGAGTCTAAACATGATGTTGATGACATGATCGTATGCCGTACTAAATGACATGCTTGCATGACGTGAGGGGTATTTGAAAAGGGCTATAAAAAAACTGGCTTCACTAATAATATAAACTAATGTGAGGATCCTAATTTTGTGATCAAATTCACTTACCTGGATGCGCTGCTTCCTGAAATTCACTTTTTAGCTCGTTACCTATACGGATTACGAACTGTTACTAACTTCTAAAAAACATGTCGTACTATTCTATTGATTTAAAAAATAAAATATATCGACTAATAACACATATCATGAAACTAATAAATATTTTATTTTGAACATCATACTATTAAAAGTCATAAGGTTTTTCAAAACAATATTTTAATAACCAATGTTTGTTATTTGATTATAGTTTGGGTAAATGTTTAATTTCTATAGTAACCATATAATATAAAATTCATTATTGACTACTTAAAATCTTAATTTACACATCATATATAAAGAGAAGATTTAATAATTATTAAATTATTCAATATTACTTGTACTAAATTTTTAAATCAATGCTCATTACGTAATCTTTTAATATTCTATTAAACAATCTTATTAAGTTTATCATTTTATTTGTCTCAGCTGTCATGGGTCACGTAAACTTTTAAATGTAACATATATATTAGACATTAGAGTTTTTTAGATAACCGAGTTAAGCCCAACATGAATCATAAAGTCATAACCACTTAAGCCTAACGTTACAAGGTTCTAGCCCGAACGATTTATGGCCCAAGGCGTATTGCTATACCCAGGACACAACACACCCACGGGTTGAACATAGGCTTGCGGAGACAACGAAACGAGAGAGAATGAAACAGAGATGAGGGAGGGTTCGCGCGAGTGCTTACCAAGAGGAGAATGAGTGCGGCGATTTTGGGTGGCTGACCGAGGCTCACGGTGTTGTCAGATGTGGTGGCCGGCGGGATGAACTGGAGATTTAAGGGATTTCGGTGGGTCTGGGCAGAAACGAAATAGAGAGATGGAGGGTGTTCTCGCCGGAAATTTACCGGAAAAAAAGTGGGGCTCCTCGAGGTAGGCCGGCAGGTGTTTTCTGTGCTGGCTAGAGGCTGTTTGGTGGCCCAAAGATGATCGGCGGTGGCTGGAAACTGAGGGTTCTGGGTTGCCGAAAACAGGGTATTCCTTTTTTTTGGTGTTTTTGTTGTGTTTTAATTCTAGTGTTTTCGTGGGTATTTATAGATGCAGAAGTATAGATTATGTAAATTTTGAATATCAATGTTTGAATTTGGTTTGGATTGGTTTTGAAATTGATATTGAATCTACTGATTATTTCGGTAAGCTAACACGGTGAATGAGTGAGTTGGATTTTTTTCGTTTAATAGGAATTAAACTAAATCCGAAGTGTGTATTTTTTTTTCCCCGATCTGTGAGGATATGAAGTGCTGGGGATTTGGATTTCAATTGGGTTTTAAAAAGATTCTGATCTTCCAGTGGTTAAGTAAATTTTGGGAATAAGATGTTTATACAAGCTGCCAAATTAAGAGGGATAACGCTTGCACTTTGGAAAAATGAAGATACTATAGGATTTTGGGACTCCGATTGGCTATAATTTATTTATTTTTTTTTAACTTGAAAATTTTACTAACTTAATACCTACTTAACAAACTGATAGACTGATACTAATATTTAGAAATGTAAGTATAATATTAATAATAAAAATAAAAATAAATAGCGAATAAAATAAATAAATAAATAAATAAATTCTAAATTTAACGACCAATGGTCCAATACTCTTCCAGTCTTTGTACACTTATGTTTTCCTCGGATAAATGTTCCTGCAAGTTCTAACACGAGGGTCTCAAATGAAAAAGAGAAAGACGGTTCAATTATAAGAATATTAATAAATATCTGATGATTCATTTTATGTATTTGTCTCTCTTACTTGATGTCCTCACCGTCTTCTATTAATGGATTCAAGTTGCAAAACTTAAAGAAGTGCATAAGAGGCAGCAATGCGGCGGCGCAAGGTGATTGGGCAGCGGAAGATGACGGAGTGGTTGGGGCGTCGGCGTCGCTGGCTTCCCTTGCCGTGGCTCATGGCTGGTGGCACCGAACGAGATGAAGTGCTCTGTTTAGAGATGCAAAAACAGAGGTCCTGCCAGTGGATCGCTTCTTGCTCTACTGGATCCCAGGCGACGCTGGCTGAGCCTCTGAACATGGTTTGTTGGGCTTCACGTAGTGGCAAAGCTTCCCAATGGTAGTTTTCAGCTGAGTTCTTGTGAGATGGGGGAAACGGCGCCGTGGGGGAAGCAAGGCAGCGAAAACCGAGAGGACAAAAAAGGGGGGGAAATAACTAGAGCGGCAGCCTAGCATTTGAGGAGATGGAGTGCATGAGAGGATCAACGTTTGTATATAGAGAAATGAAAAAGGAAACCGTGGGAGGGAGAGACGTGCACGTGTGGAGACGTGGTTTCCTTAACCAACTAGGGTTTGGACAAATTGCAATGCTACGTAGTCTTTATTTAAAAAAAAAAAAAAATTCTTGAGCAAAATAAGTTTATTAGATAAAATTAAAGACAAGTTTAAGTGGAGTGAAATAAGTTTTTTTTTTTTTCTTTGTCCAATTTCTAAATAAGCGAGGGATCATTTAAAAATGATTTTAGGTTGCGACAGAAAGTCGCAACAGTGAGATTTGTGCTGCACTATATTAGTCTACACTGACTGATAGGGATTTCCACACTTACTCTCACTTGATCTTCAGTTAGGGAAGACAGGAAAAGAGGAAGACAAACCATCACTAAGCAAAGTGTTGGCAAAGGTCTGATTGCCACAAGGTGGCGCGTGTCACTGGAAATGAAGAGCTAGCAACCAGTTCCAATGGATCTAAGGGTGTTGGGACTGCCTGTGCTACGCGTAGCCCCCAAAAACCACCCAAAATGCTGTTGACAAGTTTCAGTTGTTGTTGTTTAAAATCTTCCTTCCACTTGTACCAGAAACCTTAGAAAAAAAATGTGATTTCACATGCTAATAGGCCAAAAATGATGGTGTCCGAAATTGTAGATGTAATGCGTCACCATAATAAAGAGTTTAGGTCGATACATTTTACGATTATTAAAGCAACTCATGCACCAAGAATCACGACAGCCACCTCAACAAATCCTGGCCAAGAGAAATCCTCCCCTAAAACCTCGGCAACAACCTGAACAAATAATGATGAAGATTCAAACACTGGAAGAGATCTTATCTTGTATATAATTTTGATATTTAAAATTCAAATGTAATTTAAATGTCAAGATGGGTTGCGCCTATATATACATTGATGTAAACCTTACTTCGTTGAACAAGAATCATCTTTCTCAAACCTTTATATGGTATTAGAAGACCAAACGACCAACGTCGCCATGTCATCCTCTGGCTCTTCCATATCTTCACTCATCAATATCCCACAACTTGTTACTGTCAAACTCGGCAAAGATAATTTTCTCCTTTGAAAGTTCAAATTGTTCCTTTCTTTCATGGCCTAGATGTTTTTGGATATCTTGATGGCTCTACTCCTACCCCTTCACCAACACTTGATGCCAATGGCAAACATATCTCCGCCTATCTAAAATGGCAAAAACAGGAAATCCTTCTCAGCATCCTCATGTCCTCCCTAACTAAGGGTGTTCTTGTTAACCGTTTCTCACGGAGATCATTCATAGAAACATGTCTCAAGCTTCCATTCATTTTAGTAAAGCTTTTGAAATGTTCCACACAACTTTCTTTAGAGTCTTTATCACGTTCATGGAGCAGTTAAAATGTTCCTCATGATGAAGTAGTTAAAACTCCCCATGATACTCTAAAGCAATGAAATATTTGACACGTAGCCATCGAAAGCTTGATGGGAGCTTGGCTATAAATACTATGATTTGGTCCCCAAACTCACTCACAAAAATCTCCTTCAGTCTTACACCATCTAATTAGAGTGAGTAGAGTTTGGAAGTGCCAAGCAACAGAGAAAACAACGTCCTAACATGAATGGCACTAATGGCTGGAGATACCATTTCTTAAGGGCTATAGTTTTGTTTTTTGATGATCCCTTAAGTGTTTATTCTGCATTAAAGAATAGTTAAAACTGCTTTTATTTGGTATCAAAGTCATGTATTATTCTCTGCCTTGGTGTTTTAGTAATGCTCTGTTTTATCTCTGTTTTTGGCTGAAAGTTTTTTTTTTTTTTTTAAATCGAGTTTTGATTTCTAGACCTTTTTATTCGAAAGAAGGTTATATGATGTGGAAATCATGTGGAAATCGTAAGAAATCATGTGCAAATTATTAAGCTTTATGTGATTAAAACATGAAAAATGTCTATGGAATCGTTACTGGCAACTGTTATGCGATGAATGGAATGGATGAAGTGCTGCGGCGACTGGAATGTTCAGCAAGGGTGTTATGTCATATGAGGAGTTGCCGAACCCTGATGAAGTGATTGTGTTGATGGGCCAGGCCATGGGCCATGGGCCATGTAGTTCTTTAGTTGCTTTGAATACCTGATCTAATAATTAGGGAACTGAGGCCAATTTAGTCATTTACTTTCATTAATATATATATATATATATATAAACTTGTAATAGCAGTATCGATCATTCTTTTGGTCATTCTAGAACTTTCTAGAGTTTAGGAGGAAGTCTTCCCTCTAAGAAGACGACGTGGTTCCTTGTGAGATTCAATACATATATCTCCAATTCATTCATTCTATCCATATTTCTCTCGTAATTCATCTACACTATTACAAAGTGGTAATCAGAGCCATCAATCCTTGGAATTAATTTCTCAAGAACGGCTGAAGCAACACGATTCAAAGATTTACAAGAAAATTTTAATTCTCTCAAAAATTATACTGAGAATTAGGTGAAGCATAATGATTCTCAGTTTGCTTCTTCTGGCATTGAAATGCAAGCAATGAAGCAGCAAAATGATTCTTAGTTTGTTGTCTTTGGCATTGAAGTATAGGCGATGAAGAAGCAGATGGAAGCTTTACTCAATCAGTTATCCTCTCTTGCCACCAGCCTGCAACAAGGAAATGCTTCAATCACTTTCAGAATACTGACAACAGCAACGGTGATAATCAAATTGTTACTAATGCTAGTGAGATCTTGCCTGGCACAGTTAAAGTGGACTTTCCTACCTTTAATGGTGAAGATCCTCATGGTTGGCTTTATAAGATAGGTTAGTTTTTCTCTTTCCACAATACAATGCCTAGACAACATTTGAGATTTGCTTCTTTTAATATAGAAGGCAAGGCACTTGTGTGGTTTAGAGATCTTGATGAATTTGGTCTCCTTAAGTCTTGGGAGGACTTTGTAAAGGTTTTATTGACCAGATTTGGTCCTAGTGGATATGATGATCCTATAGAGCAATTAACTTAGTTATGACAAGTCGGATCTGTGGAAGATTATAAGACTCACTTTGAAATTCTTTCTAATTGAGTTAAAGGACTGTCAGAGGCTAATAAACTTAGCTATTTCTTGAGTGGTTTAAATGATGATATCAAACTGAGAGTTAGAATGTTTAATCCAAACAGTCTTATTTCAGAATACGGCCTTGCCAAAACCCAAGAAGAAAATGTTTCACTCCACAAAAAACTCATCCCTAGACACCATCCTCATCGTTCTGATCCACCTCCTCCAAAATTTATCCAGGACAGTCCACATATAGACCACCCTAAACCCTCAGGCAATGCTAGTGTGCCTGTCCATAAAATTAGCTAAAGCCAAATGAGAGATAGAAGAGCCAAAGGACTTTGTTACAACTGTGATTCTAAATGGCATCCAGGCCATAAATGTCAAAGTCCTAAACTATACATCATTGAAGAAGTGTTGGATGATGAACCTCTGCCTGAACCTTCTACAACCTTATCCATAGACCATGCTAATTGTTTAGATTTAAATAAAGCTAAACAAGAGCCAGCAATTACACTCCATGCCATTATTGGTTCAACTGATCCTAAGACAATGAGGGTCAAAGGTCATATTAGTGGTTTGAAGGTGATTATTCTCATTGATTCAGGAAGTACGCATAATTTTTTGAATGTGGCTGTTTCCTCCAAGATTACATTGCCAGTGGTCTCTACTAATGTTGTAAAAGTGAAAGTGGCTAATGGTGATCTAAGTTATTTGGAGTGAACCTTTCGATTCAGGGAATTCAATTTACAGTTGACATAAACCTGCTTGATTTGGCAGGATGTGACCTGGTGTTAAAGGTTGAATGGTTACATGGCTTGGGCTATATTGTGTGGAATTTTCAGCAATTAACAATGCAATTTCGGTACAGTGATGAGGCTGTAACTTTGAAGGGTTTAAGTGTGCAAAAGTGGCTAGAGGACGAACCTACTCAGAGGACTAACAGATTGGCCTCTAAAGGCATTTTGTTACAGTCACTTACAGACTCTTCACCACCTAAACAGCCTATATCCACCCCATTACAAAACCTATTAAACCTATATCCAGATATCTTTGCCACACCTACAGGCCTTCCGTGAAGGAGTTGTTAGAATCTGGAGTGGTTCATCCTAGCCAAAGTCCTTATTCTTCACCATGTCTTTTGGTGAAAAAAGAAGATGGTACATGGAGAGTATGCATTGATTACAGGGCGCTGAACAGTGTAACAATGAAGGATAAACATCATATTCCTGTAGTGGATGAATTATTGGATGAGTTGAATGGGGCCAAAATTTTTTCTAAACTAGATTTGAGGTCAAGTTGCCATCAGATAAGGGTCTGTCCTAAGGATGTTCCAAAAACAGCATTTAGGACAAACGAAGGGCATTGTGAATTCCTAGTTATGCCTTTTGGCTTAATTAATGCGCCTTCTACGTTTTTAGAGATTGATGAACCAGGTTTTTAAGCCATATTTACGTCGCTTTATATTAGTATTTTTTGATGATATACTAATATATAGCCGCGATATCCAAACTCACTTGAAACATATGAAAATTACCTATGATATTCTGTGAGCACATCAGTTGTATGCTAAGTTGAGTAAATATGCCTTTGGTCAAAGGGAATTGGCCTATTTGGGACACCTTATTTCTGGCCAGGGTATTATAGCTGACCCTGACAAGCATAAGGCTATGGTGGATTGGCCCATTCCATGTTCTATTAAAGCCTTAAGAGGTTTTTTGGGCCTAACAGGCTATTACTGCAGATTTGTGGAAGGTTATGGAGCAATCGCATCACCTCTAACTGAGTTGTTAAAGAAAGATGCTTTCAGGTGGAACCCTTAAGCACAAGCTACTTTTGAACAATTAAAGGATGCTATGACTAAGCCTCCAGTTTTAGCTTTACCTAATTTTCAGCTTCCTTTTGTTATTGAGTGCGATGCATCGGGGGAAGCTATTGGGGCTGTTTTAATGCAGCAAGACCAACCATTGGCCTTTTTTAGTCAAGCTCTCAAAGGTCGAGCCTTAGCCATGTCAACGTATGAAAAGGAATTAATGGCACTGGTTTCAACAGTGCAGAAGTGGCATCCTTATTTGTTGGGACACTCCTTTGTGGTCAAAACTGACCATCAAAGTTTAAAATTTCTTTTGGATCAGTGAGTAGGCACTCCAATGCAGCAGAAATGGATCATGAAGCTAATGGGTTATGTCTTTTTGGACGAATATAAGCAGGGCAGGGAAAATGTTGTTACTGATACCCTATCAAGGCAAGAGAGAGATCCTGAGTTTGCTATGGCTCTATTGTCTCTTCCTAAGTGGGATTGGGTGTAGGAGATAAAACTTCTATATCCAACAAATCCAAATGTCCACTTATTTTTTCAAAAATGGAAGGAAGGGATTCTACCTACTCGGTATTCAGTAAGGGATGGCTTATTATATTATAAGAACGGACTTTATGTTCCTGCCAACCAAGAATTTGCCGCTAAGGTGCTACAGCTGGTGCATAGCAATCCTATGGGGGTCACTTGGGTTTTGACAAGACCTTGAATAGGTTAACTTGAGATTTTTATTAGCCTCAGCTCAAGAAGGACTTGAAACAATTTCTTAAGGCTTGTGACACATGCCAAACTGTTGAAGTGGACAACACTCTTCCAAGTGGGCTTTTACAGCCACTTCCTATTCCATCTAGTTCATGGACTGACATTACTATGGACTTTATAGATGGATTGCCAAGATCTTACGGCTTTAGTTCACGAAATATTCCCATTTCGTTCCACTTTCCCATCCATACACAACTAAGGTGGTGGCCCAATTGTTTGTGAAGCATGTGTTCAAGTTGCACGGCATGCCTCTTTCAATTGTTTCAAACAGAGACATCATTTTTACAAGTAGGTTTTAAAAGGAGGTGTTTACTCTTCAAGGGGTCCAATTACACTTTAGCATTACCTACCATCCACAGACTGATGGTTGGTCAAAGATAGTCACAAAGTGGGTTGAAAATTACCTACGTTGCTATGTTAGTGATACTTCTAAAGACTGGTCTAATTGGATGCCCCTAGCTGAATGGTGCTACAATTCAAGTTAGTATGCTTCTACTAAATTGACTCCATTTGAGGCGTTGTACGGTTATAAACCACCTAAGCTAACAAGCTATATTGTAGATACTGTAAGAGTGGCAGAAGTGGAAGATACCTTACAGCAAATGGACCAACTTTGGCACCTGTTGAAACAGAATTTGGTCAAAGCTCAAGACTGTATGAAGAAGTATGCAGATCAGAATCGAAAGGAGAGAATTTACCAAATGGGTGACTAGGTATACCTCAGGTTGCAGCTGTATAGACAGATCACTATTCAGCTTCGGTAGAGTCTCAAGCTCACACCACGCAATTATAGGCCTTTTCAAATTCTACGAAGGGTCGGTGAGGTTGCTTATCGCCTGCAACTTCCCAATGACACCCAAATCCATGATGTCTTCCATGTATCCCAACTGAAACAAGAATTAGGGCACAATGTTACTCCTCTACCCAAGCTACCACTGGTAAACTCTAAAGGGGTTTTCAAACCCGAACCTGAGGACTTGATTACCAGAAGAATGAGAAAGATAAAGAACAAACCTTCAGTGGAATTATTAGTGCGATGGCAGGGACAACTGGCTAAAGAGGCAACTTGGGAGCCATACTACCAACTTTGCAAGAAATTTTCTCTCCTTGTGGGCAAGGTCTTCTAAGGGAAGGGAATTGTTACACGATGAATGGAAGGGATGAAGTACTATGGCGGCTGGAACGTTCGGCAAGGGTGTTATGTCGTATGAGGAGTTGCCGAACCCTAATGAAGTGATTGTGTATGCCAAGCCATGGGCCATGTAGTTCTTTAGTTGCTTTGGATACCTAATCTAATAATTAGGGAACTGAGGCCAGTTTAGTCATTTTACTTTCATTAGTATAAATAAACTTCTAATAGTAGTAGTGATCATTCTGAAACTTTCTGGAGTTTAGGAGGAAGTCTTCCCTCTAAGAAGGCGACTTGGTTCCCTATGAGATTCAATACATATATCTCCAATTCATTCATTTTATCCATCTTTCTCTCATAATTCATCTACATTGTTACAACAACTCAGTAAGGTTGATGACAACCAAAACTACATGTCATTTTGCACTTTTTTTAAAACAAACTATATCTGGCCGAAAGTCTCCTGTTTTAAATGGGCCTACGCACTTTGTGCTGATATTAAACTAATGCAAACATGTAGTTTAAATGGGTCCTGCTTAAAAAAGGTGAAAAGTGGGTTTTGGGGGCACATTCTTTGTGCTTATAATGTCTTGCATCAATTTGCCCACGTTTGGTTAATCATGGATGGTTCTCCTTCCGTATGATTTTATTTGATTTAATTACATGCAATTTAGATAATTGTTATGCAAATTTATTGATTATGCTCATATTGAGTTTGCATGAATTGATTATTTCTGATCTATATTAATACATGCAATTTCTGGATAAGTATATATATAGTTAAAGGCATGAAATTAAATTATATGCCTAATATTATGGTTTTAATTATGCTTATATCATAAGAATATTTGTGCATAATGATAACATGTTAGTATTAGTTAAAATTATGTAATTTGTAACTGTTCTCATATAAAGTTAGTTTTTATGCGATTTAATTTCTAGTGATCCATATAATTTTAATTAATTAGAGAATAGCCACAACATCTTTAATTAAATAAAAGTATATATAATGATTGATTAGGATCACATAAAGAATATTAGACATTAATTGTAATTAATTATACTAAATATAATAAATTTCATCTCACAGGAATTTTTATTATATTTATTTTATTAATTAGGATAAAATATCAAGTTATTCATAACTCATCCACAGGAATTGTGAAGTTTTATCATAAAGTTTAATCATAAAGAATAATTGAATTTGCTTGAATTAAAAATTTAGTCCACATGCATTTTTATGTCATCAAATTCAATTTTTAAGCATGATTTAGAGCACTAGCAATGGACTTGCTATAATTTTCCTTCAAATTGTACACTTTTGCACATTTTCCAAAAAAAATTGGAGAGTTTTGAAAGATTACTATTCACAAGTAAAAAAATATTCCCCTCTCCACCTTTTTCTCCCTACTATTGATCAAATTTGACGAAATATTTTTGAAAAATGTGCAAAAGTGTACAATTTGAAGGAAAATTATAGCAAGTCCATTGCTAGTGCTCTTACATTGGTAAAGCATGATATTTTATTTAGGCCTCAATTTTGACATAAGCATGTAATCTATAATTTTATGCAGCTATACAACCTGCAAATTTTTCTAATATTCGTTATAATATCCCTAAATTTATGGGAGATAACTATAAGGTCTAGAAGAATAGAGTTCTTCTTCATTTAGGGTGGACCATACATAGGCTATGCTATTAGGAAAGACAAACCACCATCAATTACTAATACTAGTACTGCAGCGGACATCATGCTTTATGAACAATGGGAGCGATCTAATCGCCCTCAGCATGATGTTCATTAAGCCCAATTTGGTTACCAAATTCATCTTAACTCATTTCATCTTATTATTACAACTTTCTTAAATTTTCATACACTTTCTCAAATTCTCATATAAAATAAATTAAACAATTCAATTTTTTTAAATTTTCAACACACTCATAACATTAAAAACTAATATTCTAACACTATTTTAATCAACTCAACTCAACTCAGTTTAACTCAGCCCAACATCCAAACGCACCCTTGACTAGAATTTTTGCTAGTATCCGTGGTTCTATCGATCAGCATGAAAGAATCAAAGACTTGCTCAAAGTCATTGATGATCAATTTGTCACATTAGACAAGGCACTAACAAGCACCTTGATCATGAAGCACTCGTCCCTAAAGCTCACCAGTGTGAGAGGTGTGCGCAAGCACATCATGCAAATGAAGGATATTGTGGCTCAATTGAAGAAACTCAAGGTTGAAATGTCGAATTCCTTCCTAATGCACTACATCCTAAACACCCTTCTGAACCAAGATAGACCCTTCAAAATCTCATACAACACACATAAGGATAAATGGTTAATTAATGAACTTATGACCATGTGTGTTCAAGAGGAAGGGAGACTGGTGATGAAACTTGAAGAACGTGCAATGCTGACAACGCATGGAAAGGGAAAATACCAAGCCAATAAGAAAGGGAAAGGTAAAATGCCCCCCAAGCTGGTATCAAGAAAGTTCCAAGTGTTTCTTCTATAAAAATAAGGGACACATGAAGAAAGAATGCACAAAATTTCATAAATGACTTGTGGACAAAGGTAATCCAACCTCATTTGTTTATTATGAATCTAATATGGTTAATGTCAATATTAACACATGGTGGATTGATTCTGGATCAACAATCCACATTTTAAATTCCTTGCAGGGTTTGCAAAACCTAAGGAAGCTGATGGGAAGTGAGCAAAGCATCTTATCAGCAAACAAGATGGGCTCGCATGTGGAAGCTATAGGAACTTGTTATTTAATTTTAAGTAGTGACTTTGTTTTAAAGTTAGAAAATACCTTTCATGTTCTAGGTTTTTCTAGAAACTTGATTTCAGTTTCAAGGCTTGTACCCTTTGAATATTCCTTTAATTTTTCAAATTCATCTTTCAATTTGTTTTATGAATTTGATTGTGTTGGGAATGATACTTTGTCTGGTGGTCTTTACTACATTAATTTAAAAAACAATACCACTTATGATTCAATGCATGTTCGCACTTGCACTAAAAATGTGTTATTAATGAGGATTCCTATAAATTATGGCGCCGGAGATTAGGTCATATCTCCATAAAAAGAATTAAAAGATTAGTAAATAAAGGGGAACTTAATACTCTGGATTTTGCTGATTTTGAGACTTATGTGGACTGCATAAAGGGAAAGCAAACCAACAAGTCAAATAAAGGTGCCAATAGGAGTTCAGACATATTATAGATCATACATACCGATATATGTAGTCCAGACATGGACTCATATGGTCAGAAATACTTCATCTCTTTTATAGATGATTACTCACAATATATGTATCTTTACATGCTTTATAACAAGAACGAAACATTAGATGCCTTTAAGATCTTTAAGGCTGAAGTAGAGAAATAATGCAGTAAGCAAATTAAGATCGTGAGATCAGATAGATGTGGAAAATATTATGGTAGATACACAAAGGATAGACAAGCACCTGGGCTATTCGCAAAATTTCTTCAAGAGCATGGAATTGTTGCCCAATACACCATGCCTGGTTCATTGGACCAAAATGGTGTAGCAAAAAGAAGAAACCGAACATTATTGGACATGGTGCGGAATATGCTTAGCATCTCCAATCTTCCTAAATCCTTGTGGGCTAAAGCACTTAAGACAATAGTGTATATATTAAACCGAGTTCCAACTAAGGTTGTTTCTACAACGCCATTTGAATTATGGAAATGTTGGAAACCGAGTTTGCGATATATGCCCGTTTGGGGATGCCCGTCTGAAGTGAGAATTTATAATCCACAAGATTAGTAGGCATTTTATAGGATATGCTAAAAGGTCTAAATGTTACATATTTTATTGTCCATCTCACAACACTAGGATTGTGGAATCAAGAAATGCAAAGTTTCTTGAAAATGACTTGATTAGTGGGAGAGATCAAACCAGGAACATAGTTTCTGAGAATGATCATTCATAATCTCAACCTTCCACCTCAAGTGATAGATTGGTTATTGTTTACAGCACCCCTCAAGTACAAACTGGTGTTGAACAACCAGTCATTGAAGTTTCACAAGCTGCTGATGACATTCCAGTAGATCAGATAGTTCAAGAGTTACCAAGAACTTTTGAACAACGACTTGAACCACATACTTCTCAGGATTATGATGGTACAACATTAAGAAGATCTATTAGACCAAAGAGATCAGTAATTCTTGATGATTATGTTGTGTATCTACAAAAATCTGACTACAACATTGGAGTCGAAAATGATCCCAAGTTCTTTTCACAAGCCATAAGTTGCAAAGAATCAGAAATGCGGTACAATGCCATGAAGGAATGGGTGAATTCTATGAAGAGTAATGGAGTTTGGGATCTTATTGAGTTGCCTAATAGTATTAAAGCCATTGGATGTAAATAGGTCTTTAAGACAAAGAAAGACTCATTGGGCAATATTGAGATATATAAGGCAAGACTCATTGTTAAGGGATTCACCTAGAAAGAATGAATTGATTACACGGAGACTTTCTCTCCTATATTTAAGAAAAATTCCTTACGCGTTATTTTGGTATTAGTAGCCCATTTTGACTTAAAATTGCAACAATAGATGTGAAAAACAGCATTTCTCAAAGGAGATCTAGTGGATGAGGTTTATATGAAACAATGTAACGCCCTGATCTTTCGCCTCAATTAAAACGTAAATCGAAGCGTCCAGACAAATAACACAAGACTACTTATCCTACATAAACGTAAGGAGTAACATGCATGCATCTAAATTTACTAATTAAATGCAAAGCGAAACACAGCGGAAATAGGTAAATCTCTAATATATACAAAGAGATCTAACTCTTCCATAAATAGATCACATGGCATAGTAAAATTATAACCTTCATAATTTCATATTTACTAAAACATCTTGTATCCAAGACTTACATAATCCAGTTGGTTTTCTTAAAACAAATATCGTATCCCACCGTCGTCTGATAATCTTATTATTCCACTTGATCACGTACATGAGAGATCACTCCATTCGGATAGGAGTATTCTGTAGGACCCTCAGGGTACCTTAGAATCTTCTGTGTTGTCCAAGTCTCATGACAATTTATCTAATCCTGCAACAACATCTATCATTGCATAAGGAATGATAGATAAAACTCAAAAGATTGAAATTTATAAGAAATCACAGTAAGTACACAGTTAACTAAACAAGGCATAGATAACATAAAAAATTATCATACATAGCAATGATCAAGAACATATAACTTATGAAAATGCTGAATGAGATTTATGCATGTAGTGACCACTCTTCCCATAAAAATTTAGACCTTACTCGGACCCACCACCTTATACTTAAAATTTATATTTCTTTCATCTTCTTTCTTAATCTTGTGGATCTTACTTATTTTCTTATCTCGATAGGCATTACGCATCGTCGTCTCTGTCAGGTCTTACTTATTTTCTTATCCTCAATGGATGTTACGTATCGTCATCCCCATCAAGTTTCTTAGCATGACGCGTCAGCTTAGCCATACATATAACTCGTCAGTCGTCCGAGCGTTACGTATCGTCATTCCTGTCGTGACACAAAAAATGCTTAACATAACGGTCGTTACGTATCGCCGTCCCCGTCATGACACAGAACATACTTAGCATAATAGGCATTACGTATTGCCGTCTCCGCTAGTCATGCCAGTCATCCGGGCGTAATGTATCGTCGTCCCCGTCGTGACATAACTCTTACTTATCCTCGATGGGCGTTAAGTATCGTCGTCCCCGTCATGACGTGACTGACTTATTAATCTTTCCACTTGTAAAATTTTCTTAACGTATTTTTTTATAACAGACGTCATGACTTATGACGACATATATATGTGACGAAATATAGCATACGTATAAATTTAGTTATGACATGTATGTTTCATGTTCTCATAAATCTTATAACATGTGAATTCATATCACAGTAAGACACATCACATGTACAATCATTTACGTTACACCAGTTCATAACATTAATATATAACGAATATTACTTAAATAACAAAATTAAAATATTAAAATATTATTAAATCAAGGATGGCCAAAGCTCCTAGAGGACTAAAGCTTATTTTATTTTAATTCAAATCATGCTAAAATTCTCATATCTAACACCTCAAATTTCCCTTAATTAATTTATGCAAATTTAATCGTTTTTCTTAGTGTTTTCTTTTATAATTCTTAGCAAATTGATTCTTAAAATTTTTATAAGAAATCTAAAGTTTATAATTTCATTATAATCATCAAAATATCATGCAAATAATTAAAAACCAGTTGGATAAGATTTAAAATAAAAAATTCCACTAAAATCCTATTGTAGCCGAATTGCTCTAAGTTTTCTTTCTCAAATTTTTCTCAAACCAAGACCTCATATTTTCACATAATTCTCTTCATATAACATCATAAAATATATTTCTAATGTCTCATAATTTTTCTAGCATTTTTCCATAGCAAAAACCACTCTAAAATTCCATATGTTTCAATTTAACACATAAACAAAGATTAAGCTCCAATAAATATAAAACATAATCCAATCATCAAACCACTTATTCTATATGAAGATTAATTTAAGTAGTGTACTTAAAAATTTTCTCCAAACTTGAATTGATGATAGAATCAAGCCCTTACAAGGATTCCTTCAAAATCACTCAATTAGTTTTCTTAGGTATTGTGTTGAGGTTAAAGGCTTAAGGAAGGTTTTTCTTTATATTTTCTCAAGCTAGGCCATGTGTTTCATCATCCAAAAGGGCCTTAGAAGTCTCATGCACCTATTTATATGGAAAGGGGTGACACTTTAGGCAAAAAGAAGAGATAGCATTTGCAAGACATGTCCGGTTCTTTCTTGATGTCGTGTGATAGCTTTCCTTCCCCACTTGGCTCATAATCACACCTAACTTTTAGGCTTGGTGAGTCATACTAATATCCAATGGTCATTTTGTTGAGTTTCCTAAATATCTTCTTGATCAATTACTCAAGTAGACCCAACTCACGTGAGGTGGTAAAGACAAAGTAGTATGATTGTTTCTTCCAATGAGGTGTATCCGGCCACTTCCATCACAAATAAGTCCTTGATCTGATTCGATTCTTCAAAAACTCAAAACTTCAAAGATTTAGATCATCATCTCAAGTTTCGATAGGATTTTGAATCACATTATTCAAAGATCAGTTGAGAGAGATATGCTTAATTTACCAAAATACGTCAAAACCATCCGAGAACACCCAATCTGAGTTTTCCATTTGTTTTCCTTTATTTTCTTACCCACCAAGGCTTCTAGATGAATTCTTATCAAATTAACACATGTTTTCACACATTTAAAGACCTCAGAAAGTTTGGTATCCAATCACAATTTTCGTCACATAGCCAAACATAAGACAACTCATTTAAGTCGGTTACAAGTTGACTCTTATTCTTGTCCGTCTACTTCACACCAGATTTAGTCTTTGATTCATTTTTTATCTGCAAAAACTCAAAACATGAAAGTTCTATATCTCCTTCTTAAGGTTCTACAGAAACTAGAATAACTTCATTCAGAGCTCATATGACCAAATTATGATTATTCTACTGAAAGTAGACAGATCAATCTGAGAATACCAATCCAAACACACCAAATGTTTGATAAATAATCCCTCTTGTTTCACACGAAACTTCCTAGATAAAATCTTCTCATTTTACATATTCCTACACACTTGTCATGATCTTAAGATAATTTATAAAATAATACAAAGACTTAATCTTATTCAAAGTCAGTCAACTCCAAGTCAATACCTATATATCCAATTTCGTTCTGCCACTTGAATCTCAATTTTGTATTTGATTAAGTCCATATCTCTTAAAACTCAAAACATAAGAATTATATATATTCCTCTTATCTTTCTAAATCATCTTGAATAATCTCAATCTGATATAAAATGAGTAAGTTATGTCCATATTACTAAAAGACATTGAAAATGTCTAGATTTGCTTAATCCGAAAATATCATAGGGTATATTCCTTACTCATTCCACTTGACTTCATTTGTAAATTTCCTTTAATTTCTATACAATATTTTATTGGATATTCAAAAAACATATCTTCTCATCATATTTAGTGTCTCCCATGATTTTTCCTCCAATACCAATAAAATATATATATATCCAAAATTCCAAAAATTCCAATACCAAATATGAACATTAAAAAAATACTAAAAAATCTGGGTTATTACAAACAACCTGCAAGGAATTCTCCTCTAGTGATGGTGAGCAATTGGTTTGCAAGCTCAAAAAATCCATATAAGGTTTAAAACAAACATCCTGCTAATGATATTTAAATAGGGGTGTAATCGGTCCGGTTCAGTCCAGTTTTGACCAAAATATAAAATCGAACCAGTACCACCGATTTTGTAAAATGTAAAACCGGTTACGCTCCAATTATCCCTCAAAATTGGTAGCACTGATTTTATCGATTCTGGTTCGGTTACGGTCTGATTTTTCAATTTTAATTAATGGCAAATTTCTAAAACTAAAATCTACTTTTTAAACAAAAAAAAACTAGTTTAAAAATCTGTTTTATTAAAAAAATTTGTAGTTTATTGTAAAAATCTGTTTTACTAAAAAAACCTGCTATATAAAAGAATCTGCAATAAAAAAGGCTGTTATAAAATAAAAACTGTTATATATTTAAAAAAATTGTAATAAAAATCTGGTTTAAAAATGTTATAAATATGTTTAAAACATATGATCAATTAAATTTTTATGTTTAAAATTAAAATTTTATTTTATAAATATTATAACATTATTTATACATAATTATAATTTCTATTATTATATAAATAAATTATATATAATATAAAAACATATCATATATAATATTTTAAAAAAATAATTTAAAATATATATGTAATATGACCGGTCTGGTTCGGTCTGGTCCAAAATTTCTCGGAACTGGAATTGGAACCAGAACCGGACCGATATTCACCGATTTTGTATTTCTAGAAACCGGTTCCGAACCAGATCGATTCAAAATCGGTCTAACCAGTCCGGGCCGATTTTCCGATTTTTCGATTTTTTTTACACCCCTATATTTGAAATTCTATAATGTAATCTCTTCATTCGGTTTTGTAGAAAACATTATAAATCAATGTATATATTAGAAGGTCAATGAGAGTAAAATTTGTTTTCTAATTTTGCTAGAAACCAATGATAAGGGTTTGCTGCATGAGGTGAAACAATTCGTTTTTAAAATTTTTGATATGAATGATATGGGTGAGGCATCTTATGTCATTGGCATTAAGATCCATAGAGATAGATTTCGAAGTATCTTGGATCTGTCTCAAGAAACCTACATTAAGAAAGTTTTAAAGAGATTTTGGATAGATGATTGTTCATCAAGTGTAGCCCCCATTGTAAAGAGTGATACGTTCAATTTGAACCAATGCTTGAAGAACAACCTCGAAAGGGAACAAATGAAGAACATTCCATATGCATATGTTGTCAGAAGCCTAATATAGGTTCAGGTCTGCACCAGACTTGACATTGCATTTGCTGTAGGAGTATTAGGACGATATCAGAGTGATCCAAGTTTAGACCACTGGAGAGCTTTAAAGAAAGTAATGAGGTACTTTCAAAGAACCAAAGACTACATGCTTATGTATAGACGGACTGATAATTTGGAAGTAATTGGCTACTCAGATTCTGACTTTGCTAGATGTATTGATTCACACAAATCAACATCAGGATACATTTCTTTTATGGTCGATGGAGCTATATCGTGGAGGGGTGCCAAACAGACTTTGATTGCTACTTCCACTATGGAAGCCAAATCTGTCTCTTATTTTGAGGCTACTTCACATGGTGTATGGCTTAAGAGTTTCATTTCTAGGCTTAAATTTATGGATTCTATCTCTAGGCCATTGAGAATGCATTGCGACAATTTGGTTGCTATTTTTATGACCAAGAGCAATAATAGTGGGAGTCGAAGTAAACACACCGACATTAAGTATTTAGCCATAAGAGAATGTGTTAAAGAAAAGAAAGTGGTTATTGAGCACGTAAGCACTGAGTCAATTATGTAGTGAATATGGGACTTGGATCCATTATGTAATTCTTCATTGTATGAACAAGTTTATTTTAATGAGATTCTTAATTATTGTGATGTTTTTCTCATATTTATGTGTACTTTAATTTTGAGAAAATTCATCTGTGTAGGACCAAGAATGAACATAGGGTTTATTCATTAAGAAATTGTTTCCACATAAATTATAATATTTAAGAAATAAATACATTGTAATACATGGAAGGCCATGCTCGTCATTAGAGGACCTATTGCCATGATTCATGTATTTATTACTTAAATGCATATTATCGATGGGTTTAAGATAAGACATTAGATTAGAAGTATGGACCAAGTGAGAGAATGTTAATTGTTTCTCACGAAGACTATTTGGAGAAACGTGTCTCAAGCTTCCCTTCATTTTAGGAAAGTTTTTGAAATGATCCACACAACTTCCTTCAGAGTCTTCATCATGTTTATGGAGCAGTTAAAACGTTCCCCATGATGGAGCAGTTAAAACTCTCCATGATAATCTGAAGCAATCGAATACTTGACACGTAACCACCGAAAGCTTGATGGGAGCTTAGCTATAAACACTACAGTTTGGTTCCCAAACTCACTCACAAAAATCTCATTCAATCTTACACCATCTAATTAGAGTAAATAGAGTTTGGAAGTTCCAAACAACAGAGAAAACAACGTCCTAACGTGAACAGCACCAATGGCTGGAGGTACCATTTCTTGAGCACTATAGTTTTGTTTTTTGATGATCCCTTAAGTGTTTATTCGGTATTAAAGAATAGTTAAAATTGCTTTCAATTCTGGCCCAAATGATTCGCTACTCCACCTCCTATGAGGTCTGGACAGCACTTGAGAGATTGAGCAATTCTCACTCCCATGCACGTATAATCAACATCAATGTTTTGAATATCGTACCGATGGACATACCAGTCAAGTCATTGGAACGAAATATTTCTATACCGATAATGTTTTGTATATCGTTTCGAAATAATTTATACATAAATAAATTAAATATATAAATACATCTATAAATTATATTTCAAAATAATAATTAATATATGAATAAATTATATATATATATAAATACATCTATGTAGTTAATTTAGTATGAATTGAAGTTAAAAAATAGCAAAGATTTTTTTTTTAAAAAAAAGTGAGAGGCCGAAATCTGGTACGGTCGAAACACGAATATCTGCCGGTATAGGCTGGTACGGCCGAAAAATTGCCCGAAACGAAACATGAATTTATTTTGTACCAAACGACGGCCGGTACGGCACATTTCGGCCGGTACGGCTAGTACCGATACAAGATTAAAAACATTGATCAACACCCACACCCGACTGGCCATTTTAAGGAAAGGAAATCTATCCATTCCTGAATATTTTCAGCGTGTTGAAGGCCTCCGCCCTGAAATAGCATTGAAGTAGAGTATAAATTCCTTGCCAACACTGCTGCTAAGCTTCAATGGATTCAAACCTTGCTTCACCAAGATTCATCTTCCAGTCACAACTACTCCAATTTTATGGTGTGATAATATTGGAGCAACCTATCTCTCCTTCAATATTGTGTTTCATGCTCGCATAAAGCACATAGAAATTGACTTTTACTTTGTCCGGGACTTGGTTACTCAGTAGAAACTCAAGGTTCAATTTTTGTCAACTAAGGGTCAACTAGCAGACATTCTTACAAGACCACTTTCTCATGCACGGTTCCAACTTCTCTGCAACAATCTTAGCGTCTGTCCACTCCCACCAAAATTGAGGGGGCGTATTGAAGCAACTCATACACCCGGCAACCACCTCAACAAATCTTGGAGAGAAATCCTCTCCTAAAGCCTCCACAAATATATTATTCTTTGTCATTAAATATAAATATTTTTTTATTAAAATATATAGTATAGCCTTTCATAATGTCCAATATATTTGCATGTTCGTTATGTTTCCATTAGCATTATAAAATATTTTGTCCATTTTCTTTTATTGGTTTTCGGGATTCCCCAGCCTGCACGCCTTATATTATCATCCAACTTGTTCGTGTATTTATATATATATATATATACACAGCGATTAAATATAAATATTAACTCGTAGTGGCGGAGCCACGCTCCATTCCTATTCTTAAAAAAAAATATATATATATATATATAATATATGAATTTTTAAAGAAAAAAATAATATAGGTTTTTTTTTTTTTTTAATTTTATAAGATAATGTTAATTTTATTTTGTATTGATCCCCTCTCTAAAAATTATTTTTGCCTCCCTCTATAAAATTAATCTAATTTAAAAATAAAATAACATAATAACATAATGACATATTTTAATTATAGATAAAAATAAAAAAGAAGTTGAATGATTTCTAATATATTTTTAATATATTTTTTAATATGATGACATGTTCTTATCATATTATATACTTTTTTAATATATAAGTTATATTAAATGTATTTTTTTTTTTTGTAGATTTTATTATCAAATTATTTTATACGACATAAAAAATTATATATAAATAGAATAAAAAAAATATTATATATATTTTATTTTAATCTTGCTTGGCCTCCCTTAATTTAATTTCTAGCTCCGCCACTGTTAACTCAGATCATGAACAAATTAAGCTTGAACGCAATCAGTATTCATCTTGGCTCAATCAAGCACTAATCACATGTATATATAATTTGGTGTAAATTTTTATTACTACTTTAAGCATCCGGGAAATTAAAGCCCCCAGAAAATAAAGGAACATGCAATAGAATGAATTGCTGGTTCTCCATCGTAATTCATGCATACCAGTGTCGTAGATGGAAAGAAGGCTGCCAATGTCGGCCGTGAGAGCAAGCCTTTTGGTGTTTGCCATGCTATGCGAAAACATTTTAAGAACTCTGTCTTGTCTGCACGATAGTAACCCCCTCCACCATTTTCGATCTGTAATTTTGCAAAGCAAACTTTTCTCTCAAACAATCCTTCTGCAACATGGGATTTAAACAAAATTCAATTAAGAAAGCTTCCCAAGTCATGATCCACAAAAACGAATAAAAAATAAAATTCAAAATCATTGATAACCGATCGTTTTCTTTATTTGAAAAATAAAATTGCAAAGATCACAATTTTTTTGGTTGCTGCTTTTGTATATAAATGTCCTTCTTCAAAAATGGTGCTACAGGCGTTTACATCTAGATTTCATGCACAGAAAGTATAATATGAACAAGTAAGAGGTGGGCACACCCAAAGGGTTAGCCTAGGTCTTGCCGTCCAAAAAATGGCTTGAAAATCCGCTTTATTATTTGTTACAAAAATTTCAATTCGAGGTTCAAAGGTTATCATCATCTCATGTGTTTAGGTCAAAAGTTCTTCAGAATTTTATCGTTCTCAAATTCAAATAATTTGCTATAAAATAATCTCAATCATCAAAATATCTTAATTTCCTTGATTTTTGCTATAATTAACAACTCAAAATAACTTTCATGATAATAAAATTAAAATCCTATCACAAAATTGAATTTTCTTTCAAATATTCAAATATTAAAACCTCAATAAATACATTCCAAAGTTATATTTTCAAATTTATATTTTATAATATCGAATATGTAATGTTAAGTGGCTGTAAGTTTAACGAAAAAAATAAAAAAATTGAAAAATAAAATAAAAAAATTTGTTGAGTGACCGTTAGATAGCCACTTATTATAATAGAAAGACATATAGATATATATATAATATAAATCATAATTTATAAAATTTATTTAAATTTAAATTCATAATAATTTATATATAATTTAAAACTATATATCTAACTAATCTAAATTTAAAGGAATAATTTATTCAAACTTATAATTTATAATTTATCTAATTTAAACGAATGGTATAATTTATATTATCTAAATTATAAATTATAGATATAAATTTATAATTTAAATATAATTTCAAATTATATATCTAACTAATTTCATCTAAATTTTAAATAAATAAAAAATAAAGAAATTTAGTGTTAAGTGGTCATTGATGTTAATGAAAAAAATAAAGAAATTTAACAAAAAAATGAGAAAATTTGTTAAGTGACCATTAGATAAACACTTATTATAATATAAATATATATATATATATATATATATTTCTATTCATACCTGACCTTACTCAACTTACCTTTTGTAAATGAGTTTTGCTATTCCTTATTTCCACATATCACATGCTACATCTTTTTTTATACATTTTTTATTTTATTTTTATTTTCTTATTATATTCTTATTAAACCAATTGGATTTTTATATTGAGGCAATAATTGAATTCTTATACTCATCATTCATATACCACATAGTTAGTCAGGAAAAAAAAATAAAAAAGAATAAAAAAATATATAATATATTTTGTATAGAGATGATAAATAGAATTTTTCTTCATAAAAAACTAGCTATGTTATAAAACTAAAAAGAAAACTACTACTATTACAAGAGAAATATAAAAGAAACTCTTAAGAAACTCTCTGAAACTTTCTTTCTTCTATATATTTTCTTATCAATTTCAAAACAACTGAAGTCCATATTTATAGGCGTTGAAATTACTATACAAGTTACTGTGCAAGACTTAAAATAATAGTGGTGGGGTCATTCACAAAATAATTAAGGGGGCGGGGACCACCCCTAATAATTCATAACACTCCTCCTTGAATGACCACCTATAAAGAATCTGCCTCGTTAAAACCTTGCTAAGGAAAAATCCAGTGGGAAAAAAACCAATGGCGAAGGAAAAAGAGTACAGTCTTCTTATGTATCCACAAGTGCTTTAAGATTGTCTCATTAAAACCTTGTAAAGGAAAATCCAGTGGGACAAAACCTTAGCGAAGGAAAAAGAGTACAATCAGCACAAATCTTCAGGACTTTTACTCCCCCTGGAAAGTGCATGACGATAGATTTTTGAGTCTTCACATTTTAATATTCTGCACAATTTTCTTGAATGTCGCAGTTGGTGGTGCCTTCGTGAATAAATCTGCCAGATTATCACTTGATTGTATCTTTGATATATCCTCCTTTGATTTGAATGATACAAACAGCATTATTTTCGTATAAAATTGTTGAGCTATCATTGATTATGAAATACCATATTTTTCTTGGATATGTTGAGTCATTGATCTCAGCCAAATATACTCTCGACTTGTTTCATGAATTGCATTAATCTCTGAGTGATTTGAAGATGAAAAATAATATCTGGTTGACAGACTTAATAGAAATATGATACCTGCAGTAATATTTAAACTTCCCCTGATAATATGCATTAGTGTTTCAAGTAATAAGCAAAAATAATTTCAGCATATATAACAGATTATGAATTCAAACATGATTTCCATCTAAATAATGCATTAGGGAGAACATGATAATATTTTCATTTAAAGTTTTCTCCCCCTCATTCGGCGTTACTTGTTTATATACGGCGGAAATAACACTGGAAACCATTCATGTATAATAAAAACTGTAAAAGTTTTGAGGTCTAATATTATCGGTTCGACGGAAAATCAAATCCGCTTGACATTATGGACAAACGAGATCTTGAAGAGATTTGAAGGTTTCGGATTGTTGTTTAAATATAACCAATTTTACTATTGGTTTACTCCAGCAAAAAGATCTCGCATTCCTCATAAATTCAGTTGTTGTTCATCCAGAACGATATTATATTTGACAGAAATTCTAATGTCCCAGATTTAAACCATGAACATTTTATACCTCAACCACTTATATTTTCTCCTGAGGCTGTAAACACTATGATAGGAGCAGAGATATATCTTTCTAGTAAATCTGATCCTGAAATTGTTGCAGCATCAAGAACCCCCAGTGCTCAATATGTTGCCTCTCTTATAACCATATCTCAGAGGCTATTGGCGAGAACGAGTGAGGTTGATCATCTTAAAACTCAAATATCTGAGTTGCATTAAACGCTTGCAACTAAAGATAGAAAAAATAAATATTTAAGATAAGAAAACAATGAGCTGAAGAAACTTGTAGACTGGTATTCTCGTGACCTGAAAACACGAGTAGAAGAGCTAGAACGAGAGAGAGCTCAGATACAAAGTCAACAACAGCAGCTAACGGCAGATGTTCAGCGTTTACAAGAAAATAGGGATAGCTGTAATTAATCTCGCTGGCTTTTGAAATTATGCATCCAGCATATCTTGTAAAGTGAGATTTGAAGAGATGATGGTTTGTCTTGTTCTTATTTTCATTTCTATAAGAACAGTCTTTAGCTTCATTTAGTACGCATCAAATTTTCTTCTCATATCTATAATTCATCTGTATTTGTATTCTTATTCTACAAATTTTCAATGGCTCATCAATTTCCTTTTACTATTTCTCACGATCAACATATTCATTCACCTCAATTACAAATTATTCCTGCATCTTCCGCAGGAGCCATGTTGCAGCAAGCGAATGATCTAACTAATAAGTCAGATCGTGAAGCCGTTTATAAGCTGGTGACTATCGGCACCCGATACTCTTCCTCTATTGTTGGATTTTCCAATCGATTACAATCCAAAAATCGTGAGATTGAGGAGCTTAACGAGAAGGTTTATGTACTTCAATGACTCGTTCAAGAGTCTGACAGAAAAATTGCAGACTTAAAGTAAGAGAATAAGGATTTAAAATCCTTACTTGCCTCTTCATTTCGACTGCCTAATCCTTTAGATAAGGATGGTATGTTGCTTTATGAAGAGCAAATGCATTTGAGAGATGAGGCTAGAAGTCTCAAATTCTTGTAACTCATCTATCAATTAAATAATAAGATCTTTTCTTTTCAAATGCATTCCTTGAATTTATAGCAGCCCTTGTGATCTCTTCAGGAGTTCTAACAAGGTAAATCATCAACGTAAACTACAATAATGACAAATCCGGATTTTGATAAAACACATGGGCATATAGGATTATTCTTAAATCCTTCTTTCAATAGATACTCATTGATTCAATTATACCACATGCGTCCGGATTGCTTTAACCCATATAAAGATCTTTGAAGCTTTATAAAATACATACTCCTAAATGTACTTGGATTAGATGCTTCAAGTATCGTATATCTTTATATATGTAATGATCTAATGATCCTTATAAATATGCAGTGACCACATTCATTAACTGCATATCTAATCCTTTTGTAATAACCAAATCGATTAAAAATATGAATGTGATTGCATTCATAATAAGGAAATATGTTTCCTCATAACTGCTCTCGGGTTTCTGCAGGAAATTTTGTGCGACAAATTATACCACAAAATTTCATTTCGCATTACGCTTTTGTATAAATACTCACTTATATTTTATAGGCATTACATCTTTTATTGTTTGGACAACAAGTCCAAATACCTCTCGCTTTGCTAGCGATTTTAATTCAGTTTCAATAACTGCTTTCCATTTTGGCCAATCATTTTTACGTCGCCATTTTTCGACGGTTTTTGGCTCACTTTCTTCATTACTTCTAGTAATGTCAAGTGTTATCATATATGTTATCAACAACAGTTTTATTTCTATCTATAAATTTTCCAGTACTCATGAAATGTATTGAGATCTCATTGTTCCTCTTCAGATGAAAACATTTCATGAAACACCTCTACAGGAGGTTCCTCTTCAAGAGGTTTGTACTCTTCTGGAGTTTTCTCTTCAGGAGTTATACTCTTCAGGAGTTACCTCTTCAGGAGTTACACTCTTCAGGAGTTATACTCTTCAGGAGTTACCTTTTCAGGAGGTTTCCTCTTCAGGAGGATTATATTTTATACAGAAAATACGGTCTCTTTATGAGCACCGATTTTTTTTTTTTTTGGTGCACCAATAGGTCTTCAACGCTTCAGGCGTATCTTAGACTCATTTATTGCTGTTTTAACAACTCGTCCTTCGGGGATTTCAATTATTGCTTAAGCATTAACAGCAGTAATATATGATTTTACAACTCTTTTAGTGTCAGTAAATATATCATGTAATTGATTTGCAACACTTTGCAGACAGATAATCCTCTGAACTTCTGGTTCACATTTACAAAATAATTAAGGAGGCGGGGACCGCTTCTAATAATTCATAACAAACTAGATATAGTAGTTCTCTTTTTCATTATTATGATTTTTTTTTTAACGAATCGGATTTAGAGTATTTTTGGAGGATAATATTCCCTTACTACCTCACTAGCTACTACTTGTTTACTGCTTTTAGTGTATTTAAAATTTTTATTATTTTATTATTTTCTTTTAACTATTTTTTTAACATCTTTAATTATCAAGAAAAAATTTAAAATATACAACTACAGTAATAGTAATTTCCTTAACTATTAAGTAAATTATTTAAAAAAAAAATAGTGAAAGATTTGTAGAATGGTGTTCATGCTATCATTATTCATTTTTGTGACAATTCAGCGCTACCACCCTACCTAAATATTATTGCAATCTTTTTCTTATGTAACTTTCGTAGCATTCTCATTGGCAAGGTTAAAATCACGTGTTTTTTTTAATCTATTTGAGGGAGATTTCTACATTAGATTATTTATAGTCAAAATAATGATAAACTGTTATTAATTTAATATTTTTATAATGATCTCCCAGAACTTCTATCCTTACTTTAGGATCTAGCAATTTAAAAAAAAAAAAAAAAAACTTTAGGATCTAGAATGTGAGAGAGATTGAGACATAAATTGAATTCCGTAATATTTATTTTTATTCGAGTAAATTTTTTGAGTATTATTAAATATTCAATAAATATTGTTAAATTTATTTTATATGTCTATCTCTCTACTTCTAAATCCAAGACTTCCAAAATTTTAAAAGATTTGAATCCCCCAATTACATAAAAAAAAAAAAAAAAAAAGAATGGATGTTGCTAGAGAGTGGCTATAGAGTGGTCACGTCTATGTAATTATTTTTTTAAACATTTTTTAAATTCTTTATAAAAATAAAAAAAAAATACAAAAAAAAAAAAAAACTTTCTTAATTATTAAACCAAATAAAAAATGAGAGAATCTTAACCACTCTACTCTCGGTGAGAGTGGCATTTTTTCCTAAAATTGAACATAACAAATTGAGAAGAGAGGATTTTCTAACTTGGTGCCATGATATAAAGGCACCAGATTGACTACATTAATCACAACGAACCCGTTATTAAATTATTAAAATAATTTCTTTATAACAAAGGAAATTATAAATACAAGAAAAGAGGGTGAGAGAACTTAAAATAAATCTCATCAGAATAAACTTGGTGCAGACAAATAGATATAGGAGCGCAATTGATCAAATAAATTGAATTGAGCAATGTTAGGGATTCTTACTTTATTTTTTATTTTGTTTTTTGATTTTATAATTTTTTTACATGATTTTTTTAATATTTTTTAATATTTTTTAAAAATATAAAATTTTAAAAAATATAAAAAAATAAAAATATTATTTAATAACACTTATATAAAATATGTAAAAAAACTGAAAAAATAAAATAAAATCTCAAAACGGAATGGATCGAGACACTTTTTAAAAGAATAACTAGCATTTCCCATCTTCAAAGGATGTGATTTCGAAAAAGGGAAGTGTTAGTACTCCCGCTGCAATGGATCCCAATGGGTCCCGTTCTGAGCTTTTTTTTTTTTTTTTAGTTTTTTATATGATTTTTAAGTAAATATTTTAAAATAATATTGTGATTTTTTTTAAATATTTTAATATGTTAAAAAAATTATGTAAAAATTAAAATATTTTTTAAAAATGTAAAAAAATACAACATTATTTTTAAAACATTTACTTAAAAATTATATAAAAATACCAAAAAATAAATAAAATAGGACCCTCGGGATCCATTGCAGCAGGAACAATAGCATTTTCCATCAAATAAGAAAAAAGAAGTTTCTACATTAGATTATGTATTTTGAACTAAATGATAAATAAAATATTTTTCGTTTTTCATTTTTTATATTTTATTTTTATATATTTTATAATTAGCAGCTACTTTATATTATCAACTTAATACAAATTTCATATATCAAAATTATCTTAATACGAGTCCTACAAAATTGATTTTAATGGGAGAGAAAAAAAATAGTAAAATAATCTTAGGTTTTGCTAGAGCACACAAATGCAGGATCCTGACTAAGAACCTGCTTAGGCAAAATCACTTTTTTGTTATTTTAGTTTTTTCTTTATGTATTTTTTTAGCAATTTTAAATGTTTATTTTAAAGTACAACATTATTAAAAAAACACATCTTTCATTACTAAGTAAAAAAAAAAAAATAGAAAAAATAAAATCAGGATTTTGTGAGTTTAGTATTTTTCAATAATATTTAGAGAATGAAGAAATACTATTTATAGCTAGCCAAACTTATGAAGATGTATAATCCAATGTGAACCACTTTATAGAAATATTATCAAATATGAAAATAATATATAAAAATGCATAAACCATTGGCAATGCTCCCAACGTACTATTTGGATTCAATTTGAGATTGAGCAATGCTATTTACTATATATAAAAAAAAAAAATTGAGAAGATAATAATAATGATATACGCAAATCTTGTATATTCATTTTAAAAAAAGTAGGGCTGCTTTAGGGCAGCATCCGGTGTAGAGGACTTCGAATACATGTCATTCCACTCGATGACTCATTCTTTCAATGGTTATTCTGTCTAGTCAGTCTTTCTGTCTCTCGGGACTCGATCGAGTCATTCTTGTGAGGGTTTAATGGTCACTTACATATATATGTGAATGAACAATCAATATAGTATTTATATAAAAAAAGTAGTTTTTAAATAATAAAACTCACTTCTTAAAAAAAAATCGCCAAATTTACACGTTCTAAAGTTATATATACATTATTCGTTAATAGATATTTTTTAATCCCATTGGAATAAAGCTTTAGAGCAATCAATTGATGGGTATGGATCACTGTCTCAAATATCATACCATAGCGGCCAGCATGTTGGAAATGTGCTGTACCAATTACCTTGCCGGTATAAAAAACACTACATTTTATTTTGCTCAGAATTTTGACTGTTTAGGCTTGATTTGTTTGGTACTGGCCGAAATACCGGATTTTGGTCGGTACTAGATTTCGAATTTCGACAACCAACTCTTTTTTTCAAGTTTTTTTTTATATTGATTTGTATTTTTTTCTTTTATATATATATAAAAGGTATATTTTATTTGTATGAACTACAAAATGATTAATAATTTTATTTTTTTATAATTTATGTACATATATATATAATTTATTTTTATATAAACTATTTTAAAATAATATACAAAAATAATATTAATACTAAAATATTTTCTTTCAGTGCATTAACTGATACGTCAACTAATACAATATTAAAACATTGGTAAGGTTGCTTTGATAACGACTTTATTGGCGGCCATTTATGCTATCGGATCAGTTTTTTAAAATATTATTTCTTTATTTATTGTTCATATTTTTGTATTGTATGATGTATCTGTTATGAAGTGTTTCTTGAAGCCATTTTTTAATTCATTTTTTCCAAATATTAAAAATATTATATTGACCGCTGAAAAACACAAAAGAACTCCAAATATCCTCTCTGTAGTTCTCTAATGAACAAATATTTTAGCAGATTCTTAGGTTCCCACTATTGGACGGTTGGACCTTAGCCAACGTGGACTTTTTATTTATTTATTAACAATTACAGTATAAAATTAACAAAACAAAATATGTAAAATAGTAGTCGTGATTGGAATTTAGATAAAAGTGTTATAAAATAAATTTATAAAATATATGATTTTATTTTGTTTGTATATTTACTTGGTGATAAAAATAAATTTACAATTTGTCATTCTAAGTTACGTTACTTTATAAATTTATTTTTATATAATTTTTAATTTTTTGATGACTAAAAGTGTTTTTGAAAAATATAATTTTTGTAAAATTTTTATACTCTTTAATAAAATGGTTTTCAAATTTAAACAATTTTGAATTTTCTCATAATTATTTAATAATTTTCTTTCAAAATTATGAAAATAAATAGTGTTTTTATCATTTCTGGTGGTGGAAAGTTGAAAGCGTTGGTCCAAGGCGGTAGGTACTAGGTAGGTGACGCGCGAATGTGTAAACAACTGCACTCCCCTCGCTAACTATAAATAAACGAAGCCATGGATTCCGGGATCAGAGTCTCAGACAAGTGTGGAAACAAGAAGCCCTGCGTCCTCTGCTTCTCCTTTCAACGGTACTCCGTACTTCTTCAAGTTTCTGGCTCTCTCTGCTTTCCTTCGTTTGCCGCTCCGTGCTTGTTTGTTTGTGTGATCTTCATGTTTGTGTTAATTCCCAAATGATCTTGTCCTTTTAGATCTGTTGTGTGTGTATTGATCTAGATATGAAGTTGGATGTTGACGGCTTAGTTTAGTTTCTGTGGATTAATATATATACAGGTTAAGAAATGGCACGCAAGAAGATCAGAGAGTACGACTCCAAGAGATTGTTGAAGGAGCACTTCAAGAGGCTTTCCGGCAGAGAACTACCGATTAAATCCGCACAAGTGAGTTGCGGAGACTGTCTTTATATGCGAACTTTTGTATTGTCCCGCCTGAATTATGTGGAATTCGTTACCAGATGATGTTTGGGAAAATGTCTTGTTCAATGATTTGTTTTTTGAATCATGAATATACAAAAAATTTTCGTAAGTTCTTTCCGTTATTGAAATTTGAGGAGTTGTTTATTCTAATTCTTATGCCTCAGGTCACTCAAGCAACTGATTTCAATGAGCTAGCGGAGAAGGAACCTTGGCTTTTGTCGACGAAACTGGTTGTCAAACCTGATATGTTGTTCGGAAAGCGTGGCAAGAGCGGTTTAGTTGCCTTGAATCTAGATTTGGCTCAAGTTGCTTCTTTCGTCAAGGAGCGTCTTGGCAAAGAGGTGTTTACTTTTCTCGCTATCTCTCCTGCTTTTGATTAATTATGTTACATGAACCATTTACTCGTCAATTAGTCCGAGTCCGATCCTTCAAACCATTTGAGCGTCTTTCATAAATTTATGCAACGAATTCAGGATCTTTTATTCATGAGTATTTTATCAGAAGGGGCTAAAGGATGAATGACACATACAGAGACATACATACATACATACATATATAGATAGATACACACATAAAATAACGATTTAAGAGTCAAATAGGTTTGGATGTTGAGAAAAGTTGAAAAGATTTGTTAATAATAGTAAAAAGTAGGTAAAAAGTAATAATAGAATATTAAAAAGTAATAAAAAAATAATGAATATAAATAAAAGTAAGTGAAAAGTAATAATAAAATAATGAATAATTGTGAAATATTTTAAGAATACCTGAGGTTCTCTTGATTGCCAAACGCAACATATTTAATGTACTGAAATGAAATTCGTATCGATTTTGTACCGATATAATATGAATAAAAGGAAGGAAGCTACTAGGGCCACCGAGAAAATCCACCGGATTTGTACCATGTAAATTTTTTCTCTCTCTTTGTTTGAAGCATCTTTTTATGTTTTTTTTTTTAAATGCTAAAAAATTTACAAACACAATATTAAAAAATTAACAAACACAAATCCAAAAAAATAGAGCATCAGTACACTTTCTCGGTGTACCTATCATTTTTCTGAAAGAAAAAGATATTTCTCAATTCCTCAATGTGTTTCCTATTTCAATTTGAATCAACTAACAACATAGAACACTACCTTTTTTATATTGAGAATCTGGACCTCCCAAATTTCCCCCACCAGGATTTACTTTTGATAGAATACTAAAAAAAAAAAGATAAATAAACACAACACAAGAATTTACGTGAAAAACTCAAAAATAAGAGAAAAACCATCAGATCCAGATAAGAAAATTCACTATGTGAAAAATTGTTACAATCACACAAATTTTCTCCTTACCCCAACGACACCCACAAAAATTTCTCTACTAGTAAAACTTTAACTTTAACTTCTTTTCCTTTTTACATACAAAAAAGACAACAAAGAAATTTAACTAAAGTTAAAAGTTACTAGATAAGTTTCAGACTGGTGTAATTAAACTAAAAAGGGTTGGTCTCCTTTTATAAGCACATGGGCTTGCCCTCTCATCAAACCCCAGTGATGTGGGACTCCAACAGGAGCAAACCCAATACTTTAAGGTCTTGAAACTCATCTAGTACTGAATTTTTATTACATTTCATAACAATTTTTCTTTGTATGAGATCGAAGGAGGTAAGAAACTCTTTTTTTCTTACCTGAATTATTAATAGATACTTGTAAGATTTAAATAAAAAATATATACTTCCCGAAGTTAATAGATTAAATATATTTTGAGCTCTACAATGAAGTAGTCATCATGGTTCGTGAAGTTCTAAGAAAGGAAAATGTTTTCTCTAGAAAAATAAAACGTTTAAATATCTATCAAGTAGTGGAAAAGAAAAAAAAAAAAATTCACGGCTCCAATACACCCAAGCATTAAATATCATTTAATTCTTAATTGTTTTCACCTCTTTTAACTATTTCAATGGGATGTGGATTTTCAAAACAAATAGACTTGGGATAATTTTTTTGGGACCAAGCCTAATTTTGATAGGGGCTAGGCTTAAATTTTAGTCATGTCTGTTTTTTAAAATACAAATAATTTTACTCTGTATCCGACATTTATCATATTGTCAAAACAACAAAAACAAAGGCTGGGGGGCCATGGCCCCCCTAGGTTCCTCTTCCTGTCCCTCAGTTTATCTGTATTTTGTTTACAGGTGGAGATGGGTGGATGCAGAGGACCTATAACAACATTTATTGTGGAACCTTTTATCTCACACAAGGAAGAGTTTTACCTCAACATTGTCTCAGAGCGGCTTGGGAACAGCATAAGCTTTTCGGAATGCGGAGGAATTGACATAGAAGAGAACTGGGATAAGGTACTTACACAGTTCAGCACTCAAAATACTTCTAAAAAATGTTCCAAATTGTTATATCTCTTTGCATCTTAAGAGTTTCATAATTTAGAAATGAATATATATGTTTTTTCCAGGTTAAGACTATATTTGTCCCAACAGGAGTGTCTCTTACCTCAGAATTATGTGCTCCACTCATTGCAACCCTTCCTTTGGAGGTAATTTCAGTGGATGATTCTATATAATTCGTGGTCGGAACCATGTCTATCTTGAATTTCATTCTTACTGCTTGTGGACACTTGTGTTAGCTCGACTGAGATATTATTGACAAATTTTTCTCGGCATCCAGCTCAGGGTAGAGATTGAGGAGTTTATAACAAGTGTGTTTGCACTATTTCAAGGTAAAATAAAAATATTTTGCAGATCAATAGTATCCTATATTTTTAAGATGAAAATTTATCAGCCTATGAAGCCTGGAGTTAACGTTTGAAGTCTTTTTGTGCCAGACCTGGACTTCACTTTCCTAGAGATGAATCCTTTTGCATTGGTCAATGGAAAGCCCTATCCTTTAGATATGAGAGGCGAGTTGGATGATACTGCTGCTTTCAAGAACTTCAAAAAGTACGTTTCATTTGTTTCATTTTGTTTGTTACTTTTTCTGTTCGCTCTTATTCTCATCATAAAACAAAACATATATTTGAACTAATACTTGTAGTTCACAGCTTTCCACTTTTTCACATCATGCATGACCTGATTTTGCAGGTGGGGAAATATTGAATTTCCAATGCCATTTGGAAGAGTTATGAGTCCGACGGAGAGCTTTATTCATGGACTAGATGAAAAGGTAGGATTGATGACTTAGATCTGTATCTTATGTCCATTTCCACCAACTAATCATCTTGTCGTTAGGAAAATTTGAAGATTTTTTTTTTCCTTTTATTCATCTCTATTTCTTCATGAATCTTGGGATTTTTATCCATTGATAAAACTGTCTGCTGCTATAACGCTTGGATAAAAAATCCAGAAACATATTAATCCTTGCCCAAAAAGCATTTCTAGTCATCCTGGCCTTTGGAGTTTTCACTCTTTCAATATCTCTCTCTACTGTCTTTGTTCGTATTCATGACTCCTCAGTCCTCAGTAAATCAAATAGCTAGCTTTCGTTATGAGACTTTTTGTGAGTTATAATTAATTATTTTTTTCTGCTTGCAGACAAGTGCATCATTGAAATTCACAGTTTTGAACCCAAAGGGAAGAATTTGGACTATGGTAGCTGGAGGAGGCGCTAGTGTCATCTATGCAGATACTGTATGGTTCTCTTTGTTTATAAGAACTCAATATTTTCATTTTCATTTTCACATTGGCATAAATTTCTTATGCACTGATTGTTGTGGCTTAATCCAGGTTGGAGATCTTGGCTATGCTTCTGAGCTTGGAAACTATGCAGAATATAGTGGAGCCCCCAAGGAAGAGGAAGTTTTGCAGTATGCCAGAGTTGTGATTGATGTAAGGATATACCAGCTACTCCTTTGTGTTTTGTCACTATGTCAAATGGAAAAATAATAAGGAAAAAAGATAAAGTAAACCTGAGCCTTGTCATTGACCTGGTTAATTCTCCGCCTAAAGTTCCTTGAAGATATCATGACAACGAAATTACTATCCTGTATGCCTTAAGGATTTCATTTTTATCTCATCATTCCTCGACAGTGTGCAACTTCTGATCCCGATGGCCGTAAGAGAGCCCTTGTAGTTGGAGGAGGAATAGCTAATTTTACTGATGTTGCTGCCACATTTAATGGCATAATCCGTGCCTTGAAGGAGAAGGTGAGCTTAATTGACGTAAATAAAAGTGGCTGAGTTTCACTCTAATCCTTTGCCTATAGCATGACTAATTGCTTATGGAATGTTAACAAATCAGGAATCGAAACTTAAGGCAGCAAGGATGCACATTTATGTAAGGAGAGGGGGTCCCAACTACCAGAGCGGCCTTGCTAAAATGCGGGCAGTTGGACACCAGATTGGCATCCCAATAGAGGTACTATATTGAACAGCAAAACATTAAACTTGAAAGCATGACATTATATTAGCATCTCTAGAAAAGTTTCTCCTAAAATGCCTTTATTCATGTTTCTCTCTTAGGTTTATGGCCCCGACGCAACAATGACCGGAATATGCAAACAGGCAATCGAATGTATCACTGCAGCTGCGTAATCAATTCATTTCTTGCAGATTTGTGCCTGTTATATTTTACTTTCCATTCTTGCGACAAGTTTCAGTTGTTGTTTAAAATCTTCCTTCCACTTGTACCAAAAACCTTAGAAAAATGTGATTTCACATGCTAATAGGCCAAAAATAATGGTGTCCGAAATTGTAGGTGTAATGTGTTACCATAGGTCCATAATAAAGAGTATAGGTCGGTACCTTTTACGATTATCATGGGTTACTACATATATCTTCCAAGCATCCTTCAAATATATATATATATTCTAAGCAAGAATAAATTTAGAAGAATAGCTTTCTTCAGTTTACCGATAAAAGGGTGTCACGTGCTAGTCACTTCAACAGTGAGGGACCCACACTATACTGGGCTTAAGTTGGGTAATAAGTGTTAGTAGTAGGCCCAGCCCGTGGGTGGCATGTGACTATCTCTTTTACTTGCATGTTACTATTGAGTTGGGCTATAGCTCGCTCATATTGTTAGAGTTGTTGAACTGTCTTTATCTTACAATCCTGATAGTTGACTTCTGGCCCACAAGTGATGGAGAAGTGTAATAGTATAAGCAATGGAAGGAGGGATGTGAATGATTATCCAGGACCTTAATGAATATATTCCTATTTTTTTTTTTTTTTTATCTCTTTTTTCTTGGAGGCTAGGTTTACCTCGAAATTGACCAATGTATCAAGAGCCAGCCTTTCTCTTGGCTTTGGTTTCATCAATCAGTGGAAATGGAAAAAATTATCTCATCCTTAATATAAAAGAGCTATTGGAATAAAATCTGCAACGTTACAACATTCTCCAGTAACATTTGAATAATTTTCAGGACAACAAAAATAAAATGCACCGAGTACTCAAGCAATTTATTATCGAAATTGTGAGCAAATTTCAAGAAAGTTTTGACCAATTGGAGGATCGAATCTGTGAAATACAAGAAGAGGAAGATGCAAATGTTGTGAAGAAAAAAGAAGTAATCAAGCCCGATCATATTGCTCTTTCTCTTGTTCCCATATATTCCATTAGAAATCAGAACCCATTTTCTTCATTCTGCGATCTCCATCTCCGACTCCCAAGTCCATCTCTTCCTCTTAGAAATTTCAATAATTCTCTTTAATTTTCTCACTTTCAGCCGGTAATCTTTAGTATTGAATCCAAAATTTCAAGTTTCGTATCTACATATAGATTTTGATAATAATAAATGAATTCAAGTTTCAAACTTAAATTGTCTACGCAATATAGCCAAACACATCAATAAATCAAGTATAAACAATAAAGGGAATAAGTCTACAAGTGAAACTTATAAAGTAATTTTGTACATCTCTTGATAAAATTCAAACTTGGATTAAGATTCAAAATTAATCTTTTCTATAAAGTATCAAAGTGTATTTTTCATATGTGCATGACATCATTAAAAGTCTTAGTTTTGAAATTTGTAATTTTCACATGTACATGACATTATTAAATGCTTTAATTTTAAAAATTATATTTTTCGTATGTGCATGACATTATTAAAAATTTTAATTTCAAAAATTGTAATTTTCACATATACATGACATTATTAAAAATTTGAATTTTGAAAATTTGTAAGACGATTGATTGTCATCTTTGACATGTACAGATTTTAAATAATGAATAATGTTGTTTTTGACAATTGCAAAAAAAAAAAAGATTTTATTTGAATATTTTGAAAAGTAAATAGTGCTCTTATTTGACATATAATTTTTTTCAAATTTAAAAATGAAGATTCATTTGCCTATAAATAGTTCACTTGAGTTTTACAAAATTATAACAAGAGTTTACACATAAATTACTAAGTTTTGCATTATTCATTCAAAGCTTTCACTCTCTCTTCTCTAAGCATTGAGTTTTAATCATTGTTCATTTTGAAAGAGATATAGGTTATGTTGTATTATTCTTATTCCACTCATTAAAGAGTGTATTATGATAATTTATCTACTATTAGATTTTGAATAAGTAAGAGGGTGCGTATAACTCTTGTGTGTGTAGAAGGTGTTTCATACAAGAAATAATTGAATCACAAAGTGTGATGTGATTGTAAGTGTAGGAGGTGTTCTACACAGATTTTTTGTAACGGTGTTGCTCAAATGTGTAATAGGTTTCTATCTCCACTTGAAAAAGATTGAACTGTGAATTTGGTAATCCTCAAGCAGTAGCTTGAAACGAGGACGTAGGCAATGGCTAAATCCCATTAAAATACTGAGTTTGTTTCTTCTTATTTTTACTCTTTATATTTCATGCTGTTTCATATTTTATTTATATTTTATATTGTGTATTTGATTTATAAGTGTTAACTTTTTAAAATAGCACAATTCACCCCCTTCTTGTGTTAGTCATTTGAGCAATAACTTATATCAGAGTAAGGACTCTATTATAAGATTAATTATATGTTGAGTTAAGATCATATGACTAACATTGCAGTAACATTTGTTAAAAGTCAATCCAGTAGTCGGTCTCCACTATTTTGTGGAAACAATTACACATTCTGAAAAGGTAAAATGAAAATATTTATTCAGTTTCAATGTCGAGAAATTTGGAAATGTATTGTAAATGAGTCTTATATTCCAACAAAAATTGTTGATGGAGTAAATGTCAAAAAGGAAGAGAAAGAATTTACGATAGACTTTATACAGTGCATGTAATGACTATGAATTTTCTATATAATATTTTCAATGACAATGAATTTAACAGAATAATGACTTATATGATAACAAAGGAAACTATGACAACTTGGAAGTAACTAATGAAGAAATTTCGCAAGTCAAATAATCAAAAATTTATATTCTTACGCATAAATATGAAATGTTCAAAATGAATAATGATGAATCTATTTCTTCTATGTATACTCATTTTACTAACATTCATAACTTGACAAATTTTGATAAAGTTTATTCCAACTTGAAGATAGTAAGGAAAACTTTCAACTCTTTACCAAAACATTGGGAATCAAAAGTGACGGCGATTCTTGAAATTAGAGATCTTAAAAAATTCGAAGTAAATGAACTTATCGAGTCACTTATTACTCATGAGTACATACTGAAAAGAGGAGAAAAAAAAAGAAAGCAAAAGAAGTGTTTGACACTCAAAATTGTTCCTTATGAAAGTGAAAGCGATGAAGATGAGGAAAACGATAGCAAAGATTAAGAAATTGCAATGATTACAATAAGATTTAAGAGATTCTTAAAAAATAAAATTCCTCCAAAAAAAATTTTCAAAAAATTTTCCAACAAAGATACAAGTAAAAATAACTCATTAATTTGTTATAAATATAAAACGTCTGGACATATCAAAACAGATTATTCCCTACTAAAGAAAGATCGATACAAAGGTAAGAAAATAATAAAAACTACACAGGATGATGATTCAAGTATCTCAGACAGCAACACAAGCAAAAAAAAAATTGTAAATCTTTATCTTATGGCTAAAGATGATCTAGAGATAACAAATTTTAAAAATATTAAAAATATTTCTTATAAAGAATTGCAAAATGTTTTGAAAGAGATATATGAGGAATTTGAAAAATTAGGTATCAAATATACCACTTTAAAAAAGAAAAGTTCTTCTTTAACAAATGAAATTAATGTTTTAAGAAATTAAAACATAGTTTTAAAAGATGAAAATAATGAATTTAAAAAAAAAGTGACTAATTTAAAAAAAATTGTTGAAAACTTTACAAATAGAAAAAAATATTTTGAAAAACTTTTTGACAGTCAAATATATGTTTTTGATAAGGTAGGCTTGGGATACATGTCAAAATAAAAATACAAATTCTATAAAAACTTCTTTGATAAACCTACTAAATCAAAATCAAATTTTCAAAATTCTTTTTATAAAAATAATTTTTTTAAAGAAAAATATTATTACAATCATTCAAGTTCTTCAAATATGTCATATATTATTTGTAATTTTGCAATATAAATGGTCATAACTACTCTCCAAAAATATACAATAACTATTAGGGTCATATGGGTATAAAAAAATCTTGTATCTTCTAATACTAATAAATAAATGACCCAAAAAACTTAGGTACTAAGAAAAATTATTTTAATTATTTTTGTAAGTATGTAAGAAGTCTTCCATAGATAAAAGTATATGATTTTTAGATGGTGGATGCTCAAAACACATGATAGAAGATAAAATTAAGTTTATTGACCTTACATCTAAATAAGAAGGACACATGACATTTAGATACAATTTAAAAGGAAAGATCGTGGGAATATGTAAAATTGGTAATGCGTCTTCTCTCATAATTAAAAATGTTTTATTTGTTGAAGATCTAAAATATAATCTTTTGAGTATAAGTCAATTATGTGATAAAATATTTATAGTTACTATAAAAAAGGATAAGTGCATTATTTTGAATAATTATGATTTTAATGTTTGTTTTATTACTTTTAGAAACAATAATATTTATATAATCGAATTTCAAGAAATTGTCTCACAAGATGTTATTTGTTTATCAGCTCAAAATGAAAATAGTTAGCTATGGAATAGAAGTTAGGTCATGCCAACATAGAACTTATTTCCAAATTTTCAAAAAATGATCTTGTAAGAAGTTTTCCAAAAGCAAATTTTTATTAACACAAAATTTGTGATGCATGCCAGTTTGAAAAACAAATAAAAACTTTTTTTAAAAAAAAGAAACATATTTTCATTACTAGATCATTGCAACTAATACACATAGACCTTTTTGGACCAAACAGAGTTGCAAGTCTGAGAGGAAAATATTATGCATTTGTTATTGTTGATGATTTCTCTAGATATACTTGAGTCATCTTTTTTATTCATAAAGATAAGGCACATAAGACATTTACCAAGTTATGCAAGAGAATTCAAAATGAAAAGTGCTATATTATTTCAAATATTCAAAGCGATAAAGGAAAAGAATTTATCAATAAAGATATTGAAACTTTTTGTGATGAAAATGATTTTGTGCATAATTTATCTACTCCTCAACAAAATGGGATAGTAGAGAGGAATAATAGATCTCTTCAAGAAATGATAAGAACAATGCTTAATGAGAATAATTTACTTAGTTATTTTTGGGTCGAAGCGGTAAGTACTGCATGTTATGTTATAAATAGATTTATATTAAGGTCTAAATTAGATAAAACCCCTTATAAGCTTTGGAATGAGACAAAATCCAACATTGATTATTTTCATATATTTGAATGCAAATGTTTTATTCTTAATGATAGGGATAATTTAGGAAAAGTTGATCCAAAATCTTATGAATGTATATTTCTTAGGTATTCTACAAATCGTAAAACTTATAGAATATTCAATAAAAAGACTTTAATTGTACAAGAGTCTATGCATATAGTATTTGATGAATCTAACCATCTACTCTTCAAGAAATTTGCTAATGAAGAAACAAAAGGTATAAATAATACAAGTAGTCTCAATCTTAACAAAGAGAATATAATGGAAGAAGTCCAACATGGAGATACCTGGAAAGATCATCAAGAATTAGTACAAAATGCAACCAAACAGTAGAAATATGTGAAAGATTATCTAGTGAAACAAATTTTAGGAGAACATTCACAAGGCGTAAGTACTCGATCATTTTTTAGAAATATTTGCAATCACATTACTTTTCTATCTCAAATTGAACCTAAAAATGTTGATGAAATATTTCTCAATGAATCATGAATTCTAGCTATATAAGAAGAGATAAATTAATTTGAAAGAAATTATGTTTGAACGCTTATTACTATACCCAAAAATATACTATTATTGGAACAAAATAGATTTTTAGAAATAAGATAAATGAGTCCGAAATCATCACTAGAAATAAGGCTCGACTTGTAGGTCAAAGTTTCAATCAAGAATAATGAATCGATTATGATGAGACATATACACTAATCGCAAGATTAGAAATTATTCGAATGTTACTTGCATATGCTTATTATAAAAATTTCAAATTTTTTCAAATGGATGTTAAAAGAGTTTTCTTAAATGGCTTTATAAATGAAGAGGTATATGTTAAGCAACCTCCAGGTTTTAAAAATCATATTTCTCCAAACCATGTCTTCAAATTTACGAAAGTACCATATGGACTCAAACAAGCTCTTAAAACTTGGTATTTCAAGAGTAAAAATCGATATAAATTTTTTAATCAAATATAAATAAGACGATATTATTCTAATTCAAATTTATGTGGATGATATAATATTTAGTGCTACTAATGAAAATATGTGTCAAAATTTTGTTAAGAGTATGCAGGAAGAATTTAGAATGAACATGATGTGAGAACTTAACTTATTTCTTGGATTGCAAATCTAGCAAGTAAAAACTAGAATACTCACTAATCAGTCAAAATATATTAAAGAATTAGTTAAAAAATTTGAGATAGAAGGTGCGAAAGAAATTAGGACATCAATGAGTCTAACCACCAAACTTGATAAAGATGAAAGCGATAAGCCAGTTGACTCAGAAGTATATCGAGATATGATTGGTAGTCTATTATATTTGACAGCTAGTAGACCAGATATTATGTTCAGTGTATGTTTATATGCACACTTTCAATCATCTCCAAAACATTCTCATTTGATTGTAGTCAAGCGTATTCTTAAATATTTTGCCGGTATAATTAACTTAGGGTTATAATATCTTAAACACACTTTTTTTGATCATATCGGCTATTCAGATGCAGATTATGTTGGTTGCAAAGTTGATCAAAAAATTACTAGTGGAACATGTCATTTCTTAAGTCATGCACTTGTTTCATGATTTTGCATTATCTACTACTGAGGTAGAGTATGTTGTTACGTATAGTTGTTGTGCTCAAATTCTTTACATGAAGCAACAACTTGAGGATTTTAAACTTATGTATAATCAAATTCCAATCAAATGTGATAATACAACTGTTATAAATTTTTCAAAGAACCCAATACAACATTTTAGAATTATGCATATTGAAATTAGATATCATTTTCTTAGAGATCATGTGTCGAATGGTGATATTGTATTAGAATTCACAAGTACAAACGATCAGTTAGTAGACATTTTAACAAAACCCCCGCTAGAAGGTAGACTATACATGATGAGAAGAGAAATATGAATGATGCATCCCGTGAATATCTGTTAAATATTTTTATTCCATTATTTCAAATGACTTACTAAAACTTGAGACTTTTAGCCTCATTATTCAAATGCATCTGCTTTTCATAAATCAATATGTCATCACTGTCTAAAGGATTAGGCAATCGAAATGAAGAAGCAAACAAGAGTTTTAAATTCTTATTATTGTTACTTTAAGTCTACTATTTTTCTATTAGACTCGTAAACAAGTTATTGAAGTATATTGATTTTCTCATTAAGCTTTTCATTTTCGTGAGTTTTGAACTGCAATCGAGCGAAAAATGAGAGAATGGAAGATGAGTATTGAGTTTCGAGACTCACTAGCTCATATATGGCATCATGATTTGACTTATTAGTCAGATCATTTTCGTGCTGCATCATGGCACTTACGACAAATGCAAAAACAATTTGATATTGAGGTGAAGAATACCTCATAATTTTTTTTTTCACGAGAAATACTAAAAGGAAATTGATAAGTTATTAAAAATTCGTAAAATGAGAATGCAGATAAATTACAAAAATGAGAAGAAAATTTGATGCGAATCAGATAAAATTAAAAATTGCTCTTATAGAGATAAAAATAAGACCAAGATAAACTATCATCTCTTCAAATCTTACTTAGTCCAAGTTTACAAGATATGTTGGATGCATATTGTCAAAAGTTAATTAACGAAGCCAGCAAGATTAATTACAGTTATTCCTATTTTTCTCGTAAACGCTGAAATGCTATTATTATCTATTGGTGTTGATTCTGTATTTGAGTTCTCTCTCATTCCAGTTCTTCTATTCGTGGTTTCAAAACACGAGCTAATTTCCTTAGCTCCCTAATTTCTTATCTTAACGTTTTATTCTTTCTATCCTTAGTTGCAAAATTTTCATGCAGTTCTGATATTTGACTATTGAGCTAATCAACCTCACTCTTCCTCGCTAGTAACCTTCGAGACATAGTCGTAACAGATGCAGTATATTCAATACTGAGAGTTCTTGATCTTGCAACAACTTTAGAATCAGTTCTACTAGAAAAATGCATCTCTACTTCTACCATGATATTGACAACCTTAAAAGACAAAATTACTGATTGAAGTGTAAAAGGTTCTTAATTCAAATCCAGAAGATTACCAGAAGAAATCTTCTCTGCCATTTTATCGTTTTGAATAAATAGAAACTTGATCAATGAATAATGTGAGATTTTCTTGTGAGTATTCGATGGGTGAAAATTGTCATTTAAATAGAAATTGAAAACTTTCGAATCTTTGCAAGATTTCATTTGTCAACATCAAGCGGATTTGAATCTCCTTCCACACCGAGTCGATAAAGCTAGGCTTTAAGCCTTTATAGCTTTTGTCAGACATGGGTGGCTCTAATTATTTAGCTTTCTACAGTTTCTACTAATGTACCATTTTGTTTGTTTATTGATTATTGCTGGGAGACACTTGAATGATGCTAATTATGGTTCCTTTTTAATGATGCCAAAATGAGGAGAAGTTATGTACTACTAGAATATTAACATGCTCTCTCCAATGTTTTATATAGATAAACATCACTTGAAGTTTTAATCTTGTTATATATGTTGAAATCATGTTTGTTTATTATTTGAATAATTAACGCATATTCGTAGGGGGAGTTTAAATATTACTGCAGGTCTCAGATTTCTAGTAAGTATTTGTCATCATAAAAAATGTGGAGATTGTTGAACCCAATATTTCAAGTTTCGTATCTATATATATATATTTTGATGATAACAAATGAATTCAAGTCTCAAACCCAAATTGTCTATGCAATGGAGCAAAGCATATCAACAAATCAAGCATAAATAATAAAGAGAACAAATCTACAAATGAAGTTCATAGAATAATTTTATACATCTCTTGATAAAATTCGAAATTGGATTAAAGGTCAAAATTAATATTTTCTCATAAAGTATTAAATTGTATTTTTTACATGTGTATGATATCATTAAAAGTTTTTAGTTTTGAAAATTGTAATTTTTACATGTGCATGACATCATTAAATACTTTAATTTTAAAAATTATATTTTTCACATGTGCATGACATCATTAAAAGTTTTAATTTTAAAAATTATAATTTTCACATATGCATGACATTATTAAAAATTTAAATTTTGAAAATGTTATTTTTTACAATTGCAAAAAGGAGATGCTTTTATTTGAAATTATAGTGCTCCTATTTGACATATGAATCTTTTCAAATTTGAAAATGAAAACTTATTTGCCTATAAATAGCTCACTTGAGTTTTGAAATTATAATAAGAGCTTACACATAAATTGTTAAGTTTTGCATCATTCATTCAAAACCCTCAATCTGTATTCTCTAAACATTGAGCCTTAATTCTTGTTTATTTTGAAAGAGATATAAGTTGCGTTATATTATTCTTATTCCACTTATTAAGGAGTGTACTCTAATAATCTACCCACTATCAGCTCTTGTATAAGTAAAAGGGTATATATAATCCTTGTGTGTGTAGAATGTGTTCTGCATAGGGAATAGTTGAATCATCAAGTGTGAGGTGATTGTAAGTGTAGAAGGTATTTTACACGGATTCTTTGTAGTAGTGTTGCTCAAAAGTATGATAGGTTTCTATCTCCACCTGAAAGAGATTAAATAGTGAATTTGGGAATTCTCAATGGGTAGCTTGACGCGAGGACGTAGGCAATGAAGCTGAATCTCATTAAAATATTGAGTTTGCTTCTTCTTACCTTTACTCTTTATATTTCCTACTACTTCATATTTTGTTTATATTTTATATTGTATATTTGGTTTATAAGTATTGATTTTTTAATACAACCCAATTCACTCTCCCCTCTTGTGTTAGTCATCTGGGCAACACCTGGCACTAACAATTTAATAATAGGAAAAGGGAAACACCTGACCCTACAATAGAAATTTGATCCCAATGGAATCACTTTTCAAATTCCCGACTCCTCTCCATCAACCTGAAAACTCACACCATTCTCATGTGATATGTTAACTCGTTTTTTTCTCTCTTCTAGGGCTAGGGTTTCACTCTCTCTCTTCCTTGTTGAGGCTTGGTTCTTATTTTCTATCCCTCCCTCCAAGATTCAATGGCATCGACAATGGCAATCCCTCACCCCTTTTCTCCTCACCAACAAATCATTTCTTGCTCCTCGTTTGTTCTTGCAACTTAGCATAGAGAAACTCTCCCATTATCACAAAAAAAAAACCAACCATATTAAATTACAAACCACAGACCCCTTAATGGCATTAACCTTAGGATTGCTACACCTTCATCGTCACTAAATGAATCCCCTCCAAACCAGTTCCACCTTGTCGACAAAAGGTAGCTCTCCTTCCCATTCTTCACTTAAGGCCGATGCAAGACTTGCTCTCATTCTCTATGCTCAATTGAAGCTCTGTAGTGGTGGCTTCACCTCTCTCTTTGCAATCGATGTGAAACTAGCCATGGAAAAGGGTGGAAGTCAGGAGATTACTTTTATGTAAGGATGTGAGGATAACTGCCTCATGCATTTTGTTTGGAAAAATCACCATGAAGAGATCATAGCCAATGGCCAAAGTAATAGGACAAAATCGTCTTATGTGGCTTGCGTTGACATTGATGAGGAAATGGAGTATGAAAACTCTAACTATGAGGTAAGTAATTTTGATGCTCAGACTTGGAAATCAATAAGATCCCTTCCTCTTGCAATGGTTGGAAAGGTTGTTCCATTTTTTAGAGGTAGGAAGTTTTTTGCTCCCTTTTATGTTTGATGTATTGTCGCTAAGAGATATTGCAATCTATGGTGGGGTCCCGTGGGTAGTTTTTCTCCATTCATTTGTTGAGCATATTGATATTTGTGAAATCGATAAAATTGGAGTTGATGCTTCTAAATAGTATTTCCTTGAGGTAGCATATTGCTTTAAGCTTAATATGTTTGATGAAATGCTGGAAAGATTTACCTTGGTTGGGTCCATACCATTTGTTAGAAAGCTCCTTTCTAAAATAGCTAATAGTGAGGAAAATGTAGTAGAGAATGTGACTAATTATATAGTTGTGGTGCAAAATGAAGATGGATCCCTTTTAAAGGACGATTGGGGCATAGTTAATACGCGGTTCTCTTACGTTGTTATATGTTATCTTTCAATATTACGACATTCGAATAAAATCAATGTGGAGAAGGTCGTGAGCTACATCATGAGTTGCAAAAATCTGGACAATAGATTTGGATGCACACTTGGTGGAAAAATTTTATGTTGTGTAGGTATACTTGCTATAGCGGGATCATTGCATCATATTGACAAAGACCTTCTTGGGAAGTGGTTGTGCATACTTTGATAACTAATAATGTCTACCTAAATGTATATGGAAAAATGGTTATGTCTTGGAATAAGATTGTGTTATCTAGCACTCTTGATGAGCTATAACTAGGATTATTAAATGTCATTTTGATGCATAATAAGGTTCTCTATGTTGTTGGGATTCTTCAAGATGAAGTTGATCCAATGGTGTTTGTAATGAAGGTTGAGAAGGCTCCTCTAACTTTAGATATTGAAATTGGTGGTATTGTCATAGAGGACAAGCAGTCCAAGGTGTTGAACTCTAAAACATTGAGAGAAGCACTAACCAAATTGCGGTAGGAAGCCAAGCCCACATCACTAGAACTGTGGCCTATAAATCAATCATTATTTCTATCTTTTTTATTGTTGTCGAGGCTTATTGCTTGGGAAAATCTGCATATAACTAGGTACATGTTGCAGAAGAGCAAAATTGGTGAGATTATTAAAAAGAACTTGACAAGGAACAAGAGGAAGATCAGATCAATGTTCGAGATCATGTCAGCTTGGCTGAATGGCATAATAGCACCATGTGGACAAGGTGCTTTGAAAGAGGAGGATTTTCGCACGCTAGTCACTATAGTGTGAGACCCAAGTTATACTGGGCCTAATTTGGATAATAAGTATTAATAGTAGGCCCAGCCCATGGGCTGTATTGGCATATGGCCATCTCTTTTACTTGCATGTTACTATTGAGTGGGCTATGGCCCGCCCATATACTATTGTTAGAATTGTTGAATTGTCTTTTTTTTACAATCTTGTTAAGTTGACCTATGGCCCACTAGTAAGTGAGAAGAGTAATAGTATAAGTAATGGAAGGAGGGGCGTGAATGATTATCCAGGACCTTAATACAATATTTTCCTATTTTTGATCTCTATTTCTTTTCTCTTGAAGGCTAGGTCAATCTCAAAGTTGACAGGTTTCTTTGCATTTTTCCTTATATTTTCAAGTCACGCAAACACCATCTATCAGGTGTATTACAAAGGAAAATCTTGATTATTTTTGCAAATCATTCTGCCTTGAAAGCAGATTTTCTAGATAGGAAGACCATTTCCCACTTATACCAAGAAATCAATTTCCAATCTTTTTGTAAATATTTTCAAACATTATTTAAATATGGACCATTTCTTCAATTTGAACCCTCTGAAACCCAATCCAAGATTCCAGAAGCACTGCACCACCCTCTGTATATATAGTTGCAATATTTTTTTACCTTTGTGAAGAGCCCAAGCATTTTGGACCCAAAAGCTTGGACTCAAAAGCAAGCCATACTACTAGAAAAGGTTTATGAACAACAATATATTTAATTAGTGGAAGGATTTGTTAACAACAATACTTGTTAAGTGACCGAATCAGCTGAGAACACTCATTTCAAGCATCAATTATTTTTCAATACCATTTATCTCAAAGTCAACAAAGTTTAATAAATCCAGAAGGATTTGCACAAGAAATCTAATTCATACAATCCTGATCTGTGCCCCAGTCAAGAAGGGAAGCCAGTGTACAAAAGAGGCAAATAGAAAACTCTCACTTACAAGGCATCAAATTATACAAACTACAAGCCAAAAATCAAATATAAATGGAACTACTCTTCACAAGGTCAATACTACTGTGCTTAAGCCTAATGAGTAATAACATATGAAAGATTCTTCCATGCAACATTGTGAACCTTAATAGATGGGCCATACTACAATTGTTGGCTTTTATTTAATCAATATCCAACAGCCCAAAAGATGGATGAATCCTCCGATTTTTTTAAGAGTCGCGTCACGCATGCAACTCTTTTACTCTTACATATTTTATAAAAATGGAACCCTCCACTAACTCAAGCTAAGTAGGGATGCAAATCTCAATTGATACAAAGATGATAAGATCCCAAAAACTCTACTTCTTCTTCTTCCTACTGAGATAGAGACCCAGGATGCCCATCAAGAATTAGACAAAATGCTTAAAGGAGAAAAGTTATTTTCATTGCTTTGTTTTTCTTACATATTTCAATGCCCCCCTTACATTGCTTTATATAGAGAAAATGATGGCTAATAGTTTTCAGTGATGGCAGGTACAATTCATTCTTGTCCTACAAAGAAGTGGTTTTTATTTCTGGAATATTCTTGATTCTTCTGATGTGCTCCTCTTGTTGCCATCGAGTATGCTACTAGCTTTTGTACCTCTGTTTTGCATTCTTCTACTTATGTGGCTACATCACTTGCTTATGTGGCTGCTTGTGTGGATGCTGATTCACTTGAGTCATTCTTTTCCTTAATAGCCCCCCTCACTGCAAGCGTCACCGGAGTAATGGTAAGGTTGGATCGAAGTAGTTAGAAGTGGTTGGTGGACAATGGTTTGATGAGGATATTGATACTCTGGTCTTTGCTAGACACAAATGATACATTAAGAGTTTTGGCTGCTAGTCTTTCTCTTACAAAATAATAATCAAGTTCCACATGCTTGGTATGAGCATGTCAAACTAGATTTACAGAAAGATAAGTGACTCCTAAATTGTCACACCACAAAGTTGGTGGATCAACTAAAATAAAATGTTTAGAACTTTTGGAGAAATGGTTGCCAAAATTAAAAGTAAGTTTAAAATATCGAGTATCTGTTTCACAACTTGCCACTGACAGATTTTAGAATTATGTATGTATTGACACACTTTATTTATAGCAAAAGAGATATATGGATGAGTAAAAGATAGATACTGCAAACTACCAACAACACTGCAATACAAGTGAGGATCTTCAAAGAAGTTACCATCTAGTGCCGTGAATTTTAATAAGGAAGCCATGGGAATAGATACAGATTTGGCATTACTCATATTAGTTTGATGAAGCAATTCATATATATACTTGGATTGACACAAAAATAAACCATGATGATTTATGACAATTTCAATACCCAAGAAACATGAAAGGTCCTAGATCTTTCACGGGAAATAAAGTTCCAAGATTGACAATGAAACATGAGATTAATTTAGAACTAGACCCAGTGACAATTATGTCATCAACATAAATCAAAACAAACAGCATATAAGCATGAGTGCGAAAAATGAACAGAGAAGTAGGCCTGCAACCTGCCAGTAGAATCTAGGCCTGACTTGATCCGACTCGCCTCTTGGGGTGCATGAACTCGACCCAATTCAACCCGACAATCATAAGTCAAGTCGGGCTCATGATTTTCAATAGTAAGAATGATATATATCCACCATATGAGATCAGTTGTCTACATTGGTAAACTTGAAGAATTTGGACTTTCGCAGATAAACTAGATAAATTAAAATATTATAAAAACAATGTATTTTGGCAAGTTTGGTTGACGATAAACACAAGAAAAGGAAGATAGAAAATATGTACCTTGATAGTGTTAGGAAAGACAAGGGCGATGACATCACCAGAGTTGATACCGAAGGCATGCAGAAGAGTGGTGGCGTTGTCGATAAGCTATTTGTAATTAGAGGTGGATGATATTGAGTTTTTGGAGACCAAAAGAGCTTGCCAGGTGGAAAATTTCAATGCGGCTTTCTCCAACAAGCCAGCTAAGGTGGGATGATTCTCCATTTTTGGTAGAAATGATCTTGATTTTTGATTATGGCATCTTTGGCTGGTTTTTTCTCTTGAACAATAGCAGTGCAATCAATAAAGAAACGATTTTGAAATGAAGGGAGCGTGAGAATGAAAGCAACACCAACATAGAGACGCATGGTTTTCTTGAACGGTGATAACAAATGGCAATGACGAATGGCAATGATGAATGACGATGACGAATGGAGATGATGAACAGCGAGGTGGCTAGGGTTTGAGGGAAAAGATTAGATGAGAGAGGTTGAAAGGTATGAAAATTTAAATTTTCTTAACGGGTTGTCGGTTTCGCCTGCATGGAATAAATTTCGACTCGACAAACTGGTTTTGACCTAATGAACCTGACTTTTGTTGGGTCAATCCATTCGGGTCGGTCGGATTGGTTAGCCCATTGGATTCTTTGCACACCCTTACAATGAAGAGTCATATTTTGATTCTTGAAAGCCTAAGGAAAGAATTTTGGAACTTAGTTTTGAAAACCAGGCCTGAGGGCCTATTTTAGACCATAAATTGCTTTCATTAATTTGTAGACATGAGAGGGATAATCTGGATGCACAAACTCAGGGGGTTGACTCATATATACAATCTTTTGCAAATCACCATGTAAAAAAGCGTTATGTATGTCTAATTGTTGTAAGGTCCAGTCATGAGACACAGTAAGGGATAAAATGATCCAAATGGTGATGGGTTTCACAATAGGACTGAAGGTCACACTGTAATTCATACTGGCTTGTTGATGAAAGCATTTGGTGACTAGATGCACTTTGCATCTTTTTAGAGTACCATCTGCTCTCCTCTTTGTTTTAAGAACCTATTTGGGACCTAAAATATTGGAGGAAGGGGATGGAGGAACCAAATCCTAAGTGCGGTTGTGCAAGAGGGTATGGAATTCAGTATTCATGGCATCATGCCATTCATAATACTTTGATGCCTCTATGTAGGATGTTGGTTCTTTAGAGATTTTTGTGTGAAGTGAGGGACCAGTGTAAGTACGAGTGAGAGAAATCGAGGGTTTCTTTGAACGATAGGGAACATTGCCATCTTTCCGAAGGAGGGGACATCGAATATTTACCTTAGCACGAGTGGTCATGAAATGAACGTTTTGGCTAGGTGGAGCCTTAACAAAACGAGACGGGAGTGACTCCAGTGTAGGCATCGAGGAGTTTGAAGGTGCGAACGGAGATGATGAAGAAGATGCCCTATCGAGAATGGATTCTATTTCTGGGCTTGTTTGATATGAAGAGAGACGGACATGAGAGTTGGGCTGAGTAAGAATGTGACTGGGCAGAGATTGTGTCATAGGCTAAGACAAGAGAGACAGATTGGTCACGTGAATTGAGTTAAGCGGAAGTGAGTTTGACAGAGGAGTTGGGCTGGATACTTGGGTGAGAGGCCCAAAGATAGGAGGAGACAAATTTTTAAAAGGGAAGTGGGCTTCATCAAAAGTGATGTCCCTAAAGATGTAGGTCCGACTTGTTTCCAGATGAAGGCATTTATATCCCTTTTAATTTATTATAGTTGATGAAAACATAAGGGACTAACCACAAATCCATTTTATGACGATTATAAGGCCTAAGGTTGGGCCAAGAAGTGCATCCAAAACTACAAAATAAATTGTAATCTGGAATTTGTTTAAACAAAATTTGAAATGGAGACTTGTTTTTCAAAATAGTAGGCATACGGTTTCTTAAAAAAACAAATGTTTAAAAGGTTTCAGACCAATATTTTGTTGGCATAGAGGCATGTGCAAGAAGAGCAAGACCTGTTTCGAAAATATGCCTATGATGTCGCTCAACCGACCCATTTTGAACATGTGGAAAAGTTAAGATGTACAATGCCATGTGATTGTGAAATTTTTATAAGTGGTCTAAATTCACTGCCTCAATTGGATTGAATAGCCTTGATGTTTGATGAAAAATAATTATTTACATAAAGTAAAAAGGCAACAAATATAAAGAAGACATCTGATTTAGATTGAAGTAGAAATAAGCAAATATATTTAGAATTATCATAAAAAATTGAAAGATAATACCGACATTTGATGATAATATAGGGCCGGACCCCACACATATAAAAACAACAATTGAAAAGGGTGTTGAGATTGAGAGGGGGAAGAAGGGTGGGGAAGTGCATGAGTCTTAGCTTGAGAACAAGTTGCACAATGCGTTATAGATGTGGAGGTCTTCTTGGAAAGCTTAAAATTCTTAATAACAAAAGTAGTATTGTGAGAGGAGGGATGGCCAAGATGTTGGTGCCAGTGGGAAGATTATCCGCTTGGGTTTGTAAGTCCTTCACAAAGAAAGCATTAGAGTTAAAATCAAAAAATAAAGAATTATCTTGACAAAATTGATGCACAAATAATAAATTTTTTTGTAATTAAAGGAACATGAAGAAGTTTGGACAATAGCAATTTTCTAAGAGTATGAAAGTGCGCAGAACCTGTATGTTGAATCGGCATAATGGAACCATTTCCAATACTCACTTGATCCGTGTCATGATAGGAAGAAGCATCTAAGTTAAGATTACTAAAATTTGAAGTGAAATGATTTGTGACAACCAAGAATGAATATGGAAAACAAACGATGGAGTGGCAGTAAAATTTGCAAAACTTGCAAAAATTGAGGGTGGTGGAGAGGCTTGATAGTTGTGGTCAAATATGTAGTAGCATGAGAGAGTTGAGTGCCCCGGCTTATGACAAACTTGACGATAAAGGCGTGAGTCGATTATGTTGGGAAATTAATTAGAAGAACCTTGTCCTCCCCCACAACATCCACCCCCACGCCCTCTAGAAGTGTTACAAAAGAAAGGGGGCTTTGTGGTAGTAGCATGCGTAGAAATGGAGTGACCATTTAAAAATTCTGATGTTGGTGACTCAAACGAGATTCATGATTCAGCAGGAAACTATAGAGTTGGTAAGGAGAGATACTATCTGGATAGGTGGTGAAGGAGGTAACCAAATATTCATAATCGGTTTCGAACCCTACAAAAAGGTTAACCAAAAACTCTGAAGAAGATAAAGGATAACTTGCAGCGTCTAGAGAGGCACCAAGGTTTTGTGCTTTGTGGTAGTACTCAGTGATGGACAAAGCCCTTTTTTAAGGTGGCTAGTTGATACTGAGTTTGCACCACGAGCCGTGGATTGAGCAGCAAACATACTGTGAAAAGTGTCCCAGACGTCCTTAGAAGTGGTGCATTCAAGCACTTGAGAGAGGACTTGGTCTGTGAGTGAAGAGTTCAGGACTGAGAGTGTCGACACCTCTACTTATGTTTGGGATCGAATGCAAACTGAGATGTCAGAGATAAACATTACAGAGAAGTTCACCCCTCGTTCTTAACTTCAATTCGAGCATGCGTTTATAATAAAAGTAATGATTAGAAAATTTCACAATGAAAAAGGTCAAGCCATTATCTAATTAGGCAAGAACTTAAAATTTTTGCCGTATGTCACATGGTATAACAAAACTAAAGTTCCCAAAATAACATTTCATATTCATAAAGATGCCAATTGTCTCAAGTTTCACAAAATAAGCACCTTCCCAAAACATCGGGAACTAGCAAAAGGCAACTAAATAAAAACATGCAACATAAGCCACGTGTTGACCCCATAACCGTCCACTATCTCAGGGGCTTGACCTTAACTTCCTTAGCTCCGAGACCAAAAAGGAATTACCATAAATCCACCCGATCGCCACACAGGACACAGGTCCCCTCCTCTGAGGGGTAAACGTGATCCATGAACAAGGATTCGTCAGACCTTAGAGTGAGGCAGCACCCCACACACTGGCGGCTAGCAGACTCTATGAGCGTCATCCAACACATATAAAAAATAAACTGGTCTTACAGATTGGGGGTCACCACATCAAAAGGTGGAGAGATCACCAACCAATCAGTGGGCTGGAGACTCACTCACAGCGTCAATGTCGCAGTTGTCATATTCTCCTACAACCATTTCTATCGCCCCGGTAAAGAACGATAGTGAAACTATAAAGGAATAAGATTTCGAGAAATCTCAATAAGTATACAACTATCTCAACAAAATCATTTCAATCATATATATAAGTGAATAACAAACAAATCATGTGTAATGCATATGCGACTAATGACTTGGAAAATGCATATGCTCATGAAGACCCACATGAAACTTAACGTTCTTTCAATCTTGACACGTATGCTTGCTTTTCATGAAAAAGGTTCATCATATAACGTAATTCTTTTTACTCATCTTTTAAATACCATTTTTCATAAAAACTTTTCGTTTTGTTTAGCATATTTTATCTTAGGCACCATTTACATATTCGTATCATTCTTGAGGCTCAAAAGTCGTTCTTGTCATGATTTCTTGTTGGACACCTCACGATTCCCCTATGCACTGTGTGTTTCTTGCTAATTACCATATCACCCAGCGACCATTCAAGCCTAAGTGATTACATTACGCGTTACCGCAACACTCGCAGACTATTTAAGTCGGGGTGACTATGTTATCTGCTCTTCCTCACTCGGTGACCACTCAAACTGAGCGACTACATCCTTGTTCTTATAACGGTAAGGCAAAAACCAACACCGTTCTTGGGCACCCATTAGCTTTAGGTGTGATTATGCTTCAGACACCTTTTGGAGTCATACATGGTCCACCAACTGTTCGTTGTCGACCTAGGAGATTTCACTCAACTTTAAACACTCTTGAATGAATATAGAGTTTTACTGGGATACTACCTCGTCCCAGCCTTTAGGGTTCTTATAAAAATTTAATCCTTTTAATTTTCTTTGAAAACATGTTTGACTCAAAAATATGATTTTCATGCTTCATGCATGTGACATGCAACCCTTAGTACTTAAAATGTGAATCATGGGACTAGTTCATGCACACATACACTTTTTCATGCTCATTGACAAATCAACCATCACATGATTCCATCTATACTTCATATAAGTGCACACAAATGGGCCTAATACCCAAAGAGGGGCACTCAGCCTTCATCACTAGGGTTGGGCTGAGATCCTCCAAGACTACCTTTTAGGGTTTTCTTCTTCTATCTTCCTCCATGTGCTCACCAAGCCTTAATAAAATTTACTAAACATTTTTAGCATCATTAAGAGGGGGTTGACCAAACCCTATAGCCCTTAGGATTAGTATTTTCATCACTTTTCTCTCAACCAAAGTAGCATATTTACTCCTATATAGGAAAACCAAATTTCATGCTAAGGGATTCTCCTAGTTTCATGCTTCTAACTTTCTTAATTATTCAAGTCATAATCATCACATGAAAGAATAGTTGATCTTTGAAAAACTCAACCCTAAATCCCTTTAAACCCGAAACCCATATGTGCACCAAATCAAATTCTTTTTAACTCCAAACTTTATTTTAAAATACATGCATTTTGTCACCATTTATCATATTAATCATGTTTTATTTTTCCTTTATAACAAAGTAACTAAATCCATCAATAAAAATGTAAATCTCAAGCCTAGAATACTATACATTGCTAAGCATGAATTTACAACTAAACATACAAGGCATTTTCTTTAAGCTATCTAATCTAACATCACCAATCATTCAACAAACTTCATCTTAGTTATGCATGCAATTCTTATCACTATATATCATGTCAATATGCTTCTTTTCCTTTACATCAAATTGACTAGATCCACCAACATAATATAATTTCAAGCCTCGAATAGCATATAAACTAAGCATGAGTTTGTAACTAAATAAACAAGCATTCAATCAAGTAATACAACCAAATTCACTCAGATATATATACATGGAATGGTAAAGTCAAGATAGAGATGTACTTACAATACTCCGAGTATAAATAGATTAGCTCTGAAAAATATATAAAATACTGCATTAAAATAAACTACAATTATATGGTTAAAGAGAAAATCTTAAGAATATAAACCTTGGTGTGTGTGTGTGATCTAACCTAAGTTTCTATACATGAAATAGGTTAGGGTTTTACTTACCTCTTCAAGATTGATTCCACTCAAGAAAATCTCACTTCACTAAATTTAGGATATTTTTGTGCTAGGGAAATGGAAGAACACAATGCAAAGTGAGGGTAGAAAATTGAGAGAGTTGTCGTGTGGTGTGTGTGTGTGGGTGGAAGTGGAACCAAAATAAATGGGAAGGGAGCACAAGGCCATTCGACCAAGGGGGTTTCTAGAAATCCTAGGCACTCATTTTCCTAGTTTAGGATTGACCTTTGATGTGAAAGACCCTTTTGATTGACACCCATCACTAGAGCAAAATCATAACTAATCTAGCAGGTACCTAGTTGAACTCCCTCTCCCTTTTTCTTCTATGGCCGACGCCCAACATGGGGAAGAATCCCTCTTCTTCCTTCACACCACTCCTCACACACTCACCAATCACCTCACAAGTCATTCACCAAGATTTTAGAATCCATTTTTGGAAAAATGAGCGTGCCATACTCGGTTATGCCTTCCTTTACCCAATCCGAAACCCTCCTCCCTTTTCCAAGGATTTTCTTCTCTCTCACTTGTTCCATCAATCATCCTCTCTTATACACACATGCCTTACACACTCTTACACAAACTCATGTGTCAAAATCATCTAGATTTGGAAACACTTGGAAAGATCACAAGTGGGAGTAGTCGGCTAACTCCCTTATCTGAAACCTTGCTTTTCCTTCATCTACTTTTCTTCTCTCCAATTATGCCATATCTTCCCAATCACTTGTCAAACTTATTGTCAAATCCTTCTTACAAGATCCTCCAATTTTCCTATATCTAGATTTGGAAGCAAAAATATGGTAAATACCAAAGAGAGTGGTTCAGCTAAGGCCTCTACTAAAGCCCCTTCTTTTTTCCCACTCATATCTCCATCAAATATAACAAGTGTCAATCACCTAGATATGGCATGCCCCTAGGAAGACCTAATTTGGAAGCTCTCATTTAGCCTCACACGCCTACCAAGTCATCCAGTGATGAAAAAATTTCATCTTGATTCCAACACCTCATCCTTCAAGAAAGTCACTAGTCAACCCTCAATGTACTATTCTTTTCTCCCTCTCATCTACTAGTCCTTGAAGGCTTACTAGAATTTTTCTAAGTGTGAAATATGTCTCCTAGATGGGCTTAGTTGACCATGGATCAATCATATGAGTTTATGGGTTTGCCACTCATTTCTTGGGCCAAATACCTAAGTCATGCCCTTAACACTCAAATCAAAGCCCAACTTCACATGATTAAATATTTAAAATACATACATTACCCTTATAACAATTAATTAAATTAAATAAAGTAAAGTAAGAAATTCCGGGTCGTCACAGAAAGAATCAACTGGTTGATTCTTAGCCATTGAGTATGCTCTAGGTTGGGCTATTGTTGTCGACCATGGGGGATGGCATAGGAGTAATGCCATTCACATGTCTAAACAACTGATGACCCTTGAGAAAGGGCACCACTTGGGCTTTCCATAATAAGTAGTTGGTTATGGAAAGTTTAATGGTAATGAAATGCGTAGTAGCATTGAGAATGGAGGGTTCACTATTGGTGATGGGTGCTGTGTGGTGGAGTTAGGAAAAGACTCTTCAAATGCCATAGAAAGAGTCGTTGATGAGTAAAGCAGTAAAAAAAATGTAACAAACGAAGGTCTTTCAACCTGCTCTGGATACCATACTAAAATAGAGACCCAAGATGCACATCAAGAGTTCGACAAAATGCTTTAAGGAGAAAAGGTATTTTCATTGCTCTATTTTTCTTACATATTTCAGTGCCCCTTTACATTGCTTTATATAGAGAAAATGATGGCTAACGATTTCCAGTGATGGCAGGATTAATTGACACTTGTCCTACAAAAAAGTGATTTTTATATCTGAAATATTCTTGATTCTTCTACTATGCTCCTCTTGTTGCTATCGAGAGTGTTGCTTGCTTTCGTACCTCTGCTTTGTATTCTTCTGCTTGTGTGGCTATATCACTTGCTTGTGTGACTGCTTGTATGGATGCTGATTACTTGAATCATTCTTCTCCTTAATACTCCCTAGCTTTTCCAGCAAACAAGCATTGCACGACCTCAAGAACCAAAACATAATTAACTCAAAAGCCTTCAAACCATTATAAAAATCTGGGTATCAAAGATTTCCAGATTCTAATCCTCTAGAATGCTCTAGTTAACCCAACGTATAGATTGTCCTCTTGTTATCTTGAAAATGAGGTGATTGCCTTAGTGTCAACCATTAAGGGCCTAGACATTGATCTAAAAGCTTGAATGTTGGATAGTTGGTTAAACTCTTAATCAATTCAATTACTTATTAAAAAATACTTGGATTGTAACAAACTTTTGTCGAAAACAACATTCTTAGCCATCAGCGAGTCAAAACCAAGAGTTTAAAACCTAACTCCCTCTATCTACAACATTTTTTTCAAACATAAAAATGAGAAATGTGATAGAGAGGGTGAGATAGATCACCGAATTATGAAAGAAAAAAATTGAATGAAAAAAGAAATGAGAGAGAGTGATAGAAACTTTCTTGGCCAACGATATCTCAAGTATGGGCCTTAACGATCTTATCGACGAACGCAGATGCTGTGGGTGGAGAATTTGACATTGATAGTGGGCTTGGACTCGAGACGGAACTCGTTCCGAGTGAACCAAGACAAAAGGTTGGATTTGCCCACACCTAAGTCACCTATCAACACCAACTTGAATAGGGAGTCGTAGTTGTCCTTCGATCTGTACGCCGCCATTCCTTCCCTATTCCTTTCGATTTCAATTCGAGTATTGGATCTTATCTTGTATCAAAAGTGCATAGCTCCCCACTGACATGAATGTAAGCATGAGAGAGAGAGAGAGAGAGAGAGAGAGAGAGAGAGAGAGAATTAGAGATTGACTTAGGCCTGTTTGAATACAAAGCTCTCCTCTCATTATTATAATTTTTTAATTTTTTATATAAAATATTAATAAATAATTTTTTTTAAATTTTAAAATAAGAATAATATTAAAAATAATATAAATTTATTTAATTTTTAATCTTCATTTAAAACTATCTAATCTCATTTTTATCTAAATAGAATAAGTAAGATTGCAATTTTTCAATATCATATTTTTTAATTTATTCATATCATATTAAAGCAAAAGTAAAGAGAGATTTCCAAAAAAAAAAAAAAAAAAAAACTTTATTTGGTTGTTTAGAAGTGGTAGATACCTATTACTTGAGTTGGCTCCATATTTATAAAAATAAAAATAAAAATAACTTGAATTCAACTAGAGGGCAGAGGTCATGGTAGAAATCCTGTAGGCTTGTAGGAGCATCTTTTCTCTATCCCCTTTCTCCCTCGCATGCCAAAGCTCCTCAAAAGAAAGAATCCATCTTCTTTCTCTTTTCCTCTCTAAATTAGAAATGAGGGGGCCTTCATCCTTTCAAGGCTCCGCGTTTTAAGTTTTTTTTTTTGTTTATACAGTTATCCTCTAAATTTTATTGTGTTTCTCATGACCTCTTATTCATATTGATCTCTCTATTCAAGTCTTTAACCTCGCTTCTTATGAGAATATTAAAATGACTAGTGTGTGAGGTGTGTATTGCTGTTACACGTGCCATACTTATGTTGAGTAAGCACTTTTAAATTTCTCAAATTTTACCTGACTAATGGTGTAACAATCCGACCCAAATTTAAGATTTAAATTTAATATTTTATTTACATATTTATTTTATTATTTTTAGTAATTTTGTTCAAGAACTAATTTCAAAAGTCTAAATATATTTTGATTAGATTTCTTCTCCAATCGAATCTTTACGGCCAGATCCTTCTTCCTATCTGAATGTTTTTTAAATCAGAGGATATCTCAATTCAAACCCTTCACGCCCCTTTTATTTCTCTGCGTAGTTCCCAATTAGAAAATTCATTCTCAACTTCAGAAATTAAACCATTTTCTCGAGTCATTATCCTAGATAAAAACCAAATCTAACTCAAAAATCAAATCTTTTCAGTATTTCCTTAAGATCAGGTTTCTAAGATTACCCAATACTCAAATTCAAACTCTCCCTATCAATCAAGAATCTCCCAAATCTCACCGCAAATTCAATCTCTTGGTTATCCACGTTTTACTCCTTCGGTCCTTCCCCTCATCTATAAGGGCTCCATTTGGTTGTCAAGCGCACTCAGTGCAGTTCATATTCAACTGGATTAAGCATCCAAAACACACATTTTAGACGACTTCTACACAATTTAAACTCAGCTAAAAATGAATTATTTGTCGGGCCCGATGAGACACAATATAGCTGTACTATTTATGTGAGGGACTGCAGTGTGTACTGGACTGTCGATGTACTGAGCTGCCCCTATCATTTTTGTTGACAGATTAATTACAAAGGAATTAAATTTCTATCACTTGGCTGCTGCCCAAGATATCATGTTGCTGCTTACTTTTCAGAGATGGGCCCACATGGCTGGCGCCCAATTCATCACTTATGCATTATTATTATATTTCTTTTTTAAGGAATTGTATAATTATATATTATTTTATGTAGTTACTTTATTAATTTTGCATTTGGTGCAACGCATTGATCAAAAGTTTATATTCGCGCGATTTGTTTTTAGAGCCGGCAATCCCTGATAAATGTCTAGATGAATAGTTGATTTTGATGTTATATCTTTTTATAAATGTATCTAAACTTATTTAATCATTCAAATACACTTTAAATTTATATAAATAAATTTCACAAAATTTATTCAATCACCTTAACTAATTATTATTAAAAAAAATTCAACTCAACACAATTCAACATCCAAAAACAACCTTAACTAATGAGAAAATCCCAGTTTTTCTCACGATATGCATTAAGGGGAACCTTAGCCAACCACAACCATATGAGATCAATTTACTAAGTTATGTGCATTAGGGAGAGAGCTTTAGCCAATCAAAAATAAACCAATGGAGCTAAATCAAGCAGTTTTGTTTATATGAATCAGGAAGGTACCTGCCACAATTTCTGATACAAGAATGTTCATACTGAAGTGATGTGTCAACCACCATCTGCATCGAAGCCGCCAACTCTTTCCTGATTTCCCTCTCTGTAAATATCCTGGGGATCGTCTTACTAAAATGCATAGAGTCAGGTTGCTCCTGCACATCTTCGTTTTCATTCTGGCCGCGCACAGACAATCGATCCTCTTCATATTGAGAAAGTTTAATGAAACATGAAGCAAACTCTCTCCATGTATTTATTATACGCTTGAGTAGGTAGCATCTAAATGCAAAGCTATCATTTCCAATAGGGATTCAAGACCATAATCCCCTGCAAAATATCAGGAGGAAGAAATTATAAACAGTTTCGTAATAAACTGTTGCTGTTGGTATACTTTCTTAGTAATCTAGTTAAGGGCATTGTTATCATCTTAAAATGACAGTAAATAAAATGAAAAAGTAATAATAGTTTGGTTCAGTATGAAAATATCAAGTGGGAATCAGTCAACCAATTTTTGGTCTACTATCCACTGGCACAGTAGTTACATACTAGAGCATCCTGTTTTCCTGTTTTCATTATATTTATTACTTATTAAAAAATGGTTTTAAAACTAGGGCGCAAATTTTACAGCTTGATCACCATGAGAAGCGAATTAAACGAAAACATTATGTCTCATCCAGAGTGTATCGAAGATGATGACTTAGAATGATGAAATACCACTTTTATGCATCCTAACAAGCTTCGCCAATGAATGGGAACATGTTGGGTCCTTCTTTAGGATATCCTCAAAGCAGGCAGAAAGCACGACAGAGTAGTTGGAATTAAGATGTTCCAAAAGACTAGCCTTCAACCTGCAGCATATGTGTTTGTATTGGTGTCAAGACCTCGAGGCATGAGTAACATGGGTGTCAAGACCAAACCCTAACAGCATCCTACCAGTTTTAAGCTGGCACCACCACTGATGGCAACAGACCTCCAACATGACAAGCACCACTGTCCACTTCCTATGGTCAAAGCCTGTGGCCATTCTTTAATTGTTTTGATCCTATGCTTTCTCAAGCAATCAGATGAACTTAAATCTTCTTTCCCAATCAAATTAATCTCAAGTTTGTTCTTATGTAGAATGTTTTTCTCTTTCCAGACTCCTTTCATTTCTCAGCAATCAGTGAAAGAAATCTAGTATGCAAAGGTAACGGTACCTGATAGCAAGTGATGCACCTTTTTTTTTTCCCTCAGCAAACAATTATGTTATAAAAAAGGGATAAAAGTTCATTACAAAGCATAACACTAAAAGGACTAAAGTGGAAAGCTAAATACAAAATCTATATTGGAGGATCTTTCCCACTATGGAAATCAAGGAGGCAGCTTGGGATGGTAATGAGAGGGATATTTCCAAACACTTGGTTGGAATGTGCCCACTGCGTAATAGAATGCACGCATCGATTTGGAGATCAATGTATTTTTACAACCCTCCATGTCTCAAAATCTTTGAGCAAGAACCGAGTATCTCTGGCTAAACTTTCAGTTTCCCAATTGATAGCTTAGAGAGGGTTGTTACTAGAGTTGACAGTGTTGAGGGAGTCCCCTAGAAGAATAATCTTTCTGATATTCATCTCCACTGCAGTTTGAACCCCAAGATGGGCAGTAGACGCCTCTCCAATGTCACGATCTATCCTCAATAGTTTTCTGGCCACTACGAATTTAATTTTCCCTTGGTTAGATCTGCAAACTGCCACTGATGTGCTACAATCTGATCTTACAGCCACATCAAATGTAATGGACAAAGTGTCTTCCATTTTGGTTTTTTTTTTGGGGGTGGGGGGGTGTGGGTTTCCATGTTGGTTGAGAATTAAAGGTTCTAGTTTCCCATGCCTTGCAATGTTCTTTGTGCAAATTTAAAGTGGTTTTGATGAAATGAGTAACCGAATGATGAGCTTGATTGTGAATATTGAGATTTCTTGTGAACCAAAGATTGTCCATAGCTATGGTTGAAAAAATCTGAAAATGATGACAATCAACTCTTTGGCTGCCTAATAAACTGGTAGGATTTAGGATGATATTAACCCAACTTTTGATACCACATGATCTGAAATGATCTATATCTAGTGGCCATGGACCATTCCTTCAAAGGATTCGAGAGTAGTGACAGTTGAGAAATAAATGATCTAGACTTTCATTTTCCAGTTTGCATAGTAGACAGAGAAGTTGTGCTTTTGAAAGACGAATATATTGACTAAGGGATTGGGAGGTGGGAAGAATTTGATTCACTACTTTCCACAAAAAAAGCTTCAAACGGTCTTGTAGTTTGAGTTTCCACAATTTTTCCCAAGTGAATGGCTCTTGTCTGGTAACAAATGATCTCAAAACCAAAGCAGCATAGGCTGACTTTACCGAATACTTCCCAGTTCTATGATGTTTCCATTTAGGAGTATCTTGAAGATTTTGGAAATTGAATTGACTAAGATGGATTTTTTGTATCTCATTTGATGGTAGCAGGTGAAAAGAGAGTTTGTAGAAGAAGATCATTCCATCTTCTGGGGTGTTCCAATGTTAATTCAGCTACTCTTAAATCATGGTTTTGAAAGATACCTGGATGTTGAGGCTCAAGTATTGGTGGATTAAGATCAGCAGGGGCGGAACCAGAATTTTATGTTTAGGGGGCGATCGATAAAGTGTACAGTGCATATAAATTTTAGAATAATGATAATTAGTAATAGAAATATCATGCTCTGTTGTTACCGAGATCTCTAAACATATATTAGTTTTCAAATTGTCTACGTTTTTTTAAAAAAAAATCAATAATTCTTAAGTACTTGCTCATATTTTTTTATGATTTAAGAAAAATTTATAGATCAAGAATAAATTTGAGAACTTTCTAATAAGTAATAATGTAATGCTATTAAATTTTTAACAAACTATATCTCACAATCATACAAGTTAGAGTAAAATTAAGTAAGTGAGTATAATTAATTAATTTTACAATCATATAAATTTATAATCAATTTTTTTGCTAGAATTAGTTTGTTAGAATAATTGCGAGATTATATGAATTAAAATTTAAATTTAAATGAAGATAAAAATTAGAATATAAATAGATGTATATTGAGATTTAGAAAAATAGTTTTAGTAAAAAATTGAGGGGGGCAATTTTTTTTTTAAATCTAAAAGAGAATTTTAATTATATATATATTTATATATAGATTATATATATTTATATTATAGGTAAGTTTTTGAAAAAGTTTGGAGGGGCGGTAGCCCCCCCCAACCATCAAAGTGAGTCCGCCCCTGAAGACCAGGAAGCCAAGGATCATGCCAGACTCTAGTTGCTTCTCCATTGTTGATTTGGATGTTGATGCTTGACATAATGAAGTCTTTTTGTTTCAACAAATTTTTCCATAGTCGAGAATCTGTTGGTTTTGTTGCTATGCTGGTCCAGTCCTTATTAACTATGTATTTTTGCAGAAGATTGGTTTTCCATAAGCTTTGCTCCTCACCGAGCAAGTGCCAAAGGAGCTTGCTAAACAAGGCTTGATTAAGATGTCTAGTGAGTCGAATGCCTAGACCTCCCATAGATTTTGAAATGCAAATTGAGATCCATGCTTTAGGTGTGAAATTATGCTTCTTATTATTGTCAAAACCCCACCAGAAGCGCATGAGTGATCTATCAAGCTTATGAGCTAAAGTATTAGGCATCAATAGTGTTGACATGGCACATGATGGCAAAGCAGAAGCAACTGTTTTAATAAAAGTGGTTCTCCCTGCTTGGGAGAGAAGCTTTGACTTCCATCCTGCCAGCTTTTCCTGTGTTCGACTTAGAATGTCCTCAAAATGAGCTTTAGTAGGCTTGCTTGGGTTAAAAGGTAATCCCAAGTATTTGATCTTAGAATGGGCAGCCTTAAAGGGGAGAATGGATCTAACATCTCTTTTGCTTTTTGATCTGGTATGTGGACTGAATTGTATGGAAGATTTGGATTGATTTATTTTCTGTCTTGACCAGCTTGAATAAAGTTCAAGGATGTTTGCAATATGTGTTGCTGAACTGCCAGTAACTAATCCAAATAGAATAAGATCATCTGCAAATTGGGGATGGGAAAAAGGAGTTCCATTGCGGCATAATATATTGATACCCTGAATAAGTTGCATCTGTTCTGCCCACAATAACAACTTTGAGAGAGCTTCTGATCTGAGGATAAATAAAAAGGGAGACAAGGGGTCTCTCTTCCTAAAACCTCGTGAAGGATGAAAAAATCCTTTTGGTTTTCCATTAATGACTATCGAATAAGTATGGTTGTAAATGAACCAATCTCCTCGATTGCTCGCCTAATACTCGCTCGACTAAACTCGGATCGAGTTCGACTTGTAAAAAAAAAAACTCGATCGTGAAAGCAGAAACCCGCTCGATTAGTAAGTGACATATACTCGATTAAACTCGATTCGACTCGGTTAAGGCTCGTTCATTCATACTCGACTCAGCTCATTAGCTCGACTCGATTAGAACTCATCCATAAATTATTAATATAATAATTTTTTCTATATATTAGTAATTTTTTACACACATGTATATACTTCTATGCATATTAAATTTAATAACATAAACATAGTTATCTTGAGAATTAAATATGTAGTAAATAACTCACTTACTTATGCCTAGTCATTTATACCTATATATTGAATATAATTTATAATGATATGTTAATTAATTAAGTACTTAAGTGAATAATTATAGTATTTGTATAATATGTAATAGTTAGTATATAAGACTTGGTGATTTCATTAACCATATAAAACATGTATTCATAAAAATGTTATAATTTTATAGTTCAATATAAGGTTTATATATTAATTAAATTTTTATTAGATTTAATATTTTATTTTATAACTTGGTATTTTTAATTTTTCAATTTATTCAAAAACTATATATGAGAATAAACAAAACTCGAGTAATAACTCGACTCAGCTCGGCTTGACTCGACTCAAACTCGTTAAAAAGTCAAAATCAAGATCGATAAATAGCTCGACTCGGCTCGAGATCATGTTTGATCCACTCGAACTCAGCTCGACTCAGCAAGTTCTCAACTCGAGCTCGGTATTTGAGTCCAGTTCGACTCGGTTTGGATCGATTACAACCCTACGAATAAGTGACAGTTGAAATGCATTCATTTATCCAATGGATCCAGGTTGGATTAAAGCCTAAACATTTGAAAATAGTTAGTAGAAAATTTTATTCCATAGAATCAAAGGCTTTCTCCATATCAATCTTTATGGCCATTAATCCTCGCCCACCTTGCTTCTTCTCATCACATGATAGACTTCTTGAGCTAAGATAATGTTTTCTTGGATGTTTTTACCAAGGATAAAAGCTGACTGATTTGGAGAGATGAATTTGTCCATAACCCTCTTTAACCTATTAGAAAGAATTTTAACTACAATTTTACAGCTAACGTTTGACAGGCTTATAAGTCTAAATTGATGAACAGTATTAGGAGACTGGTTTTTAGGAATAAGAACAATATGAGAATGGTTCATCTCTTTTAACAAGTGATTGGAAGTGAAGAAGCTTTTGACTGCTTGGATCAGATCTTTAGAAACTAAGTCCCAGTAGGTTTTATAAAAGAAGCCTGTGAATCCATCTGGCCCTCGTGCCTTCAAGGAAGGAATTTGTTTAATGGTTTCCAATATTTCTTCATCTAATGGTACCATACAAAGCATGTTATTATCTTGCTCTGTAATAACCTCTTGAAAAAGCTCATCAAGGTGTTCTGGGAAGGAAGAAAATGAGGATTGGAAGATAGTCTGGAAATGATTAATGAACATATTTTGAATGTTTACTGGATTGGAGTCCTATTGGTTAGAAGCATTCTTAAGGCAATTAATCTCATTTTTCCTTCTTCGAATTGTGGAGGACATGTAGAAGAACTTGGTGTTCAAATCAGTTGTTGTAAGCCACTAGATCTTGATTTCTGTCTCCATAATATTTCCTCCCTTCCTTGTAATTCATTGAGGCAATCTTTAATGGTATCTTCATGGGTTGAGAAGCTAGTATTAGAATCTTGTTGTTGGGTCTAACTGAGAAGTTCTTCAAGATGCTTGATGTTGTTTTGAATATGACCAAAGTGAGATATGTTCCAATCTTTGATCGCCTTTTTCACTGATTTGAGTTTTTGAGTAGCTTGAAAAGAGGGGTACCGTTGACTACGATGGACCATGCATGTTGAATCATAGAAAAACAATATTCATCTCTTACTTGGAATTCCTGAAATTTGAAAGGTCTCCTACCTTTTAGTTTCCCTTGAGTGATAAGAAGTATAGCGGAGTGATCAGAAGTATGAATAGGGAGGTTAAAAAGCTGTGAATTAGGATTGAGTACAATCCAATGTGGATTGGCGATAGCACGATCAAGCCTCTCTTTAATTAGACGTCCTCCATGTTGATTATTGGTCCATGTAAATTTCAGTCCACAATGCCCCAAATCAACAAAACCGTTGATATTCATAAATTGTTGGAGTCCTGTTGGTATAGATGATGAGGCAAATGGTCTTCCTCCTAACTTCTTATTTTGATTTAAAATGGAGTTGAAATCCTCAATTCCCAAAATGGCCCCCAAGAAGTTATTTACAATGGAGTTAAGTAAATCCCAGAAGTGTAACTTGTTAGTAGGCAGAGCAAGGCAGTAGACAAGAAGTAAAAGCCAAGGCAAATACACTGGATCTGAGTACATTAACACACCCATAACATTACCAAAAACATATATAGGTTCAATATCTACATCGAAGGGGGCCACATAAGCCAAAGGCCCCCTTTTTTCCCACACTAGGTACATTCAAAGACAAAGAAAAACCTAGATTGTTAACAACACCTAAAGGATTTTTTACACGTAAAAGTGTCTCTGAAAGAAAGACCATATCAAGGTGGTGAGTTCTGATATGAGCCCTTAGGCTTCTTTTTGCAACAGGTTGGGCCAGACCTCTGCAATTCCAGGATAACCACCTCATTTATCGATTGGGGGCAGATAAGACCCTGCCACATGTGCCATTTGGATTAGTGAATCAAATTTTGCTGAGGGAGTTTGAGAGACATTACCGCCATTAGGAGAGTTTTGGATCGCTTCATAGGGATGAAACCTTTTCTTAGTGTGAGGCTGTGCCTTCTTGAGTTGGGACTTCTTTTTATTTTTCAGCTTCCTGAAGTAGACTGCCAAAGACTCTTCCTCCTCTTGTGCTTTGCCCTATGACGTTGGAGCAGCTTGAGGAACCAGATTGTCACCAACTTTTTCAGTCGGACTGAACATATCCAGATGTACTCACTTTTTGGGCGGGATTTCATCCTGTGGGAAAGGTATTCCTCATTTCTTCCCCTTCAAAGATTGAAGATTTGAAACAAAGCTCTCATGTGCTGTTAGGGCTTGAGGTGAGCTTTCGATTTGGGGATGTGGTAACAATGGATTTCCTGCTATCGATTGAAACATTGTGATGGGCCACAAATATTCATTGAGTCCTTGAGACAGAGTAGGCTTACGCGGGATAGGATTAGTGGGCTTGGGCAAGTTGATGGGGATCTCAGCAATTGGAGTTTTTAGGGCTAGGCTTGCTTTGCCACAAGGGCTAATTAATAGTGAAAGAGTTGGGTTGGGCTCATAGATGGGCCCTGGAGGGAGATCAAAGCTATTAAGGATTTTTTGAAATGTAGAAAGATGGGTATTAAGATGTGGACAAGGGGAAATTTTGTCTGTATCTTTTTGGTTAATCACGTGGGGAACATCCATAGTATTCATTAAAGAGGAAATTGTGGGTGGTATGGGTAAGCTTAACTCTCGATTCAGGATAAAGGGTTGACTAAAACCACTTAATCCACTATTTACAACAGGGTATGGGTTGTTGATGATAGTTTTACCAAACATATCTTTGTCCCTAGAAAAAGCCAAAGTTTCATAACAGTGTAAAGGATGACTCACCATCGGTGTTGGATTTCCATATATAGTATCGGATACCCCTTGCACATGGCTGCTACTTGTTTCTGCGTACACTTTCTGCCTCCCTTTATTGTTGATGGCCTGATTGGGAAGAGTTAGAGATGAACTGCTCTCTCCATAAACTTAAGAACCATGAATTGGATGATTCACTTGTATTCTGGCAAAGGCATAGCGTGTCGGTTGGCTGGGGGCAGATCTTGATCATCTCTCATCATGTCAAAGGGATTACCTCGTCGACTGGTAGCAGCAACAACTCTCATCCTGGGATCAAACATCAAGTTATTGGGATGATTTCCATAAATAGAACAAACTTGTTGAATGTGTCCAAGCTTCCCACAGGAATAACAAAATTCTGATAAACGCTCGTATTTAAAAAACACATGATTGGTAATTCCATCAGCCCGATTTAAATCAAATCCTTCAGGTAGGGGATTGTTGACGTTAAGTTCCACTTTAATAAATAGGTACCTCCGGATAGTTGCCCCAAAGATTGTTGGAAAATCAACCTCTAATAGATTACCTAATACACGTCCTATTTGGACTGCATTAGCTCTTGTCAGAAATTCAAGTGGTAAACTGTGAACTTGTACCCAAAATGGACATATGCAGTAGAATATCATGGATACTCAGTCCCGGTGACCACAATTTTAGAACCATATGAAATCCCTTAAACTTCCAAGGCCGATTTTCCAAAACTTTGTTTTTACCTTGTTAGGATGAGAAGGTAAACAGAAAGGTGTTTTCAGCAATGTCTTCAATAGCAAGCTCAGGGTCAAAACTCCAACTAGCTTTAATGGTTGCACGGAAAGTTTGCCGATTGAGAGTTTTACTAGAAACAAACTTACCAACTAAGACAAGTTCAGAAAATTTCTGGGCCACTACTAGATCCAGATCAAGTTGAAGGTCATTCCATGAGAGATCTTTCGTTTGGGAGATAAGCCGGTCGATCTCAAGATGTTGATGGTAGTAAGAAAAGGAGTGAGGAGAGTCAAGATTGGAAAGAAGAGTTGATGGAAAGAGTTTGGAAAGAGATAGGAGAAAGGAGAAAAAAGAATTTCTCTATGAGAAAGGAGAGATGGAGAATTCTTTACAAGGGGGAGAGATGGAGACGCTCATCGGAAGGAGAGAGAGAGCTAGGCCAAAAGAAAACAGCAAGTGTTGCACTTGAATGAGAACAGAGCTTCTCCAGCTCATTTAGGGCCTCACCAACGTGACCACCAACCAGCAATATTGACATAAAGAAAGAAAAAAAAAACTAAGAATAGAGTACTTGAATTCAAGAATGCAAATAAAAATTACTGCAGCAATTGCAAACCTATACTTAATCATAGAAAAATGAGATTTTTGTGGTAAAAGAGATTAAGTTTTGCAAAGAGAATAAAAAGCACTTGACGACCAAAATGCATAATACATAATACACATCCATTTATCAAATTATGAGTTAGTCATACACAACGTAAAAGTCTAATACATTTTTCTTTTTGATAAGTAATAAGAGATTTTATTAAGGCAAGTAAATAGACATAGCCCAAATACACAAGAAGTATACAATCAGAAACACCTAAATACAAACTATGAACTAGGAACTAGTAAAGTTTGAAAGAGAAACATTTAAATATCCCCATTCAATACAAGAATTTTCATCCAAAGACAGAGAACAAAAGAAATACTCTCTTTAAGTTCTCCCCACAAGCGTTCTCTGTCATCAAAACAGCGTTCATTCCTTTCTAGCCATAAACACCACAATAGGCATAGAGGAATCATTTTCCAAATATCAGCAATGTGATGGCTGCCCATCGATCCTTTCCAACAAGCCAATAATACCACCACACTCTTGGGCATCACCCAAGCCATACCTGACCTGAAAATCTCATCCCAAATAATCTTTGCCACCTCGCAATGCAGAAACAAATGATCAACCAACTCCCCATCTTTCTTACACAAATAACACCAGTCTAGGCAAGCTATACCGCGCTTCTTCAAATTTTTCATTGTCAGAATCTTCCTAAGTGACACCAACCAACAAAAAAAACAACTTTAGCCAGTACCTTGGATCTCCAAATACACTTCCAAGAGAATTGGTTGACACAATGACATGTCAACACTTTATAATAAGAACTAATAGAAAAAATGGAATTTCCAGCATGTAGCCACAACATTCTGTCCCCTCCTCCCTGAAGAAGACAATGACAATCGATGCTTCCCATTAAAGAATATTATTGGAAAAAGATACAGAATTAGCTACAATGGAGACTTTGTCCCTTTCCATTCTAAATACGGAAGGAAAAGCATTTTTTAAGAACCAATTTCCCACACCAAAGGTCATGCCAAAAGTGAATCATATCTCCTCCTCCAACCTTAGACAAAACATGGTTAAGAAACCCCCCCCCCCTCCCAAGCCATTCCAGGTACTTCCATAAGTCCACATCATACACACTTCTAAGTTCATTAGAACACCAATGACCCGAAGCCCTCCTATATTTAGCATCAATAATAGAAGAGCTCTCAAAGATCAAAGCTGGTCTTGATTAGGGTCGCTAAAAATAAGGGAATCATCATCAAACAAGAGATGTGAGACCTTGAGACTACCAAGAACTTCCTCTCTAAGTCTATTTCCCCAACATTCATTAGCAACTAAAACTAAATCAAGGATTTTTCTTCCCCTAATGAATTCATTCTAAGTTTTAAAATGATCTTTTCTATCACCACATTCATATGGTTGGCGAGAACTATTGACATGATCTTGTAGACCTCGTTGACCAAGCTATAGGACAGAAATCCTTCATCTCCACAACTGCCATTTTTTTGGGAATAAGGGCAATAAAGGTGACATTAAGCTTTTTTCAAATTTCATGTACACTTGTACACATGAAACTCGATAAAAACCTTCATAATATCCTTTCTCACAATATCCCAACAATTTTAGAAGAAAGCCATAGAAAAACCATCAGGACCCAAGGTTTCATCACGCAGCATCCCTCTAACCACATCAAGAACCTCCTCTTTCTCAAAAGGTCTATCCAGCCAATCCACGGATTGCTGGACAATATTCCTAAAATCCAGCCCATCACATTTGGGTCTTGAAGATAAGTCTTCCCGAAAAAGCTTCTTTGTTGAATGTAACAATGTGATGCTTAATATCCAAAGGATCTTGAAGAATGATTTTCCCGGATTAAAGAAATTCAATGGCATTATTTCTTCAATGAGAGTTTGCATAAGATCAAAACATTTAGTGCAATGTCACCTTCCTTCAACCGAAGGCCCGAGATTTTTGTCTCTATGAGATCGCCTCTTATAGATAAATCTTCTCTAGTGCAGAAACTACCTCACCTTTTCCCAATTTATCCTCATTCAAAATTCCATCCATCACCTTTCTGTCCTCCAATTCTTGTAGCTGATCAAAAAGAGTCTTCCTCTATTTATCCAAATTCCCAAATGCATCCACATTCAAAATCTTTACTTCATTTTTAATGCTTTGAGTTTTCTAGCTAAAACAAAACTTGGAGAACCAAAAAACTAATACGACCACCACCAAACCCTCACCCTATCCACGAAACCCTCTTCCTTCAGCCACATTTTCAAATTTAAAATATTTGCGCCCTCCATTAATACCCCCATAATTGAAAAGAATGGGAAAGTGATTAGAGCATAATCTTGAAATTTATTCTAACATAAATCGGGAAAATGAACCTCCCAAGAAGAGGACACCAAGAATTTGTCTAGCCTCAACCGTGACCTCTCGTTAGACCACTTGAAATCCACTCCAATCATAGGTAAATCAACAAGATTCAGCTCAAAAATAAGATCTGAAAAATCAGACCACTAAAGAGAGAGAAGATTTGCCTGAGCGCTCATTAGGGAAGCAAAAAGCGTTGAAATCCCTCCAAAACACCAAGGAAGATCCCAACAACCACATAGTCCACCCATCCCATCCCACAAAAGGCTCTTGTTGCTATCTATATTCCTTGCTGCTATCTATATTCAGGCCATAAACACTCACGAAAATCCCACTCAAAACCATCCTCCACATTTCTAAAGTGATTTGTTACCAAAAAATCCCGCACTAGTTCTTCAACCAGTTCCACTACCCTCATATCCAAAGGTGGAACTACCCCAAACCTACCCCCCTTCAAAGTTTTTTAAAAATTTAATATACTATATATATATATATATAGTTTTTTTATATAATTAAGATTACAACCGCAATTTATCAATAAAAAAACCCTCCTAATACTCAGACCTTTAAAAATTTTACTAAAATTTTCCTCTCAAATTTCAATACTCACCTAGCTTCACTCTTAACTTTTCACTTCACCTGACGGCTGACACTCAAATTGTCCCACCCACTCTAACTTGATATGCTGATGCATTTAAATTTTTAAAATATGTCTACATTATCTAAGCTATGCAAAAGACTAGTAATTTCAAAAAGTCAAATAATTATTATTTGATTAACAGGTTAATTCATCTAGTATTAACTTTTTATATTTCTACCGCTACTACTGAGCGAGCATTTTCTGCCATAAAATTTATAAAAACTAGATTGCGTTCTCGAATGGAAAATTAATTTCTTCCAGATTATTTGCTAGTGTATATTGAGAAAATGATTACCAAGAATCTCACTTTAGAGATGATAATAAATGAATTTTATTTCATGAAAGACCATCTTCGACCTTAATTTGAAAGGGAAATTCTAAATTCTAAATTCATATTTCAATTTTTTTTTCTTTTTGTATGGTCTCTAGCATACTACAGAAATCCTAAGAAAAATTATCTTAAAAGATGATTTATAGATATGTATTTTTTGTATACAATTTTATGAAGTATGATTATTATTTTTATATATAATTACGTGTAAAAAACACATATTACTTATACCCACACCTACTATACACTTTGTCCATCGCCACCCCAACAAAAAATACTAAATCCTAGTTCCGCCCCTACAGTCACATCCCACATACCTTCAATGTCACCCGAGAATCCTTTGGAGACCAAAGCATAGACTAACCCACATGGGGCAGCTCCAAAAGTTTATTTTTTCTTTTTTGATTGGCACCGAGTGTCCCAAACAACGTCCCGACTAATCTCGGGGGTACACAATCAACAAAGAATTTCTTGCAAGTACATCTCAATTAATTCAAGAAAAAAAAATCCTTCAATTTGATGGCTCCTAAAGATTGGAATTGAATCTTAGACCTAGGGGGAGCATACCCCCATGTCCAAGGCCTTTAACACTTGAGCCAACCCCTAGGGGTTGGACAGCTCCATAAGTTGTAGATAAGGTTCTAATTGATAAACTTTAGTTTAGTTTCCTGTAAACATATTACACCCACCTTTCATTTTCGAGTTAAATTCTTCAACCAGAATTGTTTTTGAAAATTATTCAGCACCCGAACATTCCATGAAAAGATTTTGGGATTCATGAGAAGCTAGAGACAACCTTCTCCTTACCTTTGTCTCTAAGCGCACTCCTTACCTTTGTCTCTTAATTCCCTTTCCTTTTTAGAGGCAGATCTAGCCAAAGATGGCTTACCAGCTTCAATGGCTATGAGGAGAGATTTGGACTGCTCTTTGAATCCTTCACAAGAAATCCTGACACATTCATTAATTCCATCAAACTTTCTAAGCACCCAATCGGAAGAAATATTAGCCCATTCAAGCCCCAGATGAGTAGAACATAGAGGATAGAGATCTGCATCAAACGCATTTGAAATATCTGACCCACTAAGAGAAATAACAGAAGCTTCACTGATAGCCATCTGCAACTCAGAAGCAACTAACTGAGAGCAGAGAACCTCCGAGACAAAATTCCCTGAAGACCCACAAACATTGTCTATCCTTTTCACACTACACTCCCCTTTAAATACATTTTTGGCTGAAAGAGAAATTTAATAACACTAGACCGTTTTGAAGGACTATCTTTTACCAAAATCTCCTACTTGAGCCTAATAAAGCAAAAATGAAAAAGCCGCATTAATTCCGCTATTGATATATGTTAGAAATGAATGAATATTGTGGATCAATTCAAATTCTATTAGATCTCATAGGAGTTGAAAAGTTTGTTTGCAAAAGATAGGAATAAATATTTAAATGGGAGACGCTGGGGATCGATCCATCCAATCCCCATTAAAAACAGTCCACCAATAAAACACAATAAAAATACAATAAAAAATTTTTAAAAATATAATAAAAAATATAATAAAAAATAAAATTTAGAAAACACAATAAAAAAAATAATAAAAATAAAATAAAATAAAAATACAATAAAAAAATAAAATAAGATTATTTAATTGTTGTTCGACCTCTACCCAGACGGTGTCGGCGCCGGCGCCGGCGAGCGACACCGCCGTACGGATCCGAAACGGGTCTAAGGCTGTGTAGGGCACACCGAAGGTCGCCGTTGCAAGGGTGGGATTGCTGGACGCCAGTGGTCACGATGGGGTGGACGGTGTCGCCCACCGCCGGCGTCCCCCACCGCCGGCGTCCCTTTTTGAAGGAGATCGGAGTATTTTCCTATTTAAATACCTGTATCAAAGGGAGTAAGGCCTCCAACAAAAGGGGTGTTGGGTGAAGCGCCTGTTGAAAATACTTAACTGCATCCATATAATAGTCATTAAGCATTTTCCTATGCAAATTGATGAAGTCCTTGGGATTCTCTGTAGGGTGCGGCAATTGCAAGGGCAGCAGTTAGGCATCCATGCCCCCTAAGTCAAGAGAGAGAAATTCAGTGAATAATAATTGTTTTTAGTAAGTAATTCAAATATTTCTCCTAATGGAAAAGATTACTATATGAAAACTTCGGGATTAGGGGAAGGGCAAAAATACTCTATATATATATATATATATATTAGCTGGAGATAGCATTAGTAGCAATTTTGTTAGTTCAGGAACTTAAAATTGGTTGGTGTGTGTGTGTGTGTGGAAATACTGGTGTCAGAGTTTCTCCTACCATTGGAAATCAAGCAAAGCATTCTGAGAAGGAATGCATTTTAATAAACAACGGTGGCATAGGATATCACAAAACAAGATAATTAAAAACAGCAAACCCCAATTGAAGTTCATAATAGATATATGTGCACCATTGCCTGGGGGTCGTGGTCCAATGAGGTAATTAAGGAGTAAAACCTAACAACACTAAAAAAATTAAAAGGATTTAGAACTCATGAAGAGTAGATAAATTTGGAAGCATACTGCATATAATCGCCATGATTAGAGAACGAGGTTTCATTTCCAGTATTTTCATCAGAGTCAATGGAAAAATCTTGAGGCTGGAAATTCCACGTATGATTTTCTCCTTGCAGACCAACATCAACATCCATAGATACTTCTCTGGATTGATTAATATCAGCATCCCCAGGTATTTGTTTATCATTCATGACAGGTTTCTGAATTGCGTCAAGAGGGAGTATCAGCCTTGTAAGTATCGTTCACATTATCCCACTCAGAATTCCAAACTGAGTTGATGAATCTTGTTCCCAACATGTCCGAGCGCCTGGGGGACTGGTCTGAATCTCCCCACTGTATCTCTTTTGAGATAGATGAGTACCAAAGCTGATAGAATGTCATGCCCAAGACCATATTTGACATGGGGTCAGCACCAAGTTCACGTTCTTGCTTAAGGCTGAAAAGAAAAGTGATAAATGACTGAAACTCAACATTGCTAATTTCTCATTAAGCCATTCATACTCTTCCTAGAATCATGCCATTGTTCAGCATCCATGTAAAACTTATTACCAAAGAAGCCCAAAACTTAATAGTGATGGAACCAAAGCAAGAGTACAACTGTTTCTGAAGATGCTAATCATGTCCTTTGAAAGTAGACCATATTATACATATAAATAAATATATATGTATATTGTGCAATTGTATCAAGGTATGAAAACATGTTTTTCAAGACCAGATAATTTTTTTTTTTTTTGATAGGTGAAAAGAAATTTTATTAAACCAAGTAATTAAGCATAGTCCATCTACACAGGGAGCATACAAATTGAAACTATTTTTTAAGACCACATAATTCAAATATAGAACACTGCAAACTCAAGAAGTAAGATAAAAATAAATAAATAGATGTTTATAGACATATAGTCAATCTAATTCTGCTTTTTGCCTTCACCATTTTTGCAAAACCAAATCATGTTGCAAACAAAGTAACTAAATTAACATGGTTATTTCAACCTACTGAAATAGAATATATTTGAATTCACAATTAGCTCTCAAGCTTTTCTTTTTTCTTTCTTTCTTTTTTTTTTTTTGACAGAACATATAGAATATATTTTCAACCTACAAGCTCTCAAGCTTGTTAAAAAGAAGGTTAACATGTGGTACACAGCTATTGAACTCTTCACTTTTAACTATAACTGATTAATTAGCTTTTTCTGAGTCTTGTTTATATCATCCCCCTCATAAAGGATGTCTTAAGATTTCAAAAGGGAGCACACTAAGAAAACATCTATAATATACTATAGATACCAACCCAGCCTAAAAAAATTCAAATGCTATCTACAATATGTTATGGTACTTGGCTATGCCTATTTTTTAATAAAGTTCTTACTATTGATAATAATAAAAAAAATGTTATGGTACAACTTATTAGCTTTGAGATGTAATCAGACAAGGGATTTTTCAAAATCTAGTTACATTTCAAAAGGAACCTTGCTAAGACTCTGCCGGCCATTTTATTTTTTCTAATTGGCAGCATCTGGTGGATCTTACACCACGACCATGCCCTCTATCAGATTCTTAAAGGAGCAGGTGTGGCCATTGAAGCTACAGCTCATTGGCTTATGGATTAAAAAATTTGACCACAATTTTTAATTCCAGTAAATAACAAATGTTACATGTAGCATTGCACAAACCACATTGAGATATAAGAATAATTCCCCACAAGGTAAGGCATCAGAAACTGAAGCTTCAACATCACAGCTACTAGCTAGGCACAGGAAAAAATGATAACCTTACCAAAGGGCAGCCTGATGTGCTTCCTCAATGTATCGTGCATAAGACACAACAATATGAACTCCAAGTAACCGAAAATTTATCCTGCTCAACAAGAAAAAATAAACGTGAGAAACTTCGCCTTTTAAACTGAGTCAAGTGTGATATTTTGGATATAATGTAAGCCCAAAAGGCTTCCGCTTATCAACTAAAATCCTTCACAATATGCACTTTGGTGCATAAACTTCCCCACTATTGGAATCCATATTTAGACAATAATTCAAGATACCAACCTCCTTTTGTAGATCTAAAAAAGAGGATCCCAACTCTCATTTCCTCAAACATCAGAAGAAAATTTTCTTTCTACTTCACCAAAAGAGTTTATGCAGACATACAGGTTCAATCACGGATAAATGTATCAATCAACACATTTTTTTTAAGTAAATGTATCAATAAACACATTATCCGAGCCTATCCAAATCCTGAACTTTGAGTGTAGTTCAGGATCAGCTTAGCTTGTCTTCTGGTCTACGGAGGGAAAATGTCTAAACATATCCATTATCAACGTCAGTCAAGGTGGCGGTGATCAAAAAGAATAATAATAATTTTTTTTTATCAAGTATAGCATGTAAGACTTGACTCTTCTCATTCTTCTTCTTTTTCTAATAGGTGAAAAATACATATACATATATATGTATATATATATATATATATATTTATATTGGATTGATAAGTAAGAACTTTATTGAAATAGGTGGAAGAAATTTTATTAATGGGATCATACGCAAGACTTGACTCTTCATATTGGCCTGATTACAAAATGCGATGACTAATATTATAAAGTCTTGAGAGGAAATGTCTCCTCCATAACGTATCTATTTGCAGTGTGGTTTGCATTGTCTATGTTTATTTCACAGGAAATCTAGTGTTTCTATAAATTCCCCTCCTTCCATTGGATACCCGTTTTCAATTACTACAAAAGAGTAATGATAAGACAAAGAACTACAATCCATATCTTGGATCCAGTTAATTTGATACCATTGGGAAAAAGAGTAAAATAAAAGGACAACTTGAAATACGATATGCTCATTCTTGAAAATAGCACAAGCACTTAATGTTGATGATTCTGAGATATTTAAGATCAAGTTTTCCAGACATTACCTCTATTGGGCAATCATTCATTGATCCATTCTGTCTCATCCAAACGTCATAAATGTTCTTAATCCTGCTGGGGTTGATACGATCATTTTTCATATACTTAAGAAGCTCCATTGAAACCTAAAAGTATTGGTAACATATATGAGTGGGTTCTATAATTTCAGAATCATGATATCAATGTTAAATATGTATCAAGTATAAAATGAGTAGCTTCAAGAAGAACTCATTAAAAAAAAATTACAGGTGAACTTGAAACTTATATATTTATATATAAGAATATATGAAATCTTAAGAATACATGCATTATATATATCAAGCTGCAGTAGAAGTCAGATCAAAACAATCGAGCATTATGCCAATAGTTAGTCGGGTGCTATTGGTTCCATATATGCAAATGATTGTATACTCAATATAATCAGATGATGATTCAATTCTAGAGGACTAAAACTACAATGTAGAGCTCAAGATCCTAATCCAATAATAGGAAAAACCACTGCTCCTATAAGAATGATAAAATGGGACCAAATTTGAATTTATATCAGGTCATAAACGTTGAATGTAATAATGTTATATGCATAAGTACACATCGGTATTGTGATATATAATCACTGCTGCATGTAATTGCTCTAATTCCATAAGAAACATGCGCATTAATACACACATAACATTCTTCTGTTTCAGTGCAGGGTAGCTCTTGCCTATTCAGTCACAAAGACCAATAACAATTATAACGAACGTACTAAATTATCGATGTGTGACGAACAATTAAAACATATGCAACTAAGAAAATATCAGAACTGGCAGGCCAGAAAACTAGCTTTAAAACTATATTGAATACTTCAGACGATTGATTGCGGGAGATCTGTCCTTGCATGTCCCTTTTAAGAACATGCTCAGCACGCCGCCTAATTCTATCCAATTGTGCTGTCTCGCGAGCTTGCGCAACAGATTGCATAACCTGACACGATTTTCCTATCTCACAATCTTCGAGCCAGTCTTTGGGTCATGTCCTAGAACGGAAGATGGCTTCGTCAAAGATAATATAATCCTTTTGACGAGTTTTTCTGGTATGGCGTGCACATTATCCACGGTTTTATTTAACTTTCTTTTCCGATTTTTGGTTCTTTCAGCACCGTCTTCTAATTTTACTTCTTGAGCTTCCAACATTATGGAGTCCGAATCTATACCGAACCAAACTACTCTCAAAAGTCCAATTCCTCCTCCAAACTAAAAATTTTCTCAAGATATTGAAAGAAATAAAAACGACATAAATATACGTATTGAACTTTAAACAGAAAGTATTTCTGATCCCCAAAGCATCGTTCAACTGCCAATGAAGAGAGAAATTGAGAGAGTTTTGTTGGACTAGCAGCAAGTTATGCAATTAGAGAGAGAGAGAGAGAGGCGAGAAGACAGTTCTGGGCAAAGAAGGTACTGTTCTAGTGTTGTTGGGAAGGGTGGGTTAGGGTATAATGGACTGGGCTTCGGTTGGGCTTTTCCTTTAACTGGATTTATGTAACACCTCATTCTCGTAAGTTAGAAGATATCACTTAACTTTTTATAAAACATTTAATCCAGAAAAAGAAATTCTTAGTTTTAATAATAGAAAATAAATAACATTTATTCCAGAGTGAAGTTATAATAAAAATGTTTATTTGCAACCTTAACTGGACATAACTGAAAGTAGCTTGTGTCGTAATACACTTATTTGCTAGAAAACATAAGTTTAACTGAAAAAAAATAAAATTAACTTGTTTCATAAAGACACTTATTTTTAATAAGTCTTAAAGATTTTAAATAGCTGCTCAAAATTACTCCTGGCCTGTCTGCTCGCACTGGTCGTCTTCCTCACCTGGGTAAACAAGAAATAAACTAAAATGAGTCGATGACTCAGTAAGTAAATCTATCACAACGTAAGATAATATTGTAAGAAGTTTTCATAAACTTATGCTGAATTCTGAAATATGATTGTACATGTTAATTCTGATACCATGCATGATTGACTTGACTGACTAACAAACTTAAGTGACTGGTCTGAATTAACTAATAGGTTTGACTGATCTAAACTGACTAACTGAATTAATTTAAATGACCTGATTTGGCTGTACTGGTTTAGCTGAACTGATCTAACTTAGTTGATTGGCCAACACACTTAACCCTGTGTGCAAGGTTGTGCACCGGCCCCACGTCCCGCTGCAGCAAGTGGAGCCGCTGATAGTACTCTAACGTACTATGGTAGACCACGCTTAGGTCTGTGGCTTGCACATCCACCCTGATCTGATATGCATTGGTACCATGCAACTGAAATGGCCATCTGAAATAACTGATTTACTGAACTGAAACTAGCTAAACTGTTTTAACTGACTGATTTAACTGGATGACTGCTTAATTGATTAATTACTTTCTGATCTGACTTAATTTTATACTTGAACTTAACTCAACTTATGTGACTTATGTGGCATGATATGCATAATACCTACTATCATAAATAACTATAATTCGCTGAGTCTAAACATGATGCTGATGACATGATCGTATGACGTACTAAATGACATGCTTGCATGACGTGAGGGGTATTTGAAAAGGGCTATCAAAGAACTGGCTTCACTAATAATATAAACTAATGTGAGGATCCTAATTTTATGATCAAATTCACTTACCTGGATGCGCTGCTTCCTGAAATTCACTTTTTAGCTCGTTACCTATACGGATTACGAACTGTTACTAACTTCTAAAAAACATGTCATATTATTCTATTGATTTAAAAAATAAAATATATCGACTAATAACACATATCATGAAACTAATAAATATTTTATTTTGAATATCATACTATTAAAAGTCATAAGGTTTTTCAAAACAATATTTTAATAACCAATGTTTGTTATTTGATTATAGTTTGGGTAAATATTTAATTTCTATAGTAACCATATAATATAAAATTCATTATTGACTACTTAAAATCTTAATTTACACATCATATATAAAGAGAAGATTTAATAATTATTAACTTATTCAATATTACTTATACTAAATTTTTAAATCAATGCTCATTACGTAATCTTTTAATATTCTATTAAATAATCTTATTAAGTTTATCATTTTATTTGTCTCAGCTGTCATGGGTCACATAAACTTTTAAATGTAACATATATATTAGACATTAGAGTTTCTTAAATAACCGAGTTAAGCCCAACATGAATCATAAAGTCATAACCACTTAAGCCTAACGTTACAAGGTTCTAGCCCGAACGATTTTATGGCCCAAGGCGTATTGCTGTACCCAGGACACAACACACCCACGGGTTGAACATAGGCTTGCGAAGACAACGAAACGAGAGAGAATGAAACAGAGATGAGGGAGGGTTCGCGCGAGTGCTTACCAAGAGGAGAATGAGTGCGGCGATTCTGGGTGGCTAACCGAGGCTCGCGGTGTTGTCAGATGTGGTGGCCAGCGGGATGAATTGGAGATTTAAGAGATTTTGGTGGGTCTGGGCGGAAACGAAATAGAGAGATGGAGGGTGTTCTCGCCGGAAATTTACCGGAAAAAAGTGGGGCTCCTCGGGGTAGGCCGGCCGGTGTTTTCTGTGGTGACTAGAGGCTGTTCGGTGGCCCAAAGATGATCGGCCGTGGCTGGAGACTGAGGGCTCTGGGTTGCCGAAAACAGGGTATTCCTTTTTTTTGGTGTTTTTGTTGTGTTTTAATTCTAGTGTTTTCGTGGGTATTTATAGATGCAGAAGTATAGATTATGTAAATTTTGAATATCAAAGTTTGAATTTGGTTTGGATTGGTTTTGAAATTGATATTGAATCTACTGATTATTTCGGTAAGCTAAAACGGTGAATAAGTGAGTTGGATGTTTTTCGTTTAATAGGAATTAAACTAAATCCGAAGTGTGTATTTTTTTTTTCCGATCTGTGAGGATATGAAGTGCTGGGGATTTGGATTTCAATTGGGTTTTAAAAAGATTCTGATATTCCAGTGGTTGAGTAAATTTCGGGAATAAGATGTTTATACAAGCTGCCAAATTAAGAGGGATAATGCTTGCACTTTGAAAAAATGAAGATACTAGAGGACCTTGGGAGTTCGATTGGCTATAGATTTTTTTTTTTTTTGAAACTTGAAAATTTTACTAACTTAATACCTACTTAACAAACTGATAGATTGATACTAATATTTAGAAATGTAAGGATAATATTAATAATAATAAATAAATAAATAAATAGCGAATAAAATAAATAGATAAAAGAATAAATAAGTTCTAAATTTAAGGTCATGATGTTATAAACTACCTCCCTTAAAGGAAATCTCTTCCTCGAGATTTAACGTACTTTGATTGAATAAATTGGGGTATTCCTTTTTCATGTCTTCCTCGAGCTCCCAAGTGGCCTCTTGTTCACTGTGGTAACTCTAAAGTATTTTAACCATTTGAACAGTTATGCTTCTTAGCGCCTGGGCCTTTTGCGCTATGATTCTGACTGGAATTTCTTCGTAGCTAAGGTCATCTTGAATCTTCAGGGGTTCGTACTTCAAAACATGCGTAGGGTCCGGAGCATATTTTCGCAACATAGATACGTGGAATACATTGTGCACTGCTGATAATTGAGGTGGGAAAGCGAGTCTGTAAGCTGCAGTACCTATTCTTTCCAAGATCTCGAAAGGACCTATGTACCTCGGGCTTAACTTTCCCTTTTTACCAAATCACATTATTCCTTTCATCGGGGCAACCTTTAAGAGTACTTTATCTTCAACCTTAAATTCTAATTCTCTACATTGGTGGTTTGCATACTTCTTTTGTCGCTCTTGAGCTACGGCGAGCTTTTTCCTGATAACTGATATTTTCTCACTCATGTCTCGTATAATATCTTGTCCCAAAATCTTCCGTTCTCCTACTTCATCCCAGTAGAGGGGTGACCTACATTTACGCCCATAGAGGACTTCATATGGTGCTGCTTAAATGCTTTCCTGATAACTGTTGTTATAAGCGAACTCGATAAGGGGTAAGTACTTAATCCAGCTACCTTTAAACTCCATAATGCACACTCTGAGCATATCTTCAAGGATCTGAATTGTTTTCTCTGATTGACCATTTGTCTGAGGATAAAACGCCGTGCTGTAAGTGAGTTGAGTTCCCAACTCCTTCTGTACTTTTCTCCAAAATGCTGATGTAAAACGGGTATCGCGGTTCGAGATAATTTTTGATGGTATTCCATGTAGTCTGACAATTTCCTTAACGTACAACTCTGCTAATCTATCCACTGAATATGTCATCTGGATAGGGATAAAATGAGCTGATTTTGAGAGTCGATCGACAATCACCCATGCTGCATTCTGGCCTCCTAGTGCCTTCGGAAATCCTGAAACAAAGTCCATTCCAATCTCATCCCAAGTCCACACTGGTATAAGGAGTGGCTGAAGTGTTCCTGAGGGTCTTTGATGCTCTGCTTTGACTTGCTGACATGTTAGACATTGTGCCACATAAGTAATTATCTCCCGCTTCATCCCACTCCACCAGAAGTGCTGCTTTAAATCTCGGTACATCTTGGTACTTCCCAGATGTGCTGTGTATAATGACCGATGGGCCTCCTTTAAAATTAGATCTTTTATTTCTCTATTGTTGGGCACGCATAGCCTTCCCCTAAATCTTAGGGTGCCATCATCTGATATCAGGTAATCCGATCTTTTGTCTTTTGGTATTTCTTCTTTTTTTTTTTCAACAATTCTGTATCACTAGCTTGGGCGACCTTGATTTAATCTATCAACGTTGAACCTAAGGTCAAGCTTGTTATCTTGGATCTTGCATCTTGAATTAACTCAATACCAGCTCGTTCCAGATCTAGAAGTATGTACTTTTGTGGAGTATACATTGTGGCTAGGGTACCACCTGACGACTTCCGACTAAGTGCATCTGCTACAACATTTGCTTTGCTGGGGTGATAATTAATGCTACAGTCGTAATCCTTCAGAAGTTCCAACCATCTGCGTTGCCTCATATTCAACTCTTTCTGTGTGAAGAAATATTTTAAGCTTTCATGGTCTATGTAGATCTCGCATCTCTCGCCGTAGAGGTAATGTCTCCATATTTTTAAAGCAAACACCACTGCTGCAAGTTCTAAGTCATGGGTCGGGTAGTTCTGCTCATAACTCTTTAACTGTCGGGAGGCATATGCAATAACTTTCTCATTTTGCATTAAAACACAACCTAGACCCTTTAATGAAGCACCGCTATATATGACAAATCCTCCGACACCTGAGGGTACTGTAAGAACCGGTGCAGTCACTAATCTTTTCTTCAATTCTTGAAAACTCTTCTCACATTCATCGGTCCAAATAAATTTCTCTTCCTTCCTTGTCAACTTTGTCATTGGTGCTGAAATGGTGGAGAATCATTTCACAAATCTTCTATAATACCCTGCAAGGCCTAAAAAGCTTCGTACTTCACTAACATTACTAGGCTTGGCCCATTTTACCACTGCCTCAATCTTTGCTGGGTCTACAGAAATTCCTCTGCCTGACACTACATGTCCCAAAAAGGCGATCTCCTATAATCAGAATTCACATTTCTTGAATTTCGCATATAGCTTCTCTTCCTTTAAAATCTTAAGGGCAGTCCTCAAATGCTCCTCATGCTCTCCATTACTCCGGGAATAAATGAGTATGTCATTGATAAAGACTATTACAAACTGATCCAAATACTTCTTGAATACCCTATTCATAAGGTCCATGAAAGTTGCAGGGGCATTAGTTAATCCAAAGGGCATAACAAGAAATTCATAATGCCCGTACCGTGTTCGAAATGCCGTCTTTTGCACATCTGCTTCCTTAACTTTCAACTGATGATATCCATATCGCAAATCTATCTTCGAGAACACTTGAGCCCCTTGAAGCTAATCAAATAAGTCGTCGATGCGAGGTAGAGGATATCGGTTCTTGATAGTCACCTTATTCAACTCTCTGTAGTCAATACACAGACGCATTGACCCATCCTTCTTCTTCACGAAGAGTACTGGAGCGCCTCAAGGAGACACACTGGGGCGTATGAATCCCTTCTTCAGCAACTCTTGCAATTGATCTTTTAGTTCTCTGAACTCAATTGGGGCCATGCGATAGGGCGCTTTAGATATAGGTGTGGTTCCTGGAATGAGATCAATCACAAACTCCACTTCTCTATCCTGTGGTAATCCGGGAAGGTCTTCTAGAAACACATCTCTAAATTCATTAACCACTTGTATGTCCTCAATCTTGAGCTCATCCACTGGTGGTAAGACCAAACTTGCTAGATACCTTGTACACCCTTGTCTCAATAATCGGGTGGCCTGCAAGATTGAAATCATACGAGGAGGAGAACCGTTTCGTGATGATTGGAAACTAAACTCCTCCCCAACTTCAGGTTTAAAGACTACTCTCTTATTAACACAGTCTACACTGGCACGGTTCTGGGACAACCAGTCCATTCCTAGAATCACATCAAATCTAGACATATCAAATATGATCAAGTCCGCAGGCAGGACTTTCCCCCGAATCTCTATCGGACATGCAATTAAAATAGAATCACAGACGATATGCTCTCCTGAGGGCGTCGCGACAGACATGCTAACTTCTAATGACTCAGGTATCTGCTCAGCCAATGGTGCATAGTGTTTGGAAATGAAGGAATGGGTGGCCCCAGAATCGAATAAAATAGAGGCATGGCGGGAAAACAAAAGTAGTGTACCTAATGAATGTCATATAACTCAAGCTATCAAGATGACGTGATTCATTCATCAAACGATAATGCATCTAATATAAGGATAGGGATAAGTACCTGTGACAACATCATTTGATGCCGCGGCATCATCAGGGGTGAGGGAAAATACTCTTGGTGGAACTGTCATTTTTTGTCCTCCAGTTCTTCCCGACTCTTCAGATTTCTTTGTTGGACAGTCTTGAGCTTGATGGTTCGACTTTCCGTACTTGTAGCACACATTCTGACCATACAAACACTTTCCCAAATGTTTCTTCCCACATGTTGGGCACGTAGGATATGTTTGTCCTGGTGGCTGTCCTTGACGGTCTACACTGTGAGGCCTCTTGTCCTTTCGTGATGCTGATTGAAGTTGTTGTTGCCGACGCTTCCTCTGGTTTTGGTATTCTATGTTCTCTTGGAGATCCTCTTCAGCAATGGTAGCTCGGTTGACCAGTTTATGAAATTTCGATATTTGAGAGTGCGTACACGCTCTCGAATCCTACGATCCAGTCCGCGCTCGAATTTTTCAGCCTTCTTCTCCTCGTCTGGAATCAGGTAGCTAGCAAAGCGGGACAATTCCATGAACCTTGTAGCATATTGTGCCACCGTCATCATTCCTTGAGTGAGGTCCATAAACTGGTGAGCTCTCGAATCCTTGAGTGACTGCGAAAAAAGTGGTCAAAAAAAGCCTTTTTGAAACGTTTTCAAGGAATGAAGACTTCTTTTCCTAACTTCTGTTGAATTAAGGGGCGAGTCGACTTCCACCACTGGTTTGCCATGTCTGTCAAGTGGTAGGTAGCATACTTCACCTTTTGATCATCCGTTCAGTAAAGGGCTTAAAAAATCTGTTCCATACGTTCAACCCAGCTCTAAGCATCCATGGCATTCGCCCTACCGTCGAACGTAGGGGGGTGTTGTCAAGAAAATTGCTCCAAGGTGCAACAATCCTGAGGAGCTCTAGCTGCCGTAAATTGGCCACTAGCCATAGTTTGGAAGAATTTACTCGCAGCCACAACAAATGAGTCCGAGTTATTGCTCTGGTTTGATCCATAAGGTCTTCCTTGGTTAGGGTGATTTCTAGTGCTGGGAGCCATGATCTATGTTTGAATGTCATGACAAGATTAACTACCATATGATGAGAGTGTATAAAAGGCACTATTACAATTATAATAATGATTCTAACTAATATGACTAACAAGGCACTCTACCCTAAGAAACTCTCAATTACTCACGAGCAGGCCAGGAGCATATTAGATTATTATTATTATATATATATATTATATTTTTTTTTTTTTGAAAACAAAAGCCCAAAGAATCTCAACCCGGGCGCTCTGATTCCAAATTGTAACACCCCCTTCCCATAGGCTAGGAGATGTCACTTAACTTTTCATAAAACATTTAACCCGAAAAAAGAAATTCTTAGTTTTAATAATAGAAAATAAATAACATTTATTCCAGAGCGAAGTTATAATAAAAATGTCTTTTTGCGACCTTAACTGGACATAACTGAAAGTAGTTTGTGTCGTAATACACTTATTTGCTAGAAAACATAAGCTTAACTAAAAAAAAATAAAATCAACTTGTTTCATAAAGACACTTATTTTTAATAAGTCTTAAAAATTTTAAATCGCTGCTCAAAATTACTCCTGGCCTGTCTGCTCGCACTGGTCGTCTTCCTCACCTGGGTGGTTTTAAAAAACAAGAAATAAACTAAAATGAGTCGATAACTCAGTAAATAAATCCATCACAACGTAAGATAATATTATAAGAAGTTTTCATAAACTTATGCTGAATTCTGAAATATGATTTTACATGTTAATTCTGATGCCATGCATGATTGACTTGACTGACTAACTAACTTAAGTAACTGGTCTGAATTAACTAATAGGTTTAACTGATCTAAACTGACTAACTGAATTAATTTAAATGATCTGATTTGGCTGTACTGGTTTAGCTGAACTAATCTAACTGAGTTGATTGGCCAACACATTTAACCTTGTGTGCAAGGTTGTGTACTGGCCCCACGTCCTGCTGCAGCAAGTGGAGCCGCTGATAGTACTCTAACGTACTATGGTGGACCACGCTTAGGTCCGTGGCTTGCACATCCACCCTGATCTGATATGTATTGGTACCATGCAACTGAAATGGCCATCTGAAATGATTTACTGAACTGAAACTAGCTAAACTGTTTTAACTGACTGATTTAACTGGATGACTGCTTAATTGATTAATTACTTTCTGATCTGACTTAATTTTATACTTGAACTTAAATCAACTTATGTGACTTATGTGGCATGATATGCATAATACATACTATCATAAATAACTATAATTCGCTGAGTCTAAACATGATACTGATGACATGATCGTATGCCGTACTAAATGACATGCTTGCATGACGTGAGGGGTATTTGAAAAGGGCTATCAAAGAACTGGCTTCACTAATAATATAAACTAATGTGAGGATCCTAGTGATCAAATTCACTTACCTGGATGGGCTACTTCCTGAAATTCACTTTTTAGCTCGTTACCTATACGGATTACAAACTGTTACTAACTTCTAAAAAACATATCGTACTATTCTATTGATTTAAAAAATAAAATATATCAACTAATAACACATATCATGAAACTAATAAATATTTTATTTTGAACATCATACTATTAAAAGTCATGAGGTTTTTCAAAACAATATTTTAATAACCAAAGTTTGTTATTTGATTATAGTTTGGGTAAATATTTAATTTCTATAGTAACCATATAATATAAAATTCATTATTGACTACTTAAAATCTTAATTCACACATCATATATAAGGAGAAGATTTAATAATTATTAACTTATTCAATATTGCTTATACTAAATTTTTAAATCAGTGCTCATTACGTAATCTTTTAATATTCTATTAAATAATCTTATTAAGTTTATCATTTTATTTGTCTCAGCTGTCATGGGTCACGTAAACTTTTAAATGTAACATATATACCTGGATGCGTTGCTTCCTGAAATTCACTTTCTAACTCGTTACCTATACGGATTACGAACTGTTACTAACTTCTAAAAAACATGTCGTACTATTCTATTGATTTAAAAAATAAAATATATCGACTAATAACACATATCATGAAACTAATAAATATTTTATTTTGAACATCATACTATTAAAAGTCATAAGGTTTTTTAAAACAATATTTTAATAACCAATGTTTGTTATTTGATTATAGTTTGGGTAAATATTTAATTTCTATAGTAACCATATAATATAAAATTCATTATTGACTACTTAAAATCTTAATTCACACATCATATATAAGGAGAAGATTTAATAATTATTAACTTATTCAATATTACTTATACTAAATTTTTAAATCAGTGCTCATTACGTAATCTTTTAATATTCTATTAAATAATCTTATTAAGTTTATCATTTTATTTGTCTCAGCTGTCATGGGTCACGTAAACTTTTAAATGTAACATATATACCTGGATGCGTTGCTTCCTGAAATTCACTTTCTAGCTCGTTACCTATACGGATTACGAACTGTTACTAACTTCTAAAAAACATGCCGTACTATTCTATTGATTTAAAAAATAAAATATATCGACTAATAACACATATCATGAAACTAATAAATATTTTATTTTGAACATCATACTATTAAAAGTCATAAGGTTTTTTAAAACAATATTTTAATAACCAATGTTTGTTATTTGATTATAGTTTGGGTAAATATTTACTTTCTATAGTAACCATATAATATAAAATTCATTATTGACTACTTAAAATCTTAATTTACACATCATATATAAGGAGAAAATTTAATAATTATTAACTTATTCAATATTACTTATACTAAATTTTTAAATCAATGCTCATTATGTGATCTTTTAATATTCTTTTAAATAATCTTATTAAGTTTATCATTTTATTTGTCTCAGCTGTCATGGGTCACATAAACTTTTAAATGTAACATATATATTAGACATTAGAGTTTCTTAAATAACCGAGTTAAGCCCAACATGAATCATAAAGTCATAACCACTTAAGCCTAACGTTACAAGGTTCTAGCCCGAACGATTTTATGGCCCAAGGCGTATTGCTATACTTAGGACACAACACACCCACGGGTTGAACATAGGCTTGCGGAGACAACAAAACGAGAGAGAATGAAACAGAGATGAGGGAGGGTTCGCGCGAGTGCTTACCAAGAGGAGAATGACTGCGGCGATTTTGGGTGGCTGACCGAGGCTCACGGTGTTGTCAGATGTGGTGGCCAGTGGGATAAACTGGAGATTTAAGGGATTTCGGTGGGTCTGGGCGGAAACGAAACAGAGTGATGGAGGGTGTTCTCGCCGGAAATTTACCGGAAAAAAAGTGGGGCTCTTCGGGGTAGGCCAGTCGGTGTTTTTTGTGGTGGCTAGAGGCTGTTTGGTGGCCCAAAGATGATCAGCGGTGGCTGGAGACTGAGGGCTCTGGGTTGCCGAAAACAGGGTATTCTTTTTTTTGGTGTTTTTGTTGTGTTTTAATTCTAGTGTTTTCGTGGGTATTTATAAATGCAGAAGTATAGATTATGTAAATTTTGAATATCAAAGTTTGAATTTGGTTTGGATTGGTTTTGAAATTGATATTGAATCTACTGATTATTTCGGTAAGCTAAACAGTAAATGAGTGAGTTGGATGTTTTTCGTTTAATAGGAATTAAACTAAATCCAAAGTGTGTATTTTTTTTTTTTTCCGATCTGTGAGGATACGTAGTGCTGGGGATTTGGATTTCAATTGGGTTTTAAAACGATTCTGATCTTCCAGTGGTTGAGTAAATTTCGAGAATAACATGTTTATACAAGTTGCCAAATTAAGAGGGATAACGCTTGTACTTTAAAAAAATTAAGATACTATAGGATTTTGGGAGTTCGATTGGCTATAGATTTTTTTTTTTTTTGAAACTTGAAAATTTTACTAACTTAATACCTACTTAACAAACTGATAGATTGATACTAATATTTAGAAATGTAAGTATAATATTAATAATAATAATAAAAATAAATAGCGAATAAAATAAATAAATAAAAGAATGAATAAATTCTAAATTTAACGACCAATGGTATCAATACTCTTCCAGTCTTTGTACACTTATGTTTTCCTCGGATAAATGTTCCTGCAAGTTCTAACACGAGGGTCTCAAATGAAAAAGAGAAAGACGCTTCAATTATAAGAATATTAATAAATATCTGATGATTCATTTTATGTATTTGTCTCTCTTACTTGATGTCCTCACCCTCTTCTATTAATGGATTCAAGTTGCAAAACTTAAAGAAGTGCATAAGAGGCAGCAATGCGGCGGCGCAAGGTGGTTGGGCAGCGGAAGATGACGGAGTGGTTGGGGCGTCGGCGTCGCTGGCTTCCCTTGCCGTGGCTCATGGCTGGTGGCACCGAACGAGATGAAGTGCTCTGTTTAGAGATGCAAAAACAGAGGTCCTGCCAGTGGATCGCTTCTTGCTCTACTGGATCCCAGGCGACGGTGGCTGAGCCTCTGAACATGGGTTGTTGGGCTTCACGTAGTAGCAAAGCTTCCCAATGGTAGTTTTCAGCTGAGTTCTTGTGAGATGGGGGGAAACGGCGCCGTGGGGGAAGCAAGGCAGCGAAAACCAAGAGGACAAAAAAGGGGGGGGAAATAACTAGTGCGGCAGCCTAGCATTTGAGGGGATGGAGTGCATGAGAGGATCAACGTTTGTATATAGAGAAATGAAAATGGAAACCGTGGGAGGGAGACACGTGCACGTGTGGAGACGTGGTTTCCTTAACCAACTAGGGTTTGAACAAATTGCAATGCCACGTAGTCTTTATTAAAAAAAAAAAAAAAATTCTTGAGCAAAATAATTTTATTAGATAAAATTAAAGGATTATAAGATACAAGTTTAAGCGGGGTGAAATAAGTTTGTTTTTTTTTTTTTCTTTGCCCAATTTCTAAATAAGGGAGGGACCATTTAAAAATAATTTTAGGTTACGACAGAAAGTCGCAACAGTGAGATGTGTGCTGCACTATGTTAGCCTCCACTAACTGATAGGGATTTCCACACTCACTCTCACTTGATCTTCAGTTAGGGAAGACAGGAAAAGAGGAAGACAAACCATCACTAAGCAAAGTGTTGGCAAAGGTCCGATTGCCACAAGGTGGCGCATGTCACTGGAAATGAAGAGCTAGCAACCAGATCCAACGGATCTAAGGGTGTTGGGACTGCCTATGCTACGCGTAGCACCCAAAAACCACCCAGAATGCTGTTGACAAGTTTCAGTTATTGTTGTTTAAAATCTTCCTTCCACTTGTACTAGAAACCTTAGAAAAAAATGTGATTTCACATGCTAATAGGCCAAAAATGATGGTGTCCGAAATTGTAGATGTAATGCGTTACCATAATAAAGAGTTTAGGTCGATACATTTTACGATTATTGAAGCAACTCATCCACCAAGAAGCACGACAGCCACCTCAACAAATCCTGGCCAAGAGAAATCCTCCCCTAAAACCTCGGCAACAACCTGAACAAATAATGATGAAGATTCAAACACTTGAAGAGATCTTATCTTGTATATAATTTTGATATTTAAAATTTAAATGTAATTTAAATGTCAAGATGGGTTGCGCCTATATATACATTGATGTAAACCTTACTTGGTTGAACAAGAATCATCTTTCTCAAACCTTTATATGGTATTAGAAGACCAAACGACCAACATCACCATGTCATCCTCTGCCTTTTCCATATCTTCACTCATCAATATCCCACAACTTGTTACTGTCAAACTCGGCAAAGATAATTTTCTCCTTTGAAAGTTCAAATTGTTCCTTTCTTTCATGACCTAGATGTTTTTGGATATCTTGATGGCTCTACTCCTACCCCTTCACCAACACTTGATGCCAATGGCAAACATACCTCTGCCTATCTAAAATGGCAAAAACAGGAAATCCTTCTCAGCATCCTCATGTCCTCCTTAACTAAGGGTGTTCTTGTTAACCGTTTCTCACGGAGATCATTCATAGAAACATGTCTCAAGCTTCCATTCATTTTAGTAAAGCTTTTGAAATGTTCCACACAACTTTCTTTAGAGTCTTTATCACGTTCATGGAGCAGTTAAAACTTTCCTCATGATGAAGCAGTTACAGTGGAATATTTGACACGTAGCCATCGAAAGCTTGATGGGAGCTTGGCTATAAATACTACGATTTGGTCCCCAAACTCACTCACAAAAATCTCCTTCAGTCTTACACCATCTAATTAGAGTGAGTAGAGTTTGGAAATGCTAAGCAACAGAGAAAACAACGTCCTAACATGAATGGCACCAATGGCTAGAGATACCATTTCTTGAGGGCTATAGTTTTGTTTTTTGATGATCCCTCAAGTGTTTATTCTGCATTAAAGAATAGTAAAAACTGCTTTTATTTGGTATCAAAGTCATGTATTATTCTCTGCCTTGGTGTTTTAGTAATGCTCTGTTTTATCTCTATTTTTGGCCGAAAGTTTTTTTATTTTTTAAATCAAGTTTTGATTTCTAGACCTTTTTATTCGAAAGAAGATTATATGATGTGGAAATCATGTGGAAATCGTAAGAAATCATGTGCAAATTATTAAACTTTATGTGATTAAAACATGAAAAACGTCTATGGAATCCTTACTGGCAACTGTTATGCGATGAATGGAAGGGATGAAGTGCTGCGGCGACTAGAACGTTCAGCAAGGGTGTTATGTCGTATGAGGAGTTGCCGAACCCTGATGAAGTGATTGTGTTGATGGGCCAGGCCATGGGCCATGGGCCGTGTAGTTCTTTAGTTGTTTTGAATACCTGATCTAATAATTAGGGAACTGAGGCCAATTTAGTCATTTTACTTTCATTAATATATATATATATATAAACTTGTAATAGCAGTAGCGATCATTCTTTTGGTCATTCTAGAACTTTCTAGAGTTTAGGAGGAAGTCTTCCCTCTAAGAAGACGACGTGGTTCCTTGTGAGATTCAATACATATATCTCCAATTCATTCATTCTATCCATATTTCTCTCGTAATTCATCTACACTGTTACAAAGTGGTAATCAAAGCCATCAATCCTTGGAATTAATTTCTCAAGAATGGCTGAAGCAACACGATTCAAAGATTTACAAGAAAATTTTAATTCTTTCAAAAATTTTACTGAGAATCAGGTGAAGCATAATGATTCTCAGTTTGCTTCTTCTGGCATTGAAATGCAAGCAATGAAGCAACAAAATGATTCTTAGTTTGTTGTCTTTGGCACTGAATTGTAGGCGATGAAGAAGCAGATGGAAGCTTGACTCAATCAGTTATCCTCTCTTGCCACCAGCCTGCAACAAGGAAATGCTTCAATCAGTTTCAGAATACTGACAACAGCAACGATGATAATCAAATTGTTACTAATGCTGGTGAGATCTTGCCTGGCACAGTTAGAGTGGACTTTCCTACCTTTAATGGTGAAGATCCTCATGGTTGGCTTTATAAGATAGGTCAGTTTTTCTCTTTCCACAATACAATGCCTAGACAACATTTGAGATTTGCTTCTTTTAATATAGAAGGCAAGGCACTTGTGTGGTTTAGAGATCTTGATGAATTTGGTCTCCTTAAGTCTTGGGAGGACTTTGTGAAGGTTTTATTGACCAGATTTGGTCCTAGTGGATATGATGATCCTATAGAGCAATTAACTCAGTTATGACAAGTCGGATCTGTGGAAGATTATAAGACTCACTTTGAAATTCTTTCTAATTGAGTTAAAGGACTGTCAGAGGCTAATAAACTTAGCTATTTCTTGAGTGGTTTAAATGATGATATCAGACTGAGAGTTAGAATGTTTAATCCAAACAGTCTTATTTCAGCATATGGTCTTGCCAAAACCCAAGAAGAAAATGTTTCACTCCACAAAAAACTCATCCCTAGACACTATCCTCATCGTTCTGGTCCACCTCCTCCAAAATTTATCTAGGACAGTCCACATATAGACCACCCTTAACCCTCAGGCAATGCTAGTGTGCCTGTCCATAAAATTAGCTAAAGCCAAATGAGAGATAGAAGAGCCAAAGGACTTTGTTACAATTGTGATTCTAAATGGCATCCAGGCCATAAATGTCAAAGTCCTAAACTATACATCATTGAAGAAGTGTTTGATGATGAACCTCTGCCTGAACCTTCTACAACCTTATCCATAGACCATGCTGATTGTTTGGATTTAAATAAAGCTAAACAAGAGCCAGCAATTACACTCCATGCCATTATTGGTTCAACTGATCCTAAGACAATCAAGGTCAAAGGTCATATTAGTGGTTTGGGGGTAATTATTCTCATTGATTCAGGAAGTACGCATAATTTTTTGAATGTGGCTGTTTCCTCCAAGATTACATTGCCAGTGGTCTCTACTAATGTTGTAAAAGTGAAAGTGGCTAATGGTGATCTAATAAATACTGCAGGCAAGTTATTTGGAGTGAACCTTTCGATTCAGGGAATTCAATTTATAGTTGACATACACCTGCTTGATTTGGCAGGATGTGACCTGGTGTTAGGGGTTGAATGGTTACATGGCTTGGACTATATTGTGTGGAATTTTCAGAAATTAACAATGCAATTTCGGTACAGTGATGAGGCTGTAACTTTGAAGGGTTTAAGCATGCAAAAGTGGCTAGAGGAGGAACCTACTCAGAGGTCTAACAGATTGGCCTCTAAAGGCATTTTGTTACAGTCACTTACAGACTCTTCACCACCTAAACAACCTATATCCACCCCATTACAAAACCTATTAAACCTATATTCAAATATCTTTGCCACACCTACAGGCCTTCCGTGAAGGAGTTGTTAGAATCTGGAGTGGTTCATCCTAGCCAAAGTCCTTATTCTTCACCATGTCTTTTGGTGAAAAAGAAGATGGTACATGGAGAGTATGCATTGATTACAGGGCGCTGAACAATGTAACAATGAAGGATAAACATCATATTCCTGTAGTGGGTGAATTATTGGATGAGTTGAATGGGGCCACAATTTTTTCTAAACTAGATTTGAGGTCAAGTTACCGTCAGACAAGGGTCTGTCCTGAGGATGTTCCAAAAACAGCATTTAGGACGCACGAAGGGCATTGTGAATTCCTAGTTATGCCTTTTGGCTTAATTAATGCGCCTTCTATGTTTTTAGAGATTGATGAACCAGGTTTTTAAGCCATATTTACGTCACTTTATATTAGTATTTTTTTATGATACAATAATATATAGCCGCGATATCCAAACTCACTTGAAACATCTAAAAATTACCTATGATATTCTATGAGCACATCAGTTGTATGCGAAGTTGAGTAAATGTGCCTTTGGTCAAAGGGAATTAGCCTATTTGGTACACCTTATTTCTGGCCAGGGTATTAGAGCTGACCCTGACAAGCTTAAGGCTATGGTGGATTGGCCCATTCCACGTTCTATTAAAGCCTTAAGAGGTTTTTTGGGCCTAATAGGCTATTACTACAGATTTGTGCAAGGTTATGGAGCAATCGCATCACCTCTAACTGAGTTGTTAAAGAAAGATGCTTTCAGGAGGAACCCTTAAGCACAAGCTACTTTTGAACAATTAAATGATGCTATGACTAAGCCTCCAGTTTTGGTTTTACCTAATTTTCAGCTTCCTTTTGTTATTGAGTGCAATGCATCGGGGGAAGCTATTATGGCTGTTTTAATGCAGCAAGACCAACCATTGGCCTTTTTCAGTCAAGCTCTCAAAGGTCGAGCCTTAGCCATGTCAACGTATGAAAAGGAATTAATGGCACTGGTTTCAACGGTGCAGAAGTGGCATCCTTATTTGTTGGGACACTCCTTTGTGGTCAAAACTGACCATCAAAGTTTAAAATTTCTTTTGGATCAGTGAATAGGCACTCCAATGCAGCAGAAATGGATCATGAAGCTAATGGGTTATGTATTTTTGGTCGAATATAAGCAGGGCAGGGAAAATGTTGTTACTAATACCCTATCAAGGCAAGAGAGAGATCCTGAGTTTGCTATGGCTCTATTATCTCTTCCTAATTGGGATTGGGTGCAGGAGATAAAACTTCTATATCCAACTAATCCAAATGTCCACTTATTGTTTCAAAAATGGAAGGAAGGGATTCTGCCTACTCGGTATTCAGTAAGGGATGGCTTATTATATTGTAAGAACAGACTTTATGTTCCTGCCAACCAAGAATTTGCTGCTAAGGTTCTACAGCTGGTGCATAGCAATCCTATGGGGGTCACTTGGGTTTTGACAAGACCTTGAATAGGTTAACTTGAGATTTTTATTAGCCTCGGCTCAAGAAGGACTTGAAACAATTTCTTAAGGCTTGTGACACATGCCAAACTGTTGAAGTGGACAACACTCTTCCAAGTGGGCTTTTACAACCACTTCCTAATCCATCTAGTTCATGGACTGACATTACTATGGACTTTATAGATGGATTGCCAAGATCTTACGGTTTTAGTTCACGAAATATTCTCATTTCGTTCCACTTTCCCATCCATATACAGCTAAGGTGGTGGCCCAATTGTTTGTGAAGCATGTGTTCAAGTTGCATGGCATGCCTCTTTCAATTGTTTCAGATAGAGACATCATTTTTACAAGTAGGTTTTAAAAGGAGGTGTTTACTCTTCAAGGGGTCCAATTACACTTTAGCACTACCTACCATCCACAGACTAATGGTCGGTCAAAGGTAGTCAAAAAGTGGGTTGAAAATTACCTACGTAGCTATGTTAGTGATACTTCTAAAGACTGGTCTAATTGGATGCCCCTGGCTGAATGGTGCTACAATTCAAGTCAGCATGCTTCTACTAAATTGACTCCATTTGAGGCGTTGTACGGTTATAAACCACCTAAGCTAACAAGCTATATTGTAGATACTGTAAGAGTGGCAGAAGTGGAAGATACCTTACAGCAAAGGGACCAACTTTGGCACCAGTTGAAACAAAATTTGGTCAAAGCTCAAGACTGTATGAAGAAGAATGCAGATCAAAATCGAAAGGAGAGAATTTACCAAATGGGTGACTGGGTATACCTCAGGTTGCAGCTGTATAGACAGACCATTGTTCAGCTTTGGTAGAGTCTCAAGCTCACACCACGCAATTATGGGCCTTTTCAAATTCTACAAATGGTCGGTGAGGTTGCTTATCGCCTGCAACTTCCCAATGACACCCAAATCCATGATGTCTTCCATGTATCCCAACTGAAACAAGAATTAGGGCACAATGTTACTCTTCTACCCAAGCTACCACCGGTAAACTCTAAAGGGGTTTTCAAACCCAAACCTGAGGACTTGATTACCAGAAGAATGAGAAAAGTAAAGAACAAACCTTCAGTGGAATTATTAGTGCAATGGCAAGGACAACCGGCTAAAGAGGCAACTTGGGAGCCATACTACCAACTTTGCAAGAAATTTCCTCTCCTTGCGGGCAAGGTCTTCTAAGGGAAGGGAATTGTTACACGATGAATGGAAGGGATGAAGTACGGTGGCAGCTGGAACGTTTGGCAAGGGTGTTATGTCGTATGAGGAGTTGCCGAACCCTAATGAAGTGATTGTGTATTCCAAGCCATGGGCCATGGGCCATGTAGTTCTTTAGTTGCTTTGAATACCTAATCTAGTAATTAGGGAAATGAGGCCAGTTTAGTCATTTTACTTTCATTAGTATAAATAAACTTCTAATAGTAGTAGCAATCATTCTGAAACTTTCTGGAGTTTAGGAGGAAGTCTTCCCTCTAAGAAAACGACATGGTTCCCTGTGAGATTCAATACATATATCTCCAATTCATTCATTCTATCCATCTTTCTCTCATAATTCATCTACATTGTTACAACAACCCAGTAAGGTTGATGACAACCAAAACTACATGTCATTTTGCACTTTTTTTAAAACAAACTATATCTGGCCAAAAGTCTCCTGTTTTAAATGGGCCTACGCACTTTGTGCTGATATTAAACTAATGCAAACATGTAGTTTAAATGGGTCCCGTTTAAAAAAGGTGAAAAGTGGGTTCTGGGCCCACATTCTTGGTGCTTATAATGTCTTGCATCAATTTGCCCACATTTGGTTAATACATGGATGGTTCTCCTTCCGTATGATTTTATTTGATTTAATTACATGCAATTTAGATAATTGTTATGCAAATTTATTGATTATGCTCATATTGAGTTTGCATGAATTGATTATTTCTGATCTATATTAATACATGCAATTTCTGGATAAGTATATATATAGTTAAAGGCATGAAATTAAATGATATGCATAATATTATGGTTTTAATTATGCTTATATCAAAAGAATATTTGTGCATAATGATAAGATGTCAGTATTAGTTAAAATTATGTAATTTGTAACTGTTCTCATATAAAGTTAGTTTTTATGCGATTTAATTTCTAGTGATCCATATAATTTTAATTAATTAGAGAATAGCCACAACATCTTTAATTAAATAAAATTATATATAATGATTGATTAGGATCACATAAAGAATATTAGACATTAATTGTAATTAATTATACTAAATATAATAAATTTCATCTCACAGGAATTTTTATTATATTTATATTATTAATTAGGATAAAATATCAAGTTATTCATAACTTATCCACAGGAATTGTGAAGTTTTATCATAAAGAATAATTGAATCTGCTTGAATTAAAAATTTAGTCCCCATGCATTTTTATGTCATCAAGTTCAATTTTTAAGCATGATTTATAGCACTAGCAATGGACTTGCTATAATTTTCCTTCAAATTGTACACTTTTGCACATTTTTCAAAAAAAATTGGAGAGTTTTGAAAGATTACTATTCACAAGTAAAAAAATATTCCCCTCTCTCCACCTTTTTCTCCCTACTATTGATCAAATTTGACGAAGTATTTTTGAAAAATGTGCAAAAGTGTACAATTTGAAGGAAAATTATAGCAAGTCCATTGCTAGTGCTCTTACATTGGTAAAGCATGATATTTTATTTAGGCCTCAATTTTGACATAAGCATGTAATCTATAATTTTATGCAACTGTACAACCTGCAAATTTTTCTAATATTCGTTATAATATCCCTAAATTTATGGGAGATAACTATAAGGTCTAGAAGAAGAGAGTTCTTCTTCATTTAGGGTGGATGGACATAGGCTATGCTATTAGGAAAGACAAACCACCATCAATTACTAATACCAGTACTGCAACGAAAATCACGCTTTATGAACAATGGGAGCGATCTAATCGCCCACAGCATGATGTTCATTAAGCCCAATTTGGTTACCAAATTCATCTTAACTCATTTCATCTTATCATTACAACTTTCTTAAATTCTCATACACTTTCTCAAATTCTCATATAAAATATATTAAACAATTCAATTTTTTCAAATTTCAACACACTCATAATATTAAAAACTAATATTCTAACACTATTTTAATCAACTCAACTCAACTCAGTTTAACTCAGCCCGACATCCAAATGCACCCTTGACTAGAATTTTTGCTAGTATCCGTGGTTCTATCGATCAGCATGAAAGAATCAAAGAGTTGCTCAAAGTCATTGATGATCAATTTGTCACTTCAGACAAGGCACTAGCAAGCACCTTGATCATGAAGCACTCGTCCCTAAAGCTCACCAGTGTGAGAGGTGTGCGCAAGCACATCATGCAAATGAAGGATATTGTGGCTCAATTGAAGAAACTCAAGGTTGAAATGTTGAATTCCTTGCTAATGCACTACATCCTAAACACCCTTCTGAACCAATATAGACCCTTCAAAATCTCATACAACACACATAAGGATAAATGGTTAATTAATGAACTTATGACCATGTGTGTTCAAGAGGAAGGGAGACTGGTGATGAAACTTGAAGAATGTGCAATGCTGACAACGCATGGAAAGGGAAAATATCAAGCCAATCAGAAAGGGAAAGGTAAAATGCCCCCCAAGCTGGTATCAAGAAATATTCCAAGTGTTTCTTCTATAAAAATAAGGGACACATGAAGAAGGAATGCACAAAGTTTCAGAAATGACTTGTGGACAAAGGTAATCCAACCTCATTTGTTTATTATGAATCTAATATGGTTAATGTCAATATTAACACATGGTGGATTGATTCTGGATCAACAATCCACATTTTAAATTCCTTGCAGGGTTTGCAAAACCTAAAGAAGCCGATGGGAAGTGAGCAAAGCATCTTATCAGCAAACAAGATGGGCTCGCATGTGGAAGCTATAGGAACTTGTTATTTAATTTTAAGTAGTGACTTTGTTTTAAAGTTAGAAAATACCTTTTATGTTCCAGGTTTTTCTAGAAACTTGATTTCAGTTTCAAGGCTTGTACCCTTTGAATATTCCTTTAATTTTTCAGATTCATCTTTCAATTTGTTTTATGAATCTGATTGTGTTGGGAATGATACTTTGTCTGGTTGTCTTTACTACATTAATTTAAAAAACAATACCACTTATGATTCAATGCATGTTTGCACTGGCACTAAAAATGTGTTATTAATGAGGATTCCTCTAAATTATGGCACCAGAGATTAGGTCATATCTCCATAAAAAGAATTAAAAGATTAGTAAATAAAGGGGTACTTAATACTCTGGATTTTGCTGATTTTGAGACTTATGTGGACTGCATAAAGGAAAAGCAAACCAACAAGTCAAATAAAGGTGCCAATAGGAGTTCAGACATATTAGAAATCATACATACCGATATATGTAGTCCAGACATGGACTCATATGGTCAGAAATACTTCATCTCTTTCATAGATGATTACTCACAATATATGTATCTTTACATGCTTTATAACAAGAACGAAACATTAGATGCCTTTAAGATCTTTAAGGCTGAAGTAGAGAAACAATGCAGTAAGCAAATTAAGATCGTGAGATCAGATAGATGTGGAAAATATTATGATAGATACACAACGGATAGACAAGCACCTGGGCCACTCGCAAAGTTTCTTCAAGAGCATGGGATTGTTGCCCAATACACCATGCCTGGTTCACTGGACCAAAATGGTGTAGCAAAAAGAAGAAACCGAACATTATTGGACATGGTGCGGAATATGCTTAGCAGCTCCAATCTTCCTAAATCCTTGTGGGCTAAAGCACTTAAGACGACAGTGTATATATTAAACCGAGTTCCAACCAAGGTTGTTCCTACAACACCATTTGAATTATGGAAATGTTGGAAATCAAGTTTGCGATATATGCCCGTTTGGGGATGCCCGTCTGAAGTGAGAATTTATAATCCAAAAGATTAGTAGGCATTTTATAGGATATGCTAAAAGGTCTAAATGTTACATATTTTATTGTCCATCTCACAACACTAGGATTGTGGAATCAAGAAATGCAAAGTTTCTTGAAAATGACTTGATTAGTGGGAGCGATCAAACCAGGAACATAGTTTCTGAGAATGATCATTCATAATCTCAACCTTCCACCTCAAGTGATAGATTGGTTATTGTTTAGAGCACCCCTCAAGTACAAACTGGTGTTGAACAACCAGTCATTGAAGTTTCACAAGCTGCTGATGACATTCCAGTAGATCAGATAGTTCAAGAGTTACCAAGAACTTTTGAACAACGACTTTAACCACATACTTCTCAGAATTATGATGGTACAACATTAAGAAGATCTATTAGACCAAAGAGATCAGTAATTCTTGATGATTATGTTGTGTATCTACAAGAATCTGACTACAACATTGGAGTCGAAAATGATCCCAAGTTCTTTTCACAAGCCATAAGTTGCAAAGAATAAAAAATGTGGTACAATGCCATGAAGGAATAGGTGAATTCTATGAAGAGTAACAGAGTTTGGGATCTTATTGAGTTGCCTAATAGTATTAAAGCCATTGGATGTAAATAGGTCTTTAAGACAAAGAAAGACTCATTGGGCAATATTGAGATATATAAGGCAAGACTCATTGTTAAGGGATTCACCTAGAAAGAATGAATTGATTACATGGAGACTTTCTCTCCTATATCTAAGAAAGATTCCTTGCGCGTTATTTTGGTATTAGTAGCCCATTTTAACTTAAAATTGCAACAATGGATGTGAAAAATAGCATTTCTCGATGGAGATCTAGTGGATGAGGTTTATATGAAACAATATAACGCCCTGATTTTTTGCCTCAATTAAAACGTAAATTGAAGCGTCTAGACAAATAACACAAGACTACTTATCCTACATAAACGTAAGGAGTAACATGCATGCATCTAATTTTACTAATTAAATGCAAAGCGAAACACAGTGGAAATAGGTAAATCTTTAATATATACAAAGAGATCTAACTCTTACATAAATAGATCACATGGCATAGTAAAATTATAACCTTCATAATTTCATATTTACTGAAACATCTTGTATCCAAGACTTACATAATCCAGTTGGTTTTTTTAAAACAAATATCGTATCCCACCGTCGTATGGTAATCTTATTATTCCACTTGATCATGTACATGAGAGATCACTCCATTCGGATATGAGTATTCTGTAGGACCCTTAGGGTACCTTAGAATCTTATGTGTTGTCCGAATCTCATGACAATTTATCTAATCCTGCAACAACATCTATCATTCCATAAGGAATGATAGTTAAAACTCAAAAGAGTGAGATTTATAAGAAATCCCAGTAAGTACACAGTTAACTAAACAATGCATAGATAACATAAAAAATTATCATACATAGCAATGATCAAGAACATATAACTTATGAAAATGTTTAATGAGACTTAATCATGTAGTGACCACTCTTCCCATAAAAACTTAGACCTTACTCGGACCCACCACCTTATACCTAAAATTTATATTTCTTTCATCTTCTTTCTTAATCTTGTGGATCTTACTTATTTTCTTATCTCGACAGGCATAATGCATCGTCGTCTCTATCGGGTCTTACTTATTTTCTTATCCTCGATGGGTGTTACGTATCGTCATCCCCATCAAGTTTCTTAGCATGACGAGTCAGCTTAGCCATACATATAACTTGTCAGTCGTCCGAGCGTTACGTATCGTCGTCCCTGTCGTGACACAGAAAATGCTTAACATAACGGTCGTTACGTATCACCATCCCTGTCATGACACAGAACATACTTAGCATAACAAGCATTACGTATCGCCGTCCCTGCTAGTCATGTCAGTCATCCGGGCGTTACGTATCGTCGTCCCCGTCGTGACATAACTCTTACTTATCCTCGATGGGCGTTAAGTATCATCGTCCCCGTCATGACGTAACTGACTTATTAATCTTTCAACTTGTAAAATTTTCTTAACGTATTTTTTTATAACAGACGTCATGACTTATGACGACATATATATGTGACAAAATATAGCATACGCATAAATTTAAAGTTATGACATGTATGTTTCATGTCCTCATAAATCTTATAACATGTGAATTCATGTCACAGTAAGACACATCACATGTACAATCATTTACGTTACACCAGTTCATAACATCAATATATAACGAATATTACTGAAATTACAAAATAAAAATATTAAAATATTATTAAATCAAGGATGGCCGAAGCTCCTAGAGGATTAAAGCTTATTTTATTTTAATTCAAATCATGCTAAAATTCTCATATCTAACACATCAAATTTCCCTTAATTAATTTATGCAAATTTAATCATTTTTTTTAGTGTTTTCTTTTATAATTCTTAGCAAATTGATTCTTAAAATTTTTATAAGAAATATAAAGTTTATAATTTCATTATAATCATCAAAATATCATGCAAATAATTAAAAACTAGTTGGATAGGATTTAAAATCAAAAACTCCACTAAAATCCTATTGTAGCCGAATTGCTCTAAGTTTTCTTTCTCAAATTTTTCTCAAACCAAGACCTCATATTTTCACATAATTCTCTTCCTATAACATCATAAAATATATTTCTAATGTCTCATAATTTTTCTAGCATTTTTCCATGGCAAAAACCACTCCAAAATTTCATATGTTTCAATTTAACACATAAACAAAGATTAAGCTCAAATAAATATAAAACATAATCCAATCATTAAACCACTTATTCTATACGAAGATTAATTTAAGTAGTGTACTTAAAAATTTTCTCCAAACTTGAATTGATGATAGAACCAAGCCCTTACAAGGATTTCCTCAAAATCACTCAATTAGTTTTCTTAGGTATTGTGTTGAGGTTAAAGGCTTAAGGAAGGTTTTTCTTTATATTTTCTCAAGCTAGGCCATGTGTTTCATCATCCAAAAGGGCCTTAGAAGTCTCATGCACCTATTTATATGGAGAGGGGTGACACTTTAGGCAAAAAAAAGAGATAGCATTTGCAAGACATGTCCGGTTCTTTTTTGATGTCGTGTGATAGTTTTCCTTCCCCACTTGGCTCATGATCACACCTAAATTTTAGGCTTGGTGAGTCATACTGATATCCAATGGTCATTTTTTTGAGCTTCCTAAATAACTTCTTGATCAATTACTCAAGTAGACCCAACTCACGTGAGGTGGTAAAGACAAAGTAGTATGATTGTTTCTTCCAATGAGGTGTATCCGGCCACTTCCATCCTAAATAAGTCCTTGATCTGATTCGATTCTTCAAAAACTCAAAACTTGAAAGTTTTAGATCATCATCTTAAGCTTCGATAGGATTTTGAATCACATTATTCAGAGATCAGTTGAGAGAGATATGCTTAATTTACCGAAATACGTCAAAACCACCCGAGAACACCCAATCCGAGTTTTCCATTTGTTTTCCTTTGTTTTCTTACCCACCAAGGCTTCTAGATAAATTCTTATCAAATTAAAACATGTTTTCACACATGTAAAGACCTCAAAAAGTTTGGTATCCAATCACAATTTTCGTCACATAGCCAAAAATAAGACAACTCATTTAAGTCGGTTACGAGTTGACTCTTATTCCTGTCTGTCCACTTCACACCAGATTTAGTCTTTGATCCATTCTTTATCTGCAAAAACTCAAAACATGAAAGTTCTATATCTCCTTCTTAAGGTTTTACAGAACCTAGAATAATTTCATTCAGAGCTCATATGACCAAATTATGATTATTCTACTGAAAGTAGACAGATCAATCTGAGAATACCAATCCAAACACACCAAATGTTTGATAAATAATCCCTCTTGTTTCACACGAAACTTTCTAGATAAAATCTTCTCATTTTACATATTCATACACACTTTTCATGATCTTAAGATAATTTATAAAATAATACAAAGACTTAATCTTATTCAAAGTCAGTCAACTCCAAGTCAATACCTATATATCCAATTTCGTTCTGCCACTTGAATCTCAATTTTGTATTTGATTAAGTCCATATCTCTTAAAACTCAAAACATAAGAATTGTATATATTCCTCTTATCGTTTTAAATCATCTTGAATCATCTCAATTTGATATAAAATGAGTAAGTTATGTCCATATTACTAAAGGATATTGAAAATGTCTAGATTTGCTTAATCCGAAAATATCATAGGGTATATTCCTTACTCATTCCACTTGACTTCCTTTGTAAATTTCCTTCAATTTCTATACAATATTTTTTTGGATATTCAAAAAACATATCTTTTCATCATATTTAGTGTCTCCCATAATTTTTCCTCCAATACCAATAAAATATATACATATATCCAAAATTCCAAAAATTCCAATACCAAATATGAACATTAAAAAAATACTAAAAAATCTGGGTTATTACAAACAACCTGAAAGGAATTCCCCTCTAGTGATGGTGAGCAATTGGTTTGCAAGCTCAAAAAATCCATATAAGGTTTAAAACAAACATCCTGCCAATGATATTTAAATAGGGGTGCAATTGGTCCGGTTCAGTCCGGTTTTAACCAAAATATAAAATCGAACCAATACCAGTGATTTTGTAAAATGTAAAACCGGTTACGCTCCAATTATCCCTCAAAATTGATAGCATTGGTTTTATCGATTCTGGTTCGGTTACAGTCCGATTTTTCGATTTTAATTAATGGCAAATTTCTAAAACTAAAATCTACTTTTTAAACCAAAAAAAAAACTAGTTTAAAAATCTATTTTATTAAAAAAATTTGTAGTTTATTGTAAAAATCTGTTTTACTAAAAAAACCTGCTATATAAAAGAATCTGCAATAAAAAAAGGCTGTTATAAAATAAAAACTGTTATATATCTCAAAAAATTGTAATAAAAATCTGGTTTAAAAATGTTATAAATATGTTTAAAACATATGATCAATTAAAATTTTATTTTATAAATATTATAACATTATTTATACATAATTATAATTTCTATTATTATATAAATAAATTATATATAATATAAAAACATATCATATATAATATTTTAAAAAAATAATTTAAAATATATATGTAATATGACCGGTCCGGTTCGGTCTGGTCCAAAATTGCTCGGAATTGGAGCCGGAACCAGAACCGGACCGATATTCACCGATTTTGTATTTCTAGAAACCGGTTCCGGACCAGATCGATTCAAAATTGGTCTAAACGGTCCGGGCCGATTTTCCGGTTTTTCGATTTTTTTTTACACCCCTATATTTGAAATTCTATAATGTAATCTCTTCATTCGGTTTTGTAGAAAACATTATAAATCAATGTATATATTAGAAGGTCAATGAGAGTAAAATTTGTTTTCTAATTTTGCTAGAAACCAATGATAAGGGTTTGCTACATGAGGTGAAACAATTCATTTTTAAAATTTCGATATGAATGATATGGGTGAGGCATCTTATGTCATTGGCATTAAGATCCATAGAGATAGATTTCGAGGTATCTTGGATCTGTCTCAAGAAACCTATATTAAGAAAGTTTTAAAGAGATTTTGGATAGGGGATTGTTCATCAAGTGTAGCCCCCATTGTAAAGAGTGATACGTTCAATTTGAACCAATGCTTGAAGAACAACCTCAAAAGGAAACAAATGAAGAACATTCCATATGCTTATGTTGTCAGAAGCCTAATATAGGTTCAGGTCTGCACCAGACCTAACATTGCATTTGCTGTAGGAATATTAGGACAATATCAGAGTGATCCAAGTTTAGACCACTGGAGAGTTGTAAAGAAAGTAATGAGGTACTTTCAAAGAACCAAAGACTACATGGTTATGTATAGACGGACTGATAATCTGAAAGTAATTGGCTACTCAAATTCTGACTTTGCTAGCTGTATTGATTCACACAAATCAACATCAGGATACATTTCTTTTATGGTCGATGGAGCTATATCATGGAGAGGTGCCAAACAGACTTTGATTGCTACTTCCACTATGGAAGCCGAATCCGTCTCTTGTATTGAGGCTACTTCGCATGGTGTATGGCTTAAGAGTTTCATTTCTAGGCTTAGAATTATGGATTCTATCTCTAGGCCATTGAGAATGCATTGTGACAATTCGGCTGCTATTTTTATGACCAAGAGCAATAATAGTGGGAGTCGAAGTAAACACATCGACATTAAATATTTAGCCATAAGAGAACATGTTAAAGAAAATAAAGTGGTTATTGAGCACGTAAGCACTGAGTCAATTATGTAGTGAATATGGGACTTGGATCCATTATGTAATTCTTCATTGTATGAACAAGTTTATTTTAATGAGATTCTTAATTATTGTGATGTTTTTCTCATATTTATGTGTACTTTAATTTTGAGAAAATTCATCTGTGTAGGACCAAGAATGAACATAGGGTTTATTCATTAAGAAATTGTTTTCGCATAAATTATAATATTTAAGAAATAAATACATTGTAATACATGGAAGGCCATGCTCGTCATTAGAGGACCTATTGCCATGATTCATGTATTTATTACTTAAATGCAGATTATCGATGGGTTTAAGATAAGACATTAGATTAGAAGTGTGGACCAAGTGAGAGAATGTTAACTGTTTCTCACGGAGACTATTTGGAGAAACGTGTGTCAAGCTTCCCTTCATTTTAGGAAAGTTTTTGAAATGATCCACACAACTTCCTTCAGAGTCTTCATCATATTTATGGAGCAGTTAAAACGTTTCCCATGATGGAGCAGTTAAAACTCTCCATGATAATTTGAAGCAATCGAATACTTGACACGTAACCACCGAAAGCTTGATGGGAGCTTAGCTATAAACACTACAGCTTGGTTCCCAAACTCACTCACAAAAATCTCCTTCAGTCTTACACCATCTAATTAGAGTAAATAGAGTTTGGAAGTTCCAAACAATGGAGAAAACAACATCCTAACGTGAACGGCACCAATGGTTGGAGGTACCATTTCTTGAGCACTACAGTTTTTTTTTTTTTGATGATCCCTAAAGTGTTTATTCCGCATTAAAGAATAGTTAAAACTGCTTTCAATTCTGGCCCAAATGATTCGCTACTCCACCTCTGGTGAGGTTTGGACAGCCCTTGAGAGATTGAGCAATTCTCACTCCCATGCACGTATAATCAACACCAATGTTTTGAATATCGTACCGGTGGACGTACCAGTCAAGTCATTGGAATAAAATATTTCTGTACCGATAATGTTTTGTATACCGTTTCAAAATAATTTATACATAAATAAATTAAATATATAAATACATCTATAAATTATATTTCAAAATAATAATTAATATATGAATAAATTATATATATATATATAAATACATCTATGTAGTTAATTTAGTATGAATTGAAGTTAAAAAATAGCAAAGATTTTTTTTTAAAAAATGTGAGGCTGAAATCCGGTACGGCCGAAACACGAATATATGCCGGTATAGGCTGGTACGGCCGAAAAATTGCCCGAAACGAAACATTAATTTTTTTTGTACCAAACGACGGCCGGTACGGCTAGTACCGGTACAAGATTAAAAACATTAATCAACACCCACACCCGACTGGCCATTTTAAGGAAAGGAAATCTATCCATTCCTGAATATTTTCAGCGTGTCGAAGGCCTCCGCCCTGAAATAGCATTGAAGTAGAGTATAAATTCCTCGCCAACACTGCTACTAAGCTTCAATGGATTCAAACCTTGCTTCACAAAATTCATCTTCCAGTCACAACTACCCCAATTTTATGGTGTGATAATATTAGAGCAACCTATCTCTCTTTCAATGCTGTGTTCCATGCTCGCATAAAGCACATAGAAATTGACTTTTACTTTGTCCGGGACTTGGTTACTCAGTAGAAACTCAAGGTTCAATTTTTGTCAACTAAGGGTCAACTAGAGACATTCTTACAAAACCACTTTCTCATGCACAGTTCCAACTTCTCTGCAACAATCTCAGCGCCTGTCCACTCCCACCAAAATTAAGGGGGCGTATTGAAGCAACTCATACACCCGGCAACCACCTCAACAAATCTTGGAGAGAAATCCTCCCCTAAAACCTCGGCAACAATCTGCACAAATATATTATTTCTTTGTCATTAAATATAAATATTTTTTTATTAAAATAGATAGTATAGCCTTTCATAATGTCCAATATATTTGCATGTTCGTTAATGTTTGCATTAGCATTATAAAATATTTTGTCCATTTTCTTTTATTGGTTTTCGGGATTCCCCAGCCTGCATGCCTTATATTATCATCCAACTTGTTCGTGTATATATATATATATACACAGCGATTAAATATAAATATTAACTCGTAGTGGCGGAGCCACGTTGGCCGGCCTCCACCCCCCCCCCCCCCCCCCCACACAAAAACAACAGGCTCCATTCTTATTCTTAAAAAAAAGATATATATATATATATATAATATATGAATTTTTAAAGAAAAAAAAATATAAATTTTTTTTTTTTATAATTTTGTAAGATAATATTAATTTTATTTTATATTAATTTCCTCTCTAAAAATTATTTTTGCCTCCCTCTACAAAATTAATCTAATTTAAAAATAAAATAATATAATAACATAATGACATATTTTAATTATAGATAAAAATAAAAAAGAAGTTGAATGATTTCTAATATATTTTTAATAGATTTTTTAATATGATGATATGTTCTTATCATATTATATACTTTTTTAATATATAAGTTATACTAAATGTATTTTTTTTTTTTTTAGATTTTATTATCAAATTATTTTATTCCGCATAAAAAATTATATATAAATAGAATAAAAAAAAATATTTTATATATTTTATTTTAATCTTGCTTGGCCTCCCTTAATTTAATTTCTGGCTCCTGTTAACTCGGATCATGAACAAATTAAGCTTGAACGCAATCAATATTCATCTTGGCTCAATCAAGCACTAATCACATGTATATATAATTTGGTGTAAAATTTTATTACTACTTTAAGCATCCGGGAAATTAAAGCCCCCAGAAAATAAAGGAACATGCAATAGAATGAATTGCTGGTTCTCCATTGTAATTCATGCATACCAGTGTCGTAGATGGAAAGAAGGCTGCCAATGTCGGCGGTGACAGCAAGCCTTTTGGTGTTTGCCATGCTATGCGAAAACATTCTAAGAACTCTGTCTTGTCTGCACGATAGTAACCCCCTCCACCATTTTCGATCTGTAATTTTGCAAACCAAACTTTTCTCTCAAACAATCCTTCTGCAACATGGGATTTAAACAAAATTCAATTAAGAAAGCTTCCCAAGTCATGATCCACAAAAACGAATAAAAAATAAAATTCAAAATCATTGATAACCGATCGTTTTCTTTATTTGAAAAATAAAATTGCAAAGATCACAATTTTTTTGGTTGCTGCTTTTGTATATAAACGTCCTTCTTCAAAAATGGTGCTACAGGCGTTTACATCTAGATTTCATGCACAGAAAGTATAATATGAACAAGTAAGAGGTGGGCACGCCCAAAGGGTTAGCCTAGGTCTTGCCGTCCAAAAAATGGCTTGAAAATCCGCTTTATTTTTTGTTACAAAAATTTCAATTCGAGGTTCAAAGGCTATCACCATCTCATGTGTTTAGGTCAAAAGTTCTTCAGAATTTTATCGTTCTCAAATTCAAATAATTTGCTATAAAATAATCTCAATCATCAAAATATCTTAATTTCCTTGATTTTTGCTACAATTAACAACTCAAAATAACTTTCATGATAATAAAATTAAAATCCTATCACAAAATTGAATTTTCTTTCAAATATTCAAATATTAAAATCTCAATAAATACATTCCAAAGTTATATTTTCAAATTTATATTTTATAATATCGAATATGTAATGTTAAGTGGCTGTAAGTTTAACGAAAAAAATTGAAAAAAAAATAAAAAAATTTGTTGAGTGACCGTTAGATAGCCACTTATTATAATAGAAAGACATATAGATATATATATATATAATATAAATCATAATTTATAAAATTTATTTAAATTTAAATTCATAATAATTTATATATAATTTAAAACTATATAACTAACTAATCTAAATTTAAAGGAATAATTTATTCAAACTTATAATTTATAATTTATCTAATTTAAACTAATGGAATAATTTATATTATCTAAATTATAAATTATAGATATAAATTTATAATTTAAATATAATTTCAAATTATATATCTAACTAATTTCATCTAAATTTTAAATAAATAAAAAATAAAGAAATTTAGTGTTAAGTGGTCATTGATGTTAACGAAAAAAATAAAGAAATTTAACAAAAAAAAGAAAAAATTTGTTAAGTGACAGCTAGATAACCACTTATTATAATTAATATTATATATATATATATATATATATATATTTCTATTCATACCTGACCTTACTCAACTTACCTTTTGTAAATGAGTTTTGCTATATTTCCACATATCACATGCTACATCTTTTTTTATATATTTTTTATTTTATTTTTATTTTCTTATTATATTCTTCTTAAACCAATTGGATTTTTATACTGAGGCAATAATTGAATTCTTATACTCATCATTCATATACCACATAGTTAGTCAGAAAAAAAAAAAGAATAAAAAAATATATAATATATTTTGTATAGAGATGATAAATAGAATTTTTCTTCATAAAAAACTAGCTAGATATAGTAGTTCTCTTTTTCATTATTATGATTTTTTATAACGAATCGGATTTAGAGTATTTTTGGAGGATAATATTCCCTTACTACCTCACTAGCTACTACTTGTTTACTACTTTTAGTGTATTTAAAATTTTTATTATTTTATTATTTTCTTTTAACTATTTTTTTAACATCTTTAATTATCAAGAAAAAATTTAAAATATACAACTACAGTAATAGTAATTTCCTTAACTATTAAGTAAATTATTTTAAAAAAAAATAGTGAAAGATTTGTAGAATGGTGTTCGTGCTATCATTATTCATTTTTGTGACAATTCAGCGCTACCACCCTACCTAAATATTATAGCAATCTTTTTCTTATGTAACTTTCGTAGCATTCTCATTGGCAAAGTTAAAATCACGTGTTTTTTTTAATCTATTTAAGGGAGATTTCTACATTAGATTATTTATAGTCAAAATAATGATAAACTGTTATTAATTTAATATTTTTATAATGTTTTTATCTAATTTATTCTTCTCATATTTTAGAATTTAAATCTAATGTAAATTGTATAAACCAAGTGTGTGTATATATATATACCCAAGAAATTATTATAAATTATTCAATAGATCTTGCATAGTAACCATACAAATATTTATAGTAGCTAGCAAGCAAAAATTTGTCTTCATTTTTCAATGTAGACCATGTTAAATTATTTTTAGCCAAATTTAGTTTGTATTTACATTTTTTTTATTTTATGGAAACATAACTTCATTGCAAAAAGGTATAAAACCTCAAGTCATATTACAAGATAGTTTGTCTAACATAAACAATATGCTCAATAACACTAGGAATATAGTGCCACCAAAGTTGAAGGTGGGAATTTGTCCAGGCATGTTGAGCAAGGTTGTGTGCAGCAGAGTTTGCCAATCTATTTTCATGTTCCAGGGTACACTTCTCAAACTGCAATATCAATCTCCTAACCTCACTACAACAATCCTCACAACAGTCATAGATGGAGTGACACAATTAATCTCTTTAACAAGATTAAGACAGTCAATAACAATAAGCAAATTTTTAATGCCAATGTTAAAACTAAATTGTAACCCTCTTAAAATTGTCATTCCCTCAACAACTTTTGGGTCAAGGAAACCTTCTTCTTCTTTACTAAGAGTCATAAATATAATAGTATTTCCTTTTGGATCTCTTAAAATAGCTCCTATACCAATTCTGTTACAATTGTAAAAGAGAGCACCATCAACATTGAGCTTAAACTAGCCATTTGTTGGAGGAGACCATTTATAGATGAAAGTTTCGTTATGGACTTGCTGTTGCACACTAGGAATCTGCCTTGATCTTTTAGACATAGCAAAATCAATCACTTGTTGAGGAGGTAATCGAATTTAGTCATGTATCATTCTATTTCTTCTATGCCAAAAACACCAAGCCATGAGAATGAAGTCTACTAAGTCATCCACTATGCATGTTTGATACAGCCTCATTGCAATAACCATAAAAGAGGAAAGTTGTTTTGGTGTTGCAAATTTGGAAACCTCTTCATCCAATATCCATATATAGATGGAAAATATACCAAAGCATGTGCCATATCTTCTCTACCTTGAGCACAAAAACAACAGCTACAATCAATTTGCATATGCTTTTTAATGAGATTAGACTTTGTAGGAAGGACATCTTTACATGCTTCCCATGCAAAAATGCGAACCTTGTGAGGTATTTTTAGCTTCCACATAACATTCCAAAACCTCTTAATGATATTCCCATTTTTAGCTTCCACATAACATGCAAAAATATTGGTTAGTGTACTGAAAAACCTGTATGTAGACTTAACTAAGAAAAAACTACTTATGTCATGCTCCCAAATCTATTGGTCAGTTTCATGATAACGAATTTGTCAGTGGATTGATATTTGGGTGTTTTTTGGATTAAACTTCCATCAGAAACATTCGACAAAAAAGTGAAAGCATCTTCGTTTGGGTCTGTGATTTGATTTGCTGTTGTAAAAATCCAATTTCATAGAATATTGATTTGGGTTGATTTGAGGCATTGACAGTGGCATTGGGGATGGAGGCATTGATCTAGGACAGAGATGAAGAGGATGGTGGTCCATGGGTGAGGTGCAACATGATTGTGTGTGGATGCATCTATTTCTTTTTTTTTATGTGATGTTTGATGTGGAAATTGAAAATAGGAGAGCTGCATTTTTAGGAAAACCAGCCAGACCAATCTAAGTGTCTCTAAAAAAAATAACACTTGGATGTGAAATTAATTGTGTTGACACTAGAAAACTTAAATACAATTGACCTGATACATAACATATTTGAGCAATTTTTACGAGAGGGAGAGTAATCTTCAATAATACTTTTTGAGAAATGCTCTAATCACAAATATATTACACAAAAGTAATCTCACAAACTGTTGTGGTATAATATGATTCGTCAAATTGTAAAATTGATTTTATTGTTAAGTAAAATTAACAAATTATATAAATCTGTGTCAATTTATAAAATTATTTGTGTAATCTTTTTGTGACTATAACAGTACTCATAATTTTTATAAGTTGATACTCTTACTCAATAACTGGGTTCAATAAGTAGAATACTTAATTAAATAGAGTAAAGTACAAAGTTAAAGTTTGAACATATAGAGAACCTACTAAGATGTCGTGTGCAATCATCATTTATTGTAAAAAATTTAAGTTAATAAAAAGAAATATATTTTATTTTATATTTTATTTTTACTAAAGTTAATTAAAATTAAAATTATAGGAGTGGCCCGGATGAGGACCTCAACAAAGATATCAAAACAAATATTACAGTACATAAAATACACGAGCTAGTTTCGGAATATTAAGTAAAAAAAAACATTTAATGAAGCCTAATAGTTTCGGTATCATATTTTCTTGACTTACATCAAGAAATAAATAGTCTTGAAGACGGTTTTGTTAGTTGAAATATGAACGTTCAATATTTAGATCGATGTATTCATTTAAAAAAATGGGTAGAAACTTAATTCTATGGACCTAATCATGAATTCAATGACCGATAAAGACCTAATCATCTCTTAGAAATTAGAGGTCACCTTAAAAAGAAATACAACAAACAAAAACAGTGTATGTTGTCCCATGGATCTTACTTTCCTAGTCCTTTTGATGATTAATAAGATCAAATAAAAGATGTGGTTTGTGGATTTTGTTGGCATATTTAAGACTCAACATTTTATACATCATACACTATTTTTTTTTTTTTTTATTTTAAAATTTTCAATTAATTAAGTTCTGCTCGTCATTTCTACACCATGCACATATTTTTTTTTTTTTTAAAGGCATGCACATACTTGTTAAGAAAAAGGAAAGATAGTGAGAAAATGAAGGGCATCCAAAATCCAAGATAGCGGACCATTTGGTTAGTCCGAGTAAGTATACTGTACATATTTTTATTTTATATAGATGAATTTAAATATATTTATAAAAAAATATAAAATTATTGAATCTCATCATTAACCACTATTATTAATATGACAGTTTTGTCTCCCACACTGACAGGTGAAGGATACAAGACAATGAACACTCTTTATTCCACTTTTTGATATTTGTTTGGATGATAAACATCATTGTAAATGGGTTATAAAAGTAAAAGAACTCTGTTTACAAAAATGCATAGGCAATCCCGGGATGTTTCTGAAGAAGACTTGTAAGCAAACTCTATTTATTTTATATTTGACTTTTCCAATATTTGAGGGTTGCTCTAATTCTTTTGGCAGATTTCTAATAGCCCTTCAAGGAATACGAGCTGGAGCAAAAGTACTGGAGGTTCAACAATGGTCGATGGGGAATGAGAGGGTTTTTCGTTCTTGAGGGGAAATTGGAAAGCAAAAGGCTTTCAGCTAGCTGGAGGAAACAGTGAAACACAAACTAAAAGACCACGTGGGTTTGTCGGGTGGGGTCCAGCAGGGGTTGAAATATAAACAGTTGTGGAGTCCAGCCACTGAGTTCACATTATTTTTTTGTTTGTTTGTTTGTTTTTTTTTTTTTTTTTGAAACGGGGAAAAATCCCAACTTTCATTCAACTGAAAGCAACAAGAACAAAGAGATTATACAACTGGTTGAAGAACCAGCAACCTCTCTCCCTTATCTAGTGTACTCACCTCTTTTGCCAGCTTGTGGGCTTCATAATTCCCACTCCTAACAAATGAAAATTGACAATATAAAGAAGAGAGTAATAGTTTTGTATCTATGAGAATTATTCCCACACTATCACTCCTCTTAATATTACCCTTAAGTTCATTTACAATTTGAATATTGTCTCCTTCAATTAAAACAGACGGCAAATGCAATTCTCTGACTAAAATAGTAGCCTCCTTTGCTCCTAATGCCTCTGCCATTAATGGGTCCATGAAAGAAAACTTGAAAATCTTCTTAGTAGCTAGAACCCGACCCTCTGAACTCCTAGCAATGAGGCCGATACCTATTATATTCATATTCTTCTGCAAAACAGCGTTCCAATTGATTTTAATCATACCATGTGGGGGGGAAGACCAACTAGTATTCTACTCCTGGCTCTGATTTACTCTTTGCCTCTGTTCCAATTGAGCTAATTGATAGTCTTCAAGAGCTTGTATGGTTGAATTCAGAAATTGGCTAGGATGCATAAAGTAATCCTCAAAGATTATTTTGTTCCTTCTATTCCATATATCTCGGGCAATAACAGAAAACGTATCAACAATATCATTATTGTAAGTAGTGATAATATTATTAAAGAGGTCTTGAAAATTACCTCTCATTTCAACTTTCTTTTGTAATTTGGTTGGGCTTTTACAATAAACATCCTTGGCAGCATTGCAATTTCAGATAGCATAGAGAACAATTTCATCTTCTTTTCTACAAATGGGGCATAAAGGAGAATCAATTATCTTCCTCATAAAAAGATTAAATTTGGTAGGGATGTCTCCATGGCAAGTTTTCCAAATAAAAACTTTTGTAGCGTTCGGTACATGCAAATCCCAAATTTTAGACCACCCAAAATCTACGCCAACAGGAGTTGAGGATTGTCCCCTTTCATTGCTAAGTATCTCCATTTGTAAATGGTATGCACTTTTGACAATGAAATTATCCTTTTTGATTCCCAGCCAGATTAATTTATCATTAACATATTTGTTGCGAAGATGACTAATATAAGAGGGAAGTGAATTGAGTTATATTAAAAAGATTAATACTTATAAATCAAATACACAATATAAAATATGAACAAAATAAAGCAGCAGGAAATATAAAGAGTAAGCGTAAGAATAAGCAAATTCAGTATTTTAATAAGGTTCAGCTCCACTGCCTACTTCCTCGCCTCAAGCTATCTGGTGAGGATTCCCAAATTCATTATTCAATTTCCTTCAAGTAGAAATAGAAACCTATTACACCTTTGAGTAACACCACTACAAAAAATTCGTGTAGAATACACTCTACACTTGCAATCACCTTACACTTGGTGATTCAATTATTTCTGTGTAAAATACTTTCTACATACACAAGGGTTATATGCACCCTCTTACTGATACAAGAGCTGATAGTGGATAGATTATCAGAATACACTCCTCAATGAGTGAAATAAGAACAATACAGCATAACCTATTTCTAAGGCACAAAACTTAGAGAAGAGAAAATAAGGGTTTTGAAAGAATGATGCAAAGTTTTGCAATTGATGTATAAGTTCTTGTTGTTGTAATTTTGCAAAACTCAAGGGTTATACTCAAGTTTTTGTAAGTCATTTGAGATGATAGAATAAAAATATTCAACAGATATTCATAACATGTATCATTCTTATTTCTCTTCTAATCATGCATAATCTATATTTTGGTAGGTGTTTTGTGAAAATGTCCACCAATTGATCGTGTGTACTTATGAATTTTAATATAATATCACTCTTTTACACATGATCTCTAAAAAAATTATATCTAATTTCAATATGCTTAGTCCTAAAATGTTGTATAGGGTTCTTTGAAAGATTTATAAAATTAGTATTATCACATTTAATAGGAATATGATTGTACATAAACTTAAAATCCTCAAGCTGTTTCTTCATGTAAAGAACTTAAGCACGACAATTGCATGCAGCAACATATTCTGCCTCAGCAATAGATAATGTAACAAAATTTTACTTTTTACTAAACCATGTGTAATAGCCCTAAAAATCTTTATCTTAATTTAATTAGTTAATTAAGGGTTAATACACAAGATTAGTGGTAATTGGTGAAAGAACAAAATAGGCTTTGAAGAGATGGGCTTAGGAATGAGACCTTTGGAGAATGGATCAAGTGAATGGGCCAAGAGAGCAATGGTGAGTCCAAAAGCCCATGGAATGAGCCCATGGCCCATCAAGCCCATAGTAGAGACACTTGTCAATTGAAGAAAAATCCTAGAAAATTATCCAAACACTTATAGGAAAATCCTAGTTGGTGGAGGTTGACTAGTAGTTGGATACATGCCATGTAGGATTGAGTGTAGGATCTCATGGAATGATTTCTCCTACCATGGAATCTTGGAGGTACAAGACACCATCCCTTGACTTGCCAATTGAGAACATGGTGTGTAGGGAAGTGACAAATGGCATGAAGAGAAGCATGGATGAAAGGAACTAGGAGGGTTCGGTGGAAGGCAATCCGTGGGGTGCATTGGAGAATCTTATGGGGTATGGCCACCAACAAGTGATAGGACAAAGGGGAAGAGTGTGTAAGTGAATAAAGTACATGTGTAAGAGAGTATGGTGATGTGAAGAGAGGTATGGTGTGGATGTAGGTGATTGAAATGACAAAAACTAGGAAGATGAACAAAATGGATTTTCGGTGGGGGCTTAGCTTGGCCGGTCATGCCTTGCTCAAATTCCAAAAAGCATGGCTTTGGAATCACTTGGATGGACACATGAGAGGATAGGGGAATGATGATTGAGTGAAAAGCAAGAAAATGGATGCTAGAAGCACCAAGGAGCCGCCGACCATAGGAAGGAAAAGGAGAAAGGGAAATCACCAAGGTATGGCCAAGATTTGATCTTAGAGTGGCCTAGAGTTGTCAATCACTCCATCTATCATTAGCCATGCCTAAACATGATGGAAGAGTACCAAAGACCCTAGGGAAGAGAGCTGGCCGTGTGACCCCTTAGGCAAACCCCTTAAGCTCATTTTACTTGGACACATGCAAACACCCTCATTTCCTCTCCACCTCTCGGCCAAACTCACTCTAGTCACTCCTACTTTTGCTTCTTCTCTTTTCACCACATAATTTGAAGAACCCTATAGTAGTGAAGCCAAAAAGCAAGAGTGTGGAGGTGATCAATTCATTGGAGAAGGTTAGTGACTAAATCCATACAAGTTTAGGAAGAACACACACACACATGTGACACTTTGTTTTGGTTAGAAGGAAATAGGGTTTCCCTTGAGTTATATGTTCATGGCTAGCCTAATGGGAGATTTTATATGTGCAATTTCAGATTTAAGCTAAAGCCTAATAGGAGTGTGGTAAGTATACTCCCACTTTTTCCTTAACAATTCTTATATATAGTGAAGTGATCATGTTTGTTGGATTAATGGTTGCCATTGCCATGTTTGGATTGAAGTGATTTTTCTTGTTTGTGATATGAATATTTTGGATAAATTTATATGATGGAACAAGCTTAGAATGTGAGTAGAAATAATGAATCAAGTGTTAGTTGCAAAAGAAAGGAAAAAGCATGATTATTTGATGAAATGATGAAAATGATGCATGAAGGATTTTAGTGTTAAATGTTAAATTTTGGTGTTGCTAAGGTAAAGTTTATTTGAGGAAACTAGTGATGAAATTGATTTATTCCAAGAGCATATTGTGTTGAGAAAATGAAATTGGATAGGAGAATAAACTACATGATTGATATGAATGGAAATGGTATATGCTTGCATATGGAAGAAATGATCACTTGTGTATGATGTATAGAAATGTTTATTTGGAATTTTATGATATTTAAGGTTGAGATTTGGAAGATTAATATTATATTGCTTTGTGGTGATGTTGTTTAGTTGAACTCATAGAAGAAACTCTTAGGAAAGGAAGTTTGAATAGACTAAGGGGAGGAATTCCCTAAGTTAAAAGGGTGAATGGAGGAAATAGGAATAACTAAGTTTGGAGGTGCAAATGGTTACTTGGGGAAACACTAGGGTTTCGGTTACCCCTTGCTAAGGAGGGTACATGATTTAATTTGATACTTAAAAATCGATTGGAGGAAATTGGAAGTCAAATGATGAAGGAAAGCCCTAGAAACTCTCTAGGAGAATTCGGCAATGATGGGTTGGAGATGGGACCAACACCCTACTTCAATCCTAGGCCCATTTTGGGTATAGAACGTGATGACTAAGTAGGAAAATTATGAAATTATCCCAAAAGAGGGAGAAAGAAAATGAAGTGTGAATGCACTCGAGCTTGTCTCAGGTTCTTGCATGAAAATAAGAAAGCATGCATGTCCCATGCATAAGTCATGAAAAGAAGTTTTTTTAAAGTCAAGCATGTTTTTAAGAAAAAGGAAAAGAAAAGAAAAGATTGAATTTTTGAAAGAAAAGAAAAGAAATAAAGTTTTATAAGAACCCCAAAGGCTGGGACGGGGAAGTGCCCCAGTGGAACTCCCTGTCCACTCAGGAGTGATTAAAGTCGAGTGGAAGCCCCTGGGTCGACGAAGAACAGTCGGCGGACCGTGTATGGCTCCAAAAGGTGTCCGGAGCGCGGTAGCACCTAACGTTGGTGGGTGCCCAAGACGGATAAGGTGTAAGGACCTGCCGTTTTAAAGTTATATGACGCTCACTTTAGGGTGATGCGGTAACCAGCAGGGAACACGCGGTGCTAGGGGAACCGTGTTGTGTCTCATACATGTTAAGTGAAAAGTCATGACAAGAAGGGCTTTCGAGCCATAAGAAAGATCTGTTCAAGATAAGTGGCGCCTAAGAAAGAATGAAAGATACGAAATGTTTTAAAGAAATGTTTTGAAAAGTAATGATGATATGAAAAGAAGTTTGAAAGAAGAAGTCTGCATGAAAGTTTTATGAAAAGGAGTCTGAATGAAGTATGTCTGTTTAAAAGTTTTCATGAGCATGTGCATGAGTCAGTCATTCATTGCATGTGCATTAGTTAAGAATGTTTTGTTCACTTATCTGTATATCTGAAATGTTCTGGTTTAAGTGCTAGTGTACTTGCTGAGATTTCTCCCGAAATCTCACCCCCTTTTATTATCTCTACTATCGCTCCCTTGGGAACGATAGAAGTCATTGCAGGACATGATGGATCATCGGATTACGACTCTCGAGAAGATGGGTCGGACCCTCCCTCATGGGCCCGACTAAGGCTGAGACTGCCGGGCCAGTGACCCTAGACCTGTTGGGTCAGTGGGCGGCAGAGTCGCTTCCTATGGCGACGTATTTTTTTGACGACCTACGCCCTACGAGGTGCTGTTTGGTGCTGGGAGTTGACGGGCTCCTCCACATGGGACGCATGTTTACGTCATCCTCTGGGATGATGTGTGACGTAGGTCCAGGACTGAGTCTGGACAACCTTCGTTATAGCCCGGACTTTAAGAAGATAAAAGAAGAACCCGCCTATTAGTATGGTTGGCGGAGGGAGGAGTGGATCAGCAGCACCTTTATTTTGTACTTACTGATGTATTTTGTGGAAAAATCTTCCCGCTGTTTTGGGAAGTACTTTTGTATAAAAACTGCTTACATTGGTGACTTTATTCTGATATATATATATGCATGTGACGTTTAATTTGGGTTTTATTTCGTTAACCATGTGATGTGCGGCAAGCGTAACGTTTTGTCGTTTATTTACGGCTTGACCTTTTTCCGCTGCGATAAAAAAAATAATATATATATATATAATACCTGTGTATGTAATCAAAATAAGGCTCTCACACGTAAAGATGAGGGATGACTTCCTTGTGACGTTCGTCCCCGGCGTCGCAATTTGCGTACGAACCCAAGCGCAAGCTGGGGCGCCGACACCATGAAACAAGTGAATAACCTAAAAAATGACATGTTCCACTAGTACTTTTTCGATCAACTTTGCAACCAGCATAATCTGCATCTAAATAACTGATAAGGTCGAAAGAAGTGTGCTTAGGATACCATAACCCTAGGTAAATGGTACTAGCAAAATATCTAAGAATACGCTTGACTGCAATCAAATGAGATTGATTTGAAGATGATTGAAAGCGTGCACATAAACATACACTGAACATAATATCAGGTCTACTAGCTGTCAAATATAATAAATTACCAATCATACCTCAATATATCTTTGAGTCAACTGGCTTTCCACTTTCATCTTTATCAAGTTTGGTGGTTTGACTCATTGGTATTCCAATTACCTTCACACCATCCATCTCAAACTTTTTGAGTAACTCTTTGATATATTTTGACTGATTAATGAATGTTCCACTTTTTGCTTGCTTGATTTACAATCCAATAAAGAAATTAAGTTATCTCATCATGTTCATTTCATATTCTTCTTGCATACTATTAGCAAAATCTTGACACATATTTTCATTAGTAGCACCAAATATTATATCATCCATATAAATTTGAATTAGAAGAATATCATCATGTTCATATTTGATAAAAAGATTTGTATCAATCTTTCCTCTTGAAAAACATTTTTCAATCAAAAAATACCAAATCTCTCATAATAAACTCTAGGAGCTTGTTTGAAACCATATGATGCTTTTGTGGTCTCAAGAGAAATATGATTTTCAAAATCTTGAGGTTGCTCAACATATACTTCTTCATTTATAAAATCATTTAAGAAAGCACTTTTAATATCCATTTGAAAAAATTTGAAATCTTTATAACATGCATATACAAGTAACATACGAATAGCTTCTAATCTTGCGACAGGTGCATACGTCTCATCATAATCGATTCATTCCTCTTGGTTGAAACCTTGGACTTCAAGTCGAGCCTTGTTTCTAGTGATAATTCTAGACTCATTTTTCTTATTTCTAAAAACATAAATTGTTCCAATAACAATATGATTTTTAGGTTTATGAATAAGGGTCCAAACATCCTTTCTTTCAAATTGATTTAGCTCTTCTTGGATAGCTAAAATCTATGCTTCATCAATAAATGCTTCATCAATATTTTTGGATTCAATTTGAGATAAAAAAAAAAAACTGTGTGATTGCAAATATTTCTAAGAAATGATCGAGCACTTACACCTCATGAAGGTTCTCCTAGAATTTGTTCCACTAGATGATCTTTTACATGTTTCCACTGTTTGGTTGCGTCTTATATTAAGTTTTAATGATTTTTCCTAATGTCTTCATGTTAGACTTCCATTATATTCTCTTTGTTGAGATTGAGACTATTTGTGGTATTTGTACATTCTGTTTCTTCATCAATAGATTTCTTGGAAAGTAGAAGATTAGATTCATCAAATACTACATGCATAGATTCTTGTATAGTCAAATTTTTTTTATTAAATACTCTATAAGCTTCACTATTTGTTGAATATCCAAGAAAGATACCATCATCAAATTTTGTATCAAACTTTCCTAAATTATTCCTGTCATTAAAAGAATAAAACATTTGCATCAAAAAATATGAAAGTAACTAATGTTGGGCTTTTTCTCATTCCAAAACTCATAAGGGATTTTATCTAATTTAGACCTTAACCTCTATTTATAATATAACATGCAGTACTTACCGTTTCGGCCCAAAAATAATTAAGTAAACTATTCTCATTAAGCATTATTCTTGTCATTTCTTGAATAGATCTATTCTTCCTCTCTACTACCCCATTTTGTTGAAGAGTTCGAGGAGCAGAAAAATCATGGACAAAATCATTTTCATCACAAAAAGATTTAATATATTTATTGACAAACTCTTTCTTCTTGTCACTTCGGATGTTTGAAATAGTATAGCCATTTTCATTTTGAATTCTCTTGAATAACTTGGTAAAGGCACTATGTACCTCATTTTTATGAGCGAGAAAGATAATCCAAGTATATCTAGAGAAATCATCAACAATAACAAATGCATAATATTTTCCTCCAAGACTCGCAACTCTATTTGGTCCAAAAACGTCCATGTATATTAGTTGCAAATGTCTAGTAGTGAAAATATGTTTCTTGGTTTTGAAAGAAGTTTTTGTTTATTTATCAAACTGGCATGCATCACAGATTTTGTCTTTAAAAAAGTTTACTTTTGGCAAACCTTTCACAAGATCATTTTTTGAAAGTTTGGAAATTGATTCCATGTTTGCATGACCCAACCTTCTATATCATAATCAACTATTTTCATGTTGAACTGATAAATAAATAGCATTTTGTGAGATAATTTCTTCAAATTCAATTATATAAACATTATTGTTTGTAAAAGCAATAAAATAAATATTACAATCATGATTATTCAAAATAATGTACTTATTCTTTTTTAAAGTAACTGTAAATTCTTTATCGCATAATTGACTTATATTCAAAAGATTATGTTTTAGACCATCAATAAGTAGAACATCTTCGATTATGAGAGAAGACTCATTACCAACTTTACATATTCTCATGATCTTCCCTTTTAAATTGTCTCTAAATGTCACGTGTCCTTATTCTTTAAAAGTGAAATCAATAAATTTAGTTTTATCTCCTGTCATGTGTGTTGAGGATCCGCTATCTAAAAACTATTTATTTTTACCTATGGAGAATTTCATACATACCTCAAGATTATCTTAGCCATAAAACACAAATTTGCATATTCTTCATTGCTTGTGTCACTGTCTAAATTACTTGAATTATCATCCCATGTAACTTTCATTACTTTCTTACTTTTGTATTGATCTTTCTTTAGCAGTGGACAATCTGTTTTGATGTGTCCGGACTTTTTACATTTATAACAAATTAATGAATCACTTTTACATGTATCTTTGTTGGAAGACTTTTTGAAAGATTTTATCGAATGAGTTTTATTTTCTAAGAACCTCTTGAATCTTCTTGTGATCATTGCAATTTCTTCATCTTTGTTATCGTTTTGCTCATCTTCATCGCTTTCACTTTCATGGGGAACAATTTTAAGTGTCAAGCTCTTCTTTTGCTTTCCTTCTTCTTCTCCTATTTTGAATGTGTACTCGTAAGTAATAAGTGACATAATGAGTTCATTTACTTCGAATTTTTTAAGATCCCTAACTTTAAAAATCGTCATCACTTTTGATTCTCAACGCTTTGGCAGAGAGTTGAGAATTCTCCTCACTATCTCCAAACTTGAATAAATTTTACCAAGAGTTGTTAAGCTATTTATAATATTAGTTAAACGAGTATACATAGAAGAAATAGATTCATCCTCATTCATTTTAAACATTTCATATTCATGCATAAGAATATAAATTTTTTATTTTTTGACTTGCGAAATTCCTTCATAAATTATTTCTAAGTTGTCTTAGATTTTCTTCACTGTCCTGCAAGTCATTATTCTGTTAAATTCATTGTCATTAAGAGCATTATATAAAAAAATTATAGTCATTACATTCATTATATAAATTCTATCATCTTCACGATTAAATTCTTATTCTTCTTTATTGACATTAAATCCATCAACAATTTTTATTGGAATATAAGGCATATTTATAATGCCTTTTCAAATTTCTCGACCTTGAGACTGAAGAAATATTCTCATTTTATTTTTTCAAAAAGTATAATTGTCTCCACAAAATAGCGGAGGCCGAATTCTGAATTGACTTTCAGCAAAAGTAACTGCAATGTTAGTCATATGATCTTAACTCAACAAATAATTAATCTTATAACAAAGCCCTTGCTCTGATACTAATTATTGCCCAGATGACTAACACAAGAGGGGGTGAATTGAGTTATATTAAAAAATAAATACTTATAAATCAAATACACAATATAAAATATAAACGCAACAGGAAATATAAAGAGTAATGGTAAAAAAAACCAAACTCAGTATTTTAAAGAGGTTTAGCCCCACTGCCTACGTCCTCACCTCAATCTACCCCTTGAGGATTCCCAAATTCACTATTCAATCTCTTTCAGGTGGAAATAGAAACCTATTACATATTTGAACAACAACACTACAAAGAATCCGTGTAGAACACCATCTACACTTGCAATCAACTCACACTTGGTAATTTAACTATTCCCTGTGTAGAATACATTCTACACGCACAAGAGTTATACGCACCCTCTTACTGATACAAGAGCTGATAATGGATAGATTATCAGAATACACTCCTTAATGAGTGAAATAAGAATAATACAGCACAACTTATATCTATCTCAAAATGAACAATGATTAAGGTACAAAACTTAGAGAAGAGAGAAGGAGAGATTTGAAAGAATGATGCAAAGTTTTGCAATTAATGTGTAGGCTCTTATTATTGTAATTTTATAAAACTCAAATGAGCTATTTATAGACAAATGAGTCTTCAATTTCAAATCTTAGCAAATGTAAAAACACCATTCATATTTCAAAATATTTAAATAAAAATATATCTTTTCAAGACAACATCATTTATATTTTAAAATATTCAAACAACACATGCACATGTCAAAAGATAACATTCAATCATCTTCTAAATTCAAAATTCAAATTCTTAATGATGTCATTGCATATGTCAAGCACGTGTAAAATATAATATTTGAATTTAAACATTTTAATAAAGTCATTGCATATGTCATGTACATGTAAATATAATTTTTGAAATTAAAATTTTTAATGATGTAATGCATATGTCATACACAAGTAAAATATAATTTTTGAAATTAGAATTTGTAATGATGTCATGCACGTGTGAAAAATACAATTTGATGTTTTATGTGAAAAGATTAATTTTGAACCTTAATCCAATTTTAAATTTTATCAAGAGATGTACAAAATTACTCTATGGGCTTCATTTATATGTTTGTTCTCTTTCTTGTTCATACTAATTGATTTCTTGATGTGCTTAGTTTCATTCATGTGTAGACAATTTAAACTTGAGTTTTAAATTTATTTGTTATCATCAAAATTTATACGTAGATATGAGACTTGAAACCTTGGGTTCAACAATCTTGAATACTGATAGAAATTTTTTTAATGATATCTCTATCTTCTTCTTAGAACACTTTTGATAAAATCTGCATTCAGATATTCAACTGTGTCTAAAAATGAAATGCACTCAACTAAGTTGAGACTCATGAGTTGAACATTCAAATGGGGGACCACAGTCTAAAATTTTTGCGTTTTATACATTGTGGGATGCATGATACGCATAATATATTATGATTATAATATACAAAACTAAACATGATCATGACTTATGATAATGACGTGCTTGAAGAATATATCATAATATGTGTGGTACTTAAATATTAGCTTCTAAAGAACTGACTTTAATAATAAAATATATGTAACTAGTTAATGTATTTTAATCCTAATTTATGATCAAATTAAACTACTTATTTTGTAGTGTTATTTTTTAAAGTTTTCTACAGAAAATTGATCAGGGTGCGATGGAAGAACGACGATGGTTGTGAGTAGGAGGAAGGAAGAGAGGATGGTGGCCTTGCTGTGTTTCGTTATGGTAGAGATGTGTGGGGGAGATGAGGCAGCGACATTCTGTACGTAAGTAGGTGCACATTCAATTCATGAAACTCTATTTATAGGATTTTGTATCATGCGAGTGATAGTATGGGCTGGGTTTAGGAATTTTCAGGCGAAGATGATTTTATAATATTGTAATTCTATTGTGTTTGAAATTAAAAACATATTCTAGTAGTTCAATTAATATAAAATTGGGAATGATTGAAATTATGTAAGAAACTTCAATTAGTGATGATTTTAAATTAAAATAAATTTTTAATAGCCGATATTTAAATTCTAAATAGAGCCTAACTCATTTAATAAATAATAAATTGGATTTAACTAAGTTTTTGAGTTTAATTAAAAACTCTTAATCAACTTCAAAATTTTATAGTTTGGCTTATCCAATATGACTCATTAACTAAAAGTTAGGCTTAATCATTATTTCGACTTTAGAATTACTAGGGTGGGGTCGTTACGAAAAATGATCATTATAATTAAAAAAGAAAAAATCAATTATTTTTTAACATAGCTTATGTAAAAATCTTTTAAGTTCATCAGGAATGTATTAAGTGTGTAAAACATAACAATTATAAATAAATTCTCTCTTTGTAAGTTTACTAAATATAAGTCATGAGTTTTTTGGAGGATTAATTTACTACAAGAAAAATGAGTAGAAATAATTAATCTGTTATATTCAAAATGACTATTTTTGTTAAACATTATTTTTTGATTTTGTGATAAAATTTGATGTTATAAAATGCTTATTTTTTTTGTAATGATTAGAAAATCAACCAATTGTTTGGCATATAGATTTCCTTTTGTTCATGTCCTTCCCATATATATGGTTGAAGATATTCCATTTAAGCTCTACATGCATCATCGGCGAGGGCCAGCTAATTTTTGGTTGGAGGGGTCAATTTCTGCATCTTTGTGCATGTGCAACTTGATTTCGTGTGAGCCTGTAGGTCGCATCCAACTTGATTTCGTGTGAGACTTTAGAAGTAGTTTGGATTTTAAGATAAAGATGAATTATGAATAAAAATAAAATAAGTGATTGAAATGAGTTAAAAATACGAGATTAGATAAGATGAATTTACAAAATAAATTATTCAATTTATTTTAATATTATTTACTATTACTCACAAACAGCTTATTATTATTTATTATTTCTTTCATTATTATTCATAAATTATTTGAAATTATCATTCAATTATAATCTTAAATGCAGTCGATCATTGCGGCTACATATATATTTTTTTTATTATTAGTGTCTTCATGTGCAGCTTCTAACGCATGCACGAAAGCTTGAATTTTTTTATTTTTCTTTTTGGTCAATTGTGTCAATTCCTTGTTGGGCCTAGGGGTTATTCATGATCATGATGGGTTGGTGAGCAGTATTGGTATTGGCTGCTAATTTTTTTTTGAAGTGGCAATGAAAAATTTAACAGCACTTAAAAATTAAGGAATTTGAAGTTTCTAAAAGCATTTTCAATTCTTTAACCATTTTGTATACCAATAGTTTAAAATATTATTTAATAAAAAATTATATTTACAATCATAAAATATATATGATATGTGATTGTTTTGAAAAAAAAAACAATACTTATATGAAAATAATTTTTTTAATAATAAATTATACTTTTTTTTAAATATTTTTCATATTTATATACTTAACGATTGTAAGTTTCATTGTTCTATCATTAATTTCTTTTTTTTTTTTTTTTTTGATCTCTGATCTGTACTCTTTATATTTATGACAATATATGGTCAAGATAGGTTTGCGTTTATCCCCCCAAGTCAAAAATCTTCTCACGGAAGACCCAGTTAATTAAGGTTGGCTTTTAAGAAACCTCAATGCGTATGATTTGTCAAATTAATTATCACCAACCACAACCCACAGGAAATATTGCTGAATTTTATTTTCAAAGTAGATTCACCCAAAACGACAAGTCACCTACCGTCCTACTCGGCCAGGTGGATTTATATTTCCATCCCATTTAAAAGTCTTAATGATAAGCTACAACTGCACATTAATAAAAGTAACAAAAGTTGCAGTGGGGAACCACTACATTTGAACACGAAAACAATGTTTTTCATGCTATTTTAAAACGCCTTTCCAACTGTAATGTTACTCTTTATTCTAAGTTTATCAGTACTAATTATTTACCAATATGATATATTGTAAGTGATTATATATTTAAGCGGTTCACATATGTCATGTGACTAAAAAATAGCAAAATTTAAAAAATAATAATAACATTTCTCGAAAAATTATATTATAAGTGATCAGATTTGTCTATCATTGCTCTTAATGCCAAAAGGGGGAAAAGCTCTTCATGAACAGAAAATGAATATATATATATATATATATTATATAAGTGATTGTCAAAATACATAATATATAAATATAAGTTCTTGTCATAATATCCATTTCTATTCGGTATATGGTTCGTGTCATGATCTCACATTTACTATTCAGTATATGGTTCATATCATGATGATCTCTAATGTTTTGCACGGTACTTTAGATCGGGTCACATTTTTTTTTAAACTTAAATTTAAAAAGAAAGAGAATATTTTTCAATGGGACAATGCTACATACAATCGTGAAATTACAAACGGTTTGTAGTCGCTTTAAAAAAAAAGTTAACTTTTTCACGTGGGTCCTATATATATTCACTTTTTTTAAAAACGATTGCACGTCACTTGCAATTTCATGACTGCATTTAACATTTCTCTTTTCAATGTTGTGGTAGGACTTATGGTATGTCAAAACCACGAACTTTCTACTGATAAATATGGATAGTGTTCCATAATATCCATTTCTTTTTTTATTATTTTATAATATAGTATTAGAAGATTGAAGATTATTTATTATATTTTATTTACAAATTTATCATTTAATGTTACATTATGATATATTAAAAAGATGATAAAAAAATAATGATTAATAGGTTTATTCGGTATGTATAATCAAACAATGTCTAGCTTATTGCCTAAAACTTTCCCGCAAAAGCCAACATACTATAATGTTAGAATAAAAACAAAAAAAATAGAATCTTTTAAATTAGAGTAATTGATAATTATTTCTGACCATTTTTTTTTTATCGGTTATTATCATTCTTTCATCATTTTATAATGTTATATTAAATATTTAAAATTAAGTATTATATTTTATTTATTCATTAATTATTTGATGTCACATTAAAAAAATATTAAAAAATATATTAAAATGAGAATAAAGAAATTACCCCTTGAAAATTGTGGTACGTATCTTTTCCATGCCTAGATTAATGTCCTTAGCAAAAGAGGGCAAATAAGAGAAATCAAAATGTGGCAAATGATTGTATATATATATAAGTCCTTGTCAAAGTAAATAATATATAAATACTCGTTCTTGTCATAGTTCACAATCTCGCATTTAGTATTCAGTATATGGTTCACATCATTATCTATAATGTTTTGCACAGTAGTACTTTAGACCGGGTCACATGATTTTATTTTAAAATTAAATTAAACAAAAGAAGAGAATATTTTTTTTATCATTGTGGACTGGTTTCGGTATGTCAAAAACCACGAACTTTCTATCTATAAATATATACTCTTTTTTTATGATTTTCCTCATATATTCTTTTCAATAAACTAACTTACAAGTAGATATATGTTAAAAAATGATATTTACAATATTAAGAGTGTAATTTTCGCACATTCTTTTTTTATTTATTTATTTTAAAAGTAAGTAAATCAAGATCTAAATGAGAAAAAATAATAATAAATTATTTTTAATAATAAATCATATTTTTTTTAAAAAAAAAAATTAAAAACATAAACAAGACTTGCATGTCTTAAATTATCTAGCATTATTTTTTTTATATGTATAATAATACATTTGATATTTAATGCGGAGCTGAAAATTAATTGGAAAATAGCGACGACTACCGAACTATGAATAGCGGCCCATAATATACGTTTACATCCTTCTGTGACTCTGTCAGTATCTACGGAATAAAAACATCTCATCCATACCTCTAAAATCAGGCCTCAACGCTCAAACCCCCATTTTTTTATCCATGGAAAGAGCCAATCAGCAGGATTTAAGCGCAGAAGAAGAAGCTTCCGCTGCTGCTTCCATTCATGGAGATGTCTTGGAGATTATTCTCTCGTACGTTCCTCTCATCGACCTCGAGCAAGCACGTCGCGTGTCTGGCACCTGGAATCGCGCCGTTTTCTCGTCTCTTCGGCACCTGAACCCCATCAAACCCTGGCTCATCGTCCACAAACAGAGCACTCGCCATCCTAACGCCACTACGGCGCACGCGTACGACCCGCGCTCCAGCGTCTGGTTGAAGATCGATCAGCCGCCGATCAATCACGTCTCGGCCCTCCGGTCGTCGCACTCGACCCTCCTTTACATGCAGTCCTCCCTGCAGTTCGCCTTCTCATTTGACCCGCTCCACCTTAAATGGTACCGCGCCAAAGGCCCGCTCGTTTGGCGGACCGATCCGATCGTTGCGCTGGTAGGCCACCGCATCGTAGTCGCCGGAGGAACCCTCGACTTAGGTGATGATCCGCTTCCGTTGGAGACCTACGACCTGAGGACCGGCGAATGGGACATTTGCCAACGGGTCCCTGCTGTCCTCCAGGATTCCCCCTCTTCCACATGGCTCTCTGTAGCCGTGGACGAGCACAAGATGTATGTGACGGAGAAAAGCTCCGGCATAACGCACTCGTTCAATCCCAGCACCAAGACCTGGTACGGGCCGTATGATCTGCGACCAGGTAAGCACGTTTTCTCCTCTGCGATCGGATTCGTCAATGACAGCATGGTGGTGGTGGGCCTAATCGGAGACAGCGAGAATGTGGAAGGCGTAAAATTGTGGGAAGCCATGAAGGGGACTGAAATGGTGGAGTTAAGGGAGATGGGCGAGATGCCGGAGGAGCTGGTCGGAAAGCTAATAGGGGAGAGCTCTTGCCTACCGTCGATTGGGTTGAATACGATGGGTCAATTTGCGTACTTTCACAACCCGTCGGATCCAGGGGAGTTGATATTGTGCGAGGTCGCTGACGGTGCATGCAGGTGGAGGAGTGTTCGGAATGTTGTGGGCGACGACGAAAGTCGGATGCAGCGTTTAGTATTCACATGTTCGGACGTAGGAATCGGAGATTTGCACGATGCAATCTGCTCTGGGAATCGACGATTCACTGTTAAGAACAATATCGTGGATTAACAACGTGGAAGAGAACAGAGACATTTGCGGCAACTGATGTTTGGTAACAAGGAAAGAGAATAATGGTATTGTAATTCTTGTCTGGAGTTTCTTTTTCTTTTTTTTTAAATGAGCATCTAAATCTTGTACCTATATTAAAAAAATATATATATTTATTTTAATGATGAATTCCATTTTTTTAAAAGAAAATGTTTGATTTTGTATAAAAAGCCCCGCTTGGATTCAGAGATGAGATGAGTTGAGATGAGTTGAGTTTATTTTTTAATATTATTATTATTTTGGGATTTGAAAAATGTATATTGGGAATTGAAAAATGTGTATTGGGAATTGAAAAATGTGTATAGGAATTTGTGTTTTATATAAAAAATTATAAAAATATAATAATGAAATGAAGATGAGTTGAGATGAGTTGAGCTCACCTCCGAATACAAACGGGGCCTGAATGTAATATTATTCAATAGAAAAAATGATTCAGTTATAACTATTTTACAATTACATTATATAAAAAATAATGGATATTTTTTTAATATTAAAATTTATTTTAAATGAAAAATGATGTTTGCAGGAAATTTTTGTACAAGAATTACTCAAAAAATGGATTATAATTCATTTCTGATTATGTTTAATTTTTCACTCCTCTTAATTTCCAGTTCAGTTTTTATTAGTCCAATGATTATTTTTATTTTTAAATTTTTTAATTTTAGTTGAAATGAAATTTTAAATATGTTTCTGTGTAATTTCTGCATGAAATTTTCTATATACAGCAAAAATCATTTTAAATAAAATAACATGATTATATTAATTGATGGATGGAAAGTAAGCTGTAAAATAATTGTAAAGAGAGCTCTTTGGGAAGTTTGATGAGATAAGAATTTTATGGGTGGTAGTATAATGGTTTTTGAATAATAGTGAGAGAGTTTGTATTGAATAGTTTTTAGATTTTAGAAAAGGAGGGTGAGAAGTTAAATAAAAATATTATAAAATTAAAACATTTTTAGAAACTTAGAATATATGTTTATAATATTATTTTTATTTAGAATTTTGAAAAAGATGAAGTATTTTTTGTTTTTTGTTTGAAAGTTATAATAATTAATTTGGAAATTTATATTTAAATTATATTTGAAAAGAAGATAAGATGAAAAAAATTAAAATTAGATTTATTTCCAAACAATTTCTTAATATTTGGTGAAATTGAAGGATGATTCCATTATTTATTTAGACTTCATAGGAAATGCGACGAGATTTGTTGTAGTTTTCTCAATTTCAAAATCCTTTTTATAATTTGGAGGGATAAATCTCAAATTAATATTAATGGTAAATATAAAATCTAATTATTTTAAAAATATTTCGATCCTACGGATGCGGTGTAAATATAATTTGCTTAACTAGGCCTTGTTTGGATCAAGTCTTGGAAAATTGGAATCGGGTTTTGAAACAGGCAATGACTGATTCAATGAGTCGAGTGATTGAACAGAATCGAGTGATTTACGAAAATTTGAATAGGATACTTCAATGTTGATAAAATATATATATATATATATATATATCTAATGCAATTTAGGCATTTTATCTCAATACAGTAGCGTAAAAAATAAATTTATTATAATTTTAATTAAGATTGTGCACCTGGATTCCGAATCCGGAAACTTGAATATCTTGACCCAAAAACGGATTTCAAATCCGGATCAAGAAATCCGGATTTTCAGAACCGGAATCGGAATTCAAGTCCGGGCCGGAACCCATATGAACCGGATTTTTAAAACCCGGGTTCTGGATTCTGGATTTGCATCCAATTTTTTTTTTTCTTCTTCTTCTTCCTTTGAAAATAATATACATATTTTTAATTATTTTACATCCAAAACTTGCTGAAGAAAAGTGTTAGCCAAACGTAGAAGTCAAAAATTACAGTTGAATCTTCTACAACATCTAAATTACTGTTGAATCTTCTATAACATCAAAATTACAGTTGAATCTTCAATTACAAAATCATCATCTGATTCAATTCTCAGAGCTTTCATCTTCAAATTTTTTTCGCTTCTTGAACTGCTTTAATGAAACTTTGGACACTTTAATAAAACTTTAATGAAACTTGGCTTCTGCTGACTATTCTTCTTCTGCTTCTTCTCATGAACCTTCTTTGACTCTTTTTTGGAAAGCAAACTAGATTCCATCATCCTACAGTCATATTGAATTCATAAATAACTTTGTACCATAAACCTAACCTAATTATATTACACAAAATAGATTAACAAAAATACACATACGAAATCATCCAAAAGCAATAATCAAATCATCACACAATACTTTTTACACTTTTCTTTCATGTTTTTGCCCATGGTCCTAGTGATGCTATCCTCACTCGTGCACATATCATTTATTGTATCTTCAATTGTGCACAATTCTTGAAAATATACATTAGCCGTCACATACAAAGAACCAGAAATGTTCAATGTGACATCCTAAAATATTTTCAGCAACTCTACAAAAATTTGTGCTTTTTTCCAATTATCACTATTGGGGCTCACAAAATCATGATCCATATACATATTATAGCGTTCAAAGGATTTTTTGTGTTTTATAGCGGTACTCAACATCGAATATGTGGAGTTCCGTCTAGTGGAAACATCCGTTCACAATATCTTCCTACTAATATTTTCCTATAATGCACAAGCCTTGAATTTGAAAAATCTCGATGGTGAAGACTTCACATACTTGATAGCTTCTCTAATCGTTGATATTAAATGTTTAATATCTTCCAAACCGTTATTAACAATCAAATTCAGTATATGGACAGTACACCGCATGTGAATCACCATTCAATATGGTAGAATCACTATCTATTACTCTCATCTTCATGTAATCAACACCAACATCATTAGAGGATGCGTTATCAACGGTGATGGTCAATTAAATGTGATGATTCATAGAAGAAGTATCATTCTTGTAATGACAATTAAATAGCTTATCACAATGTTTGCATCGAGCTTTTGGTTCATTAGGGTCAATAGGTAGCACTTTCTCAAAGTATTTCCAAGATACCGATTGGTTACTAAGTGTTTTCCTAAGTTTTTTGAGTACAGATGGAACAGAACGGATATGTGTAGATAAATGGGATGGAAGACTCACATACTCCTCCAGATCTACTAGAAGAGAGGAAGAGTCACCACTAACCCTTTGAGTCGTACCAAAATTCCTACTTATAAAATCTTATTCAATCTGTTATTGAGTAACGAAACACAACAAACAAACCAAACTATATATTTAAGTAAAAAATCATGTACAAATTTAAGCATGGATATTTTTAGCAAAGAATATAAGTCCATCATTATCTAAGATTATTTTTAGCATGGTGTTCTTTATCATTTTTGTTCCAGTTGGTGTTCTTTTCAGCAGCGCATAAATTGTTATAGCTAGTGTTCATTTTTTTCTTTCACTGTCGAAGGCTATTTATGTGTGAATATGCCTAATGATTAGATTGTGGGCTTTATATTAGGAGATTGCTATTTTTGCATGTGACATTCTAGAAGGTATGACTGCTTGTTATTGAATCATTCAAATTAAAGTAGCTATAGCATAAGACACTAACTAAGCTATATGTGTATCAAATAACTAAGAACGATATATATTTCTATAGGATCACGAATGTTGTTCATGACCTCTAACCAGGTTAACAAATAGGTTTCTAGCTATTAGTGATGAGAGAAGTCGACTTAATTAATTGTTTATAAACATGCTGATTTCTTGTCTTGTATTCAACAAATTGATATCAGTTTCTGCATCTAAGAAGTTGGAAACAATCGAGATAGACAGCCAGCTACGCATGCAACAGCTAATTCTAAATCATTTAAAAAGAAAATTAAAAGGTTGTGATCTTGACTAATTAATTAATTATTTTTTTATAGAAGAAAGAGTGAAAAAGAATAGCATATTGCCATATATGCAGTAACACAAGCAGAACTATACTTAAATAAAAACATATCTTAATTAGCAAGAGTTTTATCCGAAACACTTACAAATTTGTGAGTTCTAATGTTACAGAACCCTAATGTTTTTTTCACCATTTTTTCATAAAGTCATTCTCAACCGAAACTAAATAAATGCATAAAAATCCATTGCACGAAAACTATGATTGATAAGGTCTAAATAAAACCGTATAATCAACTTGGGTTTTGGTCCTAATCCTCACGCAGACTCACAATTGCAAGGAAGAGAGAGAGAGAGAGAGAGAGAGAGTGAGTATCGAACAACACGGGGGTGGAGGCTAGGGTTTCGGAGATTCGGCAATGGAGATTTGGCGACGAAGATTAGACGACGGAGACGGCGATAGGTCACAGACTCAACACGGGAATGGAGGCTAGCGTTTCGCGTAGAGAGAGAGAGAGTTGAGACAATAGGGGTAGGGGGAAGAAGAACCGATGCCTGTATAGAAACGGTGTCGTTTTGTTAAAAGCCGAATACTGGATTTAAAAGGCGGGTATTCAGTTACTGATCCAGGCCGGGTTTGACCCGGCCCGTATATATCCGATTTTGTTAGAAGAAGGTATCCGACCCGTTTTATGTGATTCGAAACCCATATATTGAATCCGGATATCCGGTTACCAATCCGGGTCGGGTTTAAATCTGGCCTATATGAACAGCCTTAGTTGTAATAATAACTTTATTGATTAGTTTTAATAAAAAAAAATGACATAGATTTAAATAGTTTCAACAAATATATTATAATTTATGTATTAATCTTAATAGTTGACATATTTTTTGTTTTACACATGGCAAATGGTAGTATTCTATGCATAATTATAAATTTAATTCATCTTTTTACATTTTTGTTCAACTAAAAGAAATAAAGAACTACATCTTTTTTTTTCTTAACTTTCTACTATTCTTATTGAATACAAAGATAATAAGTTAATATATTTCTAGCGCTATCTTATTTTGTGCAAAAAGTTAAAAGAAAAAACTCAGCTGTTATACAATTTAAAAATAAAACAGTATATATTGAACTGGTTGGAATCAGTTCAAATCAGTTTAATTTAGGCTAGAATTGATCTGAATCGGTCGATTGAAGCAGTTCAATAAACGACTCAAAATGTTCACTAAAATAGGTCCGGTTTCTTACCGATTCAACTTGAATCGGCTAAATCGGCCTCAATCGAATCAGATTTTCAAGCCTTAGTTTGGATGTTGAAATGAGATGAAAAGAAAAATCTTGAAAGAGTTGGTTTTCTTCTTTATTTTGTTTATAAATTTATAGTAATTATAATAATTAGGTAATTATTAAATAAAAAAATGATGATTTAAAAATAAAAATATTTATATTTAACTCTTTGAAAAATGTTTGGATATTGACAACGAGAATTGGCTGGGTTTGAATGATTTGTTGGGTTGAGTTAAATTTTGTATAAATAATAATGAATTGAGATGATTATATGAATTTTTTCAAACTCACTTAAAAAATAAATTTGAATATATTTATGAAAGTTGTAAAATAAATAAGTTCTACCATTAAATTTTAATGTTTATCTGACATGGTCTTCTCATTGGCGGTACCAAAACTTGCAAAAAAAATTTTTCTTTTATACAAGCTGCAATTGCTGCTAGACTAGCCCAGTAACAAAAATGTTAGAGACAAATATTAGAGATAAATAATGAACAAACGGTGATTGATAATTTGTAATTTTTTGTCTTATGTATTGCACAATATCTATGAGTTGAGAAATGAAGAAATGAATCCGAAATTAAAAAAAATAAATACGATATGTTTTGTTTATTATATTATATCAGTTAGCATTTGTCTATCATTTATCTGTGACGTTTATCTCTAGCATTGGTCACATAGGAAAGTAAAAGAATAAGATAAGAATAATATTACATAAAAGTAATATTGTGCATCCATATGCATACTAATGTATTCTGATTAATTATTTTACTATTTTTTTATTTTAAATTTAAGTATTTTATTAAATTTATTTATTTTTACTTTAATACTAATATATATATAGATATCTAATATTATTTGTATTTGAAATTTTCCATAACGTGGACCACATAAAAGAGATGAAAAGGTTGTCCGTGTTGAAAAGAAAACTAAACCAACAGATATGAAAAAGTAGAAAGGGAATTAATGTTTGTCCATTGCGGTCCTTAAATATGAGTTCAGCTTGACTATATTCAGCCTGTGTAAATTGTGTTTAGATGTTGAAAGTGTTGGAATAGATTATAATATATATAAAGTTGAAGGGATGAAATGTGTGAAAATGGTTGAGAATTAAACTTGAGCCGACATCTCGCTCAATATGTCGCTCGAGCGAGGGCGAGGCCGAGATTTCGCTCGATATACCTCTCGAACGAGAATCAGGCAGTGATCTCGCTGGATATTCGCTCGACATTTCGCTCGAACGCGAAATTGAATGAATGCGTCGTCTGAAGGACAGATGCGTCTCAACCAAAGAGGTACGTGACTTTACCGTTGTTCGCTCGACCTCGCTCGACTGGTCGCTCGAGCGAGAATCAGACCGAGATATTGCTTGATACTTGGTAGATGTCACGCTTGAGCGAGAGGTCAGGCAGTAACTTCGCTTGACCCTCGCTCGACACTTCGCTGGAGCGAGAAACGGCAAAGTTCCTCCGTACGTGTTTTTTCACACATACATCTTTACTCTTTATAAATATATTCGTGGCAGACATGTCTAAATACGAATATTCTTAATCTCACTCTGTTTCTGTCATTTTTCAATAGTAACTCTAGGAATTCTACAAAATTGCTATTTGTAGAATTCAAGGCTTTGTTGTATCCTGGAGACGATTTGCTAGAAACCTATTAGCAAATTCTTTGTGAGTGGGGGAAAATATCGTTTTAAAGACAGTATTATCATAAGCCTCAAAGTCTTGATAAATCTTCAAATTCTCTTTCCTTTCTCAAAATTTCCTAACAATATTAAAACGATGTTTGAATGGAAAGAGGTTCAGAATCCGCTACTTTCAAAGTAATGAATCAAGATTTTGTGAAGTTAGACAGATTCAATGGCTCTAACTTTACTCGTTGGCAAGACAAGATAAAATTTCTTCTGACTGCACTGAAGATCTTCTATGTTCTGGATCCAAGTTTGGAGCCAATTCCTGCATCAACTCCAGAAGATTCTGAAACTGTCAAAGCATTGAGGAAGAAACGCTAGGAGGATAGTTGGTCTGCAGAGGTCACATTCTTAACACTCTCTCTGATCGATTATATGATTTATTCACCACTATGAAATCACCTTTGGAAATATGGAATGCTCTTGAAATGAAGTATAAGACAGAAAAATTGGGTACTAATAAATTTATTATTTTGAAGTACTTTGAATTTAAAATGGTGGATAATCTGTCTGTGTTGGACCAAATGCATAAGTTGCAAGTCTTGGTCAACAAACTTCGTGATTTGTCCATTGTCATTCCTGAATCATTTCAAGTACGAGCAATTATTGCAAAACTCTCACCAAGTTGGAATAATTACAGGAAGAAGCTTCCGCATATGACAGAAGAACTTACTTTAGAACAAATTGGAAATCATCTATGAATTGAAGAGGAGATTAGAATTCGTGATGATAGCCATTTTGATTCTAAAGTAAATGTGAACAATGTGCAAAAGGGTGATGAAAAGAAAAAGAATTTTCTTAAGCCTAAGGAGGGAAACACCTTCAAAAGGAATTCTTCTACTGATAAAATGAAGAAAAATAGGCAATGTTTCAACTGTGGAAAGAAAGGCCATTATATTCGTGAGTGCAGATTCTTGAAAAACAAGAAGAAAGATGATGGCAGCAGTTCAAATGTTGCAAATCCAATTGAGGAAATTGTTGCAATGGTAGAAGAAATGGAGATTAGCATGATAACAAAAGTGCATCTCGCTTTGACTGCAAATAATTCTGATTGGTGGTTTGATTCCGGTGCTGCAGTGCATGTGTGCAATGATAAAGCACAATTCAAGAATTATGTTAAGACTACTGATAGTGAACAAGTTCTTGTGGGGAATCACAATGCAGTCAAAGTTCATGGAAAAAGGAAATGTAGAGATGTAACTTACTTCTGGAAAAAAACTTGTACTCACTAATGTTTATCATGTTCTAGAAATTAAGAAGAACCTTTTGTCTGCCAATTTACTATGTAAAAAGGGCATTAAGGCTGTCCTTGAGTCTGACAAATTAATTTTGTCTAAGAATGGTGTATTCATACGCAAAGAATATTCTTGTGATGGGATGTTCAAACTCAGTATTATTATTAATAAAGAAGTTACAAATTCTGCTTATATGCTTGATTCTTTTTCTGTATGGCATGGTCGTTTAGCACATTTGAATTTTAAATACTTGAAATACATGTCAAAGCATGGCTTGATAGATTACAAAAATGTAGTGGACTCGAAATTTGAAATTTGTATTCAAGCAAAAATGACTAAGAAACCTTTTCCTAGTGCTAACAGAAATTCACAAATATTAGAACTTATTCATTCTGATATTTGTGAGTTAAATGGTATTTTAACTAGAGGAGGAAGAAGATATTTTATTACATTCATAGATGACTTCTCTAGATATACTGTTGTGTATTTAATGAAGAGTAAGGATGAGGCCTATAACATGTTCATTCGGTATAAATCAGAAGTAGAAAATCAAAAGGAAAAGAAGATTAAAATTCTTAGAACAGATAGAGGTGGAGAATATTTCTCACATGAATTTTCTAGATTCTGTGAAGAGCATGGGATTATACATGAAATGACCTCACCTTACACACCACAACAAAATGGCTTGGCAAAACGGAAAAATAGGACTATTATAGATATGGTTAATGCTATGATTCTAAGTGCCAAATTGCCTCTTAATTTGTGTGGAGAGGCATTATTGACAGCATGCCATATACATAATAGAATACCATCTAAGAAACTACAAGTCTCACCTTATGAACTCTGGAATGGAAGAAAACCAAATTTAAGTTATCTTAAAGTGTGGGGGTGTCTAGCCTTTTACAGAGTTACAGATCCAAAGAGGACTAAATTAGGACCAAGAGCATTAAAAAGTGTGTTTGTTGGATATGCTGAAAATTCCAAGGCATATAAGTTATTGGACTTGAGTTCAAATATTATAGTAGAATCAAGAGATGTTGAATTTATTGAAAATAAATTTAACAGTGATTATGAATTAATATCAGAACCCAATCAAACTAAAAATTCTAACTCTGACTTGAATAAATCTCTTGATAAAATTAAGAGAAAGACTTTGGGTTTGCCAAAAGAGCAAAGGAAAAGTCAGAGAATTAGAAAAGAAAAGAATTTTGGTCCTGATTTTGTATCAACTCTTGCCTTAGTTTTCCTTGTGGAAGGAGACTTAAACACAGTTCTTAACAAAATACCCATTGTTCTAAACATGGACGATAATCTAAAAAGTTTTAAAGAAGCTTTGACTTCTAGAGATGCAGCTTTTTGGAAGGAAGCAATAAATGATGAGATGGACTCAATATTATCTAATAATACTTGGGTACTGGTAGACTTACCTCCAAATTCAAAGGCTATTGGCTGCAAATGGGTATTAAGAAGGAAGTACAATATTGATGGTACTGTTCATACCTTTAAAGCAAGATTGGTTGCCAAAGGTTTTAGTCAAAAACAAGGGATAGACTATTTTGACACCTATGCTCCAGTGGCGAGAATTACATCAATTCGTGTACTTATTGCTCTTGCATCTATATATGATCTACTTGTGCATCAAATGGATGTAAAAATCGTCTTTTTGAATGGTGAACTTGACGATGAAGTTTACATGGAACAACCTGAGGGATTTGTTCTATCAGGAAATGAAAAGAAAGTATGTAAATTAGCTAAATCATTATATGGACTAAAACAAGCACTTAAACAATGGCATGAAAAGTTTGATTCCGTTATATTGGCTGATGGTTTCAAACACAATAGTGTTGACAAGTGCATGTATTCAAAGTTCACTGAAAAATATGGTGTTATTGTTTGTCTTTATGTTAATGACATGCTAATTTTTTGTACTAATTTAGAAGGCACTTGTGAAACAAAGAAGTACTTGACTTCAAAGTTCAAAATGAAAGATCTTAATGAAGCAAATACCATTTTAGGTATCAAAGTGAAGAAGCATAGTGATGGTTATGCGTTGTGTCAATCTCACTACATTGAGAAAGTGCTTCTTAAATTCAATCGTTTAGGAATAAAAGAAGCTAATACACCTTTTGACTCTAGTGTCAAGTTGGATAAGAATTATGGAAGAGCAGTAGCACAACTGAAGAATGCTAGTGCAATTGGTAGAATGATGTATGCTATGCATTGTACTAGACCAGATATTGTTTTTGCTATGTGCAAACTTTCAAGATACACTAGTTGTCCTGGTATAATCCACTGGAAAGCAATTGGTAGAGTCCTTGGATATTTAAAAAGGACAATTGGTTTAGGACTCTTTTATTCGAAGTTTCCAGCGGTTCTTGAAGGATATTCAGATACTAGTTGGATCGCTAGCATTAGTGATAATAAATTCATGACAGGTTGGATATTTATTCTTGGTGGGGGTGCTGTTTCTTGGGCATCCAAGAAACAGACATGTATCTCTCATTCCACAATAGAATCAGAGTTTATAGTTTTAGTAGCAGCAGGGAAAGAAGCAGAATGGTTTAGAAATATGTTATTAGAAATAGAGTTGTGGCCACAACCTATGCCAGCTATTTCTCTGCATTGTGATAGTGAAGCTACTATGTCTAGAGCATACAATAAAGTGTATAATGAAAAGTCTAGACATATAAGTCTGAGACATGATTATGTTAGACAATTAGTAGTTGATGGGATCATAACAATTGTTTATGTGAGGTCAAGTTGTAACTTGGCAGATCCTTTTACTAAAAGTTTATCGCGAGAACTAGTAAGGATCACATATATTGGTATGAGACTAAATCCGTTTTAAGAGAATTACCAGTAATGGTAACCCAACTCTTAAGATTTTTTTAAAAGAGTTTAATGGGTAAAAACAAGTTACTGATTTGTGATTAGTAAAGCACTGCAATAACAAAGTCTCATTCAGGATGGAAAGTGCTTGACTGTTACGTTGAAGAGGATGAGTTACACTCTTAACGAAGTTCAAATTTAGATTGTCTTGGTAACGGAGACTTAAGAGAAACTTCGCCTATATGAATATAGAAGTGGTGCCGCTTTAACAAGAGATCTGGATTTGTCTCTTGTAAATGTTCATTAAAGCAAGTTGTAGCACAAGGCCATAATAGTGCTAAAATAAAAAAAAAAATTGTGAAATTCTATTGAAAAAAAGTATATTATCTTTTATGTTTTGGTTCCGGTTCTGAACGAAAGAGTTTTGGTTTAAGCCTAGGCCACCAACTACTTTTCATAACCTTGAATCAATTACACTAAGAGAATGTTTAAATCGAAAGATACATTCTTTTATGAGTGATAATATCAATAGTGAAACAGAATTTTAATTATATAAATTACAACCTAGTGGGGGATTGTTGGAATAGATTGTAATATATATAAAGTTGAAGGGATGAAATGTGTGAAAATGGTTGAGAATTGAACTTGAGCCGACATCTCGCTCGAGCGAGGGCGAGGCCGAGACTTCGCTCGATATACCTCTCGAACGAGAATCAGGCAGTGATCTTGCTAGATATTCGCTCGACATTTCGCTCGAGCGCGAAATTGAATGAATGCGTCATCTGAAGGACAGATGCGTCTCAACCAAAGAGGTACGTGACTTTATCGTTGTTCGCTCGACCTCGCTTGAGCGAGAATTAGACCGAGATATCGCTTGATACTCGGTAGATGTAACGCTTGAGCGAGAGGTCAGGCAGTAACTTCGCTCGACCGAGAAACGGTAAAGTTCCTCCATACGTGTTTTTTCACACATACCTCTTTACTCTTTATAAATATATTCGTGACAGACATGTCAAAATACGAATATTCTTAATCTCACTCTGTTTCTGTCATTTTTCAATAGTAACTCTAGGAATTCTACAAAATTACTATTTGTAGAATTCAAGGCTTTGTTGTATCCTGGAGACGATTTGCTAGAAACCTATTAAAAAACTCTTTGTGAGTGGGGGGCAAATATCGTTTTAAAGACAGTATTATCATACGCCTCAAAGTCTTGATAAATCTTCGGATTCTCTTTCATTTCTCAAAATTTCCTAACAAAAAGCAATCTAAAAAAAAAAAAGAAATGCACTCAATTGCGTTGTGCGTCCAAATATCTTGATAAAATAATAAGATAAGATGATATAGTTTTAGATAAAAGGTAATGATTAAATAAAATAATATTAAAATTTTATTTTTAATATTATTATTATTTAAAAATTTAAAAAATTTGAAAAAATTAAATTATTAATTATATTTTATATTAAAATTTAAAAAATTATAACAATACGATGAAATAAAATGAGATATGCGTTTATTTTTTCTACCTTGCAAAATTCTCTTGTTCTTGTCTCTTTAACTCCTGATCTCTAACATCCAGCTACATTCTCTCCATGTTTGAAAGAATTTGTCCTCTATCATTAGCTTGAGATCCAATGACGCAGGCACGACATATCGGAGATCATACAACTCTTCCATAAAATCAAAACAAACAAATTTTGAAATCACATCAACATACAAAAAACATATATATAATTACATTTCAAATAATAATAATCGGAAAGATTTTATGTTCTTACTCGAAACTTGAGAACCTCAAGTGCAAAAGAGGAAGACAAATAAAATTGGTCCAATAATATTTTTATTGTTATAAAATTAGAATAAAAGCTATTATTACAAAAGAAAATATTTTGAAACTCTCTTCTTTTATTTTTTTATTTTTTATTTTCTTTATTTCTTTTATTTTCTTCTTTCTTCTGCTTGTTTCATTGTATAAAACTGAACAAAAACATTCGTATTTATAAGCATAAATTACTGTACAAGTTATTATACATGTACGAATTATTCAAACAATCAGCCCCACCTAATTGAAAAACAGAGAGCGAGGTGGGGGGAGGGGTTCATTCACTGCCCCCTTCCATTATTTCTTCATAACACTCACCCTTCATTGACCAGCCATAAGGAATTTGTCTCATTAAAATCTTTTTAAGGAAAAACTCAGTAGGAAGAAAAATTAATGGCGAAGGAAAAATAGTACAGTATTCTTATGTACCTCCAAGTGTTTTAAGATTACCTCATTAAAACCTTGCAGAAGAAAACCCAGTGGGACAAAACCTCAGTGAAGGAAAAAGAGTAGAATCAGCACAAGTCTTCAGGACATTTACTCCCCCTGAAAAGTGCATGTTGATAGATTTTTGAATCTTCGCATTCCAATGTTCTGTACAATCTTCTTGAATGTCGCAGTTGGTAATGCCTTTGTGAATAAATCTGCCAAATTATTACTTGATCGTATCTGCTTGATATCAATTTCACATTTTTCTTGGATTTCGTGAGTATAAAAGAATTTATGTGAAATATGTTTAATTATGTCACCTTTGATATATCCTCCTCTTATTTGTGTGATACAAGCAGTATTATCTTCATATAAAATTGTTGGGCTATTATTGATCATGGGAGACCATACTTTTCTTAGATATATTGGATTACTGATCTCAGCCAAATACAATCTAGACTTACTTCATGAATTGCAATGATCTTTGAGTGATTTGAAAATGTGGCAAATAGAGTCTACTTGACAGATCTCCATGATATGGCAGTATCTGCATAAGTAAATAAATATTCAGTTTGAGATCTACCTCTGTATGGATCTAAAAGATAACATGTATCTGCATACCCAATCAATTGTGGACTTGATCCACGTTGATAAAATAATTTCATATCAATCGTACCATAAAGGTAATGAATGACATGTTTAATCTCATTCCAATGCCTTCGAATTGGTGCAGAACTATATCTTGCAAGCAGATTAACTGAGAATGTAATATCAGACAGAGTGCAATTTGCAGGATATATCAAAACTCAAATTGCACTAAGATATGGTACTTCAGGACTAAGAATTTCTTCATCGTCATCACAAGAACGAAATGGATCATTTTTCACATCAAGTGTTCGAACAATCATTGAAGTACTCAGGAGATGAGTTTTGTCCATATAAAAATGCTTCAGGACTTTCTCTATATACATGGACTGATGAATAAAAATTTCATTTGGCAAGTTCTCGAACTGCAGGCCGAGACAAAGTTTTGTTTTGCCAAAATTTTTCATTTCAAATTCATTTTTTAAATATGTAGCGGTTCTTGAGATCTCTTTAGGACTTTCCACAATATTTAAATCATCAACATAAACCACAATGATGACAATCCGGATTCTAATTTCTTAATAAAAACACATGGACATATAGGATTATTCTCAAATCCTTTTTCCAATAGATATTCGCTTAGGCGATTATACCACATGCGTCCGGATTGCTTCAACCTATATAAACATCTTTGTAGTCTGATAGAGTACATATTTCTATATGTACTTGTAGATGCTTCAGACATTTTATATCGTTCGGAGATTTTCATATATATGTCATGGTCTAAGGATCCATATAAATATGCAGTGACCACATCCATCAACCGTATTTCTAATGCTTTTGTAACAACCAGACTAATCAATCCTGGGTTTCTGCAGGAAACCTTGTGCGACAAGTCATGTTTTGTACCGCACAATTTTATTTTTCTCATTACGTTTTCGTATAAATACTCACTTATATCCAACAGATATTATACCCTTTAGTATTTGGACAACAGATCAAAATATTTCTCGCTTTGCTAGTAAATTTAATTCAGCTTCAATAGCTGATTTCCATTTTGACCAATCATTTCTATGTCGACATTCTTCGACCATTTTTTACTCACTTTCTTAATTACTTCTGGTAATGTCAAGGGTCATTTTATATGAAAATATGTTGTCGACAACAATTTTATTTTTATATAGAATTTCTCCAGTACTCATACAATGTATTGAGATCTCATTATTTTCAAGTACTTGTTCCTCTTCAGGGGAAAACATTTCATGAAACACCTATTTAGGATGTCTCTTTTCAGGATATTTATACTCTTTAGGAATATCCTCTTCAAGAGGTTCTGGAATAGAAGATTTGATCCATTCAAGAGCATCAAATATATTTATAGCCTGTATTGTGAGTATGAGTTTTTCAGGAACACCAAATTCATTTTGTATTCTTTTTCTTCTGGGAATTTTATCTTTTGCACCAATAGGTCTTCCACGCTTCAGCCGTGTTTTAGATTCACTTATTGCTATTTTGACAATTTGTTCTTCAGGGACTTCAATCTTTACTGGAGTATTAACAGCAGGAATATATGACTTTACTACACATTTTGTGTCAGTAAATACATTCGGTAATTGATTTGCAACACTTTACAAATGAATAATTCTCTGAACTTCTAGTTTACATTCATCTGTAGGAGGATCAAATTGAGATAGAGCTTTATTATCCCAAGTAATTTATTGTCGTGCTTCAAGCAGCGGTTTTTCTTTACCCATTAATGGAAAAGTGGATTCGTCAAAATGACAATCCTCAAAACGTGCTTTAAACATATTTCCTGTAAGAAGCTCAAGATATCTGATAATAGATGGAGAATCAAAACCAATATATATCCCAAATCTTCATTGATGACCCATTTTCGTACGCTGTAAAGGTGTAATTGAAACATATACAGCACATCCAAAAGTAAGAAGATGAGAAATATTTGGTTGTTGACCAAATACAAGCTGTAATGGAGAATATTTATGATATGCAGATGGTCGGATGCGAATTAATGATGCTGCATGAAGTATAGCATATCCCCAAGTAGAAACATGTAGTCTTGATTTCATAAGTAAAGGTCTAGCGATTAGTTGAAGCCTTTTGATTAAATATTTAGCTAAACCATTTTGAGTATGTGTATGGGCAACATAATGTTCAATATCTATTCTTATTGACATGCAATAATCATCAAAAACTTGAGATAAAAATTCACTTACATTATCCAATCGAATGGTCTTAATTTGATACTCAGGAAATTGTGCTCGTAGTTTGATTATCTGAGCAAGAAGTCTAGCAAATGCAACATTTCTAGTGGAAAGCAGACAAACATGTGACCATCGACTAGATGCATCAATCAAAACCATAAAGTATTTAAATGGTCCACTAGATGGATGAATAGGTCTACATATATATCCGTGAATCCTTTATAAAAAGGATGGAGATTCAACAATAACTTTTGAGGGAGATAGTCTGATAATCAACTTACCTTGAGAACATACAGAGCACGGATATTCATTGGATAAGAATATCTTTTGATTCTTTAAGGGATGTCCATGCAAATTTTCAATAATTCGTTTCATCATTATAGATCTCGGATGTCTAAGGCAATCATGCCAAGTCATAAATTTTTTGGGGTCAATGCACTTCTGATGCACTACCACAAATGATTTAATTGTTCTCATCTTTGTATAATACAATTCAGAATATAAAGCAGATAGTTTTTCTAATACGAGCTTCTGGTCTGATATTGTCTTAGTAATAAGAAGATACTGTTTACTGCCTTCATTGGTCGTTTCAATATGGTAATCATTACGACGTATATCTTTGAAATTCAATAAATTTCTTCTGGATTGTGAAAAAAATAAAATATCATCAATACAAAATTTGGTGTCATTAGGCAACACAATATATGCTCTTTCGGAGCCCTCAATTAAATCTGATAAATCTGATATGGTATAGACATAGGCTTTGCTTAGTGTTAGATTTTGAAAATATTTCTTATCTTTGATAATAGTGTGAGTTGTAGTACTGTCTGCCAGACATACATCTTTATCATTTAATTCAGAAATAAAAAGTTTGCCAATGTGATCCATGATTCTATAAAATATACAAAACTTTTATTACAAATAATAAAAAAATACATTAATTGAGTGGAACACTTCCATCTTCAATTGGGTGATCAATTCTACCATCAGGATTTTTAAAGAAATCGGAAACATCAAGATGAGTGATATCTATATCTACTGAATCTAATGAATCATCTGATGGTTCTTCTAAATTTGTTTCAATTTTTTTATTTTTTCTTTTATTGATGCTTGATATAAATCTACTAAGTGTCTGACCATACGACAGGTATGTACCCAATGTCCAGTCATACCACATCTATAGTACACATCTTCACCTCTTTTTAAAGAATTATTCTGGAAATTTTTACCATTTTCTCAGTTGTACCACTTCTGGTGATATGATATATTATTATTATCCCTTTTACTATGGTCACTTCTGGAACTAATATTTCTATAATTTCTTCTACCACGTTTACGCCACTGATTTCTTTTAAGGGATGCACCATTCGCTTCTGGAAATGATGCAAACCTATTACCATTCACTTCAGGGAATGATATTGAGCCAGTAGGGCATGACTGATGGTTTTTTTATAAGAGTTCATTGTTCTGCTCAGTTACTAGAAGACATGATATAAGTTCAGAATATTTTTTGAACTTTCTCTCTCGATACTTCTGCTGCAGGAGCACATTCGAGGCAGGAAATGTAGTATAAGTTTTCTCTATCATATCATCATCGGTGATTTTCTCACCGCATAATTTTAATATTGAGCTTATTTTAAAAAGTGCGGAATTATATTCACTAACACTTTTAAAATCTTGCAACCTCAGGTGCAACCATTCAAAACGAACTCTTGGGAGGATGACGGACTCTTGGTGTTCATACCTCTCCCTTAAATTATTCCACAAAATAAAGGGATCTTTTATTATAAGATATTCAAATTTTAATTTTTCATGAAGATGGAGGTGAAGGAAAATCATTGATTTAGCACGGTCTTGTAGAGACGCTTGATTTCCTTCTTTAATTGTTTCTCTCAAGTTCATAGCATCCAAATGGATTTCAGCATCAAGTATCCAGAAAAAATAATTTTTTCCAGATATGTCAAGAGCAACAAATTCTAATTTTGTAAGATTTGACATTTTCTACACATATAAATAATGAAATAAATATGTGTATCTCAGAAATATATTTATAAAGTCAAACAGATTTTAAATAATAATCATCAATAAAATATATCAAAGACTGCAAATAATATATTGAAAAATTTATTGAGGAATAAGACCACTAGCTTCAGAATTGGTAGAACCGTTGTGCTAATAACATGTTGTAAAACTAGAATAAAAGCTATTATTGCAAGAGAAAATATTTTGGAACTCTCTTCTTTTATTTATTCTTTTCTCTCATCTTTCTTTCTTTCTTTTCTTTTCTTCTTTCTTCTGCTTGTTTCGTTGTATAAACTGAACGAAAACATTCGTATTTATAAGCATAAATTATTGTGCATATACGAATTATTCAAACAATCAGCCTCACCTAATTGAAAAACGGAGAGCGAGGTGGGGGGAGGGGCTCATTCACTGCCCCCTTCCATTATTTCTTCCTAACATTTTTTAATTTGTTGCTCTTACAAATATTGGCAGCATAAATTAGCTATAAATGTTGTGAGACTCGCTTTATATCAATCTCTCTCTTACTTGAAATCTTCAGATTCAGACAAGAGCTTGAAGGGACTTTGATCCATAATAATCAAGAGGAATGACACCTACACAATATATTTAACAATATATTTCACAATACATATTTTTAAATGAGTATTTTTGTAAAGTAATTGTATTTATCATAAAATATTTTACTAAACTATCGTTCATTTTAAAACATAATTGTATAATATGTTGTGAGAAGTGATTAGTGATTAGTGATTAGTGATGTGTGTTTATCATTTTTTAATAATCAAAATCTAACTATACACTAAGCCTAACTAAACACATGGTATGCTTTTATTGAATATTTATGAATCTCTTTTTTGGATGTCACCACGATATTTTTTTGTCATAAATGAAGATTTTTTAATAAAATTGGGCCAATGGGCCAAGACCACTCATGGATATCTGATCTCGTCTCTTTGCTAAAAAAAAAACCCACGAGTTGACTTTTTATATAAGTACACTCAAAGGCTTTAAATTGTAAAAATAAAAAATAAAAAATAAAAATTGCTGAAGACAATCCTAATGTTCCCTTTAAAAATTAAAACTAATCTTTTTGTGAATCAAATTTGAAGTCTAAAGATCACTTAAAATAAGAAATCTCTGTCATCCAAAAGAAATGTTTTAAATGCTCAATTCGCATCAAATAGGACTAAAACTCTGTTAAACAAAAGCTACATAAACCTATTCGAAACAGATTTGATCATTGGCCATCTATAAATAGATAGCCTAGAAACAGATTTATTGGCCTATAAATTAAAGATTTACATAATGATCCAAATCAATTTCGAAATTTTCTCTTTTAAAATTTATTATTTCCTTAAAATTTATCAAGCTATTTATTTAACAAAGAAAATATTTTTAATCTCTTTGTTGAATAGTAAAAAGAGTCCTAAACTCTGGCATTAGATGATGATGCTCAACCTATTATCTCAAGGAGGTCGAGAAATCCTAATCAAAGTGGTAGCACTTTCTATCCCCACTTATTCTATGTCTTCTTTTAAATTGCCCTATACTCTTTGTCAAGAACTATAAGGAATGATGGCGAAGTTTTGGTAGGGTCAATGAAGCAATGAAAGGAAAATTCATTGATTGAGTTGGAAAAAATTATTTAAGTCCAAATTTAGAAGGGGGATGGGATTTAGAGATTTGCATATGTTCAATATGGCTCTATTGGCTAAGCAGGCATGGAGATTATTGCAGAATGAGAACACTTTGTTGCAAAAAATTTTCAAAGCCAAGTATTTTCCTAATTGTTCTTTGTTCCAAGCTTCTCTTGGATCTAATCCTTCATATGCTTGGAGGGGGATATTTGAAGCAAGGAAATGGCTCTTGAAAGGGTGTAGATGGAGGGTTGGAAATGGTGATAGTGTGCGGATTTGGAAAGACCCTTGGTTATCGAGGTGCCCAGTTTTACAGCCAGATTTGGATGGTCAACAAGGAGTGGATGTTCATGAAAAAGACTCAATAAACACATTGATTGACCCTGTTACAAAAACGTGGAATGTATAGTTGATTAGAGCTACTTTTAATCCAAATATTGCTGAGGGGATTTTAAAAATAAGGCTGCCAGGGAATTTTTGTGTGGACAAATGGATCTGGGACATGGAAGTAAATGGCAAGCTGACAGTCAAAAGTGTGTACAAGCTGATACACAACTCTGAATCCAGATCTGAAAGGAAAAGCTCTATGGTAGATCAAGATAGAGCTCTTTGGAAAAGACTTTGGCATCTGAAAATTCCAAGAAAAATTAAAACTTTTACTTGGAAGTCTTGCAATGATATACTGCCAACATTAGTGAATTTAAAGAAGAAGAGGATTAATGTGGGGGTTGTTGTTTCTGCCAGGATTCGGAAGAGGATGTTAGTCATGCTTTGCTACGTTGCCCTTCTTTTCAAACTTTGTGGCAGAAATTCTTTTCATCCTTATTTCCTTTTGACTACCCTTTGCTGTTTATGGATGTTGTGAGACTTTTATTGCGCCAGTATAGTGATACTGATTTACTTCAATTTTTTGTTATTTGTTGGAGTTTATGGTACCGAAGGAATCAGATGCAGCTGGAAAATAAATTGCTCCTGCCGGATACAGTTGCAGATATTGGTTTCTCATTGTGTAAAACTTTTTCAGAAAGTGCAAGGAGTAAGTGTTAGAAAGTATAAGTAAATTATCTAAATAAATAAATAAAAGATAAACTTTTGAGAGGGAACGTCATTGTATTAATTAATGCTTGTATTCCGTCCACCACATGTGAGTTTGGACAACTGAAAAGGACGACCATTCCCAACTTGAATTTCCAGTTTTTTTTTTTTTTTTTGGTCATTTTAAATTCTATTTCTTTTTTATTTATAGAAATGCCATCTATGTATTTTAATATATAGATGGTTGGAAAATATGAAAATAAAAATAAAATGTATTTAAAAACAAATATTGCATTAACTAAGTAGAAAAAAATAATATTTTATAATTTTAGAAAAAGAGATGACTAATCCAATAGTTCAAGTTTCGAAAAAAAATTTAAGAAAATATTTTCGAGCTGAACAATGATATAATGACAATTATTTCGCAATTTTATCCCTTTTTTATTTATTAATAATAGATATTACATGGACCAAATTAGCCCTTACTTTGTCCAGAGATGAAGCTCTCCCCGTTTGGATTCGAAGGTGATTTCAATTTATCTCAATCTCATCATTACTATTTTTTTTTAAATTTTCACACAAAAATATTAAATAATTCAAAATTTTTAAATCTGAATTCAATTTATTTCCATTTCTAAAACAATAATAATATTCTAATAATATTTTATTCAATTTTCAAAATCCATCTCATCTCATTTCTGAATTCAAATGGGACTTCAATCGAGCAAACTTTCGGATTAGATTTTTTTTTTGTGCGACGATTTCCCAAATCAATTTAGGCCTGGTTTATTTTCACAAATAATCTTATCTTATTTTATCTCATCATTACTATTTTCCCAAATTCGTATATAAAATAAAATAAACAATTCATTTTTTTCAAATTTCAAAATAACTTTTTCAAATCTCAAAACAAAATTTATATTAAAAAAATAGATTATAATAATACTTTATTTAATTATTAATTTTTATCTCATCTTATCTATAAAAATAAACTAAACCAATCTTCTAAGCTCCCATAGTACGCCGTGGATGACAAGGTCAATGGGATTGCATCACCATGAGTTCAAGAAAATAGGATATGGGCCATGAGCCCAATGAAGACCTCACGGGTGTGGGGCCTTTTGACAGCCTCACTGGTCCTTTTGGTAAGGCCTGATCCAATTAAAAACCAAAGACTACGTACCCACCCACCAAACAAACGAACAGGTCAGTGTTGCATCACCATTTCCTTGGAAGTTGGAACCAACAAAGAAAGAAAGAAAAATGTGATCTTTTACTTCCATTTTTTTGTTGAGTAGTTGTCACTCTTAATTTCTATCCACTCGGATTTTTGCAAATAGAATGCAACCTCAGAATTCTGATGTCTGCTAACAATACTTAAACCTAACAGAACTAACAAACAAGGAAAACACTCCCTGTTGGTGTAAGCATGCAGTTGGTTTTCCAATTCCCTTGCCTCCATGGCTGCAAAATGGGCCCACTATACCAACAACTTGTTCAACTTTCTTACTCATGGCCCCCAATGAAATCACCTTTTTTTCCAACCCAGATCTCATCTACTCTCAAAAACTATTTATAAAATGGGAAATGATATTTACTATTGTATAGTATATAAATATTGTCTGCTTTTATCGTGAATGCCTATTTTTACTCTAATCTTTCATTTAGAGTTAAATAATTAAATTCTTTTAAAAAATAAAATTTTGAATCGGAATATTAATCAAACAAATCGAAGATGCTCTTTAACCATTAAAGGATTAATGAAACGAAACATTATTTTACTTCTAACTATATCCGCTACAATATGATTATCGTATTTAAATGTATCTTTTGTCAAACAAAAAAATAGATAATAATAATTAACAAGATAGGATAAGAAAAGAATGACCTGCTTATATGAGCTGTTGAGCTTAAAAAAATCTATATCATTTTTTAAAAAGTTTTATTAAAAATAAGAAAAAATGTCTCATATAAAATTAAGGATAAGTTTATTTTTAGACAATAAAATATTTCTTTTACTTTTTCTTATTTGTGAGGCGATCTTTGTCGAATTTTTACAAGAGAATCTCATAATTAATGAGTAGAGCATATTGTTAAAATATTTAACTCTGACATCATTAAAAGAATCTATACAAATTTTTCAAAAAAAATTTTAAAAAGGGATGGATGAATATTCAGAGTGTTATTCATATATGGGTAATGTTACATACAGTCGTAGAGTTGCAAACGACGTGCAGTCGTTTTAAAAAAAAGTTAACTTTTTTCACGTAGATATTATATATATCAACTTTTTTTTAAAACGACTGTACGCTGCTTCTAACTCCATAACTACATCTATCATTTCTCTTCGTATACATCTCTTACAATTATTATAATAAAATTATCTGACAAAAAAAAAAACAGAAAGTCTGACTGATGGCCTACTTTCTCTCTACGTGCATATACATACGTATAGCCTGAACGTGCTGGGCCCACCCAAGGTTGTCCACTTTCTTGTATTCTTTTTCGGGAGTCCTTTTTATCATCATCCAAAGTTTGCTTTTTCTTCTTTACTGTCCCTTTTCGCCAGATCAAAAGCTTTCAAAAAAGTATCACCAAATCATGAAGAGCAACAACCATGTTGGACTAGACCTAAGATTTCCCAATCAACAATTCAAAACACCACACAAATGTGCTACAATATTGTATTTTCATCATTCTCAATCTTTCTATTATCTTTACTACTGTCTCTTGTTTTATTTCGGGTCCCCCTCGACTCATGATCTTGAACCGAAAGTAATGTCATGTATGCGGATCTTGGACTAGTCGCGTACTACATTTTCATCTTACTTTTATCATTTATACTGATATGATAAAAGACATTAATCATTAGATATTTCGTATTTTTTAAAAACTAATAATAAATTTATTATATTTTTAAGCTGGTTGTGTAATGCAAACTATCAATACATTACTTAAATAGTAAAATTTGATTGTAAGATTTAAATTTTTTAATTTTTTAAAAAAAATTAAATTATTTCAGCTTATAAATATATTTTTTTTTAAATTTTAATTTCGCATCGATATGATAGCATTAGATCGACATGAGTGTCTAATATATAGAATTATGAAATTTAAAAAAAAAAAAAAAACATTATTTCACTGTCTTAAGTAATTGACATGAAGATTATGAAAAATAACTTTGTTGTTTGAGCAGACCAAAATCCACTTAGTTTTGGGTTTGGAATCTCGATTTTAGTTGCTAAAGTTTTCGTGCAATTTATTATTTGTAAGAGTGCTTTGAGCATTGGGTGTCACTCCCATAAATGAATGAATGACCAGAAAAAATAATCTTTTAAAATTAATAGATTGGAGAATATTCAGTTTTCCCAAAGTGACAAACATACCATTGGGCGTGACCCGTGGGTTTATATTGCTGGATCTACATTCCATTAAAAATGTATTTCTTTCTTTTTCTGCCTTTTTTTTTTTCTTCAGATGCGATATAATTAGCGGGCAATTGAATTCTTGGATGCCACGTGTTCTTTTGCATCTCTTTGAGAAAAGTGCAATGATTTATGCAGTATTAGAACTAGAGAAAAATATTAAAGTCACACGTGGAATTTTGATAGTGTATTTTATTTTATTGCTTTTTATATATTTTTTTTAATATTTTTAAATAAATTTTTTTAAAATATTCATAATACCTATTAAAATATTAAGAAATATATAAAATAAAATAAAATAAAATGTACTGATCGAGATCCCAGTTGGATCTTTCATATATGGTTGTTGAGCTACTCTTAGAACAAATAAATTATGCATAGTAGCATTCTTTTATTAAGAAATGGGTAATGTTACATATAGTCGTAAAATTGTAAACGGCGTGCAGTCGCTTTAACTTTTTTAACAATGAACCCTATTTTTTTTTAAAACGACTATACGCCGTTTACAATTTCATGACTACATATATCATTTCTCTTAATTTGAACACTTTCAGTTTCCAAGATTCATATATTTAACAGTACTGACGAAAGTCACTCATTGCTTGCATAAATTGATCAAGTGTGAATTTTAAAAAATAAAAATAAAAAATTGATCAAGTGTGTTTCATGCATATCCGAAAAAATAAAATAATGACAATGATAAGAGCTTTTCTGGAAGTATCCACCCTAACTCCACCACACAAGATAGTTAATGCCCCCATCATGCTGAGGAGGGATGAGTGAATGAATCTGTTACTAGCAAATGTCTCTTTCTAAATTTGTTGCCGGGTATCTATAATTTTACACTACTATTATTATTATTATTATTATTATTATTATTATTATTATTATTATTATTGACATCGGGTTTCCTACCAAATAATCTCCATGGTAGACAAGCATTTGATAAGAAATTTCGTATAAATATATCTCCGATAATTCAAGAGGATAAAAATATAAATAACTTTATATCATATATCATTAAAGAAAAATAATTTTCTCTCATCTTCATAGATTTAAAACTATCCACCCTCTTTTTATTACGAGAAAGAAATAATGCATTCGTGAAAATTAAAATTTATGACGCTATTTTTTTATAGATCGAAGGTAGGATGCGCAAATTTATGGCCTATAAGTTAAGAGAAATGAAAGATGCAGTCATGGAATTGCAAGCGGCGTACAGTCACTTTGAAAAAAAAATGAATATATATGGGACCTACGTGAAAAAAATTTATTTTTTTCTAAAACGACTGCAAGCTGTTTGCAACTTCACGACTATGTGTAGTATTATTCATATTGAGAATAATATAGAATCTACAAGAAAAAAAAAATCAATAATAAAATCTCTATTTTAAAAATAAATAAATAAATAGACGGAATTTATATACCTAATGGCTATTTCTAATATTATTACTAATAGGATGAACTATTCTAACTACTGTTTATAAAGAAGAAAAGTGAAAATTTTTAATGATGATATTTATAAATAAATTTAACAACTTTATTTGGAATGAAGGACGATTATCTAAACTTTGAGATTTATATTTAATGATTGTAAAATGGATTATAAAATCTTGCTCGTTTTACGACTATTCAAATCCTTTACCTATTATGAACCCGCCAAAATGTTCATCATTTTAAGTACTTAGAACTCTCTTTTTCTTGGTTAAGGTAAGATATTTTTGAAAAGCGAAATAAATAAGAAGGAACCACTCTCCCTATCCCATTCTTGCCTTAACATGGTAGCTATATAGTCATGAGAATATCTTAGGCCGGTCAACTTATAACCACTTAAAAACAGTCCTCCAATAAAGTGATGTAATATACACTACACACCCATTTAGTTGTGTGACCATGAAGTATACAATGAAGAGAAAAAGTTGAGCTCTCGACATCCACTCCCTCTCCCCCCCTTAATTCTGTGTGACCTAACCCTAACAAAACTAATCCCTCTCGACTTCCCTCGCCCCCTTTTCTGTGACAGCTGCCCCCTTTTGTGATGGTAGTGGTGAAATAACCTCCTCCTCTCGGTCCTGTGAGCTCTCGACACCCTTTCAGCCTTGTGACCCTTGACACCCTCCATATGGTCCAGCTTGATTAGCTTCGTCCAAGAAGGACCCAGCTTGCATAAAGACAGCCGGATTTCGTTGTAGAAATCGTAGCCAAATTCGATAGCTGTGACCGCCTTTTTGACCGCGAAATGAGGGTTCAAGTGAGGGCTGTTGAGAGCCATTGATACCCAATTGCATGAGAGAGGTTGTGCGCCTCTCGATGAATTTCGTGCCCAATTGCACAAGAGAGGTTGTGTGCAAACGAAGATCTCGACACATTTGCTTTTTCTCAACCTTAATAAATAAGGGCTTCAAAGCAAGCTTCTAAAACAAAAATTTAATGTTCATCATTTCAAGACTGTTGTTAACGGCTTACGCATGAGAGTCATGCGGGTTCAACACAATTGCCTTCAAAATTGCCTTTTGTCGTTTCATGAGTAGTGATATGAGAAAGCGAGAGGGTGAGTTGTTTACTGCGAGCTTTATTTTTGTTTACTTCAAGTGTTTTATGCTTGTGTGTTTTTGTAAATCTGGATTATGGGATTTTTTTTTCTTTGCTCTTGCGTTCAAGCAAACAGGGTAAAGCATCGAAGGTATTATGGTTAATCCCTTTTTGTTCTGTCGCAAGAGGCAAATCCCTAGATGATGTTGGGGGCCAAAGGGCCAAGGGGGTGTCGGCGTCGGAATGAGACCTGTCAGCGTTGAGGTAGGCATCAAAATATTAATTGTCGATGTCGGAAAGAGACAGATTGAGGTGGGCTAAGGAATCGCTAGAGCAAGCTCAGATTCGAAAGGGAGAATGTGTTCGAAATAGGGCTAACCTACTTTAGATTCTCTATGAGTGTGTAATCTCTGTTGTGTGTAATGTTTGATGTGGCAATTGATTAGTGGATGACTGTTTTTAAGTGGTTATAAGCTTGACTGGCTAGAAGTGTTCCTCTGTAATCATCCACATGTGCCCACTATCGTTTAGTATTTGTCTTAATTGCAACACGAGCCATTCAACCCAAAATTCTACAAACCAATCCATAAATTGCATAGATAGTAAGCCATCTTTCAAAAAATTACAAATCAAAAAAATAGACAACAAATTGACGTAGGCAATGGATCTAAAAGTGTGAAGTCTCAATGGCTATAGATCTAAGGCTCCGTTTGGATTCGGAGTTGAAATAAAATGAGTTAAGATGAATTTTGAAAATTGAATAAAATATTATTATTATTATTTTAGAATTTAAAAAAACTGTATTAAGATTTGAAAAATTTGTATTGAGATTTGTATTTTATATAAAAATTTAAAAAAAATGTAATTATGAGTTTGAGATGAGTTGAGACGAGTTCAACTCGTCTCCGAATCCAAACGGGACCTTAAGGGCCATGTATCTGAGACCCACGATCTTGCTATGGGACACACGACCCATAATGTTATATATCTTTATTGCTATGTATCTGAGACACGACCTTAAGGACCTTAAGATTGTGTCGTGTGTCCCATAATGTTATATATCTTTATTGTTATTTTTTTTCTTTTTGATATATGGGATGGGGGATTCGAACTTTATTTTCCTATTTGGAGACTAATTCTTATACCATCTGATCTAAAAAATCTTGGCATCTTTGTTATTGTTAGAATGTAATATAACTATTAGTACATGCATTCACTTCAGTACGGTTTTTGGCTTTCATGTTACATACATTAATATTTGACTCATTCATTTATATCAAGTCTAAATTTACTTATTTTGTATCATGTTGGTATTGAATTTACAAAATATATCAAAAATTCAAATTTGTATTAGTGATATGGCAATAGAATACCATATTCACAACAGAGGGAAAAAATAGTTTTTAAAAAAAATAATATTTTAATTCGTTCTAAATCTTCTTATTTATAATTACATTTTTGCGTTATAGCATATATTAAGTACTTCTCTAAAAGAATGAAAATGAGACGAGTCCGTTTATGTTTAGTTTGACCGGAAGTAAGAGGGGGGAGGGGAAGGAAAAGAAAGGCAAGGGATGCGGCAAATATTCCGCTGGACGCCTATTCGGAGATTCTCTCACGCTATCCAACAAGGAATAACAATTTGGTTAACACCTGCAAATACCCTTCACACGTACCCCCACCACCCAACAGCCCCAAACTCTCTCCATCCCTCTTATTTTAATATCAGTTTCCCATTATTAAATTTCTTTCTTTTCGTTTTTCTAAAAAAAAAAAATTAAAATTAAAGAAATATGCAAAGAGTTTGGCCACTAGGTAAGAGATTACCGCCAGCTCTAATTCTACTGTCTGTTGGATCAATTGTCTCTGTGCAACCATTAAGGATCGATTTGGATTTAAAGTTAAGAAGAGATTATCTCATTTTTAATTTATTATTATATTTTTTTAATTTTTTATATAAAATATAAATTTCATTCAATTTTTTTAACTTTTAATACAATTTTTTTAAATCTTAAAATAATAATAATATTAAAAATATAATATTTTTTAACTTTCAAAATTCATCTCATCTCATCTAACAATCTAAATCACTCCTAAGTGTGTAAAAATAATTGAAAAATCGAAAAATTGATCCGAACAAGTGGAACCCGCTCATTTTTGGATCGGTCCGGTTAGGGACTGGTTTTCTTAGTTTTAAAACTGACTGATTTCGATTTTATGCTTTTAAGGATTGAACCGGATCATATTAGACTGAACCAGTTCGATATATTACATATTTTCAATTAAATTTTTTTATTATATGTAATATATAATAATATAAATTATAATTATATATAAAATAATATTATCACAATTTATAACATATAATTTTAATCTTATACATAAATATTAATTTGATCATATACTTTAAATATAATATATATATATATTAATAACATTTTATGGCCTAATAAATTCTCGATATATTCCTTTTGATAAGTACATTAGTAAATTAATAGTACAAATATACGTTAGTATATAATGTATATTAATTACAACTTATACTTTATGGCCTTATACTAATACTATGTTACTATTAATAATATACTTTAAATTTATATATAAATTACTATATAAATCACTATATTATTACTCATATTAATACTATATCACTATTTGATACTGCAAAACATTTTAAAAGAATAAAGAAATCCATATGATCTTTTATTTTCAACTATTCGACTTTGAGAACTGAAAAAGCTTGTAACAAAAAGTAGAGATTTTTTATAAGGAAGAGATTTCTAGTCTTTTGTCTTATAACTTTTTGGGCGAGTCTAGTGAAAAACACAAATTCCTTGATATAGATAATGATAGGGACCATTACTTATTACTCTTGTAACTTTTGGACTACCCTGGTTATTTCATTCATAGAAATATAATAAGGGTTAACCACTTTATTTTTTAAGGCCATCTATCTATGCTTGATAAATAAAGTGAATCATCTTAAATGAAGTGAACCACATTAGAAAGGACAACTAATTTTCTAAGAAAAACTAAAAGTCTAACAAATACCATTAACAATAGTAATATATTAATATTAATTCTATCAATGATATAGTTATATTAATATTTATATTAATACTATTATCTAGTTATACTAAATTCAAATTTAAAGTAGTTTTTTTATAAATAATTTTTCATGACAAATTTGCATTTTATTAAAACTAAAAAATCAAATCGAAACAGACTGAAATTGATAAAATCGAAAGTACCAATTTAAGAGGGTAATTAATGCGGAACCGACTCTTAAAAATGTAAAATCGGTGCATACCCGTTTAGTCCTAAGTTTTGTTTAAAATGGGATCAAATTAGATCGATTACACCCTTAGTGCTGACATCTTTTTCTTGTGACAAAATTTATGCCAATATAGATATAAATGAATTATAAAATAAGGACAACTTGATGGATCAATTTCTTTTTTCAAAAAAGGAAAAGAAAAAGAAATTTACTATACATAAATGAGTGTCTAAATACTCTATTTATAGTGAGGTTTATTATAATCTTAAAAGATAAAAATATCAATAATCTTTTTTAGCATTGTTGATTTCACATTAGCCATGTTTTGGACGGATTAAAAATAAAATTTATAAATATATTTAAAAAATTATTATTTGAAGGTTTTTTTTTTTTTTGTTTATGCCATTAAATATCAATGATGCATATATGTGATAATATGTGATACAATCTGTGAACTTAACACAAACACGACATAAAATTAGTAGATTTGAATTTTTTGTTAACGGATTCGTGTCAAAACGGTTGGCCTGTTAAGATAAATTTATAAGCGGATCAATGACAAGTCAATTTGCTTAAAATGAAGTCAATCCGTTTTGACACGTTTATAATTTATTTCAAAACCTTAAATTTTATTCTTGTTAAGTTGTAATCACGGTATTTCTTAATTTGCTTATGTCTCTATTATTTTCATTGTTGGGAATGTAATATGTAGACATATGCTAATATCTATTTTGTATGGTTTGTAATATTGGTTTTATTATATGTTAAAATTTAAATATATTGATATATATTTTTAAGATATTGTGGTTATTAATAAATGTAAAATTTAATTTTTATATCAAATTATATTAATCAGATTAAATGAGTCATATATTTTAGTTCAACCCATTTACTTGAAACAAATGAATTTAAACGAGTTGTATCATGTTAACATATTTCTAATTAATTAGTACACGTAATAAAAATAAGTGACATGACATGACCTGTTATCTAAATGAATTGGTTAGAGTTTGAAAATTTGTCATGTTTAGCATAATGGGTTGAAATCGAAGACCTATAAAATCAAATGTTCATGACTGGACATAAATACAATCCAAAAATACACTGTGCCACTTCTAGTGATGTGTAAGATTTTAAATCAATTAACATAAAATCATGTATTGTTTTGTATTTGTAGTCCTCCATTTTAAAATGATGTTTTGACAAATTTGAGTATCTAATTATACTCGAGCACCTAATCTACATCAAAGCTTACATCATAGTTTTGAACTCTGTTTTATTTCAATTATTTTTCGTTTTGATGTAATATCTAGTACATTATACATTCTGATTTCGCTTCGCTCCATTTTGGCTCGTTCTAATCCGTTTTAGCCATTAGGCCCATTTCGATCGAATTTCGACCATTTTGGCTGGAGTTGACATTTTGGTCTTTATTCTATTTTAGATTGTTTTTGTAATTTTTTTGTACTTAAATAACATTTTTGTAAATTTTTAAATCTAAATGGTATTTATTTAATTCTAGAATATCAAATATATTTATATAATGTTAATTTTTTTTTGTAACTTCAAATATGTCTCCTTAATCTCTTTTTTGTTTTTAAATATCATTATTTTTAATAATTTTTCTCTTGTTTTATTTTTTTTTTCTTTGTTTTTGTGTCTCAACTTAAGTTTGTGATTTATTTCAATATATATTCATTTTATAAATCTTCTATGCATACACATATACATAATACATACTTATATACTTATATATATATATATAGCATTTATTCTATTAGTTAGTAGTTTATACACACATATAAATATTTATATATAATATATAATTAATATTGAAACAGTATATTGGGGTCTGAAATACACCAATACTAAATATTCTATTCTAATACTTAAATTGAAATGATTAACAAAATGAAATTTAAAATAAAATATTAGTTTACACCCCTTATTCAAAATTATGAAATAGAGCTAATTTTTTGTTATTATGCTTTTTCTATCACATGATGTAGGTTTTTTTTTTTGTTTAAAAAGTTTTGGAATTTTGTGCAATTTAGACCTGGTTTGTATTCATAAATAAGATAAGATAATATAAAAATTAAAAATTAAATAAAATATTATTTTAATATATATTTTAATATTAATTTTATTTTAAATTTTGAAAAAATTATTTTAAAATTTGAAAAAGTCAAATTATTTATTTTATTTTATATATAAATTTGAGAAAGTAATAATGATGAGATAAGAGTATTTGTAGAAGTAAACCAGACCTTAGAGTATATTTAGAAAATGAGATGAGATTAGAGTATAAATTTAAGAAAATAATAATGATGAGATAAGAGTATTTGTAGAAGTAAACTAGACTGAGTATATTTGGAAAATGAGATGAGATTAGAATTATTTGATGTAGTAAAATACTTTGAATTAAAATATTTTATTAGATTTTGAGAAGTGAGAGAGATTATAAAGTTAAAAAGTTTTTTGAATATTCATTTTATTTGTAAATCTTAATTTTAATTTAATTTAATTTTTATGTTTTGCTTATAAGTATAAAAATTCTAATGAATAGATAATAATTATATAAAAAATTTAAAAATTTAAGAGCAAGAAAATAATTTATATTTGAATTATGTTTAAAAATAAAATTAATTTTTTTTTACTTGAAATCATAATTTTTCTTATTTATTCCCAAACACCCCCTTAATTATTAATATTATATGGTTTATTTGATGAACAATATTAAAGAAATAAATTAAGATAATATGAAATAAATTAAGATAAAAGTTAAAAAAAATATTAATTTTATTTTAAAATTTGAGAAAGTTAAATTATTTATTTTATTTTATATAAAAATTTTAAAAAATATATAATAATAAATTTAAAATAAAATGAAATGAAATATGATATTTAAAAAAAACAGACCTAAGCTGCAGTAATTGGTAAATACGAAATGATTTTAAAAATAAATTGGCGCATTTTAGAGAGTAGGCTGTAGGTGGGGCCATGGGACAGCAGTAACTTTAACAGAATGTGATTATATAAACATTTTAAAAAAAAAATGAAGCCAAAAATCCGACAGAGACCCAGGACAATCCAAGCACGTGACCTGCCACTTCCAACAAAATACTTTCACCCTGCAATTTCTTTGCCCATAGACATCCTCTTCTTGTTCTTCTCTCCCTCTCTCACTGATCAATCCCACACAACCCTTCCGTCCAATCACTGCATTTTTTACTTTACTTTACCCACATTTTTTTTTTCCTTTTTTTTCCCCTCTCAATAAGCAATCCAAACTCATTTTCAGTTTTTCACTGCCTCATTTGCGTTTCCAAAAAGCATGAAATTTTCGTTAATGGGTCTACATCTGTATCTGTGTCGACTTTGGCATTTTGTTTTGGCCTTTGTGTGTTTGGTTCTATCTTCGTGAGTGATTACCATTAATTTCTTTTTATGGTGTGTGCGTGCGAGAGAAGAGGACTAGCCCACTAGGAGATAATGGTATGGGAAGCACGGGGGAGGAGCAGGGCAGGGCAGGGCAGAGCAGTGCTAGTAGAGATCAACTGTATACTCACATGGAATTTGTGGGGATTGCCCAAAACATTTAGAAATCACATCCGGCATTCACAGATCTCTAGGATCTTAGAATTTCAGGGTTAGATGTTTGCTCACTTGTATTCTCGAGAAAATTCTCTTTTCTTTTATTGTTTGTCTCAGCTCATTCGGTGCCCATTCCACTCGGTTTGATTCAAAATCCTCTGTTTCCGAGCTGGGTATTTAGTGGTCAAGTTATATAAGCATCTGGGTCTTTCGTTTCTTTAAGCTTTATCTACTAGTAGCTGAGTTTTGTTTGTGAGTGTGAGTGTAAAGGCTAACAAACAGATACCGCCACTGTCTTCCATTTTTGCTAATGATGGGTCTGGTTTTCTGATTTTGAGCTTTTTGTTTGAATAAGGGAAGTTTTAAGAAATAAGTTCATTTGAGAATGGCTTGTGTTCGTATTGGTTATGGTCTTTCCATCGATGGATACTGGTTGGGCAAAGAAGGTAGAAGTTTTTAGTATAACTGCGAATAGACTATAGAATATGGCAAGAAATAGTTTCATGCTCTGGAAAGTTGGTCTGCTGGTTCTAGCGTTGATGGAGACTTCTTCTGCTACTCTTTCTCCAGCTGGTATAAACTATGAAGGTCAGTTCTCGAATTATATTTAATTGAACTCCTTTCTCTTTCTTCCACAATTTATTTCCTGAAGAAAAGAAATCCCGTTGGGTGAATTGGAATTTCTTTTTTGTTTTTGTTTTTGGTTTTTTGTAATTTTTGTAATTTCTTTTTTTCATACACGGATACTTACTTTCTCTATTTTCCTCTGAAATTTCCACAGTTGTAGCTTTGATGGCTATTAAAAGTGGGCTTTTTGATCCACATAATGTTCTGGATAATTGGGATATTAATTCCGTAGATCCCTGTAGCTGGAGGATGGTTACTTGTTCTGCCGATGGCTATGTATCCGTTTTGTAAGTTTTGTATTCCCTTCGAAAGTTGCCAGCATCTTCCAATTAGATTTTCGTCAAAGAAAAGCTGATTTTTTTTTTTTTGGTCACAGGGCAGCGCCAAGCCAGAACTTTTCCGGGACCTTATCACCGGGGATTGGAAACCTCAGTAACTTGCAATCTGTGTAAGTTATTACAACGTTATCACTTATCTTAGAATTTGACCTTGTTTTTTCTTGGCAGTTGGGTATAACATCGGTTTTGTTGATTGTTTCTGGTCTTAATTTACTCCATCTTTTTTCAAATCTTCACAACAAGTTTCTTCCGCTTAAGAGTTTTAATTGGGCAGTGCTACAAAATTCAAGTTGAATCTTAAATCGTGGTTTTAAAATGTGTAGGCTACTGCAGAACAATAATATCTCAGGTCCAATTCCTGCTACCATTGGAAAGTTGGAGAAGCTTCAGACGTTAGATCTCTCCAACAATACATTCAATGGCGATATACCTAGTTCCTTGGGGGGCCTCAAGAACCTGAATTATTTGTAAGTTCCATAACCTCCATACTGTTCTTGTGATCCAACATACTCGAATTGGACATTGTGCAATTTACTACCTGCTTAATTGTTTAGCTTTTGGAACTCTAATAGCTTTAACATTGTTTTCTGAGCGAGTCAGGAGGTTAAACAATAACAGCCTTTCTGGATCCTGTCCTGAGTCCCTGTCCAATATCGAAGGTCTTACTCTCATGTATGTACTTGTCCTTTGCAGTCGGTAATTTACTCTTCCATCCACATATTTTATAAGAAATATGTATTCACTTTTGTAATTTGAACATGTAGAGATCTTTCTTTTAACAATCTCAGTGGTACCTTGCCAAAAATACCCGCAAGAACTTTCAAGTGAGCCATTCTTCCAACTTTCTATCAATTGCTGAATTTCCATTAAGAAGTTTGTAATTGTAATAGTTGACAGTCTCTTGCTATTTCCTCTTTCAGAATTTTCGGTAACCCTTTAATTTGCGGGGCTAAGGCTGCAAACAATTGTTCTGCTATGTTTCTAGAGCCACCGTCCTTCCCCCCAGATGAGCTAAAAGGTGTTTATGACCGTGTTATATATTTTTAATTTTCCATCTCAGCTTGATTCTCAATTGCATTTATCTGACGTGCTTTGGATCTGATTTCTTGTAACTTAGGACAATCAGACTCTGAAAGAAAAGGCCACAATGTGGCGATTGCTTTTGGAGCAAGTTTTGGTGCTGTCTTTTTCATCATTCTTGTTGTTGGTTTAGTTGTTTGGTGGCGATACAGACACAACCAGCAGATTTTCTTTGATGTCAATGGTTAGTTGCTTCCTATTCTTTGTTTTCCATTTCTTAGTGTATCAGCATTACTAAGAGAGATTGTGCTGTAGCTCTCATGTTTGTATCCATCCGCGAGATTATGATTCACATTGTATTGGAAATGATGTTTGTCAAATTCAAGTTTTATCACCAATTGTACAAAAAACTTAACCTGATGGAAGAAGTGATTTAATCATTTAATTAATACATCTGACACTCTCTCTTATATGTGTGCTAGACTTTCTTTAATTGGAATATTTAATAATGGGGTAAAACGTGCACTCATGTTTGGACTTTGAACTTGGGACCATTGCCATACCATTACATCACTGATTATCCAAAACTTTTAAGCTGATGGGAAGAAGTACCGCACTGTTATAGCTTAGCTGCAGTGAACCATTTACTACTATACATGCTATTATTTAGTGTATATTTCTGTGGGTGCCCTAACATGGAGTATATTTAACATCCAGAGGTCTGTTCATGGAATTTCATCTGTAGTTACTTGTTTGATCTCATGATTTCTAATAGCATTTTCAGTTTTCTAAAACATTATCGTGGCTGAGTATTATTCTCTCTATAATTATTCCACATGGTGGTGAAAGCATTTTGAGCTCCTGGAATAGCTACTGTTCTAGAATCTTGGCATTTAATCATAGTGGGAATTAGCCAATATGAACACAGTGTGGCAGTAGTAAGATGACTTGTGAATAGTAGTGAGATGGTTTGAGTTGAGTATTTATTGGGTTTTGGGAAAGGGGAGAGAGAAAAGTTGAATAAAAATATTATAAAGTTAAAAATATAATTTTTTAATATAATTTTTATTTTGGGATGTGAAAAAGTTGAATTGTTTTTATTTGAAAATTTTAAAAGTTGTAATGATTAGTTTGTAAGAGTTTGTGTTTGAATGATATTTAGAAAGGAAATGAGATGAAATAAGATGAGATAAGATGAGATGAGATGAGATGAGATGGAAATTGTTACCAAACATCCCCTTAGTGTCATACTGAATCTACTGATATTATTGATTTGGGATTATACTGTTTTCTTTACGAACTCCTTATGAATCTTGTCTGCTTGCATGTAAGGGTTTTGTTTTCTGATTTCTGATTATTGCTGCATTCTCAGTTGCAGATCAATATGACCCGGAGGTATGCCTTGGCCATTTGAAAAGGTATGCATTTAAGGAGCTTCGAGCTGCAACTGACCACTTCAGCTCAAAGAATATTCTAGGGAGAGGTGGTTTTGGGATTGTATACAAGGGATGCTTGAACGATGGAACTCTGGTGGCAGTTAAAAGGCTGAAGGACTTTAATGCAGCTGCTGGTGAAATTCAATTTCAGACGGAAGTTGAGATGATAAGTTTGGCCGTCCATCGGAATCTTCTCAGGCTTTGCGGGTTCTGTTCGACTGAGAATGAGCGGCTCCTTGTTTACCCCTATATGCCCAATGGAAGTGTAGCCTCTCGGCTAAGAGGTTAGCTAATAGGGCACTAGTTGTTGGTTATTTTTCTGATCCTTGCTTGTATATCTTTCTAACCTTAAAATTGTTAAAACTTTGGCCACATCTAGTGCATGGAACAAAAGTTGCTGCACCCATGCAACTTGGCCTCGTTTATTTTCACAAATCTTTTCATTTTATCTCATTTCATCTAATCATTACAACTTTCTCAAATTTCCACACAAATTGAAATAAACAATTCAATTTTTTCAAATTCCAAAACAAAAATAATATTAAAAATATATATCTAACAATATTTTATTCAATTTTTATCTCAATTCATCTCATCTCATCACATCACATCTGCGAAACCAAACGAGAGCTAAATCCTTATCCATGCAACTCATACTCTCGGCTAAGAGGTTAGCTAATAGAGCACTAGTTGGTGGTTATTTTTCTGATTCTTGCTTGTATATCTTTCTCACCTTAGAATTGTTAAAACTTTGGCCACATCTAATGCGTGGAACAAAAGTTGCTGCATCCACGCAACTTGAAATCCTTATCCACTACTGGTTCTTACCTCGTCAAACATGGTTTCAGCTGGAAACAACAAACATCCCACTTGCTGTTGCGCTGGCCTAGTGGGAATACATCACCTCAGCTATCAATTCTTTGCAAGCATCCTCAAATGCCATAATGATTGCTTCCAAATCCCACGATTAATTTACTACTAGTGTTGTATAATGGTGCCCCCTTGGCATTCTATAATCTTTCTAGCCTATCTAGCTTCCAACACCGTGTACTTTTCAGCTAACCAGATTGGTCCAGACTTCCATCACTACACTGTAAATGTCTCATGAAATGTAACATAATCATCCAGAATTTTAAAATTCTGTAATTTTTCCTTTCTAAGACTTAGCATTCATATTTACTGCTGCTCAAATTTATGTGCATGCATCTAATAATAGCCTTTAGAAGTCCTATGAGTTTTTCATTTTCCCTCCTTTTAAAAGTTTGATCAGAAGTCTCTGTTAGATGAACCACTTTCCTCAAAACGTTAACTTTTTTTTCTTAGGTACTTTCCTCAACACATTAATCTCATTGCTAATGACCCAATTTCATTTTTTTGTCATTATTTTCCAGTCAAGATGGCTATGGTAGCTAATTTGTCAATTAATCCGTGGACCTTTTATCCCTCCATTGTTTCGTAAGTATCCAGGATTTTCAACAGCTCAAAACTAATGACATCATTTTGGACTATTCTTTCAGATCATGTTCAAGGCCGGCCAACTTTAGACTGGACAAGGCGTAAGAGAATAGCTTTAGGTACGGCAAGGGGGCTAGTATATTTGCATGAGCAATGTGACCCAAAAATTATCCACCGTGATGTCAAAGCAGCAAATATTTTGCTCGATGAAGACTATGATGCAGTTGTTGGAGATTTTGGGTTGGCAAAGCTTTTGGATCATAGAGATTCTCATGTCACCACAGCTGTGCGTGGCACTGTTGGCCACATTGCTCCAGAATACTTGTCAACAGGCCAGTCATCGGAAAAGACGGATGTCTTTGGCTTTGGGATTTTGCTCCTAGAGCTCATCACAGGTCAAAAAGCGATAGATTTCGGGCGAGCAGCAAACCAGAAGGGTGTAATGCTTGATTGGGTAACTCTATCTTTCTCTGGGTGTTTTGGTAATTTAGAATAATCTTTGCACGGGGAAAATTGGTAATTTGAATAATGAACCTTTCCTCAACACATAAAATGGAGAGAAGGGTGAGGAAAGTGCTGGGGCCCTGCTGGGAATCACAGGTCATGAATGAAAAATCATGACAGTGGAGTGCCATATAAATTGTTAATGCAATCTAATTATTTCTAGGACTTGTTTTGCACTCTTCATATTTCTCCTAAGATAAAGGTGCTCCTTAAAAGGAGGAGGATACTGTTTAAAAACTTGCGATGTATCATGCTCTTGAAATTAAACCTCCACCGCATAAAAGCTAATAATTCTTCCCATGATTGGCAGAAAAAAAAAAAATCTTCCCATGATTGAGGAATAGGGGGAAAATACCTTAGATTGTTCACTCTTTCCTTATATACATCTTACACTGCATGGCAACTCCTTTGCAGGTCAAGAAGCTCCATCAGGAAGGGAAACTAGGTCAAATGGTAGACAAGGATCTAAAGAGCAATTTTGACAGGGTTGAATTGGAAGAAATTGTTCAGGTTGCCCTCTTATGTACTCAATTTAATCCTTCTTGCCGCCCAAAGATGTCAGAAGTACTAAAAATGTTGGAAGGGGATGGATTAGCTGAGAAGTGGGAAGCCTCACAGAAGGTTGAGACACCAAGGTTTGGATTTTCTGAAACCCCTCTTCAAAGATATTCCAGTTTTATAGAAGAATCTTCACTTGTGGTGGAAGCAATGGAGCTTTCTGGCCCTAGATGACTTTTCTCTTTTATTCTCCCACCTCCCCCTTCTACAACTCCATCATTAAGTGCAGTGATTTGAATGAGAATATATGATTGGTGTTGGAAGCTGCTGAATGCACCTATTAATCTGTATAAAGAAAAAGTAAATTCATGTATAAGTTATCTTTGTTCTTTGTCCTAAAGTTAGTTATTAAACTTCTTCAAAAATAGGAGTCCTGGATATTTGTTCCAGATTGATTTCCTTAAGTTCCTTCCTCAATGTGTTCCTGCAGTAGGTCTTTAAGGTGCTGTAGGGGTGGTTTGGTCCATGATAGAGAGAGTAAAATGAAAGATTCTAGAACTAATGCCAAGCTTAGAACAGATGAAGTGTAATCAGTTCTGATGTAAAGATTTTGAGCACGTCTGCAAGTAGATACTTAGATTCCATCTCAATGTAATCAACTGGACTATCATGCATAAGAGTGATTGGAACATGCGCTGGAAAACCAATGTCCAAGAGAAAATGATGTAACTAGGTCAACTCTAAGGCCTAATTTGTTTTTCGATTTGAGTTGAGTTGAAATAAAAATTGAAATTTGAATAAAATATCATTAGAATATATTCTTTTAATATTATTTTTATTTTGGTATTTGAAAAAATTGAATTGTTTATTTTATTTTGCGGGAATTTGAAAAAATTTGTAATTATTAGATGAGATAAGTTGAGTTGAAATGAACTTAAAAAAACAAACAAAGCCTTAAGCCATCTGAGAGAAAATGAGTATTTTAAAAAGATCCTTGATCCAAAACTCTTAAATTTACATAAGTAAAGAGACATTAAGATTTTTTTATAACTCTTTTTACAGCTCTATTCAGTTTAAATAGATGGCTGTTATGTATGTAAGATCTGATGTTCAACTCAGCTGACAAACCTATTATTTGATGAAGTGATACTGTCACATTATTCCATATAAATTTTACAATTGGAGCCTTAGATCCCAACAATGGGAGATGCCATGGCCCATGGCTTTTTTGTAGACCTCTTGCACTCTTCTCCTTAGTTTTCAGGGTTTTAATTTTGAGCCAGCTTTCAACACATCGGCGGATGCATTATAACGGAGTTTTATATTGAATAACTATGAATTTGGTCATTTAAGTTCATAGTCAACGAATATTATTGGACAATATAAAGCTATAAAAGATTGTGACCGTTCTCTTCTGTATATAATTTATCATGATTAGAGGCTAATTGAAAGCCAATTATTTGTTTATTTCTTGTGCAAGTTTTAAGATCAACTCTAATTATACGCAATCTCTTGGTTTGGTTGTTTGGGTTGGGTTTATTTTTTATTTTTTCTTTGTATCCCCAGTTCTTGTTGTTATCACGATTTTCTTCCGCCATAAGTAAGGATGATTAAAAAATTTGGAGAGAGATTGCTTTTGGACATGAGACCTTAACTCTTATAAAAAAAAAAAACCCTCTAATTATATGCAAAGTCAGTTAATCCAAGTTTTTGATAACCCTTTGCTTCCAACAAAATAGAATTAGGTATTAATAACCATAGCAAAAGCAAGGAGGAAATCAGTTTGTTTATCAAGAAAATTTAGGCTTTGTTTGTTTTCAGAGATGAGATAAGATAAAAATTAAAAAAAGAATAAAATATTGTTGTAAGATATTTTTTTAATATTAGTTTTGTATGAGGATTTGAAAAAATAGTATGAGAATTTGAAAAAGTTAAATTTTTTATTAAATTTTATATGAGAATTTGAAAAAATGTAATGATGTGTTTGGATTTTTGGTCTCATCCTTGAGATGTGTTTGAGTTTAAAAACATCTTTTATTGCTTGAACAACCATTGGAACAATATCTTGACCCCCTCAACAGTTCTGCCTTGAAAAAAATGTGTGTTATAATCATTCCCTCCAAGTTCTGCCTCAAATAAGCCTGTTTTATGATTTTTTGACCGAAACATCAAAGAGAAAAAAAGTGTGAAAGTATAGACAATAAGCATCATTTGTAAAATTAATCACATCTTGTATTAGGTTGAGGGACTAATCATGATCATTTATTCTTATATGCAAAAGCACATGTAGGCAAGGCAATAGAACCAGCCACACCAAAGTTCTTTCTAGTACCATTAAAGAAGGGCACATCCTTATTCAAATAGCAGAGCTGTATGGTAAAAGAAAAATTAGTGTAATCAAAGTATAATTAACCCTATAGTCGGGATTTTGAGGTGATTCTCATATATGAACTCAAGTTTTTTTTTTTTTTTTATTGAAATAATATATGAATGCGAGTTATATAATGTAGAATCCCATTCTTTACGAATGAACGAGTATAATTTACTTGCACGCCCACCACATGGTGTGTCCAAGCTAATAAAATATTCAAACATAATCAATAGTACTGCAGGTTAGCCAAAAGATCATCAAATTGAAGGAAAAAATTAATACAAATCTGAAGCTTGCCCTAGGAAAGTGATCGAGTTAATAGAGAGAACTAATGTTTGATGGAGACTGTCAATTGGATCAATGGCTAGGATTGCGCCAGAGTTGCAATATTAAGATAGGGCTTTTGGAAGTTTATTTTGTATTTTCTTATTTGCATATTTTAATTACCGAATATTATAATTAGCTGATATAAGAATATATTGTGGTGAGACCCACTAGTCAGTAATCATTTTATAATTTGTTATGCATCCCTTATAAGAGACAGTATAGTGTAGTGTTACTTTCATCCTAAAGATTCTTAAAAAAGTTTACTTTTTCTACCTTTCTTCCAGAAGTCTCTTCTCTCGAAGTGAAAATCTCTATTTTCCGTAATTATATTTGTGTTACAATTGGTATCTAGAGTCAATTCCTATTTTACTCAATCATGGTAGAAAATATACAGTTATAAAAGAGTTACAATTCTCTTAAGAAAAATACAGAATCCCACTTTAAAACTATTGAAACTAGATGATTGTTCTGAGATGCCACATGGGTGGCCCAACAGATATCCATTCTCATTTTAATGGGGATAACCTAGAGGGCTAGCTCTACAAGGTAAAACACTTACTTTGCATTTCACAATACTTTACCTTAACATAGATTTGGTTTTTTCCCATATGGAGGGCAAGGCTCTTACATGGTTTCAAGACTTGGATAAATTTGGAGGGATTGTGGATTGGCAATCTTTTGAGAAAGCTTTGCTCAATACGTTTAGGCCAAATTGTTTTGATGACCCCATAGAGATCCTCACACCCTTCAAACATATTGGATCTATTGAGGATTACAAGACCTAGTTCGAAAATTAATCAAATAGATTAAGGGGCTTGTTTGACCATTATAAATTAAGCTGCCTCATTAGTGGCCTTAAGGAGAAAATTCAGTTGCTTGTATGAATGTTCAACCCTTACAACCTCATCTCTTTGCCTATAACTTAGCTAAAATTAAGGAAAAGCATGTGAATCTCACTAAAAAGAATGCTAAAGGGACCCTTATGTACTCCTCTGACTCATGCTTACTCAAACCCCAAAATAAACCATCCAATTTCCAGAAAAATCCAACCAAAGATCTTTTATTAGTCTAGAAAATTAGCAAACACCGTATGAAAAATAGAAGAGACAAGTGCATTCGCTACTACTGTAAGGCTAAATGGGGTCCTGACCATAAGTGCTAGAAGGAAAAGCTATATTTGATTGAGGAGATTTATGATATTGTGGAGGGAAGGAGTTTGGTGAAGGGCGCCAAAAGCTAACTAATGTAGAAAAGGGGCAACAGAAGGTGGGTTTGGATTTATGAACCCTTACGAAAAATTTTGAGATTTCCTTGCATGCCATAATGGAGTCAATAAATCCTAAAACAATGCGAGTTAGAGCTAAATTTGAAAAAAGTGGAATTGTAGTTGTCATTGATAAATGGAGTATACACGATTTCCTAGACCCTCCCTTGTGTATTTAGGGGTTGTTTTTAAAATTGATGTTTATCTTTTGAGTTTGGCAAGTTGTGATATATTTCTTGGAGTGGCTTGGTTGGAGATATTATTTGAAATTTCTAGGAATTATCTATGCAATTTGTGAATACAAGCTAGAAGATAATGTTCAAAGGATTAATGAACATAAACTTGATTTAAGTAGGGAGATTATCTGATTGTGATAGATGGGAGAATAAAGGTATTTTGCTGCAAGCATTAGAAGATACCACTAAACCACTTACCAGAGCTACCAAACTTACTGGAACAATTCCAAAATGTCTTTTCTAAACCTAAAACCTTACCACCACATAGAGCCCATGACCATTCAATAGTGTTATAGCCATGCACCAAACCAATCTCAATAAGACCATAATGTTACCTATTTTTTCAAAAAGATGAGATTGAAAAAATTATTAAAGTACTGTTGAATTCTGAGGTAATATAGTCTAGTTAGAGCCCCTATTCCTCCACAATACACTGTTGGTTAGAAAAGCATATGGCTCTTAGAGGTTATGTGTTGATGATAGGGCCCCTAAAAATACCACTATAAAGTTAATAGCTGAAAGAGCATGGTTCCCACAGGAACACGCATACTGTCTCATCCAAAATTCTAGTATAAAAGTCAATCCTCAAGCATGAAGAAGTTTCTTTGAACTCTTTAAAGTCAAGCACAAACTTCTGAAATAATATACTAATTTAGGCATCGGAGACTCTTCACCCTCACCAAGGTCCCCCACTCTTTGTGTCTTCTTTGTATGTGTAGGATCAAACCCAAAGACTCGAGTTGCTAGGATCTGGTCCAAAAGAATACCAAACATGACGTCAACAATAAGTATTGATATTAAATTATTATTATATAATTATTTATCCTCATATATTAAGTTACATACTTACATATAATATACGATATAAGTATAAGAGCACACTTTTGATATATATATATATATATATGAAATATAGATGCTTAAAAAAAAAAACTTTTTTACACATTTTTGGCATAATTTTTTCAGTTAGGCTAGAAAACCCAACTAGCCTAATAAAAGAGCCCTAAACTGAATCATACAAGTAAAATCGAACCTAACTAGACCGAAATTGAAAAATTTGAAACTTTTGATTTCCTGTATGAAACGATTTGTATCGATTTTTAAAATCCAAAAATTGACTTAGAGCTATTTTGTTCATATGTCCAAAACTGGACTGAATTGAACCAATTAAACTCTAAAGTTTCAACTTTAGACTAAGATTTATTAGATGTGACAAGTATCAAGTCAGTTTGTTGCTGATTTCTATTCTCAACTTAATAATATATGAGTATAACTATCTACTGCAAATCCTTAGATGAACTTATGAAGATATTGAACTATTAGCGGCCTACCATGATTGTTATAACTTTATGCACTTCACAATAGTCCTTTGTGAGGACTTTGAGTCTATGTGGGCCTCTCTCTTTCATCACATACCATTTCCAACTTTGAGGCTACTGTTGTCCAGCTCATTTCTAAACAAAAATCGGTGATCTACAACAAAGTTACAATTTCTATATTTTGTCATAGCTGCTAACTCTCAAGTGTCTTCTAAATCTTCTTTTGGCATTACCTCTGGATCTTCATCATCCCTATTGTCAACAAAGACTGCTTTATGTAGATATTGCAAATGCCCAAGCCATTATGTCTTCGAGTGTTGCAAACTACAATACAAGAATCAAGGAGAGACCTCTAACTCATAGCTTGCTATCAAAGCTTTCACTTCTCCTTTTGCACTAGAGTATTCTTCTTAGTCCACTACACTCACTGTAGGTGAAATTGAGGCATTAATTTATCAAATGTTATCTCAATTTTCTTCTGCCTTGTCCGTCACCTCAGGTAAATCTTCTTAGATTATTGACTCTACGTGTTGTAGTCACATGGCCTTTGATCCAAACCATATCTTATAAAAAATTTGTACTCATCTAATCCTGTCATTCACATTACTGATAGTTTTTGTTTGCTTGTTTGGAATAAAGGGTTTATTTCTCTTTCAACACTATCTTTTGCAAACACATTGATGATGGTTCTCATTTGCTTGTCAAATAACCTTTGACCATTTCTTAAATCTCCTTTTTGTTGGTAACTTTGTGAGTTAGTTTTATGCTTACCTTTTTCAATAAAAGTGTTGATGTACAAGATCCTCATACGGGTAAGCTCATTAGGGCCAGCCCAAAGATTGGATGTATACTCGAGCTCTTTTGTTTGCAGATTCCCTTTTATGCATCTATATTTATTGCTGCTCTCACCATTTCCTCCTGTTTATGGCATTCTCGATTGGGTCCCATCTCTTTTTCCCGTGTTTAGTTTTTAGTCTTTGAAGGTTGTTTAAGGTATGTAGATTTTGAATCTTTTTATTGTGTTTCATGTCAACTTGGAAAATAAACACTTTTATCATTCAATAAAAGTGACTCATTTTCCTCCACATCTTTTGATTTGATTCATTGTAATATTTGGGTCTAACTCCAACTCCTACATAGGGAATATCTCATTCTTTTGTTATATTTGTTGATGATTATTTCCATTGTACTTGGATGTATCTCTTATAACATCATTTTGAACTTGTTCACATTTATCAAAGCTTTCAAAAATGGTACAACTTAATTTTATGGTACCATCAATTTTAATTCCATGGAATATAATGACAAATATTTTCAAGATTTATTGAGTCAACAACGAACAATCTCTCCTCGTTCATGCCTCATATACTTCTCAACAAAATGGATGAGCAAAATGGAAACGCCATCACATTCTAGGCATTGTAAGAGCCTTTTTTATTTCTTCTTCTTTTATTGAAGAATTTTAGGGTGAGATTGCTCTAATTGCTATCTATACTATCCAATTGTGTTCCTTCTCCTACCATTCATTCTCCTCTCAAGCTTCTCTATAGAAAGATATATGATTACTCGTTATTTCAAGTATTTAGTTGTGTATGTCTTGTTACTCTTCCTCCACATAAGTGCATGAAATTTAAGTCACTTGTGTTGATTTCTTAGTTAGAGCACCACGAAAAAAGGCTACCATTGCTATGACCCAAAACTTATATATGAGGCTAGTGCTCTATTTGACAGAAAACTATTTTAGATGAGTTGAATGACCTTAACAAAACTTATATATGAGACCTAGTGGATCTTCCACATAAAAAAATTGTAGTTGGATATAAGTGTATCTACAAAATTATGGCCTAGGCATGGATTCGTGGAAAGTTATATAGCACGTTTTGTGGTAAAAGATTTTGCCTAAGAGTATGGTATTGATTATGAGGAAATATATACTCCTATTGCAAAACTCACATTTTTTAGATCAATAACTGCAATAATAGTTATTTTCAAATGGAATTATTTTAGATTGATGTCGGAAATGAATTTCTCATTGGTGATCTTGTAGAAAAAATACATATACACCCTCCACTTGGCTATGAACATCCTTCACATAAAGTCAGTCGTCTTTATCTTTGTCGTACTCTCTATGGGCTCAAGCAAACTCGTTGTGCTTGATTTATGATGCAGGGAGATCCAAGTCAGATGATGTTGAGCTGTTAGATTATAAGTTGATAGCGCTGAGATACCATGAGTTGGCAGATTAACGCTTAGGTGGTAAGTGATCGTGATCATTTTTTAATTGGGTTAGTTTTGGGTGCGTTTAATTATTTTGGCTATAACTTTAGCAACAAGTATCAGAATCACACATAAGACTTTAATTTGAAAAACTCTTTCAACGTGCATGTCGTAACCATAAGGCTACACTCGGTGTGCGAGTTTTCAACATTGAGATCTACTATTTAGCCTTTCAAATCCTCATTTTTAGTTATTTTTCTCCTTATTTGATAATATTTTATTTGTCTATTAGGAAGTAATTCTGAATCTGATTTGGGACAATTTTTGGCAAATTCCTTAATTTATTTTGTATTTGATTTTAGAGTGATTATTGAGATTTGGTAATTTTCATAAAATTACATATCAGACGATTTTGGCTATACAGTTCGGCTTGTGGAGTGATTTTTGACATTGCTTGATTTGATGATATTCAGTTGAATTTTATAGGAGTTTTTCTCTGAGTTTTTGGAGAATTTCTTGTGTTCTTCTCTATGAATCATCTGTTGGAACTAAGTCTGTAGAATAATCGCTATTCTGTCTTGCATCAGTTGGCCAAATTTAGCTATGTGGTTGCTAAGCAAGAATTTTCTTCTTGTTCATATGACAAAACTTTTTCTTCGTGTTACTGATGCTAGTACTATTCTTATTTTTCTTTATGGTGATAATATGATTATTACTAGCGATAACATTTTTGGCAGTAGAGACCTTCAAGATTTTCTCAATCTGAATTTTGGAGAACTTAAGCTATTTTCTAAGACTTGAGGTCACATTGGGGGTAGATGGTTCTTATCTTTCTTTCCCATGCCGAATATGCTTATGATTTACTCTCTAAGGCTGGGTTAACTAATAATAAGATAGTTAGCAGTATTCTGAATAATATGTTAAGCTTTTTGCCACTAATGATATCCTTATTTCATATTCTACTTCTACAGATGGTTGGTTGGTAGTCTCATTTACCTCACTGTTACATGACTATATATTTCTTATGCTATTCATTTAGTTAGTCAATATATGAGTGCAGTGTGCACCACTCATTATTCTGTCATTCTTCATGCTCTGTGCTATATCAAGGGCACTTTATTATATGGACTTCACTTCCCCTCATACTCTTTTTTTGAGCTTTGGGCTTACTTTGATATTGATTAGGCTAGTAATCTCATTGATAGATGCTCATCATTGGCTATTGTTTGTTCTTGGAGTATGAATGAGATATTAGTGTAACAAGAAGTAGTAAGTCTCGATCTAGTATTGAGACTGAGTATCACGCATAGGAGGAGTTCGGTCTGGCCTGGTCTGGTCTGGTCGGTCCTTGGGGGGGGGGGGGGAGTTATGGATCAGACTTGACTTATTTGGTTTAGGGTTTTTCCATCCTAGATAGGACCAAGTATCCCATAAAACTGGATCAAGCCAGTCCCTTTTGGTCTAGTCCGGTCCATTCGGTCCATTTGGTCTTGGACTATGTCCAAAATGGGCCTCAACCCAATCTAGCTTTCGGCCCACTTCACATTTTGTCCAACTTTAAGCTAAAATAATGAAAGATACTACAATTTAAAAAGTACAATTCAAAGAGTCCAAATAAAAGAAAAAAAGAAGTTAAAAAACTAAAAAAACAATCATGAAAGTTAATACAAATTTACAATTTACAAATCTCAATCCATATTACTGATTCACTCTCTAACTTTTTAAGATAATGAGTTAGACACTAATATTAAATGAGTTAACAAAATCAGATTTTTCTAAAAACACCAAAATCAGACATCTTTAATCTTTATGTCCACATACCACATGTAGACCCCATGCTCCAACTATATGTAAAAAATAAAATATTGGGTTGAGTAATCATTATTACAAAATTGAATAAATGAACTGCAATGATGAGAACAAATCTATCAAAATTATATTTGTTTGACTAAGAAAAGGAACAAGCAAGAGGCAAACCAAGGTTTAAACCTCCTACCATCATTGACACAAGGGTACTTCATATTCTCCATTGTCAGACTCTTCCACAAATATTTTTCTTGCAATTTCTACATGGCAATTCTTTTCTTTCCTGATTGTTCCTTATTCACACTTTTATCCTTATTATTAGACATTGATTATACTTTCATACAAACATATGAACACTAATGAGCATGCAGCTCGTGATGTGCACATAGACTTATGAATTATCATTCATAAACATCTAATGAACTAAGAATAAGAATACATCAATCAACCTACCATATATACTTGATATCAGTAGGATAATTCACTAATTTACTCGATACTAAAGGTAAAACTAATTCATTTTCATTAGTAATACTAACTAATATTCTCACCTCATTAATTTTTAATCAACATTGACGTAGGAATCGAATTTGAATTTGACTCCTCCACAGACTCAACAAAGTCCTCTTTAAGTTTTATATATAAAAGTCTAAAACAAAATAAGTTAAATAAAGTTACATAACATAGAAGAAAAAACAAATAAACCACAAAAGATATAAAAAGTAAATTTATTACTTACCCCTATCCATTTGCTTATCAAATTCCTCCACTTCATCCATTGAAGTCCTAAGACTTATTGGAGTAGAAGAATAACAAAACCAATTTTGTGCACATATGATACCTTCAACTAACATTAGATTTAAACTATTTTGGAAAGGGATAAGTATACGATCCGCAATGCTAAATTTAGATTCAGAGGCGACAGTAGATACCAGTATTGCAAATACATCACGTGCAATCTTTGAAAGTATGCGATATTTAATTGCATTCACCTACCACCAATTTAGTAGGTCAAAACCATCATTTTGATCCTCACATTTTTCAGTTAGATATCTTCTAACCTCTAACTTGCTTTCCAAAGAGACTTATAATTATAACTTTGATTTAAATTGGGCCCATCAACTTTACATTTCTAGATGCAAACTTACCAACTGAAGGACTTACATCTTCATGTGGGGAACTCGTCCGTTGTGGAGAAGTAGAACTCCCAGATTCATTTTTCATGTATGCCTCGTACATACGAGTAAATGCATTTTTCACATTCCAACTCAAAATCAATAGCTTTTGCAGGATCATGTGCATACATTTGTCGCAACCCAAAGTCAAGATATCACATCTTGTAACAAGAATAAAGAAGAAACCCAACATACATCAACATATTTTGATTATCCAGATTCTCCTAGTACTTTTCAAACTTTTTCTTCATATTTGTGGCCATTGACCTTACAACGGTGCTTCCTTCTTCACACTCCATGTTAATGCCATTAGCTATACTTACCAACTCCTGAAAAAAAAAATATTGTAAGTTATAGATTCTATTCACCCCCTGAGAAGTGTAGAGTTGCATAATGAAATAATTGAAGAAAACTCACAAACAATTTTATCTTCTCCCAATCAAATGCATTGGGAGGCCTTAACTTCTTTGATTTCTTATTCACTACATCATTTTCATCATCATCATCTCCAATACTACCAAAGAAGACCAGATTTTCTTTCTCCAACCGATTAAAAGCCTTTGCAAAATTTGACGCCCTCTCCAACATAAGATAGGTAGAGTTCCACCTAGTCGATACATTTAGGAAAATATGGCTTTTGGATTAAATCTCTTCCAACCCCACACATTTATTAAATGTACTCCACTTTTAAGAGGGGATTTAACATATTTCACAACACCCTTCATATTCGCAATAGACTCATCATATTCTTTCAAGCATAGACAATTAAATTCAAAATATGAACACAACATTGAATATTTAAAAATTCATATTCCAAAGTTGTGTCCTTCATATCTTGTTTTTTTTTTTCAAATAAACAATGGCCCTATTATGAGAACTTGTATTATCAAGAGTGAGTGGAAGTAACTTCGGTCGCTCCCAATCATGCAAACACATCTCTATACCCTTACCAAGTGTATCACCCTTGTCATTTTCAACCAAAGCAAAAAAAAGAATCCTTTTGTGTAACTTCTAGTCATTATCAATAAAATGTGCTGTGAGACACATATAGTTAAGATTTTGCACGAATGTCCATATATCCGTGGTGAGGGAAATTCATTGCCCTCGAAGAGCATTTCTCAATTTTTTTCTCTCAAAAAAATTATTAAAACATTCCTTGGCAACCATCCAACGGGATGGAATCCCTACCCACTTAGAACAAAACACAAGCATAAATTTCTTAAAGTCCTCCCCTTCAACAAACCTAAAAGGTAACTCATCAAGAATAATCATTTATGCGGCTTGTCAGCAAGCCTCAACACTAAATGCAATAGGTAGAAATGTGCCACTACCACTTCCTCCCATGTGTTCCAACCTAGAGTCGGTTGGGACTTATTCGTGTTCATATCCAGAATTTTTTACATTGCTTCTCAATGTGATACTTTATGGACTTCGTATCATTTTTAATTGTATCACATGCATACAACTATCCATAATAGTTACTTGCAACTCTAGGTTTAGTGGGATCACCATCTGGTACTCTTATAAAGTGATCTCAAACTATAGATCTAATTCTACTACTTTGTGACCTACCAACAGGGGGTGCTATTATTTGTGTTGGACATGGGTGGGGGTGGAGGCATATCTTGACATTGTGTTGTCTTTTGCACATCATTTATAGTAATAGTATTGTGACTATCGTTTGTTGTAGAGTCTATCTAGCAAAATATGCAATCAACAATTTAATTAAATATATAGTTAATAGATAAGTATGCAAGTGACCAAAAATTGAAACTTGATTAGCATGTAAATATTGTGACCTGCTAACAACACCTTCTAAATGTCTACAGTCTACACAGACATGCACATACACAAGGCTGATTGCATGGCCATGCAAATACACACACTTGGTAATATTTTGAGGTTTTCAACAATTTGATTAAATATATAGTGAGGATATAAGTGCCCCCACTGATATGTAAATTTTCCATTAATATGTAAATGATCATCATCTACACTTCTACCCCATAAACAAAAACTACAAATGGCTACCAATACAAACTACAAATAGGTCCAATTTCCATTGATATGCAAATGTGCAATCTACAATTTTTCCTGGGATGCTGAGATGTAACTATGCAATAAACTGCAAATGGCTACCAATGCAACTATCGTCTAGTTTTCGAATTCTAACAAATGATAAAGAAAAACTCACAATACAAATAAAAAATCAAAATAAGGAGAGACTCAAAATCCCAAATCAAACGACTGTCATTTACCATACAAAGTTACAAACCCTAATTAAGTAAAGTCACCCAGCATTTTTCCTTACCTTCAATCAGTTTTTTTCGATTACGACTTGCGAGGGACAAGGAGTTGCGACTTGCGAGAGACACACACACATAGGGAGAGAGAGAGAGAGAGAGAGAGAGAGAGAGAGAGAGAGAGAGAGAGAGGCAGGCTCCAACGGGACGAAAAGGAGGGCTGCAAGTAACTGGGACGGAGAGGATGGGCTAGGGTTTCGAAACGACAATGAGAATTGAGGCTTGAAGAGAAGAGATGAGGCCTGAGGTTAGGGTTTCAAAAATGAAATGAGGAGGCTAGAGGGGCTAATCTTCGAAGATGAGGCCTGAAGAATTCAAAAAGGGCACCGTTTGGATTGAAATTGGTTCCAAACAATGCTATTTAAGTATTAAGGCATTTTAAAAAAATAATTGGGTTGCCATTTCATGCAACCCAGTCCTTAATTAGTTGTAATTGGACTTAAATGGTGCCGTTTAGGTCCATATTTGTACTAAACAATGTTGTACGTTGTTATTTGTTAATTAGAATGTTAGAAAGTTAATTAAAAATAAATTACAAAACAAATTAAACTCCAATATATATAGTTATAGACTTAGTACAATAGTCCAATACTATAACTAATAACTAATAAGTTTAGTCTATACTAGTAGTATTACTAATATACTAGATGTTATTTTAATACTAACATATTAATTTAACTATACTAAATACTAATACATTATGCTATTATAAATTTATATATATACTATAATTTATATTATAAGTCTTATAATATATTAATATATTAATATATACTAGTACTATATATAAGTCTTTAATGTTTATAGTTATACATTAAAGAATATAATAGTACATTGATATTAGATATATATAGTTATACATGTAGTACCAATAGTCTAATACTATAAGTATAGTCTATAGATTCTATACTAGTATTATTACTTTTTACTAATATACTGGTGTTATTTTAATATCAACATGTTAATTTAACTATAATAATATATTTTCATCTAAAAAAAACTATACTAATATATTATACTATTATAAATTTATATATATACTATAATTTATACTACAACTTTTATAATATGTTAATATATTAAATTATTTATATATACTAGTACTATATATTATAGTTATACATTAAAGAATATAATAATACATTGAAACTAATTTACTAAATATATAAAGTTATAGACTTAGTACTAGTCCAATACTATAGTCTATAACTAATGAGTATAGTCTATAATCTATACTAGTAGTCTAGTAGTATTACTAATATACTAAATGTTAGTGATAAATTAGTAATACTCTTATTAGATAATACTTTATGTAGTTATAGTGATTTAATACTAACATATTAAGTTAATTATACTATACTATTATAAATTTATACATATACTATTTTTATAGTTTATACTATAACTCTTATAATATATTAAATGTTAATATATTAAAAATTATTAATGTATACCAGTACTAATACTATATTATAGTTAATAATTATGCATTAGATAATATAATAATACTTTGATACCAAATAATATATAGATAAATAATAAATAATATATATTATATAATTAATTATATACAACTATAATTATATAAATAATATATATAAAAAGTTGAAAAATATATAGTGTACATTTAGTTCGGTGTGGTCCAGGGTGGATAATCTCTAGATCGGGATTGGACCGAACCTATTCGGTTATGTTATTTTTGGACCAAGATCGACCGAATCCATCTTGGGCCGGTCTGGACCGGCCATTACTCTCCCCTAATAGTGCATTGGTCGACAACACCTATGAACTATTGTAGCTACGATGGCTATTAGTAGAAGTGGTGTTCATCAAAATAATAGTTCTTCCATTCACTATGATAAAGATGACTTATATGAAGGTATCAAGCATATTAAAATAAATTTTCATTTTTTCATCATCACTTTCAGCATAGCGCTTTGTATCTTCGCTCCATAACTTCAAAGGATAATATTATTTATATTTTTACAAAATCACATCCACCTGGTTGGTTGTGTAATCTGGTTTCCAAATACCAATTGAGTACCGTACCATCTTGATTTTGAGGGAGGTGTTAGCATGTATTTACCTAATTCAATTAGATTAGTATCTTGCCTAAAATTCTAATAATAATATTATAATACCCTGTAGATCGTCTAGGTCAAATATTACATAGTCAATACACATTGAATTCTAGAGTCTTTTCACATATAGTTTTCTACATGGCTTCAGTGCAGACACCATCATGGTGCCTCTAGTAGCTACCATCCGTGTCACACCTTTTTTTGTAGTAGCCATTGGTGCTCTCTTTAAAACATTTCACACAAAATAGTAATGTGAAGCTCATCAATCCACTGTAGCCTTTTTTCTATAATTAATCATTCAAAATATAGGAGTACTTATATCTTCCGTGTACACGACTCATAATTGACCCATTAGCTTCAATTCCTACTCAATGCATTCAATGGGGACAATCCAATGAGTCTTATTGGTAACAAAGTAGGTATCAAAATTCAAAATCGAAGCGATGCCAAGACAAAGGGGGGTCTAGTCAACCAAAATCATGTAAGAATTTCCATTATGATCAGCTACGGTCAACTTCAAAATTTACATGAAGATAAATACAATTATTTTTCCTTTTAATTCTCCTAGGAAGTTAAACATAAATATATCAATGGATGTCAAGTTTCCATTTTACATATACATGGAACCAACACAAGCATTAAATTATATATGGATGGGGAGACATTCGAGTATGTACATGCATGCACGTACTTATCGTCAATCATCTGCATAGAATTGTCCTGAAAGATTATCCATAACAGCAAATTGCATATTCTCAGATGGTTTCCAATGACGCTTTCTTTGATTTATAAACCAGTTGTTGATCTGCTTCTGATCTAGGCCCGTTGATTCAGCAAGCGCAATCTTATCAGCTTCCTGAATATTCAAGCAAACCAAATCATCAGACTTGTCCATCAATCCAAAACGTTATGAAATTTTACAAACTAAATACTTGATACAAAGAAGATTTTTAACCCTATATCCACGCGTAAAATCGAAGAACAAAAATGGTGCCATATAAAGTATAGACCGAAGAGAGAAATCCCCAAGATCTGAATAATAATAATAATAAAATATCTGGAAAATCTTAGAACTTTTCTAGCTGTAACCCTTTCTCTAAACCAGATGGTCTCCAAGATGACATTTTAGGTTCCCCCGGATTAAAAGTATAAACACCATGTAGTGCCTGGTGTTTATGCAAAGTTTTGAGATAAATGTCAGATGCATGAAATTGCATTGTTTACAGATTTAAGATTTTAAAGAGATGATTTACCGTTGGATATGGCCATTTATAGTGAACACTCCACCACTGAAGCAGTGTTTGCCTTGCTTCTCTTGGTAGCTTTCCTTTCTTCTTCTTCTTTGAGAACTCCAGCTTCAAGCTACCAATGTGGCTGCCAAACTTACGTATAAGCCTGTTTTTAAGATCTTGGTCTTCTACCCCCTGTTTACTTTCCTGAATCTCCATTTCGCCTCCACTAAAATCCTCTTCCGATGATACAGCAGCTTCATCTGGCCAGATGATTCCAAAAACATTAAAAAAGAAGAAGATACTCCAGTATACATGCTTACAGTAGAAACCAAAAATAGAAGCAAGAAAATAATGAAACTCTTTTAAGAAATCCACACAAGGCAATGTAAAGCATTGCAACTATCTCCTTACAAAAAAGAAAAAGAAAAAGAAAACGGAGGTTGAAATTCTTTTTACTTTTCCTGTGCCAATGCAAAACCAGGTGAAAACCTCTTGTCTCCCCCAATTGGGAGGCGCATCTCTCGGATTTAAGCAAGAAAAGATTACCTAAGATATGCTCAGACCAAATCACCATCATGTTGGATTGTGGAGGTATACAAGGGAGTTTGAGACATTTTAAATCTGAGAATATGTAGCTAAAAGTTGATGTCTTTGTGGACATGATTAGACAATGATGGACTTCATATCAAATTCAGAGCACTCAGAGGGTTATTTTGGTAGGTAAGACAACTCCAAAGGTAAATCAAAAGCTTTGAAGAAAGATATAAATATATCCTACACAAAAATTAATATTGTCAAACAAGCTTTGAGCCTATTTTCAACTGAAAATTATTCGATCCATATGAGAATAAAAAAACACTTAATATTATAGCATGAACATAATATAACATGAACATAGTATTACCCAAGACGACTTTGTAAAATAGGGTTTTTAATACTTTAAATCGTTTTGATATCGACTTTTCAAAATTACTTTGCTCTATTCAGAATAAACTAATTAGAAATAAAAAGTATATGCTACACAATCATCCCCACTCTCTCACAATATGAAGTGGCATTGTCCATCAACTTTTGAATTATTTTGTTTTGAAATAATTCAAAATTAGATGAAATTGATAAAAGACTGTAGTACACTGTATTACCAACATGCAAAATTAGGATTATTTGCAAAATCAATACCTGAGTTTTCATGTTTTTGCAGCTCGAAATCTTAATTTTCAACCTTTTCAAAATTAATACCTAGACTTCAGAAAACTCATAAAGCTAACGATACCATGTGGTCAGTCTTTGATTGACTAACACGCTCCAATATTCATGTTAGCCAGTCTAAAGTTGACACATGACATATTAATGTCACGTGCCAGTTCTTCCATCACTCTTTTAACAAGATATTACATAGTTGTATAATTAACTTAAGAGAAATGATTTATACAAAGATCCAAATAAAAAAAATTCCATGCAAGCTTTTGTAAAAAAAAAAAAAAAAAAAGTAGACCGTCTTACAAAATTATATAACAAAATTATTTGTTATTAATAAGAAACGTTTTTTTTTTTACAAATACTTGCATATAATTTCATTATTTAAGGGATGGCTCTACAACCACCACTCTAAGAGCTACCATTAGTTACATTGTCATTTTATTTTTTATTTTTTATTTTTTTACATGTATTTTTAAAAAGTTTTTTTAAAAAAATAAAAAATACAATATTATATATAAAATACTTCATTAATCATCAAATAAAATTGTTTTTAGAAAAAATAAATCAGCTATAACATCAAGCGTAAATACCAGTAGAGAGTAACATTTTTCTTATTTAAGACATCTACCTAGCATTCCTGTTAACCTAAGCCTTGGTTTGGATCAAGAGTGTGATTAAATAGTCTTATTTTATTATTATAATTTTTTTAAATTAAATATAAAATATAATAAATAATTCATTTTTTTTTATTTTAAAAATTTTAAAAATTTTATTTTTATTTTAAATTATTTTATTTCATTTGATCTCGTTATAAACTAAATAATTAACTTTATAATTTTTTAAAATCAAAACTGACAAGATGATTATGTTTTGGTTGAGTGTGAAATGGACCTAAAAGGATGGGTCGTAAGATTGCCCTACTAACATACACCTAGAGAGAAATTGAAGGGGGAGGGCAGCTAGTAGAAGTGGGACCCAGATACAACCTTTCTGACAGATACTCCAGGCTCCAGCGGACAAGGATTTGACCGCCTAATAGAAGGGTACACTGCACACACCACGCCGATGTGGCAAACGAACATAAAAAATTAAAAACTAAAAAATAGCTAAAGTGGGGCCATTTTCAGTGTCTGGTTGCGTCGGTTGTCACTCCTTGTGAGGCTGAGCGCAAGCGAAGATGGTGTGAGATTAGATTGCTGGATATGGATATCTATTCTTAACGTTTATGTTTGCTGAAATCAAAATTTTAAAATATATTATTTTATTATTTAAAATTTTAAAAATATATTTTTAAAATTCTAAAATAAAATTAATATTAAACATATATTTTATAATAATTTTTTTTTTTAATTTTTATTTTATTTCACCTCAAAACAAATCAGAGCTTACATTATTTTGTGAAAAACCCACAACCCAGAGTCTCCACTCGCACTCCACCCCTCATCACACACACTGCCTGTTTGTTTTTCTGTCTCAATCACTTCATCAATCAATTTGGTCAACTCACCATCTCCCCAAGACCCCACTGCGTGTGGCGCAATGTGATGCAGACGAGGAGTTTGATAATGTTCGATAGTATTGCCCAATGAACCAAAATAGACTGTTTATTTCTGATAGCGCTATCAGCCTATCACCGACTACTTTATGCAAGTCTACGGATGGAAGAAATGACCCTAACTAGAGAGAGAATTGGACCTCTCTTCACTGCGTGGCCATAGCAATCAGACCATCAGAGTACACCCAGGTTCTAACGCAGGGAGAAGAATTGATGAGGGTGCCAGTCCCAAACACAGTAAAAGCGGATTACTAAAGTGGAAAAGTGCTTGATTTTTCTTTTGGGTAAACTCAAAAAAGGGGAAAGGAAGTGTCAAAGACTCAGAAGTGTGTACCCAAAAACGACAGGATGGAATGGATGAGGGTGGTGGGGGCCTTGCACCTCAACCAAAAGCTGAAAATGCGGCACGTGCCCATGCACATCATTAAGCGCGAAGACCCACGAACGCCAACTACAGAACAAATGTCCATGGGATTGGGCCAGCAGTGGGCAGGAGCAGTCTAGACAGAAGAAAGCTCAGTGCGTGGGGATGACAAAACTCGGACACAGATAAATACACACACTCTCTCTCTGTCTATCTCCCACACAGAAAGCTGTACATCGCAGCGAAAACTGCGGGCGTCCATGTGAGTTTTACTTACTTGGGCACACTCCTTGACCACCCGCTCGACCCGGGCTTTACATAGCAAAGCTTTAATTTCATCGACCGTTTATTATCCAAAACCCCACCCCCACAATTATTGACACCTCGCGATCACACACTCTTGAGGCTACTCGTAGAAACTTTGAAAGAGAGCCACGGAGACATCGGGAGATCAGACCCCAAAAAAAAGGAAGGAAAACAAAGCCTAAGCACTATTCTATAATATGCTAAAAGAAGAAAACCCCGAACTCATGGACTCTACCCCAGTACCCCAGTGCCCACTATAGCACAGTGCCGTCTAAATTATGCCATGTTAATGGAACTCTTTTTTTTTGTGGGGATGCAAAAGATGTAGATTCAGCTGTGCCCTTGCATGCAGAAAAAAGACAAGTACCAGGAATATGAACTACCTGACTAACAAAGACATTAATAATTAATGCCAGTATGCATCCACCAAAAGCAACAGAAATAAGCAAATGCAGTATGTAAAGATCGTTTTGCCAACCCACAAAAGAAGAGGGATACAGGAAATGAATACATGAATTGTAGTTATTGGAACACTATATTTGTCTCTGAAATGCAAATCACACTACTTTCATTTCTAGGAGTGATAATCGCAAACAGAAGCTGAAATGTCTTGTTCTCCATTTTCCTTTTTGTGATAAGCATGTCAAAACTAAAATATCTTATGTGTTCTAAAGATAACAGTACTGAAGATGCAAGAGCAGCATCATCATATCACAGAGACTCTGGGGACTTATCAATCAGGAAAGCCAAAATATGGACTCATTAGTTTCTTGTTTTCAAAGAACTTATTTTTGTTTTTGCAGGATCACAAAGGAATCGTATCAAACAAAAGCTTCTCTTACTTAATTACCAGCCGGAATGCCAACCAACTCAAACTGACCTAAAACCGGAGGGTGTAATTGCATAGGCTAATGAATCTATCGACCAATAAACAAATGAATTCATTAATCAAAAGAAAGCCAAAGAATGCAACAACTTGCCAGTAAGCAACAATAAATATATGCTTAAATGCTAAAAGTTTGTAAGTTAAGAGAAGCAAACGTCTCTTATAGGTCATTAATAACACGAGAATATATGCCTACAGAATTTCCAATGTTTCAACATCTGTAATGGTCGGATATCAGAAAGAATTTTATCCCTTTTCTTGTATTTTTGGCAAGTTAAGGAATCATACTTTTGCAAAAGAGGAATCAAGGGAACCCACGAAAACAAAGGTACAGGAAGGAAATTATAATAATGATTATAAAGCATCAACAAAAAGTTGAATTGTACTTCCAAATAAAAGCAATGACAGTAGCCAAACATAACTAACCAGATTTTGTTGAGAAATATTAATAACCAGATTACCATGGTTTACATACTTTTAGCAAAATATCATAAAATATCTTCAGCACTATCTATAGAACAATTAAGGCTGCATACACGCCACCCTTAAGGGTGGTGCTCGATGTTCTTTGGATTGTAACTCTCATATGGTTTGGCATACGCTAGGTCTTGGGTCCGAATTCGAATATGGATTTATCTTAGACTTTTAACATTTACCATCTAAGGATTCATTGAAGTTCCTAGTGGAGTTGTGATCTATAGGCTATGGCTCAAACCCGATTTGATGGAGTGCATGTGGCTTCCTGCGATCACCCCTATACAGTTCCTAGAAAGTAAGTTACTTATATATTTATGCACAGATTCTAAGGAGACCTCCAGTTATCCTCGCATGCCATTTTCACCAAGAAAAAAAAATGCAGCTATATCCATGCCAATAGTAAGAGATCCACTCCTGTGCAACTGGAAATCGCAACATCCTTTTTTGACACTTGAAATAAGCAATCTATGTTTATATAACTAAATGTATGGAAAAGTCAGTGTCATTAAGAATCAATAAACTTTGTAATTAACTGGATGCAAGGAAGCAAAAAGCAGCATCAAATCTTCATGCCAAAAGGTAAGAACGTCCTTTCAAAAACAACAGCGATGTATCATCATGATATGTAAGCTTAGTGTGCCAATTTTTTCTTGATGATAATGAGAATGACTAACTGAATGAATTCCATTTAAGTTGGTTAAATTATTTTCAAACTACCCAAAACAATTTCCGAGAAAGTACAGATGTAACTTTAGCTGCCAAGCAGAATTTCAGCCGTTGGACTAATCCCAATGTTCATTTTTCATGTCCAATCATCTGTAATGGTTTCCTCATGCTCTATCGGAACTTTTTTTTTTTTAAATGGCTCAATCGGAACTTGAAATTATAATAAAGCAACCAGACCAGGCATCAATGCATGCCATTACTGTCAACTAAAATTTTTGGCAGGCTCATGTAATTTACAACAGATGCATTAAATGGATGCAATAAAATAAAAGGTACCAACATGTTGTGTCTTACAGTTTTTAATCATTTGTGCTAGAGGAGAGAGAACAGACAATGCTCCATCCAATCAGATCAAAGAGGTACCCATCCCAAAAGATCTAACAAATTAGATGCTGATAGTATTGGAGAACATAGCTGGTATACTTTAAGTACTTTTTCCTTCTAATCTGGTGTACTTTAAGTACTTAACTTACTTTATAAAGTAGATTAAGCAGCAAATTAATAAACAAAACGGAAGGCTCAATGAAGGATTTCATATAACATGAAGAAAGAGATAAAATGCCACCCCCATCTCACTCTTTCCTCCGACATCTATTCATGATAAAACAAAAGCTTGCCATTTTTTTTTTCTTTCAGTTTGCTAATTGAAATGCCGGAAAAAGCTGATAAGAAGAAGTGGATTTAATTATTTAACTTATACTTTCTTTCATATATGACTGAGTCATATTATGCCTTAATAAATAGACAACACATGGAGTAGTTAATTAAATAGAGTGTAAAGCGTGGAATTAAGATTCAAGTTCTGGACTCATACTCTAACATCATGTTAAATCATAATTTTTTTCAAGAAGTTTAAATAGAACATGAGAATCTAATGATTTAATTTTTGTTCTAACAAGGAAAATCCACATGGATGATATGAATTTTCTAACTTTACACAAATTACGATTGTTTCTCGTCATAATATAGACAAACTTAAATCTTTTCAATTTGTGGGCACTTTTTTCAAGTGAAAAATGGGTACAATTCATGTAACATAGATTCAATTACTGAATTTCAACCCTTTACATTTGAACTCTAGTATTGGTAACTAGAACAAAACCACATTAACAGATGACTCATATTCAAGAGATACTCGTTCAATCTAACATGCATGAACTTCATAGACATATATGATCATTACTTCGAAGATAACAAATAAGGGGTATGCAAGCAATCCTATAAGCTTTATCAATCTATTAACATGAAGTTAGAAACTTTCTCCATTGATATGTATAGAGCCATGTGTTCGAAGAATAAATAGAACTCATTTAATTAAGTTTAAATGATATTATTCGAGTATGATAACATTATGGCAGCTTTCAAAGTTGTTTTCCAATTAACCATTGCATTCCCTAAGCTGAAAAATTAAAAGAATGAGAAAGCATCTGTCTGCCGAGAGAGAGAGGTCACTAGAGAGGGAGAAATCCCATTTGAAGAGCACGCGAGGAAGAAGTGCCCTATTTGGAAGAAGCTTTAAAACTGGATTCTCTAACAGTAATGGTTATACAGAAAGAAACATGAAATGTCAGTGTTCTGTCATTTAAACTACTATTGGATGTGTCTTAGTCATTACTAATTCCTGAAACGTCAAAATCAGAATCTCCAGTTCAAACGAAACAATAAACTGGAAAGAGAAAAGAAAGGTTTTTTACACAGTAAAAGCAATCCCAAATCCCAGTAGGTCATAATCCCAAGCAACGATTAGTGGATAGAAACATGCGCTGATCTAATTAAGAAGTGGGTCTCTATTTCTCTAGGGTTTTTGTTTGTTTGGCTGATAATTTCCATATCCGAGACTTTTCGTTACAGTTCCACGAGTATTATCGATCTCCGTTATTTTCAGAAACAAGAAAATTAAATACAGAGACTAGTACATGGAAAGTGAAGGCTTTTCGTTCATATGGGTTTCCTATGCTAACGTGAGTAGAAACCACTGTATCGTGCGCATTAGAGAAGACAATGAAGACTATAGGTAATTATTTCTTCTGTTTCTTAAGACGAGAAGCATAAATTGCAGTAATCTGTGCTGCACTAAAAGCAGTAAATAATCTAGGATACGATTCATTAAGAAATAACTTACTACTATAAAAGTTAAAGCATCCTAATTCCGATTTCGGAGAGACACAGACAGAGAGAGAGAGACTGACCGGGAAGGCTTCTATTGGAGGCACCTATGCAGAGATTCGTGAGCTGCATTTCGATCTTGTTCAGGAATGTGGTTGCCTCTTCTAAAGGCCTCGCGAGATCGGACTTGTACTTTACCAACATGTCACAGTAGGTTTCCTTCAGACATACAATGAAAGCGAAATAACTTAAGAAGCAATTCATGAAGACAAAAGCCCATAGAGAGAGAGAGAGAGAGAGAGAGACCATGAACTCGTCGAGCTCGGGATCGGCTCCTAAACACGAAGAAACAGCGTATCGACTACAAAGCCCGTTTTCTCGGCGGATTTCATCTAACAAACTTGCTATCTCCGGAGGCGCTCCTACCTTCAAAAAGACCACCATTTCGATACAACAAAATTCGAGACTCAGCTTTCTCTACCTTTAGAAATCCCAAGAAGTTAAGCTCGTAACGCATGGTTCGCCATGTATTCAAAAAGAAAAAATATAACTCCTAAAATTCTTCCTTCAAACTTAGAATTAACTGGGAGAAAATGGGAAAGGACCTGATGAACCTTATCAAAGTCAATATCAGCAGAGATACTGTAACACTATCACCAGGCAGGTTGCAATTAAAAGCCAAACAAACTGCAGGAACCTTAAAATTCCACAACCATTTACTCTTCCAGCTGTAGTACATAGTACTTGACCCAGACAGACGCATAATAACTACATATAATTGAAATTTGAAAAATCCCAAATGAAAAACATGCTTTATAAGGTTAACAAAACCAAGTTTTGAGTAGTTTGTGGCAACAAATATACGACAGAAAACCAGCGACCAGAACCAACGAAAGGCAGGACTAGGAGCTACACCTGCTGCTGGTTTTTGCACCAGGAAAGACGAGGAGGTCGTTATTATTCACCTTTTGGCAATCGATGTAAGCTTGAATCAACCGAGGATAGCAAGGATGGGAGACGATTTTGGCTTTGATCATGCTGGACATGTCCTCCTCCCGTTGAATTTCGGGGGCGATGGAAGCGGCCTCCGATGCTACCGAGAAGGGCGGCTCGTCGGATCCGAATATGGGAACACGATCGTCGCGGAGGGTAGTCTCCGACGAAAAGAAGCTCTGGTAGTAATCGGCCGGTGGAAGGTATAAATTTTCCGGGTACGAAAGCGTCTTGTAGCTGTCCGAGTACTCGGCCATTGAGTTCAGACCGTACATTTCATCCATCCCTAGCACTCCTTAGCTATCCTGTCCTTCTTCTGTCGTCGACCTTCCAGGTAAAACGATGGAAGCAGACAATTCGATATGATGCAAAACAAGAAGGAGTACTTGAGAATTCTTTCTTAAAAATAACGAACAGTAAAAAACTCAAAATTTGCTTTCTTCTTTATATATATATATATATATACATAAATATTGTTTGTTTTTGACAGAGAGATTTGATGGAAGTAGATCAGTAGCTAGCAGAGAGAACTGCAAGTGTTGTTGGGGCGTGTGCACTTTTTCTCTCTCTTTTCTCTTTTTGGCGAACAAGCTAGCGAAGGAAGATGTTTGAGAGGAAGAGGATGAAAGATTTGGGGAGGTTGAGGGGTCCCTTCGTCATACACTTTTTTACCCTTTATATATTTATTTTGTTTTAAATTAATTATAGCAAGTAATTAACATTAGAGGGTTGATTAATCAATAAAAACCACGTGTGCGCAGTCAAATTGTAAGTACCCCCCTCAGGGCCTCAGACATGACCTTTTAAGAGTAATGATACTAATTTTTATTATTCTTTGTATAATTAGAATTTTTATTTTTATTTTATTATTTTTTTAGTATTATTTTTAACATTTTTAATCATTAAAAAATTATAAAAATTATACAATTTTATTCAGAGATACTTAAAATTCTTTTAAAAAAATAATAAGAAATAATAGAATGATACACTATCATCATTCTTCTCTTAATCCTCATTAATACTAATTGCTAACACCTCACAACTATTCTATAAATAGCAATGTTTCAACCGCGCGCCCTTCCTCCCACTCTCCTTTTCTAATGAGAGCGTTGCACTACCTTGATTCCCCCCACCAGCCCACCACTGATCTTCTTTAACAAAATGTCACCATGCAAATTAACACTCATAAACAATAACATTAACACATATTAAGTTTTGGTTTTTACTTAATTTCTTTTATAAATAAGATCCCTCCATTAAACTAATATATATTTATATATAGGATGACAAAATATGATGTCGTTCTAATGAATATATATATCGTTAAAAGACAAAATAATAAGATACAAATTGAATAATGAGATAAGATTAGATAGTTTTAAATAAAAATTAAAAATTAAATAAAATAATTTTAAAATATTATGTTTTGGAATTTAAAAAAAAAAGATAATTCATTAAATTTATTATAGAAATTTAATAAAGTTATAATGATAAGATAAAATGAATAATATAAGATAAAATGTAATATTTTCACTATCTAAACGAGATCTATTTTTTTTCTTTCGAACTAAAATGAAGAAAATGAAAGAGAAAAATCTGAGGACCAACATCAAAGTAGAAAACACAAAAATAGATATTGGTTATAATTGTTTTTAAGGTATTGATTATAATTCATAGCTTATATATATATATATATATATATATATATATCTGTGTGTGTGTGCTAACATATAGATTATATTCATCCTAGCTAGCTGGAAAATGTAGTCCATTATCCTCACTTGATTTTCAGCAAAGTAAATGTTTTGATTATTACAAAATCTCAATCAAACTGAAATCTTAGTTAAAGCATTAGTCCTAACATTGAAAGCATTAAACTGGCTATATAACTTATAGGCCACCTTTCATTCTCTCAAAACTATACCTATATTCACAAAAGTGATGGAATCATGTGTGCTTTAATCTTGACACGACTGTCCAATAGTTTGAAATCAATCTGTCCATGTAGGCAAAGTTTATGGATGTTCTGTTTATTTCTTACTTGACAATTGAGATGACTAACAAAAATACACTTAAAATATTCATCCTTCACCTACGTTTTGGCTAATGTTGCCTCACTTTGTGACATTTTTTTTTTTTTTTGTTATTTTCAAGTAAAAAAGTAATCCAGAGAACAAAATTCTGAACTTTGAGAAACTTTCCTTTACATAATGTTATAAATCATATCACCCAAAATTGGTTTATCAGATCAAGCTTTTGCCACACCAATTTATAATAGAAAAATCCTCAAAAATTAATAGACATATCTTTTTATAGGTCTTTTAAAAACGATTTAATTATTAGTTAGTAAGTTTATCGATCTAAGCACCTTAAGGAAACCTTACGTGTTTCACATTAACGACCAAATTAGAGGTATGACGTGGAAACGTACTTAACCGAAAAAATGTACCTCTAATATTAGTACATAATTAAGCTCTTAAACACAAGATATCGATTATTAAACTATTCTTCTCTCTTGCTGGGTTTCCATCAGAGATGAAGGTAGACTTTGTCTCTTTACTCGTAAAGTGAGGGAAATCCACTTTAGGTGGGTGTAGGTTTACTGATCATGGATGAGTTAAATGACGCATGGAGAAATCTTAGCATGAAGGAGGAGGAAAGTAGTGAGATTGTGATATAAAAAGAAAATAGTGGAGTGATAAGAAGTGCAAGGAAGAGTTTGATTGGGAAAGTTTTTACTGAACATAAGATCAGTATTGAAGTATTGACATCAACAATGATGAAAACATGGCGTCTTGAGCACCATCCTGTGTTCAAAGAGATAAGCGATAACACCTTTACAATCTCATTTGAATAAGAAAGGGAAAGGGATAAAGTGTTATCATTGAGGTCGTGGTTATTTGATAATAACATTTCTGTGCTGAAATGGGTGGATGTGAATGTGCAACCGACGGGTATGAGTTTCGACATAGAGAGATTCTAGATCTAGTTAAATGATTTACCCATGGCGTATATGAAAAGGAAGCAGGGGGAGAAAATAGGGCAATCAATGGGAACTGTTATGCGAGTGGACGTTGTTCTTGAAGGTGTGGACTATGGATGTTATTTGCGAATCTAGGTTAAAATGGATATAAGGAAGCCTGTGGCTAGGGGATAGACAATAAGATGGAATGAAAAATGAATGTGGATTCCCATAAGGTATGAAAAATTACCTAAAATTTGTTTTGCCTGCGGATGTTTGGTTTATGGAGCTTGGGGTTGCGAACTGGAGTCAAACAAAGGCGATCAAGTTCATGGCTCATAGTTTGGAACTTGGTTGAGGGCGAATAATTTTAGTAGTAAGAAAAGAACGTTTGATAGAGATTTACCAGAGGAAGTACCATTAAGAACAACAACAATTTTCGGTGACCGGAGGGAGAAGACAGGCAACCGAAAAGAGAATTCTGTAAACCCAAACTTTCAGGAGATGGGTAGTTACAGGAAGCAGGGCGGTTGCCAACAGATAGCAAAAATACAAGATTGTGTATAATCCTCGAGAAACAGGGACCATGATTTGAGGGATTTAGGAATGGTGGGTCTTGTTGATGTTTTGATACGTCCATTCTCAGAAGCTGAAATGGAGGGAATCATTGAAGAGGATCAAACGGTTGCTGAGATACCAAATAATGAAGATTGGACCTTAATGATCACTACAAGGGCCCAAGAAGCTGAAGCCCCTCATATAGAGAAGCCTATTTCGCCCATTGAATTGCTTATTTAACTCGGATCGAATCATGCCCATAAGCCCAACGCTAAGCCTCCATCTGTGAAGGGTAGGGGTCGAGGCTCAATTTCAATGAAAAGAGGACAGTTGATGAAATCCAAGTTAGGGCTTCAGCCCGGCGATCAAGGAGGACACCAAAGTGGTCGAGGAAGATGGAGGAGGCGTGAAAGGGGACTAATGGGGCCATATACGCCATCTGAGTTGACTGTTGGCCTAAAACGTAAGGCTGAGTCACGGGGTTATTTGGGCGAGGAGGAAGATGATTTCAGGGCTGCGAAGAGGGTTTCCTCAATTGCTGAGGATTCGATGGTAGCTAAGGGTGATGATGATGAGGGATCGGCGGTGGCTGTTAAGTAGTATCGCCGGCAACGATGAAACTCTTATCTTGGAATGCTTGTGGGCTTAGGAACCCACATGTCATTCAAGCCCTATGCGCTTTGGTGAAGAGGGAAGTTTTCGATGTCTTGTTTCTTCAAGAGAGAAGATTGTGAGCAAAGGAATTCGAGATATGTAAATACAAACTTGGCTATGCTAATTGCTTATCCGTAGATTGTATTGGTAGAAAAGGGGGGTTAGCTTTATTATGAGGAAGGGAAGTAGATCTTTATATTTTGAACTACTCTTCCAGCCATATTGACTCTGCAATTAAGGAAGTTGGAGGTGAAAAGTGGTTTGTAACTAGGATTTACGGATCCCTAAAAGTTTGTTCCTGATATAGAACTTGAAATTTACTTAAATCCTTGCGAAGAAGTTATGGAGACGCCTAGTTAGTCCTTGGTGATTTTAACGAAATTTTACACCATAATGAGAAGAGTGATGGCAGTGCTAGACCTAAATGGAAATTGGCAGATTTTAGAGAGACTGTAAACTTCTGTTCAATGTTTTGAATACCGTACCGATGGGCGTACCGGTTAAGGCACTGGAATAAAATATTTTGGTACTGGTATGCATGTACCGTTTCAAAATAATATAAATATAAATAAATTATATATATAAATACATATATAAATTATATTTCAAAATAATAGTCAATATATGAATAAATCATATATATAAATATATATATAATTCGTTTAGTCTGAATTGAGGTAAAAAAAAAAAAAAGCAAAAAATGAAAACAAAATGGTGAAAGGCCAAAATTCAATACGACCGAAACACTGACCAGTATTTCAGCCTGTACAACTAAAATATTGGCCAGTACGGCTGAAATGTTGGCCGGTACGAAACAACCAATTTTCTGTACTGGACAGCCAGCTGGTACGGCATATTTTGGCCATACCGGTCGGTACAGTACGAAATCTAAAATATTGCTTCTATTCCCTAAGAGATTTAGAGGGAATTAATATACTTGGAATAATCATCAAGAGAGCCCTCATATTGTTTGTGAAATACTAGATAGGCTTTTGGTTAATTCGAAATGGTGGGATAGGTTCCCAAGTGCCGTGGTAACTCATGGTTTGGCAGCTTATAGTGATCATGTGCCAATTTGGGAAACTGAAGGAGAGGGGGACTCAAGCAAAGCTAAAAGACAGTTTCGTTTTGAAGAAATATGGGTGGGAGAGAAAGCTTGTGAGGACATTATAGATGCTACTTGGAGGGGGAGAGGAGAAGAGAATGCTATTCAGAATGTGGTGGCCTCAATTAAGGAGTGTGGCTCTCAACTCAATACAAGGAACAAGTCCTCTTTTGGTAATGTTCAAAAACAACTTTCTATGGCCAAGAAGAAAATGGAATTGTTGAATGAAGCTGACCCTCTTGGTGAGCATTGTTCAAATCATAAGAAGGCTAGAGCAGACGTGCAAAAATGGATGGAGAGAGATGAATTGATGTAGAGACAACGCTTTAAGGCTTTGTGGTTGAAGGAATGAGATAAAAACTTAAAATATTTTCATATGAAGGCTTCTTTGAGGCAGAAGAAGAATCAGATAGTTAAAATAAATAATTCTCAAAGGGAATGGATGTATGGTTAACAAAGAGACAAAATTATCTTGAGTTACTTTGCAGATTTGTTTACTAGTACCAATCCGAATGGGGAAACAACTTTTTTGGATCATCTTGCAGGCCATGTGGTTGGTTTTATGAATGATTCCCTATATCAACAGTATATTGAAAGTGAGGTGGTCACTACACTGTCCCAAATAAGCCCCTCAAAAGCGCTTGGTCTGGATGGAATGTACCCCATGTTCTATCAAAAGTATTGGCATCTGGTTGGGAAACAATTTTCTGTAGCAGTGCTGAAGGAGTTGAATTCAGGTGATTTTCCCTCCTCTATTAACCATACTTATTTCTGTAGCAGTGCTGATGGAATGTCACTCACTGATTATAGGCCTATTAGACTCTGTAATGTGTTTTATAAGCTGATTGCTAAAATATTTTCTAATAGACTAAAATTAGTCTTGCCTAGTATTATTGGTGAAACACAAAGTGCTTTTATTCTTGAACAACTAATTACAGATAATGTTCTTATTGCCTATGAGGTGATGCATTTTCTAAGGTATAAGAAAAAAGGTGAAAAATCATTTATGTCAATAATGTTCTTATTGCCTATGAGGTGATATGAGTAAGTATTACGATCGGGTTGAGTGGAGTTATCTTAGCAATGTTATGGGAGTCATGGGATTTAATCTTTCTTTTATTCAGCTGATTATGCAGTGTATCAGCTCAATTTCTTTCTTTGTGTTGGTTAATGGGGATTCAAAAGGTCTTGTTATTCCATCAAGAGGTTTGAGACAAAGGGATCCCTTATCTCTTTATTTGTTCATGTTATGTATTGAGGGTCTTATGGCTTTGTTAAAACATGCATGATCGAGGAAAGAGATCTCAGGGATAAAAATTTGTAGGGGTGCTCCCACTATTAACCACTTGCTATTTGCTGATGATAGTGTGATTTTTTGCAAGGCAGATTTGGAGGAGAATAGGAGGGTTCAAGTTTTGTTGGATGTTTTTTAAAATGTATCAGAATAAAAATTTAACTGTGAGAAAATAGTAATGGTCTTCAGTAATGTCAGTGAGGATCAAAAGGATGTGATCAAACTAATGTGGGGTAATGGTGAGACTCAGCAATATGAAAAGTATCTCGGATTGCCTCCTTCAGTTGGTTGTTCTAAATCAAGAGCCTTTTAGTCTATAAAGAAGAAGGCATGAGAGATGCTACAAAGTTGGAAAGAGAGGTTGTTATCTCAAAGGGGTAAGGAAGTGTTGTTGAAAGCTGTAGTAATGTCGATTCTAACTTACTCTATGAGTTGTTTCCTATTACCTACTTCCTTTTGCTCTGAGCTTGATAGTTTAATGCAAAATTTTGGTGTAGACAAAAGTATAATGAGAGGAGGATCCATTGAGTTAGTTGGCGGAAGATGTGTGAGCCAAAGTTATGAGGAGGGATAAGTTTTAAGAAACTTAGAAAATTCAATCTTGCTCTTCTTGCAAAGCAATATTGGAGGCTGGCCCAAGATGACTCTTTCTTGATGTATAAGGTGTTAAAAGTAAGATATTTCTCAAAAATGAATTTTTTTTATGCTTCTTTGGGTTTTTGTCCTTCTTACACATGGATGAGTATTTGTGAAGCAAAAAAGTGGTTAAAGGAGGGGGTATATGGCGTATTGGGGATGGTAAAACAGCTAGATTATGGACTGACTATGGGCTACCAAATCAGAGTTTAGTGATGGATGAAAACGGTGTTATGATGCAAAATAGTGAAGAAGTGGTGGCTAATATCATTGACTCTGAGTCAGGGAGATGGAATATTCATAAAATTAGGGCTCTCGTCAATCTAAGGATAGTGACAAGATTTTAAAAGTAGTAATCAACCCTAGTACAACATTAGATTAATGGATTTGGGCACATGAGCGATCAGGTTAACTTTCAGTAAATATTTTTTATAGACTGATCTGTGTCAAAGGGCGGGAGGATGGTGCAAAATCTTCTACATTGACGAGGTAACATAAATTATGGGAAGTTATATGGAAAATGAAAGTTCCAAACAAGATCAAAGTTTTAGTATGGAGGGTGTGCTGAGAGGGACTGCCTACTAAAGTAAATTTGTTAAACAAACATGTGGTAATAGATAACATGTGCAATTTGTGTAATAGCTTCCAGCAAGATATGTTCCATGCTTTAATTAATTTCCCTCAACTCAGGAATGTCTGGACTGATCATTTTCCATTGTTGTTAGGGCGAAATTATTCTTCTGTTTTTTAGCTAGCTTTGCAGGTTGTGGAAAATAAGCAGCTAGGCCCCATTGAATTATTTTTCTGTCTGGCATGGGCATTCTGGTACATATAGAATAAGCATGTGTTTGATCAGAAAATCTTAAGCCCAAAGTTAGTGATTAATCATGTAATGGGATTAATGCAGAGTTATAAATGAGTGCAAGTAAAAAAAATTGTTCAGGTGAGATCCCATATCCAATGGTAGTCACCTCTGATTTTAGTTTTCAAGATTAATACTGATGGGGCGATGTTTGTGGATCTACAAAGAGCTGGAATATGAGCAATACTCAGAGATGATAGAGGTAAAGTCTTTTTGGCATCAAGCTGGCCTAAAGTGGAAGTGGAGAATCTTGAGGTGATAGAGCTACTAGCAGTATTTCGAGGCATGCAAATCTGTTCTACCATGGGTATCTCACATATTATTGTTAAAAGTAATTGTTTATTAATAATTCAATCGTTTCAAAATAATGATATGGAGAGATCTTTATATGCAGCCTTGTTTGCTAAGATTAAAAGACTTCAGATTTGATTTACATCTTGTACTTTAAATCATGTCTATAGGGAGAGTAATAGGATTGCTCATTGACTTGTTAGGAATGCTTGGAGAGATATGAATGTTCAAATGTGGTCGGAGAGTTTTCTAGACTTTATTTCTCAAGCCCTTTGGCTTGACAAATGTTTGTAATGTTTTGTTCTTCAATGAAATGAATTGATGATTTCCTATAAAAAAAAAAATGAAGCTCTTAAACGTACTTAACCGAAAAAATGACACTTCTTGCATTCACTACCCGCAGACCTCACAATCTTGAATTTCTCAAAATCTAGTAGGTGAAGATTTCACAAATCTCACTGCACTTCTATCTATTGCAACCAAATCAAGTTCTTTCAAACCATCAGTAACCATAAGATTTAAAATATATGCAACAAATCTCACATGCAAACATTCACCATTCATGATTGACTATGATCTCTCTAAGATAGTTTTTAAGATGCATCAAAGCGACATTTTTAGAAGAGACATATTCAACTATTATTGTGACAATATGATCTAACCCTTTCTCCTTTATTGCAACCACCAAGCACTCCCAATGGTTTCACCTTTGTGATAAAAAATGCAACAAAATTTTAAAATTTTTATATATAATTTTCAATCACAATCTATAAAATATGTCCTCAAGGATATAAAATTAAAATTTTGGATAGATGTCTATGTATTACTGGAAAGGTAAACTTTTTAACCCGCAAATTTTTCTTTTAACAATTCTTTTTCTACAACATAATGTTTCTTAATATCCTTTGCCACTGTGTGGCAAGATGGAAGGTTAAATCTACGTTCCATGACTTTAGAATATGTTTAGAACCTTTTGCCCTCAACAAACTGAAACTATAGCTCATCCATTATTACCATACGAGCTAGGTCTCTCCTACACTCATCCGGATCTTTACTTTATAAATCCATTCAATTTTCTCCATCACTACTCCTATATGCTATTTTTCTAATTTCAATATCTAGTATAGTCTCTAGTTTAGATTGACTCTTTTCTTGTAATATTGGACTCTTTTTAATATTGTTATTGAAATGGACCTTCAATTAGAATGTATCATGTCTCCTATAATGACATCTATACGCTTTACCACAATAGTTACACTTAACTTAGCAGTTGTTATGATTAACACCCTTTATTTTGGCAAAGTGGGACCAAAAAATTAAAAAGTATTTATTGCTTAGTGGGGCATGGGGGAAAGTAATAGGAGTAGGATTGTGTTTGTGGTTGCGGCAAAGATAGGGATAGGAGAGCTAGCACTAAAATCTAGTTGACTATTTATTCTTGTTGACTCACAAAAATATGAAATGATGCAAAACTTACACAACAATTAAAACCATAAAATCAAGAATGTCACAACAATTTGGCCTTTTTTCAATATCAAAACCCCAAAACAGAATGAGGTTTTGATAACAAAACTCCTAAATTAATTTAGAGTTTTAATCTGAATTCCTAAATTAAGTTAAAGGTTTCAATATTGAAATCTCAATCAGATTGAAACCCTAAATTTACATAGACATTACATAATTTACAATAAAAATTTCACATAACAAACAACCCAATCTCCATAACACGCAATTCACAATCTCATCCTCCAAATCCTCAATTCAATCTCATCAAAACAACACTAAAAAAAAAAAAAAAAAAAAAGAATAGCCTCAGGATACTTATGATGATTATGATGAAGAAAGCTTCAAGCGACGACGGTAATAGCATGCAACAGACAAACAAATAAAGAGTGAGAGACATGGTAGATATGAGAGAGAAATATCGAGAACCCAAAAAAACGTCGCTTTAATATATAGGTTAATTAATTATATATATAATACATATATATATATATATTATATATATATATATATATATATATGCAATCTGGGGTAGGGCCTAACCCTCCCCCTCACCCTCTGCAGCCTAAAAGCGAGTAGGGGGCCTTGTTTCTCACATCTAGAGAGCAAGAGAATCGTCTCGCCTAGGTAGGATTGGGTAGCGAGGTGTGGGGTTCCATTACCCTCTCCTAGTATACACTATAATAAATCTGACCATTTGGGAAGAAAATAATTTGGGATGAATTTAATTTCGTCTCAAAAGATCACTTTTAGGGACAAAATACTTTGTTTGTCGTAGAAAGTCCCATCAAAATGATTATCATTCGAGCGGAAGGATTTGGAATGAAAAACTATTATCCCTAAACATGTTTATTGTTCAAACTTATGGTCAACCATTCAAACTCACACAAATTTCTCTTCAAACGTATAGTAACAGTTCGAATGGACATTTTGGTAGGAGAATTGCACAGAAATTAGGCACAAAGTATTGAACTTTGTTACAATCAAATATTGTCATTCAAACATAAAAAATGCTGTTAGAACGAGAACATGTGGTTCAAATTCATGATAGATTCCGTTGGAATTTACAGCGCTTAGTTTCATTAGATATGTGATGCCTGGAGGAAGATCATGAAGCTTCGACCCTTGGCATGATCAAATTTCAGATTTTGGGTTGGCAATGGGTTTTATATTTCCTTGTAGTTTAATAATTGGCACCCACTTGACCCTTTCTTTCAGGGGTACGATAAAAACATATCAAATGTAAACATTTTCACGCGATGCCCATTGTGTAAACCATTAACTAGAAAAAAAAAAACTATATTAAAAGATATAACATGTCATGAAAACAAAATTTAATGTCTAGTAATTAATTGACTCTATGTCCAGAATTCTAACAATCAACTCTATCTCCTTCAAATGAGCATTCACCTTGCTTATATGTCGATTAATGAGATGTCATGCTCTCTCAATATCAATGATAAGGCTCATTTGCAACTCAAGAATCACCACAAATCTTTGTGGGCAAAATATCAACAATGGTAACACATATCTTCATGTTTACAATATCAATAAATGTCGCATGGATCTATACTCACAATATCAACAATCACATTTATACGTCTAGGTGCTACAGTGGCAATAATACATCTCTTTTAGTAGGGCTATAATCGAGTTGAGTTGAGACGATTTTTGAATTGTTGAGCTTGACTCGACTAAGAAAACCTGAGCTCGTGCTTGAGCTCTAGATTTTTAACCTTTTCCTGCTTAAGCTTAGCTCGATAAGCCAATCTTTCGAATCAAACTTGAGTTCGATCTTCAACACAAAAACAAACTTGAGCCGAGTTGAATTGTAAATATTTTTAATTTTTATTTATATAAATTAATTAAATAAAATATTAGAGAAATTAAAAAAAAAACATGTCAGATAACTTTTTTTTTTCACCATATTCATTTGCAATTTAAATAATCAATAAATGAGCTAATGCTAGTAATTTAGAAATATACACAAGGACCTTCAAAGAAAATTACAAAATAAAATTAATTATTTACATTTAGAAAAATGAAAAAAAGAAGAGGAGAAAATATGAACATAGAAAAAAGTTATTTACATTTGAAATTATTGTTCTATATTATCTCTATCAACATAAGTGGTTAAGAAAATTATTTCAAATAAAAAAAAATACATATAAAGAGACTTTAAAATCTAAGCTATATCAAACTTTGAGATCTCACAGAATTCTAAATACATAAACTAATAGAATTTATCATATATTTTTTACTTCCTTGCATTTTTTTATCAAAATTATTTAACCATAGCAAATATGTCCAATGAGATTTGATAAATAACACATTTTAACATAAATCAATTTTGATAAACTCCAATTCATACAATCATGTTTCAATCATGTTCATAACTTTAATAAAAGTCAGTTCATAATATCATGTTTTAAAATATCAATTATAATATCAAAGAACCCTGCATATATACTGAAAAAATATTTTTCTAGTCCTTTTAGTCCCTTACATACACAAGCTTGAATTATGCATAATTCTATAAAAATATTGCATTGCATAGCATCCATCCATAAGCTTCAATTATGGCAGTGCAATTTCTGCCAATTCCAACTCCTCCTACAAAATAAAAAATAAAAATAATCACATACCTTTCTACTTTAGAAAATAATTAAAGTGTTCATGTATGTGATAGTTTGCTCTTTTATGAAAGTGATACTTACGTTTAATTCTTTCTTAATCCCGTGGCGTGCTCTAACCCAATCTGCTCCACATGTCACGTGTCATTTTGGACAAGATTTTATATTTGAGATTATTGACTTTCCACCATTCTAAAGCATCAAACTTTGCATCAGCATCTTCCTCACATATGTAAACATCATCTTCCAAATATACATCCAAAACTGATTTAATAGGCTGAAAAGTATCAACAATTCTAACAAAAAATTGAAACATTGACCGCTCATTTGGCATGGTTCTTCCAAAAGTATTGGTGGAGTTACTTGAAAAACTTACATTAACATTTTTCTACGTATTTTGGCCTATAACTATTGAATTATGAACTTGGACATACTCATCATATAACTCATGCAAGACTTCAAAAATAAGATCAATATTCTGAGAGTCTTCAAACTCAAGATAAATTAAAGGAAAACAGAACTTTATCAACACCATTTTGTATCTTGGATCCAATACCCCGCTATTGCTAGTAACAAATTACATTCACCCCAATATTTCTCAAATTTCTCATTCATCTTTTTTAGTCATTGATTGAATATATTTATTTCTATCAACACTCTTCATAACCAATACTTCTTTCATTCTCCATACCTCAAAAACAAAAAAATTAAAAATTTGATAGATGCTTCCAGATACAATGTTGGTCACTTCATGTTCCAGAATATCAAAAATATTTTTAATTTTCATCCAATTTTCAGTAGTAGGCACCCATTAAAAATTCTGATCTCTATCTTGAAACATAGGGAACACTTCCTTGAATTCCATAGCAATCAACAACATGAAATAAGGACTATCCCATCGAGTGGAAGCATTCAATATCAATTTTTTGGAGGGTCATTGCAATTACTTTGTAGTTTCACTAGATTGTCTTAATCTTCTCACGGATGGTACCAAATACCTGATTCCTTCTCTAACACAATCAATAATATTTCCAATTCGGCCAAGCCCATCTTGCACCAAAAAATTTGTTACATGGCCACAACATTACACATGAAATGATTTACCCCTAATAGTTAAGAGTTTTCTCAATAAAAAATCATCTTTAAAAATTCTAGCGGCAATATCATTAGCTTTGGCATTGTCGACTGTCATTATAAATACTTTGTTTTCAATACCACAATTAACAAACACTTTTGCAAAGTATCAGCAATAATTAAACCGCTATGTAGAGGCGGCACATTACAAAAGTTCAAGACCCGTTTTTAAAGAAGCTAATCTAGATCTACAAAGTGACAAGTCACCACCATATATGAAATCATGTAGCCAGAAGTCCACATATCAGTAGTGATGTTAAGTTTATCAACACCACTATATAATATTTTCCACTTTCTCCTCTTAATCTGATATGTGTCTATACAATCCTTTTTTGTAGATGTATGAGATATTTTTTTGCCAATGAGGTATATTTGCCCTTATAAACTTGTATGGTACTTGCTCCATTATATTAAAAGAGTACTCATGGTAAAGAATCATATGAGAAAGAAGTTCGCATACATTCTTATGATCATATGTAAAGTTTCTAATAGTGACAACATCATCATTCTCTTTAGATTCAATACTCAGAATCTTTTGCTTCTTGTTAGATACAACACGTAAAAGACACGCATCTCTATGCCTACACATAATACTAGTAGAACTTAACCTCGATATGGTAAGTAATGCCCTAAACCAATTACACTGTGACTTCTTCTCATCACTAGGTAATTCTTTTATTGAGAAGTTTTTCTAAACAGTTGAAGTCTTTTTCCTTATCTTCTTTTCATATGCGTGGTCATGGGGATCTTTGAAAGTCACACTAATTGCACTCGCCATAGAAGTAATATCCTCAATATTTTTGGGGTCACCATCTTCGTGGACAGAGAGTGTAGGGCTTATAAGTAAGTTATTGTCAATTGACTTGGATCCTCCATAGCAATAGAATTTGTTCGAAAACATAATAATGCAAACAAAATATTTATAAGTATAAAAATCTCATTTATTTTTAAATTAATTAGGCATAAAAGTCCAAAAAATGCACATGCTATAAAAAAAGAAATGCGAGGGACTAGCCTTGTTGTGCTTAGAGGAAAAACAACCCACTAATGAGCTATTTACACGTAAGAAAATGGGATGTAGCACAATAAACATGTCCTCAACTGATTATTTCTCAAGCACATTGACTCGTTCTAAAAAGTATTTTAGAAATGACTCCCAAGTATAAGAGTTGTCAAGTAATACTAGAGAAGTCTCTAAGTCATTTCCTCAAGGAACGGTTAATTTAATATACAAATTTATCCACTACAAAAAATAAAATAAAGTTATTATTTAAAACTATTTACAATGATTTTCACATTGAGAAAATTTTTTTTTCGACATTATAAAATTGTCAAGTTTCTTTTTGTTTGAGATGATGAATTAACACTAAGATTTATACTAGAAAAATGAAAAAAAAAAATAATGCATCAAATTGGGTCGGGAACAAAAAATTGTTTAGCTAGCATCTAAGAAATTTGTGCTCTAACGTGCCTTGGCGCTATTTCAACCACTTCCATAAATTAATTGGATTCATAAACGTGCGTTAAATAAATTATAGTTACCCTCACTTGAGAAGCTAAACCAGGTTCATTAACGTCATCTAATCCAACGTTTCCAAACAACAAATGGGAGATTATGAATTTTACGTTCTAAGAGACTTTATCAAACACCCTACGTGCGAATGCATAAACCAATTATTCCCACTCCACCAAATTTAAACTAAACCCCAAAGGAAATTATAACACTCAGAATCATCAAACACAAATAAAATCAAATCAAATTCAGCTCCAACAACTCAACATAAATACGGAAAAGTAATTAAATATAACCCAACATGCGAAACATGTGAATGACACTACTAGAATTTAAAATGCTATGCCGAACAACTACTGATATTTTAAGCTCTAAAGTAACATATAGCCACCGACTGAAATGATCTACTTAACACCCAAACTAAATGGAAATCTCGTAAATAGCTGCTGGACAGAAATAAGAACCACACGCATTGCAGTGATGGAGCAATCGAAAATAAATGCTGAAATACAAACTACAGAAATGGAAGTAAGTTGTGAACTAAATCCGACGCTTGTATAAACTACCAAACATGAATTCCTGCAATGAATATAGACTAAAATGAAGGCTATTTAAATGTAGATGCAAATAACTGAGTACAACTAGTGGGTTTCAAGCTACTGGAATAAAAGTCTACTGAACCTGAAAACACAATACAAACTAGGGAAGGAAAGAACTCAATCCAGCCAAATGGTCTATGGATTCAAAGAAGAACTAAGGAAAGCGAAAATAAAATCCGGGCAACACTTTGGGAAGTTCGGCTGAGAAAACAGTCTACAAATTCCCCCACAATGAAAACTGAATGTTTTCTCCCTCTCCTTTCTTTCTTTCTTTCTTTTGAGGTCAAAATTTTTGCTCCTTTCTTGCGCTCAGACCCAGGACACTCCCGAGTTGACATGGCTGGCTTGCTTCTCTAGCCCTTAGACTAAAACCAGTAGATATTGTATTACCTTTAACCCAACGGACCAGAGGACTTTTTGATGTTTCAATTGGGCAAAGATGCATGACACGTGTAGAGGACAGAATTGATATGCAGAGCTTCAACTTGTGTGCATTTCGGACTAGCATTCATGCAACTAGAGACGTGTCTTCATGCGGGGCTGTCTTGCTTATATTCGGTGCAGGTCTTCTTGGTGAGAGACTACTTGAATTTGGTGCTAAGGAAATGTTCCCAAGCTGCATGGTTGAGGTGCATAGCTGCATGAGTCGGTGGAGAGGATTAACTTGAGATGCAGTTGGCTTGAGATGCTTGTAGTTAGATGACACATGCAGGGGCAGGTGTGAGCATTCGGTGCAAGGGCTATGCTAAGTTGCTTCGGTGTAGGAACTCAACTTCCGTGTATTTGCTTTGAGTTGCAGGAATTTTGAAGCATATTATATTACAGGCAGTTGGAGGAATCTGAGCATGGCGTGACCAATTGGTGCAGCAAATTACATAAATCGGTGGGGGCTTTTGCGTGGACTTGGAGTTGTGCAATTGAAGTGCAAGTGCCTTTTAGCTTAGATTTAAATTTCGTCTTTATGGAAATTAAATCGGTGAAGTTCCATTCGGTGCAATGGCCCAAATCTAAAAGTAAATTCCATGTAATTCAATTTTATGAATTATAAAATAAATAAGTCTCCTCAATTGCATGTAATAAATCATAGATTAAAAATCATAAAAATTAGACTTTTATCGATTGAGTTAAAGTTGAATTATCAAAACTTAATTCACTCAATTATTATTAGGAAAAGTGTATTTGATATCAAAAATCATTACAAAATTATGGCTCAAGCACACATCTCCATTGCCATCACAACCGTAGAGTTGTAAATGCATAAAAATATAGCATTTTATTTGAAATGGGTACTCTGTTCAGAGGGGCCATCCATTTGTCTTCGTTGAGTTGCCGTCCGTCAGGTTGCAAGCGAGTTTGGGTTGATTTGGTTTTGTTATATATTTGGCTTCTGAGAAAAATAATTAATATAATGGAAAAAAATGCTTATATTTTCAATCTATCAGAGAAATTACCGATTGCTTCAGATTCAAATGGAGTTTCTTTGTCAGACAAGCATGATGTTTCCATTGTCGATGATCTTCTGCTCAAGGATTTTTTTGAGCAGGTTTCTCCAATACCCAAATTTGTATGTTTCCTAAGTGAAGCTCACCTTCATTATCTCGGTCAAAGTTGAATTTCTATGGACTCTAGCCATTCAAAGTTTTATTGGTCTCAGTGGCAATGTGATTTCTTGACTTAGGTCACGCACGTTTCGAAAAGAAATGGGTTTTCTACAGGGGGAGGAAAGAGGAGGTAGCTGTTTGGGTGTGTAGTTGGGTGCGTGATAGTCTAAAAGTAGATAAAGCTATTTTTCTGACATGGAATTTTTCTGACTTGATAGTCGGATGGAATTTTTTTGTCAGACAAGCATGATGTTTCCATTGTCGATGATCTTCTGCTCAAGGATTTTTTTGAACAAGTTTCTCCAATTCCCAAATTTGTCTAGTTTTTTAAGCGAAGTTCATCTTCATTATCTCGGTCAAAGTTGAATTTCTATAGGCTCTAGCCACTCAAAGTTTTATTGGTCTCAATGGTGGTGTGATTTCTTGACTTAGGTCACGCACGTTCCGAAAAGAAAGGGTTTTTCTACAGGAGGAGGAAAGGGGTGGTAGCTGTTCGGATGTGTAGTTGGGTGTATGATAGTCTGAAAGTAGAGAAGCTATTTTTCTGACATGTTGCACTTTTATTGATGGGCTATTTTTTCCCTAAATACAACAGGGTTGATTCTAAGATTTTACCTTATAAAAATAATAATGGATACTATATATATTTAGGCCCTGCTTGGATTCGGAAGCAGGTTGAGCTCATCTCAATTCACTTCCATTTCATCATTATATTTTTATAATTTTTTATATAAAACACAAATTCCTATACACCTTTTTCAAATCCCAATACACATTTTTTAAATTCCAACACACCTTTTTCAAATCCCAAAATAATAATAATATTAAAAAATAAACCAAACTCATCTCAACTCATCTCATCTCTAAATCCAAGCGGGGCCTAATCTATTCTTTTATTTCCTTCAAAAGAATTAAGTACATGGTTGTTTATATACTAATCGCATGTATATGTAAAGTGCTTTAAAAAGTTATTATCTTCCAAATTATTTATAAAACTTAAATAAATATTTTGTTAGATTTAATGAGAGATTCAAAATTCATAAGAAGTTTTACTAAATATAAAAAATAAAATAAAATAAAATTGTATACAAATTATTTATACAAAAAAATCACAATAACATAATTAATTATATACGTGTGTCATGAATTAATTAGCATTACAAAACATCTCTATCCATGATTTTGTAAAGAAATAGTGCAATTAATTCTCTAATCTTCATACAAATCATACAAATTCTCACTAATATTAACAATTTTAATATGGGTGTTTAAATAGTTACCTTTAACACGTAGATTAAGTTAAGTGAATGGAGGGAAAGTCTCAGTAATGTAATTTTAATTTAACAATGATTTATTTTACATTTGTAAAATCTGATGGTTTAGATTGCACGTGTGCTCTTACTCAATGGTCAAAGTTTGTTTGTTTATTAAACCTTTTGTTTTCTCAAGTAACATGTTTTTTCTATGCCTTATATGGGTCCAAGCCAGGTAGAACAACCTGTTACAAAAAAACGTAAAATATGAAATGACAAACCAATTATCAAACCAACTCCTTAACAAATATATGAATTAAAGTTGCTTTGAAAATTCATAAAATTACAAAAAAGAACACAAATTCATAAAATATATAAATACATACCTATAATGGAGAGATAATAGGGAATATTTGTCTTGTGGTCCAAACTTTGTGGAGCCAGGAGAATAAGGCTGAAAGGCTAAAATGGAACCAAGAGATAAATTCCAAACTGAAAAAGTTATTTTTTTTTTTTCGGCATAGATAGAATAGGAAAAAAGATTACTTTTACTGGAAGCAAGAACTGAGTTTTTGGTGCTTTAAAATGGAAAACTTACAGTAAATCTCTTGTTAATGATTGTGAGTAGTGCCAAGAGAAAAGATGGGGAAGGAGAAACTTTACTGTTGGACGTCGTCGTTTAAAGATCAGTCTTTAGGTTGAGAAGCTTAAAAAACAATAAAAAAAAGTTCTCCTTAATCCTCACAAAAGCAGTTATGTTATGAAACTTAAAGAAAAGAGCTACTATTGCAAAAGAGAAATAAGAAATTCTCTCTGAAACTCTTAAAAACTGAAACTTTCTTTCTCTCTCTATTTTTTCTTATGAATTTCATTACAACTGAAGCCTCTATTTATAGACTTTGAAATTACTATGCAAGTTACTATGCAAGTCACTATGCAGAATTTAAAATAATAGTGGTGGGGTCATTCACATAATTTAGTGGTGGGACAGGGGCGGCTGATAAATTACGTTCGTTCATTATACTCCCCCTTGAATGACCGCCAATAAGAAATCTGCCTCGTTAAAACCTTGCCAAGTAAAAACCCAGTGGGAAGAAAAACCAATGGCGAAGGAAAAAGAGTACAGTCTTCTTATGTATTCACAAGTGCTTTAAGATTGCCTCATTAAAACCTTGCAGAGGAAAACCCAGTGGGACAAAACCTCAGCGAAGGAAAAAGAGTACAATCAGCACATTTACTCCCCCTGAAAAGTGCATGACAAAAGATCTTTGAGTCTTCGCATTCCAATGTTATACACAATCTTCTTGAATGTGGAAGTTGGTAACGCCTTTGTGAATAAATCTGCCAGATTATCACTAGATCGTATCTGCTTGACATCAATTTCACCTTTTTCTTGAAGTTCATGAGTATAAAAGAATTTCGGTGAAATATGTTTGGTTCTGTCACCTTTGATATATCCTCCTCTGATTTGAGTGATACAAGCAGTATTATCTTCATATAAGATTGTTGGGCTATTATCGATCATGGGAAGTCCACACTTTTCCTGGATATGTTGAATAACTGATCTCAACCAAATACACTCTCGACTTGCTTCATGAATAGCAATGATCTCTGAGTGATTTGAAGAAGTAGCAGATAGTGTCTGCTTAACAGATTTCCATGATATGGCAGTATCTCCATAAGTAAATAAATATCCAGTTTGAGATCTACCTCTGTGTGGGTCTGAAAGATAACCTGCATCTGCATACCCAATCAATTCTGGACTTGAACCACGTTGATAAAATAATCCCATATCAACCGTACCATGAAGGTAACGAAGGACATGTTTAATGCCATTCCAATGCCTTCGAGTTGGTGCAGAACTATATCTTGCAAGTAGATTAACTGAGAATGTAATATCTGGTCGAGTGCAATTTGCAAGATACATCAAAGCTCCAATTGCACTGAGATATGGTACTTCAGGACCAAGAATTTCTTCATCGTCATCACAAGGACGGAATGGATCTTTCTTCACATCAAGTGTTCGAACAATCATTGGAGTACTCAGGGGATGAGATTTGTCCATATAAAAATGCTTTAGGACTTTCTCAGTATACATGGACTGATGAATAAAAATTCCATTTGGCAAGTGCTCAAGCTGCAGGCCGAGACAAAGTTTTGTTTTGCCAAGATCTTTCATTTCAAATTCATTCTTTAAATATATAGCGGTTTTTGAGATCTCTTCAGGAGTTCCCACAATATTTAAATCATCAACATAAACCGCAATAATGACAAATCCGGATTCTGATTTCTTAATAAAAACACATGGGCATATAAGATTATTCTCAAATCCTTCTTTCAATAGATATTCGCTTAAGCGATTATACCACATGCGTCCGGATTGCTTCAACCCATATAAAGATCTTTGTAGTCTGATTGAGTACATATTTCTAGATGTACTTGTAGATGCTTCAGGCATCTTATATCCTTCAGGGATTTTCATATATATGTCATGGTCTAAGGATCCATATAAATATGCAGTGACCACATCCATCAACCGCATTTCTAATCCTTTTGTAACAACCAGACTAATCAAAAATCTAAATGTGATTGCATCCATAACGGGAGAGTATGTTTCTTCATAATCAATCCCGGGTTTCTGCAGGAAACCTTGTGCGACAAGCCGTGCTTTGTATCGCACAATTTCATTTTTCTCATTACGTTTTCGTACAAATACCCACTTATATCCAACAGGCATTACACCCTTTGGTGTTTGGACAACAGGTCCAAATACTTCTCGTTTTGCTAGCGAATTTAATTCAGCTTCAATAGCTGTTTTCCATTTTGGCCAATCATTTCTACGTCGACATTCTTCGACGCTTTTTGGCTCACTTTCTTCATTACTTCTGGTAATATCAAGGGCCATTTTATATGAAAATATGTTGTCGACAACAGTTTTATTTCTATCCAGAATTTCTCCAGTTTTCATGAAATGTATTGAGATCTCATTATTTTCAGGTACCTGTTCCTCTTCAGGGGAAAACATTTCATGACACACCTCTTCAGGAGGTCCCTTTTTAGGAGATTTATACTCTTCAAGAGTTTCCTCTTCAGGAGGTTCTGGAATAGAAGATTTAAGCTCTTTAGGAGCACCAATTATATTTGTGGCCTGTATTGTGGGTACGTGTTCTTCAGGAACACCAAATTCATTTTGTATTCTTTTCCTTCTAGGAATTTTGTCTTTTGCACCAATAGGTCTTCCACGCTTCAGGCGTATCTTAGATTCACCTATTGCTGCTTTGACAATTTGTCCTTCAGGGACTTCAATCCTTGCTGGAGTATTAACAGCAGGAATATAAGATTTTACTACACCTTTAGTGTCAGTAAATACATCCGGTAACTGATTTGCAACATTTTGCAAATGAATAATCCTTTGAACTTCCCGTTTACATTCATTTGTAGGAGGATCAAAATGAGACAGGGTCTTATTATCCCAGGTAATATCTTGTCGTGCTTCAGGCACCGACTTTTCTTTACCCATTAACGGAAAATTTGATTCGTCAAAATGACAATCCTCAAAACGTGCTTTAAACATATCCCCTGTAAGGGGTTCAAGGTATCTAATAATGGATGGAGAATCAAAACCAACATATATCCCAAGTCTACGTTGAGGGCCCATTTTTGTACGTTGTGGAGGTGCAATTGGAACATATACAGCACATCCAAAAGTACGAAGATGAGAAATATTTGGTTGTTGACCAAATGCAAGCTGTAATGGAGAATATTTATGATATGCAGATGGTCTAATGCGAATTAGAGATGCTGCATGAAGTATAGCATGTCCCCAAACAGAAATAGGTAGTCTTGATTTCATAAGTAAAGGTCTAGCGATTAGTTGAAGCCTTTTGATCAAAGACTTAGCTAAACCGTTTTGTGTGTGTGTATGGGCAACAGGATGTTCAACATCTATTCCTATTGACATGCAATAATCATCAAAAACTTGAAATGAAAATTCACCTGCATTATCCAATCGAATGGTCTTGATCGGATACTCAGGAAATTGTGCTCGTAGTTTAATTATCTGAGCAAGAAGTCTAGCAAATGCAACATTTCTAGTGGAAAGAAGACAAACATGTGACCATCGACTAGATGCATCAATTAGAACCATAAAATATCTAAATGGTCCACTTGATGGATGAATAGGCCCACATATATCTCCGTGAATCCTTTGTAAAAAGGATGGAGATTCAACAATGACTTTTGAGGGAGATGGTCTAATAATTAACTTACCTTGAGAACATGCAGAGCACGGAGATTCATTGGGTAGAAATATCTTTTGATTCTTTAAGGGATGCCCATGCGAATTTTCAATAATTCGTCTCATCATTATAGAACCCGGATGTCCAAGGCGATCATGCCAAGTCATAAATACTTTAGGGTCAATGCACTTCTGGTGCATTACCACATATGATTCAATTGTTCTCATTTTTGTATAATACAATCCAGAACATAGAGCAGGCAGTTTTTCTAATACGAGCTTCTGGCCCGATACTGTTTTAGTAATAAGAAGATGCTCTTTACTGCCTTCATTGGTCGTTTCAATATGGTAATCATTACGACGTATATCTTTGAAACTCAATAAATTTCTTCTGGATTGTGAAGAGAATAGAGCATCATCAATACAAAATTTGGTGCCATTAGGCAACACAATATAAGCTCTTCCGGAGCCCTCAATTAAATCCGATGAACCTGATATGGTATGGACATAGGCTTTACTTAGTGTTAGATTTTGAAAATATTTCTTTTCTTTGAGAATTGTGTGAGTTGTAGCACTGTCAGCCAGACATATATCTTTATCATTCAACTCAGAGATAAAAAGCTCATCAATGTGATCCATGATTCTACAAAATATACAAAACTTTTATTACTGATAGAAAGAAAATACATTAATTGAGTAGAACACTTCCATCTCCAATTAAGTGTTCAATACTACCATCAGGATGATTAAAGAAATCAGATACATCAAGATGAGTAACGTCTATATTTACTGAATCTAATAAATCATCTGATGGTTCTACTAAATTTGTTTCATGCACTTTATTCTTTCCTTTAATAGAAGCTTGATATAAATCAGCTAAGTGCCTGGCCGTACGACAGGTACGTGACCAATGTCCAGTCATTCCACATCTATGGCACACCTCTTCACTTTTCTTTGAAGAATTATTTTGAGGATTTTTACCCCTCTCTGAATTGTACCACTTCTGGTGATATGGTATATTATAATCCCTTTTAATGTTGTCATTCCTGGGACCAACATTTCTATAATTTCTCCTACCACGTCCACGCCTCCGATTTCTTCTAAAGGATGCACCATTCACTTCTGGGAATGATGCAAACCTATTACCATTCACTTCAGGGAATGATATTGAGCCAGTAGGGCGTGACTTGTGGCTTTCTAATAAGAGCTCATTATTTTGCTCAGCTACTAGAAGACATGATATAAGTTCAGAATATTTCTTGAACTTTCTCTCTCGATACTGCTGCTGCAGGAGCACATTCGAGGCATGAAATGTAGTAAAAGTCTTCTCTAGCATATCTTCATCGGTGATTTTCTCACCGCATAATTTTAATACTGAGCTTATTTTAAAAAGTGCGGAATTATACTCACTAACACTTTTAAAATCTTGCAACCTCAGGTGCATCCATTCAGAACGAGCTCTTGGGAGGATGACAGTCTTCTGGTGTTCATACCTCTCCCTTAAATTGTTCCACAAAATATAGGGATCTTTTACTGTGAGATATTCAGTTTTCAATTCTTCATGAAGATGGTGGCGAAGGAAAATCATTGCTTTAGCACGTTCCTGCAGGGATGCTTGATTTCCTTCTTTAATAGTTTCTCCCAGGTTCATTGCATCAAGATGTATTTCGGCATCAAGTATCCAGGATAAATAATTTTTCCCAGATATATCAAGAGCAACAAATTCCAATTTTGTAAGATTTGCCATTTTCTACACATATAAATAATAAATATGTGTATCTTAGAAAATACATTTATAAATTCACACAGATAATCATCAATAAAATATATCAAAGATTTCAAATAATATATTGAAAAACTTACAGAGGAATAAGGCCACTAGCTTCAGAATTGGTAGAACCGTCGTGCTGATAACGTGTTATGAAACTTAAAGAAAAGAGCTACTATTGCAAAAGAGAAATAAGAAATTCTCTCTGAAACTCTTAAAAACTGAAACTTTCTTTCTCTCTCTATTTTTTCTTATGAATTTCATTACAACTGAAGCCCCTATTTATAGACTTTGAAATTACTATGCAAGTTACTATGCAAGTCACTATGCAGAATTTAAAATAATAGTGGTGGGGTCATTCACATAATTTAGTGGTGGGACAGGGGCGGCTGATAAATTACGTTCGTTCATTATAAGTTAGTGTATGTAATCTTTAACATACAAAAAATAAAATTGAATTAAGCCCTTTACTCGCCGGCCCTGAGGCTGGCTCAGGCTTTACACGAAATTTAAATAAATTATTTATAAATATAATATAATAATATATAAATTATTATATAGAATAATTTTAAAATCTTCAATCAAAGGAGATTTTATTTAAAATATTTGAATTATTTTTTTAAATTTATATTTAATAAAATAAATTAAAATACAGCCTTAATGCAAATTTTGTACATCTATTTAACAAAATCTTGAAATATTATTTAAAAATATAAATAATTTATTGTATAAAATATTAAATTTAGTATCATGGGATCTTGCACATATTGAAAATATAAAAAAAAAATTAATTTTTATTTAATGAAATGATTTTTATTAATTTACAAAAAGTTAAAAATAAAAACCCAAATTTTTTTTTGAACCTTGTATAGAGTGAAAGTGTTAGGCAATGGCCTAAGTGGCCTTACGTGAGCCAGCCCTAGCCGGCCTCAAAACTGCATATACCAAAAAGCACTAAAAAAATCATATTATAAAGGACAAAACATTATACAATGCCAAAAAGAAAAAAATCCAAAGATAACAATTCAATTGCTTTTTATAAAAATTAAGCATAAGCAGAACTATATTATAAAAATATAATAAATAATATAATTCTTTAAATTATATTATGAGTTAATAATTTAAGAAAAATACTTATATAATTAAACTTATAAAATATATCATATTTAGAATTAATAATATTTAACTACGGGCTAGAGACTATGTCATAAACATTTTATACAAGATACAATTATAACATATAACTAATTTTTAATTTATGTAAACATATAATTTATGTGTTTCATATTTTAATCGTTATATAATAATATATAGTAGCATATCCTAAATGAAATTATTAAGTCATAACAATTAACTATTGTACAAATTATAATTCAACGACTAAAGAAGTCTTAAATGCTTAACTAAATAATGTGTATATATATATATAGTAAATTCAATATATATGCATATATAGGTGAATAGGTATAAATAATTAGGTTATATATTATATATTTAAGTATAAAAGTTGATATATATATATATATGTATATGTTTATATACAAAAATAAAAGCTGAAAAATGTATGCGTATATATACACACATAAACATATGTATGGACGAGTTTTAATTGAGTTGAGCAAACGAGTTGAGTCGGGCATAAACGAGTGAGTCTTAACGAGTTTTTATTTAGTCGAGTCGAGTTTAATCGTGTATGTGTCTATTACAAATTGAGTAGATATCTGCTTTTACGAACAAGTTTTTTTTTTTTAATTTTTTTACGAATCATATTCGATTCGAGTTTAACCGAACGAGTATTAAACAATTTTTCAAGGAGCTTAATTCATTTACAGTCCTATCCGGTTGAATACACGTGCCTCAGTAGGCTATGTTGCCTAATACGGAGATGGCCCATGCTTTTACCTAATGTGATGATATTTATCAGGCGGGTTTGTCATTATTGATGTTTCGATATAGTGACCTCCAGTCTCGCAGATAGAATTAGTCTAGAAATTTATAATCATTAGCACAAAGGACAAACTAGTTCTGAAAAAGTACTTAAACTCATCTCTGATCCGGGATAGGTAATGTTAAGTTTAAAAGCCAGTAACCAGACTTTTCCTTTGATACCGAGATTTAAAGTTCTTTTATGATCTTTAGGGTTTCAGATATAAAACTTTGATCTTGATTCAAGATTCAAGATGATATGAAAAACAGCAAAATAAAGCAAGAAAGCAATAAAAAAAAGAACACACCGGAGTTACGTGGTTCGACCCTAATGGTCTACATCCACGGCGGGAACGGCCTCAGAGATCATCCTTTCATTGAAGAATCAGCCACAAAAGCCTCAGTGTTTACAACAGATCAAGTGCTAGCTCTCGAGTACAAGAGAACCAACCCTCTCAGTTTCTCTCTTTCTCTCTATCTCAGAAAACCCTAGCAGAAAGGGCTCTCGGATTCACTCTCACTCTCTGCCTCTCTCAGCAAACACAAAATGATACCCCCGATCCCTAATCACACGTATAACATATATTTATACAGAAACAGAGATTATGACACGTGGCAATCCAACGGTCCAGAATCAAGCATCCGATATAATATCTTCTCAGCACAATGACTAAATTGCCCTTCTGTCCAGCGAGTTAACCCATGCAGATCAACAAAATCTAATGGCTCAAAATGTATACAGGTGGCTGCACATCATTGGCTTAAAAAGAAAACGTTAGATCAATTTAATATACAATTATACACTAAGTTTTGGCACATATTCACAATTCTCCACCTTGACAAACCTTAGTTTACCAAGTTTATAAAATTCTCATCCTAGGCTGTTCCCGCAACATCCCTCTATTAGGGACATAGATCAGACTCCATACTAATTAAATTCAGACAATGTCTGAATTTCAAACAGGGAAGGGACTTGGTCATCATGTCTGAAGGATTGTCCTCTGTTGGAATTTTCTTCACATTAACAACCTTAGACTCTATGACATCCCTTACAAAATGTAGCCTAATATCTATATGTTTGGACCTTTCATGGAATACCTGGTTTTTAGCTAAGTGTAAAGTGCTTTGGTTGTCACAATGGACAGTGACTGTACCATTAAAAATACTTAACTCTTTTGCAATTCCTTTTATCCATATGGCCTCTTTTATTGCCTCTGTCATGGCTATATACTCGGCTTCAGTTGTAGACAAAGCTACAACACTTTGTAAGTTTGATTTCCAACTAATTGCCCCCCCAAATGCAGTGAACACATATCCTGTAAGGGACTTCCTAGTGTCTACATTTCCTGCATAGTCAGAGTCTACAAACCCTTCTATCTCACATCCTTCCTTAGCACCTAACCCATAAACAACTCCTAATTTTGTTGAAGCTGTAAGGTATCTAAACACCCATTTAATAGCCTGCCAGTGTGGTTTTCCAGGATTTCCCATAAACCTGCTGACCATACTGACAGCATAGGTGAGGTCTGGCCTGGTGCAGACCATAGCATACATTAAGCTACCTACCATGCTAGCATATGGTATTTTGCTCATAAAGTTAATTTCAGATTCAGAAATAGGAGATTGATTTACAGACAATTTTAAGTGCTGTCCCAGAGGTGTATTAACAGACTTAACATGATCCATACCAAATCTTTTGAGAATCTTACAAATATAAGAGTTTTGAGACAATAATAGAGTTTTATTATGTCTATCCCTTAATATTTCCATTCCCAAAATTTTCTTAGCAGGGCCTAGTTCTTTCATTTCAAATTCTGCCTTTAACATGCATTTGACTTTGTCAATTAGGGTAGAGTCCTTACAAGCAACCAACATGTCATCAACATATAACAGTAGATATATCACAGTCAGATCAACATGCTTATAGTAAACACAGCTATCATAAGAGCTTCTGTTAAAACCATTTTCTAACATGTGAGTGTCAAATCTTTTATACCACTGCCTAGGTGATTGTTTCAGACCATAAAGTGATTTTCTTAACAGACAGACTTTGTTAGAGTTTGATTCATCCACAAAGCCCTCTGGGGTTTGCATATAAATCACTTCTTCCAACTCACCATGAAGGAAAGCAGTTTTAACATCTAATTGTTCCAAGTGCATATCTTCAAAAGCAGTATAAGCAAGCAGTAGCCTAATAGAACTGTGTTTTACAACAGGGGAAAAGATTTCATTAAAGTCAATTCCCTCCCTTTGAGTAAAACCCTTTGCTACTAATCTAGCTTTATATCTAATGCCCTCAACCCCTGGTATGGCATCCTTTCTTTTATAAATCCATTTTGACCCAACCAGCTTAACCCCTGGGGGCCTGTCAACTAATTCCCAGGTTTTATTCTTATTTAGAGACTCCATTTCCTCATGCATGGCAAGTATCCATTTGGATGCTTCCTTGCAGTTAACAGCCTCTTTATAAGTCCTAGGTTCTTGATAAACCACTTCATCTACTACTGTGAGGGCAAAAGCAGTGAGCTCTGCCTGCCCATATCTTTTAGGTGGTTTAACTAGTCTCCTCTTCCTGTCCCTCACTAAGACATAGGAGTCAGCTCCACCTTGATCCAGGTCATCCAAGTTTGTATCCTCAGTTGCCCTGTTTTGATCAAGGTGTGTCTCAGATGAGGTGTTTGGCTCCACCTCAACTTGTACATCTTCTACAGGTTTATTTTGAGTTTCAACAGGTTCTGAGTTTTGTACCCTAGCCATTTGAGATTCATTAAAGACCACATCCCTGCTAATTATGCATTTTTGTTTCCCTGGTATATCAACCCACAGCTTATAACCCTTCACCCCTTCAGGATACCCTACAAAAATGCATTTTAGGGCCCTGGGTTCTAGCTTGTCAGTTTTGGAATGTGCATAGGCAACACATCCAAAAATTCTTAGGTAATCATAACTGGGAGGTTTTCCAGTCCATAGTTCCTGGGGGGTTTTAAAGTCTATGGCAGAGGAGGGGCATTTATTTATTAAATGGACTGCAGTAGTAGTAGCAGCCTCTGCCCAAAAGAATTTAGATAGACCAGCATTTGATAACATGCACCTTACCCTTTCCAAAATGGTCCTATTCATCCTTTCAGCCAGACCATTTTGTTGGGGTGTTTCCTTAACAGTTTTATGTCTGAGAATCCCTTCTTTGTTACAAAAATTATTAAATTCATTTGATAGAAACTCTAACCCATTATCAGTTCTCAAAACCTTCATTTTTCTCCCTGTTTGGTTTTCTACTAGGGTTTTCCATTCCTTAAATTTTTCAAAGGTGTCACTTTTATTCTTGAGAATGTAAATCCACACCATCCTAGAAAAATCATCAATGATGGAAAGAAAATAGCTCCCTCCACCATGTGAAACTACCCTAGCAGGTCCCCACAGGTCAGAGTGTACATAATCCAGGGGCTGTTTTGTCACATGGGTTGCCCTTTTAAAACTGACCCTCTTGGTTTTCCCATAGACACAGTCTTCACAGAAAGGAAGTTTGTCTAGGTTTGAATCAGGTAACAGACCCTGTCTGTGTAGTTCTAAAAGACCCTTTTGGCTAACATGCCCCAACCTCCTGTGCCAAAGCACAGATTTGTCTTCCATCCTATTCTGGACAGAGGACATTTCCCCAACAATGGTCTCCCCCATTAGGGTATAGAGACCATTTTTTATTATCCCTTTCATTATCACTAGAGATCCCTCCATGACCCTAAGACTTCCTGACTGAGACTTAAAGGTGTACCCAGCACTGTCTAGCATACCCAAGGACACTAAATTCCTCTTTAGTTCAGGTATGTACCTTACTTCCTTTAAAACTCTCACCATACCATCATGTACCTTGAGTCTTATAGACCCAATTCCCATGATCTTACAGGATTTATTATTTCCTAGGATCACATGGCCTCCTTGTAATTCAGAGAATGTTTCAAACCATTCCCTAATGGGACACATGTGGAATGAGCATCCTGAATCCAGGATCCATTCCTTTCCTGAGTTTACCTCAGCCACATTGAGGACTTCAGCACTCTCATAGCCCTCAAGGACTACAGATGCATCCCCATCCTCCTTGGTTTTATTTCCAGGATTGGTCCTTTTGTCAGGGCAATCCCTTTTGAAATGTCCTTCCTTGTGACACAAGAAACATTTCAATTGTTTTCCCTTAGATTTAGACCTAGTCCTCTTATTGTCAGGTTTGCCTTTCTTGCCTCTCTTCTCTGTCCTACCCCTCACATTTAGACCCTCTCCTTGTTCCTGTTTTGTATCATTGCTGCTCTGAAGCTCCCTGGCATGAAGTACAGATTGTACCTCATCAAGGGTTAATGTGTCCCTACCATACATCATGGTCTCTTTTAGGCTCTGGTAAGTTGAGTCCAAAGAACTCAACAAGAGAATGGCTTGATCCTCATCCTCTACTTTAATATCTATATTAGCTAAATCTAATATAATCTTGTTAAAGCTATCTAAGTGTTCACCAATAGACTGTCCAGGTATCATCTTGAAGGTATAAAGTTTTGTTTTCTTGTACAGTCTATTAGCTAATGATTTGGTCATATATAGGTTCTCTAGCTTTAACCAAATTCCAGCGGCAGTGTCCTCACTTGCCACCTCTCTCAGGACTTTGTCCCCGAGAGAGAGTATGAGGGCACTGTGTGCCTTTTGGAGGATGTCTTTTGTGACATCCTCCTTACCAGGCTCAGAGGGTGAGGCCCCTTTCAGTTTCTCTCCACCGAGGGCCCCCTGCAAGCCTTGTTGGACTAGCAGTGCCCTCATCTTTATCCTCCAGAGTCCAAAATCATTTTCCCCCGTAAATCTTTCCACCTCAAATCTCGCGGTTCCCATCTAGCCTACGGCTCTGATACCAGTTGTTAAGTTTAAAAGCCAGTAACCAGACTTTTCCTTTGATACCGAGATTTAAAGTTCTTTTATGATCTTTAGGGTTTCAGATATAAAACTTTGATCTTGATTCAAGATTCAAGATGATATGAAAAACAGCAAAATAAAGCAAGAAAGCAATAAAAAAAAGAACACACCGGAGTTACGTGGTTCGACCCTAATGGTCTACATCCACGGCGGGAACGGCCTCAGAGATCATCCTTTCATTGAAGAATCAGCTACAAAAGCCTCAGTGTTTACAACAGATCAAGTGCTAGCTCTCGAGTACAAGAGAACCAACCCTCTCAGTTTCTCTCTTTCTCTCTATCTCAGAAAACCCTAGCAGAAAGGGCTCTCGGATTCACTCTCACTCTCTGCCTCTCTCAGCAAACACAAAATGATACCCCCAATCCCTAATCACACGTATAACATATATTTATACAGAAACAGAGATTATGACACGTGGCAATCCAACGGTCCAGAATCAAGCATCCGATATAATATCTTCTCAGCACAATGACTAAATTGCCCTTCTGTCCAGCGAGTTAACCCATGCAGATCAACAAAATCTAATGGCTCAAAATGTATACAGGTGGCTGCACATCATTGGCTTAAAAAGAAAACGTTAGATCAATTTAATATACAATTATACACTAAGTTTTGGCACATATTCACAGGTAATATAGGGTTAGATCAATTGGATAGTCTATTGCCGATCGCAATATAAATCTAGCATGATTCATGTTGAAATTTGTGTACTCATGGGCGGACCTACGTTGGTGGTTGGGGGGCTACGGCCCCCCAAAATTCTTAAAAAAAATTATGTAGTATATATATTTACATATATATAATATTAAATTACTCTTCAAATTATAAAAAAATTAAAAGTTACTCTCCCAAATTTTTATTAAAATTATTCTCTCTAATTTCAATATATATATAATTTTATTTTCACTTTTAGTTTTGTTGAAATTCAAATTTCAACTCAGCTAGTCTCATAATTACTTTAACAGTCTAATTCTAAAAAAAAAAAATTATAAATTTATATAATTGTTAAAATTGATTGATTATATTCATTTATATAGTCTCACTTTAACTTAATTATATAATTAAGAGATATAGTTTGTTAAAAATTTAACAGCGGTATATCATTAGTCATTAAAAATTTCTTATATTTATTCTTGATCTATAATTTTTTTAATCATAAAAAAAATATGAGCAAGTTAAGACCAAATACTTTTTTTTTTTTTAAATGTGGGTAATTCGAAGAGTAATACGTTTAGAGAGTTCGATAACAACGAAATGTGATACTTCTTTCACTAATGAGCATTCTTTTAAAATTTATATATAGTACACATTTTATCGATCGCCCCCCCAAACATAAAATCCTGGTTCCGCCCGTGTGTACTCAACCTGCCTGATGGCCTAGTCACCATGATAAGGAGTTTTATCGTCAACCACCTCAGTGGAAAACAAGTTATATTAACTACAATGGCAAACAATATATCTTTTGGTTTTTAAGAACCTATGTGACAGTGGCAGTTGCAAAGATAGTGGTGAACGACGGTTGGGTATTCGAACGGGCATGAGAAAGAGGGATTTAAAGTTTAAATGATGTGTACAAAGGAAAGGATTCGAGTATTAGTTCACCCTAGATTTCAATCGAATGAATAGTTTAGTATTCGAACAATAAATCATTAAAGGTCGTTTGAACATTCTATATAGTATTTAAACAATAAAGTTTGTATTCGGACGATATACCATCAATCCTAGTTATCTAATTACGTATCTGAATCTATTAATCTAATTTATTAATGCTCATAAATAGTTAACTAACTATAAAAATTAAAGCTATCTAATATATATTTTAGTATATAATATATGTATATATATATATATCTATTATGTATATATATTGTACTAAAAATCTATCAAACTAACTATTATAAATCTCATTCCACTACTCAAATTCATATATTTTTAAATTGTAATAATTTAACATATTATAAGAGATGTATGATTGTAGCACATTCAACTATTCAAATCCATTGACTATATTATCGATAACAACAAAATTGTCTAGATTGTTATCAAATCACCTAGATAAATGATAATAAAATACTTATCTCATACATGAAAAGATTCTTAAGATGATGGATGCATAAATTGTCTAGACCATCATAAATTGTCTGGACCACCATATCTCTCTTGAATAATTTCTTAGTGCTGAATTGCTAACTCCCACTGTAGCTCTTCTTGTTGTTTCTGCCTTGTCACATCTCTAAATTAATTTCATTCGACCGTGTAGTCTCCTCTATTTTCCTCTAGCTTAATCTTAGATACTCAATTCCAATCTTATTTCTGTAACTCCCAAGAGGAGTTACTAATATGCTCCTTGATTTCAAAAAAGATGCAAAAGGTTTTATGCACCACCCCAGATCCTTCAGATATCCAGAACGAGGCCCCATCATGATTAAAGTGTGATTTGGCATACATGCAAAGTTGTCAGGTTATGCTCTACATGATTCTCTTTTTCCTATAGACATTAAAAAAAAAATTATATTATGCATTCCAAACCGGTAAAGTTAAGATAATGAGAGATAAATGAAATAATGCATTACTTGATATAATGCATTACTTGATATATCGGGTCCCCCAACATATCACATAGTTTTTTCCACTCGTTTGATTGCATTCCTTGAAAAAGATTTTGGCATGCTTCCTCAGAATTTTCAATTTTTTGGTAGTGTTTGAACTTTGAGGCATCGACCCTTATACTAGTGGTATGCATTATTTATCAGATCATCAATGATCTAATGCTCTTCTCGTCTCACAAATATAAGTTCAATCTCATCTTAAAATATCACAATTGTATTAATAAACCATTTATATATCATACAACATACTATGTTTAATACTAAAAAAACAATATATTTTTACTTATCCAGAAATGCTTCTTTATATGTTCCTTAATATAGTATGCCACTTTAGAGTAAGATGAAGTAGCCATAGCTGCATAAGTATGAACAAGAATACTAACATATGAAACAAACCAAGCCACTGAATCTCCACTGCCACCAATGGTTGATTGCCATCAATATTAAATTTTAATTTTTTCCATGTTCCACACCTTTTCCAAGTTGATTTTTCTTGTAATACCTCGAGATTTACAAGGTTGTGTGACAGCTACATGAGTTGTGATAGAATACATTTCATATGTATTTTATTATAATTATAATTTTAGTAATATACGTACTTATTCACAATTAATATACCATACTATGTTTCATTGGATCATAATACCTCATTTTTTCACTATGCGTGCAATCAAACTTAATAATTTATATCAACTTCCATCTTGCATAAGTAGTACTGACAGACGATTTTGAGGAAATGTCTGGCATTCATTGTTACTTCACAAGACAATCTTTTAAAACTCAACAAATGAAGTAAAAATCAAAATTGCACATCTCTTCAGATAAAATCTTCTTTCATTTTTTATAAAATTGGAATTTTGTATAAACTTATTATTATCCGATTTACGACTTTACAAGACGGGTAATAATAACTCTATATAGACTTCTTGTTTTGCAGATGTTCGAATGAAGAATTATTTTGAAGAAGTGTGTGGCTTTTGTTGTTACTTTACTATATAGTCTCTCAGATCTCGACAAATGCAATATGCAATAATAATGAGTGGACAGTATCTACTAACTATGAAGAATTGATGGCTTGACAATTTTGGCGTATGAATTATTAGATCAAATTTTAAATTACTTGGTTAAAAATATGAATTTCATTTAAGAATAAGCAAAATCTATTCATGGAACTCAACTTTCATCGCAATATTGAGAAGTTTGTGTACTAGGTAATGCATTGTTTCATTATATTAATTTCATTAATTTTTCTTATATGTTATATCACCAATATAATTTTTCTTCTTGTAGGAGTTTTACAATTTTTCTTCTTTTCTGTTACAACGCCAATCTAATTTTGCTTCAAAAGATGTAGAAGATGATGTTTCAACATTTTATGCCTTTACTTTCATTTTACACATTTTGTAATTATTGTAATATTTTGTACCAAGACCCTAACTTAGAGTTTGATTGTAGTTTCACAATATCTTCATGAACAATTGTTGGATTATATATTATGTTTGAATTTATGTTTACTCCCTATTGTTCAAATGAAACTTCGCTTGTTCGAACGTTTATCCTATTTGATGTTTAAAAAGTTGTAATCCTTGTTCAAACCATATAACATTAACTTAGGATGTTTGAATGGTTATTATAATAGTTTGAATTTTCAGTTGTAGTCCCATTTGAATGCTACCTTTTTTATTCGGACAAACTTACTTCTTTTCGAACGTAAATTTTTTGACCACAATAGTGTTCAAACCATAAGATAAATTGTTTGAACTATATACGATTTTAATATTCGAATGGATCACATACATTTTTGAGCACACATTCGATTTGGTATAACAAAGCATCCGAATGATAATCACTCTTATTCGAATAGTAATAGTGTTACCCTATTATGTTTGAATCAAAAGGTAAAACATCAGAACCATTTACAGTTACATTATTTGAATATTTTATTACTCTTATTCGAACATTATTCAAATTAGAAACTTTTTTACCTGAACAATTCGAATTATAATTTGAATGGTTACCGCATACCTTCGAACCATATATGGTCTCATTATTTGAATGCAAATCAATCTTAACATGCATGCCTTTAGCGTTCGAATGGGTATATCTTCAATATTTGAATGACCCTCCATTCCCTTCGAAAGTTTATGAACCCATTTGAACATGACTAAAGTGTTCAAATTCCACCCTTGTATCTTAATTGTTCAAAATTTTTTTTATGTTAGAATGAAAGTTGGGCATTTGAATGTCTTTTAATGATAAAATGTTTTTGTCCTAAAATCTTTTGCATTCAAATGGGTCCTCAAATGGGTTGGAAAATTTGGCCTAAAAGATATTTTATGGGATGAAATCATTTTCTTGCTCCCCAAATGTCTTTCATGTCACGCCTTCAATTCACGCAAAGGATTTTAACGTAAATTTAGGGCTGTAAAAAGACCGAACCGGACCGGCAGACCGACCGGACCGGTTGTCTCGGACCGGGACCGGACCGGACCGGTTGAAGTCCGGTCCGATCCGGTCCAAAAAATATATGGACCGGAAAATTCCGGTCCGGTCCCGGTCCAAGGAGTTCATCCCCCTGGACCGGACCGGACCGGACCGAACCCCTAGAATTTTTTTTTTAATTTTAATTTTTAAATATATGTATATATAAATAATAATATATAAATTTTAATATTAATATTAATATATATTAATATATAATATATACTCTTATAATATTAACATATAAATAATAAGTGTATTATTATTATTTAATATATTATTACTAATTTATCACTATTTACTAACATATAAATATATAATTACTAATATAAATTATAATAGTATTATTACTTATTAGTTATAGTTTATTAACATATACTAATGTAATAGTATTATTAGATTATTAGATTATTAGTTATAGTTTACTAACATACTTAATATTTAATATTAACTAACATATTAATATATAATATATACTCTTATATATTAACATATAAATAATAAGTGTATTATTATTATTTAATATATTATTACTAATTTATCACTATTTACTAACATATAAATATATAATATACTAATGTAAATTGTAATAGTATTATTACTTATTAGTTATAGTTTATTAACATGTACTAATGTGAAAGTGTTATTAGACTATTAGACTATTAGTTATAATTTACTAACATACTTAATATATAATATATACTAATATATTAATATATAATATATACTTTTATAATATTAACATATTATAATTTATAGTAGTTAAATTTGGACCAAAAAAATATTTGATCATTGTAGAATTTTATATTAAATTTAGCCCATTAAATCATATGGGGCACCCCTGGACCGGACCGGACCGCCCCTGGACCGAGTTGGACCGGACCGGTATGGACCGAACTCCTGTTCGGTCCGGTCCAGAGTGAGAGAATTCTTGGACCGAATGAAATCGGTCCACAAATTTTCCGGACCGGACCGGACCATTTACACCCCTACGTAAATTGAAGAGTCTGAGTAAGTAATACTGGGCTACTTACCCCATACGTATCGATCCTATAATGCAAGCATCTAATCTTACTATTGTATGTAATGAGACTCACAACGAAAACTGGTTTAAATAAAAACTATTACAAATAAACTAGTGATCACATGGTAAAATATAAACATAATATTCACTTCCACGTTACAACATTATATTGTACTACTATATAATCCAGTCTATTTTCTCAGTCATATAAACATACAATAATATCCCATTACTATGTCAGCACCATCTTGGCTCCTTTTTGACCTCTGGATATTCCTTGCCATAATGAAACTTATCCAAATTAACATTAAAATCTCGATGAAGGTATTGCCCATATGGTGATGTGTATATGCCGCATATGGATAATGAACCATCTAATTTTAATATCAGACAACATCCGATACGCTTCCGCTGCATTGAGAAGACGGATGCATCGTGTCTCCATAACCCCATCGGTCGGTCATAGATATCAACAACAGGAAAGTCAAAAAAGGAAAAAAGGAAAAAATCAAAAGGCCCCTCAGGGCTCCCCTGAGCTCCCTGAGATAAATGGGCTTTTCTCCTGTCCGTCATAAGGTCCTGTACAATATTTAATTTTTTCAGAAAAAAAACATAAATAAACAAATGTGATATTTCTTTAAAAATTTCAGTAAGTACACATATATCATAACATAGCATAGATAAAGTGAAACATAAAATACATGACAAAATCATAGCACATAATATATAAATTATCTTATATAGTTCATGCATGTATATGACAAAGGAATGGCCAACTTATATTTCCTATGGACTCATTCTTATTATATTTAAATCCTTATTTTTTATGTTATCTTTTGTAACACTAAGGATCATACTTATTTCATAATCTCGACAGGTGTTACATATCGTTGTCTTCATCGAGTTTTCTCAGTATGACGTGTCAGCTTGGTCATACACAAGCTCATCAATCTTCCGGGCATTATGTATCGCCGTCCCCGTCCTGACGAGCCTCGTGTCAATCTTTCGGACGTTACGTATCCACGTCCCCGTCCTGACACGGAATTACTTAGCACAGCGGGCGTTACGCATTGCCGTCCCCGCTAGTCATGTCAGTCTTTTGGGCGTTACATATCACCCTTCCCGTCGTGACACGACACTTAACTTATCACATTTTTCTTAACATTTTCTTATCGTATTTTCTTAAAATACACGTTATGACTTACGACGATGCACATATGTGACGAAATGTAATATACATACAAACTTAAACTAATGACATGTATGTTTCATATTTTCATAAAGCATATGACATAGAAAAGCATAACACAAAACTTACATGCACATACGTCGCCTAAATTCATAACGTCAAGTTTAACAAATAATACGTATGAAGCTAAATAAAATATTAAATTTTTATTTAATTAAGGGCTGGGCGAATTTTTATGGAAAATATTTTTAATTATTTATTCCTTTTAACTCATTCAACTCGAGTCCACAAGTTTGCATAATTTCATAATTACATTATTTTTAAGTGTTTCTTGAACTATTCTTATATATAAAATTTTATTATTATTTTATTTTATCTTTTTATGACAATAATTCTAAAAAATATTCCTAATATATTAAGGTTCCTAAAATTATAATATTTGTTAAAAAATCTTTTTCAAATAATTTACTAGAACTTTTAAAATGAAGGGAAACTCTCATTTTTAAGGGTTACCTATTCTGTTTTGTTACTTAATTCTGGTTTCGTCTTTCATAAAGTTCTTATCTTTTAAAACTTAAAACATAAAAGTTGTAGATCTATGTCTTAACTTTTCATAGCCTTTTGAATCAATCAATTTTGACATCACACTAATACGTTATGATGTCTACTTAACTCATTTGAAGTCTGAAAGTTATTAGGGTTATTTTATCATTTTTTTCCAAATCATGACCTCATGTTTTCACATATTCCTCTTATTATATGATCATAAAACATATGCATAAGGTTCTAAATAAGCATCAAATAGGCATCAAACTAAATGTAAAAATTAAGCCACTTATACCACACCAAAATTATGTTAAGTAATGCACTTACAAATTTTTCCAAAGATAAATTAGTAGTCTTGAATGGATCTTGTACTTCCTTTCTCTCCAAGGCTCCTGCTTAGCTTTCTTTTGATGTATGTGTGTTGTGAGTGGAATTTTGGGTATTTTTCTTAGCTTTCTATCAAGGTGGCCGAATGATCTCTCTAAAAGGAAGTGAGGAGAAACTTGTGTATCTATTTATAAGGATGAGAAGGCATTGGAGGCTTGAGAAGAGGGAAGGGCATTTCAGCAATGCCTTAGCTGAATGGGGTGAGTTGTCCCTCCTAGGTGCATGGCCTTATGATTACTCCTAAACCTCTAATGATTTTCTGAAATTTTCATCCCATGGCTGAGCTTAATCCTCCTCTAAAATAATCTAGATCAATGGTTTAAATTATTACAGCACATAGGTAAAAAAAAAAAAATGGAACAAATCCTAGCATATCTAGGATATGCTTAAACTGGCCACTTGGCCCTAATCTGGCTCCTACGTTTTTAGATCATCTCTCCCACCTTTTGCCACATGTTCCAGCCTTCCTAGACATTTTTAGAACATCTTAGAAGAATCCCCTTAAGACTTGGTTGGCTATTGGTTGAAAATGGAGGGGCAACTTGGCTGGTTTAGTTAGTTGTCTTCCAATCAGATTTACTCCTACTTCTCCCAAGGTTATATACAAAATTTTTTTCTAGAAACTCTTCCACCACCAAGTACAAACATTTTCACACATTTCTAGAAGATAAAAATTTAAAGAACCAATCAAATTGAGGCTCCTAAAGTAGGTCGGTGGTTTGATTTATTTTCGGGCTTTAGTTTATGCTCAACATAGATTAGTCTAATTCCAGCCCAAATAACCCATTGATCCACTTCAATTCTCCGAAAACTCAATTCATAAAAGTTTTAGATAATCCTCTTAGTGATCCATAGGATTTTGAATCACATAAATACGAGATCATATGAGGGAGATATCATCAATTTACCGAAACATGTCATTCTAATCCAAGAACCCACTTTTATGCTATCTAAGTGTTTTTCCACTCCACTTCCAATTTTCTCAATTTTCCTCTTAATCTCCTTGATATAATTATTCTATAAATGAAAACTAAAATATTCTAATTTACACTTTTTTTAAAAAAAAAATTTAAAAATTTCTTTATCATAATTCCCCATATTTCATTTTCTACTTAAGGTTTTTCCAATTTAAATCTTCATTTCAATTACCATAAATTCCTAAAATTCCCTTAAATAAAAATATGAAATTTTTAAATGAATCTATTCCTAAGATTATATGTAAAAAAGAAGGGTTATTACATTTCATGATAATCTTTTTAGGAAGGATTTATTCTTCCTAAATTTTTTTATAGGATGAAATTCTAGTTTTATGGGATGAAAAAATCTCTTCCCAAAAGAGAGTTTATGTTGTAGTGATATTATAGAGTGTGAAACTATAATCTATTCTTGAACAATAGAATTCTTGTAAAACTCAATTCGGTTTGTCTAAACTCATATCAATTATTTGTGTAAAGTAAGTTGATTTAAATTTATATAATTTTAAACTATATATATAGGTAACTATATATACATATAAAAACATTTACAAACATCTATAGTCAATTTGAAAAATTTGCAGATAAAAAGTTCTATTAATATAAAATATAATTAAGTTATTTTGTCAAAATTAAGTAGCTTTTGAGAAAATTAAAATTTGTTAAGAAGTTAAATAAAATGTTGGTGAACAAAATGTAGCACAATAATCATAAAAGTAATCTCAATTCGTGTTTGAATGAAAACTAAACAAGCATACTTTTACCACTTAGTACTCGCTTCAATTTAATTTGTTTATCTCCATATAAATTTTTTTAAAATAAAGCACTTGATAAAAAAAATCTTCAACTCGTTTGGAATATTTGAATATAAGAAATTTTTAAAACTTTGTTTGAGATTAGATTTTGGGAGAAAAGAGAGAAATTTTGAATAAAAATATTTTTTAAAATAAATATTATATTGAAGTTTAAACAAGTAGATAGATAAAATTATAGAATTGTTTGAATATAATTTTAGGATTAATTTTATTTAAGAAATTTTAAAAGTTATATTTTTTTTATAATTAAGTAGTGATTAGATAATAATTAGATGAACATTTGGAAAATATTTGTTTTTGGAATAATATTGACAATAAAATTATAAGAAAATTTTTATATATTTTTAAAAAATTTAAAATTGCCAAACATACCCTAATCTCAATTTTATTCATAAGAAATTAAAAGGACCGTGTTACTCACTTTAACCCTACTGGCAAAAGGGATTTGGTGTATTTTAATTCATTCTTAAGAAATGTTGAAAACCCTCTAAAGTAAAATATGGATTCACTTTTTGGTATAACTAAATATTAAGTAAGAAAGTATTTTGCTGTAGATGTCAGGTTCTTACTACTTTTTCAGAGTTAGTTTATATGTCAGGTTTGCATCATATTCACACCTCTAATTTTAACTTAAATTGGTGAAATGAAGTTGATAGTTGGAAACCAATAATGATCGATAAGAAACGGCGGCCCCATCTTTTAGTATCAATTCACGATTTACAATCACATTCCTCACTCTATATATTAGGACAATGGATGGTGTTTGCTAAAGTAAACTAACCTAGAAAAAGAAATGGAGAAGATGATGTCCCAACCTTCTATATGATGGAACAAAATCAATAATAACACATAAAGATCAATAGTTACAAAACATAATAATTAAGTGAACTAGACGATGAATAAAGGGGAGCACCACTTCTACATAAAGAGTTATTTTATATAAAATCTTCAAATAGAGACGGTACATGCAAGTCTATACAATTATGATAATTTATTTTTTTTAATTATAATAATATTCTTTTTGAAATGATACTTTTTCTATTTTTATCTTCATACATCAATGAATTGTACATACAATCTCTCACTCAGAGTTGTAAATATAGTTTATATATATATATATATATATAGATTTTGGATTTATTTTTCTTAAACTAACTGAATTCTTCTACTCTTTATCCATATACTAAATATTTGACAACAGGAAAAAAAAAATTGTAGTATGTATTGTGTGGGATGATGAATATAATTTCTCTCTCTCTCTCTCTCTCTCTCTCTCTCTCTATATATATAAAATATACATTTGAGAACTCTAAAAATGTCACTTTTTAAATTGCAAGGATGAATTTCAAAGATATGAAATGTTTTAGTGTAAAAAAAATTATTTGTCTTTTAATTCTCTTTCAAATATCGAATACTACTATTTGAAAGCCTTTATTATACCACATACCATGTAAATGACATAATTTGATTTATAAGACTTAAATTTTAAAATTTATCTTTCAAATTAAATTATGCCACATAGATGGTGTGTAGTGTAGAGACTTTAAAAAATAATTATTCTCAAATATCTTATCTCATATAAGAAGATTTAAACATCAATGTTTACATTTAACGGTCTTGATCATTTCAAATTAAGAAAACATTTTCTTTAATAATTTCATTAAAGCATACAAGAAAATGTCTAAATTCTTGAAATTAACATAAGGTGGAAAAACAAAAGTTATTATAATTGACAAACAATAAAGGGAACATTATATGGGTGTAATGATTAGGTATCAATTGAGTTGTAATATTACCGGTTAGCCCTCCCTTTGCAACTAGAAAAGAGAGATTTAGTCGTGACTTCTAAGCACACCATATTTGTATCTTCTCTTTGCAATATTAGATTCCCACAAAACCTTTTGGGAATTAAAGTTACTTGGCAAAACTAAGGAACAATGACCCCGAGTTTTGTGCTATTGCTTATTTTCTAAATTTCTTTTTATGCATTGAGTTGACAATGTGTTTGTTCGGAGAGGCTCACTCTCTCTTCTTTGTATTTTTAAGGAGTGACTTGTTTACACAAAAATCTTATACAAAATAATTTATAGAATTAACATATTTAAATGTTTTCCGTTAGATTGTAACATATTTCTTTTATTATAAAATAGATATGACATATTACATTAATATATCAATTCAGAAATTTCTCTGTTTAAAATTATTATGTAGATTGAGACTCTTATTTAGGTAGAATTGTGTGATGACTGATGAGAACACTTTATTATTTTTTATTATTTTATTATTTTTATTTTTATATACTTTTCACTATTTTTTATTATTATTTATTACTATTCAATATTATATCATTAATTTTTTTATTATTTTACTACTAATTAAAAAATATTTGAGATTATCTCATTATCAAAAAAAAAAAATAGAAAATAGAAATGCCTACGTCTACAAATTTACAATTACTCGTGTTAAGTACTGCTTTTCAAGATTATATTTGGATTTTTGGGACTGATATGAGCCCCAAGCCCAAAGACATGTCGAAGCCGAAATTTTCATAAGCTGACTGGTTGGGGGAGAATGTTAAAGTAAATTTTCATAAGGCCCGCCTCAGGCCTCACATTGCACGAAGGGGAGCCATCAGGTCAGCTCAAGTAGATGAGAGCCCAATGCCCTTGACTTTCATTGCCAAGGCTTTTATCCACATCTTGGTGAATCTATTTGAACTCGAATGCGTTTGTCTATCCAGAAGTATACGCGGACCAGGAAATGGCTTCCCTTCAGCTCTCTCTTTCTTCAACATACCGTTTCAGACACAGGCCGGTTCGTTGTGCTGACGAGCGCCAAACCCTCTTTAACCGTATAGCTCCCGTCTACGATAATGTGCACCCTCTCCACCCCATATACTCTTCTTTCCTTGAATGCATTTCTTTTCTATGGGTTTATCCGCATGCTTTTAATTTTCTAACTCTTTTGAAAATATCTCAGTTGAATGACTTACTGAGTTTGGGTCAGCATCGAGTATGGAAAAGGATGGCAGTCTCATGGAGTGGGCAAGTATTTGTTTATTTATTTTTTCGTTTCCAATTATTGAACTTGATGTTTTGTTTTGTTTTTTTGCAATATTGGAATTGTGGGTTTCAGAGCCAAAATGGGAGACCAGGTGTTGGATTTGTGTTGTGGAAGTGGGGATTTATCGTTTCTATTGTCCGAGAAAGTGGGATCTAATGGCAAGGTCATTCCCAACACCGACCATTGTCATAAATTTTATGTTTTACGAAGTTGTATGATTGTTTTCTTTTACGTTTTTGGGGTCGCGCTTTGCAGGTGACCGGTCTTGATTTCTCAAAGGAGCAGTTGTCAGTTGCTTCACTTCGGCAAAACATGTCCCTGAAAACCTGCTACAAGAATATCGAGTGAGCATTGGTAAATCTAGCAGTAATCATTACTTTGCATATGATACACTGACCAAGAGTATAAAGTGGTTCTCAAAATCATGTATGCGGAAAAAGTGTGTGCTATTCTCTTTAATGTTCTTAAAGTCCATTGTAACTGCCTCGCAATTTGTTAGTTTTTAGTTAGTGACAAAACTAATGAATGCTGTGATGAACTAATATAATGTGTTTCGTTATAGTTGGGTTGAAGGCGATGCCCTTGATTTGCCATTTCCAGATGGCTATTTTGATGCTATTACAATGGGTTATGGGCTACGAAATGTGGTAGATAAGTACAGAGCCATGCAGGAGATGTTTAGGGTCCTAAAACCAGGTCTTCTGAGTATAATCTCTCGTTCTCTCTGGAAAGAATGAAGTGCAGTGAATTTGAAACTGAGAGCTGATGTTAGCATTCTTGTGCGGTTTTCAGGTTCAAGGGTATCCGTCCTTGATTTCAATAAAAGCACTCAACCATTTACGGAATCAATTCAGGTAGTCAGTTTGGGACATGAATGTTTTTTTAATGAAAATCTAGTTTTAATCTCGGGAAATTGCTGCATTCGATTATGCATTTAGCATGTATGTTGTTATAGAATGTGACAGGAAGGTTTCTTCACTAATTATGACTTGCCATGTATGATTTTCATATAATTGATGCCCTTCCTGTTATGTTGTCAGTCATTGCCTCAGCTTGAGAGGGCAATTTCTGCTTTTCATTCATATGACTCTATGAGTTGTTATATCTCATTGTATTTTATAGTGTCTTGGTTGTAGTACGTTATGTTCAACAGAATCAACACTAAGTGTACCTGGTGCAGAAATGAAAATATTTTTCTTAAATGTCTTGATTTTGCAAGGAATGGATGATTGACACTGTTGTAGTCCCAGTGGCAACTAGTTATGGGCTTGCAAAGGAGTATGAATATTTGAAAAGCTCAATTAGGGAGTTTTTAACAGGTTTGTTGTTTCTTGAGTATCTGTGGACATGCTATTTTAGTTGGATTAGTTGGCAATATGGCTGTAGATTATTAATCAGTCTTCAAATAAAAAAAAATTGCTTAATTTTGTGAATAATGCATATTGATTTCTGCCCTCCACCTAACAGATGTTTTACATTTTGCATCTTAAACTATCAAAACTAGTACATTACATCATCAAAATTATAATCCTTTGTCATGTAAGACCCTGCATCCAAACATGACTGTTAAGATCAGGAAAATAGGCTATGCTATACACTCTTGACCATCGAATCTTAGCAGAGGGTGCTATTTGACTGTTGGCAACACTTAGAGAGTGCAATGCATTGTCCTTAGTATTTTGGGGTGCAAAAGTGTAAAGAACCTATTAATTGGAGTGTGGAAAGTTTTCTTTTCTCATGCATATTTAGTTGGTATACTTTGTATCTAGAATAGATCAAGATGTAAAAGTTACTTCAAATTTATATTGCTATTTCACGATATTGCTATATGTTTATACACTGACTAATTTTATGAAGTGCTGGAAAAGTGGTCAGTTTGACATAGTTTGTCTGGTATAATTATTGTCTTAAAAGGAGGAATGGTAGATTTGTACTACATTAAGAAATTGCTAGAGAATTTACAGGCAAATAAAAAAAACTGCTGAGCTATTGGGGCAGTGTATTTACACAGTAATTTCTTTCCATCCGAATTTTATTGTTTGATTCAGGGAAGGAGTTGGAGAAGGTTGCTTTACAGGTAGGATTCTCAAGTGCCAGACATTATGAGATTAGTGGAGGCATCATGGGCAACCTAGTAGCCAAACGTTAGATGCATGGATGGTATTCCTCCAGGTAGATTCAGTTATTTCTTTGCAAGAAAGAAGCGCTCATTCTCTATGAATGTCAGTACTCAAATTGTAGGCTAAAAAAATCTCAGTTTTCATATTTCTCAGTTTTCTTGTATTGCTGGACTGGAATGTCAGTAGAACACAGCTTATGAATCAATTGCAGCCTGAATTTTCTTTTCTGCTCACATTGTTTCTTTCTTTGGAGTTTTAGTTGCTTCATTAGGTTTTTAACTTAACTGGAGAAGATATTATAATGTTGATTTCCATTTATGATGTTTATACTCAAATCATACAAGAAAACTGCCTAATTGTGTGATTTTGACAAGTTGAGATGTAAATAAATAACACAAATTTACCCCATCAACCACTCAACATTTTTCCGGTGACAGATACTCTTCAAACCCACATTTGGAAGAGTTGGCATAAATGTCTCCCTTACTAATGACTCCGGAATTCCCAGAGTAGAGAACTTGCAACCAGAAGCCGACGCCACGTTGTAACCTGAGACCTGTGGATTTTTTCAGTTGAGTAGAGAACTTGCAAGCACTGGGTTTTCCTAGAAACCATTCATTCTCCCTCATATGTCACCAAGGGCTGAAACAACTGTCCCGAGATGGCAGCAATACAATCACCTGGGACGGAAGGAACTCTGGGAGACCGTAGCGATCGAATCAGGCATTCCTGCTTTGAGGGTGTAAAATGAGTTTTCACACGTGTCATTCAGTTCCATGGTTGTTTCATCTACAAAGGGTGGATTTGTTGGTGCAGGAAGGTGCTCCTCCTCCTTTGTTAGCATCTGCAGAGCCTTTGACATTGTTGGTCTCAATGAAGGAATCTCTTGGGTGCACAGAAGTCCGATGTGCACCACTCTCGATATCTCATTCTTAATATTGCCGTTGTGGTGATTATGCAGCATTAGCTTTGAATCATATAGATCCTCAACTGTCCCTGATTGAAAATGCTTCCACGTCTATTTTGACCACAGAAAAGGGTATAAATGTGGACATTTAATTAATCTTTACACTAAAAACAATCCAAGCATACCAAAGTAAATTATACTGAAGATAAATTCTTTTTGCAAGCCACTTTTAACACCACTGAAATGTAGACTGAAAAAACTTTAAAATTGAAAATTTTTAAACCTTTAGATCCTGTCATTTTAGCAGTATCAAAACAGTCTACCAGTAGAGTGCTTCCCTGTTTGGAACCTAAACTCACCTCATTAACTTTTTCAAATTCTCATTCATTTTTCCAATTTTTCATAGAAAATAGAATAAGCAATTTAACTTTCTCAAATTTCCAAAACACTTATAATATTGAAAAGTAATATTTTAATAATATTTTATTCAACTCAGCTTAGTTTAATTTAGCTTGACATCCGAACGTAGCACCCCATTTGGATTAAGAAGTGATCTCAATTTATCTCATTTAAAATTATAATTTTTTCAAATTTTTATATAATATAATAAGCAATTTAACTTTTAACATTTATTTCAATTATTTCACTATTGAAATAACACCTAAAATAGCACCCATCTTTGAAAGGATAGAGTTGTGAAGCTTACCATTGTGACTAGGCTGTCCGAGTATTCTGAGGTTTGGCTCCTGTTGTTCTGCTTACCCATAACAATCTCTAACACAAGCACCCCAAAGCTGTACACATCGGCCTTTTCTGTCAACTGGCCATGGGCTAGGTACTCTGGAGCCATATATCCTCTAAAAATTCATATAAAGAAATCACTATTATGTCTACAACATGGTGACCAAACCTATAAACACATCACCTACCTACCTGCCTTTTATTACTAATGCATGTTCTTACACTGTTCTTACGAAGTGCAGTTCATTTTAGACTGCTTTCAGTATCCAAACACGCCGAACGAAGTGCTTTAAAAGTGAATTTTGGTAGATCTAATTACTGTAGCTCTCATAATAACTGCTGACAAAAGATTTTTGTTTTAAGAAATCTTGGGATTCAGTCCGACTGAACTCCCCCCGTTTTGCAGCCCTCGTCGTTCTCGGCGGCGGTGGGCGACACCGCCCAGCTCATTGGGACCGGAGGGAGTCGGCGACCCCACCCCTGCAATGGCAAGCCCCGGCGACCTCCGGTGTGCCCCCGGCAGCCTTAAACCCGTTTCGAACCCGGTCCCGCCGGCTCCCTCTAGGCCCTCTGGGCTGGGCGGTGTCACCTACTGCCGCCGGCACCGGCGAGAGCTAGGTGAGGCCGAATTTATTATAAAAATTCATCTTCATTTTATTTTTTATTATGTTTTTTATTTTATTATATTTTTTATTGTGTTTTTTAAATTTTATTATTTTTATCGTATTTTTTATTGTATTTTTTAATATTTTTTTATTGTGTTTTATTATATTTTTATAAGGAATTAAATGGGCTGTAAAGACGCTGGGGTGCTGCCCGACCGCACCCCAGCGTCACCCTTTTGTTTTTGAACAAATTTGACAAAATCATTTATTAACAAATTGTACTTTATTTCCTCTCTCTCTCACTGTCAGATGTGGGGCCAGCATAGGGGACAAAAAGTTTAGAAAATGGTAGTGGGTCTCACAATATTTACAGTTTCCATAAATATATCTAAACTCATTCTAACATTTAAACACATTTTAAACTTATCTAATTGGATTCCATAAAACTTACTCAAGTATCTCAACTCACTACTCTTTATAAAGAACTCAAATTAACTCGGCTCGACTCGATATCCAAACTTAACCTTAATCACCAAATTATAGGCATGAATCTGACATTTCAAAGCCATTCAATGATTCAAACAATTATATAGGAATATAATTCTTACAGTGTTCCTGCAATGGCAGTGCTTATGTGGCTCTTATCTTCTTCGAATGTCCTGGCCAACCCAAAATCAGCAATTTTAGCACGAAGCCTCGAATCTAATAAGATGTTACTGGCTTTTATATCTCTATGAATGATTCTGCTATTCGAGTTCTCATGAAGGTAGACTAAACCTTCTGCTGTCCCTACAATAATTTCACGTCTCTTCTCCCAGTTCAGTGCTTTACCTCTGTTTGCATCTGTCATTTTAATTGAAACAACTGAAATAGTTACCATTGTTAAAATCCATCATTGGATTAGATTTTGGCACTTAAATGTAAGAATGAAGTGATTACCAAAGATGAAACGATCAAGGCTTTTGTTGGGCATGCATTCATAGATAAGAAGGCTTTCAGGTCCAGAGCAGCTGCAACCTAGTAACCTGACTAGGTTCTTGTGTTCAACACTACTTATAATGTTAACTTCATTGTAGAAATCCGCTGCTCTATGTTGATTGTTGAAGAAAAGTCTTTTGACAGCAATCTCTCTTCCATCTGGCAGAATTCCCTGCAATGGAGGGAGGTTTTGGTTATTTTTTTATAAGTTAATATTTGAAATTCTAGGAATGTGGAAATTGAAAGACGGGGAGGATTATTATAGTGGTAGAAATGGAGAGAAACTACCTTATAAACTGTTCCAAATCCTCCTTGTCCAAGCTTGTTGGCATTATCAAAAGCACTTGTGGCCTTCTCTATTGTGGAATACTTGAAGTTCAAGTTACTGTCATTAAGAAGTTTCACCAATTTTTCTGCATCATTTGAACCTATGGAGCCAGAAAAAGGAAAAAAAAAAAAAGAAAAGAAAGAAAGATCAATTATTTTGAATGTGATCAATAATAAGCAAGAAGTACTACATTGTTCCAAAAAGAGAAGCGTTTTTACCTCTTCTTTTCTTTTGTACATATCTGCGCTTCCTGATATATTCACCAATTGCCATTAAAACTACCAAAACAATCACCGAACTGACAACTGAAACTACTATCACTATGGTGGTAACTGCACAGCAATAAACCCATGATCAAGCAATAAACCCATGATCAAGCAATAAACCCATTATGCTCCATGTTGGATAATTTGATAATTCATTTACCTCTAGAATTTCCATTTCGTGGTTCTTTGTTGAGGAAATCTTTGTCCGAGTACCGCATGAAGCAACCGGTGTTCAGTGCTCGGCCCTCCGACCAAGGCAAGCATTCCAATATCGAAGCAGATGCATTATCCAAACAGGCTTTGCATGAGCTAGCATTCAGATTTCTCCAACAATCAGCCAGCACATAAACTGACTCATTCACTGCACTAGGCACAGCCACATGAGCCCTTCCATACCCTTTGTTGCTTGGTGCAGCCTCAGCAGCATGCCTCACAGCTTGTCTCACCGATGCTCCGAACGTCGAATTCTTCCTTGTCGTATTCCCACACACTGCCCTGTCACCAGGTCCTTTATACTCTTCAAAAAAGCTATAATTCTCGGACCTCATGAAGCAACCATCGAGGTAGGTGCGACCGCCATTGTAAGGGAAGCACTGAGGAAGAACCGTGTAAGCCCCGGCATAGCATAATACACAGTCAAGTAATGGGATATCCCCATAGCACTGAGCAAGGCCAAAGTTAGAATCAAGGCCTGAACCAGTGACTGCTACTCCAAAGCCTGAAACTCGCATTTGCTCACTGATTCTTTCCATTGTAGCAACAAAATTTGGGACAAAGACGGTGCTGTTGTGTTCAAGTTGGAGGCCACACGTTATGCTGACTGTTTGTGACCTTGGATCTCCCAGTACTGCTATTTCCAATAGTAAAAGAATGTTTATAACAAGGAAAGTAACATATTGATAAGGGCATGATGGGTATTCTTGCTTCATTCTGGGATGATTCTGGACCTGTAAGAGCATTTAACATGTAACATGAAACTGGGAAAGAAAATATGTTGGTACAAAGAATGACAATTATAGGCAACAAATCAAGCAAGAAAACATTCCTGAAACTGATTGTGTGGCCACCTTGATAAGCAGTCCTCTCACCGAAATGGTGGGAGTCCAACAACCCTTTTTTTATTTAAAGAAGTTTAATATATCAGAAATTCTATTTACAAGAAGGTGTGATAACATACGGTTTAAAGTACTTATGCGACATTGATGATTTGAAAGATATTTTAAATTTTGAATCCCGCAAGTCAAATTTTATCAGTAATGTGGATGGCGTGCTCCACACCGATTTGATAATAAAATAGCTTTTATACCAAGGCCTCATTTGTTTTTCATAATTATTTTCATCTTATCTCATTTTAACTAATTATTATAATTTTTCAAATTTTCATACAAAATAAAATAAACAATTTAACATTTTTAAATTTTTAAATAAAAATAATATTAAAACATATATTTTAATAATATTTTATTCAATAATTAACTTTTATCCTAACTCATTTTATCTCATACTTAAAACAAACTAGGCATAAGTTAGTCCAATCAACCTTTTTAATATGTTTTGTGAATTAGCATGATCTCTTTCCGGCATCTATCTCAAATAAGCACCAATTTGACTGGGCACGGGTGATAGCTGCATCATCAAAGTTCCAGAATTTCTCCGTTAACGTTACTATTGAAAACTTTATGTCACAGCTCAGTCAAAGAAGATAACCACCTTCCACATCCAACTATCCAACTATTTGTGGGGATTTTTGATAAAAAATAATATGAAAAATCATGAGATAGAACAACTTTAATACAATCTAATTATAACTGAGCATAATTTGTATTTTTTTTTTCATTTACTTTGAGCAGCTGCAAATAGGAGTGTAACCGACTCAGTTCGATCCGATTTTAGAGAAATTTTAAAATTGAATTGATGTATACTGATTTCATAAGTTTAAGAACCAATACGAAACAGATGCTTCGTCAAAACCTTCTAAGTTCGGTCCGGTCCCGTCCGATTTTATGGTATACCATTTACACTTGTGACATTATTATCAAAGGAAAACTAAGTCAAAGAAAAATTAGGTTTTCTTTTTAGTAGTCTCCTAATAGAATATATTGTCTAATTATCTTGTATTTGAATTAAATTGTAACTCTTTAGATAGGATAAAGTGAGGAGTTTGTGGTTATTGTTTATTTAATAAGAAGTAAACACTTCAATTGAGGTACATCGGCCAATTTGACAATTATATATGTTTAATATTATAATTTTTTAATACTAAACTTAACTGTGAGAATTTAGTATTTATTATTAATAATAACTAATTCATTAATGTTCAATTATACTTGTATAATATAAGTAGTGTCTAACTTATTAGTAAGATTAACAAACCTGAAAAATAAGATTAAAATAGTATAATTAGTGTTTAATAATACTAATATATTAATTTTATGTGGTAAGATTAATAGACATGAGTAATAAGATTAAACTTTCATGTTATATTAATTAGAAATTTACCATATAATATATATAATAATAATAATATAAAAATTATATTTAATATAAAAAAAAATAAAAATATTTGTATCGGTCCGATTCGGTTTAAACCAATTTTCAAAATATGAGAATTGATACCGCATTGATTTAGGACTGATTTTTAATTTTAAGAACCGGTACTGCATTGGACCGATTACAAACCAGACCAAACCCACCAATTGGATTGGTTCTGGTTTGGTTCAATTTTCAATTTTTTCTTACAATCCTAGCTGCAAGGGCATTTTTTAATTAAACTATAAATAATAAATATATTAATATAACCCCACAAAAATAGAAAAAAGAGCATGCAAGGTGCTTAGGTCTCCCAGTATCTGTACCATTCATGCATATGCTGGAGAGACAATGCCAGAAACAACTCGATCACCCAGTGACCAGGTGTTGGCGCTCTTTGGCAATGACCAAAGTGGTGCTTGGGTCATGCAACGTCCTAGACGTCTGTTTGGGTCACCTATATATTATTTTTAATGATATTTTAGTTAAGTTTTTTAATCTTTATTATACGTTACACTTAGTTCCTGATGCTAATGGGAAACTTTTAACGAATTTTGAAGACTATACTAATGGAAGAACTATATTTATTAAAGTTAAAAATTTAGAAAGTAAAAAGCTCAAAATTACAATATAAGAACCATTCGGGTCAGACCCGAGTAGATATGATCCGAGTGTTGTTAATGTGGCTATGCAGGTGCAAAGGCTGGGGTGCCGAGATGATTTAGAAATGTTTTGCACTATTGCTTCAAGTTTGTGGTACAAGCGGAATAAAAAGCTTCATGATAATGAGCTTTTGGAAGGAAGGAATTTTGTAGAGCATGCGTTGACAACTCAAAAATTATTGTGGGATGAGGACTCAATCGGGACCAAAGCTGCAAACTGCTTCTCGGTGGCAGGCTCCTATTTTGGGTTGCTTGAAATTGAATGTGGATGGAGCAACTTTTCACCACCTTCACAAAGCAGGTGTGGGATTCTCAAGGCAAGGTTTTAATGTCAGCTTCAAAAGGAGAGTGGGAGGTGGATCAGCCTGAGCAGATTGAATTTCTGGCAGTTCTCAGAGGGCTACAAATGGTTATGGGCATCTCACTTCTGTTAGTGGAGACAGATTGCTTATTTGTTGTAAAAAGAAGTGGAGGATTATGAATCGGCTCAATCTTTATCGCCTTGGGGTTCTATTATTTATGAGATCAAAAGATTGTTATGTTATTTTAGCGATGTAACGCTTTGTCATGTAAATAGGCTAAGGAATGCAGCCGCTCATGGCTTAGCTAGGCATGCATGGGAAGTTGAGTCCATTCAAATATGGTAAGAAAGGTTTTCAGACTTTTATCTCTCAAGCAATTTGGCTTCATGGTCACCTCTAAGTTGTAACTATAATTCTCTCATGAATGAAGTTGTTTGCTAAAAAGAAAAACAGAACCATTCGTGTCAAAAGACAAATCACAAATGGCTCAGTGTGTTTGGATGTCAAAATGAGTTTAGTTGAATTGAGATGAGTTAAATAAAATATTATTAGAACATTACTTTTTAATATTATGAGTGTTTTGAGATTTGAAAAAGTTGAATTGTTTATTATATTTTATATGAAAATTTAAAAAAAATTATAATGATGAGATAAAATGAATTGAAGTGAGTTTGGGAACCAACCTAATATTTAACCCTCAGTGGCTATACACATGTAATCAGTTGACAGTTTCTTTTAGGGAATGGTTAGGACTCGTTTGGATAGTGAAATGGAGATGAATGATCTATGAATTGTAATGAAATGATTTGTAAATAGTAGTGAAAAAATTTGAGTTATGTAATTTTGAAAAAGAAGAGAAAAAATAAAGTTGAATAAAAATGTTATAAAATTAAAATATTATTATAATTTTAATATTATTCTAAACTCATCCTAATTTATCTCCTTTTATAAATAATTTCAAATTTTTAACTTTTTTATATAATTATTACTTAATCATTATAGTTTTTTTTTTTTAGAAAAAAAAAATCCCAACAAAATAAAAAACCATACTTTACTGGTTGAAATTGTACCATACATTTAACTCGTGAGATCAAAGAGTGGAGAAATTTGTTTTCTTTCTTGGTTTTTCATTATCAATAGCTTTAGAGAATAACTTCTACCCGATGGCACCTATAAATTGATGTTATTAGAAATGAATTGGGAGTTGTCATGTAAGGGGTTCCTCAAGATTTAGAATTCACGCATAGCAGGGGATCTGAAATCTAAAACCAAATGCACGCACCTCCTTCTTCGAAATCTCTCTCTCCTTTTGCCTGCTCAGCTCTCTCTCGAACCCAATCTCTCCCTGCTCTCTTTCGAAGTCAAAAACCTCTAGATGCACATTCTTTTAGTACTCTATGGATTTGAGGAGACTTTCAATCACCAAACCTACCCTAATTTTATACTCCATGACCCGTCGCTTAACCTACGTCACCTCCATCGCTCACCACCACCAAGAACAACCTCCCCAATCTCAGCATCAGCCGCCATTACAGCTCTACTATCCTCTCTGTTGAGAGATTACTTGAGTTTTGGTCTGCCCAGTATTTTCGCTTGACTCTCGCTCAACATCTTGCTCGAGCGAGAGTCTAACCCGAGAGTTCGCTCGACTTCGCTCGACGTCCAGCTCGAGCGAAGTTCAACCCGAGAGTTTGCTCAACTCTCACTCGACGTCTAGCTCGAGCGAGATTCAGACAAAGACTTCACTAGACCCTTGCTCGACATCCAGCTTGAACGAGTCTGAACTAGAAGTGTTTCGCTCGAGCGAAAGTTACTCTCGCTCGAGCGAGATCGCATTAATATAAATATCGTAGGTTCATTTCGTGCGAACTCAGACGATGACTCCAAAACTCTATTTTGGGCGCGACGAACAGAGCATCCTCAAGCCTTCATTCCTTCTTCATTTCTTGAGAGATTTGAGTGTAAATACGTGAGGATTGCATGTATACACATAAGGTGAGTGATTTCTCTTTGTAAAGAATCTGTTGATTCTCTCTCTATATATTTCATTTGTTTATAGTAAAACTTTGAGACCAACCCTACAGTGGATGTAAACTCAGTAGAGCTGAACCACTTAAATCTTATGTTGTTTGATTGTTTTACTTCTCTTTGTTGCTATCGCTGCATTTGATTCTTCATATCTGTTATTTGTTTTATCGGTTTATTCTTAATAAACTGGTATTAGAGCGTTTGCTTTGTGAAGAATAGAAGGGATGGCCACAGCTAGATTTGAAGTAGAGAAATTTGATGGTTAGAACAGATTCAATTTATGACGCTTGAAGATGAAGGTGTTGCTACATCAGCAGGGGTTGTTCAAAGTTTTTGAAAAAATGTCTGCTAATTCTCCTATACCGTCTAAGGACGATCAAGAGAAGGTACACAGCACTATCCTATTATCATTATCTGCTGGAGTATTAAGAGTGGTAGCTGAGGAAGAGACCGCTGATGGTCTCTAGAACAAGCTTGAGAGCTTGTACATTAAGAAATCTCTGACTAACCGGTTGTATTTGAAACAACGACAATACACTATTAAAATGAGTGAGGGTTCTTCGATTACTGAACACTTAGATGAATTTTAACAAAATTGTTATGGATCTTAAAAATGTTGACATTAAGCTTGATGATGAAGATCAAGTTTTAATTGTTTTATGTTCATTACCTGTATCATTTGAGAATTTTGTAAATTCTATGTTATGGAAGAGATACCATTTCCTTAGCAGATGTGAAGTCAGCTTTGAACTTGAAAGAGTTGAGGAGCAGGTACAGTGATAAGGGTAGCGAAAGTCAAGCCAGCGATTTGATTGTCAAAGATTCCTTCAACTGAGGAAGATCCAGTGAAAAGAGTTTAGAGAAGAGCAGGGGCAAGTCTCGGGGAAAGTCGAAGTTGAAATCCAACAAGAAAAACGTCAAGTGTTATTTCTGCCAGAAGTTTGGACATCATAAGAGTGAGGGTACTAAACTGAAAAAGAATGAGGAATCCATGAGTTTCTCTAATGCCGTTAATGGTGCTAATGAAAGTGATGGCTCTGAAGTTGTCCTAGCAATTACTAACTCCAGTAGTCGTTTTAGTGACAAGTGGGTCATAGACTCAGCTTGCACTTTTCACATGTATCCCAAGAGGGACTGGTTCATGACTTATAAACCAATCAACAGTGGTTCTGTTTTATTGGGAAACGACATGGCTTGTAAAATTGCAGGGCTTGGCTCAATGAAGATAAAGATGTTTGATGGGATTGTTAAGATATTGTCTAATGTCCGGCAGATTCCAGACTTGAAGAAGAATCTTATCTCCATGGGGGCCCTTGATTCTTTTTGGATTTTAGGTACATGGGAGAAGGTGGAGTATTGAAGGTTAGCAAAGGCTCCATAGTTGTTATGAAAGGAAATAAGACAGATGGTCTCTATTTCCTACAGGGCAGTACAGTTAGCAGTGAAGCTTCAGTGTCTGTATCTGATGATCAAGATTTAAATGTCACTCATTTATGGCATATGAGACTAGGTTATATGAGTGAGAAGGGGATGTCTATCCTCAGTAAGAAAGGGCTGTTAGTAGGCAAGAATATAAGTAAACTTGACTTGTGCGAGCACTATGTGTTTGGAAAACAATACAGGGTCCAGTTTGCTACAGGGGTCCACAGGACAAAAGGTACAGTGCACTACATTCATTCCGACCTTTGGGGTCCATCCTCAGTTCCATCGAAAGGTGGAGCAAACTACTTGCTTACGTTCATTGATGATTATTTATGAAAGGTGTGGGTTTATTTTCTGAAACAGAAAAATAATGTCTTCAAAAATTTTAAACAGTGGAAAGTTTTGATTGAGAACCAGACAGGCAAGAAGATTAAACAGTTTTGGATTGACAATGGAATGGAATTTTGCAAAGGTGACTTTGATGAGTTTTGCAAAAATGAAGGGATTGTCATACATCGTACAGTTAGACATACTCCACAACAAAATGGGATAGCTGAACGGATGAACCGAACCTTGCTAGAGAGAGCACGCAGTATGCTCTCAAATGCCGTCTTGTTTTAGAACTTTTGGACGGAAGCAGTCAACACAGTCTGCTTTCTGGTTAACCGCTCTCCATCCACAGTTATTGGTCTGAAAACACTTAATCAAATATAGTCTGATGCACCTAGTGATTATTCAAATTTGAAAATTTTTTGTTGTCTTGCTTACTTTCATGTTAATGATGGTAAGCTAGAACCCAGGGCAAATAAATGCATATTTGTAGGATATGGTAGTGGGGTGAAGGGATATAGATTGTGGTGTACTGATCCTAAATCACCCAAGTTCGTGATTAGCAGAGATGTTGTTTTTAATGAAAAATCTATACTTAATCCGAGAAAGGAGTCTATTGTGTCTACAAGTGAGAAGGTGGAGCTACAGGCTCAAACTCCACAGAGAACGCCACTTACTTCTCAGGATCATGCTATAACTGTGAGCATGATTCTGATTCTGATACTGATACTGAAGTACCAGTTGAGCAGCAGTATAATATAGCTATTGGTAGATAGAGGAAACAAATCAGACCACCTCAGAGATATGCTCATGCAGACAGGGTAATGTATGCACTTACTACAGCAAAAGCAATTGTTGGACAGGAGTCTTCCAGTTATTCAGAGGCTGTTAAGAGTATCGAGTGTGCACAGTGGTGCTCAGCTATGACTGAAGAGATTGAGTCTCTTCACAAGAACCAAACATGAGATTTTGTTAAGTTACCAACGAAGATGAAGGTTGTTGTTTGCAAATGGGTCTTCAAGAGAAAATAGGGAATCCAGTCTGAGACAGATGCAAGATACAAGACACGTCTAGTTGCTAAGGGCTACAGTCAGAGAGAGAGGATCGACTTCAATGAAGTGTTTTCCCCAGTTGTAAAACACAGTTCAATCAGAATTTTACTTGCCATCATGGGTTTGTATGACTTGGAGTTATAGCATCTTGATGTGAAGACATCATTTCTACATAGCGAGCTTAATGAGACTATCTATATGCATCAGCTAGTTGGATTCATTGTTGAAGGCAAAGAGGATCGAGTGTGCAGATTGAAGAAGTTTTGTATGATTTGAAGCAGTCGTCTAGGCAATGGTATAAACATTTTGATTTGTTTATGATTGATCATGATTATTTGAGGAGTAGCTATAATTATTGTGTTTATCATAAACAATTGCCTAATAAGTCTTTCATTCACTTATTGCTTTATGTTGATGACATGCTTATAACTGCTAAAAGCATGGTTGATGTTGATTTGATAAAAACTCTCAACTTAGAAATGAGTTTGAGATGAAAGACTTAGGTGCTGCTATGAAGATTTTGGGAATGGAAATCCATAGAAATAGGAAAGCTAGGAAGTTGTACTTGTCTTATAGAAAGTACATTGAGAAGGTTCTTGACAGGTTTGTAATATCTACCTCCAAACTTGTAAGTACGCCGTTGGCATTGTATTTCAGGCTTTCAGCTTCCCTATCTCCCAGACAGATGAGGAGGAACAATCCATGACAAGTGTTCCTTACTCTAGTGTAGTTGGCAGCATTATGTATGCCATGGTTTGTACCCATCCAAACATTTTAAAGGCAGTGAGCGTCGTTAGCAGATACATGGCTAAACTTGATAAGGTTCACTAGCAGACAGTGAAATGGATTCTAAGGTACTTAAAGAGAACCTTGCATGTTGGCTTGATATTTAATAGAGATGTTCATCTTAGTTCTAATGTTGTTGGATTTGTTGATTCTGATTATGCTGGAGATTTAAATAAAAGAAAATCATTGACAGGTTATGTTTTCACTTTATGCGGTTCTGCTCTTAATTGGAAAACAACACTTTAATAAACTGTTGCTTTATCAACTACGGAAGTAAAATACATGGCAGCAGCTGAGGCTGTCAAGGAAGCCATTTGGATAAAGGGTCTGATTAGTAACTTGGGTCTTCAGTAGGAGGGAGTGATAGTATTTTGGGACAATTAGAGTGTAATACATTTGACTAAAAATCAAATGTATTATGAGAGAACGAAGTACATTGATGTCAGGGATCATTTCCTCAGAGAAGTAGTTGCAAATGGTATTGTGGGCATTCAGAAGATTGCTACTATAGAGAATCCAGCAGACATGATAACGAAGCCAGTTGCAGTATACAAATTCAAACTTTGTTTGGACTTGGTTGGTATTCGAGATATCCACATCCCTTAGGAAATTTTTTGAAGGGGGTTGGTTTCTTTTGTTAACAAATGGTTTATTTTTTGTGAGACTTGTGACAATTCAAGCCAATGTGAAAAATTGTTGAGAGATGACTTGAATTCTGGTCTGCCTAGTATTTTTGCTCGACTCTCGCTCGACGTCCCGCTCGAGCAAGAGTCCAACCTGAAAGTTTCCTCGACCTTCGCTCGACGTCCAGTCGAGCGAAGTTCAACCCGAGAGTTCGCTCAACGTCCAGCTTGAATGAGATTCAGGCAGAGACTTCGCGAAACCCTTACTTAACATCCAGCTCGAATGAGTCTGACCTAGAAATGTTTCGCTTGAGCAAAAATTACTCTCGCTCAAGCGAGATCACATTAATATAAATATCGTGGGCTCATTTCATACGAACTTAGACGACGACTCCAGACCTCTGTTTTGGGCGCGACGAACAGGGCATCCTCAAGCCTTCATTCCTTCTTCATTTATTGAGAGATTTAAGTGTAAACACGTGAGGATTGAATGTATACACTTAAGGTGAGTGATTTCTCTTTATAAATAATCTATTGATTCTCTCTCTATTTATTCCATTTGTTTATAGTGAAGTTTTGAGAGCAACACTGCAGTGGATGTAAGCTCAGTTGAGTTGAACCACTTAAATCTTGTGTTGTTTGATTGTTTTACTTCTTTTTGTTGCTACTGCTGTATTTGATTCTTCATATATGTTGTTTGTTTTATCGATTTATTCCTAACACTCTCGAACCTATGTCTAGATTCTTCCATTTGTAAATCAGCCATTCCCCATTTATCCCCTTCGAAATTTGATGAGATTTTTTTTTTTTAATCTTTGAAGTCTAATTCGAACCCCAAAACTAGTATGAACTTCTTCTATTTTGCCTTTGAAGCTTTTAGATTTTTATTTACTGTGAGATCCTATTGCCTTTTAATTCGTTTGCTTATTGTATCGAACCTAGTTTCACCTACAAGATTGCTCTTGATCCATTTGATTGATGGTAAAATGCCTATTTTATTTGCCAGCACAAAAAATCGGCACATTGTGATTGCCACTATGATGACATATTTGAATTTGCCGTTTGAGTGAGTTCTTGAAGTACATGCATTGGATATGGTGAACCGAAACATGCTCGAGAGGAAAAACCGGTTCACATATTTAGCCCTTGCTGAGCTGAGGCCCAAAGTATCTGGTTTTGCAAAAGTTGACCTCTTGACAGAAAAACTAAGAAAGTACTTGTAAGGCAACAAAAGGTGCAGTGGCGTGCCTTTGCTCCTTCCACAATGCCCCAATTTTGAGAAAGAAGACGATGGCTACATCTTGGCCTTCGTCCACAATGAAAATGAGTAGAAATCAAAGTTGCAAATCGTGAATGCCATGAATTTGAAGTGGAAGCCACGGTTAAGCTTCCGTCCCTAGTTCTCTATGGCTTCCACGAGAAGGAGAAGGAGAAAGATTAGAGTTTTCGTGACAAAGATGGACAGTTGTTATCGTGAATGAGAGGGAAAGTTCGAGAAATATGGAAGGAGAGAGAGAGAGAGAGAGAGGAAATGAGAGATGGATTTTGGATTCCCTGTTGTGCATGAAGTCTAAATCTTGAGGAACCCTTACGTGATAGCTTATTATTTATCTTCGATAACATTCATTTATAGGCGCTACCGACCTAAAATGTTTCTGATAACTTTACCTACACATGATTATGCGGATGTCAAAGGTTCTATGAAAGATTTTTTCTAATTTTTTGGTTTCTTATAATCACTAGCTTTAGTACGTAAGTACCTATAATCAATTAGAGCTATTATATTCTCAAGTCAATATATACACTATATTATCCATATTATTTAAATAGTAAATTTTAATTTATAAAATTCTATGTTAAATCAAATTATGTAATTAGAAATGATAATTGCAGTCATAAGTACGCAAACGTAATATAATTATTTTAAAATAAATAAATAAATATGAAATTATAAAAATAACAATAATTTTTTACGAATAATTTTTAATTATTATTCTTTTTTTACATATCTGCTCGATAATTGTACACTGAATATAGCATTAGCAACTTAATAAACAGTGAAACCTTGAAATAGTGGTACTCAATCAATCAAAGACGCCTCCCGAGAGCCACAGCCAAAAACTACCACACCACATGTACGGTACCGACATCCATTAAATATCCAATCTGGTTGGGGGATCCACCATTCCTACCAGCTCCACCAACTTGTTCTGTATCTGTTCTTGTTACTATTTTTCTCAAGGATAAGATCACATTCAGTTTTTATTTTCAAAACGTTTTTTGTAGCTATATCTCAGAAGAACAACATAGAAATAGGGAATGGGGATTCGGACGTTGCTGAAATCCGTACACAAGAAGTAATACATGCAGGTCCTATGAATTTTGGTTAATTTGGTCGCGAGACATGATCTCGATCTTCCAATGATCAGTTGCAAATGATGCAAGAACAAAAATTAAGCGCCGGAAAAAGGACAGAGCAAGAGCATCCGGATTCCGGATCAACAAAACTATTCGATCCAACTAGCAGAGTATAATTCCCGCCAGATGTTATTAAAAGTTTGCAATATAGAGAAGCTGGGAGTTTAGAATTACCAGATCGGAGTAACTCACCGTTTTCTGGGCATCGGAGTCGCTGAAACGTCTCAGATTTTGGCGCGTGAAACGAGCTTTTGACGGAATATGTAGGAAGACTTATAATTCGTGGCGCGTGAAACGAGCTTTGGCTTCGGTGGTTGAATGTTTCAAGTGGTAGCTAAACAAAGAAGAAGCGCGTAAACGGAATATGTAGGAAGACTTGCGACGAAGTTTTTGACCGTTCCTGTGAGTCTTCCCTTTGTGTTTTTGAGTACAAGGTTTTCTCTTCCTTCGTCATGTTTTCTTTATTTTATTAGGAAAAGTTTGAAACGTATAAGATAAATTACATGACAGCAAAAATTAAGTAATTAAGAAATTTCTCATTCTATTGCAAATAATTATGGTGGCGGAACCAGCAATTTGTATCGACGGAAGGCCAAATTTTCTATTGTGCGGACCCATTTACATAAAGAGTAACATTAATATAATTTTAAGTTGTGCCAACTCTGCACACTATACCTAAAAAAAATTCGATCATTAAAAAATGATTTTTTTTTTTTAATGTAAGTTTTAAATTTACCTAATATTGTCAAATGGAAAGGATTGCAGTTGATCATAGGACGACAAACATTATTATTTTTTTATTTAAATTAAAAAAAGATTAAAAAATAAGAAAATTATAAGAATATAATTACAAATTATCTTTCATATAGATCATTAATTTTAGATAATTGTTCTTATATTTATACTTTACATTCTATATTAAGAAACTCAGTATTGTATAATAAAAAAATTTGGAATTCTTATTCATAAATTTATTATTTCTTCTAAATTTAATTTAATTTTAATTTTAATTTTAGAGAAGCCACCTCCTTAAAAATAGATAATATATAGAATTTAATAAAATTTTGGAACTATAAAACAAATTGGAAAGAGATATTTTTAGATATATTGAAATTTTAAAAAAGTTTAGAGAGCATATAAAAATATAAATATTTTGGAGGGCCATTTAGAATTATGTATAAAATGTAAGGTTATTTTGTAGTTTACTTATAAAAAATAGATTATTTTATAATTTTAAAAAGTTTTAGGGGGACATGGCCCCCCTTGCCCTGCAACGGTTCCGCCAATGAATAACGCAACGGTTCCGCCAATGAATAACTAGAAGGTAATAAGGTGGACCTCCTTTATATTATTGACGAGTGAAAAAGATGTCACTCATTGTGAAAAGAAAAAAGTTTGATTTGTTTTTAAAGATAAATAAGATAAAATGAGTTAAGATGAGATAAAAATTAAAAAAAAGCGTAAAATATTTTTTTAATATTTTTTTAATATTTTTTTGTTTTAGAATTTGAAAATGATGTTTGAAGATTTGAAAATATTGAATTGTTTATTTAGTTTTGTATGAAAATTTGAAAAAGTAATGATGAATTTGAAAAGAGATGAGATGATATAGTTTGGAAAAAGAGAGAACTCAGAAAATATTGAAGTTGTTTTTTTTCGAGTTTTTTTAAAATTTTTGTTTATAAGAAATACTCTAACAACGAAGAAATTACATAAAAACAATCTTACAAATTGATGTGGTTTGATATAGTTCGTCAGATTATAAAATTATTTTTATTACAAAATAAATTTAATGGATTAGATGGAGTCACATAAATTTGTAGAATTACTTTTGTATAATTACTTTGTAGATGTAGCACTACTTTTTTTTTTTTTTAACATTCAGTCAAATTTGTAGGATCAATGCATAAGCGGCTGACATGGCTAGGTTCCACATAAGATAGGAGAGACCAAAAAAAAAATTTACATCCCTCATTTCCATCTCCCTCTTTTTGCTCTCTCACTCTCATTTATGTATTCTGCCGTCCATGGCTCATCTCTTGCTCAAATTGTATCACACCTTCCCTTTACTCTTGCTGATCAGATCCTATAAGAGATATTTGGATCCTCTAGTAGCCTGGCCCATGATTGGGAATTAGCCCCCAAAGGCTTGGTACCCTGGGCCACAAAGATCAAGGTCATTAGGCCCATGACCATGGTAAGACAAAGACAACCTCTCAGGAGGTTAAAGATAAACACTTGCAATTACAACTGCCATCTTGAACATAATAGTTCTTTTAAAATGAGAGTTACCTTGAATATGATAACTCTTGAATAATAGGAGTTATCTTCTCTTAATATCTAGGGATCACGAAGATTACAAATTCTAGAGAGATAACCAACAATAGTTATCATCAAATCGCTGCCTCCTAGAAGTAACCCCCAGAGGTAATAAACATCATCATCTCATTTTTTAGATGTACTCACTCTCATATTATTTATTAACTTTGACATCAGAGTGTCTTCAAGGCAATCCGTGTTGTTCCTTTATTCATTGCAAGTCAACCGTATGGTCAGTTGTAATGATTTGAAACACGTTTTTTACAGTGGCGCCATATGTAGGACTCTGTACTGACTTTAAAGTGATTTTTACATGCCAACCATTACTCGATCACATGCAAATCGTGATCCAGAATCAAGCATGACAAATGTAAAAGCAAGATTGGCAGAAGCCAAGGAAAGACTAAAAGAGGCGATGGTGGGTTGCTGTTGTGCAACTGCGAAAAGAGAATGAAGAGACAAAGGACAACACCACTCCTGTCCAAAATGGGGAGGTTGAAGGAGATGCGCACAGCGTAGGAGGGGTAAACAACAACAAAATAGAAATGAAAAGGCTATATGATGATTTACGCAGTTTGGTCGACAAATACGAAGAGATGGCAAAGAAGATATGAGGTTCCTTCTGTTGAGCAGCTGCTAACTCGCATGGATCTTCCCTACAGTGAGGGAGTAATGGTAGTACCTCTGTCGACCAACTTCAAGGTTCTGCGAATAGACCTATACGACGGGTCCAAGGACCCCGTTGATCACCTTGAAAATTTCAAAAGATTGTTAAATTGAGTGAGAAAAGTTATGCAAACAAACCTCTAGCTAGGCGAGATGAGCAAATCTTGAAGGAGTTGCTAGTGAGGCATCAAGAAAAGGGTATGAAGAAATGACAGTTTGTACAATGACAGAAACCTAAGGAGGGTTGGGTGAAACTTAATGTGGATTAGAGTAGTAGAGGTAGTCTAGGGAATGTAGGGATTGGTGGCATCATCAGAAATCAGTCCGGTAATATGATTCTTGTGTTTTATGACTTTATTGTATCAGGTTCAGGTGTTAAAGCGGAATTTATTATTCCACGGAGTAAGACATATTCACCAGTTGGGTTTCACTAATGTGGAGGTGGAAATGGATTCCAGTACAGTAGTGAAGTGGATTAATAAATCATCTTGCCCGATACGGTATCTTGAAGTTGCTGGGATGAATTGTTGCTTATGTTAAGGGATATGAACTTTACAATTCGACATATTCTTAGAGAAGGAAATGCTCCCGCTGATTAACTTGCAAAACTTGGTCGGAGGAGTGCTGTTATTCATGGTTGTCAAATGTGCAAATTCTTGGTCTTCTTAGAGGTTTAATTCATACAAACAAATTGGGTTGCTCGTATATAAGGAAGGAATTGTAGTTGATTTATTATGTTTTTCGAGTTTTGGTCTCTGGTTTGATAGTTTTTTTTTTGTTGGGTTTTTTTTTTTTTTTAAAGTCCTGGGCGGTTAGTAATTGTATATTTATTTTGCTTCCAGGTCTTGGTTTGTAATAAGTCTAATAAGGATTTGTTCTTTTTTTGCTTCTTGGGATGATTTATTGCAAATTTATAAATTGCTTGAGACTTGAATTGTTTTCGAGCTATTCATCTACCGTAAGTGAGGGTTTCTTAATAATTTTGAACAGGATGTCATTCTTGGACATGTGACCTCGACTTTTTGCCTAAAAATAAAGTATTTAAAAAATATGTATGAAAAGGTCGGCTTCCAAATATCGATAGATGCTGTTTGAAGCCCTACAAACAAATGATAGGCAGCTATATATACATATAAAAACATTTACAAACATCTATAGTCAATTTGAAAAATTTGCAGATAAAATTCTATTAGTAAAAAATATAAATAAGCCATTTTTTCAAAATTAAATAGCTTTTGAGAGAATTCAAATTTGTTCAAAAGTTAAATAAAATGTTGGTGAACAAAATGTAAGACAATAATCATAAAAGAATCTCAATTCTTGTTTGAATGAAAACTAAACAAACTTACTTTTTCCACTTATTACTCGCTTCAATTTAATTTGTTAATCTCCATATAAAATTATTTAAAATAAAGCATTTTATAAAAAATAAAAATAAAAAAAAACCTTTAACTCGTTTGGAATATTTGAATATAAGAAATTCTTAAAAATTTGTTTATTAGATTTTTGGAGAAGAGAGAGGAAATTTTAAATAAAAATATTTTTAAAATAAGTATTATACTGAAGTTTACAAAAGTAGATCAATAAAATTAAAAACAATGTTTGAATATAATTTTTAGGATTAATTTTATTTTAGAATTTTTAAAAGTTGTATTTTTTTTATGATTAAGGGCCGGTTTGGATTAGTAGACGAGATGAACTTATCTCAACCCATCTCAAACTCATCATTACACTTAATTAAATTCCTAAACAAAATATTAATTCTAATACAACCTTTTCAAATTTCAATACACATTTTTCAAATTTTAATTCAATTTTTTTAAATTCCAAAACAATAATAATATTAAAAAATAAACTAAACTCATCTCAACTCAACTCTTCTCCCAATCCAAACTGGGCCTTAAAGTAATTATTAGGTAATAATTAGATAAAAATCTGGAAAATAATATTTTTTTGAGTAATATTGAGAGTGAAATTATAAGAAGATTTTATATATTTTAAAAAAATTAAAATTGCCAAACATATCCTAACCTCAATTTTTATTCATAAGAAAATAAAAGGAACGTGGTACTCACTTTAACCCTACTAGCAAAAGGGAATTGGTGTATTTTAATTCATTCTTAAGAAATGTTGAAAACCCCCTAAAGTAAAATATGGATTCACTTTTTGGTATGACTAAATATCAAGTAAGAAAGTATTTTTCTGTAGATATCAGGCCCTCCTCACTCTATATATTAGGATCAATGGATGGTGTTTGCTAAAGTAAACTAACCTAGAAAAACAAATGGAGAAGATGACGTCCCAACCTTCTATGTGATGGAACAAAATCAATAATAACACAAATATCAATAGTTACAAAACATACTAATTAAGTGAACTTGACAAGATGAATAGGGAGGAGCACCACTTTTACATACATATATATTATACTAGTGGTGGGGAGCAACGTCCAAGGGACGTTTGCCTAGTAGAAAGTAACCTAATAATGTATATCAACTATACACACGAGAAAATAAAATAAAATATACATCAATCACAACATATCAACTATACATGTCAAAATAAAGTAATATACATATCAATGATAATAATATGAATGAAAAAAAAAAACTAATCACATATATATTAATTATACATATCAAAATAAAAGAATATACACATCCATTATAGTAACGAGCATGTACCCCACTTTATGCGCGAACCATTAATTATGCTTAAATTTTATAACTTTAAATAATTCATTATACATAATCATAACCATAATTATTAAAAAATATATAAATATATATAAAATGAAGCATAAATAAATAAATATATATATATATAAGAGTTCACTTTATCAATTATGAATATTTCATGATCAATTTACAAATCATTTTTTTATTAACTTGACTACGGTTTGAACATGATGAAACCTAAAACCAAGTAACAATCATACTTTAATGGCTTCAACATACTTTACGTGCAAGGAGAAAGGAAAAGCAAACTTGTTTTGGCGTTTGCTTGCCTTGAGACTACCAGAAGATAATGTCCTTAAATGTACTTCCTGGAGGCAAGTCCCAACAAACAATAAGCATACGATACCAAATAAACATTATGCCACTAAGAAAACATCAAGCAACAATGTGTCTAAGCTGCAATATTAAGAACTTTCTGAAAAACGAAATAAGAAAAAATGACACAACCTAGTTCTATGCTTTTTTTTTTTTTTTTAAATATAAGTAGGCATAGTTCTATACTTTAATCTTGACAACTTGCAGGACAGCCTAAAGAGAATTGAGCGACCCCCGCCCCCACCCAAAAATGGCTTGAATGGGGGCATACCCTCAACGTGCAAATGCACATTTGTCTAGTTTGTCCAGTTGGAACATAAACCCGATTTAGAAGAAGATATTTTGAGATTCCAACACTACAATCCTGAGAAAAATCTTTGCATAATCTGGTTTATGCTCCACAGAAAAATGATACAGGTTTTAAAAAATAGACAACATCATATTAAACACAGGAACAATACACAAACCATGCACATCAGAGTAAGTTCTAAAGCATACCAGGATGCAATAAGAGGCCAGAAACGTGAGAGACCCAATCCAAGCAACCCCCATGACCAACCCACCTGATAAAGAAATGAGAACTCAACAATCAAGAAAGAAAAAACAGACACCCGGATGCAAATAAATATACATGATATAAATCACCAGTTAAATAGAAAAATGGAGAATGAAATCACCAAAAATATTCTAGAGCAGTAGAATTAACCGACATCTCATGAAAAGCTAAAACGATATAAAAATAATAATGAAAGAAAAAGTACATATGAAAGAACACAACTTACAAGATTTAAAAATTGTGTTCTTCTCATTTTCTTGAGTTTCTGTGCAATCAAACAGGAAAAACTAAATTATTTACTTTTAAAAACAAAGTTAGACCATTGAAGAAGTAAAAGATAGGTTAAAAAATACATACGTGAAAGACATTATTATGAATAAACAATTCTAAATTCTAACCGACCATAAAAATGTAAAACTGGACCTCACTAATATATTGAAATGAACAACCTAACAAGAAAATCCAACGAATACATGATTTTCTCCTTCAACTTGGATTAGATTCTAATGATATATGTTGAGTATATAATCTCCACTTATCTTTATAGAATCAATTGAACTATAACTATTCCTATCCCTTCTCTTATTATAGAGTTGCATTTCATTTTTTTTTTCTTTTGGATAAGTAAACAGTCTTTATTCAATAATAAAACATAAGTTGGAATAACGATATATGCTGAGAATATATTCTCCACTTACCTTTATGGAATCAATTTTGATAAAGCCACTTCTGTCCCTTCTCTTATTATAGGGCTGCATTTCAATTATTGTTATTATTGGTTTATATGTAAAAGTCTTGCTAAGTAAACCAGACATCATAAACCAGTCTTTTTGAATAACACCTTTTTATGGAATCAATGTTGTGTAAACCATTGCCTTTTAAAAAAAAAAACACATAGCAAACATTGCCAACATAATAAATGAAAACAAAAAAGAAAAGTTCAAAAATAAAAGATACCTGACATATAACTCCATTTTCTGTGATATCAGTTAAATGCAATAACGACACCAGAAAAACATTAGCAAAATCAATTATAAACTTTTAACTGTAGACATTATTAGATTGGAGTTTCTGATAAAGAATGTGACCAACAAGGAACCAAAGGCACATTTTCACTGCAAAACCAGCATGGTTATTGTTGTTTAATTCACATTTCTTTACTTCCAGTACTTGAATCAGATACCCAATCATGCAAAAATATTCATCAAATATCACAATAAACACCAAGATGCAGAAATATTTATCACAAAAAAATAAGATGTACGAACAAATGCATAAATATTTAAAAAAAAATAAAAGATGTAGAAGAACCCCCAGCTAACATATCATGTATCACAATAAATATTTATCACATTTTCTATGGTAGTATATGTGGTTAATGAAATACGGTTTGTGTTCCAAGAGAAAATGGAGGAGATAGAGAAGGGTTTTGAAGAATACTTTCAGCAGATATTTACCTCCTCAACTCCAAGCAACACATGAAGAATGCCTTCTAGTGTAATAACATCAATCAATTTATATAGAATAGATCTCAATATATTTTGGATTGCATGTACTATGATCACATTCTAATATACATATGTCCTGCGCTTTTAAATTAAAGTTAACCTACCTACCTTCGTATAAAGAAATTTCACCGCACCAGAAAATGCTGGTAAAAGTTTGTAACGTGATTAATTAGGGAAAACAACCAATGGAGCAAAAGATTTGAAAACAGTAAAACAAACGCAAATATTTTAACAGAACTCCAATTACCTAATTTTCCAATGACTTACACTGTCAAAGAAATCGAAAATAAACTATCAATAAAGGCAGTTAAGTGCTAACTCAGCAATAGAGGGACGAATTGAACCCCAAAAAAACCTATCTCATGAACATAATTCTAAACAAATCGAAAACATAATTCTAAACAAAACATCCTGAAACCATATAAAATAACTTCAATCTTCTCTGAAATAAAAATTATTCCCTAAAAAGAAATAAAAGAGATGGCACATATTACCATAGAGAGAGTACCAAACCCTATAATTCAAAAATAGCAAAAACAAGAACACTAAGAAAACCAAGGTTGATGGCTCGTTTTCAGTAAGTAGTGGAGTGCATATAAATAAATTCGTGAATTACAAAAAATATATTATGAATAATGCTCAAAGGCAAGTGATCAATGGCGCTAATAGCTGAGAATTAATTCATAAATGAAAAAAAAAATAATAGAATGCAAAAACCAATCATTACAATGGTGACATGTAATTCTTACCTTATCAATGCCTTGGAGGAATGGAGAAACAGAGAAGGAGAGAGAAGGCATTGCGGTGAGAAGGGATGGATTTTGTGCATGGGTTTCTATCAGAGCTTTAATTCATAATTCTCCAAATTAGGAATCTTAAATTTCCAAATTCCTTTCATCATTCCTCGCTACACAGCATTACCATTTACTCCTTTATTGTCTGGATCAGGCTTCAAAGCAGCATAGGGCTTCTTTATTGTCCACTTTATTAAAGATATATTTTGCTTCAAAAAAAAAAATTAAAAGATATATTTTCTTGCAACATTTAACAACCAAAGAACATATATGAAGACCATCAACCGTTAGGATTAAAAAAAAAAATACTCACGATTTGGAAACCTTAGGATTCCAGCCAACAAACTAAAACAAAAACAAAATAGAGCAAGCAAGCAAGCAAGCAAATAAACAAATTATAAAAAGTAATATTACCTTCAACCCCAGCAACTTTCTCCTCTATCTTATTCAGCAATCTGATTCTGCACTGCCCAACATCGAAGGCACGGTAAACAACATTGCATTTTCCAACAATTGCTACCCGATCATTATTGCATAAGAAATTAGTAATAGATGATTCACTTCCTGAGCTAGTTGAAACATATGAGTCACTTACAAAGGCACCAAATATGATATCATGCCATTAGCTTCTGTAATGAAATACCAACCAATTAACATAGTTTACAATTACCAACCAATACAAAGGCACCAAATAATCATGTCAAATACCAACCAATTATCTAAATACATGTTCAAAAATTCACACAGTTTTCAATAATGGAGATACTGAAGTCCTTGAAATAATTACTAATTATTAGTAGTTCAGATATGACAAAACGACAGATGGAAAAACCCGCAATATCACTTTTTTCAGAAGCATACGAATTCTTTCCTCTTTTTTTTTTTCCAAAAAAATCTTTTCATTCATCTACGGTAAAATTCCAACAGTACCTAAAACAAATATACAAAAAACCAACTACGTTAAAAAAACACAAATTAATGCTAAATACCTCATTTTGAAAAGTAATAAATGATAAAACATTACCAAAGGATTAACATTTGCAAGAAATGCACCTTCTCCTGAAGCCAAGAACAACTCATCTTTGGTTATGTCTTCAACCCCACCATAATATTTAATTTTGCGTGGGCGGAAAAATCACAAAACCTTTACTTTCTTTGACTTGTCATGATTCTCCCATATTTTTATAAGCTTACCAATATAAGGTTCAGCTTCTCCTTCTCCATATAGGTAAACCAAAATTTAAAAAAAAAAACAACGAAAATAAGATAAAAAGTGGGAAAAAAGGGGAAAGAAGCCTTTAACTCCTCGATCGTTCTTCCTCTTCTGGTGACCCATTATTACAGCCAGCTAGAGAAAGAAGAGAAAGAACAAACAAAGAAAAAAGCATTAGAGCTTTAACAAACGAAAAGACAATAAGAATGAAATGAAAGGGAAAAAATAATGCTGGATTTTTTTTATTTTTTTGGGATAAGTAAAAAGGTATTATTAACTAAAGAATGGGGATAAATGTCAGTTACAAGAGTACAAACTCATCCCCTATTAAATAGGCGCAATAAGAAAAAAAAAAGACAATACTGAAAAAATAACCTAAACAGAAAACCCGAAAGGAAAAGAAAAAAAAACTCAAACGCAAAGCATAAAATGAACAAAGAAAATGCAGAGAATGGGTTAAAAGTGAACCACCGTCGACTAGCTGTTGTGCCATCGACCACTGCATCTCCTTCCCCTCATCGGTGAAAAACTCCAGCCACCTTTGACAGCCTTTCCCTTAGCCACACGCGGGCAACCTGAAATGAGTATTCCGTGTAGCCTTTAATACAGATTTAGCCCAGCGTCGGCTACCACGAGCCACCACATCATGCCAACCACCTCCCTTCACTAGAGACCCCTAACCACCGGACCCAGCCACCATCTAGCACCCACACAGCCCCCATCTCACAAATCCAGAAATGGGTATCCACACGGGTTTCACCCCCGCAGGCTACCCACGACCTCCAGCCACCATCCTCGTGTTCCCCACTTACCGGCGACTTTTTCCATGCTCGTCAATGGCCTAGTCGAAGCCCTTTCCTCTCCCACACTCTCTCGCTCTCTCTTTATTTTCTTTTTTTGAGTAAATGACTAAGGGAGAGCAGTGGCCGGTCTGGACCTACCAAACCGACCGGACTGGTCATTTTTGACCGGACCGGACCGGATCAAACTTGGTTTCGGTCGGTTCCAGTCCAAAATCATTGGACCGGATAGGTTCGTTCCCAGTCCCCGTCTGGGTTGTTGCCACTCCGGACTGGACCGGACCGGACCAATCTATAGTTAATATATTCTATATTATTTAATTAACTTATACATTACTATTATTTAATAAGAGTATTAGTATTATATAATATTATAAGAGTTAATAGTTATAAACTTATAGTATAAATATAGTATATTGTATATGTATACATTTATAATAGTATAATTAATAATGTATTACTATAGTTAGATTAACATGTTAGTATTAAAATAACATCTAGTATAAATTTATAATTGTATAGTTACTATAATATAGGTTCGTTAAATTTATAATACTATAACAATTAACATGTTAGTTATAGTATTAGAGTCTATAACTAATAACTATATATTTAATATCGATGTATTATTAAATTACTATAACTACATAGAGTATTGTTTAATAAGAGTATTACTGTATTAGTAATTTAGTATTATATTATTACCAATTTTTCTAGTAGTCTGGTATAGTGAGTTTATAAAGTCATATACTAATATATTATAGACTATAATCTATAGTTAATTAGTTACTATACTTATTATTTATAGTCTTATAGACTATAGTATTGGAAATTTAGACTAGTATTAAGTTTATAACTTTATATATTTAGTAAATTAGTTTTAATATATTATCATATTCTTTAATGTATAAGTGTAGATACATATGACTTGTGAGTATTAAAATAATATCTAGTATAGTATAAATTAGTTAAATTAGTATAGTTAAATTAACAAATAACATGTTAGTATTAAAATAAGTTAATAACATCTACTCATCTAGTATAGTATATGTTAGTTAAATAACTTCAATTTATAATACTATAACATGTTAGTTATAACTTAAAAGTATTAGAGTTTTAGACTATTGATAGTTGATAACTTGATACTAAATACTAACTAGTAACTACTAAGTTTATCACTATAGTCTAGATATGTATATGATTTATGTATATCAATGTATTATTATATTTTTTCTTGTATAAATAATAACTATATATATTATATTGGGATTTAACTTGTTTTGTAATTAAATTTTAATTAACCTTCTAACATTCTAATTAAGTTAACAAATAATATGTGTTAAATTATGTATTTTAATATGTTTAATTAAATAATATTTTTTATATTTTTGCCAAATATGAAAAAATATATATTATTTAATTACACATATAAAAATATATTTAACACATTATTTATTAACTTAATTAGAAATTTAGAATGTTAGAAAATTTAAAAAAAAAATAAAAATCTTGTAATGCTACAAGGTACGGCACCATTTAGTGCAAATTTAGCACTAAACGACGCCGTTTAGTGACTGGGTACGCAACCCAATACTGAGTACGCAACCCAGTTAATTAAAAGGATTGCGTGAAACGGTGTAATTAAAAGGATTGCGTGAAACGACACCGTTTCACGCAACTCTTTTAATTAAACCCCCCACTGGATTGCGTGAAATGGCATTATTTCACGCAACCATTTTAATCAACCCCCAGCCTTCTTCCTTCGAAAACCAATCGGTCCTAATTTATGCAATCCAGCGAAAACCCTAGCCTCCGACCCTCCATTACTCCTTGCGTCGCCCAACAGCCAGCGCCCCTACAAATCCCAGCCCAGCCTCGCCGACAAGTCACCGCCTAACCCATAAGCTACCGGCGCACCGCCAGCGGCCCAGCAACCACTATTCGGTCTATCTCTCTCTCTAACTCAATCTCTCTTCCCCTGTCTCATTAAATCTTCTTTATTTTATCTAATTTTGAATATTCCACAATTTATTTAGTCTTGTTGGTTATTATTAGTTTTATAGCATATTCGAGTGTTACTATGTTGGATTAGAATTGTTGAACAAGAAGTTTCGTGGGTCTTGACTGAGATCATTTTATTTCTTTTCTTATTACATATACGGCTCGTGTGGTGTGGTTCTGTAATGCTTCAAGATCTCATGCAATAATATTATTTATTAGCTATATTAGAATTTGTATTAATATAGTTTTATGAACATCATATGTAATTAAATTCATGTATTAACAAAAGAAAATTCTAATTCTAATATAGTTTATTTTTTAACTCTGCCAGAAAGATGTTAATGTTAATGTTAGATGTTTCATGTTAATGCTAGATTTTTAATCCAATTGTTGATTGCATATTTTGATAGATCAAATGGATCCTACAACAACCGACAGTGTAAATGATGTGAGTGAATCAACAAGAGGTCAAAATATGCTTCCACCCCCACCCCCACCCCCACCTCCACCTGGGCCACCCATATCAAATACAAGTAATAACACCCCCGCTACCCCGGTTGGTGGGTCACAAAGTGGTAGAGTCAGGTTAATGGTTTGAGATCATTTTACAAGAATAGAAGGTGGTGATCCCACTAAACCGAGGGCTGCATGTAATTATTGTGGACAAACATATGTGTGTGATACTATTAAAAATGGTACAATGTCTATGAAGTATCACATTGAGAAGCAATATAAGAAATTTTCGAGTAGAAATATGGATAAGTCTCAGACAACTCTAGCTTGGAAGACAGGGGGAGATAGTAGTGAAGTATCACTTGTGCCCATTGCATTTAGTGTTGAGGCTTGCCGACAAGCCCTAACTGAGATAATTATTCTTGATGAGTTGCCATTTAGGTTTGTTGAAGGGGAGAGTTTCAGAAAATTTATGCTTCTAATTTGTCCTAAATGGGTGGGGATTCCATCTCGTTGGACGGTACCCAGGGATTGCTTTGCAATTTTTTTGAAGGAAAAACAAAAGTTGAGAGATGCTCTTCGAGGGCAACGTATTTCTCTCACCACGGATACATGGACATCCGTGCAAAACCTTAACTATATGTGTCTCACAGCACATTTTTTTGATGATAACTGGAAGCTACACAAGAGGATTCTTTCTTTCACTTTGGTTGAAAATCACAAAGGTGAAACACATGGTAAGGGCATAGAGGTGTGTTTGACTGATTGGAGGCGACCGAAAATACTTGCACTCACTCTTGACAATGCAGGTTCTAATAACGAGGCAGTTTCTTTTTTGAAAAAAAAAACAAGTATAGGAAGGACACGATCCTAGAACATCAATTCTTGCATGTTCGATGTTGTTGCCATATTGGTTGTCCGTGATGGCTTGAAAGAATATGAGGAGTCTCTCGCAAATGTGAGGCTTGTTGTAAAGTATGTTAAGTCCTCCCCTCAAAGGTGGAGTACATTTCAAAAATGTGTGAGGTTGGAAGATATTCGATCCAAAAGTCATGTGTGCCTAGATGTAAAAACTAGGTGGAACTCTACCTATCTTATGTTGGAGAGGGCAACAAAATTTTCAAAGGCCTTTGATCGGTTGGAGGAAGAAGATCCAGGCTTCCTTAGTAGTATTAGAGATGATGATGATGAAAATGACGAAAATGATGGAGATGAACATGTTAGAAGAAACTCAAAGAAGTTAGGGCCTCCCAATCATCCGATTGGAAAAAGTGCAAGTTGTTTGTGAAGTTTCTTCAATTATTCCATGACGCAACTTTACGTTTCTCAAGAGGTGATTATGTAACTTGCAATATTTTCTTTATGGAGTTGGTTAGTATAGCTGATGGCATTAATTTAGAATGTGAATAAGGAATCACCGTGGTGAAATCAATGGCTAAAAATATGAAGAAAAAGTTTGAAAAATATTAGGAGAACTTAGATAATCAAAATATGTTGCTTTATGTTGGTATTCTTCTTGATCCTCGTTACAAGATGCGATATCTTGATTTTGGGTTGCGACAAATGTATAGACATGAGGTTGCAAAAGCCATTGATTTAAGTTTGAAGGTGAAAAATGCATTTACTAGCATGTATGAGGCATATATGGAGAATGAATCTGGGAGTTCTCCACAACGGTCAAGTTCCCCACCTGATGATGTAGGCTCTTTAGGTGGCTCGTTTGCGTCTAGAAAGGCAAAGTTGATGGCTCAATTTAAATTTGAGTTACAATTAGAAGATTCCTCGGAAAGCAAGTCAGAGGTTGATAGATATCTAGCTGAAAAATGTGAGGATCAAGATGATAGTTTTGACATTCTAAATTAGTGAAAAGTGAATGCAGTTAGATATCGCGTACTTTCAAAGGTTGCTCGCGATGTACTAGCGATACTGGTATCTTCTGTGGCCCCTGAATCTACATTTAGTACTGCGGGTTGTGTATTTGATCCTTTCCGAAGTGGTTTAAGTCCGATGATGGTTGAAGTCCTTATATGTCCACAAAATTGGATTCGTTCTTCTTCTGCTCCAATAAGCCTTAAAAGTTTAATGGCTGAGGCGGAGGAATTTGAAAAGCAAATGGATATAGGTATATCACAAATTTACTTTTCATATCTTTTGTGGTTTATTTTGTTTTTCTTCTATGTTATCATAAATTGTTATATAAATTTATTTAACTTGTTTTATTTTAAATTTATATGTCTAGACTCAGTTGCGGACTTTGCTAAATCTATGGAGGCGTCAAATTCAATGCCTACAGGCCCTGAATGTTGATTAAAAATTAATGAGGTGAGAAAATTATTTAGTACTATACTTGAAAATAAATTAGTTTATAAGTTTATATAGTACACAAGTGGACTTGGATTTTTAATTTTTGCAAATAGCTGGTGTCTACATGTGGTTGTGGAGATAAAAGTTTAAAGATATCTAAAGACTGATTTGGTGTTTTTGGTTATTAATTGCTCGTTGTTAACTTGTTAGTAACTTAGTTAGTACTTAGTTATGTAACTAAGTTAAGTTGTTAACTTATTTAATTTTAGTGTCTACATGTGGACACTACATTATCTTAGACGTAGATTGCATTTTGGATTGAGGTTTACAATTTGTAAATTTGTAATAAATTTTGTGTGAATTTTTTTTGTTGGTTTTTTTATTTTTAACATCTTTTTCTGTTGTTTAGACTCCTTGAATTATCTTAGACTAAGAGAGTGTTTTGTATTGAGGTTTGTAATTTGTAATAATTTTTGTGTGATATTTTTTCTTGTTGGTTTTTAACATCTTTTTTTTTATCTTATTTAGACTCTTTGAAGTTTGAATTCTACTTGTGAAATGTAAACCATAGAATTATATTATTTAATATTAAATTTACAGTTTTGACTTCATGGATCACAAAAATGGGCTGATTGGCCCATTCCAGGTCTCTAATGGTCCGGTCTGGTCAGTCCCCAAGGCTGGACCGACCAGACTGACCAGATCAAATGGACCGACCGGACCGATCTTGTCCCAAATGGACCGGTCTGGTCTTGTCCTATGGGGGTCTCGGTCTGGTTCAAGGTGAGAAAACCATAGACCGAGCAGGTCCGGTCCGGTTCATCAATCCTCCCTAGGACCGACCGAACCGGACCGAGCTCTTCCTTACAAATGACCAACATTCATTAAATTTTAAACATAAATGATATAATTACTACCCATTTACAACTTTTTTTTTTAATTTAAATTTTTTAATTTATAATTTTACTTAATGATTAAGAACGTGAATATTAATAAAATTATATATATTTTTATATTTTTCTTAATGATTAAAAATGTTAAAAAATACTTAAAAGAAAATGATAAAAAATAAAAAAACACTGTTACACTAATAAGTTATAAAAAAACCCTTAAATATGGTTATACGTGTATCAGTGCTCTAAATTAAAACGTCATTACAGGAGGAACCAACTATTACAATTAAAGCAACTAGAAGCAGATCTAAATAAACGAAGCTAGAAAACCACAAGCAAATCAAACTAATAGTATTGGTATTATCAAAGAAATTATCAAAATTTGATGAAAAATATAAATTTAATAAAAAGTACATGCATTCATATTTATAACTCTATATTGAATTTATCATTAAACTCATCAAAATAATAATATAATAATATTTTTTTTAAAATATATTTTTAAATGTTTTTTCATATTTTATTATTATACTAACCATATGTATATTAATAATTTAATTTGATATTTAAATTACTATTTTCAGCAATTTTTTTTAAACTACAATTAAAAAAATAATAATAAACACATATTTCAGAAATGCACGTTTCTCATATTCCACAATCCAAAAATGCACATTCTAAGAGTAAGTTTGGGTGTTAGAAGAGTTGTAAATAATAATAAAAAGTAGGTGAAAAATAATAATAAAATATTAAATAATAATGAAAAAGTAATTAATAATAATAAAAGTAGATGAAAAGTAATAATAAATTAATGAATAGTTATAAAGTATTTTGAGAATACTTAAGAAGTTTTGGTTACCCAAATGTAACCTTAATTTTCATAGTCCAGAAATGCAACTATGAAATGAACAATTTTCACCTTGCAACAATTTTAATTTGCAGCTCCACAATCTAGAAACGCACGGAAGAGAAAGAAAAAAGAAAAGAAAAATGAGAAAAAGAATGTGGAAAAATAAAATATATTAAATAATAGATCTAGTGAGTGAACAGCGATCCTTCAAATTTGAAGGGTGTGGTTACTTTTACTGTAACTCAAAGTTAGACATATGTATTTTGATGAGACTAGTCTGAAGTTGTTTTTAGCTTATTCATCAAATTTATATTTGATAATTCATTTGGTGAGACCAATAATGATGCTCTAACTAAGCTAACTATTACAAATAAAGCTTGATGGGTCCTTTCCATTGTGAAAATCTAAAAGGTATGGAGAAATTTGGATTAGAAGAATATTGTCATGGGTTTGCGTTGAAGCTGTCCAACGCACCATATCATACGCACATCAATTTTGCGATCGATGAATTTTCTTAGTTTGCCAAGACTTGAAATCTTTGAGTAGATATTTGATGTTTTTAATGATGGAGTCTAGAATTCAGTGTTGTACAACGGAAGACACGATAATTGCTTGGATTACCACTTTAGAATCTTCAAGTATTACATGATCAAATTTCAAATGCAGCGCTTCTTTGATCGTCCATAATGCCCATGCTCTCTCCCCCGAGCAATTCACAACCTTTCAACAAAATAAAAAGTGAATCAAGAGATAACAAAAGCCATGCAGGGGACAAAATTAGAAACATAAAATTATGAAAAAAATGCTATTCATAGCGTAGACACTTTTATCATAGTGGTTGACATATATATATATATATATATGTGTGTGTGTGTAAGTTATTCCACATATAATCTTCAAATGAAAACTATACATGCAAGCTCATACAATTATGATATATATTTTTAAATTACAATAATATACTTTTCAAAAGGATACTTTTTCTCCTTTTGCCTCCATATATCAATAGGTTGTATATGCAATCTTCTACTTAGGGCTACAAATATAATTTCTCTCTCTCTCTCTCTCTCTCTCTATATATATATGAGTTTTACTATTCATCATCTTTCACACCACACATCACCCATTACATATTTTTTTTTTAAATAAATTTTGGGTTTATTCTTCTTAAATTAACTAACTTCTACTCTTTAGCCATATACTAAATATTTGTCAAAAGAAACAAATAAAAATAATAAAAAAAGTATAGTGTGTGGTGTGTGGGATGATTAATAGAATTTTTCTATATATATATAATATAAAATATACATTTGAGAACTCTAAAAATTTCACTCTTTAAATTGCAAGGATGAATTCAGAGAGATGACATGTTTTAAGCTGATTTGTTTTCCAATTTTTCATACAAAATAAAATAAATAATTCAATTTTTTCAAATCTCAAAACAAAATTAATATTAAAAAAAATATTAGAACAATATTTATTCAATTTTTAACTTATATCTTATCTTATCTCATCTTATCTATGAAAACAAACCAAGCCATGTAAAAAAAAATTATTTGTCTTCTAATTCTCTTTCAAATATCGAATACTACTATTTGAAAGCCTTTATTACACCACATACCATTTAAATGACATTATTTAATTTATAAGACTTAAATTTTAAAATTTATCTTCTAAATTAAATTATGCCACGTAAATAGTGTATAGTGTAAGGTTTTAAAATATAATTATTCTCAAATATCTTATCTGATATAAGAAGATTTTAACATTAATGTTTACATTTAATGGTCTTCATGATTTCAAATTAAGAAAACATTTTCTTTAATAATTTCATTAAAGCATACAAGAAAAGTCTAAATTCTTGAAATTAACATAGGGTGGAAAAACAGATGTTATTATTATGAAAAATGATAGATATAGTCATGGAATTGTAAGTGGCATATAGTCGCTTTAGAAAAAAGTAAATATATATAGAATTTACGTGAAAAAAGTTAATTTTTTTTTTTAAAATGACTGTACGTCGTTTGCAACTCCATGACTATATATAAAAATTACCGTAGTATTATTGACAAACAAAAGCGGTACATTGTATGGGCATGCTTAGGATTTAGAATCAATTGAGCAGTAATATTACTGGTAAGCCCTCACTTAGCTACAAAAGGGAGGTTTAGGCTACGTTGGTAAATTCAACTATTTTTAAAATATTTTATTATTTTTATTATTTATATATTATTATTATTTTTTATCTACTTTTTATTATTATTTAGAGCTCTTTTTAATATTTTTTAATATCCAAATCTAATCTTAGCTGTGATTTCTAATCACCATATATGCATCTTCTCTTTGCAATATTAGATTCTTACAAAATCGTTGGAAAGGAAAGTTACTTGACAAAGCCGAGGAACAATGACCCCGAGCTTTGAGCCATTGCTTATTTTTTTAATTTTCTTTTTATGCATTGAGTTGACAAGGCCTTGTTCGGAGAGCCTCACTTCCTCTTCTTTGTACTTTTACGGAGTGACTAATTTACACAAAAATTTTATACAAAATATTTTATAAATTAATGTATTTATATGTTATCAGTTAGATTGTAAAATATTTTTTTATTATAAAATAAATATGACATATTACATTAATATATTAATTTTAAACTTCTTTGTTTAAGATTTTTATGTAGATTGGGCTTTTTTTTTTTTTTTTCAAAGAAGAGACAAGCCACATATCTATTTTATTTTATTTTATATTTTTAGAGAAAAAATAGGGGCTACATGTTTAAGAGTGATCCAATCCCAATTTTATTAATAACTCTCATTTATGGTAGAGGAAAACCGCAATAATAAACCAGATATAAGCAATTTACAAATAATTAATAAAAATCATCCCAAACATTAACTCCAAATTTAGAAAAAAAAAATCACCTAAACAAAATATTGAGCAAGTATTGAAGTGGAGATCCCTTTTGTGTGTTTCACATCCTAGTGGGGGAGACTTTCGGTTTGATTCAAAAGTGCTAAAAGATCCTCTATTAAAAGGTTGTTGATGAGTTTTTTTCCTTGTTTGATCTCTTGGAGATTGTGGACAAGAAGAAGGCAAGCTCGCATGGAAGGGGTGCAAGAATCAATTGACACCGTGTGGTGGACGATGAAGTACTGGCTTAGAAACATAACAGGTGAGCTCACGACATCGTCTACAATATATTTGCATGATGAACAAATTCTGCACAACCTTGGAGTGCCTCAACCAGCTCAAGTTTTTCATCTGCATAGGTTGGTTGCTTGGAAGAGACTTCCAATTGATTGAATGAAACTAAACTGTGATGGAAGTTGTCGTGGGAATCCAGGAAGTAGTGGAGAAGGGGAAGGGATAAGAGACAATTTCGGTAACATCCGGGGGGCATTCTCTACTCACTTCGGCTTTGGTACGAATAATGAAACTGAGCTCAGAGTTATTTGAGAGGGAATGTGTTGATGTGTGTTTTGCACCTCGGCGTCACTGTTGATTCGTGTTATACACCCTGGACCATTTATGGACTCCAATGATTCAGATCTGTACAAGAGTTAGGCTGGTTTTCCCTACAAATCCTTCGAAGCTTTTGTTAGAGAGAGAATGAGATATTTTTTGTGTCAAGAAAAGAGTTATCCAAATTTTTTACACACCTGCGAATATCGATATTTCTTGCTATTTATAGAGACTAAGAAACCTGGCAATCTTATCTTCAATGGCTGAATCCGTCGGTGAGGAGAGTGAATCATTAGGCTCATAAATCTTTTTATCTGGGGTCATTTATTGCTATAGTAGGTAGAGTGTGGAATCACATTCCACATTAAATGCAGGATGATTTTGTGTTAGTGATTAACCGAAGCACTTCCTCTCAATTGTTCTGCCATTAAAACGATATGGTTGAGAAGAGACAAACATTTAATGCTTCACATGAGGTGGCCTTGTATTATCTCAATAGGATTCATGGTCGATCTTATCGAGAATGAGGTGGATGTTGTTCCGGTACCTTCAGATTCCTCCCTAAGTAGGGTTGAGTGAATACCTGTTTTTAGACTTACCACTACGTTCGTTCTTTTTTAAGGCGTTCTTAGGCAGGCACCTATCTTGGTATGGCCAAGTGAGTGTAGTGGTGAGAACATGGCGACCGCCTATCTTGGTATTGCTAGGCGGGTGCCGATGTGTGAACATGTAGTGCGCCTATCTCAATATAGTCTGGCGAGTGTAGTGGTGAGAACACAGCGGATATCTATCTTGGTATTTTTGCCCCTCCACAGTACCCCGCGAATCTCTACCAACAAGGCATTGGTGGAGATTTCTTTTATCAGTATTAATTATATAACCAAGATCTGTTTGGTTACTGTAGGCAGGTTTAGAGTACAGATGTGAGCGTGAATCCCTAATGACACGTGGGAGAAATGTATGATGGCCATTGCACTTCCCATATCCGGCATTGATGCAGTCTATATTGCTCCGGTATCCGTAACTGGTGGCCTTTGGAATTCATGCCTATTTACTCTACCCGTAATCGATTCACTCATCCTAGCCCTGTCACCATCACGTGATAGACGCTTAAACTTCCCCCCAAACATTTCCCACTTATGCCAGCTGATTGGAGGTTTTGCGGGCGTGCTATGTCATAATGGCCTTTCCCGAAACTCCCGCCTGTACTTTTATTGTCATTGGTTTGTGCCACCCACGCGCCTTTATGTGCCTTGAACTGTCGCTTGGTTCTTTGGGAGGAATAAACGTTTGCCTGGGTATAAATATGGTTTCTTTTCCATTTTTCATTCTTTCGAGCTTTCTTATTATTCTACTGTTATTCCCTCTTAGTTTTCTTCTTTGTGCTTTGATTCCTTAATGACTTCTTCTTCTACCTTTATGGGGCATAAATGGGTCCCAGCTTACTCTCCTAGTGACCTTCAGTCCTTTCGCGATCTTGGGCACATTCCAAGCTCTGTAAGCCTAGAATTGGTTCGGGATTCGCAACGCAAAGGGGAAATCCCCAGACGTACTGATGTACGAAGCGATGTTCAAGAATGGACTTCGCCTTCCCTTCATTCATTCGATTAGGGAGGTGCTTCATTATTTGGGCCTGACCCCCGCCCAGTTTCTTCCCAATGCCTGGAAAATACAACTTGTAGCTTGTGTGGTGTTTCGCATAGCAATGCTGGAGTCAGAGGAGGTGTATCCTGACTTGACTGCCAGGGAATTTTTTGCACTGTATCACCTCATTCGCAAACCCACTCTGGGTTTGGTTGGTTTTCAGGCGAGAGATAGAGAGACAAAATTGTATGTTCTTGAGAATAGGTACTCCAACCCTAAGGAGTATACAAAGAAGATTTTCTATGTATCGGGAGATGGTTGACAATTTCCCAAGGATGAAGCCAGAGGCGAGTTTCCTGTTCAAGCAGATTTGGGGGTTTTGCCTCCCACCTCCCTTTTAAACATAGACCTTAATTAGAGGAAACGTTCCTGGTTCGAGGTGGTAATGATCTGGGTGAAATGATATTTCCATACTTTGGAGTCTGACTGCCTACTGACTGAAAACAATATCTATTCACATTTGGTAGAGCCTAGGTGCAGCTAAGCAGAAGTTCAGGATCTGCTGAGTATCCTAGCGAGTGGTAGATTCAAGCGCCCAACCCTCCTCTTGCGAAGAAGGCCATTTCTTCTCTTCCTGAGAGGCGAGTAAAGGCTCGCCATGAGAAAGGGGGTCGTTCCGCGGTGGGTACCATGTCTCGGGCCCCGGTTCAAGATGTTTCCCCTCCTCACGTTGAACCATCTGATGCTTACTTGCCTGGGTTATAGCCTTTGGTTCTACCTCTTCCTACCCAAACCACGCCTGAATTAGGTACTTTAAGGAGGCTGAATGAAGAAGAGGCGAGGAGATTGGTTGCTAATTCTCTTTTAGCTATTCGCTGCCAAGCCGGGCTGGAACCTCCTTCGCCTTCTTTGACTACTACGTCTAGAAGGGTGGACCCGCCTTGTGGCGAAGAGGAGATGGTTCTGCAGGGGGCTTCACCCCCACCTTTTCCTCATATTCCTGTGATTGCACCTACCGTTCGACCTTAGCCTTTGCTGACGGAAGGGATGGATTAGGTTGATAGGGCCTTTCTCACAGCCCTATCTCGCCTGGTCGCCTATGCTGTTGGCATAATGTACTTCCAGCCAAGTGCCCGGGGTTCTGTCTAGGGTCAAGGAGATCAAGTTGCAATTGGGCAGCATCCATCTCTCGAACATTCTGGGGCGGAACATAGCCCTACCGCTCCCCCTAACTCAGGGGAGCGTCATCCATCGCTTCTGGAGGATGACCGTCCTAACGAAACTCAGGAGCCTGAGGTGGCGGGAGGAGGAGAGGCGAGCATGCAGGAGAATACTGAAGAAGCCATAACCAAAGATGTACGGAGTCAGCTAGCATCGCCTCCGGCTGACCAAGGGGTGGAGGAAGCAAGACACTAGGCTCAAGAAGTAATCCGCATAAGCGAAAACGAATCGGAGTCAGTGGTGGGATGTAATATCCCGACCTTAAATTTAGAATTTATTCATTATTTTATCTATTCATTTTATCCGCAATTTATTTGTATTTGTATTATTAATATTATCCTTACATTTTTAAATATTATTATCAATCTATCAGTTTGTTAAGTAGGTATTAAGTTAGTAAATTTTTCAAGTTTCAAAAAAATCTATAGCCAATCAGACTCCCAAGGTCCTATAGTATCTTCATTTTTCCAAAGTACAAGCGTTATCCTTCTCAATTTGGCAGCTTGTATAAACATCTTATTCCTGAAATTTACTCAACCACCGGAAGATCATAATCTTTTTAAAACCCAATTGAAATTCAAATCCCTAGCACTTCGTATCCTCACAGATCGAAAAAAAAAAATACACACTTCGGATTTATTTTAATTCCTATTAAACGAAAACATTCAACTCACTCATTCACCGTTTAGCTTACCGAAATAATCAGTAAATTCAATATCAATTTCAACTTCAAACCAATCTAATCAAAATTCAATTTCTAAAAATCTAACTAAAAATATTCACATAACCTATCACATTTCATCTATAAATTATCACTAAATTTCTAATTTAAAAAACACACCAAAAACTGCATAAACCATACTCTGTTCTTGGCAAATCGACGCCCCAAACCTCCAGCCACCGCCGATCATCTTTGAGCCACCGAACAGCCTCTAGCTACCACAGAAAACACCGGCCGGCCTACCCCGAGGAGCCCCACTCTTTTTTCGGTAAATTTCTGGCGAGAACACCCCTCCATCTCTCTGTTTCGTTTCCGCCCAGACCCACCGAAATCCCTTAAATCTCCAGTTCATCCCGCCGGCCACCACATCTGACAACACCGTGAGCCTCGGTCAGCCACCCAAAATCGCCGCACTCATTCTCCTCTTGGTAAGCACTCGCGTGAATCCTCCCTCATCTCTGTTTCATTCTCTCTCGTTTCGTTGTCTCCGCAAGCCTTTGTTCAATGCTTTAATCTCGTTGCTTCATGCTACAGTCAACTACATCTATCACAAACATGGGCTAATAATTCACTAGGGCCTGGACATTGGGCCTTAAACTGTGTGGGCCATCCAACTTTTTGGGCCTAATTTGTTTAATTGTGTTTAAGATGGGCTTGACTAGTTATTTCAGAAAACTAAGATTTTATTTTAATATACATTTTTCTGTTACTCGATTTGTCTAATTAATTATATTTTAATAATATTATTTGTTTACCTTAAATATAATATTAGGAGTTTAGATTATCAGCTTTGATCAGAAATTTTATAAGTAATATTTAAATAAGTTAATAATTATTAAATTTTCTCCTTATATATGATGTGTAAATTAAGATTTTAAGAAGTAGTCTATAATGAACCTTATATTATATGGTTACTATACGAAGTAAATATTTAGCCCCAACTATAAATAAATAACAAATGTTGGTCATTAAAATATTATTTTGGAAAAACCTTTTGATTTTTATGGTATGAGGTTCAAAATAAAGTATTTATTAGTTTCACGATATGTGTTATTAGTCGATATATTTTATTTTTAATTTAATAGAATAGTACGACATGTTTTTAAGTTAGTAACGGTTCGTAATCCGTATAGGTAACGAGCTAAGAAGTGAATTTCAGGAAGCAGCGCATCCAGGTAAGTGAATTTGATTACAAAATTAGGATCCGTACATGTAGCTTATATTATTAGTAAAGCCATTTCTTTGATAGCCATTTTCAAATACCTTTCACGTCATGCAAGCATGTCATTCAGCACAGCATACGATTATGTCACCAGCATCATGTTTAGACTCAGCTAATTATAGTTATTTATGATAGTATGTATTATGCATATGATGCCATATAAGTCACATAAGTTGAGTTAAGTTCAGGTATACTATTAATTCAGATCAGAAATCATTTAAGCAGTCTTCCAGTTAAATTAGTCAGTTAAAACAGTTCCGTTGGTTTCAATTCAGTAAATCAGTTATTTAGATGGCCATCAGATGCATGGTACCAATGCATATCAGATTAGGGTGGATGTGCAAGTCACGGATCTAAGCGTGGTCCACCATAGTACGCTAGAGTACTATCAGCGGTTCTCCTTACTACAACGGGACATGGGGCCAGTGCACAACCTTGCACACAGGGTAAGTGTGTTGGCCAATCAGCTTAGTTAGATCAGTTCAGCTAGACCAGTACAGTCAAATCAAATCATTTCAATCAATTCAGTTAGTCAGTTTAGATCAGTCAAAACTATTAGTTAATTCAGACCAGTCACTTAAGTCAGTCAGTCAGTTAAGTCAGTCATACATGGCATCAGCATTAACATGTACAATCATATTTCAGAATTCAGCATAGGTTTTATGAAAACTTCTTATAATATTTTCTTACGTTGTGATGGATTTATTTACTGAGTCATCGACTCATTTCAGTTTATTTCCTGTTTTTAAAACCACCTAGGTGATGAAGACGACCAGTGCGAGCAGACAGGCCAGGCGTAATTTGAGCAGCTATTTAAAATCTTTAAGTTTTATTAAAAAGATAAGTGTCTTTATGAAACAAGTTTAATTTTAATTATTTCAGTCAAGTTTATGTTTTCTAGCAAATAAGTGTCTTTACGACACAAGTTACTTTCAGTTATGTCCAGTTAAGGTCGCAAAAGACATTTTTATTATAACTTCGCTTTTGGAATAAATGTTATTTATTTTCTATTATTAAATCCAAGAATATTTTTCCAGGTTAAATGTTTTAGAAAAAGTTAAGTGACATCTCCTAGCCTACTGGAAGGGGGTGTTACATGGGACCTCGCCTAAGTCGGTCTCTGCACACTCCTGAGCAGACGCAACCTGTGGTGCCACTTCCACCTCATTCTTTTGAGCTTACAAAGAGGGTGGTGAGTATATTTCGGCCTCTATTGATTTAGGTAAATGTTCGTTTGCTAGCTTTAAGTTTTAATTCTTCCTTTTTTCTAAACATGGATGTTGTGCAAGTGGCCGACCATATGGCGGGTGTAATTAGGTTGGAAGTGTCAGGATTAATAGCTCACAACATGCAACAGGCCCACTCTACGATCCACGAGCTCGAGAATAAATATCAAGAGTTGGGTGTATCCGTCAGAGAGTTAGTTGAGGAGACGAATATGCTTAAGGCCGCCGTGGAAGAGCTAGGGGAGGAAATGGCTGTTCTCCAGACGAGTAAAGTAGCGATGCAGGAAGAGGTGATCGCCTTGCGTCAGGAAAATTAGTCATTGAAGGTGAGTCAAGAGCAGCTTCTAACTGATCACGAGACGGCGACGAAGGCCCTTGCCGACTGTGAAATGAGCTTGCCATCGTCAGTCAAGAGGTGAGATATTTGAGGACAAACTTAGATACCTCAAAACTATCTCGCACAACTCGGGAGATTGAGTTGGAATCTCTTTGCACCAGCCTGGAGGGAATGGAACATGATCATGACACTCATCTTGCCGAGCTATCGACCCTCCAAACCGTCCTCAGCAGAGCAAACACTAAATTGGACATAATTAGGCAACAGACAGCTCGAATTCCTTCCATCAGTATCTCTGCCTGGAGTTATGGTTATGTGGAAGTTTTAAGGCAGTTGAGGGAGGAGATTATACGAAATCCTACTTTCGATGTTCTTGACATAGATCCAGCTATGCTCGCTCCCGGCCCTGTTGCCAAGGCTTCGACTGTGAATATTGAAATGTCTGCCCTTCCTACACCTGGCGAATGACTGATCATATATATATATATATTAACAATGTAATTTTGAACAATGTAGTTTTGACTGACGTGGTATAACCTTTAGACTTTAAGTATAATGCAATCTTTAATACCTTTGCTATATCGATATTGTTTTGTGTATTCCCGATTAGTACCCCGCGAATTTTTATCAAATGATTTGAGAGATATTTGTTTCGAGGGAGTAGAATTGTGGCGGCGTTAGCATTTCCTGTGTCTTTTCATTCTTTCTTTTGGCTTTTGTGTGACCGTTGGGAGGGTGCGAAAATGAGGATTGGCGATTATAATTAGGTGAATAAACCTAAGTCTCAAACCCTGGGTGAGCGTGCCGTTTGGCGAGGGCCTTTTTATGCGACCCCGCGACTCGTGTGTTGCAGTGGAGAAGGTGCGAAGGTGAGGGTTGGCGAGTGCATTTAGGTGAATAAACCCAAGTCTCGAACCTTGAGCGAGCGAACCATTTGGTAAAGGCGTTTTTAGGCGACCTCACGACTCGTGTATCGCCGTTGAAAAAGTGCGAAGGTGAATGTTGGCAAGTGCACTTAGGTGAATAAACCCAAGTCTCGAACCCTGAGCAAACGAGCCATTTGGCGAGGGCATTTTTAGGCGACCCAGCGACTCGTGTGTTGCCGTTAAAAAGGTGCAAATGTGAGGGTTAGCGAGTGCACTTAGGTGAATAAACCCAAGTCTTGAACCCTGGGCGAGCGAGCCATTTGGCGACCACACAAAATATTGTAGATTTATAGGAGAGATAAATTGTAAGTTTTTACAACATATTCTGATTTCATTAACTTGAAGAATGGTGATAAAAAGTGGTTCCTATTCTATACATAATATTTCTTCAGATGTTTCGCATTCTATAGATGAGGGAGTTTATTCCCCTGACTATCCTTAAGTCTATAGGATCCCAGGTGGTTGCTGGTTATGACCACATAGGGTCCTTCCCACCGAGGCTCTAACTTGCGTTCTTTAGCTGTAGACATTCCTGTCTGTCTCAATACCAAGTCATCTGGCTTGAAATGCTGCATCCTTAAAGTTGGGGTTCCAACTTCGGCAGGAATTACTACTTCCATACCATAGATGAGGGCAAAGGAAGTTTCCCCGGTAGGAGTATGAATAGTTGTTCGGTAAGCCCATAATACGCTCGGTAGCTCTTCCGCCCACGCCCCTTTATGATCTCCCAGTTTCTTTTTTTAGGATGGATAGGAAGGTTTTGTTGGTTGCTTTTGTTTGGCCGTTTGCTTGTGGGTGACCAGGAGATGAATACTTTACCTTAATCCTTAGTTATGCACACCACTGCTGATAGTGAGAGGAGTTGATCTGTCTCCCGTTATCTGATATGAAACTTTGGGGTATTCCAAATCGGCACACAATTGACTTTTAGAGAAACTTTGTGATGGATTGGGCGGTGATTGTTGCGAGAGCCACTACCTCTACTCACTTGGTGAAATAGTTGACTGCAACCATAATAAATTTAGCCCCTCTCCTTGCTACTGCAAAAAGGGCCTATGAGATCTGGCCCCCATTAAGCAAAGGACCACGGTGCTATAATAGAGGTAAGCTTTTCAGGTGGGAGGTGTGAGATGGGAGTGTGCTCTTGACACTTGTGGCATTTTCTAGTAAACTCCTTCGCGTCTCGGAGGGTGTTCGGCCAGTAGTAGCCTGCTTGTATGGCCTTTGCAACTAAGATCCTGCTTTCGGTGTGGCTTCCACATATACCCTAATTAATTTCAGCAAGCACGCATTGAGACTCATCTGGGCTCAAACATCTAAGTAAGGGTTCAGAGAATCCTCTCTTATACAATATCCCATTAAGAAGGACAAATCTGGCGGATTAGTTCTGGATTTTCTTGGCTTCGCCCAAGTTGGCGGGCAATTTTCCTTCCCTTAGGAAGTTAATTATGTCTTGGGCCCACTCAATTTGAGTTGTCTTCACATGGCATATATCATTTCCGATGGACGGAGCGTTAACTTCTCTAACTTCTGTATGTTTAGGAAGTGTGATGTCGTCCTGTCCGGAAGGTGCCCGAGCTAGGCAATCAGCTTGTTGGTTGTCTGATCTCGGGACCTGTCGCACAGAGGAATATTGAAAATGGTCCCGTGCTTCACAGACTAGATGCAAATAGAATCGCTCTCCTTTTATTGCGAACACTCCTAACACTTGATTGACCACCACCTGGGAGTCTATACATACATCGACTTCTTTGACTCCTAAGAGGTGAGCTATGGTTAACCCCATTAGGAGTGCTCCATATTCGGCTTCGTTGTTAGTGACTTTAAAAGTAAGCTTGACTGCATAGTTGTACTGCTCGCCACTATCAGCCAGGATATGGACTCCCACGTTGCCTCCTGCTTTGCATGATGACCCGTCTACATAGATGATTCAAGGTTTACTAGTTGGGACTCGAAAGAATTCTTTGGAGAACCCCGTAAGTTCAACGATGAAGTCTGCCAACACCTGGCCTTTGATCGCCATTCTGGGAGTGTACTCCAGATCGAACTCACTGAGTTTTATAGCCCACTTCGTTAACCTTCCTGAAGTATCAGGTCTTTGTAATATAGCTTTTAGGGGTTAATCAGTGGGTACTCGTACTATATGAGCTTGGAAGTACGGTCGGAGTCGCCTGGTTGTAATAACTAATGCAAAAGTCATCATCTTTATTCAAGGATATCTTGCCTCTGCTCCTCTAAATGCCTGACTGATGTAGTAAATTGGTTGTTGTCCTGAAAGAGTGTCTTTTACCAGAGCTGCTGAAGTTGCATTAGGTGAGGCAGCCAAGTAGACTGTCAACACTTCGCCTAGTACTGTCTGACTAAGTAGTGGCGGGCTAGTCAAATATTCATTTAACTCACGAAAGGCCTTATCGCAAGACAGATCCCACTCCTGGGCTTTTCTGAGGACTTGAAAGAAAGGGAGACATCGATGAGTAGATCGGGCGATAAAGCGGCTTAGTGCAGCCACCCTGCCCGCCAGTTGTTGTACCTCGTGGTGAGTTCGAGGTGTCATCATCCGAGAGATCGCCTCCACTTTCTCAGGATTCGCCTCGATCCCTTTCTTGGACACCATGTACCCCAGAAACTTCCCTGATCTTAGTCCAAAATACATTTATTCCGGTTGAGCTTCATTTTGTAATGGTGCAAGACTGCGAAAGCTTCGTGCAAGTCATCTATGTGCTGTTGAGGTTCTTTACTTTTGACCAAAAGATCATCAACATATACCTCAATGTTTTGCTCTATCTGTTGTTTAAACATTCGATTTACTAGGCGCTGATATGTTGCCCCCACATTCTTTAGTCCAAAGGACATTATTTGTAGCAATATAACCATCGGTCAGTTATAAAGGCTGTTTTTTCTTCATCTTCAGGGCTCATCTTGATCTGGTCGTAACCCGAATATGCATCCACGAAACTAAGGAGCGGATGACCAGCGGTTGAATCTACAATCAAATCAATGCGAGGAAGAGGAAAACTATTTTTTGGGTATGCCTTGTTAAGGCCAGTAAAGTCCACGCACATCCGCCACTTACCGCTTGCCTTTTTGACAAGGACTACATTGGACAACCATTCGGGATAATACACTTCCCAGATGAAGCCAGTAGTTAAAAGATGATCAACTTCTTCGGTGATGGCAGCACATTTATCAGCACAAAAACTTCGCCTCTTTTGTCTAACTTTTCGTGCATTCATATTTATGCTCAGGCGATGCTCTGCGAAGCTGCCATCTATCCCTGTCATATCCTTATGGGTCCAGGCGAATAGTTCTTGATTTTATGATAATAGTTGCTTGAGATCATGTTGTAGACTAGGCTCTAACTTGGTTCCCATATGAACCTTATGTTCTAGTTTGGTCGGGTTGAGGGCGACTAACTCCAAGGGTTCATTAAGCTTAGCTTGTCTGAGTCTATCTTCATCTCGAACTTCATCTTTAGGTTCTAATGGTGAGGGTGGAGGTAATTCCATCCTTCCCCTATCTTGATTGGTCATTTCTACCATTTGACACTCGTGTTTCAATTCTCGAGAATAATATTCTCAGGCTGTGGTCTGCTCTCCTTTTACCTCTCTTACCCCTTCCATGGTTGGAAATTTCGTTTTCAGGTGGTATGTTGATGTAATTGCTTTCAGGCTATTTAAAGTTGGACGCCCTAGAATCGTGTTGTATGAGGAATGGGCCTTGACTACCAAAAAGTCGACCATAATCATAGATGTCCTGGGCGTCTCGCCCGCCATGACTGGTAGAGTTATAATTCCTTTAGGTTGGATTATCTCGCCAGCGAATCCCTTTAGGAATGTTGAGGCTGGCCTTAGTCTGTCAAATCCAATTCCCATTTTACTAAAGGCTTCTCCGTACAAAATGTCAGTTGAACTTCCGTTATCCTCCAGGATCCTACGGGTCGTGAAATTGGCGATTAATAAAGTTATTACTAGGCCGTCATCGTGAGGTTGCCTGACTCCTTCGTCATGTTCATCAAACGTTATTTGGAGATTCCCTGGTAGGGGCTGTACGCCTTGCTAATCTTGCAGTCATGTAGACTTCACTATATTGTGCTTCACACACGTTTGCCTTTCTTGAGGCAGAGGTTTCACCTCCTTTGGGTACGCCGCTAGTAATAGTTCGTATTTCATCTAGGGGTCCCTTGTTTCTGGATGGACTTCTATGTTTTCCTTCTCTTCGTCTATTATCTGAGCGTCTCCCTTTCTATTGGCTACTTTGTTGCTCTTCATCGTCCTTTCATTTAAGAGTCTTGCAATCTCGGGTATCGTGTCAAGTGGACTTGTGATATATGCAATACATGTCCATTGGTTGGCATGGGGTTTGCTTCTGAGGTTGCATAGGTTCTGATTCTCTGTCGACTGTTAGATTGGCATGGAGGTGGGGTTGAGAATGTTGACTCCCTGGGGTATGCCTTCTCTTAGGGTCATTGTTATTATTATTATTATTATTTTTCTTGTGATCACCCAAAGGCTTTGTTTGTTGGCTGGATGAGGCTTTGTCCGCCCGTTCCATTTCTTCGTGGCGAGGTTCAATTAAAGCTTGAAGAGTATCTTCCGCATTTATATAGCTATCGGCTTTGTCCATAAATTCGGCCAGAGTGGTGGGAGGTTTCTGAACAATTTCGCCAAAAATGGGTTTCCGGGCCATATCCCACTCAGGAGGGCGGTCAGAGTGATTTTCTTATCTTGATCACCAATGGTCATACGCTCTATTGAACCGGGAGAGGTAATTCTTTAGACTCTCCTGACCGCGTTGTTTGACAGTAAGAAGGTACGCGGTGGGCGTTTCCTTTTGCCACTTTCTAAGAACTGGGTTAGGAATAAGCATGCTAGACAATCGAAACCGTCCACAGAACCAGTGGGGATGGTTCCGAACCATGTGCAGGCAACTCCCTTAAGAGTAAGTGGGAATGCTCGACACGCCATTTCGTTGTAGTTGTCATGCAAGTTAATGTGCATCCTAAACGCTTCTATATGTTCATATGAATCCTTACTTCCATCATATAGCTCCATTTGAGGTATCTGGAATCTAGGAGGGAGAGGAACTGCCATCACATTACCACTATAAGGTGTACCCGCTCTGTGACGTAATTGTCTGGTGATGGTGGGTGCTTCTATTCGCTTAGCTATCCTGTTATACTTGTCTTCCAGCCCTTTTAGATCAAGGTGCATCTTATGCCTCTCTTCTTCTGCCAGGTTGAATTCATTCACCTGGTGAGAGTCTACATGCTCGCTAACAGATGGTTCTACGTGGACAGTATGTTCTTCATCAGCTTTCTGGAGTCTCTTATTTTCTTCCGTTAAATTTCGAATAGTTTCCTCCATGGCTGCTAGTTGATCTTCCATTAGAGTGTAATTTTTTGAAATGCAGTCACGTCCTGGTCGGCTTGCAGATGACACGTATAATGACTGATCCCTTAGACAGCGCCACTGTTGATACGTGTTTTGAACCTCGACGTCATTGTTGATGCGTCTTCTACACCTTGGACCATTTACTAACTCCAATGATTCAGATATGTACAAGAGACAGACTGGTTTGCCCTACAAATCCTGCGAAACTTTTGTTAGAGAGAGAATGAGATATTTTGTGTCAAGAAAAGAGTTATCCAAATTTTTTATGTACCTACGAATATCGATATTTCTTGCTATTTATAGAGACCAAGAAACCTGGCAATCTTATCTTCAATGGCTGAATCCATCGGTAAGGAAAGTGAATCATCACGCTCATAATTCTTTTTGTCTAGGGTCATTTATTGTTATAGTAGGTAGAGCATGGGATCATATTTCGCATTAAATGCAGGATGATAATGTGTCAGTGATTAACCGAAGCACTTTATCTCGACTGTTCTGCCATTAAAACGATATGATTGAGAAGAGACAAACATTTAATGCTTCACATGAGGTGGCCTTGTATTATCTCAATAGGATTTATGGTCGATCTTATCGAGAATGAGGTGGACGCTGTTCCGGTACCTTCATATTCCTCCCTAAGTAGGGTTGAGTGAATACCTGTTTTTTAACTTACCACTACGTTCGTTGTGACGCCCCCAACTTACGTCTGGGATTTAACGTAAATTAAGGTGTCTGGATGAGCAACACTTGGCTACTCACCCTCGTACTTAACAAGGATAAAAGCATAAATTACTAAATTCGCAGCGGATTAGGTTTTTCAATATAAGACTTTCTAAAGATCACACGGAAATTATATATACAACATTCATTAAACTTAAACATTGTACTTTATACATATACACAAACCAATTGTAGCAAAACATATTACATTCATCCCAAAAGGAACTTTCCTTCACCTCACTCTTTCTCCCTCTTAACCTCGGGATACTCTCTCCCATAGCGAAACCTATCCATGCTAATACTAAAGTCTCGCTGGAGCTGTTGTCCCTGTGGAGTCACACAAACTCCACACATGGACAACGAGCCGTCTACTCCTAAGGTTAAGCAGCATCCAGTACGTCTCCTCTTCTCAACAAAAGTGGATGCGTCAAGACTCCCAGCTCCGGTGGGTCTGATAGGAGGTCCGAAGGAAAGTAAAGAAATGTCCATAAAAGGACTGTAATCGGAAAGTCCCTCAGGACTCCCCGAAGTCTCCTGTATCGTCGGGGCTGTCCCCCTGCTGGTCATCGAATCCTGTATGAAATAATATACACAAAATATATGGAGCCACAAAAGAGTGAGATTTCGAATGAAATCTCAGTAAGTACATAAACAGCTTAAAGGAAACAGGGAAAAACACCCACAAAGTTACTACCACAACTGACAAGGGAAATTACCCTAACATACCCCTCACAAGACCACTGTCTAACTGACACATTTTTCAACTCACCCTTTGTCTTATATTTAAATTATATTATTTTCCCCTTTAAGATTCTTGTTCTTTCATATCACTGATGGGCGTTACGTATCGCCGTCCCCGTTATGATGAGTCTGGTGTCAATCATCCGGGCGTTACGTCTCGCCGTCCCCGTTATGACACAAAATATATACACATAGTACTGCGGGCGTTACGTCTCGCCGTCCCCGCAAGGATCAATCACACGGGCGTTACGTCTCGCCGTCCCCGTGGAGATCACAATTTCATATCACGACAGGCGTTACGTATCGCCGTCCCTGCCGGCACGTCAGTCATACGGGCGTTACGTATCGCCGTCCCCGTCATGACGTGACTAACTCAATCTCGACAGGCGTTACGTATCGCCGTCCCTGCCGGCACGTCAGTCATACGGGCGTTACGTATCGCCGTCCCCGTCATGACGTGACTAACTCATCTTTTATATATTATTTTCTTTCTTTATATTTTTCTCTTATACACATGAGTCATCTCACTCATAACCCTTCCCATTTTAAACACCACTTCCATTCCAAGGAAACCCTAAGTCTAGGCAAAACAGGGTATCTCGCTCGAGCGGCCTGTCGAGCGAGTATCGAGCGAAGTCTCAGGTTGGGACTCGCTCGAGCGGGTGTCGAGCGAAACTCTAGCGAGGGTTCACATTTTGCCTTCGCTCGACTCACATGTCGAGCGAGGGTCGAGCGAACTTACGGGTCTAAGGGTTTTTCCACTCAAAACACACCAATCTTTTTCATACACTCCACTTATCTTCTTAAAAGCCTAAATCTAAGTTTCCACAATTTTATTAAACATAAAAACAAGACAAATACAATCAACCCTACTCATGTGTTCATTATTCCACTTAAACATGTTCTCAAGTGTTCACTACTAGGAAACACAACTCAATCATGCCAATAAACCAATTCCATGCTTAATTTAAGCTAGAATATGGACTTACAATTTCTTCCAAGCTTTAGGGAATTGATCCAACCCACTTTCTCCAAGTTTGCTCCCACACACACTCACTTCACTCACAAGTGATCACTTTGAGGGTTTGGGGAGGGTTTTCTGATTTGGCTTCACAAGGCAAGTGCTCTCTCCTTCTAAAGGAGCTTAGGAAGCTCTCAAGGTCCTATATATATAGTGGTGGTCGACCAACATGAGGGAGAGAAAAGGAATTGCACCCAAGGTGCTCTAGTTGGCAGATTTGCATGTGATGAGGTGTCCATCTAGGCAAAATCTAATGATGAGGATTAAGCCTCCCAAATCCTAGGCTTTGCAGCTGGATTAGTCATCCAAGGGCTCACAATTGAGGTGGTTTGGCTGCCCATTTTGATCCATGGCTGAGAAGCAAGCTAAAGGGATAAGAGGTGAGGTGGCACTTCACCTAACTATGCATGCATCTCTCATCTCCAGCTCTCCCCTTGTGTCACACGCCCATCATCAGGTTTTCCCCTCCATTTGGTTCCTTCCCAACTCCCTTAGGTCTTCCCTCAACAAGTCCTAGAAGGTCACTTCATAGTTTAGTTAAGGTAGAGCCAATTTTTGATCCAATTAGTCACCAATCAACCAGATTTTGGTTCCCTTGAGTTCCCATCACACTAACCATTCAATTGACTTCCAAATCAACTTTCCATTCATTCCTAACTATCCCTACACATGTCCTAATCCCAGAGAATCCTAAAACCAGTTGCCTATTTGGTTACATGCTCCAATCTAGTTCAATTACCCAACTCGGGTTCCAGTTAAGCCCATTCCAAAGCTGCCTCCTTGATTCCCAAACAAGTTATTGATTCCTTCTGAATCTCAGAAATCTTCGAACATAAAAGTTTTAGATCTATCTCTTAGGGTTCTATACCAACTGGAATCACTTCATTTGGACATCATATGGTTGACTTATGATCATTTTCCTAAAACTAGACAGATTGATCCGAAAGTGCATAATTCTAATACTAAGTGAAATCTCACATTTCCTCAACTAAATCTCCCATTCTAATTTCCTAATAAATAAATGCATTAAATAAATCTCCTTAAAATAATTTCTATAAAATAATTTACCTTAGAAAATTTTGGGCTGTTACATCCGTTCTTTTTTAAGGCATTCTTAGGCGGGTACCTATCTTGGTATGGCCAGGTGAGTGTAGTGGTGAGAACATGGTGGCCGCCTATTTTGGTATTGCTAGGCGGGTGCGGATGTGTGAACATGTTGTGCGCCTATCTCAATATAGTCTGGTGAGTGTAGTGGTGAGAACACGGCAGATATCTATCTTATTATTTTTGCCCCTCCACAGAATGGTTTGTGCAAAAGGCTAAATTATTTTAATATAGTCATTGAAACTGACTCTAAAGTGGTGGTGGATTGTCTTAATCAAGGAAGATGCCAGATTTGGTACCATTGGGATTTTTGGGAGGATTTACTCAAAGAGCTCAAAGGTGTGAACTTCATAGTCGTATATCGATTTTTGGGAAGGAAACCAAGCAGTGGATTTTCTAGCAAAACAAGGAGAGGAGGGGAAAACTATCTACTATGATGGGGATCGTAACTTGCCAAGGATGTTGAGGGGATTTGTTCGAATGGACAAGTGGGGTCTTCAAAGTCTCAGACATGGTTAAGGGAAGCTTTCATAGTTGGTACCTCAAGCAACCCCATATCATCAATCGATGGACGTGTTCTCATAAACTTCATGACCAACATGAATTGAAAGTCTTTTGCTACCTATGTCATTTCTTATTCTGTAAAAATGAAGCCCAACTCACCATCAATCTCCACTAGAAACCACAAAGGAATCTTGAAAACATAGGTCTCTCTCTGCCGAGCAATTGCCTATGCATAGGAAGCCATCCCTGTACCACTTTGGTCCACTAGCCCCGCTGATGACAAAGCCATCGGAGGGGTGGCTTTTGCCAATATCAACGAACCCTAGCACAAAGTGTTGACGAAAGGAGTCCTGAAATCTGGAATCGCCTTTCTTATGGAGAAAAAAATGATTTTATTTTTTTGTTACAAAAATGATTGAGAGCATCCATACTCATCACACTCACCTTCACATGAACAGTAACATGCTACTATTCATGTGAGAGTGAGTGTGATGAGTGTGGATGCTCCTTAGCGATACTCTTTTTTTTTTAGAGCTAGGCTGGGCTGTAGCTCACTATGCGCTGCAGCCCGCAATAGCCCCTCACATGAACAATATTTTTATTGTTTATGTGAATAGTGAAAATACTGTTCATATGAGGGGCTGTTGCGGGCTGCAGTGCATAGTAGGCTGCAACCCTTTTTTATTTTATTTTATTATTCTAGACCCGAGGCTCCATTTAGGTAGTAGTGTGTTATGAGAATACTTTATTATTATTTTATTCTTATTATTTTACATACTTTTTACTATTTTTTATTATAATTTATTATTTATATTATTACTATTTACAGAATATCTAAAGTCATCCCATTACCCAAAAAAAAATAAAAAATTAAAAAATTAAAAATTAAAAATGCTCACGTTTACAATTAGGACCGTAAAATAAACAAGTTACTTAATAGGTAGCTCGAATTCGACTCAATAAAACTCGTGAGCCTCGTATATTGAATGAGCCGATCGTGAATACAAAATTAAGCTCGATAATTAAACGATATAACTCGTATAAAACTCGACCGACTCGTGTAATGTTCGCGAACAAACTTGTATGTAACTCGTTTGACTCGACTCGATTAATGTTCGTGAACAAACTCGTATAAAGCTCGATCGACTAATATAAATGCATGAACTTGACTCGTATATATTTTTACACATATAATACAATATATAATCCAAATTTATAAGTCAATATATATAGACATAATTATGTAAATAGATATAATTTATAACATACTATATATAAATTGATAAATTATAATATTATCTTCTAATACTTTGTGATGATTGATGAATACATGGAAACAAATTTCAATAAATATATAATATTATATATTTATAAATTGCACTATATAATAATGTAACATTAATAGTCTAATACTATTAGTCTATTAGGCTATTACTATTTACTAATATATGGTAGTGTATACAATAAGTCTGTACTTTATTAGCATAATATTAACATATATTAATATACTAATATATGAAAAAAAAATGGCGATCTACTAATAGTATTATAATTTAAAGAGTCCTATACTAATATTATAGATTATAAAATATAAATTTATAATATAATCATAATATTATAATTAAAATTTATAATACTATAAACTATTAATAATTTATCACTAATTATTAATCTTATTACTTTATATATAATTACTCAAATCTCAATAAAAATTAAAGTCTAATTTTATTTTACTCGTAAGATTATATCAACTATAATAAATTATTAAATTAGTAATATACATCATATATGTTTAATGTTGATACATACTATTATTAATAAATAAGCTCATACTAGTATACTACTACAATACTAAACTTAGTGTATTAAAAATAAATAAAAAATTAAAAATAGGACTTTGTATGTATACTAACTTTCTAAGTATATCACTATAACTATATTGTATACTACAACAATACTAAACTTAGTAGTATATTAGTATTAAAAATAAAATAAAATATATTTAAAATATATTTTATGTATTAATATTATAAGTTATAAGTTTATAACTTATTAGTATAAGTATTAATATTAGTAAAAGTATTAGTATTACTTATTAGTATCATAACTTATATTAAAAGTCTCAAAAACTTATCATATAACTTATTAGTATTATAAATTATAATCTATATTATATACATATAACAATTAACATATGTTGGTGTGTTAATAAATATATTGACTAATATAGCTTGGTACTACTTAAAAGTTAATATACAATTTTTGCTACCAATATACTAATTTATCATACCATAAAATATTAATTGTTTTATCACTAGTTATTAATCTTATTACTTTACATATAGTTAATCAATAATAACTAAATTCTAGCATTATTTTATTCATGAGATTATATATATTATATTAAATTAGTAATATACATCATACATGTTTAATGTTAATATCTACTATTATTAATAAACAAGTTCATACGATTATACCACTACAATACTAAACTTAGTAGTATATTAGTATTAAATAAAAGGACTTAGTATGTATTAGTATTATAACTTATAGTTATAGTTATAAGTTTATAAATTATTATAAATATTCCTATTATTAAAAACATTAGTCTTACTATGCTTAATTTATATTAAAAATCTCGAAAACATACCATAGAGGTATAACTTATAGTTATTAGACTATATTAATAAGGTAATCTATATTACATACATATGTTGGTGTATTAAAAATATTATAGAATAATACAATATTATAAATTAATATTTTATTAGTATTAACTTATTAAGTATTAAGTAGTATAGACTATAGTCTTAAGACTCTTAACTTATTAGTATAATATATATAATTTAATAGTATTGAAAATTTATATAATTTAAATATATATATAGTATTATAAATCTCTAAATTTCTAAATATATAATATTAATAGTATTAGTATATAATATAAATAGTAATATAGTATATAATATATAGAGTAACATAGTATAAATTTATAAATATATAATAAATAAAGTGTAATATATTAGTTTGTAGACGTTGGATTCTGATCGAATTAATCTCATCCGTTGATTAATAAAATAGCAGTTTCAACTTGTAGCCATTGAATCATTTTCAGATTAATCTTGGCCGTTGATTATCCATACCGCAACCTTCATTTTATAGCCGATAGATTTGTGTAGTTTGATCTCGTCCATTGATTCAAAACGTTGAAGCCCTAAATATAAGCCGTTAGATTCGTTGCTAATTAATCTCAGCCGTTCATTAAAATCATATAAGTGGCTTCAGTCAGTTGAAAACCTAGTTCCTTCTTCTCCTTCACGTCGACATGCCTTAGTTCTTCCTCTTCAGCCATTCATCAATCTCTTCCCCTTCACCTTTCTAAAATCTCAGTTGCCTTCCACGGTTCCACTATTTTTCAGTTTCCCCATCAACGTATCGACTATAATTGGAAAGGGAAAGAAGGAATGGTTCATCTGAAAGTGGGATTTGGTTCGGATTGAATAGTGAGATACGAAGATGAACGCACCATCCATGATCCAACACCTTACATCATCACCATCGTCATCGGCGAGCTCTCTTTGCTCTCTTGCATCTTGGTAGTGGTAATACCTGCTCTGCTTCTTTCCTTTTTTATTTTTTGCTTTGTTTGGAGTCTTGAAAAATTTCTCTGCTTTTTGTAGTAAATTTTGGAGTACCCTTGATTTCCATTCTCCCAAGTTCAAGTCGAGCTTGAGCACGACTCATTAAGAACCGAGTTTGAGGTCGAGCTCGAATTTGCATTTCCTCCAAACGAGTCGAGTTTGGACGTCTTCCTAGGGTCGACTATAAACGAGCCGAGCCCAAACTCAACTCGACTAGTAAACGAGTCAAATTGTACAAGACAAACTCGTTCGAACTTGACTCGTTTACCGCCCTATCTACAATTACTCGTGTTAAGTACTGCTTTTCAAGATTATATTTTGAATTATTAGGACTGATATGAGCCCCAAGCCCGAGGACATGTCGAAGCCGAAATTTTCATGAGCTGAATGGTTGGGGGAGCATGTTAAAGGCCCGCCTCAGGCCTCACATTGTACGAAGGGGAGCATCAGGTTAGTTCAAGTAGATGAGAGCCCAATGACCTTAGCTTTCATTGCCAAGGCTTTTATCCACATCTTGGTGAATCTATTTGAATTCGAAATTCGAATGCGTTTTGTCTATCCAGACCAGAAGTATACGCGGACCCGGAAATGGCTTCCCTTCAGCTCTCTCTTTCTTCAACGTACCGTTTCAGACACAGGCCGGCTCGTTGTGCTGACGAGCGCCAAACCCTCTTTAACCGTATAGCTCCTGTCTACGATAATGTGCGCCCTCTCCACTCCATATCCTCTTTTTTTCTTGAATGCATCCCTTCTTTATGGGTTCTCTATATGTTTTTAATTTTCTAATTTTTTCTTGAAAATATCGCAGTTGAATGACTTGCTGAGTTTGGGTCAGCATCGAGTATGGAAAAGGATGACAGTCTCATGGAGTGGGCAGTTATTTGTTTATTTAATTTTCGTTTCCAATTATTGAACTTCATGTTTTGTTTTGTTTTGTTTTTTTTTTTGCATTATTGGAATTGTGGGTTTCAGAGCCAAATTGGGAGACCAAGTGTTGGATTTGTGTTGTCGAATTGGGGATTTATCGTTTCTATTGTCCGAGAAAGTGGGAACTAATGGCAAGGTCATTTCCAAAACCGACCATTGTCGTAAATTTTATGTTTTACGAAGTTGTGTGAATGTTTTCTCTTACCTTTTTGGGGTCGCGTTTTGCAGATGACCGGTCTTGATTTCTCAAAGGAGCAGTTGTCAGTTGCTTCACTTAGGCAAAACATGTCCCTGAAAACCTGCTACAAGAATATCGAGTGAGCATTGGTAAATCTAGCAGTAATCATTACTTTGCATATATACACTGACCAAGAGTACAAAGTGGTTCTCAAAATCATGTATTCGGAAAAAGTGTGTGCTATTCTCTTTAATGTTCTTAAAGTCCATTGTAACTGCCTCCCAATTTATTAGTTTTTAGTTAGTGACAAAACTAATGAATGCTACGATGCACTAATATGATGTGTTTCGTTATAGTTGGGTTGAAGGTGATGCCCTTGATTTGCCATTTCCAGATGGCTATTTTGATGCTATTACAATGGGTTATAGGCTACGAAATGTGGTAGATAAGTACAGAACCACGCAGGAGATGTTTAGGGTCCTAAAACCAGGTCTTCTGAGTATAGTCTCTCTTTTTCTCTGGACAGAATGAAATGCTGTGAATCTGAAACTGAGAGCTGCTGTTATCATTCTTGTGTGCATTTCAGGTTCAAGGGTATCCGTGCTCGATTTCAATAAAACCTCTCAACCATTTATGGCATCAATTCAGGTAGTCAGTGTGGGATATGAACGTTCTTTTAATGAAAATCTTGTTTTAATCTCGGGTAATTGCTGCATTCTATTATGCATTTTATATGTACGTTATTATAGAATGTGAAAGGAAGGCTTCTTCACTAATTATGACTCACCATCTATGATTTTCAAATGATTGATGGCCTTCCTGTTATGGTTCATATGAGTTGTTGTATCTCATTGTATTTTATGGTGTCTTAGTTGTAGGATGATATGATCATCTGTAAGTGTACCTGTTGCAGAAATGGAATAAATTTTCTTAAATGTCATGATTTTGCAAGGAATGGATGATTGACAATGTTGTAGTCCCAGTGGCAGCTAGTTATGGGCTTGCAAAGGAGTATGAATATTTGAAAAGCTCAATTAGGGAATTTTCAACAGGTTCGTTGTTTCTTGAGCAACTGTGCACATGATATTTTAGGTGGATCAGTTGGCAATATCTCTGTAGATCAAAAAATCAAATAAAAAATTTGCTTAATTTTGCAACTAACTTATATGAATTTCCACCCTCCACCTAACAGGTGTTTTACATTTTGCATCCAAACTATCAAAACTAGCACATTGGATCATCAAACTAATAGTTTTTTGTCATATAAGACCCTGCATCCAAACGTGACCGTTAAGATGAGGAAAGTAGGCTATGCGACACACCTTGACCGTCGGATCTTAGCAAGGGATATATTAATGGAGTGTGAAAGTTTACTTTTCTCATGCATATTGAATTACTATACTTTGTATTGAGAATGGATCAATACAAAAGAATTACTTGAAACTTTTATTGCTATTGCACGATATTGCCCTATGTTTATACACTGAATAAATTTTATGAATCGCTAGAAAAGTGTTCGGTTTTGATATGGTTTGTCTATTATTTTGTGTCTAGGAATTGGTAGATTTCCAATACATTAAGAAATTGTTAGAGGATAAATGGCCGAATAAAAATTTTCTGAGCTATTGGGGCAGTGTATTTCCACAGTAATTTCTTTACATCTGAGTTTTATTGTTTGATTCAGGGAAGGAGTTGGAGAAGGTTGCTTTACAGGTAGGATTCTCAAGTGCCAGACATTATGAGATTAGTGGAGGCATCATGGGCAACCTAGTAGCCAAACGTTAGATGCATGGATGGTATTCCTCCAGGTAGATTCAATTATTTCTTTGCAAGAAAGAAGCGCTCGTTCTGTATGAATGTCGGTACTCAAATTGTAGGCTAAAAAAACTCAAGTTTTCATATTTCTCTGTTTTCTTTTATTGCTGAACTGGAATGTCAGTAGAACAGAGCTTATGAATCAATAGCAGCCTGAATTTTCTTTTCTGCTCTCATTGTTTCTTTCTTTAGAGTTTCGGTTGCTTCATTAGATTTTTAACATTACTGGAGAAGATATTATAATGTTGATTTCCATTTATGAAGTTTATACTCAAATCATTCAAGAAAACTGCCTAATTGTGTGATTTTGACTGCCATATCCTGTATTTGACAAGTTGAGATGTAAATAAATAACAGAAATTTACAACATCGACCACTCAACATTTTTCTGGTGACAGATTCTCTTCAAACCCACATTTGGAAGAGTTGGCATAAATGTCTCCCTTAGCAATGACTCCGGAATTCCCGGAGTAGGGAACTTGCAACCAGCAGCTGACACCATGTTGTGACCTGAGACCTGTGGATTTTTTCAGTTGAGTAGAGAACTTGCAAGCACTGAGTTTTCCTAGAAACCATTCATTCTTCCTCAAATGTCACCAAGGGCTGAAACAACTGTCCCAAGATGGCAGATACGGTCACCTGGGACGGAAGGAACTCTGGGAGACCGTAGCGATCGAATCAGACATTCCCGCTTTGAGGGTGTAAAATGAGTTTTCACACGTGTCATTCAGTTCCATGGTTGTTTCATCTACAAAGGGTGGATTTGTTGGTGCAGGAAGGTGCTCCTCCTCCTTTGTTAGCATCTGGAGTGCCTTTGACATTGTTGGTCTCAATGAAGGAATCTCTTGGGTGCACAGAAGTCCGACGTGCACCACTCTCAATATCTCATTCTTAATATTGCTGTTGTGGTGATTATGCAGCATTAGATTTGAGTCATATAAATCCTCAACTGTCCCTGATTGAAAATGCTTCCATGTCTATTTGGACCACAGAAAAGGGTATAAATGAGGACATTTAATTAATCTTTACACTAAAAACAATCCATGCATACCAAAGTAAATTATACTGAAAGATAAATTCTTTTTGCAAGCCACTTTTAACGCCACTGAAATTAGATTGAAAAAACTTCAAAATTGAAATTTTTTAATCCTTTTGATCCTGTCATTTTAGCAGTATTATATCTGTCTGCAAGTAAGGGACTCATTATAAAACATTAAGAATCCGTTTGGATTGAGAAGTGATCTCAATTCATCTCATTTAATATTATAATTTTTTTAAATTTTCACATAAAATATAATAAATAATTAAACTTTTTTAAATGTCACAATAGTATTGATAATAAAATAAAATATTTTAATAATATTTGATTTAACTTTGAACTTTTATCTCAAATATTTCACTATTGAAATGACACCTAAAATAGCACCCATCTTTGAAAGGAAGTTGTGAAGCTTACTATTGTGACTAGGCTGTCCGAGTATTCTGAGGTTTTGCTCCTGTTGTTATGCTCACCCATAACAATCTCTAACACAAGCACCCCAAAGCTGTACACATCGGCCTTTTCTGTCAACTGGCCATGGGCTAGGTACTCGGGAGCCATATATCCTCTAAAAATTCATATAAAGAAATCACTATTCTGTCTACAACATAGTGAACAAACCTATAAACACATCACGTGCTGTCTTTTATCACTAATGCATGTTCTTACACTGTTCTAAAATGTAAGTTAATTGCCAAATTAATAGAAGTGAATCTGACATTTCGAAGCCATTCAAACAATTATACAGGAATATAATTCTTACAGTGTTCCTGCAATGGCAGTGCTTATGTGGCTCTTATCTTCTTCGAATGTCCTGGCCAACCCAAAATCTGCAATTTTAGCACGAAGTCTCGAATCTAATAAGATGTTACTGGCTTTTATATCTCTATGAATGATTCTGATCTTCGAGTTCTCATGAAGGTAGACTAAACCTTCTGCTGTCCCTACAATAATTTCATGTCTCTTCTCCCAGTTCAGTGCTTTACCTCTATTTGCATCTGCCATTTTTAATTGAAACAATGAAATAGTTACCATTGTTAGAATCCATAGTTGGGATTACACTTTTGGAACTTAGATGAAAAAATTAAGTGATTACCAAAGATGAAACGATCAAGGCTTTTGTTGGGCATGAATTCATAGATAAGAAGGCTTTCAGGTCCAGAGCAGCTGCAACCTAGTAACCTGACTAGATTCTTGTGTTCAACACTACTTATAATGTTAACTTCATTGTAGAAATCTGCTGCTCTGTGTCGATTGTTGAAGAAAAGTCTTTTGACAGCAATCTCTCTTCCATCTTGCAGAATTCCCTGCAATGGAGGGAGGATTTGGATATTTTTAAGATAATTTTTGAAAAATTCTAGGAATATGGAAATTGAAAGAGGGGGAGGATTATGTATAGGGGTAGGAATGCAGAGAAACTACCTTATAAACTGTTCCAAATCCTCCTTGTCCAAGCTTGTTGGCATTATCAAAAGCACTTGTAGCCTTCTCTATGGTGGAATACTTGAAATTCAAACTACTGTCATTAAGAATTTTCACCAATTTTTCTGCATCATTTGAACCTATGGAGCCAGAAAAGGAAAAAACAAAGAAAGCAAGATTAATTACTTCGTATGTGATCAGTAATAAGCAAGAAGTACTACAATGTTCCAAGATAAGCATTTCACCTCTTCTTTTCTTTTGTATATATCTGCGCTTCCTGATGTATACACCAGTTGCTATTACAACTACCAAAACAATCACCGAACTGACAACTGAAACTACTATCACTATAGTGGTAACTGCACAGCAATAAACCCATGATCAAGCAAAAATTGTTCAAAAGAGAGATGTTATCTTCTTTGATACCACAAGTATGGACCCCTAGGATTATGCTCCATGTTTGATAACTTGATAAATCATTTACCTCTTGAATTTCCATTTCCTGTTTCCTTGTTGAGGAAATCTCTGTCTGAGTACCGCATGAAGCAGCCAGTGTTCAGTGCTCGGCCCTCTGACCAAGGCAAGCATTCCATCATTGAAGCAGATGCATTATCCAAACAGGCTTTGCAAGAGCTAGCATTCAGATTCCTCCAACAATCAGCCAGCACATAAGCTGACTCATTTACTGCTTCAGGTACAGCCACATGTGCCCTTCCATACCCTTTGTTGCTTGGTGCAGCCTCAGCAGCATGCCTCACAGCTCGTCTCACCGATTCTCCGAACGTCGAGTTCTTCCTTGTCGTATTCCCACACACTGCCCTGTCACCAGGTCCTTTATACTCTTCAAAGAAGCTATAATTCTCGGACCTCATGAAGCAACCATCTAGGTAAATGCGACCGCCATTGTAAGGGAAGCACTGAGGAAGAACTGTTCGAGCCTCGGCATAGCATAGTACACAGTCAAGTAATGGGAGATCCCCATAGCATTGAGCAAGGCCAAAGTTAGAATCAGGGCCTGAACCTGTGACTGCTACTCCAAACCCTGAAACTCGCATTTGCTCACTGATTCTTTCCATTGTAGCAACAAAATTTGGAACAAAGATGGTGCTGTTGTGTTCAAGTTGGAGACCACATGTTATACTGACTGTTTGTGACCTTGGATCTCCCAGTACTGCTGTTTTCAGTAGTAAAAGAATGTTGATAACAAGGAAAGTAACATATTGATAAGGGGATGATGGGTATTCTTGCTTCATTCTGGGATGATTCTGGACCTGTAAGAGCATTTATCATGTAACATGAAAGTGGGAAAGAAAATTTGTTGGTACAAAGAATGACAATTATAGGCAACAAATCAAGCAAGAAAACATTCCTTATACTGATTGTGTGGCCACCATGATAAGCAGTCACACCCAAATGGTAGGAGTCCAACAATTTTTTTTTTTCTTTTTTGTAAAGAAGTTCTAATATATCAAAAATTCTATTTACAATACGAGTGATAAGATACGGTTTAGTAAAGTACTTATGCGACATTGATGATTTGAAAGAGAGATTTTAAATTTGAGTCTCCCAAATCAAATTTTATCAGTGATGTAGATGACGTACTCTACACACCAATTTGAGAATAAAATAGGCCTCATTTGTTTTTCATAATTATTCTCATCTCATCTCATTTTAGTTAATTATTATGTTTTTTCTAAATTTTTACACCAAATAAAATAAATAATTAATATTTTCAAATTCTAAAATAAAAATAATATTTAAACATATAATTTAACAATCTTTTATTCAATAATTAACTTTATCTCAACTCATACTTAAAAAATAAACGAGGCATAAATATTTCATTCAATATTTTATATATGTTATCTCATACTTAAAAAACAAACGGGGCATAAGTTAGTCCAATTAACCTTTTTAATAAGTTTTGTGAATTAGCATTCTCTTTCTGGCATGCATCTCAAATAAGCACCAATTTGACTGGCGTTATGCACGGGTGTTAGCTAAATCATCAAAGTTCCAGAATTTCTCTGTTAAACGTTACTATTGAAGACTTTATGCCATAGCTCGATCACCCAGTGCCTGTGTTGCATGTGCTGTAGAGGCACTGACAGAAACACCTCGATCACCCAGTGACCAGGTGTTGGCACTTCGGCAATGACCAGGTGTTTATATAAACAGTAATTTTACTGTTTTTGTGAGGGGGTGTAGCAGCCGGACTGCTGCTTAGATTTTTTCTTGGATATAGCATTGGCAACTTAATAAACAGTGTAAAACCTTAAAACAGTGGTACTCAATCAATCAAAGGCGCCTCCCGAGAGCCACAGCCAAAACTACCACACCACATGTACAATAACCGACATCCATTTATCCAATCTGGTTGGGGGTTCCACCATTCCTACCAGCTCCACCAACTTGTTCTGTATCTGTTCTTGTTCCTATTTTTCTCAAGGATAAGATCACATGCAGTTTCTTTTTTTTTTTCTTTTTTTCAAAACGTTTTTTGTAGCTATATCTCAGAAGAACAACACAGAGATATAGAATGGGGATTCGGACGTTGCTGAAATCCGTACACAAGAAATAATACATGCAGGTGACAGGTCCTATGATTTTTGGTTTTGGTCGCGAGGCATGATCTCGATCTTCCAATGATCATGAGTTGCAAATGATGCAAAAACAAAGATTAAGCGCCGGAAAAAGGACAGAGCAAGAGCATCCGGATTCCGGATCAACAAAACTATTCCATCCAACTAGCAGAGTATAATTCCCGCCAGATGTTATCAAAAGTTTGTAATATAGAGAAGCTGGGAGTTCTAGAATTACCAGATCGGAGTAACTCACCGTTTTCTGGGCATTGGAGTCGCTGAAACGTCTCAGATTCCGGTGGCGCGTGAAACGAGCTTTGGCTCCGGTGGTTGAATGTTTCAAGTGCTAAACAAAGAAGAAGCGCGTAAACAAAAAACATACGAAGACTAGCTATGTCGAAGTTTTTGACGGTTCCTGTGAGTCTACCCCTCGTGTTTTTTAATACAAGGTTTTCTCTTCCTTCCTGTTTTGCTTATTTATTTATTAGGAAAAATTTAAAGAAAAATAATAGATATAGTATTGGAGTTATAAATAGCGCATAATCATTTTGAAAAAAACATGAATATATATGAAATTTACGTAAAAAAAATTAATTTTTTTTTAAAAATGACTATATGTTATTTATAATTTCACAATTGTATATAGTATTTTCCAAATTAAAAACGTACAAGACCACTAAACAAAAGTACGCAAAATTTAAGAAATTACGAAATTTCTAACACCATTAAGAATAAGTAGAAGGTGATAAGGTGGGCCTCATTTGTATTGACATGTGGAAAAAATGTCACTGCTCATTGTGAAAAGAAAAATTAAGAAAAATAGAGAACTCAAAAAATGTTGAAGTGTTATAAAACTAAAATAAAATTATTATTGCAAGAGAATATAAAGAGAACATATTTAAAACTCTTATTACTTAAGAACTGAATTTTTTTAATTATTTTTTTATTCTGTTCTTTTTTTTTTCATACTTGTTTTCTATGTCTACAAATTGAACTAGTTAGAGAGTTTGAGATGGGGGATGAGTCATTTACTAATTGGGGGACAAGAAATTTTGGGGGGGGGGGGGGGGGGGGGTGGGTGGTGGTGGCGGTATTGATATACGCCGCCCCTCCTTTACGACTTTTTTTACAACATTCTCATTTGAATGATCATTTATAAAGAATCTGCCTTGTTAAAACTTTATCAAGAAAAAGTCCAGTGGGAAGAAAAACCAATGGCGAAGGAAAAATGATACAACATTCTTATGTACCTCCAAGTGCTTTAAGATTGACTCATTAAAACCTTGCAAAGAAAAACTTAGTGGGACAAGACCTCAACGAAGAAAAAGAGTACAATTAGCATAAGTCTTTAGGACATTTACTCATCCTAAAAAGTGCATGACGATAGATCTTACAGTCTTCACATTCCAATATCTTACACAATTTTCTTGAATATCGCAATTGGTAATGCTTTCGTGAATAAATTTTTCAAATTATCACTTGATCTTATCTACTTGACATCAGTCTCACATTTCTCCTAAAATTCGTGAGTATAAAAGAATTTATGTGAAATATGTTTGGTTCTATCACCTTTGATATATCCTCCTCTAATTTGAGTGATACAAGCAGTATTATTTTCGTATAAATTTGTTGGGCTATCATTGATCATTGGAAGACCACACTTTTCTTGGATATGTTGAATTACTGATCTCAGCCAAATACACTCTCAACTTGCTTCATGAATTGCAATGATATCTGAGTGATTTGAAGATGTGGCAGATAGTATTTGCTTGACAGATCTCCATGATATGGCAGTATTTTCATAAGTAAATACATATCCAGTTTGAGATTTACCTCTGTGTGGATTTGAAAGATAACATGCATCTGCATATTCAATTAATTGTGGACTTGATACATGTTGTTAAAATAATCTCATATCAACCGTACTATGAAGGTAACGAAAGATTTATTTAATACCATTCCAATGCCTTCGAGTTGGCGCAAAACTATATCTTGCAAGCAGATTAACTGAGAATGTAATATCAGGCTGAGTGCAATTTGCAAGATACATCAATGCTCCAATTGCACTGAGATATGATATTTCAGGACCCAGAACTTTCATCATCTTCATAAGGATAGAATGGATCATTCTTCATATTAAGCGATCGAACAATCATTGGAGTGCTCAGGGGATAAGTTTTGTCCATATAAAAGTGTTTTAGCATTTTCTTTGTATACATGAACTGATAAATAAAAATTTCATTTGGCAAATGCTCGAGCTGCAGGTCGAGACAAAGTTTTGTTTTGTCAAAATCTTTCATTTCAAATTCATTTTTTAAATATATAGTAGTTTTTGTGATCTTTTCAGGAGTTCCTACAATATTTAAATCATCAACATAAATCACAAATATGACAAATCCGGATTCTGATTTCTAAAATAAAAACACATGGACATATAGAATTATTTTCAAATATTTCTTTCAATAGATATTTGCTTAGACGATTATACCACATGCGTTCATATTGCTTTAACCCATATAAAGATCTTTGAAATTTAATAGAGTACATACTTCTAGATGTACTTGTAGATACTTCAGGCATTTTATATCCTTATATATGCCATGATTTAATGATTCTTATAAATATGCATTGACTACATCTATCAACCACATATCTAATCCTTTTATAATAACCAAGCTAATCAAATATCTAAATGTGATTGTATCCATAATGGGAGAATATGTTTTCTCATAATCAATCCCGGGTTTTTACAGGAAACTTTGTGCGACAAGTCGTACTTTATACCGCACAATTTCATTTTTCTCATTTCGATTTCGTAAAAATACTCATTTATATCCAACAAGCATTACACTTTTTGGTATTTGGACAACATGTCCAAATATCTCGCTTTACTAGTGAGTTTAATTCAGCTTCAATAGCTGCTTTCCATTTTGGCCAATCATTTCTACGTTGACATTTTTCGACGATTTTTGGCTCACTTTCTTCATTATTTCTGGTGATTTCAAGGGCCATGTTATATGAAAATATGTTGTCGACAATAGTTTTATTTCTATTCAAAATTTCTCCAGTACTCATGAAATGAATTGAAATTTCATTATTTTCAAGTTACTGTTCCTTTTGAGGAGAAAATATTTTATGAAACATGTCTTCAGGAGGTACTCTTCAGGAGTTTCCTCTTTAGGAGTTACCTCTTCAGGAAGTTTGTACTCTTCAGGAGTTTCCTCTTCAGGAGTTTCCTCTTCAGGAGTTTCCTCTTCAGGAGGTTTGTACTCTTCAGGAGTTTCTATTTTGTACATAAAGTTTTGGATAGATCTTATTGATTGTTTTGTGTGGGTACGGTTTCTTTAAGAGCACAAATTTCTTTTCCTTTTACTATTCCCTTTTGCACTAATAGGTCTTCAATATTTCAGGTGTGCCTTAGACTTATCTATTGCTATTTTAACAGCTTGTCATTCAGGGATTTTAATTCTTACTTAAGTATTAACAGCAGTAATATATGATTTTATAACACCTTTAGTGTTAGTAAATACATCTGATAATTGATTTGTAACACTTTGCAAATAGTTAACCCTCTGAAATTCTGATTCACATTCATTTGTACGAGGATCAAATTTAGACAGGGTTTTATTATCCTAAATAATTTCTTATCGTGCTCCAGGCACCAATATTTCATTATTTTAAAATATGATAAAATATTAATAAGCTTTACTATAATATATATAAAAATTTAGTATAAGTGAATCAAGTGTTTGGCCGTACAACAGGTACGTGACTAATGTTTAGTTATACCACATCTATGACAAACATCTCTATCTTTCTATGAAGAGTTATTCTAAGGGCTTTTACCCTTCTCTGAGTTAGATCACTTCTAGTAATACAATATATTTATATTATTATTCTCTTTAGTATTGTTGCTTCTGGAACTCACACTTTTATAATTTTTCTACCACGTCTACGCCCTTGATTCCTTTGAAAGGATGCATCGTTCACTTTTGAAAATTGTGTAAATCCAGTATCATTTACTTCAGGAGATGATGTGAAACTAATAGGACATAACTGATAATTTATTATTAAAAACTCATTATTTAGCTCAATCACTTAAAAGATAATAAAAGTTCAGAATATTTGTTGAATTTTCACTCTCGATATTATTGCTGCAGAAGCACATTCGAGGCATGAAAAATAGTATATATCTTTTTTTAAAAATATCATCATCAGTGACCTTCTCACTGAATAATTTTAATATTGAGTTGATTTTAAATAGTACAGAATTATATTCACTACCACTTTTAAAATCTTGCAACTTCAAGTGTAATAAGTCATATTGAGTTTTTGGGAGAATTATATCTTCTGGTACTCATATCTCTCCCTTAAATCATTTCACACAATAAGAGAATTTTTCACTGTGAGATACACAGTACAGTTCTGCAGGGATACGTGATTTCCTTATTTGATTATATCTTTCAAGTTTATCACATTCAAATAGATCTCATCAAAGATCTTGAATAAATAACTTTTTTTTTTTCAGAAATGTCAATAGTAATAAATTTTAATTTTATAATATTTGACATTTTTTTATATATATGAATCACAAAAATAAATATGTGGATCAAAGAAATATATTCACATAATCATCTGAATAAAAGTAGAATTTTATCAAGTAATATTCAACAATATTATCTTTTATATTCATCTCGATGACTGCAAATAATATATTGAAAAACTTACTTGAAGTAGAAAACTACTAGTTTCAGTATCGATAGAACTTCGTGCTGATAACGTGTTATAAAACTAAAATAAAACCACTATTGCAAGAGAATATAAGAGAAAATATTTAGAACTCTTATTACTAAATAACTGAATTTTCTCTCTTCCTTTCTTTCTTCTCTTTCTTTCTTCTATTTTATTTTCTTTCTTCGTACTTATTTTCTGTGTCTACAAACTGAGCTCAAACTCTTTATTTATAGAGAGTTTGAGACAGGGGGATGATTCATTCACTAATTTTTTTGGTGGGGGGGGGGGGGACAAGAAAAGAGAGGGGGCATACGCCGCCCTTCCTTTACGACTTTCTTTACAACATGAAGTTATTTTTCTTTGGAATTCTTCTATATCTAATCAAATTTGCAAGGTTAGTATTGATGCATGAAAAATCGCTCAATAGCCTAAAAAGAGAGAGAGAGTAATTTTTGGCCCACTATGATGACTTAGGTCTTGATCGGTATTGTTTGGAGTCCCCAACAGTATTCCAGTATGACTGTACAGTATTGGTGTGTGCGTCCATGGCAATGAATGAAAAATAAGTGCAGAGAAAAGTAAAAAAAATTGACCCATAGATTTACATGGTTCAGCCTGTTGCTTACATTCATAGGCATTTAGGAGGAGAAATCCACTATTTTATACTTGTTTATAGCTTCTCATCACCTTTCATTTTTCACTTACAAGAAAATTTAGAGGTCTATTTGCTAAAGAAGTTCTCCTTGGAGCTCTCCGTCAAGAGGTTGAAGAAGAAGAAGTCATTCTTTTGGTTGTTTGGCCGATGACTTTTATTTGACTTCTTTTGTGCATGCCCGTCCAGAGTGAGGTGATTGACTCCTTTGCGTGTTTGAGCGTCTCTCATTTTTTCACTTTCTTCTGACCTCTTCTTACAACTCTTACCCCTTGCCTACTCCCATATCTTTCTTATCCCCCACTCCATTCCTCTCTTGTTCTCTAATGAGGGTCTAGTGGGTTGGGCCCAACCTTTGGGGTTGGATATTTTATCTCCCCACAGATGCCTGTTGTCTTAAGGGAAACTTGTTCTAACAAAAGACTTTGAAAATCTATAAGATAAAATATGCAACAAAGATCATCATTAAGAAAAAAAAAAATAGAAATGGGTCTGTTCTCCATTTCGCTTGTGCTAAGCGACAAATGCCTCCAGGGGCCAATTATATGGGAGGTGCGTAAGATTGCGTAAGTTGTGAGTGCGGATGCGGTAAGAGGTGTACTTGACTGCATATGATGTGAGCACGGAGCTTGGATGTGGTAAAAGGTATACTTAATTGCGTATGATGCAGGTGTGAAACTCGAATGTGGTGGGACGGTGTACTCAATCGCATATGATGCGTAGTATCCATCTGTAACGCCCCAATCCCGGAGGGGTCCTCTCATTGCACAGTTGCCAACTCACCAGAGAACTCATCTCAGTCGTCCATCCTCGTCGCCACTCAGGCCTCTCCTCATGGTCAGCATCCCTTTGCCGCAAGGAATCTGAATCTGAAAACTTAAAACCTCCGAACCTTGTGTTTCGTGTTTTCACTTATACGACCCATACAAATTCATAACTCCTTTGATTAAAATGTTACCCTTTTAAGATGCATCCGGAGGTCTTATTTCGATACATCTGAAAGTCTTACACATAGGATTGTGAACCCTTTTTGAGTTTTAAATTACAAACATTTATAACTGTATGCAATGGATTTTCTTCTTTTGCGAGATCTCAATAAATTTCAGAAAAATCATTTTAATGTTTTATGTGGCTTTGCCTCTTTTCTCTTTATTTATTCTACTAGTACACAAATTTTATATTTTACAGAAAAGTTTTATATTGTATGCCGATTTCCACCTTACTTTATATTAACTCTCAAAGTCATTTTTTTTTTTTACAAAGTAGCTAAAGTTTTAATTTTTTAAATAGACTGGCGTTCAGATTGATATTAGATTAAGGATATTCGGTGATATCGAAGGTTTGGGAGTTTATGATACTTTAGGGTGTTGGAGGATTTTAATAAATTGAAAGTAATTTGGGAAATTAGATGTTTGGAGTTTCGAGACTATTTAGATGTTAAGAAAATATATTGGGTTTTATATCTCAAGTTCTATTTATGAAGGTTGTGATTAGTTGAGATTTATGAGAATTACATGATTATTTTTATAGGTGATGATTCATATTTGTTCCGCATGATTGAGGAAAATTTTGAAAGGCTAAGAAGTTCAGGTAAGCGGGGTTCCTATGCTTGGCTTTACACTAACTCTGAAATCGAGATTGACTTTCTGAAAACTTTGCATGATTGTGTTATAAACGAGAACTTGGGAAAAACAACCTCGGTCAATTATTTGCATTATTCATGAAATCTATATGAAAAAGAGAAAAATGTTTATATCATGCATAGTGTAGACATGAGCAATATTGACATGTTTCTGAAATGCATAAAAGAGCGAGTATGAAAAATGATGTTTTATTTATGTGATGTGAAATGTTTAAAGTATTTAAAAATGACATGAACAAGTTTGGTAGATGATCTGATATGACATGACATGATATGATATGGATATGAAAATCTTTGGCATTCTTATCTGTTTAATCTGCTTTGGAATATGGTTCTGATATGATGATATGGATTCACGTGATATGGTTGGTACCACCATGATATGATATGATAGGAGTGCAACTACTTTGGAAACAAAGTAGTTCTGTATGTGTTTCTTTCCTATGTGCACACTCGGGGCTCCGAGAACGAATAAGGGAAAGTCTCATAATATGATACTGCCTGGTTTGGCCATCGGGGATAGCACAACTCTACCACGGGGGTTAAACATTGTATATGTTCGGATATGAGGATAAGATGAGATTGTACAGTTATTTGTGCCAAAGCGTTTTTGATAATGAATAGTGATTTTCTAAATGTAAAAGGATTGAAAAGTTGCTTTATTTTATTGATAATATTTTGGAAATCTATATATGAAAATAAAAGGATTTCTGGTTCATGCATATGAAGTTTCTTTTAAAAATGCTCATGTTTGCACTCTTGTATATGTCCTCTGCTTACTGAGTTGTGGTTAAACTCACCCCTTATCTCTGAATATTTTTCAGATGAGTTTGGATATTTCAGCCAATGATTGGATTACGAAGCAATGGGTGAGATGACTCAAGAATGGTTGATTAGGTATAGAGAATTTATATGAACATTGATAAGGTTTAGTAAGAAAATATTATTGTAGTCTGGTGACTTAACATTTCTAGAATTGGTGATATTGAGGAAAGTGATCTTCAAACCAAGTTTTATATGATATTTGGAAATTTGGAGTCTATAATTATAGTGTTGAATGTGAGTATATGTGATAAGTAGTAACTCTCGGACCCCTCCGAGATTGGGGCGTTACAGATGGTATCAGAGCAAAGGTTTAAGGTTCTGAAGACTTTATGTAGTAAGGTTTTAAGAATTTGAGGTTTTAGATTCAATTGGTGCATTCTATTGGCATGAGATAGATATGATTTTAAGTTTAAGTTTTTTTAAAGTTGTCATAAGTTTGAAAGAAAGCTAGGTTTGAGATTCTGCATACTATATGAGAAGTTTGATGAGACTTGAGGTTTTAAAATTCTATAGGCACAAGATATAATTTTTAATAAGATGTAAGGTTGTCATATTTACATATTCGTGGAAGGTGGAATACGAAATTTGAGGTTTGAGATTCTGCAGAGTTTATGAATTGGAGTATAGAAATTTGAGGTTTAGATTTTGAAGTTATCATGGGACTGACCAAAAGCTAGATTAGAGGTTCTGTAGACTATAATATATGAGATGTTGGAATATAGGATGATCTTAGGAAATCATTTTTAGATTTGATGTTATAGCGAAAGGGACTATAAGAAATAATATAGTTGGATATATGTGAGTTTTAGGTGATAACATTCTGATTAGGGGGTTAAGAATTTGCGGACTGGAAGGATGAGTCTTGTGGATATCTAAGGTTGAAAATCTGTAAAATATAATATTGAGATGTCCGATATTGATGCGTTTAGGAAGTAAATTTAAATTTGAGGTATTGAAATTTGAAGACTAAGAGATGATTATGTGGGTATTTAAAGTTTGAGGTTCTCTTGACTGTAAAATGTGAGGTTTAAATATCTGTGAGTGTTAGTAATAAATTTTGGATTCAATGTTTAGAAACTTTCAGACATCAAGAAATGATTATGTTATTATTTAAAAGTTATAGAAATCAGAAACGCTGACACGTGATTTTGAGCAAGTTCAAGATTTTTGATTTTGTGGATTTTTAATTCATACATTTGATCGAATCTTGATTTATGGTTTGTGCATGTCTTAAGTACAAGTTATCTTTAGACTTCAATATAGACTACGTAGAATTTTGGGCAATAATTATTATTGGATCTAAAGTATAAGTATAGCCAGTTATTACAATATGTTTTTTTTTTATAGTGTAGAATTTGACCAAGCGTTCATTAAGATTGAGTTTCGCTGCCACACGAGTACACGCTATTTGGAATTAAGGTATTATGCCGTGTACATATGCTGTCGAGTTGAAATTTTTTAGTGCTTTTAATTGTTGATTGGATGAGCTCAAGTCTTTGAAAAAAAAAAAAGTAAATAGAGTTGATGAACCTATTTTCAAAACCTCTTCATTGCGGATTCTTTTTAATCATCGCTACCTTAAAGTTTCCTTCTTTCTAATTTCAAGTTGCTCCTTTTTAAGTGTTCAGACCCTCTTTTACTCATATTTGTTTCACCTCTAACAAATATATATATATATATGTATAGTTTTGTCTCCTTTCATTATTCTAATTATTTTTGAAGCCAACAACCCATATCTTTTGTCCTGTTTAAAGAGATCCTTTGACAATTTTGTTAGTATTTCTAACAAGAATATTTCTGGGGTTTGTTTTTGATAAAAAATTAAGAATTTATTTATTTATTTGTAATTTTCTTGATATGGAAGAATCAACCTTGGACCTAACTACATTGTTGTGACCTTCCCTTTTTAATTGAAAATCATTCCGTAGTCACTTGGCGAAGCACAGTTTGATGCCTAGTTGCAACTTCATTTTATTATACCAGTTTCTCTCACTAAGCAGATGCTTGCAAGAAGAATTCCTACTTACATTGCTTCATCTTTTGCTTTTGATCATTCCATTATGACTTATTGACTTATTATATGGGTTTTTGAGTTATCGGATCACTCCTAAAAAAATAAATAAAATAAAAAAAGAAGTGATATGAATGCCGTGATTAGTTGTGTGTGGTCGTCACACATAAATGTGCTTTTAGTGGCTATTGATTGCACTTGAAAATGGAGGAGGGTATCTCAAAGTAGAAGTGAGTGTGCATGGTTTTGATAGACGAGAAATTGTTTATATTATCGAAGTGTGACAAAAGTTATCTTGGTAGGTGTTAAAATGGATTAGCATAGGTGTTGTGGTATTTATAGATTCTAGTTTTGCAAAATTATCAAAGTGCATAGTGGAAGCGTGACATTTTTAAGACTATGGTTTGAGAGTGCATTTGAGGAGGATTGGAAAATGAGTTGCTATGTGAGATCATGTAGGTTTTAAATATCGTAGCTGTATATTTTAAGTTTGGGGACTTATAAGAATAAGAAAATATTTAGGAGTCTCGAGCTATGTTGGATTTTCTTCTTAAATTGAGTGTGAGATTATGGATCCCAGACTAGAAAAGTTTATCTTACTATCCATATGAGGTTAATAGTTCTATGTACCATTCCAAATAAATTCGGGATAAGAAGATGAGTGAAAAAAAAAATAATAATAAGTAGGCACTTGATCGAACTATTGTGAAAGTTTATCTATTGAATGGGGATTGCACACCTAGGTGCATGATGATCGATACAATGTGCGTGGATGTTACAACTGGACGTGTATGTCTAAAGGGAATTATTTTTAGGCTTGTAAGTCCATTCATGATGAGGTTGATATTTTATGCTCGAACTGAATCTCAAAGTGTATGAGATTGACTCTAGGTGTGTGAATGTATATGCCAAGAGGATTAAGAAATGATTATATGGAAATTTAAGGTTTAGATTTTAAGTGACTTTGTGGAATGAATTTTGGTTACGACCTCGATGTTTAGACTTGTAATGTTGATGTATTAAAGAAATTATTAGGCTTGTAAATCAAATGTAGAGGTTGGTTCTTTTCAAATGTACTTGATTGAGATACAGTGTGGTTAGCATTATAAAGTATCAGAGTGGCGCAACGAAAGCGTGGTTTTGGTGATATGAAAGTTTGAGAGTTTATTCTTCTAGTGGTATGAGTTCTTGGATTATACCGAGAGTTTGAAGTTATTTTTTTTAAGTTCGACATTAAGATCAAAGTTTGGAGTTGGTATAAAATGGTTGTGACAAATAAATTTTAGGTTTTACTTGTAGTGCTAATAAATTTCGAGGACGAAATTTTTTTAAGGGGAAGATAATGTAACACCCGGCTCCAGCGCCCCTTTTTTTTCTTTTTTTTTAAATGCTTTATTTAATTAATTATTTTATTTAAGTAAAAACTTTTTTTTTTATTCAAAGATTTATTTTAAAATTGACTACGAGTGTAAAATTGTTTGTTTTAGTAAATTCTATCTTTTCTCATTCGATTTGATGATTATTAAAATTTTTATAGGCCGAGAAATTCCTTTTAGACAAATTGTATTATTATTAGTATTATTATTATTATTATTATATATTTCTGGTCCTTTCTCTCAACTTTTTTATTAAAATTCTTTATTTCCATCATTGTCTTGTTTATTTGCACCATGTACGTCTTAGCCCTTAATTTTAGGCTTCTTTTCCGTTTATAGTGACAAACTGATCTCCATCTTATACATCTTCCATCCTGATGCCGATCCACAATTATCTCCGGATTTTTTTCTCTTATGATTTTAAATCTCTCCACGATTTTTGCGGTTTCCCTTTCCGTTTCCCAAATAAAAAATATTTCTCAATAAATACAATCAATCTAATGCTCCCTCTCCTAACCACAACATTTTAGAACCAACCAAAGTTTTTTTTCTACTGCCATGCACACTTTGCCACACAAGTTTTTCCTCTCCTAGACTTGCAGCCCCTCACGTCTCAGTTCAGCCTCGTGACGCATCGGTGAAGCTAACGACGTCGCTCTTCACCTCATCTCTTTTTCCACTTAAACCGCCGCTTGTGCCACCCAACATGGCCGAGATTTCACTTCATGAAGTATGTATGCACCCCTGTTTTGCCACTCAAGAACAGAGCATCCTCATACCTCCTTTGTTTGCCAACTGCCGGAACCACCACCACAGCCTTCTCCTAAGCCATGACAACATGCAAAAACCACCACCAAAGTAGCCATGCAATGCTACAAATCACGCCGCTGCCAATACCTCTAGTATATGCCCATTTCCTCTCACGGCGTGGCACCTCTAGGATCTCACCACCGTCCACGGCCTTGTCCTTGTCCAAATGGTCCCGTGTTTCTCCTCACCGAAAATAGTGTAGTGTTATTCCCTGAGAGCACCCACTGCCATCTTTACACCTCCCACAACCACGGCAAGCAGCAACCCAGGCGAAGTCAAATGCCCCTGTTTTACTGCACCTGAAACAGAGTACCGAGCATCATGGTGGACAGCAGTCCTTCGTGGTAGCACCCCCACGTTTTCGCCCTCAACCATAAATGACGTCGAACACTGGCCTTGCCCAGCCATGCGAAACCGGCAACTCGCTACTGGAAGAACCACCTTACAACCATATCAACCGAAAGCCAAACAGCCACTGCATAAAGCCATGGAAGTCGACAGCGCCACCCCAATCCCTTCGGACCCTCTCGTTGCACAGTTGCCAACTCACCAGAGAACTCATCTCAGCCGTCCATCCTCGTCGCCACTCAAGCCTCTCCTCATGGTCATCATCCCTTTGCCGCAAGGAATCTGAATCTGAAAACTTAAAACCTCCGAACCTTGTGTTTCGTGTTTTCACTTATAGGACCCATACAAATTCATAACTCCTTTGATTAAAATGTTACCCTTTTAAGATGCATCCGGAGGTCTTATTTCGATACATCTGAAAGTCTTACGCATAGGATTGTGAACCCTTTTTGAGTTTTAAATTACAAACATTTATAACCGTATGCAATGGATTTTCTTCTTTTGCGAGATCTCAATAAATTTCAGAAAAATCATTTTAATGTTTTATGTGGCTTTGCCTATTTTCTTTTTATTTATTCTACTAGTACACAAATTTTATATTTTACAGAAAAGTTTTTATATTGTATGCCGATTTCCACCTTACTTTATATTAACTCTCAAAGTCATTTTTTTTTTTACAAAGTAGCTAAAGTTTTAATTTTTTAAATAGACTGGCGTTCAGATTGATATTAGATTAAGGATATTCGGTGATATCGAAGGTTTGGGAGTTCATGATACTTTAGGGTGTTGGAGGATTTTAATAAATTGAAAGTAATTTGGGAAATTAGATGTTTGGAGTTTCGAGACTATTAGATGTTAAGAAAATATATTAGGTTTCATATCTCAAGTTCTATTTATGAAGGTTGTGATTAGTTGAGATTTATGAGAATTACATGATTATTTTCATAGGTGATGATTCATATTTGTTCCGCATGATTGAGGAAATTTTTGAAAGGCTAAGAAGTTCAGGTAAGCGGGGTTCCTATGCTTGGCTTTACACTAACTCTGAAATCGAGGTTGACTTTCTGAAAACTTTGCATGATTGTGTTATAAACGAGAACTTGGGAAAAACAACCTCAGTCAATTATTTGCATTACTCATGAAATCTATATAAAAAAGAGAAAAATGTTTATATCATGCATAGTGTAGACATGAGCAATATTGACATGTTTCTGAAATGCATAAAAGAGCGAGTATGAAAAATGATGTTTTATTTATGTGATGTGAAATGTTTAAAGTATTTAAAAATGACATGAACAAGTTTGGTAAATGATTTGATATGACATGACATGATATGATATGGATATGAAAATTTTTGGCATTCTTATCTGTTTAATCTGCTTTGGAATATGGTTCTGATATGATGATATGGATTCACGTGATATGGTTGGTACCACCATGATATGATATGATAGGAGTGCAACTACTTTGAAAACAAAGTAGTCCTGTATGTGTTTCTTTCCTGTGTGCACACTTGAGGCTCCGAGCTCAAAAGACTTATGGGTGGTGTGTAACACTCGACTTGTAACACGAAAGCCAACAAGTCAAGAGACTTGCAGTTAGACTAGGTTGCCCTAACCTTTCATCATTGCAAGTCAAAAGACTTAGCTTGTAGCGTGAGTGTCGAACAGCCATCTAGGTAGGTCCTACCTAAGATGAGTACTTATGGGTGGTGTGTAACACTCGACTTGTAACACGAAAGCCAACAAGTCAAGAGACTTGCAGTTAGACTAGGTTGCCCTAACCTTTCATCATTGCAAGTCAAAAGACTTAGCTTGTAGCGTGAGTGTCGAACAGCCATCTAGGTAGGTCCTACCTAAGATGAGTACTTGGCCTCGACATTGCGGCAAGTCTAGTGACTTTGCTTGTAGCGCGAGGGTTGCCAAGTCAAGGGACTCGAGTTCAATCGTTGGGTCACAATGAGTCTATTGACTCAATTTGTAACATGAGGGTTGATAAGTCAAGGGACTTCTGTTCAACCATTAGTTCACATCGAGTCTAGTGACTTGCCTAGTAGTGTAAGGGTTGACAAGTCGAAGGCTTCTGTTGGATTGTTGGGTCGCGATAAGTTTAGTAACTTAGCTTGTCTGATGGACATACTTGTTCGTGCTAAGAAGAGGTCAACCCTGTTAGCATAAACAACTCAAATGGAAAAGTGAGGTGCGAATATGACTTGTCCTGCTTGGACGTGATGAAGGTTCGAGGCGTGCCTGTTGAGGTTTGTGGGCTGCCATTTTTTGACAATGATGGAGGCTCGATGTGACCATATGGACATTAATGCTGGACAATTTGTTTCGATGGAGTCATATTGGGATGTCCGTGCGGTACTTGGGTTGGGCCATGTTGCAGGCATTTGCTGATCTGTGCCATAGGAAGTAACTTTTATCAGTAGGAAAAAGATTCACATAAATTTTAAGAGAGACAAATCGAGAGATTTTGGTTGCGATAGTGGATCTTGCATGATCAAAATTACCCACAGCTGACTGTCATTTAATCTTTAGTTGCTTTTCTTTCATCCTTGTATCCCTTCCTTTTTTAAAGATATGTCAACACCATATGCCTCACTCTAAAGACAGGCACTATGTCTAGGTGGGTGAGGAAATGTCTGAGTCGTGCAAGTGAGTTTCAAGCAGTGCTAGTGAGTCCTGAGTAGTGCAGTTGAGTCTCGTACAGTGCAACTGAATCCCGAGTAGTGAGGCTAAGTTCTGAGCAGTAAGGGCTTGGTTCGAGCCCATGCATGCTCACTGGTTCGAGTCCCATGCATGCCCACTAGCTGAGTTTCGAGGTGATTGGTCTGAGCTCAAGGGTATGAGTGTTATAACTAGGAGGATGAATGGCTCGCCAAGTTGGTGAACAAGTCCTGTGCAAGTGGTGTCCGTCCAAGCCTTGCATTTGGAGCACTGTACGAGCCTTTCAAATGAGAGGATGAGTTGCTCATTGAGCTAGTGAACGAGTCTTGTGCAAGTTGTGTTCGTCTGATCTTGCAAATGGGGCACTGCCTGAGCCCTACAAATGAGAGGATTAGTGGCTCGCTAAGCTGGTGAATAAATCTTGGTTGAGGGTGGAAGGCCTTGCTGTTGGGTGGCCAAGTCCCATGTAAGTGGTGTCTGAATCCTACAAATGGGACGATGAGTGGCTTGTCGAGTTGGTGAATCGATCTTGAGCACGTGGTATTCATCCAAGTCCTGTAAATGGGGAAAAGAAAAAGATAACCACAACCACCTTTCAACCTAGTTGTTTTTCTCCCCCTATGCCTTTCTCCATTACGCTCACCTACTCGAGAGCTTGGGATGGCGGGCTTTGAGCTCTAATTCTTTGAAAGGCTAGTAATTGGAGATGCAGTGGTCTTTATCAGGTTTCTACTTTCGCATAAGGCTGAGCTTCTTGGCTTCCTTGGCCATTTTCTTTTGGTACTTCTTCACATTCCTCATGACCTTGTGCTTTTACTTCAATGGTACTGTCTTGCTCACGCTCTCTAACAAAAAGGAAAAACAACGTTAATGATGAAAATAAGCAATAGAAGAGTGAAGGATTTCAAAAATTTGATTGTGGAACGAGAAAATGATCTTTGCTTACTTTTGCTCTTCTTCACGATCTTAGCTTCTTGAATGAGGTTGGAATCCATTGAGAAAAAAATAGCCTTGCTCCTTTTTATTTTTGTAAGCAAGTTAAGCATAGATGTATTAAACAGATTACATGTTACTTTTTGTAAGCAAGTTAAGCATAGATATATTAAATATATTACATGATGCAAGTTTTAGTGGGGTGGGAGTCCCCTACAGTCATCCCAAAATTAACAGATACATTACTAAATTGAAAAAGAAATCTAAAGCCAAAATTATGGCTCTCACCCATTTCCTACTAGGGGACGCCGCTTGAAACAGTTTTAAAAGTCTGAAACAACAGAGTAAATTACTACGAGAAAAAGCCGCAATAAAGATGGTGTGTGGTATCTTGTCGGTTTGGACTGGCTAGAAGAGACTTTCACGTCCACTTTTCCTTAATCATTGGTCCGAGAAAGTGAGAACATAGGATAACAACCGAAACCATGTCAAATTGCTGACGAAGGACCAACCTAGACAATGACGGTGCGTGCAGGCCATGCACCCCCTTGGAGTGGAATGAAAAGTCAAACCTAGAAGATCTGATGCTTTTGAAGACAGGGGCACCACACCTAGCTGTAAAAACTACTTTAAGACTTGGTGGTGTGTGGATCTTACATGTGGCATAAGCTGCGCGTGAGACGAATGCGCCGCATAGAAGAGCGGATTCCTTCTACGAAGTAGTAGATTGACACTTAGAGGGGCAAAAAAGGGTTGTGTGTTGGTCAAAGGTTACTGGAAAGCCATATTTCAGTGCTATGGAGAAAAACTCTAGAGAAAATATAAGAAAAACATAAAAAAAAAGGGAAATGGTAGACTAAAAAGCTACTATGTCTTGGGAGGGAGGAGGTGAGTAGAGTTGAAGCTCCAAACCCCCTCTGCCCGATGAACGAGAAGGTATCTTGGCATGGGGTGGATTTCGCCTGGGGAGACAGCCTATGTGATCCCATCTTCATCATAAAATAGACGCAAGATTTTTGATAAAAAAATGACAACCTTATAAATGTTTTACAACTATTTTACACTTTCACATGAAATAGAGGGTAGTTTTTTAATATATTAAAATATTAAAAAAATATTTTAATATTAAAATGAGTTGTAAATTGTGAAAGATTTATAGGTATATCATTACTCTTTTGGCAGACTGAAAGGAGATGAAGATGAAAACATCTTTGGTAAGCTTTCGCTTTTTACAAAGATGTTAGAATTGGAGCCGACCCAATCTTATAATAAAAATTAATTTTTTGTATAATTACTAAATTATCTAAATTTTGAAAAAAAAAAACTTTATGATTTTAATATATTTATAGGTATATATTTTATAATTGATATTAGCTAATGAAAAATATATTCATACATAATATTCAACCATTACAAAAAGTTTTCAATAATTGGTTAACCCACTACTTTAGCAAATCTCAATAAAAATTTTAAACCATCTTATCTTACTTTTACATTTAAATACACGCACTTTTACAAACCAATTCAAAGATATTATCACCATTATTCACTGATCATAATTTCATTGTATCTCATCTACCAACCATATGAGACTTAAATAAAAAAGAATAATGCTAGAAATAATTATGGACTGTGCAAAAACGATATATTTTAAAAGAAAGTGAAATTCACTATTATAAAAATAAATTTTTTCATATACTTATTATATTTATTCATTTTTTTTAAAAGGAGTTTGAAACACTTGCGTATCTTTTGACTATAAATATCACTTCTCAATTAAAAATAAAGGGACAATGACCATGAGTTCATGCCCATATTCCTTAGTAGAGCTAAGGAGGGGATTGCCATAGGCTTTTTGTTTTGATTCAACATGTAGATCGATCGATTGTTGCTTGAAGCCTCGATCAATAAAAAGACCTTGCAATCACCTATTTTGGTGTGTTTGATAGGAGATCTCCATTTCCACTACCTCAGTATTCTCGTTCAGTAAAAGTAGGAACATATAGTTGGATACTAGATCTATTATTTGCGAGCCTAGTTCAGGAGAAAATAAAGAAAAATCAGAAAAGAATAAGGAGAAAATCGTACCGTAGAGGAGTATGAGAGGAGGGAGGAGCATCCAGTCCCTCTCCTTAGGCAGAAAATCAGTTAGGGCTTTTGGTCTTTTATATAGAAGGGGGAGAAAAGGTTTTGAGTGAGAGAGGAAGAGAGACCTCTTTTTTAAACTTTTTTGTCCACGTTCTAGTGTTTTAGGTCCTTAGGATGTAAGAAAAAATAACAGAAGTCTAATGAATAATAATAGTTTTACTATTCTTTTACTATCATTCTATCACTTTTTTTTTTTTAGTTTTTTCTTTTAAATTTTCTTTTGACTTAATGGTTGAGAAGTGATTATTAGTGAAATTTTATATTTTTTAAATTTTTTCTTAATAATTAAAGATGTTAAAAAAATATTTTAAAAAAAATAATAAAAAATAAATACACTAAAAATGGTAAAAAAGTGGTATAAGAATGGTAAATATATCATTACCCAAGTCTAATTACAATATCTTTAAGATAATTGTTTTTTCTAATAGTTGATCATATAGATTAAGTTGTTCTCATGGAGTTGATTTAATTTGATCCATTGATTATTATTCTAATCAAGAGATTTTATTTTCGTAGTTAGCTAATACTTTATCTTATTTCATTTTCTTGTAATTTTTTATATAAATAAAAATCTATGCCTTGTATTGCATTAAAAAAGAAAAGGAAAAATATAGCCATCAAAATCTCTATTCTCCTTCTTCTCTTTTGCTTTTCATTATATACTAAATTAATTTTATCATGGTAACATAACCTTCTCCAACACCAGGCATATAGATGCTAAGTAACTAGTCTCATGGAATAGTTCTTTCTCCACTTGCTTGATTTTGATCTATTGTGACTATGGTACGAGGTCTCAAACCACTTTGTGGCCTAGTGTTATTGGTCTTTTTTTGTGACCAAGGACTCCTTCGGCCCATTTTTGGGCCAATTTCGTTTATTAGGCCCAATTTTAGCCTGTTGTTGGTCTTTCATTACAGTAGGCTGATAAAAGACTCATTCTTTTCAATCTCATGATTTTAGAGTTTTCCACTTAAGTTTGAGAGGGATTGCTAGAAATAATATCAAGATCTAGAATTCGAATTGATTATTATAAAACAACTTTTTATTAAAAAACTTATCATCTTATCAGCTCATTGATACTTAGTTCCTCTGAGATTTATGCTTTGTATTCAATATATATACTAAAAAATTGATCAATCGTGGATATATTTTTTCCAGTCTTCAATAAAATATAACTATTATTGTATTGATATATATATATATATATATTTTATTTTATTTTTTAATCTAGAACGTGCGTTGATATATTGAAAGAACGAAAAAAAGTGAATGTGAATCATCCCAGCTAGCTCTATATAATTTCAGAAGCAATATTTTGTTCATATTCTATTGAACCGCCCATCATTTCATTTTATTATTTTATTTTATTTTTATATTCTACGTATTTTCTTTATTACGACAATAAACCCATTCTTTTTAAAAAATTGTATGATACTTATACATTCTATAACTACAAATATCATTTTTTTTTTATAATATAAACTTTATATAATATAGGCAGTTTATGTTGTTTGCAGCTAGCCCATTTTAATTATTAGCTAGAGAGCAGATATGGATCATTCTTTTCATAAATTTACATTATACATTATATCAGCTATTTTAATTAAAGTGAAATGATACTTGTAAGAAGTTTTATACAGGAATTATGCAAGAAATGAGTTATAATTAATTTTTAATTGTGTTTTACGTTTCAACCTTCTTAATTTACAGTTCTGATTGTATTGGACAACAGATAATTTTTATTTTTATTTTTAATTTTTTTAATTTTAGTTAATGTGAGATTTTAAACTTATTTTTGCATAATTCCTATACAAAATTTTCTATATGTAACAGAATCCTTAACTGTTACCGTCTGAAAAAAGAAAAACCCTACATTAATTACAGAGACAAGATGGTTTCTAATTTCTACAATCATGGTAAACCTCAAAAACTAATGCATGTATATCCACTCTCGTCATCTCAAAACAATAGAAAATAGTACATTACCACGTCTGTTTTGTTCAAACATTTTATTTTAAGGTAACCAAAAATAGCCATATACAGATCACAAGACTCTCCAGATCAGGCTTTTGATTGATCATATGTCTAACAGCTTTCCACCATCCATGTATTCGTATCTATTTATATGGAAATCTCCCTTTCTCCCTCATTTACGTGCCAACTCCGGCCGCGGAGATCTTCTTATCACAGATTCGAAGCGACCCAAAAAAGTTCCTCAGTAAATTGGAGCCAAAAACAAGCCATCCCCATGGCAATCAAGCGCTTCGCCTCTTTATCTCTGATCGTTCTGGCATTGGCCACAATCCTCCTCGCCGGACAGGCTGAGGCTCGCGGCCGCTCAAGAGGTGGAGGCCTCTGCCGCAGAGCCGACTACCCGGCCATCTGCCGATCAGCAGTGAATAGGATGAGTAATCCATATGCCGCCATGTCCTCAGCCATTAGGCAACTGATTGCCAAGACCAACAAGGCGAAGAAGTTGGCTACCAGGCTTGGAAGGTCCGGCGCCGGAGAGGTTTGCAGGGAAAGCTACGCCGACGCCATAGGCGACCTCCAGACCTGCTCGGTTAATCTGAGAAGGCATGACAAGGCTGGCCTGAATATTAACCTGTCGGCTGCACTGTCGGCTTTCGGAGATTGCGACGACGCATTATCAGATTATGGAAGATCTCCACTGAGCAGAACCAACCGAGTCCTGTATAAGATGGCTAGCAATGGCTTGTATTTGGCAACTCTAATTCACTAGACAAAAACCCCGGACGGAGACATGGATATTCTAGGCGCGTTTTGGGTATCATGATAATTCATGCAAATTTGATAAACGATCGAGGAATCAGTTTGATCAAATTGTTTTTAGCTATTTTACTGAATACATATATTATGCGGATGAAGATGTTTGTATGGATCGAGGAGTCAAATGCTTGATTCTCGTGACCGTCTTGTCGATCATGCATGACATGCACAAACTTTCTATTATACTTAAGAAAAATAGGTAAATATAATTAATTAATTGTAATTAAAATAACTAATAATTCATTTTGATTACAAATAGTCTTTTTAATTATAATTAATTAATTATATAAACCTATTTTTCTTATAGTAAATTCCCACAAATTGTTTATGATTCTATTATGATCAATGTATTGAATGATAAAATTCTCTTTAGAGAAGATTTTACCTACATGTATATACATACATATATATAAAAGCGTGGGGGCAAGATCCGTTTTTTCATTAGGCCACTTAGGCAATTTAGTAAGGTCTCCTAATGGAAGAAGGTCTCTCATAAAAAGTTCAAAGTAGAATTAAAAAAAAAATCATTTAAAAATGTTCATTAACTCAATAAGAAAATATTAAAAATATCAAATAAATATTATATATGTCAATATTAATTAAAAATATCAATTGAAAAGGTAGTATAAAATCTTAAATGGTAATTTAGTTTGCAAATCATGATAGGAATTATTTTTAAATAAAAATCTAATGTAAAAATCAAAATTAAAATAGTTTTATTTAAAAAAAGCCTCAAATAAAATTTTACCTTTAGGCCCCCTAACCTATTGAGTCGGCTTTGCGTCAGAGTAATAATCTGATAAATATTCATCTTAGCATATGTTCGATGGCATTTGAAAGCAGGCACGCGTCCACACACACATATATATATATATATATATTAGCAGAGGAGTAACGTGCAAGGCAAATTTGCCTAAAAGAAAATAAACTAATACTATATATCAACCATACACGTCAAAATAAAGAAATATACACAAGAATCTTAATAATAATTATATATATGCCAAAATAAAATAAGTTACTCATATATCTCAACCATACATATCAAAATAAACTAATTATATATACATCAACCATAGTATCGTACATCCTAAAAAAGTTTGAATCTTCATTTCAGAATCAATGAAAGTGCATAGAAAAATTGGATCGCATTTTTCTTGTAATCATCGAAACAGGGACAAAAGCCATCAAAACTACAAACGCATTTTGCTCTTGAAAGTCTGTCATAATCTAAAAATAGAGTAGAATCTAGGAAACAAAAAGCAACTTCCTTGTAAGCCTCCCTTTTTTCCAATATCTGTCCATCTCATTTGCATCTTGCACTACAAGAAATATCGGCGTTTTTAACTTTGCCGTAATTGCAAACGACGGAGAAGCGCGCTTAAAGCGGCACTTTATGTTTAGCTGACATTTAACCGGTTGTTTTAGTTTTTGTGGCCATTTTTATGGCCTTTTGCGGCGCTAAGAAAGCGCCGCAAATAGTCTTTTAAAATATTTACCCAACCCGATACCCTCATTTTTCTCTCAAATCCCTAACACATCTGATCTCCCTCTCTCAGCGCGATGCCCCCGACGATTTTCCCCCAACCCCCCTCTCTCTCTCTCTCTGTGATTGCGCCCCCAACCCCCAACCCCCAACCCCTTCGTGGCTACCATATTGGGTTGTCGGCGTCTCACTTAGCAAGTGAGTTTCTCTCTCCATTCGTTGCTCTTTCTCTCTACCCGTTCCTCTAGCTCTCTCTATTACTTGTCCTTTAAGTTTGTTATCATAAATTTGTGTGTTTATTGGTTGTTTTAGCATGATTAGGAGATTTTTTTTTGTTAGGTTTTCATGAAAATAGAGGATTATTGGATTCCTATTTATTTTCTAACATTTTTTACTTCTTGCCAGTCCAGTGTTCTTTTCTACATTTAGTATCTAGTTTTGATCTCCCTTCATTTATTCGTTTGAAGAGTCAAAGGCAGGTAGATCTTATCACCTGGATAAAGAGCGTCCCAAGCCTGAAGAGGAGAAATAATAGGTTTTTTTTTTCTTTTATTTTCTGTAGATTTTCTCTGAAAGTTCCAGATTTTTCTCTAAATCCTCTAATTGTGTTGTAAAAAATATTCGTGTTCCTCTGATTATTTTTGTTCGATGAACTGTAAATTTTGCTTTAATGAAACGTTGTGAAGTCATTTGCTTGCCCTGCTTATTGAGTTCCTCTTTTATAATTGTGCTCCTTTTATAATTATATTTTCAGGTGCAAGCAGTGGCTGATTTGAACCAATGTGACCTTCAAACTCAACTGGAACAAGAAGAGAGGCGTGTAAGTATTTCTTATGTCGTGCTTCTTGAACATTAATGCTTTCGTTCATGTATTTACATTTACAAATAATGCTTATCTATGTTCTGGTTCCTTTTACTCTGTTTATTATCACTAATTTTATCCTACATTATAGCTATTTATTTACATTTACAAATAATGCTTATCTATGTTCTGGTTCCTTTTACTCAATTGTACTCAGTTTAGTATGTGTTCTTGGGCTTATGCCTATTTTTTTGGGAATAAAATATTTTATTACTTATAAAAAAAAATAGTACTCAGTTTAGTAAGGTTTAATCTGGTTTATAAAAAAAATTGTACTCAATTTATTTTTTTGTGGTTAATCTGGTTTATGTCTTTATTTTGGCTAAGAAATGGTCTCACGGAGTTTTTGAGGCACATTGAGTGGGTTCCTTTGAGCTTATGTCCGTGACATTAGAGTGGGTTCCTCTTGGCTGGATCTTCTCTAACTTGTTTGATCTGGTTTTGTTGGTTATATTTTGTTTAGTTTTGGATCTGAAATGTTAGTGTCATGGTCTGTTTTCTGCATAGTTTCTTTTACTTGCTTTTTGATTCATTTTCTTACTTGTTTGTTCTCTTGTATCAATGATGAGTAAGCAAACTTTGGGGAAGAAATAAAGCAGATTATTGCCCCCTGCCAATAGTAAACTATATTAATCATGTCCCTTCTAGTTCTGATATTAATTTATTTTATCAGTGTGGTAGGATTTGAGCAGCCTTCATATATAGGCTTGTTTGTAACTTAGGAAATTCTATGATGTGTTATTGGTAAATTTTCTAATAATGTGAACTTATCAAAAATAAAATAAAAAAGATGTGGATTGATACACCTGAATCTAGCGATTGAGTTGGTTGCTCTGCTCTGAAGCAAGTGATATTGGTTAGTTATTTGATCCGGTGACCCATAGCCCATAGGCACCTGAATTTGATGATTTTCATGAGATGTATTAATAGTGAACTGTTGTTTATGAATCAGGAGACACCTGATACAGCCAGCACCTCAGGTTTGTTATTTTGTGAAGTGAAGAGTCTGCTCATGCACTTAAGTCTCTAACTTTAAACCATTTTCCCCTAATACATTTTACATATCAATTATATTTCTTACAGCTTATTTTGATGAAAAGGGGAGGAGAAATAACATATTATGGAGAGCTGGGTTCAGATTCATGCAAGCTTATTGAATACTTTGAGGTAAGCTATAAAGTAACAACTTTGTATATAATTCTACTTTGCAAATCTTTCCTTTGCATGGTATGTGCTTGTGCATTCCCTCTCAGATTGTTTGGAGTTGGCACTGCAGTTTGGAATGGTCATGATGTGTGCTTGTGCATTCCCTCTCGCATTTGCTTTTGCTGCTTTTGTATATAATGCTTTTAGTGGTACTCCCACCATTTTTTCTCTTTTTAAGTTGGTTTTGGTTCTTAGTAAAGTGAGTGATTAGTTCCACACAATGCAGAACAACATTACAGAAATCAAAATTGATGCATTAAAGCTGCTTACCATGTTTCAAAGGCCTGTCCCTCATGCTGCCACTACAATGGGAGTTTGGCTAAACATTTTCCAGGTACTGCTGTTTTTATTTTTGGAGTGACGTAGAAATTATGTTTCTGATATTAGTGCATACACTGCAGTAAAATATTATACGTGTGAGCTTATAAATTTATAGTTGGCTGAAGTTATATATCTATATATTGGACACTGTTTGTTGATATACCAAAAGTTGTGCAAAGGTACTAAACTAGTTTATATTATTGAAGTGGTAGGATATATGTGAAATGAGAGATGAATGAATTTTATTACATCATTCTAGCTTTTAATTTTCTGCTTAATTAGGGGGTTCTTCAACTATTTTACAAATAATTAGATGATCATAAATGGTTTATACATACAGGAAAAATAACCAAACCAGTGTGCAATATAGTAAGTTCTCTCTGATTAGTGTGCTACACTTATCATAGAATGCTCAATTTATTAATAGAAGCCAGATATCAATGGCATCATTCATCCTATCGCGATCAAATATCTTTTTTGTCTATTTCTTAGGAAAATTTCTTTGCATATATTATTAATGCCCCATAAATGTCATCTAGAAAATTATTTAATCGCAGTCAGAGCAACTCTTTTGGGTTTGTGGTATTATTTATGCTGTGCTAGAAGGAAAAGGCAAGAAGGTATAATATTAGTTTACCTGTCTCTTAAATTCTGTACTCCCTGCCTATCATTAATTTATTTTATTGGATGTTGTTTTGATATTCTTTTTATTTAGAATAATCATCAGATATCACATGAGAGTTTATTATATTGAATAACAAGTGAAATTGGTTCACTAGTATTTTTTTTTTTATTTTAATAAAAGACTATTTACGGCGACTTTAAACCGCCGCAAATTGTCTTTCACTCGCGGCAAAAAGTCTTATCTCATCGGCTGTAACCATGGTCAAGAGACTTTTGCGGCGAATATATTACTTTTTGCAGCGACATAAATACGCCGCAAAAAGTCTCCCAACATCGGCGCTTCGGCCATTTCGAAGCTAAAGTCTTTTACCCTCCCGACTTTAGCGGTGAAAATAGCGGCGCCACAAAAAACGTCGCGAAAAGATCATTTGCTGCGATTTTAAGGCTTTTTGCGGCGAATTTCAGTTGCCGGAAAAAGCCTTATTTCTTGTAGTGTGCATCTTCTAATAGCAAACACTTTCTTAAAAGATTCATGGCATGCATTTGCTTCATTCTGAGTTTGGAAGAATTATCATATATTATAACTCTGCATCCACAAGGCATTCTCACATTCTCCACACCACTGGTGAACCTCCTTGATACTCTCAACGCACTTGCAAATTCCACAATAGCTCCAATCAAATGAAGCAACACATATCTTGCCTGCTTGAGCCTTCCACTCGCAATCTGTGGTGATAATTAGCAACAAAAAGCTTTTTTAAGTTAAACATTCTGCAAGAAATGTTTCTTCCATATTGTACAATATGATGTACACATAATTGGATGTCTTTAAATGAAATCTAGCATCCACTAGGCAAATCGAGACAATTTCTTTTACCAAAAGAAAATATTGGTTATTATAAGTTTATTGTGCCTCTAGTGTACTCAAAAGAAAATCAACTTGAACTCAACTGTAAGGAATATAGCTCCTTCAAAAACAAATACTTTTGGTTCTTAGTATCTCAAAAGTTTAAAGAATAGATATAATTCCTAAAGTCCAAGAACCACACGACAAGATATGTTCACATGTTCACTTCCTAAGCAATAATAAACATTCATTTTTTTCGTTTTTATTGGAGAGCGGGCTATATAAATTTACCTTCAATCTTACTAAAAGATTCTCTATTTCGTCCAAATAAACCTGTATCATTAAAAATAAAAGTTAATCAAAGCAATAATTCAAGAACAATAAAATGAAGAAAAACATGTTTTGGTCTAAAAAGCAAGCACCCCTAATACCAATCAACTAAATTCATAGATTGACTTTCTGCTTCAACTCCTTACATAGATCTCAGTGTTCTTACCTATGTACACTATCAAACAGCTTGCTCTAAATAGGAAGGAATAGAGCCATCAGACCAGCTTTGTCATAAAATATTATTTCTTTCTTTAGCTCTGCTCGCGCTTTAGACTATCTTTGTTTAGGTAGTTTAAAGACTCTTCTCTTTAGCAAAACCAATAGCCTTACTTATTAAGGGGAGCTTGGTGGTTAACCAATAAAAGCATGGGGAAATAGATTTATAATTGAATTCTTTCGACAGTTTTTATTTACAATTTTCCCTCATTCTTATCTAAGGACACCTAATCCATAAACTTTACGTAGACTCTTTCGTTTCAAAATTATCATACATTTTTTAGAGAAGTAAAACACGACCATTATACATTTAAACCTTGTCTTGGAATCCAAACGGTTCTACTATTTAAATTCTCATATAAAAGAAAGCAAGTAGGAAAAGTAAAGTTCATTATTGTATTTAGCACAAACCCTAAATCCTAAGCCTAAACCCTAGCAACACATTAAAGAGCAGCCACTATTGGTAGTTCTAATTAATTATACACATGACTTAAAAGATTCTTACTTGACCAATATACGATCTAGCAATTCGCCACCCTCACATAACCTGATAATGGACAAAAACGCCCAACCACCATTTAAATATATTAACAGATTGTAGGATTAGTATGGAACATTAGAGGGATTGGTACCTCTAAAAGTTGGTTAAGGCAGTTGATTAATAAGTTTAAATTGACGGTTGGATTTTGTGGGATAAATCGATTGTATTTGGGCTAAGCTTGTAGAGCTCTTATTAATGTCAATTTTCTTTCGCTGTACCTGAATGCTTTATGTTCCTATTTTCTGCATATTACATCTGATCATTCGCCCATGCAGATTGAATTTAAGACGAACCCTTTCAGTTATGAACCTTCGTCGTTCCGATTCAGAAAATGTGGGTTGATCATCCTCAATTTATGGATTGTGTTCAGAATGCTTAGTCAGATCAAGTGAGTGGTTTGCCTATTATGAGATTGGTGATGAAACTAAAGAAAACTAAAGTGGCTTTACGGGAATGGAATAAAAGGGTTTTTGGTCGAATCATGGGGCACATTGAATCTCTTCAAAGGCAAGCTAAGGAGATGGAACAAAGGCTTCAACTAAATTGTGATGAAGATACAGATAAGGACTTTTAAAATATCAGTATGAAATTGGCCTCTTGGCGTCGACATGAAGATGTCTGTTTGCGGCAAATGGCCAAGCTGAAATGGTAGGTAGAGGGTCTTGGTAATTCCAAAATTTGCCATACTTGTCTAGCCAATAAAAGATGAAAATGAGTAATAGAAATATGAGCGCCATCTGGACTTGTTTTTGAAACACCCGAACATATTCATTATGGTGCAGTGGATTATTTTTCTAATCTTCTTGGCTATGGCCCGCCCATTATGCAACCAGATTTGGCCCATTTGATTTCTTCGATGATCTCAAAATATGATAATTACTCATGATGTCGTGTTCCATTTGTGGAAGAAGTGTTTACTTTGGCCTATTCTATTCCTATGAATAGTACACCGGGACCTGATGGTTTTGGTTTAGGATTTATAAGAGATGTTAGGATCTAGTGAAAGTTGATGTGGTGGAATCTGTTTTTAAATTTTTTGATCCAAGCAACTTTCCAAATTTTTTACGGCATCCTACTTGGTTTAATCCCAAAGGTTGATTTATTGACGGGGTTTGACAAGTTCTGACCAATAAGCTTTTGTTCGGTTTTTTATAAAATTTGCTCCAAAATTATTGTTAATCGTTTGACAAGTTTTTTACCTCGAATGATTTCTCTGGAACAATGAGCTATTATCCTGGGAAGAAGCATCTTTGAGAATATTAGCCTTACCCAAGAGATGGTTTATTCTCTTAATAAGAAAGTTGATGAAGGAAATTTTTTGCTTAAAGTGGACATGGCTAAAGATTATGATAGGGTTGATTGGACCTTTCTGCTCAAGGTAATTCATTATTGCGGCTTCTCCCCTCAATTTCATAACTTGATTTGTTTCTGCATATCTAGCCCCTAGTATTCTATTATGGTGAATGGCATGACAAAAAAAATTTTATCGGGAGGAAGGGGTTTGTGTCAGGGTGACCTTCTCTCTCCTAACCTGTTCATTACTCAGCAAGAAGTTTTATCCTGATTGATTAATCAGAGTGTGGCTGAGCATCGATTTCTCAAGATAGAAGTATTTCTGTTATCTCTCATTCAATGTATGCTGATGAAGTGGTGATTTTTATCAATGGTAGCCAATGATCAATTTGGGAGGTCTTGCATATTTTAAATCATTATGAAAGATGGTCTGGTCAATGCATAAACGAGGAGAAAATGGCCATTTACTACTCTAAATTGATTTTCGTGAATCGAAAGAAGAATTTGCTTAGATGTACGGGATTTAGGAAATGTTCATTCCCTTTTAAATATATGGGTGTGTCTATTATTTTTGGTCGTCTCAAACAGGTCATCTGAATGACATGGTGTATAAAGTAAGAAACAAGATCAACGGATGGAATATGAAGCTCCTATCGACCGAAGGGTGCCTTGTCCACTTACATCGTGTTTTATCAAGTATAGCCCTTCACTTGTTTGCTGTTTTACAGATCCCTCTCTCTATTATCAAAGTGCTTCACCATATGATGAGTTCCTTTTTTGGGGGGGAAGCTAATGGCAAAACAAAAAAGAAATGGGTTGTTTGGAATAATATTTGTTGTGCAATTGAAGGAGGATTGGGACTGCAACATCTTGATGATATGCAAAAAGCTCTTCACATGAAATTTGTATAGAATTTAATTCAAGGTGATTCTTTATGGGCCAAATTCTTTAAATTAAATATGTGGGGTCCAAAACTTGGTTTTTGATTGATAACTCAAAGGGAACACGGTTCTGAAAAATGATTGCTCGGTGTATTCGTATACTCCTGAATAATTCTAAATGGAGGATTAAGAAGGGCAATGTTTTTTTTTTTTGGTATGAAAACTGGAAAGCCAATAGCCCTTTGATTAATGATATGAAATTGGTGGGTAATCCTCTTCTTAAAGTTAAGGACTGCAAGCTCTTTGATAGTTGGGATCTTGAGTTATTGGAGAGTCTAGTTGGCCATGAAAACATTGACGATATTTTGTCTATTTTATCCAAAAATAAGCCGGGGCTAGATGTGTTTGTTTGGAAAAAAAATGTGATAGGTTGCTTTACTACTAAATCAACCTAGGATTGTATCCGTATTTAGGGTTCTTCTTTTGTATGGCACTTTTGGATGTGGTATAAATATCTTCCCATGAAATTGTTTATTATAATGTGGAAGGCGTTGAATATGGCTTTGAGTGTGGATGATAGGCTCTATTGCCTTAATATTTCCATAATCTCTTAGTGTAATTGCTGTGATTTAGAATTTTTATGTTTTGTTTGAGAGGATTTTTGCGTAGGAGGTTTAGGTTACTTTTGGCAATATGTGCGGCATTCCTCTTGGTTGTACCTGGAAAGATACAGTATTGATGTAGTTTCGTTGTGCTAAGGGTTCTTCTCAAGTGGGTGTCATTGTGGGTATTTTGCCTACTCTTATCACTTGGAGGTTTTGGAGGATAAGATGCTTGACCAAGATGGAGGGCATATCGAAAACTCTTCAAGAGGCGATGCTTTCAATTTATAACTGGATTGACACCATTTTCCAATCGACTACACAATTTAATAGCCTCTCTCTTTTCGATTGTTTCGTCATAGAGAGATTGATGGTTACTTCTATGCTTCCTAGGATGTCTCGGTGTAAAATAGTTACCTGGCAAAAACTGTCTCTTGGATGGTATAAATTGGATACAGATGGTGGCAACATTGGCAACCTAGGTTCTAGTGGAATTGAAGGTATTATTCGAGATGATAAAGGTAATTTAATCTAGGCGTTCTCTTCTCCCATTGGTTTCGGGTCCAACAAGAAGGCAGAATTATTATCTCTTCTTCAAGGTATTCAGATTTGTAAAGGCTTAAATATTACAAATGTGATTATTGAATTAAATTTTTTGGTGGTTGTCTTATGGTGGTACAAACAGAGATGTGATGTGTGGTAGTGGTACTTAGAAGATTATTGAGATGAGATTATGGATCTTTTGGGGCCCATTACTTATAGTGTGCAGCATATATATAGAGAAGAGAATCAAGTAGCGAATTGTTGGCTAAAACAGGTGCAACAGGTGAGGATGTGGTTTATAGCTATTTGTTAGAGACGCCTAGAGCCCTTAGAGGACTGACTCGCTTGGATTATTCGGGTTTTCCGTCTTTATGTTTTCATTAAGTTTCAAATTTGGTTATGATTTTAAGCTTGTGTAGTTTTTCATTTTTGGTTTGATTGCATCTTTTATAGGCTTGTTTAGTTGTTTGGTTATTTGTTTGGTGTCTTGGTGTTTTAGTATTTGCTTTAACACTTGGGTTCGGGTTTTTATTTCTTACCTTGTAACCCCCAAATTTAATGATATTTACCATGGTTTTCTTCTGCCATATGTGAGGGGCTTTATTAACAAATTTTGGGTAAGGGCTACTATTAGACATATGGCCTTGACTCTTCGCTAAAAAAAAAACACATAATAGATATAAGAGAATACCATTGCAATTTCCCTTATAGATAAAAAGGCGATCTAATAATCTTTTGCAGCACATGATAAAATCACAAATGCGAAAGCAATCTGAATTCAAATATTTATTCATGGTATATTTTATCGAGATCATAAAAAATTTATAACCTGGATTTGATATCACATGTTTTTGTAACATGAACATTAATAATTGGATCTTTGATTTTCTATGATCCACAATGATAAACAATGATAAATAAACACGTAGTTTTCTCTATTTGATTGTTGGAGAAATTAATTTGACCAAGAGAAAAGGATTATCCCCAACAACTTTGCTTCCTAATTGTCTCCCGATGGTTAGAGGTATTCTAATATTATAGGGTGAGAACCATTGAACCCCTTAATCTATTTATAAGCTAATGGCCATCAAGAAATCTAAGACTTTCAGTCTGACTAAATTTAGAGATATAGAATTCTAATTTTATCTCTCAAGACTTATTTTTATCCTGTTGTAACTCATCTTTTAACTTATAAGTTTTGAATTATTTCAAACTCTATTAAGAGTAATTTTGAACTATAGATGACTCTTTGTATTGGATTCACTCTGGATTTGACCCCCCATAGTTCTGCTTTTGTACTCTGTAATAACTACTCTGTTTATTCTATCTATATGTCCTTACTTGTTTGCGGGTAAAATAAAAAGGTCACTTGTCTTCGCTTGATTTCTCACAGTAGGGTGTTATGTAACCTTAGATGGAGGGCAATGTTTAATTGCTAGGGGTTACTTTGATGTTAATAAAAGAAACTTCTTTCAATATTTGTAAGCTACACTATCTTAGAGAGCATTCTTCAATTAACTTGCCACTGTTTGCAAAAAATTCATGTGGATATTTTCCAGGTGTTGGATTCTATGAACAAACACATGATTGACCTTATACAGGGCGATCAATCATATTCCGATTCCATTGGTGAAGATCTAATCTACAAGCTTGGGCTTATCGAAACATGACTTGGAAAATGGAAAGACGTCCGAAGTTCAAAGAACTGAACTTTAATTTAAGAATCAAATCAACAGCAATAAGCAGATGCTTGAAAACAGCAATTCAAGGAATCTCGAAAAGAAACATAATCGAAACCACATGTTAACAAGTAAAAAACCAGAGAGTCATCTTGATAAGCTACAAAATCCTGTTCCTGGATCTCATTTTCTGAGATGCATATATATGATGAATATATGCATTAAAATCAAACTGTTTTATTATACACAGAACCCCACATTAATCCATGCTAGATTCTGTCAAGCATAACGCAACAAGCAAGACCAATACTATTTCCCTTGATAGCGTGGACATCCCTCTGCAGCCAAATCAGAAACCTCGATCCACACTTCATTTAGACGACCAGAAAGGTGACTTGAAGCATTGTATTGGGCAACTGAGTAGGAACTTTTATCTACCATTACTGCTCCATTAATTCCAGTCAAGTACTTGTTTAGGCTGTTCACAAGAGCTTCACTTTCTTCATTAGTATTATCATCCTTAGCAAACCCACTAAACTTTCTAACTGCTATGCAATGACTTCTCCACTTTTCAAACTGCAAATTCAGCTCAGGATTGGGCTCTGGAGGGTTTCCCACGTATTTAGAAGGGACATAATACCTTACAATATAGTCGGAACCGCGGGAAGATGGCGACGAAGATGAGTTGATGCTTGTTAAGACTGGAGCAGTTATTGTAATCCGAGAATGGTCGAGGTTACCACCCGTAAGGTATTGATACAACCTGATGCAAGAAAAGCAACTAAAACGAATTAATTTAAACTTGTGTTTGAAGTTTTTATAGAGTCCTCATGTTAATGGGTGAAGTGGCCACAATCTCAAAATTTCCAACTACACGTGATCCCCCATATTTGGAAAGTACATTCACCATTACCAATACGAAAATTGGGCTCAAATTATAATAACTTTGCATATTCCATTTAGAAACCACAGAAGAGTAAGGATTCTCAATATATATTTCCTGATAATTAAAGAAACCAAGTCTCCATTGGAAGTTTTGACAAAGATGATCTAGCAACATGCAACATGGGATCGATATACCTTTTGTTGTCATTATTTTTCCCTTTGGCTTCATTCATTTCCATAACGACTAGAGAGAGAGAGAGAGAGAGATGATATTTCAGTCATGTGTGTATATATATAAATTAGGAGGACGGTTTGGAAGTGAACCTATGAAAGCCATCTTTGGTGGACTTGTCGAAGGAGGTTGCTCCTCGGACAAGGGAAGACATCCAGGAGGACTCAAGGTAGAGTCTTATCTCGAAATCAGATTCCGAGTGCATCACTGTGTATTGTGGCGATTCGATCGCGTTGCCAGTGAGTACGAGGTAAAAGTACATTGCTATTACCAAGTAATGATATCGGAAAAAGTAGTAGAGCCATGAGCTTCCCATTTCTTGCTTTTGTTTTCTGATTCTGTGTCTACTGAAAGCGCATTTCCTCTGCTTCTTATAGTCAACACAAGTATTCCCTCAAGTTGGGTTTGCCCTATACTTTATAAATAATATTTGTAGTCATAGAATATATGGTAAGAAGTATTGCACAATCCTTTTTAAAAAAAATAAGTAAATGCGGAATTTATATATGAAAAAAAAACCTAATTTGTTAATATATAAATCCATTTAAAAAAAAAAAAATTAATTGTGCAGCACTTCTAAATTCATGATTACATGTAGCATTATTCATGAAATTGACTTTTTTTTTTCCTCAAGGAAATTCCATTCAAATAACTCAAAAACTCTCTTAACTGCTTAAGTGATCATTGATACTTCTAAAACTACTCTAAGATCATCCGAACCATGGAGCTATCTTTGGCTCCAACAATACTACTTTGCAGTTCTAGCGAAATTTTGACACTGATTTGTACATTTAGTTGTATATATCCTGGTCCTAGATTTTGCTCCCAACCTTTGTAACCTCTCTTATTTATATAATTTCTACACTTGTTTTTGGATTAGGATCCTCCAAAATCCTATCTGAATTTTAGGGTATAGGTAATAGGAGTAATATGAGAGACTCATGAATATAAGATTTACTTAAGGTATCCAAATCTTTATACGTATAACAACCAAAGTATTTCTTAAGATATTGCAAAGTGCTTCACAATCAGAGAAGATGATAAGGCAGACAGAAAGCTATGTTTCAGATTTTATGTATTAATCAAAGAGTCAGTGGCTTCAGTACTCCCATCACTTTTAGATTTTCTTATTGCCCACTTGTGTATTTAATCTTGAAAGGAAACAAATGCTTTGCATATGATATAGTCATACATGAAAGGCACCAATTAGTATCAGATGGGCATCTCACCAACCCTATAGGAGGGATGCCATAGAATTTGTATAGCCAACCACCAGAATTTATCTGTTTAGTCCAAAATCAATCACGACCCACTTTCCCAAATGACGACAATGTCATTTTTACTAGTACTCCAAGATTCGATCAACATAGGATACTTTGGGATCTATTAAATTAATAACCCAAGTTCTATATGATGCACTAAATACTAATGTAACTTATCTTGAATATAGTGGATGATAATGGCCAGCTAGGAATTGTTTTTTATTAGAAAAATATATGTTTTTGTTTGCAGCCTTATTATAATAAATGGCAAAACTTTTATCTTTATAAGTTTTCTAATTAAATTTCCCTGGTTGGGAAGAAAAGTATTTTCATGATCAAACAAGCAATAGGGATCATACTCATCTTGTAACAAAGTATATATAAGAAATAGAAATATAAGTTAAAACAAAAACTCTAACAAAGTATTCATAAATGTTTGGTTTAAAAAAAAAAAAAAAAAACTCTACAAAAATAAACATATAAACTAGCATGACTTAAGATGATATATCAAATTTTGAAGTTTCTTTATTGTAAAGTAGTAGATCTAACATCTAATACCGAACACATCAATTTGTAAATTTATTTTTACTACATCTCTTTGTAAGTGTAATACTTCTCATAAAAGTAATATAACTATCCTATTAAGGTATTTTTTGAAAAATAATGAACCACATGAACTCATGGCCACGGCGAGTATGGTGGTCGTGCATGGCTCCGATGGTGGGCCAACATCTTTTTAAATTCTTAAGAAAAAGAGTAAATAATATTATATATATATATTGTTATAAATAATGGTAATTTTTGCGAACGTGTTTTGTATTCTTGTTAATTACTGCGAGTAACTTGTAACAATAAGATGAGTGGGGCTTGGTGTGGCAGGGGGACAATTGCAATGCCTAAGTTAGAATGGTCTGTCGAGAGAGGAAACCTTAATTTTGAGATAATAGTTTTGAAGTTACCTTTGGCTATTCTTTGATCTCTATTTATATAGGATGGGCATGTTATGAGAATGGCTTGCCTTATGGCTTGATATTCTCTAATCCTTGCTGGATTGCAAATTGTTAGGGTCTCGAATCAGTTGATACGTCGAGGGCAATCAATACACTAGGTGAATGCTACGGGCAGATATCACGCTGAGGGATTTCATGTCCTTTATATCACTAAACCATTATTAATAGCTGAATTTGAATTCACACTTGCTCATTTCGGGCGATTGGAACTTTGGTTTGCGTTGAGCAAACCTTCGACTTTTTTGTTCTTGGGCCTTGGTTTGCCCCACTCTTCAAGAGTAACTGTTTGGTTCTTTTGTTACCCCAAGTGTGATGGGAATTCCCAACTCTAGTTTTGTTAATCATCCCCTTATAATTCGAGTAGAAATGCTCTATTTTCGACAAGACAGCCTCCTACATATAGGATGGCGTGTCAGCTTATTCTCCATGTCTTTTCGTACAATGCAATTACAAATGATTTTTCGGTCCATATCTGTAGTACTGACATTGGTCGCGATCTCGTTGGGATTGTCTGACGGTCACTATCCCAAAATTTCGCTTGAGATTTAACAAGGGTGGAAAAGTCGGGATATATAATACAATGTTACACACTCTTATTTATGACAATTAAAATATAATGCACCTAGCAATATATGCAATAAATGTAGAGGGACCTTTTTTACCAACATACATTGTACCAAAAGAACTAATTCCCAAAACATATTTTATTTAATTAATACTTAAGCACGTTTACCATTGTTCCAAAACATGTCTTTACACAAAATAGCCATCGTTCTGGAGTTTTAACAACTTAAACTTCATCAAAAGCTATAACTGCAAACAACCCCTTTATGCTAGTTTCAGTCCTAGTCGACCTCATCCAATCTTGGATGTTGTGTTCTATGTTGTCCTATCACGTCTTCTACCATTCTGGATGAGAATGGTAGTTGAGACTACCCAAGTGAGATTTTTTAATCCCAACAAATTTTATGTCTAAGCTACTATTAGTCTATAAAACATGCGTGATAATAGACGTGGCATGTATGCATGACTAACATGAACTTACAATTACAAGAAAAGACTTCAAAATTATTTTTTTCCTTCACGATATGAATGGTTAAAGAAAACAGATTCATTTATTCATGTTCATATCTTACAGAGTTATATTAGACAGAATGCTTACTCCATGAGTCCTTTATTCATTTCATCATAAATACCTAGCTAGAGTGGAATGCCTAATCCATTAGAATCCTATTCATTCTTGACTTGAAATAAAAAAAACGTGACAAACTTACATGCATCATGACATACGTTCGTAATGTGTGACAAATGTTCATCTTATGACGCGTGACATCATGACATAACAAGATTTAGATAAAACGTAGTTCATATGCATAAAATTACTATCTAACGTAATGTCATACACCAAGAGTAAGTTATAAGCTAACTTATAAATATCCTTGTGTATAAACATAGAGCGAGTTGAAATGGGAGATATTCTAAGGTTAGATAATATTCATTTAAATTAATAAATACATAACTTACTACTTGTTGTGCAATATTTTATACAATTGCTCCTCAACTATTCAGGGTTTGCATATAGGCTCCTAAATTTTCAATAATTACAAAAGGGTTCAAAGTTTCACCAAACTTGAAAAACGTATGTATTATTCTATACTAAGTCCGTTTAGGGACTTAGAATTTACAAAATCAAATGTCTGCTATGAGAATCCTACCTAGGATATATGACTTCACATCCATTTTCTTTGCTCCCTAATGCTTCTGCCACAACAGATAATGTAAATAAGGCGGTACTCTACCTCATTCCTCTCGGCATGGCTTGGTGCATAATTTTTTGCACTTTTTTGCAATCCATTTTTCTAAAGTTATATTTGTTAGTCTTTCTTCCATTTGTGCAAATCTACCCCCCATCCTGTCGTTTATTCGATTCCTAGTTGTTGAGGTTTCTTGATCGCAGAGTACTACTTGAGACTGCAGATTACTTGATCTCTCATTGCAAGCATAAAAACAAAACACGTTGAGATGTCGGAGATCCATAGACGAAGCGAACTAGTTGACCGTGGATGTGTTTCGTATTCTTGCTAATGACTTCCAATAGGCTACAACAAGAAGATGAGTGGGGCTCGGTAGGGGGACAACTTCGATGCCTATGTCAGAATGGTCTATCGAGAGAGAAAACTTTAATTCTAAGATAATAGGTTCAAAGTTATTTCAGGCATATTCTTTAACCTCTATTTATAATGGTTGGGCGTGTGATGAGAATGGCTTGCCTCGTGGTTGGACATTCTCTAATCCTTGCTAGATTACGAATTGTTAGGGTTTCAAATCATTTGTGATGCTGAGGGGAGTCAATACACTGGGTGAATATCACACTCTAAATTTCCTGTCTTTTATATCATTAAACCATAATTAATGATAGTTGAATTTGAGTTCCATATCGACGCGTTCCAAGTGGTTGGACCTTCGGCTTGTAGCCTTGCACTGAGCGAGACTTGGGCTTTTTAGTTTGTGGGCCTATACGATATGGTGTTCGGTCCCCTCTTCGAAAAGGACGATTTAGCCCTCGAGTAATATCATCATGTGAATTGAGCAAATGATTGAATTGTTGTATTTTTCATTGAGAAGCACTATGGACAGGTGACACTTATAAATTAGAGTTATCGAAAACCAATAAAAAAGTGACACATAAGGCATTTCACAACATATAGATTGTGCGCAATGCAGGGAAATCAAATTCCAAACCAAACGCACTCCTTCTCTCTCTCTCCCTCTTGCACTCTCCCTCACGAGAAAATGACATCTCCATTGTCATTTCCTGAAACTTTTCTATGCTTGTTATGCAACCAATAGATGGTTGAGCGATTATGCTAAGAGATGCTTGGTTCCTTGCAAATCTGAGCTCAATTGTTTTATCCAAATCTTTCAATAAAAACAATAAACCCTAAACATTGTGTTCAATTCCAAGATTTCCATCTAATATTCCTAGTTTTCGTGGACGACACACTATCAACACAAAATGGATGCTGCTTTTGCTCCCAAACGCAAATGCTCAAATTTAATTTATACTCTTTGAATTCTACTTGGCAAAGCTTAAAACACTCAATTTAATACATGTATATAGCCAAGGAATGTTCAGATTTCAAGGAATGCAACAGAGCACCCCAAATGAAAGGAAAGAATGTTCAAAACACCCAAAGAAAAAGAAACTTCAAAAGCAAAAATTGGCACTCAAATTTTTCATCAATCTCAATTGCTTATGCTTTTTTAGCAGCAAAAGGGGCATATAATTAAGCCATTCTCAGTACACACTGTTGAAGCAAATAATAAATCAGTTTCAGCCAATTTTGACGATTCTGAAGCTTTGCTCATCCTGAATTCGAGCTTCAATCTCATCAAATTCTCTTTTTTACAGAAAGAAACCGGGCCTTCTGCTTCCATTGGCTGCACAATGTTCTCTTTTTATGGAGAAGTCGACTGGTCTCAGTTTATGGAGTTAGAGTTTTGGTTTCATGGAAGAGGAAGGGAGTAGCGAGGAGACAGCAAAATATAATTTCACGCAGAGAGGAAAACAAGGGGGTCTCGATATTGTAATCTCTTAGAATGCGGATCAGCGGTTTGGAAGAGACTTACCTTCTTACATGGCAGTCTTCTATTAGTCTCCGATAATTTGTATTTATAGGTGTCACCGGTTAGAAATTTTTATCTATTCTATTTCATTCAATTTATGCATGCAAAAGTCTAATAAATTAAAGGATGGTGCTACACCTATTGACGGTGTAGCCTAAGGATGGGTACCAAAAGGCCATTTGGCCTTATTTTTTTAATTTTTTATTCATTTTTTTTATATCCTTAAAAAAATACTTTTTTAATAAGTAGAAAAAAAAGTAGCATCGAGACCTATACTCAAGAAAACAACCATTCCCCTAAATTAAACCATAATTAGCTAAATAGAAAATCTCAAATAAGTTGCTTCTGCTTCATGAGGCTTCTGCTTAGAAATCGTGTCTACTGTCTACGACAAACTGCTGCATGCTGATCGAGTCTTATGATTTTAAAAGATAATAATGCTTAATACGTCAATTTCATATTCTTATTGATAAAAGATTATTATATATTTATACTTTTCAATTTTTAAAAAAAAAAAAACTCAAAAATTTGAAAATGTGAAAAATAGATGTTATTTGTTTATTAAAGATGTGAATCAATATAATTAATTATCAAATTTGATACTAGTTCTTAATAGGACTTACACGATTTTTTTTCCTTTAAAAGTGGTGACTCGGCCCATTTTAAAGAAATGGACTATTAAGGGAGGATTAAAGGGCTTTTACATGTCACCAATGAATGTTGCATAGGCCGACTATAATATCGTTTTGTCGAGCTTAATTGGGATGTTGCAAATAATAGCAATTTAATTAGCAAGGCATGGCCTTAGTGGGCCAATTAGTAATCTAAATGAGCTTCAATATGATGAGATTAACTATCCAAATTCTTCTTACAGATTATATCCATATAATCATGTGGCTCGTTCAGCTTTATGCTGTTTTGACATATAAAGATATACAAGCATGATAATCTAAATTAAACTAAATTTAGAAGTACTAAAGGGCTTCTAGACTTTGGACTGAGAAGCCTTCCCAAACACACACATTAAAAAACCATATAAATTATCACCTCTGAAGGCTTAGATTTTGAAAGGTCCATCAGTGAACTCTATCCCTTCTTCATGTATTATGTTTTGTCTTTATCTGAATAAAAATTTATTTGCTTAAAAAAAGAAAAAAATCTGATGTAAGTTGTGCAATTGTACGTAGATTATAACCTATGAATGTACTCCTAATTTCTGTGGCTAGGTTTTGGTACTTTTAGTGAAAAAACGTGCGGGAAAAAAGATGAGAACCCATTATATATATTATCTATCAGCTTTTACAAGTGAAAAGGCATATGCAGAAATAAGTACATAATTAGTATATATTGATGCATAATATACATATATATGTATATATATGTATAGTATACGTACATTAGAGTAATCCACAACTAATTAGTTGGGCTTCACTAAATATTTAATATCGCTTTAAAATTCAAATACTTGTCACCTCAATATTGTTTATCATATCCAGAACATTAAATTCTAGAATTATTCTATTTTTGAGTCAGTGATCAGTATGTAGAGTATTACTCCATTTATACATCATTTAAATGATAAAATTTGATTTGGAAGATTCAAATCAGTTAGTTGCTTCGGCTCTAGTAGCAAGTAATAATCAGTTACGTGTAAAGCAAATCTGTAATTAACAAAATCAAGCTAGCTAGCTAGCTAGCTAGGTCATCGAATTTGAAAGAAATGATTGTGAGTTGGCCTAATAACTCCTACAAATCTTCATCCAACATTGAGAATAAAGGTTTAACAAAATAATTAGCAACCCTGATTAAACCCACAGCCATTGGGTGAGGATTAATCCATCAAGCCCATCATGCTGCATGATGATGCCATCAGGAAATTTATACAAAACGGCCAACTGTTTGTTGGAGTTGCTAATAGATGAAGATTTTCTTAGTTTTTGTCCAAATTCGAGAGTGATACAATTATTAATTCTTTAGATCAGCTCCTCTTTCACACTTTTGATAGCTAGAGTAGTACCCATGCATGCTGCATGCACATGCTGATGATGATGATGATGCATGCGCATGCAATGAATGAAATATATGATTAATCATTATGTATTGTTCCCATATAGCAAGCAACTTTGCAAACAGACTCTCCAACTTTAATTTAATTTAAACAAGAAAAATCAATATTTGTAATAAATTATTTGTGACGAAACTGATTATTTGTGGTGGAAACAAATTTATTTTACTAAGAAATAATTATTTTGAGAAAATAACTAACCATGGATAAATAATTTTTATTTTAGTAAGACTGTATTTAATTAACTCAATCGACCAAGCAGGACATATATATAAACATCATGATGATGCACATGATGATGTAATGTTAGATATGTGAACCATGCATGATCAGATTATGCTTTAGCTACGGACATCACGAAAGAATAAAAGTTAAAATAGAAAAATATTGGTTTGATCCAACGATCCAATTTTCTCTTAAATCATGATCACCTTTTATACATAAACCTAGTTGGGACAAAGGGAAGTCAGCGACATGTTCCGCTGGCTTATGTCCCTTTGAAAACAAACCCCATCTTTCAGCCTTTCACGCCATAGATTTATTCTACTTTTGACTGGGGAACAGCTAGGGATTTTCTTCTTAATTAATTTATATCTTGCTTTAATTAGGAAAGCTGGCCATGCCTCTTAGACAAAATCATTGCCTAACACAACTGTACGTTAATGTTATTTGTTAGTCTTCCTTCAAGCCGCTCATATCCTCTTTTTTGCCTTTTTCTAGAGCCTTTTGCATCCTATTTAATCAATAAAAGAAAGAATATCCAATGAACCCTTGTATATTAATTATAGAGCGAGACATGATGCATGTACCCATTTGTTGAGAGAGAGAGAGAGAGAGAGAGAGAGTGAATTAATTGGCCGTCACAATTTATATTTTATGGTAATTAAAATATTATATTTGCAAACTGAAATAATTTGATTTTCTATCAAAGTTGAGCTATTAAATTTTCTTCATGTAAATCAAATAATATCATGTCGGTAGTGTAAAGATTTGAGTGGTCATCTAAACCATCCACACCAACTTACAATTACGAGTACTCTGAATGATTACCTAAAATAAAAAATAAAAAATAGTGTTTCATGTATAACGAGGTTTTGAGTTGAAAGTCATATAAGCCCTATTATAGTACCGCTCTTTTTGTGATGAGCTATGCTATAAATCACATTCTTATTCTACTTTTATTTCATTACATAAAACGTGACAACTTTATTAATATTGAATCAGTATTTTTTTCATTTACCATTAAATTAATTTGGGGTTCAGCATATTATCCATTAAAAAAAAAAAAAACCTCCTCAAGCGCGCTCCATGTTCCACATGTCAAAAGATTTCACAAAAAACTTTAATACAAAAGTAATTTACGAAAGGATCTTTAGACTTTCCTTTGAATTGAAGTCCACAGACCAGAAATTAGCGGCTCGAAAGAAACTGAGTGAGTCAAGGAATTACAACTATGTCATCATGGCAAAACTTCTTTAATTGTTTCTTTTGCAAGCAGCACTTGAAATTCAAGCCCAGCCCCACTGAAAATGTGGTAATTAATGATCCTCACACATGACTTAAAAACTCTTTGATCACATTCCCCTGTCGGTCATCTTTTTCAAGGTTTCTAGGAATTGGGTCCTAAAAAGCTCACCTTTGGTTCTTCCTTGTGGGGTTCTCAATCCATTAGAAGAATATATATATGGATCTAGTCATGAAAGTTGTAGTCAACCAGCTTTTAAGGAGATATGGGGTCTTTGTCAACTTTTTCTCTTGGGTTGATTTGACCATATTTAACCATAAGCCCCTTGAATTCTTCCCAAAAACTATGTTAATTTTTTACTTGAGATAATAGTCACTCTTCTTCTTCTTTCGTTTGTCTATTTAATCAGGTAAAAAATAACCTAAGAGAGACAGAAAGATAGATCCTCTGAGGTGACCATTCTTGCCATGATTCAACTGATCACAATCTAGAGTCAATGCAACCAAATGGCATTTAGATGTCAGAAAAGGAGTACTTTGGTTTCCAGTACTATCGTTGTGTCAATTAACATACATACATTTGTGGCCCTTTAATGAATAAATGGCATTCCTTTTTCTTTATGCAGATGCCACAGGGCCATCCCTCAGAGTCAACTTGGAGACATTATGATTATGACTCCAATATAGGCAAATGACCACCTCAAACATTGGACAACTTAACCCAAGAAACTTAAAAGCAAACAGTTTTTGGAATAGTTTTAGATCCCACACATGATTTGAACCACGGATGGACGTAAGATCAACATATAATATAAAGAGTACTACATGCTCTAAATTCCTGTCATTATAATTCCTATATATAGAAAATCCGAGGATATCTTGATTGAGTAATGCTCTATATAGTTATACAGTTACAACTTTTTAATAATAGACTCCATTTTTTTTTTTAAAACAACTGTACGCCGCTTACAAATTTACGACTTCATCTATCATTTTCCATCTTTATTATGGTTGATAATTTTTTACACCTTTTGTAAACTCTACTTGAAATATTTAACTGATTAAAATTGAGTACTATAACCGTACTTTAATTAAATGGGTCAAGTTAGAGTGGACATTTTTTACACTATTTTTGTACAACTCGTCAACCAGACATGAACTCAAAATTTTCTATTTATCTTGCGAAAATTTCTAATACTAGCAATAATAATCTTAAAAATTATAGCGTCTATGTCAAGGATAAGCAATATGCAGCTTAATTTTCTGATTGATAAATGTATATACACGCACAATATACACTCAGATACATGCATGCTGATGGAATTATAAATTTACATATATACATTAAATTTACATATATCTTACAGAAAGCTAGGTCATTAATTCTGACATGAAATTGGATCCATTTTACACGTATGATATGTTTGTTGGCCGTGTCCTTAATTTTGGCCCTTTGGGCCACATTTTGTCGCTGTTTCCCTAATTGAATATAATATGTTTGCATCCAATCATTGCACGTGCACACTCACTGCATCCGCATGGCACTACCACTTGATGATGAGTACTATAGTTTTATATTATGTGTAATTAGGTATCGTAATTCGTTGCCCAAATATCAATGATGTTTTTGTCTAATTATGGAGCCAAGTAATACCATAATATACTTTATTTCTACTGCAAGTTTTTGTTAGAGCTTTCAAACTAGATCTGGAGTACTGATCTGGACCCATCCTTAATTAGAGTGTGGATTAGAACTGGATTTAGCTGGTGTAATTTGAAAGTGTTGATCTGTAACTTAATTGATGTATCTTTGAGTTCTCAGAATTCATAGCCATTCATTGCCTGTATCCATATTGCTACTGTTATATAGCGATCTTGGTCTTAGATAAAATCATTTCACAAGGGTTGGAGCCGATCGCTTGGATCTGCTAAGATATGTTTTATGTGTACCACTTGAAGTGGTCTGGAATAAGAGTGACAAGTTATGGGAGCCAAGCAAGCTAGCCAAGAATAAAGAAAAGGGACAACATCTTTTGGGCAAATATTCCTGGTCCTCCATGCATGCATGCTTTTCTATTGTTTTTATGATGCAGGCGTGAGTGAGTGTCGAAACGCTGAGAAGTAATAAAATCAAAACTGGTTTAAATTTAATTAAATGATAAATAAGTGATAGAAAACCTTGAAGTTAAGCCTGATTTGCATATTATAGTAGCTTATTTTGTGCTCCAAAGAGTGACAAACGAGAAAAAAAATAAAAGAATTAAAACGTAAAAAAATATGACACGGGTGCATGCACGTGGTAGTAGAAATACTGTACATATAATCAATATTCCAAGCTAAAACTGGGTGATTAGTGATGTCATGTGACCAATCAAATGTTTCTGATCGCATATCTAAACGGTTGCACATTGTTTGAGATGGTTTTTTTTTTTTTTGACGTGTTTCGACTCTAAATGTAGTGACACACCATAAAGACTTTCAGTTTGTTAGTTACTTCGACCTCTGGGATATTCCATGATCTATTATGTAGAAGCGGATATAATTAAGTCATGTTTAGATGTTGAGTTAAGTTAATCAGATGAGTTGAATCATTTATGAATAGTACTAGTAAATCAAATTTTCAGTTATTGAAATATAGCTTTAAATATAAATTGATTCTCATTCTAACAACATTGTGCAATATTCTTAAATTATCTGAAATACATACATTTAACAAAAACTCCTTATCGATAACTTATCTACTTAAAAAATAAGTCGTACGCGTATTTTGTCATAAACACCGCCCTCTACCAATAAAAGAAAACTAGAACTGCTAATGAGTGGAAGATTGAACACCGCATGCATGGGTGTGTGAGTAGGCATGCAGAGAGAGTGCACATAACTAGATGCGCGTGCGAACAGAGCAGGCCGGTCCAACACATAAACAAATAATTGGCTCACTCTTAGAAAACGACTGCTCAAAAAGATGAGGCATTTAGGATTTAGGAGAAGCTATATTCAGAGGATACAACCATAGGAAGCATTCACATCTTATTGAAAACGCCACTGCCTTGGTGGTTACCCACCAAACGTACAACTCCCCACCAATCTGCAAGTTAACTACTGTGACATTGGCAACAGCCCATCATTTTTCTGAAAAAATTATCCAAAAACCCAGAAAAAGAATTTTCACATTAACAATTATATTCTAAGAAAAATAAAGTGGGTTAGCTTTATTTTGTCTGTTAAATTAGAATGGTAAATGAGAGAGAATGAAAACAGACTATCTGACACAAAGAACATCTAGGGAAGTGAGAAAGGGAAGCCCCCCAAAGCAAAGAACTTTGGAAACCCATAAGAATCCAGTGTGATTCCCTTCAGTCCTCAGAACCAAAGTAAAGAATAACAGATATCAGTGCCATTTTGCCCTATAAAATTAACACAAAAAAGCTTTAAGTTTCAGTCCTTGTATTGGAGACTGGAAACACAACCTCTCAAACACTCCCCCCGGGTCTTTCTCTCTCCTCAATTTCTCTTTTCACACTTTTCAAAATAGAGCATGACTTCATCACTACCCTGTATTTATAACTCCATGCCCCAATGGGTAAAACTTTGAGAAAACAGTCATGCCCGGAAGTTCAACTTGTATGAAAAAAGTAGAGTTTTTGCTTGAGAAGAAGAGAGAGAATAGAAGGAAGCCACAATCTTGAAATTGGTGAGAGAGTGAAGTGGGTTTCTTAGAATAGTCATTAGGTGTTGGATGGAATTACTAGGACGTGCGTCTTCATGGAGAAAACCAAGGAATAAGATTTTTGGATACAGAACAGGACAACATCAATGTACACAAAAACAAACAGATTTCGCAGAAGAAACAACACAAGGGAATTTCTCAAACATGGCATCTAGCTGGTGTAAGATCTCCCCAATCATTCCCATTTTTGTGTTTTTCCTTCTTGTTTCTTCTTCGGTTTGTCCCGTCCAATCATCGGAACACAGCGAAGAACGTGCCGCCAACCAGACTTTCCGGCCGGAGGAAGAGTTACAAAAGCTTAAACTAATAAGATCTCGTCTCAAGAAGATCAACAAGCCTGCTGTGAAGACAATTCAGGCATTTGACCTCGTCTCTAAATACATATTTTTTACTTAATTCCCCTGTTTCTGCACTATTTTTGGACTTAATATGTTTCCTTTTCCCCCCCGCAGAGTCCTGATGGTGATTTCATAGACTGCGTTGTGTCTCATCTACAACCAGCTTTTGACCATCCTCTACTTAAAGGGAAAAAACCACTGGTAATTCAACTTAATTGATGTATCTTTGAGTTCTCAGAATTCATATCTAAGAGTCAAGATAGTGAATTCAAAACATAAGAAGTTCGTATTTTTTTTTTTTCTTCCCTTGAAATTGCAGTATCCACCAGATAGACCAAAAGGGCATAACCCAATGGGGGTGGAGGAAGAGAACTTTCAGTTATGGAGCATGTCTGGCGAATCATGTCCAGAAGGATCTATTCCAGTCAGAAGAACTACAGAACAAGACATGTTAAGAGCAAGTTCTGTTCGAAGATTTGGAAGGAAACCGACAAAATATGTTAGAAGAGACTTCAGCAGCGATGGCCATGAGGCAAGTGCTTAATTACTCATGAATTCCCTCATAAGCTTTTTTTTTTTTTATTTCCCTAATTATTTTGCATCAATTTCCAGAGAATTGTGAATGTTACATGAATCAGAGTAGGCGAAGAAATTGTCTGTAGCTTTTTGTTTTGATCAGAGTTTTACATCATCTCACCTATCAAATATCATGTTTGCTCCAAAAACATGAACTTAACGAAGACTAAAGATTATATTTCAATATTTTTTTTTCAGAGAAAAAGTGCAAAAACAAACAAAGGATTGCAATCTTGCATGTTATTAATGTGTAATTAATATTCAAATGGAATTTTGGGTAACAGCATGCAGTTGGGTATGTGAGTGGAGAACAGTATTATGGAGCAAAAGCTAGCATAAATGTGTGGGCGCCCCGCGTGGCTAATCAATACGAATTCAGCTTGTCGCAAATGTGGGTAATCTCAGGCTCATTTGGCGATGATCTTAACACCATCGAAGCTGGTTGGCAGGCATGTTCATTTGTCTTTCCCCGTACTACAGCTTACTCCTTCCTCTCTCCTACAAATTCATTTCTTCCTAAAAGAATCTTTCTTTTTGGAATGGGCTTATTTAAATTCTTTATTGTAATCACAACAAGAAAATTGTTTAATTCATGTGGCTACTTATTTTATGTGAATATGATTATTTTTTTTATTGAAATAAGTTTTTTATTTTTATAGTAAATAGTCAATTTCATCACAAATAATCCATTACAAATATTAGTTTCTCTTGATTGTGATGAATTTAATTCCTTTTTTGACTTTTTTTTTTTTTCCTGAAACCTTGTGCATGTGTTTGTCTTCCTTTTACCACAACTAAACTACATCTGATCATCTTCATTGATATTACAGTTTTGGAAAATGCTACTATGCATCTCATTTTGTCCACTCATTTTAATAGCTTATGTATTTAATTTCTTTTAAATTTATTTATTTATTTTTTTACTAAATGATTAAGAAAGTGACTATTAGTATATTTATATATATATATATTTTGAAAATGATTAAACATTTTTAAAAAATATTTGAAATAAAAAAATAAAAAAGTGCAAATTACATTAAGAGGCTTACTAAATAGACAATTGAAGAAACATATAGCACTACCCTACACTCATGTATTTTTGTGTCTTTTAGCCGTAGAAGGAAGGGAGAGCTAATTCAAGGAAAATGCTAATGGAACCTAGCTATATTAATAAAGTGACCGATAATTATTTTCTGCCTGCAGGTGAGCCCAGAGCTGTACGGGGACAACTTTCCTCGATTTTTTACGTACTGGACTGTAAGTAAATTTAAATTACCAGCACCCTTCCTTCATTAATTAATTCAAGGCTCGATCATGAACCTTAATTAATTAATCTCAACGTACGTACCAAGCATGCATGAAAATAAACAATTAACCATGCATTCACGTACTGATTATTTACAGTCGGACGCATATCAAGCAACCGGGTGTTACAATTTATTGTGCTCAGGCTTCGTTCAGACTAACACAAAGATTGCAATTGGAGCTGCAATCTCCCCAACATCCTCTTACGAAGGTGGACAATTCGATATTAGCTTATTGGTTTGGAAGGTACGTTACACTTCAACTTCCTCCATTTTTATTTGCTTCGCGCCCACAACCAAGTGCTAGCTAGATCATCTTTATTAATTTTTCCAGCCATCTAATTCCTTTTTTTTTTTTTTTTTTTTAAATATACATCTTTATAATTTAATATATATATATATATATATATATATCATTTTCAAAGCATGCCTCGCCATCCATTTTTATGGTCAGTGAAACATAAAGTTAACAACTTAAGGTTGAAATGTCACAAAATTATAGAACCACATGCTAGCGGATTGATCAAGTACCGAGTCCACCATTTTATAGGTTAAATATTAAAAAGTTATGCAATTTCAATTTGGGAACATATTGTTTAATTGAGAAATTAAATAACTAGGTACCTCGATGGCGTCATGACTAATGGTAACAAACACATAAAGAGGGAAAGAGGTAAACGGTGAGAGTTAGGATCAGTCACTATACGTACGGCTCTGGAGTAAGGGCATTGAAGTGGAAGGACTGGCCAAGGGTGCAGCGCTAGTGGCGATGAGGGTAAAGGTCAATGATCTGTTAAAAGGCTTTATCCAAAAGTGTTATAATTGTTAGATACTAATTTATAAGTCAACTTAATTTTAATCTATAGGATTATAATATTTCACAATACCATGTCGGCTCCTTTTATCGACATTGGTTCAATGGCATCCCTTCCTCTTTTGGTGGCTCTATTCGTTTCTCTATATTCAACGATTTCACACTATGTCTATATACAGTACTACATCAAGACATTTTAATCTAATAAATAGGCCAGTCATCCCCTCCATGATAAAAACTCGATTCTAACATGTTTCTGCTCAGTAAAAAGCAAACTATATGTATTGATTTAAAAGTTGTAAAATTATTGAATATTTAACATGTTTCTTCAAGTATTTAACCCTCAATTAATTCAATTGAAAAGTAGGGATCAGAGAGAGATCGAGAAAGTTATAAGCTCAGTTGTTCGGAGCGTATTTAGTTAAATGAAATTCAAAATGCTATATGTTATATTCTTGTACCAGTTCTTCTTTCTTATAAATATCTTAATCTGCCGTTGTCCATAACCTTTGGATTAGTTTGTTTCTATTTAGGGATAAAACAGTCACAAAAAACTTATTCATAGATCATTTAACACTTTTTAAAAAGGTTTATATAAAATTATATATAAAAAAAAAATGTGTTTTATGGGAATGGCATATGAAATAAATCGATCAATCAAGTTAACCAATGATCAGTCACATGGTTTGGCCTAACATTGAATTGACTCGACCAAACCTAACATATTATTTTGTACCGAATTTCCGAGTTATCTCTAAGTTGATTACTAATTACTTGGGGTGTGATTGGTAAAAGGTTTTCAAAGTTCAAAATCGAGGATTGAAACCTGGTTTTAATGAAACCCAAAGCTGGTCAGGAACTTTCGCAGGCGGGTTTGGTCCAAAGCTAAGGTTGTTTCTATCCCCACTACTAATAACTCAGCTAGACGATGGTAAATTTCTCTGGCCCGTCAGATCTGAATACTTTTTCCAAAAGTCTTCCGACTTCATGGGTTAATGACCTTCACATTTTTCGAAGTCCATTGAAGACTGGAGTGGAGGATAAGATCACCGGCCTACATTAACATCATACATGATAACCTAACCAAATAATAATAACAAAGAAAAAAAAAATGGACGAAAGAAACAGATCAGGTTCGGAGGAATCATAGGCGCGGCACTTCCCGCTTTAGTGCATGATACGCGTGCATTCATCATTTCCATTGCGCTTTTATGCTTTGCAGGCTGGATTCTCTTCTTTTTCAAGCAAAAGAGCTTCTTGATCACCTGCGCATGCTTTTCATTTCTTATTACATTAATTTACTACCTTATATGTTTCTTTGGTTTATTTTTTTTTTTTAACTTTTGCTTCTGATCCATATAATATGCTACTTTTCTTCGATGCTTGCTAGCATAAATATATTTGCATATGAATTTATATATAAGAACTACTACAAATATATAAAAAAAAAAAAATTTTAAAAAATTTTAAATTGATTTAGTTTCACGTGATAATGCAAACGATGTTAGATCTACTTTATTTTAAAAGTAATTTTACAATCAGAGATACTATATCAAGCTACGCCATTTTGTGAATTTACTTTTGTATAAAAAAATATTTTAGCCACAAAAAAATTATATAAAAATAAGTTCACAAATTGATGTGGCTTTTTGTGATTTGTCAAATTATAAAATTATCTTTGTTATAAATTATATTAGATAATATCACATCAATTTATGAAATTAATTTCTATAATTTATTTATGAATATAACAGTACTCTTTATATAATCTTTTTGTTTAAATATTTCTCTTTAAATAGACTTGTTGAATAATGAGTATTTAGTTTGAGTGCAGAACAAGGTAGAAAAGGTAATTCTAAACTGGCTTTTTCTTTTCTTGGTTGTAGGATCCAAAGCATGGAAATTGGTGGCTAGAATTCGGATCCGGAGTTCTTGTCGGGTACTGGCCATCTTTCTTGTTCACTCACCTTCAGGATCATGCAAGCATGGTGCAATTTGGAGGAGAAGTTGTGAATTCCAGGCCATCTGGTTTCCACACTTCAACACAAATGGGAAGTGGACATTTGGCAGGAGAAGGGTTTGGAAAAGCATCATACTTTAGAAATTTGCAAATTGTGGATTGGGATAACAGCTTGGTCCCATTATCAAACCTAAAAGTCCTAGCAGACCATCCAAGTTGCTATGATATACAAGGAGGAGTAAACAATGTTTGGGGGAATTATTTTTACTATGGTGGACCAGGAAGAAATGTGGAGTGTCCCTAGCTTAAAGTGAAAAAAAGGTATACATCATGATGATCATTTGGGGGAAGTTACTTTTATTAGTTTCAGTTTTTCTTGGATTTTTTTTTTTTTTTTTTGGTTTGATCTCTTTTTTCTTCTTATTCTTTTTACTAACTGGTGATTCATTAATTATACCACCTCTTAGGGACTTGGTGTAAATTTGGGAAAAGAAATAGTGAAATATACTGGCGGGTTTGTCATCTTCAACATTTTCTGTCATCGGATTCATAGCCTACTTGGGAAATAAAGAGTTTGGCTTACCTTGGTTAAAAATGTATTAAATATATTCTGTTTAAATGAATGAGTAAGATTGTTTTAAATAAAAATATAAGTTGACTTTTTTTTATCAATCTTTCGATCAATTAGATCTTGTTTGGAAATAGAAACCATTTTATCTCTTCTTATCTTATAATTACAATGTTCTTAAATTCTCATATAAAATATAGTATACAATTAATTTTTTTTAAATTCAAAAGTACAATAATAATATTAAAAAATAATATTTTATTCAACTTTTAATTTTCATTTGAACATTTTTTAAATTAGATTCAAATTTTAGCTAATATAATATGAGTTTACATTTGCCTATTCCATTCAAATCCAATCCCCACATTGGATTATCTATTTGCTCTCTATATAATAATGAAATATTATTAATTTAATAATTTTTTATTTTTTATCATATTGTGTACTTCTACCAATTAAATGTTAATAATAATTACATTCTAATTAAAGTAATATTAATATTTATCACATTTATTAAATAATATATTCTAATTAAGTTAATAATAATTATTTTCTAATTAAATTAATAATTAATATTCTAATTAATCTTAAAGAATTTATTTATTTTTAGCACATTTTATATTTAATAATAATAAATCGAATCAAATTTCTTAATTATAAAAAAAAACACCTATATATTTGTGAGAGGAGTGAGAAATGAATCTTATAGTGTTTGACTAAATTATTATTCACCCACATATTTGGTGAGTTACTGTAACTAAGGTCTAAATTTATATAGACATATATACCTAATTCAATGTGGGGTATTTTAAATATCAGCTTGTAATAGTTAAATGATTAATGTTAGATTTTAGTCAAGTCAATAAAAATATTTTAAAATCATTTCATCTCATCTTATCTTATTATCCAAATTAAACCTAGACCATGATTTCGTTGTGGTTGCATTAATCCTTCACAAATGAAATGCCTGCACCTAACATCCTTAATATTTCACAATTCACTCCACGTACATATATGAATGTAGGCCTCCAGTTCCTTGTTATTGTCATCTTCTCGCAAACCTAAAACTGAGCTAGCCTAATTAGTTTATAGTCATTTAATATTTTGCTAGACGTAGCATGTGGAACTAGCTCGACCCCACATAAACAATAAATAAAATATAAAAGTATGATCCTCTGAATTAAAGATATGAAATTTGAGATAATTAATGTCATTACTTATACCATTAACACTTAGAAAAAGTGGTAGATTGTGTATATCTAAGTTGAGCCCCTAAAGAATGTTGACGGAGGATTATTGCAATTTGCAACCCAATATATTCCCTATCGCTCATCATTCATTCCACCACATGACTCATGTCATGCGTTCCCACGTGAAATTTATTTAAGAAAATATATAATACCCGTCTGAATTTGTCCTCTTAGTTTATTAACCTCTCATGTATTTTTTTTTAAAAAAAAATCTTAATAATCAAGGAATTAGTAACTATTAATAAAATGGTATAATTCTTTTAAATATTTAAAAATGTTTTAAAATATTTTAAAGAAAAATTAAGAAAATACAAATGCACTTATAAGAGCACATCTAATTAACGGATTAGAAAACTAGAAGCTAAGCTATTATTGTTACTTTATGGATTTCTATTGTGTTTAGACAAAAAAAAAAAAACCAAACCATATATAATTAATTGAAAAATAAAATAAATTCATTTGTAAAGCTTTTACAAATAAATGGAATGCAATTGTATCATTTAAAGTGGTAGCTCAATTGATACAAGCTGGTATTTTGTGGTTTCAACATCAAGAATTTGAATAGAACATAAGTTGAAACTATTTGTAATAGTAAAGTTTGATCTTTGGGCTATATCATGGGCTTTGGATTGGCTGGATACTTTGAGAGTATTGTAATGATGGGCTCATCCTTAGGACAATAATTATAACTCAAATCGAAATATTCCACGGTGAGGAAGAACTCCTATAGTCATGTCCAAGAAGGATTGCTATATTGGTCGCTCTCACCTCTCCCTTAATTGGAAAAAAAAAAAGTGAAACGCATGTAATTGCAAGCTATATTTTTCTTTTTCTCAATCAAATCCTACCATTCAATTTGAAGTGATCAAAGCAAGATTAGAGTATTAGTATTGGACTTATCAAAATTTTTCTTCAAAATTTGATGGAAATAATTACTATTCAAAAGTCAAACTAAAAGTAATTTTATTTTATTCATTCAATTTTCTTTTTTTATATTCTATCAAATATGACAAAAGTTTTTTTATGAGTTTAATGTAAGATTATTTTAGATTTTTCATTTTTATTAAAATTATATTTTCTATCAAATTTTGATTAATCCAATGTTAATGTTCTTAAATGTCAATGTCTTATAATATTGATACGCTCTTAAAGAAAACTTGAACATAGATATCATTGTGCAAACACAAAATATGCAGCATATGAATAGATAAATAAATATAAGAATTTGCACAACTCATAATTATATCTAAGATTATAACTATATCTAAGTTTACTTTTCTTCCACTGAGTTGTAATAAAATGATATATAGAGACTGCTGCAGTTAATGAGAGTTCCAACTTCCAAGTAGCTGCACATATGCTGCAAAATAAAGATGCCCATTAACCAATCACTGATTTCTGATGATTGTACCTACGTGTTCGGCTCTAGCTAGTGGGACAATTCGGACGGTGTTCAATGGGCCGATTCATACCAAATTTATCTACTAAAACCCCCCACCAAACCCACCTACTAATGAATAGCTATTGCGCTTGCATAAATCAACCTTCCAAATACTTTCTTACCTGTTAACCTTATGTAGCAAGAAAAAACACCAATGAGATTACTCTCAATTTCATGAGGATTTTTAAAGAACGACAAATATGCAGACATATACGAGTGTAAGACAAGCAATAGATTCGGACTTTTTTGTTCAATTTTCCCATAGGTCCATTGAATGTAGTTGGGCAAGTTAGGGTTTGAGACTATAAAAATTGAAAAAGAAAATAAGAAAAAAAATCATGACTGTAAACATTATATAGATATGTGATATAGATACAAAATAAAATTATAAACCAAGATCATATTCAAATTGAAGATGAGATCATTGGGATTGGGTATATGACAATGAGACTGTAAAAACTAAAAGAAAAAAATAAATAAAAGATAACCAATTAGAATTACAAACAATAAACATTATATACATACTAAGAATAAATAAGAGAATAATTACACAAGCCAAAGGTAATGGGGGATCGAATGGAGAAGTCATATTGCGACTGATGTGGATGTTGGGATTTCAATCCAAAAACCTAAATTTAATTTAGCACTCTGTTTCCGGAGATTTCAATATTGAAACTTCCAAACTAATTTAGGATGGAAACCGTAGTTTTACAATAAAGCATCACAAATTCCACCATATAATAAACAATCACAAATTTCAACAAATATCTCCGCAATACACAAATCACAACTCCGTCATCCATATCCATTCATGAATCCCATCCTTCATAGTCCATTAATCCAAGAACTAAAAATTAATGTGAGGTCTAGGGTGTTGAATCCAAGGTTTCAAATTTTGTATCTACATGTAGATTTTGATGATAACAAATAAATTTAAGTTTTAAGCTCAAATTATTTACGCAATGGAGCGAAGCGCACATCAAGTATAAAAGAACAAGTCTACAAATGAAACTCATAAATTATTTTTGTACATCTTTTGATAAAATTCGAAATTAGATTAAGGCTCCAAATTACTCTTTTTTCTCATAAAACATCAAATTACTTTTTTCACATATGCAAGACATCTTTAAATGTCTTAATTTTGAAAATTATGTTTTTCACATGTGCATAACATCATCAAATAATATAATTTCGAAAATTATATTTTTTTTATATAAAAATTTGAATTTGTAAGATGATTGATTATCATATTTGACATGTGCATATTTTGTTTGAAGGTCTTGAAGGGTAGTTGTGTGTTTTTTTGACAAATGCAAAAGGTAGATAATTTTGTTTAAAAATCTTAAAGGGTGGTTGTGTTTTTTTTTTAACATATATAAAAAGAAGATGATTTGGTTTGAAAAATAAATCATGCTCATTTTGTTATGTATGAAAAGTAAAAGATTTGATTTGATTTCTTTGAAAAATGAATAGAGTTATCTTTAACAAATGCAAAAAGGAAATACTTTTATTTGAATTTTTTGAAAAGTGAATAGTGCTCTTATTTGACATGTGAATTTTTTCAAATTTGAAATTGAAGACTCATTTGCCTATAAATAGCTCACTTGAGTTTTGCAAAAATTACTATAAGAGCTTACACATCTATTGCTAAGTTTTGCATCATTCTTTCAAAACTTTCATTCTCTCTTTTCTAAAGTTTTGAGTCTTAATTCTTATTCTTGTTTAGAGAGATATAGATTGCGCTGTATTATTTTTGTCTCACTCATTGAGGAGTGTACTTTGATAGTCTACCTACTATCAACTTTTGTATCAGTAAGAGGGTGTGTATAACCCTTGTGTGTGTAGAAGGTGTTCAACACAGAGAATAGTTGAATCACCAAGTGTGAGGTGATTGAAAGTGTAGAGGGTGTTGTACATGAATTCTTTGAAGCAGTGCTGCTCAAAAGTGTAATAGATTTCTATCTCCACCTAAAAGAGATTGAATAGTAAATTTGGGATCCTCAAGGGGTAGCTTGAGGCGAGGACGTAGGCAGTGGGGCTGAAACCTCGTAAAAATACTGAGTTTGCTTCTTCTTACACTACTCTTTACATTTCTTGCTGTTTTATATTCTGTTTATATTTTATATTGTGTATTTGAATTATAAATGTTAATTTTTATAATATAACCCAATTCACCCCCTCTTGTGTTAGTCATCTGGGCAACACAGGGTCTTTGGGATACTTACAAGCTGAAGACGTTGGAGAGAGATACATGAATTCAATGGGGGCCACAACGTGAGCTGACGACAACGACAAGTAAGAGAAAGGGAGAGCGGTCGAGAGAGGGGAAAAATGGGTGAATTTATACACTAAACAAAATGATATTGTTTTGCGTCATTTTATTTAATGTAGAAGTTTTACATATACCTATATATATCATGCTAGGGATATGCGGACCAGGGAAAAGCTCAGTTTATCTCCCACACCTGTAGGGGCGGTAGGATATGGGCGACTTGCTCGCCACCTGCATCTAACAGATGAAACCACTGCCCCATCGTGGCAGAGGCGGGGTGGGGTAGGGCTCCTACCAATACCATATCAGATTATAGGCATATGCGCCAGTCATGAGTGCATCTACAGTTCACACTAGTTATTAGTCCAAAAGTGAGTTTCAGTTCTATTTCCAATGAGCAAACAAGAATTCGCAATTAAAAACTTAGCATTGGCAATTATTTTAAACCAAAGCTTTGAAGAATTTTGACGAGGAGAGGTTAGCCACATAGGCTTTTGTTTTTAAGATATTTTATTTTTATAATTGAGTCCCTCTTTGAATTGAGTCGTTCCCAACCCATCTCATCTTTAAAGAATAACCATGTATATATTAACAAGGTCATTTTCATGTCAAGTCATACCACATTCTAGTCAAGTCATGTCACACTCATGTATCGTCACATTTCATATCAAGTTAGGATCGTGTCATTGTATTTGTTAAGTCATGTCAATTGTCATGCATGTTCAAGTCCATGTCATAATACCTACATGTCACTTCACTGTGATACATGCATATATAACCTGTTGGTAGCTTAATAACTCCCACTTGTTGAGATTTGTAAAAATCTCACTTGGTAGTCTCACCTACCATTCCCACAAAATGATAGACAATGTGTCACTTAAAGAATTCGCATCCAATCAATTAGACGAGGCTGAATAGGGAATGGAGAGTTGATAAGGAGTTAATTGGATCAATACTTTATTTCCTAGATGTGGTTGTAAATATTATAGCCGAGCAGCACGAGTGGCTCAATGGTTTAACTCAGTAGTTTGTTGGCCTGTCTATTTATTGGAGCGTTGTCTACAATACTTATTTTGTTACAACCACTTTGGATAAGTGTGGTAACATTTTGGGTATCTTTTTATTATGGATATATAAATCATGCTTATATTTTTGGAATATAGTACTTTTGGTACATTGTGTATTGCTTAAAGAAAAATTATTTGTTGTAAATATTACATACTATTAAATATATGCTAGGTGCACTACATAACTATTATGAAGGAAATATGTGACCTTATATTGCATGGTACAACGCTTCAAATTCAGTCATGGGAGACACTACAAGCCAGTTGGGTAACATTTCCTCTTTTACACCCACGAATGAGTTGCCATGTATGGATTGCATCAAAGTAGACAATAAGGCTACATGTAGTTGATCACATCACTTCTTCATTGCGCTATTTTCAAAGTTTGTTTTCAACAATCCGGTTGTTCCATCTCAAGATTAACACATTCAAAAAAGTCACACTATTTTTTAATCTTATAATATGGAAAATTGAAAAACTGCTGATCAAAATTTTTTAGATTGCCCAACGTCTGGATTTTGGAGGAATGACATAATAACGTACCAATCTTTGCCCTAAGATTACTTCATCTCCTATCCTCATAGACCATAAACTAACTAGATATGGTGTCTCTCTCCACTAAATTCCATATTGTTGTAAAGAAAAGTAAAATGCTCTATCAACTATTGTTGTTCTTTATAAAAAACACTCAATGAATATAAAAGACCATTGAACCAACATAGCATGGCCCTCAAATTTCATTTTTGAAATATTTTCCATGCTCATCTTTAATAATTCTAGCATGGAACTCAGAGAAAAACACCCCCACAATCCATCTCAATTTCCACTCAAACACACAAAATAGAAAATATTGAAAAAGAGAAAAATAATATAATAGAAACTATATATTTTCTTGTTGGAGCACTTAAAACAATGGAATATCCTGTTGTATGCCCTATTATGGCCAATCTATATTATATAAAAGCATCAGTACATGCTTTAGGTGGAATCTATTTCCTAAGATTTTTATTAGACAATCAAGATGGATGAAGCATCGTTATACCTCATCCAAAAAAAGAAAAGAAAAACAAAGAACCAAAAACAAAGGACATTTCCTTGGCAAGTTTATGCAAAGAATGAAGGGAAATTCTTTTCATACATCTCCCTTCAAAATATTCTAAAGTCACTCTGATTTCAGTTCAAATATCTTCAAATTCCTCGCTTGAGTTTACAAACACTTTCTAAAGCCGCTAAGCGAAGTGCATCTAAGTTATAAGTTATAACTGATCATGTTGCATTTAAACTAATGTCATCTATTGCCTATCGCCTACTTTGAAGGAAGGGCACTGAGCAATCCTCTCTTTGAGATGACAATGTTTGCAAAAGGCCACTAATGAGATTCTCATCACAAAATTCAATTTTTTATTATATGTTTCATTTTTCGTCAAAATGCTTGTACGGAATTTGAATACCATAGTCCTATATTTAGCAATAATCCAGTCAATCTTGACCCAAATAGCTAATATCTAACCATAATTTTTAGTCCATTAGGCCAAGTTGTCATTTCCTTCATCACTAGCAACTAATCTACTAGTTGAGAACATGTTTCATATCAAGATTAGAACCATACAAGGCTAGTACTTACATACAACGACCCTATAACCCACGCAATACGTTGACCGTTATTTATGTTGAATTTTATAACTCTAAATTGCTCATTATATATAATTATTACCATAATTATTAAAAAAAATGTATACCAAGTATATATAAAAGGGAGCATCAGGTCACTAAATTTATTGGTCAATTCGGGGATTTACACATTTAATTGGCAATAATTAAAGAGTGTCACAACATTGATAATATAAATTTTTGTTTCAATAGTAACTTTTTAGTACAATTATTTGTTGGAGGCATCATCTTGAAAGAAATCTAGTAGAGCATTGTAGTTATGCTACTGCTAGGTGTATAATATTAAAAAGTAACATAATTCAAGAGAGAGAGAAAGTGAGAGAGGGGGAGAGATCAACAAGACGACCTTAACACAACTCAGGCAGTAGATATTCTACAAAAACTATCAAAGACAAACCTTTGCATTGACGCCATCTAGTACAATCCATTTCTCCTTTTTGAATCTCAAGTAATTGGTCCTGCTAAACTTGGTGAAATCCTTGAACATTGCAACATATAAAGAATAAGTTCTAACTCAATATACCCTATGTTGGAGAGAGTGGGTGTTCATTAAGCTATTTAATAAAATATGGCAATCTATATGACCAAAAAAATTATATTGGCAAAAGTGAGACTTAAAGAAGACATGACATAAATATATAACAAATTAACAGCACCTAGGAACAAACCTATCACAATAAAAAAAGAGTTACCAAAAATAAAAAACAATCCTATAAAACACACTATATTTAACCTCAGTATTCAAACCCAATTTCTCAAAGAGGAAAAATAAAGTCTAATGGACCTATAAGAGCAATTTAATAATGGCAGTTCAAAATAGATGATGAATATGCCCACTTACCACTTCTTTTTGGCAATGATCTTTTGAGGATCAGGAAATTTCAAACCCATCACAACAATCCCTATCTCAAAGAAACCACCCAAAGCCTTCGAACAGCTATATAACTCCAAATCGCAAATGTAATCGTTGCTATTTCAAATCCAACACAAACACAAAAAGATCTACCACCCATTAACACCACAACCTCACATAAGCAAAACTTTTCTCACAATAATAAAGTCACAGCAATACACTTCAAAGTGGGGAAGAAAAACTAAATTTCATTATACCTAGTTTCGTGCTAAGAGTCTCGAAAGTAGAGGATTAACAATGCTTCTCAAATGTGGAATTAATTCCATATATGTTAGGATTTCCAGTTGTTAGGGTTTCAAACCAAAGTGTGAGAAAAAAGGCTGAAGAAAACCAAGAAGTTCTAGAACTTTGAAATATGAAAGAGACCCTTTTATATCTAGGGTTAGGAAGGCTAGTTATGTCCTTTGTCTATTTATTTGGATTATTTATGTCTTTTGTTATTTAAGTTGGTTAATAGGTCTGTTATTTGGACTGAGTCCTTCGTAGTGAGTCAAGTGAGTAGTTAATTGTTAGCGGGTTATTAGTACGTGGTCTGTTTAAAGTTATTTGTATTTCCTATTTAAATAGTATTGAGTCTACAGGAATATTATCAAAACGTTTATTCCAAAACACTTCTGGAGGTGTGGCTCCTTGAAAGCCATTGTTATCTTTATCTACTTCTTTAATTGTTCTAGGGATCAGTACTTTTAGAGGTCTCAAAGTTGCATTCCTGCACCATGACCGATGGTAACCATCATGCACAGTTGGCTGTAGCAGTGGCTGCCTTGAAGGGAGAAATAGTGCACCTGCGATAAGAACAAACAACCCAAAGGCAAATTCTGGATGTTGTGCTGCAATAGTTAAGCAATCTTACTTCCAGTTATGATCAATTGGTCGTAAGGTTTGGAAATGGAAATGGAAATTTAGGTGAAGGATCATCAAACAACCAGGTCAATAACAATCCATTATTTGAAGGGGCGGGAAATTTTTGTTAGAACAGTTAGAATTGACTTTCCTAAATTTGATGTTATTGAACCTTTAGAATGTGTGCTTAAAGCTGATCAATTTTTTGCTTGCTTTAGTACTCCCAAGGATCAAAAAATACAAATTACATTTTTTCACATAGAAGAAAAAGTATTATCATGGTACTATTGGCTAAGAGAGCCAAGTTCGGTAACTAATTGTGATGATTTTGTAACTACACTCAATGGTTTGGGCCCTCCACTTATGAGGACCCAATTAGGGCTTTCACTAAACTAAGGCAAACTAATACTGTTGAGGAGTACCAAACCCGATTTGTGGCCTTATCCAATCGGATTAAAGGGCTCACAGAGGAATTTAGGATTATTAATTTCATTAGTGATCTTAAGGAGGACTTAAAGATTATGGTGACCATGTTTAATCCTAAAACCCTCTCGGCAACCTTTGAACTGGCTAAACTTCAAGAAGAAGAAGTAAAAAGGGGCCAAAACATTTCCACCAAAAACTTACCCTACCAGACCATATATAACCCAAAACCTATTTCCTCTACACCAGTACTCAAATTACCCCCACCACTTCCAAGACCAAAACCAAGACTACCCACAAGCACCACTTACCCACCCCTTAAAAACACCTTCATAATTAAAAGTGTTAGCCAAGCACAAATAGATGAAAGGAAGAGCAAAGGGCTGTGTTGTTTTTGTGATGAAAAATACCACCCAGGTTACAAATGTAGTAGACCAAAATTTTTTTTACTAGAAAGGTGGAAGTTGTTGAGGAAGGACCACAGGAAAGTGAAGGGAATTTGGTTGTAATTCAGGTTGAGGAAACACCAGGGGAAGAAAACAAATTTGGAGAACTATTATGGATCTCCTTACATGCTTTGGCTAGTTCTATTGCTCCAAAAATCATGAGGGTGGAAGGTAGCATAAACCAACACAAAATTCTAATCCTAATCGATATAAGGAATACACACAACTTTGTGGACTCAAATGTAACAAAGAAATTCTAACTACCAGTGGAAGGAAGCCAACTGGTAGTTAAGGAGGCTAATGGTGATAGCCTTCCTTGCTAAGGTTATTGTCGGGCAATCCCACTTCAAGTACATCACTTGCATCTTTTGGCTCCTTTATATATTTTAACTTTAGGTGGTTGTGATTTTGTATTAGGGGTGGATTGGCTCAAGCAGCTGGGTTCTATTATATTCTGACCTTACAATGCAGTTTACTTTAAAGGGGTGGAATCTAAGTTGCAAGGGATTCAACCTTCTAAAGCTGTATTGGAGGTGGAAGATCACCGACTTAAGCTAGAGAAAGGAACCTTAAAAGGAATATAGATTCACCTGTTGGGAGAGGAGGTTTAAAACCAAGTGCAGGAAGTAGAACCAGAAATAAGCAAATTTAAAGGACGTTTCTTTGAACCCAATGGTCTGCCTCCACCTAGGAGCGATGACCATAAGATTCAACTCCAAGAGGGATAAAAACCAGTAACCTTATGGCCATACAGGTATCTCTATTTCTAGAAAACTAAAATTGAAAAGTTGGCCAAAGACCTTACTCCTCTCTTGTGTTGCTAATGGGAAAGGCTGATGATAGTTGGAGGACATGTTTGGACTACAGATCACTAAACCGAGACACAAACAAAGTTTTCAAGCTATACCTAAGGATCTCAAGTTGCTAGGGTTTCAGAACAAATCGTGAGAAAGAAAGTTGAAAAAAGACAAGAGGCTAGTTGTGTCATTTTTCTATTTATTCGGGTTATTTATGTCTCTTATTATTTAAGCTAGTTAATGGGTCTGTTATTTAGAGTGAGTCCTTCGTAGTGGGCTGAGTGGCTAGTTAATTGCTAGTGGGTCAGTAGTATGTGGGTCATATGAGTTAATGGTTTGTTTATAGTTATTTGTATTTCCTATTTAAACAATACTAAGTCTACAAGAATATTATCAGAACGTTTATTCCAAAACAGGTGTGGCTCTTCAAAAGCCATTATTATCTTTATCTACTTCTTTATTTGTTCTAGGGATCAGTGCGTTACATTGTAATCCATCAAAAATGTCAAAACCTGCTCATGCAGGAGAGAGGAATCTGAAAATTTAAGGAGAGGGGTGAACCTACCAATGTGACTTGAAGATAACACTGCCCAATTCTTCAAAAGAAAGTCATTGTAGTGAAAGATAGAGATAAATTTAAATTTGTTAAAGGAAAAATTAAACTTGAATGTTACATGAAGCAGGGAAAATTAAACTTGAATGTTTAATGAAGATCAAATAAATAGAAAAAAAATGAAACATATGGAATCAAAATGAGAATGAACCTCTACCTTCATAAGATGATGTCTCTGATGATGGCTTCAATGGCCACCTGTTCCCTCAACTTACAAACAAAGCATCAAAAATCACCGAGATCTGGAACAGCATGAGGGGGAAACTACATGAAATAAGGTATGAAATTAAAAGAGAGAGAAAGAGACAATGGGAAAAACTGCATACCGGAGTGTGGAGTGGAAGACGAAACTACAACCTGAAAGCTTTCTAAAATCACAGCACCCAGGATCACAAGGGAAATGAAGGGTGTGAGAGAGGAAAGGAGTCTACCGAGAATGAAAATGGGAGTCAGAAACCATTTGGAGAATAAAAAGGAAGGAAGTGAGAATGAAGGTTGAAACCATATATCTAAAAAATGGGTCCTAACATTTTTCGGACCGTTGGAAGACAAATAATTGTTTGTGACCTTTTTTCTTGGGTTGTATTTTTCACCGTAGAGGTATGATAATGCTTCTATTCAGCAAAGAGGTATAAGTAATGAAGAGGAAATGAAACTCAAAGCGTCACTGTCAAAAACAAAAAAAGTGTAACTTGAAAAAATAGACTGTCGGCGACCTCTGTATTGGATTCCAACGAGGTAATTGGTGGCTGGTATTGAAGACAGAGGCTCAATTGACTGACCTGCAACCCGTTTTAGAAACTGGCCAACTCAAAAATCGACCCATTATGTGGTGGCTACCGATGGTAGAGTGACTTTTTTGGAAATTGTTTCAGCATGATATCGTGTGAAGCATCGTGTAAACTGTAAAGCAATAGAGGAGAAGAACTTGATACAGAATACGTCGGGAGGACAAACACAGAAGAGAGAACGAAAAAGCCAAAAATAGGAAAGAAAATCAAAGGAAGAAGAAGAGGCGCACTACGTGTGAAGTGAGGGAACCAATGACATAAGCAGAATTACCTATTGGATGCCAAGTATGCAATTAAAACTTGGCTTTTATATATAGTAATAGAATAGATGTGCCACCACATGAAACTTCTTGGTGCCAAATATGAAATAAATTATTCCAGTCTGACTCCAACAACAGCAAATGTTTGCTTCTAATAATACTAGACAAGATGTTAACAGGTTTAGCTAGTTATCTCATTCTTGAAAGCACTGGATGAGGGACAAAGGGAGAAGAGAGATTCCAACTCAAATCTCTTGATGGATATGAAGATGGGTTCAAATCTCTTGAAGGAAGTTAGGATCTATCAAGAGAGAATGAGTCAAAGATGGGCTTAAGGGAGAAGGGAAAAGGGAAAATGGAGATAGGAGAATGGACTTACACTCACCATAAGTCTAATAAGTTTACTACATGATGCAATTTTACTTATGGGTGTAAAAGGATAAAGGACACCCGACTGGTTTGGAACTTTTCTCTTTCGTCCAATCCCAAGCAAAGGTAGTGAGCATCGCAATATAGATCTTGGCTTATATGAGAACATAAATGTCTTCATCTAGAAGCTAAGATGTGTAAGATTCGAGCTATAAAAATAAGAAAATAATACCATCTTTACTAAATGCATAGTTGATGGAGCACTAAAATTAGGTAAAAGAGGAGGTTGAGCCTCATGTTCATATAATTGGGCATATTTGTATATATTAAAGTGTGAAAAAAAAAATGTTAACCACCCATTAGAGAGTCAACTAGCTTGTTAGAGTACTCTTAATGGCTTCGGCAAAGTCAATTTAAGTTTTAGCTATTGTAGATGAATTTAGTTTTTATTATTTATTCACATCAAATTCTCACATTAGAATAATAAAATAATATGAGATAAATTTGATTTTGGTTATTTCATTCATATCAAATCTTCACATATGATTAATCTCTTATTAATTATATAATAATAAAATAATATTAATTTAATTTTTAATTATTAATTTTGTAACTTTTTCATTTATCATTCTACTTACTAAATGTTAATTAGAAATTATATTGACTAATCTGGAAATATGGAGAAGAAGAGAGAGAAAAAATAATAAAGTAAAAATTGGGCTAATAAAAAATAACTATCAAATATCACTCTACTTTTAAAGTTATTATAGCTAAAACTTGAATTCTTTTTTATTTTAATTTATTTTACTTTACCTAATCCATTGCAGCTAAGTTTTCTTCTATAATAGCCGCAATGAAGATTTTTTTTTAAGGTTTTAATTAATTTGTTGTGAGTGCTCTTTACCACCCCTGTGAAAGCCGGGAGGGATCTCTTCCTCCTTGTGAACAATGAATCACCACCCACCTATATCGCTAGCTCCAACTCAAAGTATTATTTTATGAGAAATGCTATTTATTCCGTCCCAAACTGTCTCGATCCCATCCCGCTTTCTTTTTTATTTTTTAGTTTTTTTTATATGATTTTTAAATAAGTATTTTTAAATAATGTTGTAATTTTTTTATATTTTTAAAAAATATTTTAAGATGTTAAAAAAATCATGTAGAATAATATATTTATTTTACATAATTTTTTAACATCTTAAAATATTTTTTAAAAACATAAAAAATCACAACATTATTCAAAAATACTTATTTAAAAATCATAATAAAAAAACTTAGAAAAAACAAAAGAAAAGCGGGATAGCCACCAGGACATTCCCCAACAAGGTATGTAGCATTTTCCTTATTTTATATTTGATCACCAAAGGAATATAAATCGACAACTACATAGATTATTTATGGAATTAATTAGTTTGCAAAAAAATTATAAGAAAATTATTTATTTGTGACCAATTATTTTTAGCAAAATAATTATTTTCAGTTAAAATTAATTTATTTTAATCATAAATAATTAATCACAAATATCCGTTTGCTCGTAATGGAAAATGTGTGGATTTTTTTTTGAATTGATTTACAGGAGTGTGATATTTTATTCTATAAATTAATTTTTAATCCAAATCTAAATTTATTCTTAAAAATGTTGTGAAATTAATAGATTTGTACTCTTGTGGGGGCAAAAAACGAAAGAGAATAAATAAAATTCAAATCATGCATGCATAGGAATTACGAGCATATGTAGACGTGGCTAAATTTCTTCCGTTGAAGGGCATCGTCTTGCTTTAGCATTTGATCTAACGAAATACTTTATCGATCGAATCCTAAACGTGTTGAGAAACAAAAGAAACTAACTATAGGGATGTGACCATAAAAAGATCCAACTAAGGCCTCCTTATATAATGAAAGTGTCCGATGATCTGATATGATGTTATCATTATATATATTTTTTAAATTTTAATATAATATTATAATAAATAATTCAGTTTTTTTTTTCAAGTTTTAAAATAATAACTTTTTTATTTTTTTTACTAAGGAGTTGGTAATCACTTTTTTTCGTGACTCCATCTCAAATTTATTAAAAAATAAATAATATTAATATTAATAAATAATATTTTAATAATATTTTATTAAAAATTTCATTTTTATTTAAAATCGTCTCATTACATCGCACTATCCAAATTACAATTAATTAGAGCTTGAACAAAAGAGGGATTAAACGTGAAAAACCATCCTTAATGAGAATTAATTAAGTGCTACCAATAATTTGCAAACCCCTATACATGGGGATTTAAGGAGTTGAGCAACTTTTTGGTTACCTACTTAAACTAGTCAAAAATCCATTAAATAAACAACTGCAGGAAAGAAAGTCATTGATGATAGTCCATTAAAATAAACCACATCACAAGAAACTTAAATACCAAAAAATGAGACTTAATATTAATATCATTGTAATGGTTATTTAATTGATATATTATCCTGATTTTATAATATCTAATTAAACCATGAGATTGTTAGTTCTGATTTTCACAGAGATCAGATCGTCTGTTTTTAATAGTAAAACAAAATAGAGAACGAATAATAAAAACATCACATACCAAATATAAAATGTAATGATGAAAATGAGAGGAATGTATATACATGCTTAATAGATTACAATAAAATCATAAATGTCGTCATGCAAATCCATTAATAGTTTTTATTTTTATTTTAATCTGGCTCATCCTATTGAAATTTCACTAAATATATCCGGTTGAAAAATGAATAAATATGATTATTTTTGTGTTTCCATCAGTCTATAAATTTTTTTTTGCAAGACGTGAACCAAATTTCTATTTTTTTTTTTTTTATCTTAATTCTTCTAGAGAAAAATGTACAGAATCTCAACAGCCTGATGATTAAGGATCATCTCGGGAGCTTGGATTTCTAGCACCAACAAGATCTCGGCTCCTTGCACCAACAAGATCTCGGCAGTTGACAACCTCAACAAAGTGATCTTTTAAGATCTCCTTATTTGTGTTGGAGTGTAACAAATTAGATTATATTTTGTATTTCAATTTCAAATTTGAATCACACAATGTGTACTTTATTTATAGTTATCAATACATTCAGTTATGCACATTACAAGCTAGGCTTTAAGCATGTTTGAGATTGTATTTTAAGGTTTTAAAAATGCTTTTAAATAGTTAAAAGCACTTTTAAAGAAAAATGACATGTTTAGAGCATGTTTGGAATTACGTTTCAAAGTTTTAAAAGTGCTTTTAAGTAGTTAAAAGTACTTTTAAAGAAAAATGAGTTGTTTGGATAACTTTATTAAAAGCGCTTTAGTCGGTTGAAAAAGTTAAAAATCAGCTTTATCAATAAGCACAAAATTAGAGCTTTTATCAAAAAGCTCCTGCAGATAACTATATATTTTTAAAAAATTATCGTAACTAACTCTAAAAGTACTTTAGACATATGGATCCCAAACAATAAATGACTTTTTAGTAGTAGAGCTTATTACATTAAGTTTTAAGTTATAAGCCTTAAGCTAAAAGCAATATTTCTCACCGCAATCCCAAACATACACTTAGATAATTTTATAAAAAGTACTTTTGGTGGTTATAAAAGCTCAAATCTGTGTTTCAACAAAAGTTATATTTTGGACTTTTTAACAGAAGCACTTTTGACAAGGTAGTTCCTATTTTAATGCACTGTTAAATATACGAAATAACCCTCGTGGCAGAATCGTTAATTATTTGAATTTAATTGAGATATCAGATTCTTTTCCTTGTTAAATTGATTGTAGGAGGATTGATTGCAGGTCGAGATTGACCATTTAAAATTTGAAAATTTGAAATAATTGAATCATTTATATTTTTTTGTGTAGATATTTTAAAAAAAATTATAATAATTAAATAAATAAATTAAGACTATTTTCGTAGCGTTCAGCGTTTAACTTTTGCCATGTGTGCAAACATATTAGTAGTCATTATTTAATTTGCTTCATTGTTATTAAAATATAATAATTATGAAGTGTCCTTTTATGTCATTTCTCTCTCAAAAAGTACTTTTTTAATTTGTTTCCAAACAAATATAATAGGTTAAAAAGTACTTTAAATATGTGGATTCCAAACAATAATAGCTTTTTAATAGTAGAGCTTTTTATATTAAGTTTTAAGTTAAAAATAATATTTTCTACCGCAATCCCAAACGGGCTCTTAATTTTATCCTTGTTTTTCCTAATTTTACATTGTATCAGAGCTTACTACATCTTCCACTATGTTCCTATATCACCACACCTCAATGGCCAGTGCATCTTCCGCTACTTTTACCGCACCCAACCTCAACCAATTAGTCTTTGCCAAGCTGGATGGATTTAATTATCTCATTTGGTTGTCTCAAATGATTCTTATACTCAAAAGCAATAATTTGATGAGATTCGTGGATGGTTTTGAATCGTGCCCATCACAATTTCTCCTTGATGATCAAGGAAAATTTACTGCTGATCTCAATCCTTAGTATGTCTTATGGCACATAAAGGACCAATTTGTACTTGGTTGGATCAATGCCACTCTATTCAACACAATGGCTTCGTCGGTTTTCGGCATCACCTTTGCTAGCGTCGCTTGGCAGGCATTGTAGAAGAAATTTGCCTCAAAGTCTCGCCTCGCATCAGCCATCTCAAGCGCAAACTTTAGTCGCTTAGTCAAAGGTCACATAAATTCTCTATCTACCTTGATGAAGCCAAAGAAATTGCTACTGAACTTGGTGCCGCCAGTAAGATGGTTGATGATGATGACTTGATCACTTATGTCACTCACGGCCTCAACCCCACATATCTCCCTTTCATGACCTCTCTCTCCCTAGCCACCTTATATCAGCCTCTCTCCTTTGAAGATTTCCAAATTGAACTCATTTTCAATGAATTACTTTTGGAAGCCCAACTCAAAAATGTCTCCTCTGACTCCACTCAATTTGCCGCCTTTGCTCTCAATAGCCTTTCTTAGACATTTAACCGCAAGCCAAAGTGTCCCCCCAAGCCGAATCCTTCATCTTTCCCAAACAATAACCCTCAAATAATTCGACCAATTGTCCCTACATCTTTCAACCCCAATCACCCTCCTATCCAGCACCATCCAACAACAATTCTAAACCACCCAACCCAACAATACCCCTCGTTCTTTTTGCCAAATTTGTGGCAAAACCAATCACTGAGCTCTTGATTGCTATCATTGCATGGACTATGCATATGAAGACTGTCATCCCCTTTCTCAATTGGCAGCAATAGTGGTTCACACCAACTCCGAGCATGAGAATGAAATATGGTTTGCCGTAGCAGACCTAATCAACATTTCACGGCCAATCTTAAGCAACTCAACATTTCACAACCATACACGAGATAAGAGCATTTCACAGTCAATAATGGGCAGGGTTTAAATATTGCTAATACTGGTAATGTCACTTTTCATACACCTCATATTAAGCTTCATATCAAACGTGTTCTCCATTGTCCCAATGCCGCAGCTAACCTTCTTTCCATTAATCAATTTTGCATTGATAATAACTGTTTCTTTATTCTTACTGAATCTCATTTCTTTGTGAATGACACAATGATGGGCGAGACACTACTTGAAGGCAAGAGTGAATGTGGTCTCTATCAATTTTCCATGCAGTCGATTTCTCCCAATAAGCCACATGCCTTAAATGTAATTGCCGGAATAAATGCACCTCTTTCAATTTGGCACTCTAAATTAGGCCATGCATCTATTTCTATTATATCTCAAGTACTGAATAAATATGCATTACCTATTCACGGTTCCTTATGCCAAATGGAATTTTGTAATGCTTGTCCCTTCGAGAAAGAAAAGCAACCTCCTTTTTCCATACTCAAATAGAATTTATGAATTTCCATTACAATTAATTCACTCTGATATTTGGTCTTGTTCTACTAACTCATTTGGTGGGTGCAAATACTATGTGTTATTTATTGATGACTACTCAAAATTCTCTTGGCTATATTCCCTTTAATGCAAATCCGATGTTTATGCTTGCTTTGTGAAATTTAAAACCTTTGTCGAGAACCAATTTTCTTGCAAAATAAAACAATTTCAATCTGATGGAGGCGGGGAATATAACTTTCATCAATTTAAATCCTATCTCAGAAATAATAGCATCCTCCATAGAATCACTTCACCACAACAAAATGGGATATCTGAATGTAAACGTTGACATGTTGTCGACATGAGATTATGTCTCCTAGTCCTAGCCAAATCCTACTTACCTTCCATATTTTGGGTAGATGTCTTTCTCACCTCTACTTTCCTCATCAATCGAATCCCTACCCCTCAACTCTAGAAAATCAAAGTCCCTACCTCAAACTCTGTGGCAAAAATCCCGACTATACATTCCTTCATACCTTTGGATGTGCATTCTTCCCTTTCCTCCAACCATACAACCGCACAAATTAATATTTCAGTTTAAAAGATGCATATTTCTTAGCTATAGTTTGAACTATCTTGGGTATAGATGCATGGATCTCATGACCACCCGAGGTAGGGACCATGGTGTCTTTCTCAAGTATGCAACCACTTGAGCCATTGCCCGTGGTGTCTTTCTCAGGTATGCTTCTTTCCTCTCCTTCATTTGATATATCGACATTTCATCATAGTTTCCCCTCCTTCCCTTCCTCGACAATGCTTACAAACATCTCACCCATACATAATTCCTCTCCACTCATGCATATACTCGAACCTCACCTTTCGCACAACTCAAACAATGAAATTCTACCCGGATCACCTATACTCATACACCTGAAACCACCCTCTCGGACCAACCCATGCATACACCAAACACTCTTTATCTCGATCACTTAAACTATGTGCTAGAACCATCTCCAAACATCACGTCCCTTCCTTCTCATCCTATGATCACCCGCTCCCAAACCAGTTCATTAAAACCACGCACCTTCCATAACTACCATCTCTACTCCACCAAATATCCCTTTCATGCATTATCTAATGTAGCTTTACCTATTGAACCTCATTCTTATCGACAAACTATTTTCTTACCTGAATGATGTGTTACTATGAAGGAAGAATATGATGCTCTTATGGCTAATAATATATGGACACTATGTTCGAGACCTAAACACCACAATATTATCGGCAACAAATGAACTATAAGACCAAGCAAACTTCCACAGGTGAAGTTGACCATCTCAAGGCTCGGTTAGTGGCATTGAGATATAACCAAGAGGAAATGGTTGATTTCACAGAAATATTTAATCCTGTGATTAAATCAACCACCATCCATGTCATTCTTTCTCTTTCCGTACAATTTGATTGGCCTATCACTCAACTCGATGTATCTAATACCTTTCTTCATGGAATTCTTGCAAGGAGGTATTCATGGAACAATAGAAGGGTTTTATTGATCTCACTCATCCAAACTACATGTGCAAACTTAAGAAGTCACTCTATGGCCTAAAACAGGCACCAAGGGCATGGTTCATGCATCTTTCCACTATCCTCCTTGAGATCAGCTTTGAATCATCCTCGATTGACACATCCTTATTTGTATATCATGCAGGAAATTATCACATTTTCATTCTTATCTATGTTGATGATATACTTGTAACAGGAACCGAATTTTCCATGATTCAATCACTTATTACAAAGTTGCAAACCGAATTCAAGTCGAAGAATCTTGGCAACATTGGCTATTTCTTAGGCATTCAAGCCAGCAAAGATACCAGTGGACTCCATCTTTGGCAGTTCAAGTATGTCTCAAACTTATTGCATCGCACCAAAATGGCTGGTGCCAAATCTGCTCCCTTTATGCACCATGGGCCAAAAGCTATCCTCTCATGTAGGCAGAGCCACTTACTTTCGCACAAATAATTGAATATCGTCAAACCATCGATGCCCTTCAGTATTGTACATTGACTAGGCCGGACATTGCCTCATTCGTCAATTAATTGTGTCAACACATGCACAATCCCAACTCTTCCCATTGGTCTATAACAAAATAAGTCCTCCAGTACCTCACGAGCATCATTGATGTTCGCTTATGGTATCCAAAATGGACATATAATCTCCAAGCCTTTTGTGACTCGGATTGGGCTGGCGATCTGGATGATCGTCATTCCATTACAGGCTATGCCATTTTTCTTGGCTCCTCACTCGTGTCCTGATCTGGAAAAAAACAATTCGTGGTTGCTCGATCAAGTATCGAAGCTCAGTACCGAGCATTATTTATGGCCACAGTTGAACTCCATTGATCTGCATGCTTTTCCAACAGCTACATATTACTATTCCCATAGCTCTTACACTTTGGTTTGATAATAATAGAGCTATTGCACTTGCATCAAACACGGTGTTCCATATTAGAACAAAATACATTGGAGTCAACTTCCATTTCATTCGGGAAAAGATAGCAAACAAGGACATATCCATACACTTCCTTGGCTCCTCGGATCAACTAGCTGATTTGTTCACCAAAAGGTCTCAGTTTCGAACACGTTCACATGCTCCGTACCAAGTTAACGGTGCTCCCTCTCCCCAATAGCTTGTAGGGGAATGTTAGAGAAGAATGTGAAGAATCTCAACAACTCGATGATCAAGCATCATCTCGACAGCTTGGATTTCTTGCACCAATAAGATCTCGACTTGGATCCCCTACACCAACAAGATCTTGGTAGGTGACAGCCTCAACAAAGTGATCTTCCAAGATCTCCTCATTTGTAGTGTAACAAATTAGGTTATATTTTGCATTTCAATTTCAAATTTAAATCACACGATGTACACTTTATTTATGGCCATCAATACATTTGGCTATGAACATAGCAAGCCATCCTTAATTTCATCCTTGTTTTTCCTACTTTTACAAATACTTCTTATAACCGTTAACTAATCCCCAAATTCTAGTAAAATTATTTATCCTGAACCTAAAAATAATGCAAAGCGCAATGCAAAAGCTCATCAAATTCAATCTACTCGGTCTCGGTTTCTATTAATTTTTGGAAAATACTATTTAAACTTTTCAATGTTTTTAGTCAAAGTTAGTACTATTTAGATAATAAGTGAGTATTATCTCTTAATAAAATAGAACACCTTAGAAACGGTCGGGCTTATAATAGCCCAAGAGCAGCCCACTACTAAATAATTGACACCTAGATTTTCATCACAACTATCTTGTGGTTGCACTACATCTGATTATTATGTATTTTGGAAACAAGTAACCCCTTTTACACAGAGGCTCTCGCACCCTTCGCACCCCTTCTCTGCCCCTTCGCATGACTAGAGCTCGCACCTCCCACGGTACCCACCTTGCATGACACCCACCTCTCGCATGGCACGAAGATACGAAATATGACTTGTGAAGTACTTTGGATTGTAGAATGGTCTTTCTACTTCATTCTTTTAGATTTCAATTTCTTCTCGACAATGATAACACTTTCTTAGATTGTATTGTATAAGAATATATTTGTTATGAAAATCACACAAATTGATTAATTTTTATATGCTTTGTATTAATTACATGCATTAAATAATTAGAAATTTTAATTTCTAAGTAGCTGGGATAGAGGGTTGTCTTCCATCATGGAGTAGTCATCCTTATTTAACTGAAAATCTATTTGCAGTTGTAGATATTTAATATTTTTGTTTTGGACATGTTCTGCTGTTAGTTTTCTTCAATCACAAGGATGTGAACATAAATGAGATGGATGTTAAAGTAGTATTTTATTTTTCCTTGACTTAGTTTGCCCAATTGCATTTTTAGCGCCTAACCTCTCCAACCTAATCTCAACAGTTCCTATGCACAAAATCAAAGAGCCTTTTAGCCACAAAGAGCTAAAGCCAAAAAAAATTGGGAGACGCTATAGTTCGATTGGGCTTACAAACTTTAAAAAATAGCCTTCCAAACATGAGCAACCACGTCAGCTCTTATAGCAAAAATAATTTAGGCTTGGCCACACCGAATAACTGGATAACTATTGTCCATCGAAGCCCTCCTTCAAAGCACTGGAGTTAATTACAGCAAAGATTTCCCCAAGCACTAGAGCTAATCCTTGTCGACCTGTTCCATCGCAAACCTAGTCCGACGCCGACCAAACCCATTTCCTCAAGCACTCGAGCCTCCCTTTAAAGCCCGTTATGACTGACTCCAATGCTCCTGATTGCCTTTAGGTATTTTTTTTGACTAAAATAAATCTATTTGTGGCTCTGGTCAAGTGAACATGAGGCATTGGATGCGAATGAGAAATGAATGGAAATGTTGGACTCATTGTGCATCCAAACTATGACCATGGACTTGATCTTTTGAAATATCTCTCAATTACTCTAATCTTGTTGATAGTCATCTAGAACGAATTAAGTAGCTAAGTTCATGTTTATGCTTGTGATTTTTTTATGCAAAGCTGAACTAGTCTTATAGAAATTTCTGGTAGAGCAATTGGAAAATAATTTAAGGTTTTCAATTTAAATGGTTAGAGGGCATACCAAACGATTTTGATTTCAAAGATGTTCTTTAGCAGTGTTGCATTTTTGAAGGCTGTGAGATCCTGTTTTGCGTAGGGGGATGGTTGTGGAGCTTTGCAAGATGCTGTGAAAGGAGGGGAGGGGGCATTGCGGGCTGTTGCAAAAGGTAGGGGGATGACTTTGCGGATGGGAATGGGAGAAATGAAATTGTAATAGAGATGGGAGGGAAAGGGATGGGGGTTTGTTGATGGAAATCGAAGAAATGAAATTCTTCTAAATCTGTAATAGAGATGGGAATGGGAGGGATGGTGGTTCTGCGAGAAGACAGATCCCATGTAGCATTGGCCCACAATTAGCGTGGTGGAAAGCTTATGTGGTGAGAAATGACTGACAGGATTTTATGTAGGAAAATCTGGTGGGATGTTATGTAGGGAAATTTGGATTAGACCGGATATTAGGATTTGTACAAAAGATTTTATCTTTTTTAGTTTTTAAGATTTAAGGAAAAATTATTGGAATTGGAGTCAGAGAGCTTGTTCAGTCTAACTGATTCAAGAGAGACAGACTTCTAAATTAAAGTGCTGACACACTAGTATTATTGTCATGTTTGGGAATTGAATACAAAAATAATCAAGCTTACCCATAGTTGATTCACTTGATAGTTTTCATTTTTTATATTTGATGAGAGCTTTACTAGAGCTTAAAGATGGAAGAGCTGGGCATGGACCAAGACAAAATGAGGGTCAGAAAGCTGAAAGCTTGAGTGCATAGAATGATTTTTGTGTGGTAAAACTTATCTCTTATTATATTTATTCTTACATGGCAACAAGAGGGTTGCTCGTGAGAGTTTCTTAGCCCGACGGCCCCGACCATGGCAAAGCTGCTCACTTAATAAAATTGACTTTTTTAATAATTAAGGATATTAAAAAATTGTTTTAGAACAAAAATAGAGAAAAAGAATATATTAAAGACACGCTAGTCGGGCTCCTTACTTTTAACCGTCGGAATTAATGACTATTGCGGGGCAACGTGGGATCTGCATGTACCACAAATCGGCCTCATGCTAAACGTAAAATGATAAACCCACAGATGTCTGAACTGCGTGCTACCTACGCTCCACATTTCTTTTCTCAACCATTACATAATAATTATAATTATAACATAAACTTCATTGAGTATAATTTACAAAGATAATGCAAAATTTATTAAAAATATTTGAACTAAAGGAAAGAAATTGAACAGAATACTCGATCAATTTCTCATGTTTGTTGTTAGTAAATCAATACTATTGGTAATACAGGAATAATATGTACACAAAATTTTTAATAATTCTATCGCAGCTTATGAGGATTTAAAAAAATAATTATATAACATTTTTTTACATATATATATATATATATATATATATATAAAATAGAAAACCAATTATACGGTGTAAAAAAAACGTAAGATACACACACTGAGGGCAAGTGAGTGGGAAAATAAAAGAGTATATAATTCGAGAACGGATAAGGGTGGGGTGTACACTTGGGTGTCGGTGGTTAGGGAATCTTCCAGGCTAGATACAGCCAGAGCCACCTGTCCTCCAAAATTAACGCGACAGCTCCTAATCACCTTCTTAAATAAAGAAATGAATATTACGCAAATATGAATTATAAACTGCAACGTAATCGTTTTAAAAAACATAAGTAAAATATAGGATTTATATAAAAATTTTAATTTTATTATTAGTGGATTTAAATTTTTTAAAAATAATTATATAATATTTATACATTCCACAATTATATATAATATTACTATATTTAATAAAAATAAACTAATTATTTAATTTTTATTATTCTTTTATTTATCTTATGATATGATATTAGATATTGAAAATTATTTATTCTATTTTATTTTAAATTTATTATTTGATATCACATAATAAAATAACAAGAAAATAATATAAAAATAAATTATAAATAATTTTTTATTAAATAATATTTATAGTTATGAAATATATCGAACATTTAGAGAAAACTAATAAACATGTCATTCGTATAAAGAGATTAAATTTAAAATAATATGTAACACTTTAATAATTATAATTATATCTAATATTACCCTTTAATTACATACGAATACAGCATAATGTAGAGACTAGAGAGTACTTTGCCTTCCTATATTCAGTGGTCTACATATAATAATTCTTATGACGAGAATTTCCCTGAATAAAAATTGATAAAATATATTTGAAATAAATATTTCTAGAAATAGATTTTACAAGTACTATAAAAAGGATAGTATTATTCATTCCTATTTGAGATTTTGATTTAAAATTTTAATTTTAATTTTAATTTTATTAATTTTAGTTTTTTTTACGTGATTTTTAAGTAAATATTTTTTAATAATATTGTAATTTTTTTTATATTTTTTAAAAATGTCTTAAAATGTTAAAAAATCATATAAAAAGAATCATGATTTTTAATCTATACACTTGCTTGGAAAATTAGCAGTAGAATGTAAAATAAATGTATCCATACAATTTGTACTTATCTGTTAACAAGTGTTAATTACCACATACTTAGAATATTTTAAAATATTTATAAATAATAATAAAATTGTTTGATTAAAAGTTAAGATATTTATCCATAATTTGTACTTATCTGTTAACAAGTGTTAATTACCACATACTTAGAATATTTATAAATATTTATAAGTAATAATAAAATTATTTGATTAAAAGTTAAGATATTTATTAAGTTTTGAAAAATGAGATAGAAAATATTGATTAAATATATTATAAGGTTAAAAAAAATTAAATATTATTTTCTCATATTACTTTTAGAAAAGAATTGACCCTTTTTTTTTATAAATTTTTTTATCTTTTATTTGATTGTTTGAAAAAATTATATTAATTAGATAACAACTCGATAAAAAAATTAAAACTTAAAATTGAAAAATATTTTATAATTAAGTGATATTTAAAAATAAAATATCTAAAAATATTTGAGAACGCTTGTCTTTTTAAACATGACTTGAGTCTACTCAAAAGTTTTAAGCTACGATTTAGAAATAAAGTATTCTCAAACATATTTAAATATTTATTATTATTATTATTTATTTTATTATTATTTTTTACATGTTTTTATTATTATTTATTATTATTTAATATTTTATTATTATTTATACTTATTTTTTATTATTATTTACAAATACTTACAAATAAAATACTCTCAATATCTAAATGTAATCTATACAAGAAAATTTATTCGATGATGTAATTTAACGTGATCAATTAAAGAATCATGTTATTCAACCTCCTCAATTCTTAAATATCATATTTTTTTAAATATTTTAATATTTTAAATGTTTCTTGAGTTTTTTTAAAATTAATTAAATTCTTCTATTTATCATTTATATATCAAATATTTAATAAAAAATAAAAAAAATTTAAAAAACTATGCTATAGTAGGAAGTTGTGTAGTTTTTTTAGATGAAAATTAAAAATTAATTAAAGTATTATTAAAATATTATTATTTAAAAAAATTATAATAAGAAAAGAAAATGAAATGATGAATTAAGATGAATTTTGTTAGGTTTAGCTCGTTTAAAATTCATTTGAATTAAGAGATAAAATGAGTTAAAATGAATTTAATTTATTTTTTAATATTATTATTATTTTAAAATATTAAAATATTAAATTGAGATTTAAAAAATATATATTAAAATTAAAAAAAACTATATTTTATATAAAAAATAAAAAAAATATGATAATAAAATAAAAATAAATTAAGATAAACTCCATCCAATCTCTATAATTTAAATAAGGTCTAAGGGACTGTTTGTTTTAGAGAGTAAATTCAACTCATCTCATCTCATCTCATACTTTCAATTCATTTTAATAATTCATTTTAAATTTTAATTCATTTCAATTATTTATTTTTTTATTATTTATAATTCATTTCGTCTGTCTTTGAATCCAAACAGGTCCTAAATTTTGTGTGCTGTTCAGTGGTATCTACCTAGACTTTATCCAACTTGTAGGTTTTATGAAAGACACGTGGGATGTACCCAAGCCAATCTTTTTTATTTTTTATCTTTATTGTTTTTATATTTTTGGTTGGTGCTGGTCCTCTGGCAAACTGACAAAAGAATGATCGAACATGTTGCTTTTTGGCGACTATTTTTGGTTTCTTTTGAGGTGGGCAATGCCAGAATCTCCAGAAATCCATTTCAAATTCGGGACTGAAGCAAATGAAATGATAAATTATTACTATATAAGAAAACTTCTTTCCCAAAATCTCTTTCATCTTATTAAGAATAACTTGTAACTTTGATTCGCGACGCATTTTCCAGCCGGACGGAGCCTTCTTCCTCTTCGAACCCCTCATACTTCATTGTGTGTTTTGGGGGTTCGAAGAAGGCTCTGCACTAATATATTTGCCCACCTGCAGAGCTATTTTCCTTCTGGGTATTTCTTTATTTGTGTAAAAAAGAGAATGATCAGATGGGGGATGGCCCCCTGCAATTAGCGGAGCTGTTCGTCAGCTCCATGGTTCATTTGCTCTATGGGTTTTACATATTCAGCACAGCGGTGGCCGGTGATCTCTCCCTGTCTCTGAACGACTGTCTTTTTAAGCCTAATATGAATGTTGAGGTCAAAGAGAACGTGCTCGGCGGGGCGAGCACTAATGCTAAGAGTTTGCCTCCAATTGTGTTAGTCCATGGAATCTTTGGATTTGGCAAAGGGGTATTTACGATTTTATTTGATCTTGTTTATTTTTTCTTTTACCCATAACTCTGTTTGGGTTTGAATTTGTTTGTTTTGTTCTTTTAGAGATTGGGAGGTTTATCATATTTCGCCGGGGCAGAGAAGAAAGACGAAAGGGTTCTGGTGCCTGATTTGGGATCTCTAACCAGCATTTATGATAGGTAAACATGTGTCTTGGAGTTTTAGATTCAGGTTCCTTCATGGCTTATTTTCTTTTACTCTTTTGAGCTATGTATCTAGTCTCAAGAATCGGGTGTTGGTTTCAGGGCTCGAGAATTGTTCTATTATCTGAAAGGCGGGCAGGTCGATTATGGAGAAGAACACAGCAAGGCTTATGGGCACTCGCAGTTTGGACGGGTCTACGAACATGGTTCTAGATTCTTTGCCTTGCATTTAGCTTTCTTTGTTAGTGTTTACCAATTTTAACGTCTAAAATCGTCCACGAAGTTGTCCTTATTCTAACTTATTTGCAGGGCATTACCCTGAATGGGATGCGGATCATCCTATTCACTTTGTGGGACACTCGACTGGAGCACAGGTTGTTCGTGTTTTGCAGCAAATGCTCTACGATAAGGTTTGTTTGAAATTGTATATGCAGACGAAGGGCTACCTTGATACGTCTTTAAATTGAAGTGATCATTATTTTATGTTTCGTGTTGTTTGCAGGCATTCGAGGGGTACGAGAATACTTCAGAGAACTGGGTATTCAGTATTACATCCTTGTCAGGAGCGTTCAATGGGACTACAAGATCCTACTTAGATGGGATGCAGTGAGTTCCTTTTATTACTTGTTCTTTTCTTTTCATTTTCCATATCTTTAGTTCTAACTATAATGATGATGATCTCCAACTTGATGCTAGTTTTTGCAAAATTAGTGTTGTTGAAATGATACCTGCCAGATGAGAAAATGTTATTAATAGCAATTTAATCCTGACTTCATGTCTTATATAATCAGAGGTGTTTGAGCAAACAGAGACCAAACCTTTAGCATAACAACTAAAAACTAGCATGACTGAAATAAAGCTTAATGCTACCCCAAAGTGCGCACATCATGTCCTTTATTTTTTCAATTTTTAAAAAGAAAGAAGTTAAGGAATTCTTCATCCAAGAAAGAAGCAGCATATTCCTGTTCGAACACTAATTGATCATTCTGCTGAAATGCAATATAAGTGGTTCAGTTTGATTATGCGTTTAACTTAGTTTCATTTGTTTTTTGAAGTTTGTTCATAGTTGAAACTCATTGGCTAACTGTCTGTATATATTTTGATCATACTTTCCATTATCCCTGCACTAGTCCGGATGCTTAGCATGTTAATGTTTGAACTTGTACCAGGCCAGAAGATGGAAGAACCTTGAAACCTTTATGTCTGCTACAGTTTTGCCGTGTAGGAGCAATAATATATGATTGGTTTGACATTTCATGGGTGAAGGCATATCACAATTTCGGGTTTGATCACTTCAACATGTCATGGAAGAAAATTGGTGTTTGGGGCCTTTTTGATTGCCTCTTGGGAAATTTGGGCCCATTTGCTTCAGGAGACTGGATCCTCCCGGATCTTACCATTCAAGGATCCATGCAGCTCAACAGCCATCTACATACATTTCCCAACACATACTATTTCAGCTATGCTACAAAGCGTACTAGGAAGATGTTTGGTATCACAGTTCCTTCAAGCATATTTGGCATTCACCCGTTGCTTTTTATACGAGTATTGCAGATGAGCCAATGGCATCATCCGCCAGATGCTTCTCTCCCATATAAAGGCTACAGGTATTGTTTTTTGTGGCATCAACTTCTTAACCAGTACCCTTTACCAATCAGTTGAGGTTTTTATTTTGATATAGCTAATTGCAGTTTTGAAAGCATTTTGTACTTGCATTATAGAATTTGTATCTCTGTTGATATCTTGATATCTTACTAAGTAAGATGCTTAAATATCATGTATTTATATCTTTTTCTGTAATTATCGTGAAATAGTACTCTAGTAAAATTCTTGGGGATGTCTAATTTGTTTCTCTAACCAAGGCACCCTCATGTCAATGCATCTTCAGGGACGAGGATTGGCAGGACAATGATGGGGCACTCAATTCCATATCCATGACTCACCCTCGTCTTCCAATTGAACATCCAAGTCAATTTGTCGAAAATGATTCAACATGCCAACCATTGCAACCAGGCATCTGGTATGTCATACTTTGTTGTAAATTGTTAACCTAACAAAGTTACTAACAAAATCTCATTTCCTGTTTGGAGTCTTTGGCCCATAGAGCTTGCTTTTTGTAAATTCTTTTTGATTGTGATTGTTTGTCATTTACACCAATAGCTATGAATAAATGGTCATTTTAATATACAAATTTATCAACATAGGCTTCAAATTTGATTGGAATTCCAAAGTATCTGATATTCTGCTTCAGGTTTTAGCCAATTCTTACTGTATCAAATTTTACTAATAGTATATACGAAGTAGGACGATTTTCTATTGTAAGAAATACAGTTGAGAGGATTCATTAGATTGGTACTATGCCTGCTTAGACAAGATGGCTTAACTGGACAACCGGAGTTAACTTATTGACTCACTGGGTGATCCAGAAACTGCTAGTCATCTAATTATTGCAAATAATGTTCTTATGGGGGACACATTACAAACCATCATTCAAGTTAAATAAATTATCCTCAGAATCAGACCCACTTGTACCATTCAATGGAAATCTCAGTTGTAATTGTAGTCTTACATAATAATGCTAAGAAAATGAACAAAACATCAAATTGCAGGTCCATAGTTCAATTACATATCAATTTTCAAAATATTGAAATTTTAAAACTCTTAATGAAAAAATTCCAAACTTGCTATGGTTTTCTGCCTTCGTTTCATGTGGTCATTTCATCTTAGTTTGGAGAATTCTTATTTGAGCTTGATCAAATATGGCATTTGATAAATCCAGGTACTACAAGATCGTGGAAGCCGATCATATATTGTTCATTGTAAATCGGGAGAGGGCAGGGGTTCAATTTGATCTGCTTTATGACATCATTTTTGAACGCTGCAGAAAGCATGTATTTAGGAAGACTCCTCCAATGTTACCAAACGAAGCACAACAATTACCCACTTTATTTTTATCTCAATGATATACCTTTGCTGTTCTTTGTTTCGCTGCTGTAAAATGTAAATTGTTTTTTGTACTTCACTTTCTTCCCCCTTCCTAAATTTACCAACTTGTCTTTGTAGCTTCACAGGGAGAGAAATCAGAGGCACAGTAAGATTATACACATTAGAACAGACTTTGGTCCTGTCAGCATAGTGATAATAATAATATTAAAAAATAATATTATAATAATATTTTATTCAACTTTCAACTCTTATTATCTAAACTACAACTTTATTGCTTGTGACATTTTACTTTACTGTCTGGTAGGACTTCATTTCTTGTTTCAAGTGAAATGAAGTACTAAGATGGTATTTTGGAAGATTGATATTAATTTTGGGATTTTTTGGCATTTAGAATTTAGATTAATCATAATGGAGTAGTTGATTTGTAACAGTGAGTTGTACGTATCATTGAAAACTCAAAAGTCTGAGTATATGGTTGTGATATGATTTTGAGTAACAAGGAATAACTCTCCGACTCATCTGGAAACAGGGCGTTACATGCAAGGTATGGTTGAACAATCATCCCCATATAAAGAAGATCTTGCTTAAGATTTCACTTCTTTAGTGATTAATCCAATCACCATTTTTAACAAAAAAAAATTGTGTGGTAGCATTGGTGATTCGAAGATATTCGAATGATCATTCCTAGAAAAAGAAGGATGAAAATTGGATGATTGATATCAAATCAGCAGGTGGTGAACACATGAGATATTGTAGCAGTAATGATGGATGAGAATGTAAGTAGATTTTTTGAGTAGGAACTAGAGGAAGCGATTAGGATTCAAGAGGTTGCATACCATGGTCAAAAATGCCATAACGAGAGAGATATATTGTGATGGGAATTGGCTCAACTCAAAGTCTTCCAAGCAGCACTCTATGTTCTCATGAAAAGTTTGAAGGATTATCTTACCAGAGTCAAAAACATGATATATATATATATATAAAGTGTGTGTACATAGAATTAATAAGTCAAGTAATGGTTGAATATTTACAAAAGGAAAGAATATTTGCAACCAAAATGGAAAGAACTAAAACGTTGTCAACTGTGCTATATGTGCTATCTAAGGATTGCTGCTAGGAATTCACTACAAGATATGCATGCCTTAATTTGAGTTTTCTTGATTTATGAAACTTGCTTGACTTAATCTAACATCCCCCGCAAATGCACGCGGGCAGGGGGCTTGTCTCACAAAAAATAAAAACAAAAGGAGGAGAGTCCTTTGGTAAGAAGGTATGTCAACTAGTCAACAACGGAAATAAAATAAAAATTAATGAATATCAACTTCAATATTCTCTCGAATGAAATGAATATCAACTTCAATATGCTTTGTACAAGAGTGGGAAATTGGATAAGAGGCTAAAGAAATAATGCCAAGATTATCACAATGAATAATAGAAGGAAAAACTAAGAAAATGGAAAAGTCCTTGAGGACTATCTGAATCCAATAAACTTCAGAAACAGTCATGGCAAAAACACGATATTCAACCTCCATACTTGACTGGGAAACAATGGATTGCTTCTTGGCATATCAAGAGACCAAGCAAGGATCCAACAAAATACCATTAGATTGGGATTATTCGGATCACCTGCCCAATCCGAATCACTAAAAGCTTGTAAGTAAAGAGAACCTCGATTATAATACAATCCGTGATCAATAGTTCCCTTTAAATAGTGTAAGACAAACTTGGCAAAGAACCAATGTGTAGTGGTTGGAGAATGGAGATACTGGCACAGTTCATTGACTGAGTAGGAGATCTTAGGCCAAGTAAGTGTGCAGTATTGAAGAGCCCTTACAATTTGCCGATATTCAGTGATATCAGGGAGAGGTTCACCATAATGAGAGGAAAGTTTGTTGAGGGCTTGACTCCGATCATTTTAGCACGATGCAACACATCAAGATGTACTTGCTTTGACGGAGATGAAGACCATGAGAATCTCGAGCTACTTGAATGCCAAGATGAGAAGAAAAAAAAAAGCAAGGGGATCAAGATCCTTTAAGGCAAACTCTATTCGAAGCTTAGTAATTAAAAAAGAAATTAAAGCATCACTAGAACCTGTGATTAGTATATCACCAACATATATTAAAATGTAAATGATAATAACACCTTGGTGAAAAGTGAAAAGAGAGTAATAAACTAGAGAACCAATACACCCAAGATCGACAAGAGACTGAGAAGGCTGTTTAAACCATGCTCTTTGAGCTCGTTTAAGGCTATAGAGAGCCTCACTGAGCTTGCACACATAATCAAGAAAGGGAGATCAACATAGCATAGCTACATGGCTATTCAATATAGACTTCCTGTGACACCCCCAACCTTCACGTATGAAAATATGAAAATCGAGGCATCGGGATGATGACAACACAGATCTCACACATCCTAATAAAAAGTACCAAGTGTGTATACAAGTAATATATATAAAATAAAAGATGCAGCGATTAAGTGAAGTTGATCCCTAAGTACCATAATTTTAAAATATTACAAGATAGTTTAACACAAATTCTCTCACAGAAGAATTAATACAGTCATTCCATAGTCAAAACATCAAAATACATAATCATCAAAAGTGAGAAAATATTTTCCGAGATAACAAATTATACCAAATCACTTCAATAGCGGAGCCGTCTTTTTAGGCTCAGCCTTCTCATCATCTGCATCAAAATCTAAGATACCAAGAACGATACCGCAGGTAAGTAATGATCCAAACAAACTACAAGATCCAAAAACATTCATGCAATAATAAAATGCATGAATATGGTACCATATGCATGAGGCTCAAAAATCATCCTTTCCAAAAAATGAATAGTTTTCCACACACGTCAAAATCTCATTTTGGCACAAAATAAAACCAATAAAAACAACCACCATTTTTCAGAAATGATGCACATAAATCCATTTATCAAAACTCATCATTTTCTCAGAAACCCACACATCCATTTAACACTATATGCGGGAATCGCATGCATGACTCTACCATCAAGAAGCTTGACCGAACTCTAAGGGTTTCTTAGTCTCACTACTCATTTGTCAACACCCACACTAAAATTAAATCTTACTTTAGTATTTAACTCTTAATCACTCATGAACTCAAATTACCATCATGCTCACACTCATAAGTTGATCCTCTAAAATATTTATTTATTTGCTTCTAGAACTACTATGGTCGAATTTCATCAACCCTCAACGATAATATTTCTATCATCCTAGAACATGTATGATCAAGTCTAACCTTAACTGAAATCATCAAGGCATACTAGTATTATTTACTCTTCACATAATCATTAAACTCCATCAACTCCATCTTAGGTTAAAATCTCGGATACAATCTCAATAAACCATAATGAAACATAGCTTATTCATTCAACAAATGTGCTAAACAATCAAATGGAATAACCAATGAAATATCTATACAAATAACACTAAATTTAATTAAAGGAGTACTTACAATACAAGCTTCGCTAGCATATACAGATACACAAGCGCATATATTATAACTATGAAATGTGAGACATGATTTATGCATGATATTAATGCATGACTTAAACTTGCTTTGTACATGACTTACATCATGTTTCTTCATAAAAGACATTCTTGTTTTTCATAAAAAAAAGACTTTCATGTTGTTTTGATTTTTCGTTGACACATATTCAAAACTTATCATGAACTTAAAAACTTTCAGGAATTATTTATGTCTTTTCTTATTATTCATAACTTCATGTGTCATTCTTCTTATTTATATCTTTTTTTAGACTAGCTTTTCTTATCATACTTGTCATATTGGATATATCACAGCTCCCTTATGCACTGTGTGTTCCCTACTGGTTACCGCATAACACCGATGTGAATACGTCATAATCATAATTATAATCATTACGGTACACTTTACGGTCTTTGGCACCCACTAGTGTTAGGTGCGACCACGCTCTGTGAACCTTTAAAAATGAATCATTTGTGGCTCGTCGATTGTTCTTCATCGACCCAGGGGTTACCACTTCATTCTTAAGCACTCCATAGTGGCCAGAGGAGTTTCACTGGGATAATACCCTGTCCCAGCCTTTGGAGTTCTTATGAAAATTTTTTTTTCTTATTTTCTTTTGAAAAATATAATGATCCAAAGAACATATAACTTATCACTTAAGTAAGCATGCATGTGACATGTGACTTTCATACAAAGCATGTAATTTATGAAACATATGAAACATGCATCTCCAATTCATATCTTGGTCATGTCACAATATGCAACCTTAACTATAATTCAAAAACATCGTATTCACTCAAATCAAAAGGGTAACAACTAAAGTAACCCTATCCCACAAGGGTAAAGCCAAGACATATGTAGGGTCCCAAATCCTAATTTATGCATTTCTTAATGTGTAAACATAGGTATTTCTCATAAAATCGTCTTTATTTAAAAACCAATAGAATAGCTTATAACATTATAACTCAAAAAGGTTATAGCCGAATTACTCAAAGGGTTCCAAATTTAGTATCTCATTCTCTTTTCTTCTATCAATCCATACATACCTCTATAGAAATAAATAAATCAATTATCAAACTATTAAAGAGCTTAGTTATACCTTAGGAATTCCTTAGACCTATCAGTCACTTGTTAACTTCCAAAGCAAGAACTAAGTTTTTACCTATAGCCTTTAACTCTTAAACCACTCAAAGTACTAAATCAATGTCATATCTTTATTCCAGAGATGAATACTTAAAATATTTCTTTTAAAACTCCTTAGGGCCAAATTACATCCACCCTTAAAGATAATACTTCAACATCTATCTCTTAGAAAATAATTAAATCTACCATCCAACCAAAACTCATGCTTTGTTAATGCAAAAATATATTTAAATCTCAAAATTTATTTGAAAAATACTTACTACTCGCTCAATCTAAATTTTCGAATATAGAAAACTGCCCAGAAAGCAATCACGTGCCTCCACCAGCGAGTATGCTGCAATCGTAGCGCCCAACGCACCGCCGAAAATAAAACATCATAAATAAAACAAAACAAAACATATCATTAACAATTTAAGTAAAACAATTAATGCTAATAAATCGACATATATAAAATAACTCTGAGATTAATCATAAATATTATAAACAACATAATTTAAATATTTATAATGTAAATAAATAAATTAATCAATTAAAACAAGAAAAAAATGCTTACTGAAAATATCATAAGCGATGTAAAACGGTGATCTTACCGTGAGAAAATACCCAATAAAACACCACTAAAATTTTTGAATTACAAAGGAGTTTTGAAAAGGAGAAACTCTAGTTGAAGAGAGGAAGAAGAACTGAACAAAAACAAGCTAAATGTTCGGATTTATAGATGAGATAAAGGACTTCGGATCCGTTTCTAGCAAAGGATGTCGGCGCCTTTTATAGGCTTGAAATTGAACAATAGAGGGTGGAAATGAGCGGGGAAAACTCACGTGACTTACATAACAACTAAATCAAGAAAAGAAAGTTGAAAAAGGAAGAGAAGTGCTCAACTTTTCGGGTGAAAATAGGGGCAAAAACAGAGCTGTAATGCATGGTTTCAGACCATTTATCTGGGCACATGAGGCATCAATCGGGACTAAAATCATAGGGGAAATATTCATCAGTGTCCTATGCAATAGAAAGAGCAACGCGTGGTTGCTAAACAGGAAATGAAATCTAAAATCAAGAGCTGGAAGTCACGGGTACGTAGCAACGAAAACAGAGGAGAAAAGAAAAGAAAAGAAAGAAGAAATGGGGAAGGAAGTTGACGTCGGGCGTAGAAGGGGCTGAAATTATACCATGTTCTAACTTAAACGGCTGCATTTTTACAAAAAGGAGGGGCAGATTTCAAAGGTCATGGGCTGGGCTAAAAGAATTACAAGGGCTAGGCTTACTAAATGTAATCACATTAATATATATATATATATATATATAAATAAACCGTACACACAACAAATATATATATATATATATACCTTTATGGGCCATCCGTAAATACAACCAAAATAATATAAAACAAAATAAAACACATTAAATTACATTAAAATAATTTACAACACTTTAATTTAATCACCATCATAACCATCATAATAAAATAATGAGATTAAATTCTAGCATTAAATTAAATGCATCAAAATAATTTAATAAGAGAATAAATTAGCTTACAATTAATTAGAAAATAACTTCTTAAATGAAACTGAAATATTCTAAATATTTAATCACAAGCACAATAAATAATATTAATATCAACCAACTCAATCACCCAATATTTATGTTCACAAAAATACATATTTAATATTAAAATATTAAAATACAAAAGAAGTAAAAATTACGGGTTCTCACACTTCCTCATCAATGGTCCCATGTAAAAATGCATTGAAAACACCCAATTCATGAATGGTCCAACTAAAGTAAACGACGATAACCAAATCAAGTCGAAGAGTGGCAGATTTGATAACAAGGCTAAAAGTCTCCAAGGAATCAATGTCGGCAACTTATTCAAGATCCTTGGCTACAAATCGAGCCTTTGGACGATCAAGAGACTCATTCTCATTTTTTTTTTTTAGTTTTGTACACCCATTTAGTATCAATAATATTCTGGTTAGTGGGAGGTGGACAAAAAGTACAGATATTATTTTCACCAATGCATCATATTCTTGGTCTATGGTATTTCTACGCTCATCTGAAGTTACAACTTGAGAAAAGTTTTGGGGTCAGGTAAGGAAGTGGTTGTATTATGGGCAATAATCGAATGCTTTGTTGAGTAAAAGGAAGTATAATCAGGGAAAGATTTGGCGTCTATAGAGCCGGTTTGAAAAGAGTGGTCATGCATGTAGGGGAAGGAATGTCAGGTACAAAAAGTCTGGAAGGATAGAGAATCTCGAGATTGATGGAAGAGTTTGATTGAGGGGAGATTGTATCTGAAGATGGAAGGATGTGAGAGGATGTTTTAGTGAGGGGAGAGATTATAGAAAATTGGTGAGTTAATGGAAATTGAGAGGAGTTATTATTTGAAGGAATAGGTAGAGAGGAATTGGTGGAGAGTGAGGGATTTTCGGTGGCTTGATTTGCAGTGGAGGGATTTATGGGTGAGTGATTTTCGGTGGAGGGGTTTAAGGGTGAGGTATGACTAGGTGAATTATTGGTGTGGGATTTGGGTGAGTGATTTCAATGAGGTATTAGCTTGAAAGAGGAATGTATGGTTGAGAGATGAAAGGAGGAATTACTGTAATTGGATATGGAATTGTGCCAGCCAAATGTAAGGATGGTAGAAACAGAGTTTGAATTATAGTAAAATAAAGAGGATCATGTTGGATTGACCTAGAGGGTTGAGAGACGTCCACATTTCTCTTTGCAAGAAATAAATGCTCATCAAATACCACATGTTGTGACAATATTTTTTTTTTTTACTTTTTAATATTGATCCAAGACAACGATATTACTTATGGTTGGATGAATAATCAAAAAAGATACATTGTTTGCTTCTAAAGGCAAGTTTATTGGCGGCATAGGGTCTTAACAAAGAATAGCATGCACACCTAAATGTCCTATTTTAGGAATAATCCGACAGTTTTTTAAAGAACTTACTGTAGGGTGAATCAAAGTTTAGAGTTGGGGTATGAAGATGGTTGATAAGATGAATAGCAGTGGAGAAAGCATCAACCCAAAAAGAGGAAAGAAGATTAGAATGAGCTAGAAGAAAGAGGTCAATCTCCATGATATGTTGCTGTTTATGCTCAATAATACCATTTTATTGTGATGTATAACAAAAAGTCAACCAATGGTGAATCTCATTTGAATTTAAAAAAGATGTAAATTGATTGGATGTGAATTCATTGCCATTATAAAATTGAAATTTTTTAAACTTGCACGGGTATAAATTTTTAACCAAAAGCTTGAATTCAAAAAAGCAAGAATAAACAACTTATTTATGAGAAATAAGATACAACCATTTAAATTAAGAGTAGTTGTCAATAAAAATTACATAATAAATACAAGCACCTTGAGATAAAATTGGTGACAGCTGTATATCAGAATGAATCATTTTAAAGGAACTAGAGACACCTTATTAGAATCATTAATAGGAAATTTTTTCTTTGCTTTTCCTAACTGGCAGGAAAAACAAAGATATTCTTGAGAGGCCGACCCTTGAAGAGGAAGTTTGAATGAATCTATGAGTTGAAAGATGTCCTAGTCTTACATGCCAAACATTTAAGGAAGTTATAACACCAAACTGAGCTACTTGTGCGTAACACATTTTTATGGTATTGTTGTTGAAATGCATAGGATATAAGCCCTCTTTACTCGGACATTCCAACAGGGTGCTTCCCGTTTTGTTGCCCTTGACGAAGAAATAGGAATCCGTTAGAATAAAAAGGCTATCATTTCAACATAAAGTTGGTTTATGGAAAGAAGGTTGGTCATGGCATCGAAAAAATGTAAAACAAAGTTAAAAAGTACATTTGTTTGTGAAGTGTTTAAATAAAAGGAACCTGTGTTTTGGATTGTAAGACCATTACCATTACTCATAGCTACCATTTTAGTGCCACTATAACTCTCTTGAAGAGTGAAATCTGCTAAGTCATTCGTGAAATGTTGATTGGCTCCATTGTTGTTCATGGAGTGCATTGTTATGTGCCATCATAGCAGCAATTTGAGAAAGAGGATGTCTCCCTTGATAGGTGTAATCCATCTTGTAGTAGCAGTCCAAGGCATTATAGAGTTTAGGAGAATATTGACTGGAAGTGCCATTAGAGTTTGGCTGTTGTAGTAAGAACCCAAGGTTTCTAGGCTTTGGCTATGAAGTCCTCAGAGGAAATTGATTCTAGTTAAGAGGGAAGTTTTTGTTGTTTTTTGGCTTCCTTAGACCATTCTTAATTTGCAGGCTGCGGCTATAGAAAGTTTCTACTGCTCCATAGGTCAATGATGACAAGTTTGATTCTCAAGAAGAGCCTTATAAGACGGAAACTCTAATTGAAAATATTCCATGCTCATCATATTATTTGGTAGAGCAAAAGGACAAGAGATGGTAAAGGGATTAAAGGAAGGATTGAGACTTCCTATAATGTAGCTAATTAAACTCTCTTCACCAATAGGCTATCCAACAATAACTAGTTGATCTGCACTCGTCTTGGTGAATTTCAAGAATTCAGTCCAACTTTGTTTTCTTTGATGCAAGTTTTGTAAAATATGCTTCAAATGGTTGACTCGATAATGAGCATGAGATGCGTATTTGTTTGCCAAAGTGTTTGACATTTGTTTTGCCTAGTTTAAACCATACATAGGTGGTAAGACTTGATCAGCAAGTGTGGAGTTGGTTAATCCAAAAAAAGAACACGTCCTCTTATTTTGGAGTAAGAGGCAGAATTAATTTTAGATGATAGTTTGTCGTGAGTGTCAAGCACAAGTTTCTCTGGACATGATTAAGATCCATCCAAGAGGTCCAAGAGATCATAGCTTCTCAATGCTGGTAAAAATTGAGAGGTCCAATTTAAATAATTTTCACTATTCATTTCACCGAAATGAGTTGAGCTATATTTGCTGGTTTGAAAACAACTAAAGTGGTTGTGACATCCCCAATATATATTTGGATTTAAATGTAAACTGAAGCGTCATGAAAGATAGCACCAGACTACATACTCCCGTACGTGTCAAAAATTTTATGCATGCACCTAATTTTACTATTATAAGCGATGCATATTACAACGGAATAGAGTTTACCTCCGTAGTTTTGCAAAGAGATCTAATTCTTGCATAAATCAATCACATGACAGAAGTAAAAATTATAACCTTCATAACTTCATATTTATAATAATATATTGTATCAAATATTTACATAACCCAGTTAGTTTCTTATAACATATCCAACTGCCGTCTGGTGAACTTGCTATTCCACTTGATCACGTACGTGAGAGATAATTCCATCAGAAGAGGAGTATTCTGTAGGACCCTCAGGGTACCTTAAAATCTCCTGTGATGTATAGGTATCATGACAGTTTACCTATTTTTGCAACAACGTCTATCGTTCCATAAGGAAGGATAGATAAAAACTAGAAGCATAAGATTTTCAAGAAATCTCAGTAAGTACACAAATAGCGTAATAAAGACATTATCGATACTTATAAATAAAATGAAATGACAGATATCATGATAAATTAACATAGCACATAACTCATGAATGCCTTATGCATATCTTATACATGACTTATGTACATTTTTCACATAGACTTACACATTTTCATGAAAAACTTAAATGTACATAGGTACAAAACTTTTTGTGACATGTAACGATTTTTCTTAAAATTCTTATCTTATTCATATATTTTCTTAATTTGCTTAAACATATGACTTTATGCATGACTCATGCTTGACATATGCACCCCTTCAAAACTTACATGTTTTTATAAGAACATTTTTCATGGAAATGGGTGCCAACCTTTTCGTAACGTAATAAAATCTTTTTCTTGAAACTTTTGTTATTTCATATTTTCATTTTTCACTATTATTATCTGTGGTTGGACCATATCCATTATTATTACTCGTGATTGGGCCATATTATTATTTCTGAACCTTGACAAGCATTACGTATCGCCATCCCTGTTGGATTTATATTCTTGCCAGTCGCACAGGCGTTACGTATCGACATCTCCATCGTGACAAAAACTTATTATATTCGTATTAGTCATACAGGCATTATGTATCGCCGTCCTTGTTATGGCATACAAATTCTTATTATAGCGGGCGTTATGTATCACCGTCCCCGTTATGACATATACATTCTTATTGTATCGCCATCCCCGCTAGTCAAGTCAGTCACACGGACATTACGTATTGCCGTCTCCGATTTGATATGACTTTTTATTATTCGACAGGCATTACGTATCGCTGTCCCTGTCAGCACATTAGTCATTCGGGCGTTACATATCGTCATCCCCGTCGTGATGTAACTAACTTTTTAATTTCTCTTATTCTTATTTGTTCCTTTCTTATTCTTGTGAATTTTCTTATTTTCTTAAAAATGTATGCTATGCCCCCTTGATGTAAAACTGTCTATGCCTTTTGACGTAAAAACTTGTGACGTAATGAGACCTGCATATACTTTTAGACATTTGCATGTATGCTTTATGCTTACATGGGTCTCGTGGCATGTAAAACATGTTTGATTAATGCATGACATAAACAAATCACACCACATATCCCATACCAAATAAAAAGTTATTAAATCACTAAAAAGAAACGGAAACAAACCCATTTGCATAAATTACATTTGTGGCCGAAACCCCTAAGTATATTTTTGAATTCTTTCCTTTTATTTCTTTGATAAAACTTCCTTCTTATTTTATATTTTAAAATATAGTCAACATTTATATGTTTCGATGCAACAACAAGATATTATTTGTAACAAGTAGTTTTGTTGGTTGGTTAATTGGTCATATTTTATTCATGAAATGGGTTGGATTGGTATTAGTCTGGATACAGCAAAATGATTCTATTAGATTTAATGTACTTATTAGATCTAATATGGCTCGAATCTTTAGTATTCTCTTATTTATTACCTGTGTCTACTATTTAGGCAGAGTACCGTCACCCATTATTACTAAGAAACTGAAAGAAACCTCAGAAACGGAAGAAAGGGGGGAAAGCGAGGAAGAAACAGATGTAGAAATAGAAACAACCCCCGAAACAAAGGGGACTAAACAGGAACAAGAGGAATCCACTGAAGAAGATCCTTCTCCTTCTCTATGGTAGAATCAGTCGGGGGTCTGAGAGGCGGCAGTTTACCTTGTGATGGAACTCTCAAAATCGAAACCCACTTCCTGTGTATTTCTTTGGTAATTTTCAAACAAGCATTTTTATTCCATACTTCTTCCTCATAATTTTTATAAATGAATAAATCTCTATTTTCTATAGAGCTTATATATTATTTTGACATTACCAAATGATTAACATAATAATAGTTCATGTATTAAAACTTAAAATGTTTCAAGAACAATCACTAGGGCCGAACCCCTTTAACATCTATTTTCCACTTCCTTTTGACAGCTAATTCTTATATAATCTTATCTATTCTTCCAACTATATCTTATTAAGATAAATTCTTATTCCTCAATAAGATTTCTCTTAATTTCTCATAATATGTCATAATTCAAAGTTTGCTCATTTCATCTCAACAATTACTAATATTCTTGTGTTCAAGAAAATAATCATTGCTATAAAATTACCATACAAGTAATCCAATATCAAGGTTAGGTTATTTAGTGTACTTACCAATTTCTCCTAAGCTTCTAGCTTGCATTTGAACTTAGCTCTAATAACTTTTCTCACAATGTATCCAAAATGCCATTTCTCAAGGTTTAGGGAATAATTGGTGGATTAACAAAGGGTTAAGGGTTTTCTTTGCTAAGTGGCGTGAGTGTGAGTTGGGAAAAAAATGGAGAAGCCCTATTCTTAGAAGTGGTCGGCCTTAAGTAGCAAAAAGGGTGTTCAGAAAATTTTCTAAAACACTTGGGGTAGCCTTGCTGTGGGTTCCAAGTATCCTACTTTAGTCTTAGCCTAATCATCTCATCTAATCCTAGACTTGGTTGGCAAGAATCCATCCAATGGCTCATCTCATGCCATCTAAGAAATTAACCTTATTATTAGATTATGCAATCTTATCACATGAGTTAGTAAAAAGAATAGATTTAGTCACATGCATGTTTCGACTCCTTCGGAGTCTTAGAATTGGCCGACTACTTTCTAGAGGAAAAATCCTCCTTTTGCCACGTCCCTTCACTTGTCATGATGTCAAGGCACTTGAGAAGATAAATTCAAATTTTGTTCCTGTGCTAAGTCGGTTTCAAAAGCTAAACTGAACTCATTTTCCTAAGTCGGTTACCCTTAAGTCCCTTTCCTTCTTGTTCACTTCATACTCAATTTAGTCCTTGATTCAGCTAGTATCTCTTAAATATCAAAACATTAAAGTTATATATATTCCTCTTATTGTTCTATAAAATTTTGAATAACCTCATTTAGAGATCATATGAGAAAGTTATGTTTAAATTTCTAAAACATGTCATAAGTGGCCGAGAGTAGCAAATCCAGGCACACCATGTGTTTCCTTTTTTGATTTAGCTGCTTGGTTGGCAAGAGAGCTATCCAATAGCTCATCTAGCACCACTTGTTCCTACACTTGGTATGATGCCATATGTGGTGGAAAGATATTTCACAAGAAAGCCCATGCAAAGTTGGTTACTAACTCAAAGTTGGTGGTTACTACACTTAAGTTAGTTCCTTTGACTTCAAGCCCAATTCCGTCTTTGATTAAACCCACATATCTAAATACTCAAAACATAAAAATTATATATATCTTTCTCTTGTTTTCCAAATCATCTTGATTCGTCCCAATCTAAAATCAAATGAAAAAGTTATGATTAAATTACTGAATGATGTTAAATTTGTCGAAATTACCCAATTGCCTTTGTTTATACTAAATTCTTCTATTTGCGTCATTTCACCACTTTAAGCCTAACTTATCAGTATTCTACATAAGAAAAGATTCAAAATAAATATTAAATATATTTTCAAAAAGTTTCCAAAGGTCCATTAAAATAACTCTAAAAGAATTATAATCAAACTAGACATGTAAATTAAAAAGGACAAGTAAAAATTTGGGTTATTATAGTGGCAGTCTTTGAAGAGGCCATTTTTGCGGGATCAAATGTGAGCAATAATTACTTTGATACCAAGAAAGTTTGAAGAAATGGTTTAGCTTAATTATTTTACTAGAACGGAGAAGATGATTTTTATATACATGAAGTACACAAAGAATTACTCAATCAAATAATGACCAAATATTTACAAAAGAAAGAAATAATATTTGCAACTAAAAATGAAAGAAATAAAGTGTTGTCAACTCTATTATATGTGTTGTTCAGGATTGTTGCTAGGAATTCACTACAAGATATATGTACCTTGATTATATTTTGCTTGATTTACGAGACTTGCTTGACTTATGTTAACACTCGTCACTCTCACCAGTGGGCTTAAGCCAGTCAATGTTGTGTCTTCTACCCCTTACTACAGTGTATGAGTTTTCTTTTTCTATTAGTTTTATTATTATTTTGAACCTAAAGTATACTTATTGTTAGATGAAATTATTTGAGTGATTATAGACTATCCCCTATTTGATTTTGGAATTAAAATATAAGAAAAATATTTGTGAAATATGTATCTGTTCAGACTTAAGACTTGATTCCAAAATATAATCTGGATAATAAATTGAAGTTGTGAATTTGTTGAAAAACTCAGACGACAGTCTCGAGAAACAACGATGAAGTGAGACTAGGGAGGAAACTAATTCATGATCTTGCTTACTATTGGCAACAATATATTGCCATGATGGTAGTTTTTGAGAAGCAATGATGAAGCGAGACTAGGGAGGAAAGCTAATTCATGACCTTGCTTACTATTGACAACAATATATTGCCATTACTCATCAAGTTGATTATGATATTATGCTCTTTACTATTTCCAAAATGCAATGCACCAGGTTGGACATGCGTGCTCCAATATTTGGTCAGTATCTAAATATTCATAATTTATGGCTTTTAAGTGTAAGAGATATATGCGATGTGTATTTCAAACAACATTAAAATTTAATAAAATTTTAACCCACTTAATCTATTTATCTCTAATGTTATATTCTCATAATATCTCTTATATATGATTATGTAAAACCTTCTCGATACTTGCTCTTCTTTAATTACCCAAAAGCATGCATATATGAATGTTAAAGACCCAACCATAAGTCTAAAAGTCGAGAACTGTTAGATATTAATTGGTTAATCCTTTAACTTTCAAGATCATAACATTCTACTACACTTTCAAATCCGACGTCCACAGCTATCCCTATATCAACATTGATCCAATGGTAGAACTTTTACTTTTGGTGGTTTCACTTATCTATCAATATTCAATGAGTTACTATTATGCTCATACAAAGTAGTAAGATATTTTAACCTTAACCTATAGGTCACTTATTTTTTGACTTGAATCCGTTATTGCGATCTTTGCTCTGATACAAATTGTTAGAGTCCAACCATTGATCTAAAAATCTTAAGACTGCTGGATACAAATCTAATTAACTTTTTAATCCTTAGGATCATAGGAAGTGATCATCATAAGAACTCACCACCACCAAAAGAGTCTAATCCTTTTAAACTTATGCAAGCCACTATATATGTTTTATATGCAGCACATGATAGGTTGGATATCCTTGTTCATTATCAACTTCCATTTTCTCCATTAATACAATTCATACATGCAAAATGGTCAAATTAAATCATATCTATATCTATTTTTTGCAAAAAAAAAGAAGCTTTGATTCACCTAGTTTGCGTTCGAAGCTAGGCTATTAATGGTCAAGGATAAAGACATTGCTACAAAGATGTTAAAGATATAGAGATCAGCTCATTCAACATATCAAAAGAATAACAACTCTGTACAACCAAAATCATTAGAGCTATTCATGATGCTTAGAGCAGAGAATGTTGAGTTATTTGAATTAGAGAATTTATTCATTAATGGTCGTCGTCTTATGACTGAATGATGAGAGAAATTTGTTCAGAATATGTAATGGAGCCAAATGGACTAGTTTGAAATAATCACTCTCTAGAAATTAGGCTTAGAAAGAAGAAGGAAGTCTGCTGATTGAATAAATTCTTGTTGAAGATTTTCACTCCACTAACTGTATTTATACTGAATCAATTACAAATTCAGCGTTTTATCAACTAACAACATTAACTTCATTACAGAATGAACAAAAACGATAATGTTACACTTAATAAGAGAAACGACAACGTTTCCATCTTTTCTCTTAAAACCAACTACCAATAAGGAACTTCCATTCCTGTTCGATAAGGACAACAACTACATCACGAGCACAATACCTTGTCCACTACAATCCTTCCACTCTAGCACTTTCATAGCTCATAACACACCCTCCACCTTTAAAGCACCTAGCTCATAAGATGGGGATACTGTTACCTAAGTTGCCAATAAGGTTCCCAAGTACAATCTTCCACTCCAGCACTTTCCCATTGAATTAATACATTCATTACTGCTCTGTTGTCCTTCTTAACACTTTTGCAGTCAAAATTTGCTCAAGCTGAGGTCTTAACTCCACTTGCAAATTAACTTTGGGTAAAATAGAGAGAGGAGAAGCATGGTCCCCTATCTTTTTCTTCAAAGAAGAAACATGAAAGATTAGATGTAATAGAGAATTCTGTGGGTGATTTGAAATGGAAAAAATGAAGAGGGGAAAGCTAGATTCCTTCTAACTACCACAGACTGATATCTGTAGCGTTGGAGTCTAAGATAGACCCAATCCCCAATTGAAAATTCTCTATTGGTGCGATTCTTATCATAATAAAAATTCGTTTTGTATTGAGCCCATGTAAGGTTAGACTTAAGAGTTGCCAAAATCTATTCACATGTCTGCAACAATTGATCCACTGATTAATTACCAGGAATGTGAGCTTGAAGCCTAGTAGGAGGAACCCCATACACAACTTCAAATAGAGTTAATTTGATAGAGATATATGGAGAGTGGAATTTTAACACTACTTAGCTAATGAAAGCCAATCAACCCATAAAGCCAATCAACCCATAACTTGGATTTGTCACCATTTAAGGATCTCAGAAAGTGACCAAGACAGTTATTTATAGGCTAGTTTTGGCCATCAATTTGGAGGTAATAGGCTGAGAAATAAGAAAGGTTAAAAGCTCTTACAATCTGAAATTTTCTCTCAAAAATGAATTAGTGAGGGTTGAGCCACGATCATATATAATGGTTTTAGGTAAACCATGGAGCTTAAATAATGAGGCGACTTAAGTAGTTGTGAATGGATGTTTTAAAGGCATAAAGTGGACATACTTTGGCAAGCAATCCACAACTACCATAATGCCATAATACCCCTTAGAGATAGGTAAACCCTCAACAAAATCCATTGAGAAGTCAACCCAAATCTGCACAGGGATGGGTAATGGCTGTAGAAATCCTGCTGGAAACACATTTTGAATCTTATTCCTTTGGTAGATGTTACATTCATGTATAAACTTCTAGACATCAATCTTGAGATTAGGACGATAGAACTCAGCTCTAGCTCTATGCAAACACTTGTGAAACCCAGATGGTTAGCAACAGGACTAGAATGTAAATAGTTCAGAATCTATTGCTTCAAATGTAGAGAATCAAACACAAAAATTTGATCATTCTTAAACAAAATACCATGCCTCGATTTAAATGAAGGAATAGAAGTAGGGTCATGCTACAAAGCAAAAGCCAATTGTTGAGCATTCTAATCTGCAGCATAGGCTACTTTCAAATCTGTGAGCCATGCAAGTGAAGGAAATGATAAGGCTGCCAAATCTGCAATTTTATTGAGTTGATTCGTCCTAGAAAAGGCATCAACTACCTTTTTCCCCACCCCCTTCTTATACTCAATTATAAACTTATACCCAAGAAACTTGGAAATCCATTTTTGCTGTGCAATAGTTCCAACTTTCTGTTCAAGTAAATACTTTAGGCTATGGTGATCAATTCTGATCACAAAGACACTTCCCACAAGAGGCAACTCTTTTACATAGGTGGAAAGAGTGAAATTTTTTACCCTTCAAAACTTGACTTAGAAAAGCTAAAGGTCTTTATGCTTGCATCAAAACTTCTCTTATCTTAGTGGCACAAGCATAACAATGACAAATGATTTGGTAAAATCAAGTGAGGAAAGAACAAAAGGGCTTGTGACATCAATTTGCAAGTCATTAAAAGACTTAGCAGCAGAATTTGACCACACAAAAGCATGTTTTTTCAACAAGGTAGTTAAAGGGGCAGCAATCTGACCAACGACCCTAATGAACTTCCTATAATAGTCTGTCAAACCTAAAAAACCTCTTAAGAACTTAAGGTTTTTAGGTATAGACCAAATAAGCATAGAGTCTAGCTTCTTAGGATTTGCCCTCACCTCATCCTTAGATAGCAAGTGGCCCAAGTATTCAATTTCATGGCATCCAAACTTACAGTTCAAATGTTTTGCTATAATATATGTAACACAGTGGCTAGATGAGATAAATGAAAGGACATATCTTTGCAACAGATGAATATGTCATTAAAGAAAACAATGACAAATTGTTTAAGTAAGGGCTTGAAACCCTCATTCATGAGACCTTTAAATGTTGAAGGGGACTTTAGTGAGTCCAAAGGGCATGAAAAGAAACTCAAAATGCCCTTCAAGAGTTTTGAATGTAGTTGTTTGAATATCCTCATCTCTCATGCGTATTTGATGATAACCAACCCTAAGATCCAATTTAGAAAAAATTGTAGAACTTGAAAGTTCATCTAAGAGCTCATCCACAGTAGGGATAGGGTATTTGTCTTTGATAGTGGCTTCACTTAAGGCCCTATAATCCATACATATTCTCTATATTTCATCAAACTTCTTGACAAGAAAAACAGGTGAGGAGAAAGGTAATTGACTAGGGCAATAACCCCAGTATTCAAGAGCTCTTTAACAATTATCACTATCTCAATTTTTTGATAAAATGGATATCTATATGGTATAATACTAATAGGAGAAGCCTCCTGTTTTAAATGAATCTGATAGTCATGTGACCTATGGGTGGCAATCCAGTAGGTTGTGTACAAACATTCTTGTAATTCAATAAAAGCTGCTACACTTGTTCATCATGCAAGGAAAGAGACTCAATCATACTCTAAGCAACTAATTGTAGAAATAAGCCTGTCTTGCCACAATTAGAACCCTTAAAGGAGTCACTATCATTAATAGGGCTTGGCTGAGATGTTGTTAAACCTTTAAATGAAATAGTACTACCTACACACTGAAATTGTATACACATATGCACAAAGTCCCACAGGATAGGACTCAATGTTGACAACTATTGGATGCCAAGAATAGCATAACATCCTCCAAAAGAAAGAGTAAAAAAGTCAACAACGAAAGATATACTCTGAATTTGCAAGGGCATAACCATGCACTGACCTGTGCACTCAATGACTTGACCATTGGCCACCTTAACTTGAATAAATTGATTAAGCTGCATATTGAACTTGTATTGAGTAGCCACTACAATATCCAAAAAATTGTGGGTATTGCCAATATCAATTAAGATAGCCAGTCTTTTCTTGCCTATAGAACCAATTAACCGCTTTGTCTTAGGCCTTGAAGCCCCTACAACGGATTGTAAGGAAATAGAAGCTATCTTAACTTTAGCTTTAGTAGAGTCCACAAGAACTTCACCACTAGTTTCCATATTCAACTCACAGCTGGAGTCACCAAATAGTTTCTTGCCTTCCAACAGAAAGAACAAAGGCCTTTCTTGCGCTTATCTTGCATCGAATAAGGTACCCTAGCTATAGATTGAGTCTTAGGCACTCCTAAAATAGAAGCACGTGGTCCAGGTTTCAACATATTAGACCCTGGACTAAACTTACTCGAATCAGTAAGTGAATTCCTCTAAGGCCTACTAATACTTAGAACATATTGTTCCTGAATTTTGGCTAAACCAAAAGCATCATTTAAAGTCAATGGATTCATCAATCTAACCGGCAACCAAATTTCATTATTTAAGCCACTTAAAAAATAACTCAATTTATTTTCTTAGAGATGCTTATAATTTTATTAGAAATGGTCTCAAACTCAACCTTATATTCAATGACTGTACTAACCTGCTTGAAAGGTTTAAGAGATTCCATAGAATCATCATATGGAATAGAATCGACCTTTGTTTGAACTGCTTTGATGAAGTCCTCCCAAGAATGAAAGGCTGCTACTTCATTAGCATTCTGGAACCAGGCTAAGGCCTCCTCATCCATATGAAAAGAGGTAATGAAAATGCGTTGATCAGGAGGGACTTGGTACTAAAGGAGTACTAATTTGCTTGATAAATCCATGGAGATAAATTACCTCCACAAAATCAAGGAAAGTTGAGCTTAATTCCTTTAATAAAGCCTTTGTTGCCACTAACCATACCAAGATCATTAAAATCATGGGAAGAAATACATTGTTGCTTCAATAACAGGCCATTGCATGCTCAATCTGTTTTTGCTACCTATCCTATTGCTGCCAAATGATTCATCGAGTCAATGTTATGAATGTAAGATCTTGTTCCTTTTGTCATGGTTGATACCAACTGTAATGGACTTGAATGGACTGATTCGAGAGAGTCACTCTCCAAAAATTAGAAATACAAAAAAGAAGAGAGGAGTTGAGAGAGAAGAAGGAAGTCTATTGATTGAATGAATTCTCGTTAAAGCTTTTCCCTCCAACTAATTGTATTTATGCTAAATCAATTACAAACGAAGCGTATCAACTAACAACATCAACTTCATTACAGAATGAACGAAAACAACAATGTTACACTTAACGGAAAGAAAACGTATCAAACAACAACGTTCTATTCAAACATAGCCAATTAAAATGCATATAAAAAATGACAATGTTCCCAACTTTTCTCTTGAAACTAACAACTGCATCACGAACACGACACTAGGGCTGAGCAAAAATCTAACAATCCAATTTCGCCCCGACTCCGCTCTGACTTGTCGGAGCAAAGTCGAAGTTTCTTCTCCCTCCAAAGTCGGAGTCGGAGTCGGCAAGGGAGGTCTACCGACTCTGACTCCGATCCGCTCCGACTTCGACTCCGATATCTTGCATATAAATGTAAAAAAAATATTTATTTTCATATCTTATTTTATATAACCATTACTTTTTTTTACCTTAATAATATTATTTTTATAGATAGATTATTAAATTAAATAATAATATGACCTAATTATTATTCCCAATTAATTTATTCATAATAACATAATAGACATGTATAATTATTATTCTTAGTAGTTTATAATACTAATATATATCAGCACTAATATTTTAAAAGCTACTAATGCAATAATTTGTAATACTAATATATACAAATTATTACAACCCTACATATACTAAATACATATAGTATATTAATATAACTCTACATATATTAAATACATATAGTATATAGACATATACTAAAATACATAGAGTTAAAGACTAATACATACTACATAGACCATACATATAGTTATAGACTATTACAACTCTAGATTGATAATTAGATGAAATAATAATATGAGTTAATATACTATATGTATTTAGGATTTGGAGTTTAGGATTTAGGGTTTGGGATTTAGGGTTTGGAGTTTAGGGTTTAAGGATTGATAATTAAATAAAATAATAGTATGAGTTAATATACTATATATATCATTGTATCATAAGCTAATATAATTAACTTGTAGTCTTGTAATAGTCATAGATCCTACATTATATCATAAGCCAATATATCATAAATTAATGCATAATATAATAGACATCTACTAATATCATAAACTAATTATATAAATATTAATGTATTATAAGTTAGTAGTTACTAATGTAATACTAATATACTATAAGTATAATTTAATAATTTATAATTTTCATTAATGAATACTATAGGACAAGTTTAAAAATAACACTGATTGTATTTACACTTTAAATTTTTCATATATATTTTTTAATTTTTATATATTTTCATATATATATATAAGAATTAATAAAATTTAAATAATGTAATATATTATACCATAACTATAAATATATAACTAATCTATATATATACATATAAACATCTAGATGACTATATCTACTTATAATATATGTTTTAATTAGTTATATATTTATAAATGTTGGGAAGACTATTATATAAAGACTAAATAAATTTAATAATAATATTAACTAATGTTTTCATATAATCTACTTATAAACCCTAAGGGCCTAAATCCTAAACCCTAAACTCTAAATTCTAATTCGAAGTAAATATTGCTAGATAATTAAATTAATAGACATCTACTAATTTGAAAATAAACTATTATAAAGTAATGTATAGTAGACATTTTAAAATATAATATTTTTTTAGAGATAAAATATATTACTTATCACTTATCTTAAAAAAAAAAAAAACACACACACACATATTTATGAAATTGCCCTGATGGGCCGCAGACCAACTCAAATAAATATATGAAATGGCGTCATTTCCACAGAAACGCCGTTTTTTCCAATTCCTCCATATCGCACGAGTCATTACTCATTTCTAATTTCTCCATCTCATTTCTCAAAATCCTAGGTCCCTTAGCAGCCGCCTCCATACCTCACCTCCTCCTCGCGGCCTCGCGTCCTCCTAACGGCGTCACCTTCTCCTCGCGCACGTGGCAGCAGCGGCACAACCCCATTTCGTCAATAATACTTCCATTTCTCCAATTTATTGGTACATTTTTGTCAAACCATTTTGGGTTTGAGCTGTAAGTTGTTTTGTTTTATTTCATTATTTTGCGGTTAATGCCAAAGTGGTCGTTTCTTCATGTGTTATAGATCAGTGCACTTATCAATTTTTGTAGTCCGAATGGGGTTATTCAGCTTGGCCAGGCAGAAAAGAAAATGGGTTCGGGTCGATTCCTTGTGCGTTTATTTTTCTTTGCTTTTCATCTCTCGATCGCATGGCTTTGGCTCACTGATGTTTAGTTTCGATCGAGTGCTATTTATTGTTATTATGCTTTGTTTTTCTTGGGGATCATGGCTCTTGTTAAGTTTCTTTTTCTTTTTACTCATAAGTCACTCCAATATTTCTTGATCAACTAGTCAGTCATCAATTTGATATTGGAAACCATGAAAATTTATATGTTTTTCTTAGTTCTAGAGTACTATCCCCAATTTGTGTATAATTTGTATCAAGGAGCCCAACTTCGATAGTTTGAAATTGTAAAATTGAAATGTCAAATGGGTTAAGAAAAAGTCCAATACAAAAACCCAACAAAAAAATTCAATTCCTACTCTGCTCCGATAAAGTTAGAGTCGGAGTCGGATCGGAGTGTATAGAAGTCGAAGTTGGAGTCGGAAGTCGGATTCCGCTACCGACAAAGTCGGAGTCGGAGTCAGAGGACCCCATTTCCGACTCCAACTAAGTCGGTGCTCAACCCTACACGACACGTTGCCCACTACAATCCTTCCACTCTAACACTTCATAGCCCATAACAAAATGTTAATTTTTCCATTCGGCCAAAGTATCCACAAGCCCGTTGCCTTGAGTTCAATGAATCAATGCCTAGTAGTACTGCTGCAATCCCATAATATTTTATCTATTGCAAGAAAATTCAATTTTTTTTTCTCCAAGTTCTGAAGAAATTTAAGAATCAGATACATATTTTGATTATTTGCTTGTTTCCTTTTGGTGTCAACAGCTTTTGCATGGTTAAAGTGCAAAGAGGGTATAGAGAACGGTAAGAGTTTTATTAAGAGGATTTAAGATTATTGAGAAAGGTGGAAGCCAATTGATTTTGATCTTGGACAAGGGCGATGCGTTTTGACATTTTTGAGTTCGTTTAGAGATTGGGATTAGATAAGAATTTAGTGAATATTAATAAGATATTTTGTTAAGGGGATAATTTGAATTGAGTGTTTTTCGAATTTTGGAAAATGTGAGGAAAAAAGTTAAATAAAAAAGATTTTATAATATTAAAAAATTAACATATTGTTTGAATATAATTTTATAATATAGAAATTTAAAAAAGTTGAATTATTTTTTAAATCTTGCTTGAAAGTTTGAATAAGTTATGATTAGTTAGAAAAAATTATAGTTATTGGTGTGAAAATTTTATATTTGAGTTATGTTTGAGAATGAGATAAAATGAGATGAATAAAATTTTGAGATAAGATCTATTTCCAAACAAACGGTAACGATTATGAGATATCAAAAGAACCGTCAATGGAAATGGAGCTTTATATTCTAATACATTCGTGCATATAAATAATGAGTTGATATTAGATACAATTATAAATTATTCGAGTGATATACATTCTTTTTGAAAAAGAGTAAGACTCACTTTTAATTTTTTTTTTCATATAAATCTCATATTTACTCACTTTTTTTTTTCTTTTCAACAATACCATTTAAGCCTTCCATTTTTACTCCACGAGTGTGAAGGGCGCATGCAAGGCAGGTGCTTTGATTACACCAATTCAATTTGATATACTATTAAAGAATTACTTTAATTGCAAGCTTTAATAAGCATCAGAACAAACTAACAACAAATTCTTTCAACGCTCTCAATAGAACGAAACATTAACAGCATAAGCTCAATCTTAATGGAAACATACAAACAAAGAACCCCATCTTCCTTTTTTCAACGCACCTCTAAAGTCTAAACCGATTTAAAATAAAAATTATAAACCCTCTAATAACAATAAGCAATTATCCAACCAAGATGAAAGTGTGAGTAATGAAAAGGAAAAATATGTTCCCATACCCAATCTGTAGACGACGAAGTAAAATGAAAATCCAATCTGTAGACGCCACCAAGTTTGAAGCCAACACCCACAAAAGGTTAATGCATGAATAATATAATTACAATTGGGTGTTATTGTAAGGAGAATACTTTGTCCCCAATTATTTTCCTCAGAGATCATGAGGATGCCACTCTCAAACTTGGAAATTTCTAATATGTATGGGACAAGCATTCTTTTCACACTTGTCAAATTTGTTCTGAGACAAGGTAAACCCTATTTTCCTCCCCAAGCAGAAACTCTTGCGGGTAAAAACGCAAAATAAATTGGTCACGGGTGACATAAGAAACAACCATGGAGAAAAAATGGGAAAAAAAGGCTATGAATATAAGCATAGAGAATAGATAAAGAATTACCTCCAGCAATAAAATTTGAATAAAAGATCGAAGAATATGGAAGTTACAATATCTGCTCTTTTATTCCAAAAAAAAAAAAAGGAAAACAACAAAATTATACTTCCTGGATATGCATAAACTAACAATCCTGTTAAAATTCTTAACAATGAACAGACCAAAAACAATGCCAAGGGGAAGATGTCTTAACCACCATAAATTCAGGGCAGTGAACTTTCAAAAGTTTATTGCTTTGTCTGGCTTTGAGTACTAATCATTGAAGAAATATACATGGTGGATGGGGACCCCAACATGTGATGCAAAGCAGCTTTATATAAGCCTAAGTTCATATTCACCAGCCATCGTTATGTACCTCACCCAGGGAAGAGCTTGGTATCCACTTTTCTCGATAATCTTCAGGTAACGAACCTACAAACCGCAAGATATACATAAATGTAAATTATAATTTCATCATGTTTTGATCTGTCACAATTCATGATAATTTAACAACATATGTAGTTCAACTCAACAATTTTCATCTCATTGGTGGTCCTTAGGGCATATTAAGCCTTCCTACGTATATAGCTTCAGCTTCAGACTCCACTAAAAAAGACGTGAAGCAAGAATACCAGAGTAATGTGCATCTCCTTTTAGATTTCTAGAATTCATGTCTATCCATATCGGAGATTTCTAGATTTTATTTTTGAACAAAATCATTGCTTTGCCGCAAGTGGGAGGAGATTTTATATGGTCAAATATCCGAGACACCCCAGCTTCGTCCAAATTAAATAAGATTTCTTCTCTCTTCAGAGTGGGAAGTACACTGGAGTGCCCCAAAAGTGGTTGGTTAGACTTTGCTTTTCCTATTATAATCAACTCTGGAGATTTTGGGGTGATAAGAGATAGTTCAAGTTAGAAAAGATGAAGTTAAAATCATAAAGATTTTCAAAAATAGCAAAACAACGGGGGACTTATTAATGTTGTTCAAGGTTCTCCAAGTTTTATTTTGGCACCTGTTCTTAAAACTTTGAAAGCTGATCCAACTGTACAGATCGAGGACTGATTTTGTAATGTTGGAAGAAAGAATAAATTTCCTCTGGAAAACTTGGAGGCCATGATGTAGTCAAGGGGATAGACTTTTGTGTGACGAAGAGAAATTAAGAAATGCTCATTTGTGATTTGGAAAGGGAAACCCTTGTGGAAGACTCAACAAGATATGTTGGAGACAAAAATCAAGGGTTTTGTTGGAGAAATATACTGAGTTCTTTCATGAGGTGGCTAACTCAAATAAATAAGGATTCAATGGAATTATCAATAGTAGAGCTTCAGTTGACCTTTCTGTGATTAGTGAGCACATTGTAGTTCTACTAGAGCTTGAATGCTACACAATTCAATTGGAGGCCAAACTTGGATGGGATTTTTTTTTATTCTCTTGAAAAGGTTGACAGCCTTTGTTTGGAAAGATTTTTTGAGAATAATGGGATATGGGAGGATGTGAAAGCCTAGAATGGGTGATAAGGCATCAGGTGATTATGTAACACCCAGTCAAACATTGGGAATATGAATATTCCACATCAAGTGGGGTTTTGTTATAAAGGTAGGTAGTCATTAGTGGCAAGTACCATATTAGCTACGTAGTGGGTGAAACCAGTCTATTAGAACTGATTCTGGGGAAAATTTTGATTGACTAGCCTTTTGGGGTTATATAGCGCAGGCATGGATAACGCTTTTCCAAGGTTGTTATATACATGATATCAAAGCCGATTGTTGTAAGGTCAACTATATTATACTAGAGCAATGCATGATAATGCCCCAAAGAGGATGTTTGGATCTAAGAGGGGCACCCTAGTTCCACATTAAGAATATGAATAACGACAAAGTGAATTATAAAAGTAGTAATTGGTACTTGTCTCACATAGCTACTTTCTAAGTAAGACTAGGCCTTATAACTGATTCTAAAGAAACTTTAAACTAATTAGGCAACATTTGGATTGAGAAATCATCTCATCTCATCATTACAACTTTTTCAAATTTCCATATACAATAAATAATTCAACTTTTTCAAATTGCAATTCAATTTTTTCAAATCTCAAAATAATAATAATATTAAAAAATAATATTTTAATAATATCATATTCAAAATTCATCTAAAATCATATCATCTCATCTCACTATCCAAACAAGGCAATGTTTAGGGTTTGATAGCGCAAGTATGGTTAACACTTTCGCTGGTTGGCAGCCAAGCCGATATCATCTTGAGGCTTGTGAAAAAGAAGCCTCAGTGGCTGATATCATGATGTATCGGGGCAGCAAATCAATGGAATATCAATTTCAGAAGGGCGGCCCTAGATTGGGAAGTGGGCAGCTTTGAGGACTTTTTCCACCTATAGTACTCCACAAAACCAAGCAAACAGGGAGCTGATATGTTGTGCTGGATGCCCAAAGACAAAGGTAAATTCTTGGTTCACTCTTTCTATAAGTCTCTCACACACGAACCGCATGCTCAGTTTCCATGGAGAAGGATTTGGCGACATAAGTCGCCTCTCAAAGGGGTATTTTTCATGTGGACAGCTTCATTGAGAAGATCCTAACAATAGATAATGTGAGGAAATGCAGGGTGGTCACAGTGGATTGGTGCTACATGTGTAAAAAATGCAGTGAGTCTGTGGATCATCTCTTACTACAATGTGAGACAGCTAGAGTATTATGTAATGAGATGTTTAGTAGATTAGAGTTAGTTTGGGTTATGCTAATGACAGTGGTTGCACTTTTGGCTAGCTGGACAAATGTAAGAGGCATTCAACTAATTAAATTTATGTGGAAGATGGCCCATATCTGTATTCTATGGTGTTTATGGCAGAAGCACAATGACCGAATGTTCGAAGACAATGAGAGATCAATAGAGGAGCTAAGTGCTTTTTTTATTAGGACTCCATGTACATGGGCCATAGCTGTAGACTTTAATTGCCTCAATCTACGTGATTTTCTAGTCTCTATTGCGTCCACATAGATTGGGTGTACCCTTTTATATCTGCTTGTATAATTGGGCTATGCCTATCATTCTTTAATAAAAACGTTAACTTGTAAAAAATTGTATATTGAGCTTGAAAGATCTAATTGGGCTATGCCTATCATTCTTTAATATAATCGTTTACTTGTAGAAAAATGTATATTGAGCTTGAAAGATCAATGACCATTTGTAAACTAGACATAAAGAAGCCTTATGATCATATGAATTGATGATTCCTTTTTTTGTTGAGATAGTGCAGCTTTGGAGAGAAAAGCTGTAATTGGATTGCCAACTATCTCTCTTCAGTAGCTTGTTTGATATTCATGAATTGTACTCCCATGGGATTTTTCAGTAGCACCCAAGGATTATGATAGGGAAGCCCTTAGGCCCTTAGTCCATTTGTTATTAACATGGACTTTTGCATTAATCTTTGCCCATTTGTATCAATCTTTTCCTATTTGGTCTGCTTGTTTGTTCTAATAGGCAAAGAAGATCCCTTTGCATCAATCTTCGCCTATTTGTATTCAAGTTGGGTGGGATAGGATGGTGAAGATATATTGAACTGAGGTCCATCTAATAAGAGTATTTGAAGTTGTCATTTTAAAATGAATTATGTGCCCATGATAGCTATCCTTCCATTGGAGATACTTTGGTGAGACAAAGTTCCCTTCAGAGTGAAGTTTTTTTTTTTTTTTTTTAATTTCCCTAGATAGCTGCCTTAAGGTAGATTCTTACCTTGGCATTGAGTGGCCAGTTGTGGTTGATTGGTGTTACATGTGTACGAGAAGTAGGGGAACAATGGGGATCATCTACTATGAGTTAACTGTACCTTATGGATTATGATATTTGGCCTTTTTGGGATAGACCGAGCCATGTCCTCTTGAGCGGTGGATCTTCTACCATACTTGGAAGGGGTAGTTTCTTTACAGGCTATTGGAAAGGGCAGTTTGATAGTCAACAATTTGCATTGTTTGTCAAAAATAATCATGACTTGCTTAACTTGTATTTGGAGAGAGAGAGAGAGAGAGAGAGATGAGCGGAGTTTTGAAGGTTGTAAAAAGTCAGTGCTAGACGCTAGTCATTCTTTCTCAACATGCTATACTATTGGAAAGTGGCCCACAATACTGCTGCTTTTAGGATTTTCTAGATGTTTTCCCTTCACCAGTCAGGTGCTTCTCTCATATTCAGTGTGTATTCAGGTAAGTTGGTAACACCCTTTTTTATTCAATAAAAAAAATTATATTGGTGGTCCTATAAAGTTATTGACTACCTCCAAGGTAATCCACAGGTGCCAGTAATCTAGAGAATGGCTCCTCTCTGCATGTGTTGGTGCATTTGGTGGAAGAGAAATGATTGAAGCTTCAAGGATTGCGCAAGGACAAGGATGACCTTAAAGTTCTCTTTTTCAAAAGCTTGTTCTTATGGGCAGGAGTAATTGAGTTTAATGGAATGCTGTACCATATAGAGCAGTTCTCGGGGTATACTGTTAGTTGTTCACATTCACTTCTGTCTGGTATACTTGTAATGGAAATTGATGAGCCTCCATCCACTTGTTGATTGTGCAACAGTAGTGATGCTTCAAAGGATTACTTGCAGAAGGAAATTGAGATATTGAGGACAAAGACTCACTGGGATGGGGGAATGAGAAGTTCTTGTTCTTAACAGAATACTCTCTCTCTCTCCGTACACATGCATCTTCTTGGTTACTCAAGGTCTTTCGGTGCCGGCAATTTATCAATGCTTACTACGATCAAGGTTTTTTATTATTAGATTACTTTAACGTCAGTGAGGTTGATGGGAAGTAGCGATCGAGTCAAAGAGCTTTATTTTTGAAAAGGAAGGAGGACGGCTACGAGTAACGGAGAAGAACTGGAAGGCAGTTCATTCGATTTCTCTGGGTTTAGCTACGGTGCATTGGTTGGCGAAGGTATTACTGGAAAGTTCGACCGAAGGTAAAAAGAAGGAAATGTACTCAGCCATAAGGGAGGGTTATTGTAGCTTGTTTGCCCAACGCTGTTCGAATTTAATTTCTGAGGAAGATCTCTTGAGGTTTCGGAATATAATCAAGGGGGGAGGAGGATAGTGCTCTATTTTCCGGAAGAAGAAGATGGGTGGGGATGGTGGAAAGTACGAGAGAGACTTTTGGACTGGAGAGGAGGTAGCTCATCCAAGAGTGGTATCGACACCAATAGACCAAAATCAGTTCAAGGTGAGCGAAAGTCTACACCTCGATCGTACAAGGACGCCCTCTCTTCACCGGGGCCAATACAAGGGAAAGAGGAGCATAACGCAATGAGGGTAATACCCAAAGGTCTTTGGCGTGAAGAGAAACGGTCGGCATTGAGCCACCCCCATAGTAGGTCTGCGTCGAGTCAGATGGCATGGGAAACACGTAAGCTCTTGATGGAGGTTCAGGGACAGTTGAGGGCTTTGTAGAGGGATATGGAGGCAGTGGTATGGTGTGTTGGTCTATTTCAGGAAATGGGGGAGAGGTATGACAATGGAGGAGGACGGGCCCATGCAAAAGGGAATGAAGGCTTATCTAAAGGGGAGCAAGGCTTGGGCTTGAACCAGGTTAATAAGGGGGCCCATTATGGAAATAAACTTAAAGGCAAGGTAAAGTGGCGTAAAGTGAATAGGCCCCGGTCCAATTCGGTGAACCAACATATACAGATTGGAGAGGCTTCGGGTGTTATGCATGGGTCCAAGGCCCAGGGGGCGGAAGAGGCGTAGACATCCGGTTTGGGGTCTGGGCTAGTTCAAAAGGCCCACTCACATGACAGAGTGGTGGGTTTCAAGGCCTAGGGGGGTGTTGGACGCAGGTCTGAACTTAAGGATCCCCAACCTGACAGTCCGAAACCCAACCCAGAGATTTTCTCTTTCGATACGCTCTTGCAAGGCCTGGGTTTCGTACCAGAGAGTGCGCCGATGGGGGATGTCTCTGCGGGGAACCCCCAGACGTCGCCGATGATGCCGATGGCTAGCTTCGGCGATACCCAGTTGGTGCAATGCAACCAGAAACAACTAGTCGAGTTCACACAGCAAGCTTTGATGGCAAGAGGTGACTAGACATCATCGGAAGGGGTTCCTAGGGGCTTCCCGACACCGGCTAACTGGTTGTTAAACTCAGAGGACCTCCTTGACATGTCAGACACAGATGTAGACTCAGAGATGCACTCGGTTAATGATGAGCTTTTTCTCCCTGATCCGAATGTTTCCTAGGGGCTAGATGATATACCGTATGGTAAAGATTTTCAACTTGTTCGAATTTAATTTTTCCAAACCAAGCCTCCAATTGGGTTCTGCAGACAATATCAGCCATTCAACATGTGGTGGGTTTTCGGTGTGAAGGTTATGAAGAGCAGTTGCTGGCTTTATTCACAGCCATGGAAGCTAGCCATAACCAGAATAGGAGGGGGGAGTCGAAATAAAGTCGGGAGCTTAAAAGGTTGACTCGGTCGTTGAACTCAGAGGGTCCCCCCACTAAGGGAAGGGCAAAAGGAAAGGGATTGGTTGTTCCCCAATGAAGCAAAAATTATGTCTTAGAATGTCCGAGGACTCAATGAGGTTAATAAGTGTCTCCGGATTTGGCATTTTCTCTAGGAATGGAAAGCAGACATCGTATGTTTGCAGAAGACAAAGCTGAAGATGATTAATAGAAGAATAGTATGCAGTTTGTGGGGTGGTATCCACGTGAACTGGGTATATCTGGCCTCCACTGGGGCATCAGGTGGCATTGTGGTGATGTGGGATAAGCGGCTGGTGGAGAAAATGGATGAGTTTATCGGAAAGTATTCGATAGCTTGTTCGTTTAGATGTGTTTTTGATAACTTTAAGTGGGCTTTTGCAGGTGTCTACGAGCCAAACCTTGATGCTGACCGGCGTCTTTTGTGGAAAGAACTTGCAGGGGTCTATAGTTGGTGGGACTTATCGTGATGCATTGGTGGTGACTTTAATGTTGTCAGATTCCCTAGTGAGATAAGTGGTAATAGACGTGTGAGAGCAGCCAGTGCGGAATTTTCTGAAAGTATTTGACTTAAATTTGTTGGATTTACCACTAGTAGGGGCCCCGCGACTTGGTCGAACAATCAGACTTGGTCTAGGTTGGACCGATTCTTAATCACACCCGAGTGGGAAAGTCACTTTCTAGACTTCTTGCAAAAGCGCTTGGGTTGGTTATCCTCAGATCATTGGCCCATCCTATTAGATTGTGGAGGGCTTCAGAGTGGTCGACGTTATTTTAAATTCGAAAATATGTGTTTAAAGTCGGAGGATTTTGTGGATAGGGTTCAACTTTGGTGGTTGTCTTATCAGTTTCATGGTTCTCCTAGCTACATTTTTGCGAACAAGTTGAAAGCTTTAAAAAGTGATTTAAAGGTGTGGAATTCTCAATCTTTCGGCAACGTAGGAAAATAAGAACCGTTTGCTGAATGAGATTGAGGCTTTAGATAGGGTTCAAGAGGGGCGACCACTCACCCAGGAATAACAAATGCAGAAGACTTCGTTGGCTACAGATCTTGAGAGATTGATTTTATTAGAAGAAGTGTCTTGGACGCAAAAGTCGAGAGTTTTGTGACTGAGAGAAGGGGATCGAAGTACAAAATTCTTTCATAGAACTGCCAACTCCCATAGAAGAAATAACAACATTGAGGTAATAAGGATTGATGGGGAAGAGTGTAAAGATGAATGGGTCATTCGTAACCACATTGTAGACTTCTTTGAAAAGCTTTTAACTAAACAAGTGGGTTGGAGACCTAATTTGGACAACTTTGTATTTGACTCTGTAGAGCGGTGGATGTTATTCAGATGGAGTGGGCTTTTGAGGAGGAAGAGGTGATAGATGTCGTACGTAAAATGGTGAAAGACAAAGCACCTGAACCTGATGGCTTCTCGATAGGTTTCTTCCAAGAATGTTGGAATGTGATTAAAGATGACCTTATGGTAGTATTCCAAGAGTTATTCTCGGTAGGAAATTTTGAAAAAAGTCTTAATAACACTTTTTTAGCTCTAATTCCCAAAAAAGTTGGGGCTATCAAGATAAAAGATTTTCGACCTATCGAAGGTACTTGCCAATCGTCTGAGTGAGATTATCGGGAAAATCATCACTAAGCCTCAGAATGCTTTTGTAAAAGGCAGACAGATCCTCGATACGGTCCTTATAGTCAAGGAATGCATCGATAGCAGAATAAAAATGGGCAGTACAGGGATATTGTGCAAATTAGACATGGAAAAATCATATGACCATGTAAATTGGGATTTTCTTCTGTACTTGCTCGGGAGTTGTGGCTTTGGAGAAAGATGGAGATCTTAGATTCAGTGGCGTATTTCTATAGCAAGATTCTCTATCTTGATTAATGGATGCCCAGAAGGTTTCTTCCCAAGCTCTCGCGGTTTGAGACAAGGGGATCATCTCTCGCCTTTGCTATTTATCATAATTATGGAGACTCTCAGCAGTATGACTTTAGCTTTGGTGGAAAACAGTTTGGTAAATGGGTTTTTGGTTGGTAGCCCTGAGAGGGGCATTACTAATATTTCTCATTTATTGTTTGCAGATGACACACTTGTTTTTTGCGAGGTAGATCAGAACCAAGTACAAGTGGTTAAGGCCCTATGTCTTTGTTTTGAAGCAGCGTCTGGTTTGAAAGTGAACTACGACAAATCAGAGATGGTGCCGATTGGAGAAGTTAGCAATATTCGAGAGTTGGCTAGAACTCTTGGGTGCAAGATTGCTGCCTTACCTATGATATACTTGGGACATCCGCTGGGATCTGCATCAAGGGCATCTAGGATATGGGATACGGTTGATGAGAAAATGGAAAGGAAATTAGCAGGGTGGAAGAGAATGTATCTGTCAAAAGGGGGTCGTGTCACTTTGATCAAGAGCACATTGTTTAATCTACCCACATATTTCTTGTCCTTATTTCCTATACTAGCAAGGGTGGCAGATCGTCTTGAGAAGCTGCAATGGGACTTCTAGAAGGGAGGCATGGAAGAGGAGTTCAAATACCATTTAGTCAAGTGGGAGACCGTCTGCCGACCTATCTCGAATGGCGGTTTGGGTATCCGCAACTTGAGGACTTTCAATCAGGCGCTATTAGGCAAATAGCTGTGGAGGTATCACAAGGAACCCGAGGCATTGTGGAAAATGGTGATTGATAGCAAATATGGTGGTTTATGGGGGGGATGGAATTCCTGTGAAGTTAAGGGAGCAAGGGATGTGGGGTTGTGGAAAAATATAAGAAAAGGGTGGGAAGTTTTCAGAGGAACACCAGGATACAATTGGGGGTTGGTACTAGAATTAAATTCTGGAAAGATACTTGGTGTATAGACAGGGCATTGCGTGATATATTTCCTTCACTCTTTCAGATAGTAAGTGACAAAGACTTGACAGTGGCAGAGGTCATGGAGAATGTAGGTGGGGGCATAATTTGGAACATAGCCTTCAACCGGGCAGCACAAGATTGGGGATTGAGCATTTTCACAGATTTCTATGGCCTTATCTACGCAACAAGACCAAATCTACAACAAGACGATAGCTTATGATGGATACCTACAAAGAGAGGGATCTTTACAGTCCGTACGTTCTATATGGTTCTCATGCAAGACCCAGCTTATCAGTTCCCTTGGAGATTTCTTTGGCGTCACAAGGCACCCTTGAAAGCGGCTTTCTTTGTGTGGACAACGTTTTTAGGTAAGATCCTAACCACAGATAACCTGAAGAAACGGAGGGTCATCATTGCAGACTGGTATTGTATGTGTCGGCGATGGGGCAAGTCAGTGAACCATTCGCTCTTACATTGTGAGACAGCCATGATTCTCTGGGACGAGGTTTTTGTTAGATTGAATCTTGCTTGGGCTATGCCGAAGATTGTAGTATCAACTATAGCGGGGTGGCCTTCGATTCGGGGCACACGTCAAATCGTAGCAATTTGGAAGATGATCTCTATGTATATTATGTGGAGCTTATGGCAGGAGTGGAATGAGAGGATTTTTGAAGACAAGGAGAGATTACTAGAGGAGCTTAAAGTTTTATTTTATAGAACTCTTTGTACATGGTCTATTGCTGTAGATTTTAATGGCATGGACCTTCACGATTTTCTAGTCTCTAATGCGCCTAATTAAAAGGGGCATGAGCGTATTTGTAATTGGCATTTATGCCTTCTCATTTATTAATAATATCTTTTACTTATAAAAAAAAATTGAGTTTAATGGACTAAATGTCCTTGATTTTCTACTATCGGTTGTAGAACCTAGTGAGGTACTTCTCATGTATACTTCCCATGTATTTTGGCTATGCCTTCTCTTCTAATGAATAAAACCTCTTGATTACCTATAGAAAAAGTTCGACTACAACATCAGTGCTACGAATCTATATTCTTTAACACTTGCTGGATGTGACAGATGCTAATAGCAACAGGTTAAGAAAAAAAATAACAAAGCGGTGTCTACCAAATTATATTGAAAACAAATGAAAGAACAATAGTTTTAAACATCAACCAGTACCATTAATAGGCAAGTATTGGCATCATGATTGCTTTTAATCATTGCATTGGCATGAAAAACTACAAGGCATCTCAATCTGAGGAAAAAGAAGAGGTAGGCGGAGTTGCCTTATGACATAACATGCAATATATTATGCATTATGTATAAAGGCATACCTGTATTCCCGATACAGTAAAGTATGGTATCTCAAACTTCACACGTATAGGAGCTTTTCTCTCAGGAGTTGCTTCTTCCGCTGTAATACTTGGAAGACGAAACTCTGCTCTCAACATATACTCCTAAACAATTTAAATTTGACAATACCATAAAGAATGTCGAAATTGTGAGGAACATGAATAGAACAATTACTTGAGATCATGACTATTGATGATAAGCATCAATGACACAATTCAACACTGGGAAGGAGTGAAAAATGATATTTTACAGCTAACACATACCTTGCCACCTGGAAAAGATCTTATTTTCCAGACCATTGCATCTTTTTCAGGGGCATATGCTGCAGACCCCATTGATGTACGAACATCTGGATTTGTAGCATCTGCTGGCACAGGCAACTCAATCTCAACATTTGTGGCAGTGCTGTACAATTTAGTTTTCGTTAATACTCAAGAAAAAAGTCAGGCTGTGCAAAAGCCAGGGAAATCAACCGAACTAGAGACACAATCCAACAGCTACAATCCCCCCCCCCCCCTTCTTTTCAAAACAAAAAGAAAATGTTTTATACCTGCGCTCCTTGAACTGGCTCCGAGCTTTTACCATTATCTCGATACGACTTTTTGAATGCCTTTCAACTTGAGCTTCCACCCAAATCAAAGGCTTGACCTGATAGCAGAATTATTATAATTTAGCTCAGCATGTGGCATGGAACAAGCAACCCAAAGCCAGGAAAGGGGAAAAAAGCATTTGTAAAACACGAGGTACTTGAGTAGTGAGTCTATATGTCATGAGATCAAAAGATCCATCCGGTGGTATGAAGGATATTGTCCTATCATTCTCAAATCGGGCCAATCGCACACACCTAAACCAAAATTCGGATATTACATAAATATTTGTAGCGAAATAGAAATATCAAATCTCAGCTCCTAAAATACCAGCATTTGCACAATACTTACAGACAATTGAATACCAACCCCAAATTCAAGTAGACCAAAGAGTTAAGATACGTACTGATGAAATTTGATGTCTTCCAAATCAATGGCCTTTCCCTTGGTTGACCGACCTTGTGCCTCCAATAAAACTCGATCATTTAGGCCAAGCTTACACTCTGGCATGCCACTGAAACAGATAAATAGGTAAATATTTCTAGCATCCAGCTATAGTTGAGCACAACATAGAGATTAATAGCAAGCTTTGACAATAAGAAATATATTACTGCAAGCAATATTACATTGAAGGATTAGATGCAAGTCCATACATGTGTCTAGAACTTGGGAGTCACCAGTCAGCACTATAGCATAGGTTGGGCATGCATACATAAACACGACATAACCACGAACTTCCAAAGTAGAGCCCACGGGAACCATAAAGGGATGAAGCATTAAGCTCCCGTTTGTATTCAAAACTTATTTCGACTCATCTAATCTTATCTCATCTCATCTCATCAGCACAATTTTTTTAATTTTCAGAAAATATAATAAACAATTCAACTTTTTCAAATCCCGATTCAACTTTTTTCAAATCTCAAAACAACAATAATATTAAAAAATAATATACTACCAATATTTTATTCAACTTTTAACTCTCATCTGATTTCATCTCTCAATTCAAACGGGGTTAAGTTAACAAGTGGACCACAAACAAACACATTAAAACAGGGGTGCAAACACTGTTGGTAAAAGCACGCTCAAGCACAAAACTTCAAGACCAAAGCACTTCACTTGCCAAAAGTAAAGCACATTTACAAAAGCACAAAAAGATTGCTTTATAATTATATATATATACACACAGACAAGCACACACACATACGGTATCAATTTTACCTATTATTACTATTTGTCTAGACCCTTTATTTGTGATACAAAGAAGAATGTAAGGAAGAGACAAGAAATTTTCAATTTACCCTCTCTAGACCACCCACATAGCACCCCAACCAAAATTTGAGCAGATGTTCTAACTCCCTACCAGTAAAAGCTCCTCCTTACTTTCTAGTATTTTTTTCTTACTCGGACTTTCAAGAAAAAAATGTGTTCCTTCCAAGCAATGAAATCGTTTTCTTTGGACAATCCAAGCCCTGAAACCCAACCCTTTTCTTTCCAGAAAATCATTCTATTTTCTCCCCTGGATTTACCACATCCTCTCTCCGAACCTATCCCTAAATATTTTGTTGCTCTTTCTTTATCTGGATGCCATACAAATAATCAGATAAGAAAAGAAGCTACTAAATGTAGTATTGATGCATATATATAATCAACTGTTTAGTAATTGAACAAATCATATGTTGAACAAATCATATGGAAGTTATGGCCTTTGAAGATTCTAGAAAAAAAAATACATGGAAGTATGTATGTCTTGTAGATATAAAAATAAAAATGATTTGAATTGCAATTTTGTGGTAAAGATGTAAAAGGAGGGGATAAAGACTTAAGCAAAACCTGGCTAGAGATTTTCTAGCTATTACCAATTGCAGAAAGTGTCCTGAATATGTGAAGGAAGAAGTGAAATCGTTTGTGTGTAGAAGAAAAAAATGGAATAGGAGAAAATAAATTTATTACCTGATTTTGATAAAAGCACTCTACCATTGCCTTGTATTGCGTATATCAAGCACGAGAGAATCATAATATTTTTCTGAAGTGAAGGTATCAAAATATAACTAAAAGTGCGCTAGAGGCTCCACCATGGACATAGGTAGTATAGCAAGAAGGACACCTAGTTAAGGTGAGGGATGAAAACAAGACTTCAGAAAGTCTACAAAGGATGAGAAGCAAGTGATGTTTGGGCAGTTGTCCAATCATAGCATGCTTTGAGCATAGAGGTTTTCGGCTTATCAACATTCTCTCCTTTTTTTTTTATAGGTAATAAGAGAAGTTTTATTCCAAGTAAATAGGCATAGCCCAAGTACACAAGAAATACACAATTGAGAGACACCTAGTTACAAGCTAAGGCTGGAGAATTAGAACAAGTCTAAACAGTCATTCCCATCTCTTACAAGATTAGTTACCCAAAATCTGAAAGTACAAAAGAAGAAAACCCTTAATTCCTCTAAGGAACGTTCACGATTATTAAAACATCTTCCCTTTCGTTCAACCCACAAGCACCACAAGAGACAAGAGGGAATGATCTTCATGACAGTAGGCTTAATGTCTTTCCCAACAATTCCTGACCAAATTGCAAAAACATCCAACACGTGTAAGGGCATCACCCAAGAAAAACCAACCCTCAAAGATATTGCATTCCAAAACCACGTGGCCACCTCACAATGAAGAAAAAGATGATCAATAGATTTGCCGTCCTTTTTGGCACATATAACATTATTCGATATTTTGAAAGCCTCCCTTCCTCAAATTGTCAATAGTCAGAATTATTCCAAAGGAAACTAGCCAAGAAAATAAAGCAACCTTACAAGGTACTTTTGGTTTCCAAATACTCTTCAAGGGTAATCCTCAACCCCATGACTTGATAAGGCCTTGTAATAAGAACTCACAGTAAATCTGGAGTTATTAGAGTGCTGCCACAGCAAACTATCCTCTTGGTTCTGAACACTTTTCTTTTTGTACAACTTTCCCAAAAAATCTAAAACTTCATTAGCTTCCCAATCCTGGATATCTCTAGCAAATTCCATATTCCAACAAATCAAATTGTTGGAGATGGCAAAGAATCAGCAACCCTTTGTTTTTAGCAATTTTAAAAAGATTGGGAAAAGCATCTTTAAGAGGAGAATCCCCACACCAAATATCATGCCAAAATAAAATCTTTGTCCCATTCCCCATTTTAACAAAAACATCTCATTCCATTTGAATAGACTTCCATAAGCCCACTCCAAAAGGGCCTCTAACTTCCTTTGAATACCAATTCCCCCAAGATTTTCCATGAATGTCATCCACAATAGTTCTCCATAGAGCACTTCTCTCAAGTTGATATCTCCAAAGACATTTACTGAGGAGAGCTTTATTGAAAAGTCTTAGGTTGCGCACGCCTAAGCACCCTTGAGAAACCGGAAGACAAACATTTTTCCAACTCACCAAATGAAACTTTTTTTCCTTCCCAAAACCATCCCCTAGGAAATTCCTATAAAGACTCTCAATGGTTTTGGCAACCCCAGCCGGTAACGGAAAAAGAGATAAGAAGTAGATGGGAAGATTAGTCAAAGTACTCTTAATAAGAGTAACTCTTCCCCCCCTTAGACAAATACAGCTTTTTCCAGCCGACTAACCTCCTCCTAAACTTCTCGATCAAACCATCCCAAATGGCAACAGATTTATGGGAAGCACCCAAGGGTAAGCCAATATATTTCATAAGTAGAGCAGCTATCTTGCAACCCAAAATATTGGCAAAGTCAGAGATGTTTCTAACCGAACCCACAGGAACAATTTCAGATTTGGAAAGGTTAATTCTTAAACTAGAAACAGTTTCAAAACAAAGAAGAAGAGCTCTTAGAGCCCGAAGATGATCTTTATTGCTATCACATAAAATTAATGTATCATCGGTGAAGTGCAAATGAAAAACTGTAGTGATGCCCCAGGACTCATTTCCCACCTCGAAACTAGACAAAAATCTACCTCCAACAGCCACATCCAACATACGACTTAGAGCATCCATCACAATAACAAAAAGAAAAGGAGATAAGGGGTCTCATTATCTCAAACCCCGAGAGCTATTAAAAAATCCAACTAGGTTACCATTTACTAAGATTGAAAATCTGGCGGAGGAAACACAAAATTTGATCCAATTACATCATTTTTCTCCAAAGCCAAATCTTCCAAGGATGTACAGCAGAAATTCAATTAACATGATCAAAAGCTTTTTTCATGTCCAGTTTAACCAAAATTCCAGCTATCAACGTTCTCTCACAATCTATAAAACTATAAGCGTTTCTTTCCAACTATATACTCCCCATGAAATAGAAATGTGTTGTCCACCTGATTTGGTTCCCTCATGCAGACAATAATTCCACCACCCTTTTTGGAATCCACCCTATCAATCTCTAAACGTTGTAAATTTGATACTTGTCCCATGCCACTTCACAATGAAGCAAATAGTGGTCAATCGATTCCCCACTCTTCTCGCACATACAACACCAATCCATCATTATTACGCACCTCTTTCTTAAGTTGTCTATTGTTAAGACCTTCCCATGTCCAGTCACCCAAACAAAGAATGTCCCCATTGTTTACAGAGAGAGGCTTATTCCACCATGTACTTGCCTAGGGAAAGGATGTCCCCATTGTAGGGTGTAGAACTTAATAGTATCAACATACTTTAAACTTAATTCTTTGAGAATGAATATGACCCATTTTTTCCTCACAATCACCTCTCCATCTAAATGAATATTAGAAGGTTGAGAAGTGAACAAACTTCTTCCACTTCCCAACACTGCAATAGTTAAGTTAAAGTGATACTCAGTCTGGAATGCTATTGTTAACTTGGCAAAATTTTCCAGCAGACACCTCCCAGCACAAGAGATTCTAAACGGGTCGGGGAGCAAAATTTCTTCAAGGCTCAATCTCTACACCATACATCATGCCAGAAGATGATCTTTGTCCCATTAGAATGATATGAAATCGATTTTTTAAAGTATGTCTAGTTAGTCGATGACTTGATGTCATGTTGTAAAATGCTTTAACAAATTGAGTTAATAGGTTAAATACTACTATCTTAGTTTTTTACACTTTTTTTTTTTTTTTGATAAGTAGTTTCTTACATGTTTTCATGATATTTTATGAATATTTTTATTGCAAATTATTTTTAACAGATGTGCACTTTACATCAAGCAGGAGTGTGCTTGCACTTTGTGCCTAGGATCTAAGAGGCGTTTGTGCTTAAGTGCACCAAAATCTTTCACCATAACTGGCTTCAAATAGTTGGAAATATAACTTTTCACTTCTTCCCAATATAAAAAAAAACTAATAGGCTTTCCTTGAAGGTTAAACATTTTACATGGTAGTTAATCAATAAAATGTAAGTCCCACAAAACAGGGCAAGCAGAGAGATCAATATGTACAATCCATGAAAGGATGCCTGATCTTTTTTCTTTTTTTATAGGTAAAATGGATGCCTAATCACTAACCATAGCACAGCAATAAGCACCATTTGGTTGCATATTAATCCAAGATTTTGGCGTGTTTTACAACAATATCTACATAAATTGCGATTCTAATGCAAAGCTGAAGAATAGCAGTACTTACTAGTTCTCATACTATTGTCCTTAAAGACAAATTTGTCAATGGAAATAGAGTTGCATTCTTGCAATTACATATACCCTAAACTGTCATCCCAATATAACAGTTCCATTGGCAAACATGTCAATCCTCAAACACAAAAAATGTTTTGATCGAAATTGGATAAAACTAGCAGTCGCAATCTCTTGATGAAACTAAATATGAATTAAACAATTAAAACACGTTAATTTGAATAAAGTAGCAGCTACTATCTCTTGATGACACTAAAATTCAAATGATGCACCTCAAATAAGTTCTCATCTTCAATGCCCCGACAACATCGGACCTAATTATTTGTCCATTGCTGTTGACAAGTATATTAACACTCTCCACCACATCTAAGAAAACCTGGCAAACAAAAAGATAGGAATATCATCCAGAAACTTATAGCATCAATAGACAAATCCAAGCAAATCTGGTGTGCATGTGTGTTAGAGAGAGACAGAGAGACAGAGAGACAGAGAGAGAAACCTACTTCATTCTTCTTGTACTGTATCCCTTCACTTCGCCAAGAAACTGCATTTGTTACAGCCATGGGAGGCCTCTGTGTAACTTCCATCCTGTAAGCATCAGTCTTGATGAATTCACTAAGAATCTTTGCTTCTGTAAACTGAGGGTAACCAAAGTCCATAATTTCATCAAGTAACTCATACTGCCAAGAACACAAGGTATCAGCATAATGCCAAATCCAATCTTTCATTACATCATATCTTCATAACATGAAACCAAACAATTTGAATGAGCAACACCAAATCTAGTTAAGCATTAGATGCAATGAAAGATTAAACATCCTCCTACCACTACAACAAAGTTGTCCCTAAGTGATTCTTCTTCCAACTCTTCAAAATAATGCTTAAACACCTGCCCACAGAGAAATTAGTCAGAATGAACAATCCCAATCATGAAACTCGTTAGAAGGGCAGAAACAAGTGCCAATTTTTTTTTTTTTTTTTTTAATAGATGCATCAGTTATAAACGGTAGGGCAAGGACCTATAATTACCAATAGGTGCTTACATCAATGACGCGGTGTAGAAAGAAAATAAGGCTGGTGGCATTGCAGTTCTGCCTAGATGCTGTCATTAGGAACACATTGTTATGTTGAACAAACATGTAGGATACGCCACCATCATACACAACTGGATCCTGAGTCTCTGGATCACCCTGAATCATACCAAGAGGTGAATAGCAACACATGTACATCTAACTATTGACTAGAGATGAAAAGAACCATATATACAGCGGATCCAACAGCCAGATTTGAGGTTGAGGAAAGTCATATTTTATTTTAAAAAAATTAGCAATACCTGGTAGCTTAGAAAGAAAACTAACTAGTAATTCACAATTTTATCAATTTGTGACAAGTACTTAAAAAAGAAACAACTGGAAAGACAATAATAGCAATAATTCTCTATTCTCAGAATGCAACCAAATCAATTAGAAGAGAAAATTCCCCGCTTATCAACAAAGGCGAACCAAGAAGATTCTAGAGTGCAAGCTAAAAGAAAGCAAAAGAGGAAGGGAATCACTTTCTCTATGAGCTTGGTGAAGAAGCGCTCGGCCTGGACAGCGGTGACGTCGCCACGGTAGTCGCGCCAAATGAGAACGCGACCTTTAATGTCCAAGAGGAACAGTGCAGACACTGCCCCAGTCATGCCTTCCTACTCTTTTTCCCTCTTTCCCCTCTTAAATATTTTGTAGGGTTCCGACGATCGGATCCGATCCGATCCGATCGATCAGCGTCTACAAGAAGGATTAGATAGATGAGATCTGGTGCCAGATTAATTGCGACGGGCGGATGGATCTAAATGCAGTGGAGAAGTTATGAGCTCGGCTCGCCATCAGCCCGTTGCTCTTTGACGTTGAACCATTAGTGTGGAATGGTTTGGAAAGATCTGTAAAATATCAATTAAAATCGATTCGTATACATATTGCACCTGAAACTCAAATCAGACAATATCAGGACGCGGCAGCGGCAAGTCTAACCGTTAAAAGTTCGGCTAATTAGCAGTAATGTCGAGTAAGAACTGGTGATCTCATGATCTTATTACAAGCCGTTATATGATACTCTTCACAAACATATGATACTTGAATAATTTTAAACAGTACTTTTCGTTTTACATCTTATAATATAGGTTTTGTTAGAATAATATCGTTCTCAAATATTTTTATGGGATCAGTTTTGGCCCAAAGGCCCAACAATGATAGAAACCCACCAGAAAGGAAAAGCACACAAAGGGCCCAACTCTGCAGAGTCCAAAATACATATCAAACCCGTTGCCACCTTTATCGGGATCTTATGCAGATACGAAATATCACCAAATTCAGAAAGATATCTCATGCAGATACGCGATCACGATGATTACGGAAGGTGTTTTAAAGGATATGTACCGCCCCGGAGGCTTATAAATAGACCAGGTAAACCTCAACTGTGGGCATTGATAATTTTTCCTGTAAATACGTGACCACTAACTTAAGCATCGGAGTTTTCTCGGGTGGAAAACCACCATCTTCTCTTAATTCTTCTTGCAGGTTTCAGGAACAGGAGGCCGGCGAGACACGTCCTCAACATTGGCGTCGTTTGTGGGATTCGACTTTACAGACGATTAACGTGGCTCTCGCATGCCAACTGTGACACGTTCCGTAGCAAGCCGAATGACAGGAGCATCGATGGAAGTACGGTTAGCAGCGGCGGAGGAAAGACTGAGAACAACATTAGAAGCCTAGTGCTTCAAAAGGAGAACGAGATTTTGCGGCAAAGGAACGCTGAATCCAGCAACACAGCTGTACCGCCTGGCAACGGGCAAGGAAAGCAAGAGGCGGACAGTAACGCTGGGTCGAGCTTGAGCGCGTGGAAAAACAAAAACTGCACGACGAATTGAAGGATCTTGCAGGCAAATATGAAGAAATAGCAAAAAAAATGGGGGGACATTCTTCGGTCGACAGCTTACTAAGCCAGACTGACCTACCATATAGCAAGCGCATCATGAGAATCCCTTTGCCGCCAAAATTCAAACTTCCCCAAATCGAACTGTACGATGGGTCCAAAGACCCCGTGGACCACTTGGAAAACTTTAGAGCTCACATCACGCTCCACGACTTCCCAAGCGAGATCGCCTGCCGGGCTTTCCCTTTAACCCTGAAGGGGACAGCGAGGGGCTGGTTCGGGACCCTCCGGCCAAGGTCGATAGACACCTTCGAGGAGTTAGCTAAACTTTTCATAACCCAGTTTATGCCAAGCAGAAGGCGCCAGCGACCAGCCGCCTACCTGCTAACAGTCAAGCAAAAAGAGGATGAAGACCTCAAGACCTACTTCACACGATTCAACAAGGAACGCTTAACAACGGATGACCAGGACAAGAAGATCACTCTGGCCGCCCTCTTGGGCGGAATCTGGCCTCAGAGTCCCTTCATGGTCGATCTGGCAAAGAAGACTCCCTCCACCCTAAGGGAGTTTATGGATCAAGCGGATAATTTTGTCAACGTCGAAGACACGCTGCAAGCGTTGGTAGACCCCGCAAAGAAAACAGGAGGGGCGAACGGCGAAGCGGGCGCGATGACAAGAAAGCAAGAACAAGTCGGCAGGAAAGAAGGTGAGAAAGGTACACGGATCGACACACAAGGTTAATGCATAACAACCTAAGTGTCAGGGAGGAAGAGGATGGCAAGGCCGAAGGGCGCCCACATCAGACGGGAGATCGGTATTGCAAGTACCACCAGACAACGTCACATTGGACCGAAAATTGTACAACCATGAAAAAGAGGGTCGCCGACCTAATAGGAACAGGCGAATTGGAGCACATGATTGCAGAGCGATCAAAACCTAGGAGGCGCCAGGAAACCGGGTGAAGAGGTAAAAGGAGCTTCAGCCCCGAGCGGAGAAACCGTGGCAACAACCCTCGGAATGATCGCAATTGGGCGAACAACAGAGGGAACGGTGGCAGAAGCAGGACCCCCACCAGAGGCGGCAGGAATAGGACACCCCCGAGAAATAACAATAATAGAGAACCGATCGGAGAAATCATGACGATAGCCGGAGGATTCGCTGGAGGCGGGATATCCACATCTAGTCGCAAGGCGCATGCACGAAGAGCTTGGTACGAGGAAGTATATGTAACGGACAGAGCACCTAAACAGCAGAAACTGAACCAAGAGTGAGAAGTGATATCCTTCGGAGAGGCGGATAGGCAAGGGATACTGTACCTGCATGACGACGCCTTGGTAGTCACCCTCATCATAGCCAACTACACGACTAGGCGGGTACTAATTGATAACGGAAGTTCAGCCGACATATTGTTTTAGGATGCGTTCAACAGAATGGGCATTGATCCTAGGCAGCTACGAACTTCCCCAACACCAATAAAGGGTTTTTCCGGTGAAGCAATCCAACTAGTAGGAGCCATCACACTCCCAGTTACCGCCGAGAGTGGAGCACAAACAGCAACTACCATGACCAACTTCTTGATAGTGAAAGCCCCTTCCTCCTACAACGTTATACTAGGGAGACCAACCCTTAACCGCCTCAAAGCAATAACTTCCACGTATCACCTCAAGATGAAATTCCCAACCGACAGCGGGGTAGGAGAACTAAAAGGAGAGCAGGCACTGGCTAGGGAGTGTTATGTACAGGAATTGAAGAAAAATGGAAACGAGGTTTGTGCAATTGAGGAGCCAGAAGAAACATTTCTCCCGCCACTTCCCCCCGCCATGGTCGAGGCATTGCAAGAAGAAATACAGGTCGGAAATGAACCGATTCAACAACATGCCGAGGTCAACGAGCCTTTGGAGCTTATAACACTGTTTGCAGACCGCCTGGGGACAACCGTGCGCGTAGGAACAAACTCCTCCCCTACAGATAGAGAGAGTCTGAAACAGCTGCTGGTAAACCACAGAGACATTTTTGCCTGGAGCCAAGAAGAAATGCCAGGAATAGACCGCACCATCATTGAACACAGACTGGGCGTGAACCCAGCGTATAAACCTGTGCGCCAAAAAAAGAGGTCTTTCAGCACTGAAAAATACGCCGCCATTGGCTTGGAGGTCGAGAAGCTGCTCGCCGCCGGTTTTATCAAGGAGGTCCATTATCCGGAATGGTTATTCAATGTCGTCATGGTGAAGAAAACCAACAGGAAGTGGAGAATGTGCATAGACTTTACCGACCTCAACAAAGCCTGCCCGAAAGATAGTTTCCCCTTGCCACGTATTGATCTCATCATGGATGCAACAGCGGGACACCGAACGCTCAGCTTCATGGACGCATACTCAGGATACAATTAAATACAAATGCACTCGGCAGATAGGGAAAAGACGGCGTTTATAACCGACCGGGGGTTGTACTGCTATCAAGTAATGCCATTCGGATTAAAGAACACAGGAGCAACTTACCAAAGGTTAGTCAACCGAATGTTCGCAAAGCAAATGGGGCAAACCATGGAAGTCTACATAGACAACCTCTTAGTGAAAAGCAAGGAGCCTGCCAAACACATCGTTGACCTAAGAGAAGCATACGAAGTGCTGCGCCAGTATAAGATGAAGCTGAACCCAACCAAGTGCGCATTCGGCGTCGGGTCAGGGAAGTTTCTAGGATTCATCATATCAAAGAGAGGAATCGAGGCTTCCCCCGAGAAGATAGAGGCTATAATCAATATGAAGCCACCAAAGAACCTGCACGAGACCCAACGGTTTAGTAGGGAAAGTGGCCACCCTGGGGAGGTTCATAGCCAGGTCAACCGATAAGTGTATGCATTTCTTCCACGTATTGCGTAAAGCACATCCTTGGAATGAAGCGTGTGACGAGGCGTTCAGAAACCTGAAGCAGTATCTGGCCAACCCACCGCTCTTAAAGCAGCCCGAAAGGGGTGACGTGCTCTGGGCTTATCTAGCCGCCTCCCCGCATGTGGTGTCCGCCGTCCTGGTAAAAAAAGACAGAGCCGACCAACATCCCGTATATTACGTAAGCCGAGCCCTCAGAGGAGTAGAAGTAAGATACCTTAAGATCAAAATGCTAGCCTTTGCTTTGGTAACGGCGGCTAGAAAGTTACGTCCATATTTCCAAGCCCACACAATAAGGGTACTTACAGAAGCACCGTTGGCAAAAACCCTGAGCAAACCAGACTGCACGGGAAGACTGATAGGATGGTCAATTGAATTGAGTGAATTCGACCTAAGGTACGAGCCTAGGAAGGCAGTGAAGGGACAAGCGCTGGCAGACTTCGTAGCCGAGTTCACAGGTTTCCCCCAGGAAGCTCATAGATGGGTAATGCAAGAGCACCATGGGTAATGCACATAGATGGGTCATCCTGCAAGACCGGTGGCGGCCTGGGAATACACCTCATAAGCCCCAACGGCGAAGAGAGACACTACATGGCTACGCTTGCGTTCAGAGTGACAAATAACGAAGCAGAATACGAAGCACTGGTCTCTCAATAGCCGCCCAGATTGGAGTGACAGAAGTTGAAGCCAGATCAGATTCACAAATCATTGTCAACCAAGTCTTGGGACTGTACGCCACCAAGAGCGTAAAACTGAAGAAGTATTTGGATCGGGTATGGGAAGTACGAGACCTTTTCTCATATTTTACCATAACCTAGGTCCCGCGAACTGACAATGAAGTGGCAGACAAGCTGGCCAGGATAGCTTCGGGAATGGAAATGGCGCCCCTTTCTTGGCAAGTAAAAAGGAGAGTCATTGAGATACCCGCCGTGGTCGTGGAGGTAGCAACAGTAGATCGTGGTTTTCCCAAATGAGCAAACGCGATAGTGGAATATCTGACATCGGGCAAACTTCTAGAGGGACGAGATGAAGCAAGGAAAGTAAGAAGGAAAGCGACGAGATTCGTGCTCATCGAAGGGATCCTTTACAAGAGATGACTCTCCGCCCCCCTGCTGCGATGCATCTCGCCCCAAGAGGCGCGGTATGTCCTCGCCGAGATACATGAAGGAATCTGTGGGAACCATTCAGGGGGGAGAGCCCTGGTCAAGAAGGCAATCAAAGCGGACTATTACTGGCCCAATGCAATAAAGGATGTGCAGGAATTTTCAAAAAAATGCATCAAGTGCCAGGAATATGCACCCATACCTCACGCCTCACCAAAGGAATTGACCTCTATTACGGCACCCTGGCCTTTTGCCCAATGGGGCGTGGACCTCGTGGGACCTTTCCCACCAGGCAAAGGCGGCGTCAAGTTCATGATGGTAGCCGTTGACTACTTCACCAAATGGGCGGAAGCCGAACCCCTAGCGACTACTACCAGCAAAGCGGTAACACGGTTTTTATGGAAGAACGTGATTTGCAGATTCGGAATTCCCCATAGTATAATAACAGACAACGGGCGGCAATTCGACTCCGACCAATACCGAGAATGGTATGCCGAGCTACGAATCAAACCCAAGTATTCCTCGCCAGGCCACCCCCAAGCTAACGGGCAAGCCGAATAAGCTAATAAGGCTTTACTCTCCATCTTAAAAAAGAAGGTCACAGAGAAGAAAGGGGATTGGGCAGATGAGCTTCCGGGAGTACTTTGGGCGTATAGGACGTTAGTCAAAACGCCAACCGGGGAATTCCCATTCACCCTAGCGTACGGAACAGAGGCCATACCGCCGGTGGAGGTAGGGCTGCCCAGTTGCAGGACAAGTCATTTCTCGGTTAACCAAAACAACAGCAAGCTTGAAGAAAATCTGGATTTAGTGAAGGAAGAAAGGGAAAAGACAGAAGCCAGACTGTTGCAAGAAAAGGCCAAAACCGAACGATACTTCAACAAAAGAGTCAAGCCCCTGACCTTCAAAGTCGGAGACCTAGTTCTAAGGAAATGCGGGGTGACCACCCAAAAACCTGGAAAAATGGAACCTCAATGGGAAGGATCTTATATAGTGGTGACGAACAGTATAGGGGGATCGTACCAGCTGAAGGACAGTCAAGGGAGAGAGCTACATCGGCCATGGAACGCAGAGCACCTAAAGAAGTTTTACCAGTAGTAATTTCATAGTCATTTCAGCTTTGTCTTTTATTAAAATCTTCGTCAATTCGCATTTACCAGTAGTCATTCTAGCATTGTTTTTTATTAAAATTTTCGTCAATTCGCATTTACCAGTAGACATTTCAGCTTTGTTTTTTATTAAAATTTTCGTCAATTTGCATTTACCAGTAGTCATTTCAGCTTTGACTTTTATTAAAATTTTCGTCAAATCGCGTTTAATCAAATTCCATTCCGGCATCCTTGCTCCAATTGGATTCTTGAAATACTTCATCCTTAATGACCACGCCACCTCAAACGAAAGAGAGCGGCGCAGAGTCAAATGACCACGCCACCTCAAACGAAAGAGAGGGGCGCAGAGTCAAACGACTATGCCACCTCAAACAAAAGAAAGGGGCGTAGAGTCAAATGATCACGCCACTTCAAACAAAAGAGATGGGCACAGAGTCAAACGACCACGCCACCTCAAACAAAAGAGAGGGGCGTAGAGTCAAATGACCACACCACCTCAAACAAAAGAAAGGGGCGCAGAGTCAAAGGACCACGCCACCTCAAACGAAAGAAAGGGGCGCAAAGTCAAAGGACCACTCTACCTGAAACGAAAGAAAGGGGCGCAGAGTCAAATAACCACGCCACCTCAAACAAGAAGAGGGGCGCAGAGTCAGTTGGTCACGCCACCTCAAAACAAAAAGAAGGCGCACACGGTAACAAACATAAGCACGCAACAACAAAGGTCAGAGAAAAGATCTATTGCAAATTATAAATTAAGTCTAATTACAAATTATGGTTATAACATACAACAACAAAAAGAAATATATATACAAAGGTAAGACAACTCCTCATCACGGGTCGCCGCTTTCTTCGGGAGGCGGCAAGGGGGGCACCTCAGCAAAGGCGTCGAGGATTTCATTACGCCCAAAAGTATCGGCCCGTGGCAAGCAGCCATTTCTGGGGAAAACAAGCTCACATCGAGAGCTTGCAAGTTGGTCGTCGGATCAGCCAGAATAGGGTTCCAAAGGCGAAGGATCCCGGAGCCATGGCCAAAAGTGAAGGTTGTGTCCTGAACCTGAGGAACCAGGGCCAACTGAGCCCGAAGGCGGGAATTTTCCTCCCGGGCAGCAGACAACTAGGCAACTTTCCGGGCCAACTGCTCATCCCTGGCCATTGCAACCAGGTTGGCCTTCCTGAGCTCCTCGTCCGTGTTCGCACAACTCGCCTTGTACTTCTGATGGCGCTCACGAAGCTTGGCCAACGAACCCTGCGCCTCGAACACTGCGCCTCGAACACTTCTTGGGCGGCCAAGCGAGCCTTCTCCAAGGCATCCAATAAGTCCTTGGTCAGCCCACTGCACCTTTCCTTAAGGCCAGCAACTTCCCCCCGGGCTGAGCACAACTCCCCGCTGCTGGCGCAAAGGTCAGCAGTTAAGCGGGCAATTTCAGCATCGAAGTCTTGCCGGGCCTCACGGAGCTGCACGATCGCCAGGTCTCTCTCCGACTGCAAGACCTGGCGAGAGAAGTCTTCCCTGGCTTTCGCCTCTTGAGCAAGGCGAACAGCATCACGAAGCTCGAGAACTTCCTCCTCACGCAGCTCGAGCTCCCCCTGGAGGGAGTCCGTGACACCTTCTGCTTGGGCGACCCGTGACTCAAGCTCCCTATTCCTTTCAATCAGGACCTCTATTTCGGCCCTGTCCGCTCGCCACCTCCCGGTGATTCTCTCCTCCCGTGCAAGGAAGTCAGTCGCGAGCTGTGACGCTAAGCCTTCAATCCCCTGTAAAGGAAGGAAAACAATCTAAGTAAATAGCAGGCAGCAAAGGCAAGCAAAAGCAAAAGATAGCAAGAAATAATATTAGTCCGAATAATACCGTGGAGAACCACTCCCTCAGCTGGTTAGCCATGTTGGCAGCGGCTTCCGCATGGCAAAATCAAGCAAAGGGGAAGCCTCCCGGTGAGCCACGCCCATTGTCGGATCCGGCACATGCCCAGATACAGCCAGTAGTCCCGGATGAACTGACCCAACCCACGTGGTGTGAGAGTCATCACGGAGTATATGATCTAGCTCCTTATCAGTGAGGAACTCCGGGCCCTCGTCAAATGAAGGGGCGTGAAGTGGCGGCGGAGAGAAATGCTCCCCGCTCCCAACCAAGGATGGAGTTTTACCTCCAGACATGGTTGTGGGGGGGGTCTCCGAGCTGGGCGGCCCAACCATTGACACACCATGGGCGTCCTCAGAAGGGGGAGATACAATGCCCCCTTGGCCAGAAGATTGGACATCGTTACGGCCCATCTCCTTTACCCCCATAGGAGGAACGCTCGCCTCCTCAACAACACCTCCAGAGGGCTATGGATGGCATGAACCGGGACCCGCAACTCCTTCCAAGTGAAGGCTGGCAGCGACATAGAGAGGAAGCTCGCCGCCCCTCACTGGACCTTCAGCAGTTGGCGCCAGGAAAACTGGAGCAGACGCCTGGGTGCTCAACTGAGGAAGGGCGTGAGCCTGAAAAGTGGCGGCCAGCTCAAAGAGAGCTATATTGGCCAGCATCTCCCTGTCCCCCAAACCGGCGGACTGTGGCCTCGCGGGAGAAGTACCCTCAGAGGAAGTGGGCGCCACAATCCGAACGCCCGACGACTTAGACCCCTCTAGCGGGGTTGACGTTGTGCCCTCGCCGCTTCCTGGAGAAACCACATCTCGAGGCTTTGGCTCAGGGGCACTCACTTCGGGCGTCAAGCTCCCCTCCAGAATTTGGGCCACCTGTGTCAATTCCCGATCGCCACCTGTGGGGGCCTTGCTTTTCTTGGGCGGAGGGTTCGCGCAAGAGCCCTCTTGGCTGTCTCTTTTCCTATGACCCTCATCATTCTTCTTTTTGGACCTTTTTTCCTTTTTGCCCTCCACCACGGCAGTTTCTGGCCAATCAACTTCCCTAGGCTTGCCCTCAGCGTCTCGCACAAAAAGGGCACCCCTCGCCGTCTTCTCTGAAGGCGCCGATAAAGGGGCGGGGATGACATCGGTAATCATGAAGTCGCACCCCTGAACAAAGGAACGGTTCGGAGACATCAAGAACCGATCAATATGAGCAGGCGTCAGCAACTTGTCAGTCCAAAGATTCTCCGGATGATCTGCAGCCCAGGCATTGACAGCATCAATCCGGTCAAGTTCTCCGCGGGATAAGGGGGGCATGGTTGACCACAAGCGCTTACCATCAGGAATTGGGCGCCAGATGGCCCTAACAGGGAAATCCCTAAAGACCTCCTCTTGACCAGGGAACTTCCATCCTTGGCCACTGATAAAAAAGAACTTGGCAGTCCACGCCTTGGCATTAGAATACCTTCTTTCGAACCTCGCCAGGGACTGGCCTTTCTCCTTCTTGCGAAAACTAGCCACGCATCATTTAGTGGCCGCCCTCACATCATAGAAGGCCATGCGATAACAGGGCGACGGAGATGGCCACCCAACTAGAAAACCACTCGTTATCACAGCAGCCCGAATCGGGGGCTTTCATTACAACTGAGCTCGGAATCTTAAACTCCTCCCTAATCCCGACCAAGTGCTTCTCACGAACACTGGAACGCCAAGAATAACCTTCAAAGGTCGTGCCCTCAGGAATGTCGAAAGGCTGAACCGAACCCCTGCCTTGGTCTGCCATGGGAGTAGTGAAGAAAGAAGAATAGGAATGCAAGAAACAAGAAAAAGGAAAGAAGCAGAGACAGAAAGAGCCTAATAGCAAGAGAATGCAGAAAAGCAAAATGAAGAGAGAAAGAGAAGAGGTATTTAAAAAAAACAAGTGCGGCATACCAACAGGCGGAGATATGATGACCTGACATAAATACAGAGGTGTAACCGTCAGATGAGAAGATGGGAAGACAGCACGCGCCCGATGATCAGGGGAAAGGAACGAATTCTCAAGTTTGCCTTCGCGGGAAATCAAAAAAAAAAAAAAATTAAATTCCCTACGCCTCAAGGCGAAGGAAATTTGCGGGGTAATTGTGGGATCAGTTTTGGCCCAAAGGCCCAACAGCGATAGAAGCCCACCAGAAAGGAAAAGCACACAAATGGCCCAACTCTAAAGAGTCCAAAATACATATCAAACCCGTTGTCACCTTTATTGGGATCTTATGCAGATACGAAATATCACCAAACTCAGAAAGATATCTCATGCAAATACGCGATCACGATGATTACGGAAGGCGTTATAAAGGATATGTACCACCCCGGAGGCTTATAAATAGACCAGGTAAACCTCAACTGTGGGCATTGATAATTTTTTCCGTAAATACGTGACCACTAACTTAAGCATCGAAGTTTTCTCGGGTGGAAAACCATCATCTTCTCTTGATTTTTCTTACAGGTTTTGGGAACAGAAGGCCGGCGAGACATGTCCTCAACAATTTTATTATTATTCTATATTTTATTAATATTTTTTTCTGCTATTTAGTAATATTCAATATTCTATACTTACTTTTTATGTGAACTTTAAATTTATTCACTTTTTTAAATAAATGTATGACTTGTACACTTTAATATTGCGAATATCATTATTCATTTTATAAATTGTACGAACCAAAACGTATTGTTCGATATAATAATTATTATAATTAGTAATTTTTAGTCTGACAAAGTTTTAGTCCCTTTCTTGCAAAAATGTGATTTTGGACAATTTCCTTTGACTCTCAGAGGTAGTGTTCGAGTGTGGTTTTCTTCTACGTTTCTTTCTACCATCTTCTCAGTACGCTGAGTGGAGATCCAAGATTGAAGTTTGAGAGGATTTGTGGAAGACTCTTAGTTTAATAGAGGATGAGGATACAGTGATTGAAGACGATTCTCAGTCAGGGCAAGATGTGCATAGGAAAGGGTGGAAAACTTTATTCTGATTGTGTTATTGGTAAGGATATTTTGGCTAATGCCATGGCTAGAATCTGGAGAATCAATAAGCAAGTCACATTCTGTAAAGTTGATCGTAATATTTTTGTGTTAATCTTTGCCATAAATGCTGATAGACAATAGATATTTGATGGCAAGCCCTGGTTGTTTAATAACATGTTATTTCTTTTGATCTCATACAATGGCAAAACGCAAACTGACAAAATACTTTTTGATTGTGAATCTTTTTGGATACAAATCCACAATTTGCGACTAGATTACATGACAAAAGATTGGAGTGAAAAAATCGAAAATTCAATGGGCACAATCTGTGAAGTGAACGTGGACAATGAGGGCATTGGATGGGGGCGGTTTCTATGAGTAAAAGTGGAATTATTGCTATCTAAACCTTTCTCAATGGATCAATTTGTTAATATTCATGGTGAAAAAATGTGGGCTCCATTCAAGTACGAAAAGCTTCCACGCCTCTGTCTGACTTGTGGTTGTCTATTGCATGGAAAAGAAGGTTGCTCTTCTGAATCCAATGTGACAGGTGCTAGGTTGTCTCACAAACCTCAGTTTGGCACATGGTTGCATGTTGATGTAATTGCCAGTAGATGGTTTATTTCTCTTTCCTCTGAGAATGGTGAAGTAAGGACCCTTAAAGGAGATGCAGTTACTATCACAGAGAATCAACTAGCGGCGGCCGCAGGAGGCTCTTGTGTTCAAGGAAAGGATTCACGATGGACCGATCAAGGGTAGTTTCATCAATTGATAGACAGTTTTCAAAAAATGATTATGACAGTTACAAAGATGAATGCTGCAGTTACCAGTATTAATAAAGTAGTTGGAAAAAGGACAATTGATGATTTTATCGGTGACCCCTATCTGAAGTTGGTGGATCGTCTTAGGCTACCTGCAAAAGATGGGCCTTTTAAACACAATGGGTTGAGTGCCTCTATCAAAACTAACCTAGTTGTTTCAAACAATCCCTTAACAGCTAGTTGTGAGGCAATATGAGTTTCATCTACTATGATTGATTCCATAATTGTTGTTTTACCACAGGGTCCAATTTCTGGATGGAAATGGAAGAAAAGTGCTCATGATCATGGTGCTTCTTCTTCTCTTTCGGCTAGTCCTTTGGGTACAAAACGAAATATTATGTTGCCTATTGGTTGCAACTATATGTTAAGAAACACAAAGAAGGCTCGAGTTGAGGATACTAATGACAATACCAAGTTTTCACCAGGATTGATGGAAGCTGCTTGCTAGCCCCGCCGCTCGCCATGAGGATCTTAAGTTCGAATTGCCGTAGGCTGGGGAACCCCCGCACAATTCAAACCTTTTGTCTATTTGTGAAGGATCAAGCTCACGATGTGGGCTTCCACATGAAGACTAAGTTAGCATGCAATCATGCTAAATCAGTGGCAAGGCGACTTTGATTTGAACACTATGAGGAAGTTGGGACTATAGGTAGAAGCAGTGGGTTGCTGATACTTTGAAAAACTGCTGATCTTCTTGAACTTGTAAATTATTCTTAAAGGCACATCAACGTCTTAGTGAAAGATGAACAAGTCCAAAATAAGTGGCTTCTCTCACTTGTTTCTATGGTAATCTTGACACGAATCAAAGAAGGAGTTCATGGAATTTATTGTCATCTTTCAAACCAGCCAGGGTGGGTGGAATATCATTGGTGACTTCAACGAGGTTCTCACACAAGATGAGAAATAAGGTGGCAAGTTCTTGAAGATGGCTGCTTGTTTGATTTAGGATGGAATGTGGAGAAGTTTACATGGTGCGATAACCATGTGGATGACTCTTTCACTAATGAGAGATTTGATAGGAGTTTGGCCAACTCATCATAGAAGAATATCTATCAAGATCATTTTGTTATAGTTCTGCCTACCAGTTGTTAAAATAATACCCTACTTTTGTTGAATTGCTACATTGGACAACAATATCAATTTCGAGCCCCAACATCTTTTAAATAAGAGATTAACTGGATGAGGGAGAAAAATTGTTCTGAGGTAGTTGTTTTTATGTGGAACCAAAGTACTTGTGGTGGTAATTGGCTAGAGAACCCACAATTCAAACTTGAGAACTGTCAAAAAGATCTCAAAACCTAGAGTAGAAAGTTTGAAATAGAAAGAACATGAGCCATCAGAGAGAAAACAGCCTAATTATGCACTTTGCAGAAGCAAGAGGGTCTAGAATCTATGACAGCTCAGAAGCTAGTTTGACAAGAGCTCGAATTTTTATAGGACCAAGAAGAGACAAAGTGGAAACAGAGAGCCAAACAGGACTAGCTAAAAGGAGGTGACAGGAACACTCAATATTTTCATGCTTGCACGAATTAGAGACATAAGACAAAGATCATCAAGAAAATGCTTGACTCCTCTAGAAGGTGCTTAACTAAGTTTGCTTCCATTGTTGAGGGTTTCAGAAGCTACTTCATTGGGATATACAGATCTTCACATTCTTCTCTTTCCAGTATTGAGGACTGTCTTCAAGGTGTGGAATCGAAAACAACTGATGCTATAAGGAGTCAATTGAATTGTTAATTTGATGAAGCAAAAGTTTTCCATGCCCTCAAGCTAATGTTACCCTATAAAGCACCTAGACCCGATGGGTTCAATGCTAGTTTCTATCTAGATCATTGCAGTACAGTTGGGAAAGATGTCTCTCGGGCAATGCTTCAATTTCTTAATTCTAGACAGATGCCAAGTGGGCTTAATCACACAAAATTTGTATTAATTCCTAAGGTACACACCCCTAACACAATGCATGATTTTTGTCTTATAAGTTTGAGCAATATTTTCTACAAATTAATCTCAAAGGTGATGGTTAATAGAATGAAAACAGTGCTTTCTGAGACAATCTCTTGGAACCAAAGTGTTTTTTTATCAAATATATTAATTACGGATAACATTTTGGTTGCTTTTGAGTTGTTATATACAATGCAAAAAAGGCAAAGTTGAAATCATGGCAATCAAGTAAGATATGTCTAAAGCCCATGATAGAGTTGAATGGAAGTATCTAGAGGCTATGCTTTTAAAGTTGGGTTTTTGGTGAGATGGACTAGTGTTAGGTGCTGGAAAATTGGGTTTATGTAAGGGTTTTGGAAGGGGGTTTTTTGTGGATTTTGTAACATGATTGATGTAAATGAAATGGACAGTAATAGTAGCTAAAATTGATGTAAATAACATACAGAAAATAGCACAAGAAGTGGAAACTGAATCAAACTATTAACATTAGGAAATCAATGGATTGTTCAAGGCAGTCCACCTCCAAATACCCTAAGATCCAAAGTTCTTCCAGAATGCCTCTTACAGATGGCATAAACTACTTTGATCAAATGCAGTAGGTTAAAAACAGGAAATAATGAAATTAGATAGTAGGAACATGCCCATATGTCCTAACTTAAACAGTACATTTCATCCTATGGATGAAACGCAGTGGAGCGTCCCTTAAACCGGGCTTCCCACTCAGTGCAGCATCCTTTAAATTGGGCTTCCCACGCAATGCGACTTCTATTCAATCTTGGCCCATTGAAGCACGCACAGCCAATCACTCTTAACTCTCAATGCTGCGTTTATAGATGGTCATCAAGCCTTCTATCAAACTTAAGTGCACAAGTCCTTCAGTTCTAAGTTTCATGCACTTTCATCCTCTGTGCTTTGGTCTCAATGAAAGTGACTCTAGATTTATGGTCATCCAGCAGTAGTTGTTCCCCTATGCCGCCATGAGCCCTGGTTCTCCTGCCGGCCACCTAACAAGACCTCCCTATTAGAACACTTTGTTCACAAGGTGCGGGTAGCAATCTTAGAGCTTCCACCACGATTCCCAGGTATATTTTTTTTTCAATTGCCTTCTCCATTTCATGAGTACTTCGATTACAGCTCATTGACACACTTGCTTCATTCTTGTATTGATTATCTTCTCTGGCTCGAGAAGGATTTCACCATTGTTGTCCACTGGTGGCAGGGTTGATATTGGCTATATTTGAGATCCAATATTTCGTTTAAGAACTGAAACATGAAAGGTTGGATGGATCCATGTTGCTTGAGGGAGATCCAACCTATAGGTGACCGAACCAATTTTCTTGATAATTTTGAAGGGACTATAGAAGTGAGGGGAGAGTTTCATATTGCAGCGATGCACCATCGATTTCTGGCGGTATGGCTGCAAGTATAGGTAAACCTACTCTCCTTCCTGAAACTCTCTTTCTGTTCTCTTTTTATCAGCACACATTTTCATTATATGCTGTGAGACCTACAAATTTTCCTTGAGAATTGATATAATTTGTTGTCTGATTGTAAGTTGGTTGTCAATTGATTGGTTTGCTATGTACCTAGATAAGGTTGTCATTTGATTGGTTTCAAATGGGGTTAGCTTCGAGGCCATGTGGTGCTAGTGTCGCAACGTAAGTAGTTCTCCAAGCATTTGTTGAGGGCTTTTGTTGGTCTTCACTTTGAGGGTGATAAGCTAAGTTGAATTGTAGTGAAGACTCTTGTAAGGCGAAGAGTCTCATCCAATAAAAGTTGACAAAAATGAGGTGTAGACAATGCAAAAATCATAACCCAACAACTTTGTTAGCCACTTTTGTTGGGTTGTTGTCCTTACACGCTGCTCAAACAGAAATTTGAGCGCTTGTTGATTCGTCTTGACAATAAAGAGTGGCCCAATAAATACACTCTCCACTTTTGGATAGCCGTCACGAGTGCAAAGAATTATTTTTCATACATAGAGAGTAGTAAGGCTTTACATTTCAACGCCTTACTCATGAATGCAATAGACCTATTATTTTGCATTAATACAATCCCCACACCCTTACCACTTGCATCACACTTCACTCTAAATGGTTGAGAAAAATCAGGTAATTTTAGAACTGGTGGCTGTGTGACAGGCTGTTTCAAAGATTAAAAAGCATTTTCAACCTTATTAAACCATTCAAAAGCATTTTTTTTTCCCAACAATCTTGTAAGGGGGCAGCAATAGCACCATAGTACTTGATAAATTTTTGGTAATAGCCCGTTAACTCTATAAATCCTCGTAAGGATTTGAAATTCTTCGGTTTTAGTCATTCCAACATGGCCACTACTTTAGAATAATCGGCCTTAACCCCTTCGGCTGAAATCACATGTCCCAAATAGTCAATTTCTTCAATTCCGAATTAACACTTCAACATTTTGGCAAACAACTTGTTTTCGTACAACATTAATAAAACCTTCCTCACATGTAATAAGTACTCAGCCCAACTTTTGTTATAAACCAGAATATCATAAGAAAAAATAAGCATGAACTTCCGTTAGAATGGTCTAAAAATTTGTTTCATGAGTCCTTAGAAGGTGGAAGGGCCGTTTATTAATCTGAAAGGCGTCACGAGAAACTCATATCCTTGTGGGTTCTAAAGGCTGTTTTGGGAATGTCCTATTCAACTACACGAATTTGATGGTAACCAGCTTACAAATCCAATTTAGAAATTTTTTTGATCTATGTAACTCATCAAATAACTCATCAATGACCAGAATGAGGAACTTGTCTTTGATGATATGAGTGTTTAGTGTCCGATAATCGACACATAGTCGCCAGCTACCATCCGTCTTACGAACTAGGAGCACTGGAGATGAGAATGGGCTGTTGTTATGCCTTATAACTCTTGATCGCAGTAACTCAGTGATGATTTTCTTAATTTCGATTTTTTGATAGTGAAGGTAATGGTAGATCTAGTGGAAATGGGAATTGTACCTTCTTTAAGAGTAATTTTATGGTCAAGGGTTCTAGGTAGGGGTAGGTCTTTTGGGGTTTGAAAAATCTGGTTGAAGTCGTGGAGGAGAGTTTGAACTTTTGGGCAAGTATTTATGTTCAAATCTGATTGGTTCTTCTCAAGTATATGTAAAAACAATCACTTTCCCTGACTCATATCTACCAACAAGGATTTAATACTACTATCAAACGCCAACTCTCTGGGTTCAATCCCCTCAAGATAACTTTTTTCTTGCCCTCCCAAAATTTTATAGTTTTGTTTGCAAAATCACGTATGACTTTACCAAGAGTTTCCAGCCAACTTATCCCTAAAACAATATCATAGCCTCCTATTTTTAATAAATAAAATGAGAGAGTAATATGTGTACCTTGGAGTGTAAGACTGACATTGTTGCAAAGTCCTTCACTACACATCATGTCCCCATTAGCAATCTTGATAGTAAGTGGAGTTGTGTGTATCACCAGTAGGTTGGTTTCTTTTGCAATCCAAGGATGCATAAAATTGTCTATGTTACCACAAGCTATCAGAATGACCACATGTTCTCACCATATAGAACCAATTAGCCCGATAGTTTAAGTAGTAGGTATACCCGCCAACACATGCAAAGAAATCTAGAGGTTTGGTTCCTCGATGGCTGGTTGCTTCCCTTCATCTTCAAACTCAACTTTAAAAGCTATATTAGTATTTTGGTTTGCCACAAAAGTTCTCATGCTATTAGTAACTTCATCTAATTTTGTCTTAATGGCCTGCATGGACTGTTCATGCTTGTCGACATAGCGTTGGAGTACATCTTGATGCTATCGAGAGCATGTAGCATCTGGCATGGAAATGGCTCTAGATACCACTGTTAGGTGCTAAAAAGCTGGGTTTATGTGGGGGTTTTTTATGGGTTTTGTAACACCATTGATGTAAATGAAATGGACAGCATCAATAGCTAAAATGGATGTAAATAACAAGTAGGAAATACCCTAAGGCAATGGATTGTTCAAGGCAATCCACCTCCAAATATCCTAAGGCCCAAAGTTCTTTCAGAATGCCTATTACAGATGGCATAAACTACTCTTTATCAAATGCCTCTAGATCTTTGGGCCATAACGAAAGTGCCTCTAGATCTAGGGTTTCAGCCAATAGTTACTATTCCCCTACGCCACCGTAAGCCCTAGTTCTCTTGCAGGCCACATAACAATCAACTTACTTACGGCATTTGTAAGGATTGTCACCTATTCAATTATTGTTAATGGGGTATTTGGTCAATGCTTTATACCCTCTAGAGGTTTGATACAAGGAGACTCTGTCTCCATATCTATTTACTTATTTGTGCAGAGGGTTTAACTTCCCTTCTTAATTAAAGCTGACATTCGAGGGGCTAGTAAAGGGGTTGCAGCTTCCAAAGCGAGTATCAAAGTGAACCATCTTCTTTTTGCGGATGATTGTATGATTTTTTGCCAGGCTGAAATCAATGAATGGCTTATGCTTTCAAGAATTCTCAACCAATATGAAATGGCTTTTGGTCAGACTATAAACAAACTGAAATGCATGCAGTGTGTTTTTTAGTAGAAACACAAGACCACAAACAACGGGGGTACATAAATGCAACAAATTGATGGTTTTCTTTGCAATAACTACAACATATATCTTGGTTTGCTAACAATTGTTGGAAAATCTAAGTATGCTACTTTAATGGGCCTAAAGGATAGAATTTGGAAACAAGTGCAAAGCTAGAAAAATGTGTTCTTATCGAAAATTGGAAAAGATGTTTTCATAAAAAGTGTGCTTCAAGCCATTCTCACCTACACCATGAATGTATTCAAGCTCCTTATTAGTTTGATTAAAAACATCGAAAAAATTCTGCCCAAATTCTAGTGGAACCATAACAAAGGAGACAAAAGTATTCGCTGGAAAAGTTGGCACAAGCTCGGCATGACTAAGAGCATAGGAGGGTTGGGTTTCAGAGATATCTCATGCTTCAACACAGCCTTGTTAGCTAAGAATGTATGGTGATTTTTGATAAATCTCTCTTCATTAGTAGCTTGTATTTTTAAGGAGAATTATTTTCATAATTCTGATTTGTTGCATGCCAAAGTAGGCTATTCCAATTCTTTTGTCTGGAGAAGTCTTTGTTCCAGCTTGGATTTATTGAGAAGCAGGGTGGTATGGCAAGTAGGCAATGGCAAAAGTAAAAAAAGCTGGCATAATAAATGGTTACCGAGTCTAGTGATTTATCAAGTTCAATCTTCAATTCGCACACTTGATCCCAATGCTACAAATGATTGTCTAATTTATGCAAATACAAAGTGTTGTAATTATGAGCTTGTTCATTTTTTTTTTCAATGCACAAGAAGTTGCTCTTATCATTTATCCCACTGAGTACAAAGGGGCTTGCAAATAGATTAAAATGGGTGGATTCGCCTTGAGGCCTATTTTCAGTCAAAATTGCCTATCACAAAGCCTATGCTCTTAATTCTAGTAACAAGGGTGCTTCAACAAGTACCACAAGTAATGTGGCTCAATGAAAACGTTTATGGAAGCTCAATATACCAAGCAAGTATAAATAGGTTGTTTGGAAAGCTCTCCACAATATACTACCCACCAAAAATGCACTGCATCAGAAGAGGATTGTGAATAGTTCATTGTGTCTTATTTGTACCGGGGAAGATGAGACTCCTCTTCATGCTTATAGACCTATCCTTCTATGATGGATGTCTGGGGAGAAGTCAAAAGTCTAGTTCGCAAATGGTATTATTCCACTATTCCTATGGCTCGTTTCATGATATGTGGTCCGATATGTTAAATAGGCAGCCTAAGATGCTTTGGAGCTTATTGTTTGCACTATGTACTTGTTATGGCATAGACTCAATAATGTTCTTTTTAACAACATATTTATAGGTCCTCAATTTGTTATCGAAAGGGCTATTTCTGAAATGTCTTTGTTCCAACAGTTGCATAGAGTGGATACCTCTACATTTTAGTGCTCTGTTATGTCCAACAAATGGCAAGTACCTACATTGCCTTATCTCAAATACAACTTTGATGCCTCTTTTGACTCACACGGTGGAACTTTGGGGTTGGTGTTGTTAGTAGAAATCATACTGGAGCTATTCATGCTACCCTAATTATTGCCTTCAGTCATGTTTCATCTACTGGCCATGCTAAATCTCTAGCTCTCCTTCGTGCCAAGGAGCTTTATCTCGAGTTACACATTGCTTGTATCATATTTGAGGGAAACACAAAAGCAGTACTTGATGTTGCTAAATCCAATACTGAAAACTTATCCTGGTTAGGTCACCTTGTTGGCGACATTCAGCATTGTTTAAATAAGCCATCTGCCATGGAGGCTTGCTTTTGGTCCAAGATGTTGTAACAATGTTGCACATGTGGCAGCAGGGCTGGGTTTAAGAGCTGAATCTGAGCAAATTTGGGTTGAGAATGGACAAGCAGAAGTTATGGTTGCCGTGTCATCTAATTGTAATCTTACTATTTAACTCTATTGAATGAAGTTTGTTTCCCTTTCAAAAAAGAAAAAATGTATTGTTCAAGATAATAGTATCCAACAATTTTTAATTTTTTTATAAAAAAAATAGAAGATAATCATGGAGGATATAAGTATCATACTTTATATAATAAAGTATAATAAAGTATAAATGAGATGGGAGTGTAATATGTAGCACTTGTTATAAATGTACACGTAAAGTTGGAGTTGGAGAGGGAGGAGGTGCTCCGGCAATTAACTCATACATATGTTGGACTGAACACTTGGATCTAATTAACTCATTCATAAAAACTAAAGAAATTAAAACAAGTTAAATGGATCAAATTCAAATCAACCCATACTCAATACAATCTATTTATTAAACAAATTATGCATGCCATATATTGTATCACCATCACCACAATCTATTTATTAAACAAATTATGCATGCCATATTGTATCACCATCACCGGTTCATTTAAACAAGTCGGATTAAATTGACCCATTTTTGTAAACCACATGTACTAAAAACTTTTTGTCACCTATTATTCCTAATCTGTTTCTGTTTTTGTTTCCATTGACCCGTAAGAGGCGAGATTTATTAATGCTGAGGTTCAATTATGAGCGAGGCACGATTTTGGTGCAAACGATGAAATGAATATCATGAAGCCAGGAAAACAAGGTATTGATTCCACTTAATTCTTATTCTAAGCAGAACTTAGGCAGATCTCCCATACAAGTTAAGTAAATATCACAAAGATCTATTTACAAGTTAAGTAAACATCACAAAGATCTTCTCTGCAATGTATTGATTCCACTTAAATTCTCATTCCGAGCAGAACAAGGGCAGATTTCCCAAACAAGTTAAGTAAACATGACAAAGATCTATTCTGCAAACAGTAAATTCTGTCCAACCAAACACCTTAAACTCTGCCGCCTCATACTTGATTGAATTCCTCTAAGGGTGGTGATGCCAAAGTCACTTAATATAGTTTGATGGAGGATCGAAGACAATGGAGGGGAAAAAACCCAAAATAAAATAACGCACCAACTTTTCTCCACAACCAAAATTTGGCTGGTGATTTGATGCTCCCAAGTTCTCTCCTATATTTGAAGTGCCCCAGCTATTGAACCAGCAAGGCTAAGAACTTCAAATGGTCGTTTGTTCTTCACCGCCTTTACTGTCTTTGGACATGAGTCTGTTATCCAGAAGTAGGTCAGCCCATTTCCAGGTTTTCCTGTTTAGAACATGAGAATAACAGACAAAATGGATTATACCATTACTCTCTAGAGATGATATAATTTCTATCATCTCAATTCCAAAGGACAGCGTAAAATAACATATGATTATTTGAATTTAAACGGATTAGGATGAAAAGAAAAGAAAAGAAAAAGGAACAAAACAAAAGGAATCATGTCAGTTTTTTTCAGTAAAATATCAGTTTTAGATGTGCATGTTTGAATTCCAAGAATATTTGGGAGTATTTGAGAATTGTGAAATTTTGTTTGAGATTAGGTTTTGGAAAGGGTAGAGAAAATTTTGAATAAAAATATTTTTTTAAAGTAAGTATTGTATTGGAGTTGTAAAAGTAAATAGATCATGTAAAAAAGTTGTCTAGATATAATTTTTTAATATAATTTTTATTTCGAAGTTTGTAGAAGTTGTATTGATATTTGTGTTTGAGTAATGGTTACATTAAATGTTTAAAATTTTAAATAGAAAGGTATTTTGTTTAAGTAATGTTGGGGAATGAAGTTATGAGAAATTTTGGCAACAATGCTGTTTTGTTTGCGAACTTATTTTTGATAAACAAGGTATTTTTATGGAGTTGGGTCTCTTTGCCAAGTACAATTACAATCTCATCCCATCTTAACATCCAAACACTATATAAGTACAAACTTTTCAATTTCAAATTTTCAAATTTTTTCATTTAATCATTACAACTTTCCCAAACTTTCAAACAAGACACAAAAAATAATTTGACTTTTTTAAATCTGAAAAACAAAAATAATATTAAAAAGTAATATTCTAACCCTCTTTTATCTTTATAATTTTTTTATTCAACTTTTTCTCTCTCCTTTTCCAAAATCTCATAAAAATCTTAACTCAAACCATTTTACTACTATTCACATATTCCTCATCTCATCCATCTATGTAACTAAACGAGGCCTTAGTTCATAAATGTTCTTCTTATTAAAATATCAGTTTTAATTTTTCTTGCTATGAGACTATATTTTTCTGTTATGTTTTTGGGAACTTATTTCCAATAAACTAGGTATATTTATGAAGCTGGATCTTTTTGGTTAATAAACGTTGCATTTTTTACTTAAACTGCTGCTTTAGAAAATATTTTGATGGCTGACAATTTAAGGAAACGTGGGATGATTGTATTGGAGTGGTGTTACATGTGTAAGAACAAATGGTGAATCGATTGACCATCTTTTTCCGCATTGCGAGGTGGTGAGGGAGTTATGGGCTGGTAGTTTTAGTAAAGCTGGGATGACTTGGGCTATGCCCAAGAGCGTGGTGGAACTCCTAGCATGTTGGAATAGGTATCATCATAGCTCTTAACTGGCAGTGATGTGGAGGATGGTTCCTTTGTGCTTATTGTAGTGTATATGGATGGAAATAAATGAGAGGGGCTTCAACAACAAGGAGAGAGCTGCGGGGGAAATCAGAAACTTTTTTGTATTTTCTTTGGTTCAATGGTTTTCTACTATTGTATTAAAGGGAGGGAATGTTCATGAGTTTTGCTTTCTTTTCAACTTTCTAGAATATATTAGGTCTCTTTTGTATACTTCCTGTATACATGGGTTTTATCTAGTTCCATTTGATCAATAAAGTTTCCTACTTATCAAAAAAAAAAAAAAAAATCTTACCTATGGGTAAGAGGTGTTACAAATTAAAAATTACTTTTTGGTAATATGAGCAGCTCAATATTGGCAAAAACGCCAGGCACAGCTAAGTACAAATTGCATCTCCAGCCTAGGTGCAAGGCGCAAACTCTTAGGTGCACATTTTTAAAAAGAGAATATGTATAAGAGGAAAAAATCCATAAAAGACAATAAAAAGGTTTTGAAAAAGATGATTGTAATATGTTTAGCCTATTAACTCAATTCATGAGAGTATTATGCAACATGACAATCAAGTAATAATCTAATTACATAAAATTTAAGAATAGCATTTTATATAACTCTCTTGGGCTTTATTAAATATGTATATCTATGATATTTGATAACTATAATCAAATTAAAGTCCATGGTTAAATCAAAATATACTATAAAGATTGGCAACAAAAGTTCACGAATTGTAGGTATTGACTTCTATGCTAACATAAGCAATAAAATATCAACCCATCTAGAAAGTCAGCTTGGACTATTATATCCGATGCAAAGCATATATATCACTTAGGAAAACATGAAGCACAATGATATGCAAATGATCTTCGATATAAGCTAAATAATTAAGAATGTTCGTTCTAGTGGAAGCAATGTGCATGATTTCCATCTGTAATTTAGAGTTTATTAGAATGTATTTAGGCATTTCGTTTGTATACCCGTGTACTTGGGCTTTGTCTATTTATATTCATATCAATGAAATTATTTCTTACTTATCAAAAAAAAAAAAAATTAAGAATGTTCATTTACACTATTTTCTAAGCCTTCAACTGATATTTAATTTTATTTTTTCAATTATTAAAGAGCATTCTTTTGCATCCAATTCAAAGCATATATATCACATATGAAAACATGTGGCACCATGATATGTAAATGATCTTCAACATAAGCTAAATAATTATTATTTTTGTTTACATCAGTTTCTGGGTCTTCAAATAATATTTTCGTTTCTTTTTCAATAAAAAAACATGCTTTTGTAAGAGATCTAGGACAAACACTTCAGCCTTTGCTTTTGCCAACACTAAATAAGCACTTAAAAAGTAAAAATGTAACAGAGCAGAGCATGCAGTACCTCCATTGTCATGTTCAAAGCGTTCCCAGGACCTATTAGGAAATATCCCATGCGTCACATAAGCACTAATTTTTGTTGCTCCATGAGCAGCCAATACTCTCTGAAAGATAAGATTATTCATAAGAACAATTTAAAATTCATGGCAACAATTTATTTGTCCACATTGACGTGCAATTTATTAATGGTCTAGAAAACAATTCAAGAACATGTACCACTTGGTCCTGGTGGCAGCTATAACTCATACATTTCATTTGATGTACACAGATCCCACATGGAGCAGCAGGTAAGAACACTTATGGAAATACTAACCATGAGTTTTTATCAGTTACCTTTTTTAAATAAACAATTCAGCAGCAGCCTTCAAGCAGTTCTAGAGACAATACAAGTAGATCAGAAGTTATCACCCACTTAAAGATTTACCTTTTCGGAGATCAGCCACACAAAACAGCATTATTTATCGAAGTCCCCAAGTTGCTAATCTCAAACCAGTAAGACCTTACCCCCAAAGATTTTTTTTTTTTTTTGTAAGTAAATCTTACCCCAAAGATCCACAGCCATCTAGGCAAATCTAGTTTTTTTGGCAATATCCATAAATAACTATTCATTAGAATTATGGGCCTCTATATCAGTGCCTCATCTCACATCTCTTTCAACCCACTTTTTGCACTTAAAATACATTCAAATGGTCAATTCAATTCATCAGCTGTTTCTCCTGACCAAAAAATTGATATAATAAGATTTCCAAACAGTATTTGAATTGGTTTAACATCTATTGTGCAGATCTAAATGGAGACATTACAAACCATGTAAATACAAGAGAAATAGCAGACGAAAAAAAGGAATCATGTGAATGAATTGCTTACCTGACATTCAACAAGAGTACCACCTGATTGGACTAAATCATCAACAATCACGACATGCCGTCCTGCAGGATCTCCTTCCTTGATACGAACTATTCGTTTGTCTCCTTCCCGAACTTTAGCACAAACAATCTGCAAAACAAATGTATGATGCAGGCAACTAGAACGCAATTAAAGTTGTGTAGTCAGAACCAAAAAACCGATGCAAGCATCTGTGTAAAAGCAATTAACGTGTATAAAAGAAATTAAGGAGTTGAAGTGTTTGTAAAAGCAAGATCTCAAAAACCATTACATGCATATGACATAGGATTCAAGTAGATTTAACAGACATTATTCCCATGGGTAAGCTGGGATGAAGGAAGAGGATCATATCTATCACTTTCTTTCTTATTTTTATATACACATTAGAAATTCAGAGAAACACAACTTTTATGAACATAACCAATTTACCTTTTCATGGATAGACTCTCAAACTCTTAACCATATGTCACTAGGGGACCCTGCAGGATAATAACTGAGGCATAGCCTATTGGCATATCCATTCTTCATATGCATTTTATACAGGTTAAAGAAGGTGTCTTGGAAGCAAATAATTGCTGCCAACACAAACCTCAAGAAGCCATAGCCGCTAGAATAAAAAAATAATATTATATATATCAAAAGGAGTAACCAAGTACACTGGATATATACAAGAAAACCTATCCCATGCTAGGGAGCTCCTAATGTATTTTATACAGCTCCCATACAAGAAAAAGGGACCTCAATTCATTTTTCTGCCTCACATGCATGAGAAGCCCATAAAAATAATTCATTCACATAGTCACTGTATCCATAACTGGGGAATTTGGAGTGTCCACCGTAGTTATTGGATCCTCAGACTTGACAAAAACAAACATAAGTAAACAATGAAAAAACCTACATGTTGTTAAAAACAACATATTTATTTATTTGGTGCATTATATCAGGTTAACTGAAGTAAAAAAAAAAAAAAAAAGCATCAAATTTATAAATAAAAAAACAAGCAGAAGTAGTTAATATATGCTTATGCATGATTATAGGTGAAATACAGCATCCAAGTTAAACAGGTATATATATAATACCATTGGGAAATGGTGCAGCTGCTTATGAAATCGTTTCCAAGCACCATCATCTGGAAAAGCAATGGCAATCTGAAAAATGAAGAAATCAGCATTCATTGTCACAAAATTGCTCCAATTTTATCTCTAGGAATCCGCAATTTCCCAGAGAATTTCAATTTCAGAACAAATTCACCTAAGACAATTGACTCTAGATCCTCTCTTTGAGAGAGAGAGAGAGAATTCGACTGTGAAAGAATAAAGGCAAATATTCCAAATCAGTATTTTTCAGCAAAAGAACATCACAGGAGGAACATTTGTAACATAGCTTGGCCATTAGTATCAATGTTTGGGAGATTTGAAACCATCAAAGCAAAGAACAACATTCTGGGGACCTTGCATAGAAATAATCAAATTTGCCATGTGCCCAACATCCTACTGTTTGTGTGGGTAGCTAAGAAAATGTTTTCTCTGGGTTATATACATGTGTAGCCTTCACCATCTTAGTGACATCATAAATAACAACCCCATAAACAGGAAAAAAAATCAATCCCATTAATATGAAGCTCTACACATTAAATCTCATAGAAGCCCAAAAATAAAAGAGACAAAAAAATCTTACATTGTCGGAATCAGGGAGCTGTTGGAGCCTATTTTTAAGCAAAGGTATCCCGCTCTCAAAGCAAGGAAGAATATTATCACCAAAATAGAACCTCTCCTATAATACAGCAGAACAAAGAAAGCAGATGGTCAGCCATATCTAAAAAAATAATGCGGCTAAAATAGCCGAATAAAAAGAAAAAGGAACCCAAAATGCCATATCACTCATTGGTGGATTCCCAAAAGAAAAAGGATCAGGAACCCAAGATGTGGTAGATTCCAAACCGTGAAGGTACATTCTTGGTCCGCTCTTTCTAAAAGTCTCTTACACAACCACAAAATACGGAATTCCAATGAAGAAAGATATGGAGAAACAAGGCACATCCCAAAGCGGCATGTTTTGTATGGATAGCAGCATTAGGTAAGATCTTGATGATGGATAATCTACGGAGTTGTAAGGTGATCATGGTAGATTGGTATTGCATGTATAGGAAATATGGTGAAACTGAAGATCATTTACTGTTGGACTGTGAGGTGGCCGGAATGTTATGGAATGAAGTGATTAATAGCATGGACTTAGGTTGGGTTATGCTTGCCATAGTGACAGTGCTCATGGCTAGCTAGATAAATCTACGATGTCTCCGACAAATCTCAGCGTGTGGAAAATGGTCCCAATTTGTATCATGTGGTATCTATGGAAAGAGAGAAATGACCAGACATTTGGAAATAAGGAGTGCTCACTAGAAGAACTTCGATTACTTTTTGTTAGCAATATTTTTCTTTGGGCCACAGCTGTAGATTTTCGTTGCCTCTATTTTCATGATTCTATTGTTTCTATTGTTTCTCTCCAAATAGGTGTGACCTTTTGCATACCATCTTGTGTACATATGCCATGCCTATTCATATCAATATAATTGTTTACTCATCAAAAAAATATAACTGATCGACTGAAAATAATTTTCGTACGCATTAACATTGAAAAGTGTTCTCTACCTAAAATGGCCACTCCCCCCTTTGTAACAACATCGTAGAGAGCGTGATCGTGGGATCAAGAGCCACTGGACTAGTAGTTACTTACTGACAGAAAAAATAAATAAATAAAATCTGTAACTATAAAGTACAAACCTGCAAAGCATGGATATCGAAGGTCACAAGGCTAGTAGGGCCTCCCCTCGAAATTGGTATGTTTGACAAAATCCTAGCAAGAGTGAAAGCTGTTGCAACATCTCCTTCGTCCTCCATACGCTCGGAAGTTCCAGTGGGGAAGAAAGGAAGGACGAGGGTGAAAGACGAGATGAATAATTTCGGCAACGCATAGACGACAGAGAGCTGCTCAAAAATAACCCCGGGAGAACTGAACGAGGCCAGAAACGCGACATGCTGTCCACGGATACCTTGAGCGTTAGGTATGAACAAGTTGGGGAATCCATCGTCAAATGTTCTGAACCATAAATTGCCAAAGGAAAACAAAAAGAAAACATGTCAGACACAAAAAGCCAGAGCCCACTTCAATGTCTTGTTGTGGGTCGGTCCCACAAGAGGGACTCAAGAAAGCTAAAATCTTCGAGGCGGAGCAATAATGTAGTACCAAAATTGTTCCCAAAAACTTGTTCCGAAATGGAAACGAAAGCCTTACCTCCAGGTAATGCCACGGAGCTCAATCGCATCAGACTCGGCGGCGACTCTCTCGGCCAGGGCCTTGGTCTCGGCGCAGTAAAAGAGGCAGACCTTTTTCACACCCCTCGCAGGGGGATCGCGGGCAGCAGCGGCAGCCATTGGCACCGAAGAAGAAGAATGGGAAGAAGGAGAAGAGTTTCCGATCACATGAAGCGGATCGGTCCAATTCCGGGGCTTGTCGAATTCGTAGCTGGTGATGTCGCATCTAATGCCGTGGCTCACAATCTTCTTCGAGAATTTGAGTCTCGAGGATCGGGGAAGAAAATCGATGGGGCAGGGAGGGCGATAGAGTATAGGGTTTTGGAGAGAGGGCCGGGACGAAAGGAGTCGAGTGGCAGCCATATGGCAGCCAATGCTGCGGTGGAAATGTTATGACTATGAGGGAGAAACTGCCGTACACTGCTAAGCGTATTCGGCTCTGAAGGACGAAGGTGATGACTATTTTGTGTCCTGATTCCGAAAATATCCGTGTCTTTGAAGTTCAACGTTTTCCGCGTTCGGCGGTGTCTTCTTGCCATTCAACTTCTAGAAAGTATCTGGTTTATTTGGATGGAAAATGCGAAGTTGCTGATACATTTTGGTTTGGAAAATTTCAGTCATTTTTATATGAGAAAATATTGAAGCATGCGCATATCACACATTCGTATGAACAATACTTTTAATTAAGTGTTGTTTATATAAATGTGTGCTATGAATGTTAGATGCTTTCTAACATTATTCTTTTTATATATATATATTTTTTTTGCTCACATTAATAATTAGTTATATCAATTTTTTAAAATATAAAAAGTTAATTAGATAAGTAAAGTACGTTGTAAATACATAAAAATAATTGTATATACAAGTATTTTTTTGATTTTTGATTTTTGATTTTTAAATGTTAAAAAAAGTTACTATTATTAAATTTATATATTTATTTTTTAATATTTAAAAAAAAATTCAAAATGCACTAAGGAAAACTTGGAGACATGACATCACCCTTGTGGGATTGTATTAACGTGCTTCACATGGTCTAACACGTTACATCTTCCTTCATTGACTTTAGTCAAATTAGATCAAATCAATGATCTAATTTTATTTTAGGCGAATGATATGTTGTAGATTTTTATATAAAATTATTCATATTAATATGCAACTCATTTTCAGAAAATTATAATAACATTTTATACTATAAAACCAAAATGATATGTTTATATTTCTCCAGAATTAGACCATTTAAGTTTGGTTATATAGTTGGAGAATCTATATAAAATAATGCTACTTCTCATTCGCGCGCACACCACCCACCATGTGATTTATCATTCTATTTAAATACATATATTTACACATTAATAATTTAATATATGTGTATTTAAATAAAAGAGTAAGAATGATAAATTACGTATTGATATAAATAGACTCTTTTTTGTTTTGTTTATATAATGTATCTACTTAAATAAATAAATAAAATGCTACTTATATGACAATTCGCCTTGTCACCACTTTTTCGTCCATATTAATCAAAGAGGTCAAATTGAAACTGATGGTTAGGAAGTCATGCAAAAAATGTTTATCATCTGAAAAGACAATACATTTTGCACCTCCAAAAATATCATCACGTTTTCAATTTGCAAACCAATCAACCAATTAAGGCCATCACTTTCGCCCACCAAACTTCAAGCTTTTAGGCAATTTGCAACATCGATCACGACTTGATCATTAAAGATTGGAGACAGCCAGATGAGCACTTGGAGTAAATCAGAGTACTGCCATAAAATTACTATAAATGTCATAATTTGAAGGAGTGAGGATGAGATAACAGGGGTTTTCTTTCCATGGTATTTGGCCAGATGAGCACTTTAGGAAGAAGGTGACTCGGTTCCATGCAATTTTTCAATGTACAAGTGGGGGCCTCCCAAGCATTTTCAATTTTAATCCTGACTAACATAATCATTTATAATACAATAATAACTATATTACACATTTAGAACTACAACTAAATTCATGATAAAGTATTTCATAATTCATATCCAAATGAGTAATAGATAGAAAAATTAAGATTTATCTTAATTTTATATAAAAAGACGTTAGGAGTCATATGATAGTTAAGCCTACACATAAAAAAGATTACATACAAACAAAAAATGTTACTATTGTTATAAAACTAAAGACAAAAACTACTATTGCAAAACAGAAATATATAAGAAACTCTCTCTGAAACTCTTAAGAACTAAAACTTTCTTTCTCTCTCTCTATATTTTCTTATGAATTTCATTACAACTGAAACTCCTATTTATAGGCTTTGAAATTACTATGCAAGTTACTATGCAAGTCACTATATAAGTCACTATGCAGGATTTAAAATAATAGTGGTAGGGTCATTCACATAATTTTAGTGGTGGGACAGGGGGCGGCAGCTGTCGCATTTAATTTGCTTCGTTCACGTATATTTCATTACACTCCCCCTTGAATGACCACCCATAAAGAATCTGCCTCGTTAAAACCTTGCTAAGGAAAAACCCAATGGGAAGAAAAACCAATGGCGAAAGAAAAAGAGTACAGTCTTCTTATGTATCCACAAGTGTTTTAAGATTGCCTCATTAAAATCTTGCAGAGGAAAACCCAGTGGGACAAAACCTCAGCGAAGGAAAAAGAGTACAATCAGCACATTTACTCCTCCTGAAAAGTGCATGACAAAATATCTTTGAGTCTTCGCATTCCAATATTATGCACAATCTTCTTGAATGTGGAAGTTGGTAATGCCTTTGTGAATAAATCTGCCAGATTATCACTAGATCGTATCTACTTGACATCAATTTCACATTTCTCTTGAAGTTCATAAGTATAAAAGAATTTAGGTGAAATATGTTTGGTTTTGTCACCTTTGATATATCCTCCTTTGATTTGAATGATACAAGCAGTTTTAATTTCATATAAAATTGTTGGGCTATTATTGATTATGGGAAGTCCACACTTTTCCTGGATATGTTGAATAACTAATCTCAGCCAAATACACTCTCGACTTGCTTCGTGAATAGCAATGATCTCTGAGTGTTTTGAAGAAGTAGCAAATAGTGTCTACTTAACAGATCTCCATGATATGGCAGTATCTCCATAAGTAAATAAATATCCAGTTTGAGATCTACCTCTGTGTGGGTCTGAAAGATAACCTGTATCTGCATACCCAATCAATTCTGGACTTGAACCACGTTGATAAAATAATCTCATATCAATTGTACCATGAAAGTAACAAAGGACATGTTTAATGCCATTCCAATGCCTTTGAGTTGGTGCAGAACTATATCTTGCAAGCAGATTAACTAAGAATGTAATATCTGGTCGAGTGCAATTTGCAAGATACATCAAAGCTCCAATTGCATTGAGATATGGTACTTCAGGACCAAGAATTTCTTCATCGTCATCACAAGGACGGAATGGATCATTCTTCACATCAAGTGTTCGAACAATCATTGGAGTACTCAGGGGATGAGATTTGTCCATATAAAAATATTTTAGGACTTTCTCAGTATACATGGACTGATGAATAAAAATTCCATTTGGCAAGTGCTCGAGCTGCAGGCCGAGACAAAGTTTTGTTTTGCCAATATCTTTCATTTCAAATTCATTCTTTAAATATATAGCGGTTTTTGAGATCTTTTCAAGAGTTCCCACAATATTTAAATCATCAACATAAACCGCAATAATGACAAATCCGGATTCTGATTTCTTAATAAAAACACATGGGCATATAGGATTATTCTCAATCCTTCTTTCAATAGATATTCGCTTAAGCGATTATACCACATGCGCCCGGATTGCTTCAACCCATATAAAGATCTTTGTAGTCTGATTGAATACATATTTCTTGATGTACTTGTAGATGCTTCAGGCATTTTATATCCTTCAGGGATTTTCATATATATGTCATGGTCTAAAAATCCATATAAATATGCAGTGACCACATCCATCAACCGCATTTCTAATCCTTTTGTGACAACCAGACTAATCAAAAATCTAAATGTGATTGCATCCATAACGGGAGAATATGTTTCTTCATAATCAATCATGGGTTTCTGCAGGAAACCTTGTGCGACAAGCCGTGCTTTGTACCGCACAATTTCATTTTTCTCATTACGTTTTCGTACAAATACCAACTTATATCCAACAGGCATTATACCTTTTGATGTTTGAACAACAAGTCCAAATACTTCTCGCTTTGCTAGCGAATTTAATTCAGCTTCAATAGCTACTTTCCATTTTGGCCAATCATTTCTACGTCAACATTCTTCGACGCTTTTTGGCTCACTTTCTTCATTACTTCTGACAATGTCAAGGGCCATTTTATATGAAAATATGTTGTCGACAACAGTTTTATTTCTATCCAGAATTTCTCCAATTTTCATGAAATGTATTGAGATCTCATTATTTTCAGGTAGCTGTTTCTCTTCAAGGGAAAACATTTCATGACACACCTCTTCAGGAGGTCCCTTTTCAGGAGATTTATACTCTTCATGAGTTTCCTCTTCATGAGTTTCCTCTTCAGGAGGTTCTGGAATAGAAGATTTGAACTCTTTAGGAGCATTAATTATTTTTGTAGCCTGTATTGTGGGTACATGTTCTTCAAGAACACCAAATTTATTTTGTATTCTTTTCCTTCTGGGAATTTTGTCTTTTGCACCAATAGGTCTTCCACGCTTCAGGCGTGTTTTAGATTCACCTATTGCTGTTTTGACAATTTGTCCTTCAGGGATTTCAATCCTTGCTGGAGCATTAACAGCAGGAATATAAGATTTTACTACACTTTTAGTGTCAGTAAATACATTCGGTAATTGATTTACAACATTTTGCAAATGAATAATCCTCTGAACTTCCCGTTTACATTCATTTTGCAAATGAATAAGATTGTAGGAGGATCAAAATGAGATAGGGTCTTATTATCCCAAGTAATATCTTGTCGTGCTTCAGGCACCGACTTTTCTTTACCCATTAATGGAAAATTGGATTCGTCAAAATGACAATCCTCAAAACATGCTTTAAACATATCCCCTGTAAGGGGTTCAAGGTATCTAATAATAGATGGAGAATCAAAACCAACATATATCCCAAGTCTACGTTGAGAGCCCATTTTTGTACGTTGTGGAGGTGCAATTGGAACATATACATCACATCCAAAAGTACGAAGATGAGAAATATTTGTTGTTGACCAAATGGAAGCTGTAATGGAGAATATTTATGATATACAAATGGTCTAATGCGAATTAGAGATGCTGCATGAAGTATAGCATGTCCCCAAGCAGAAACAGGTAGTCTTGATTTCATAAGTAAAGGTCTAGCGATTAGTTGAAGCCTTTTGATCAAAGATTCAGCTAAACCGTTTTGTGTGTGTGTATGGGCAACAGGATGTTCAACATCTATTCCTATTGACATGCAATAATCATCAAAAATTTGAGATAAAAATTCACCTGCATTATCCAATCGAATGGTCTTAATTGGATACTTAGGAAATTGTGCTCGTAGTTTAATTATCTGAGCAAGAAGTCTAGCAAATGCAACATTTCTAGTGAAAAGCAGACAAACACGTAACCATCGACTAGATGCATCAATTATAACCATAAAATATCGAAATGGTCCACTTGATGGATGAATAGGCCTACATATATCTCCGTGAATCCTTTGTAAAAAGGATGGAGATTCAACAATGACTTTTGAGGGAGATGGTCTGATAATCAACTTACCTTGAGAACATGCAAAGCATAGAGATTCATTGGGTAGAAATATCTTTTGATTCTTTAAGGGATGCCCATGCGAATTTTCAATAATTCGTCTCATCATTATAGATCTCGGATATCCAAGGCGATCATGCCAAGTCATAAATACATTAGGGTTAATGCACTTCTGGTGCATTACCACATATGATTCAATTGTTCTCATCTTTGTATAATACAATCCAGAACATAGAGCAGACAGTTTTGCTAATACGAGCTTCTGACCCGATATTGTTTTAGTAATAAGAAGATGCTTTTTATTGCTTTCATTGGTCGTTTCAATATGATAGTCATTACGACGTATATCTTTGAAACTCAATAAATTTCTTCTGGATTGTGAAGAAAATAGAGCATCATCAATACAAAATTTGGTGCCATTAGGCAATACAATATAAGCTCTTTCAGAGCCCTCAATCTAATGAACCTGATATGGTATGGACATAGGCTTTACTTAGTATTAGATTTTGAAAATATTTCTTTTCTTTGAGAATTGTGTGAGTTGTAGCATTGTCAGTCAGACATATATCTCTATCATTCAACTCAGAAATAAAAAGCTCATCAATGTGATCCATGATTCTACAAAATATACAAAACTTTTATTACAGATAGAAAGAAAATACATTAATTGAGTGGAACACTTCCATTTCCAATTAAGTGTTCAATACTACCTTCAGGATGATTAAAGAAATCAGAGACATCAAGATGAGTAACGTCTATATCTACTGAATCTAATAAATCATCTGATGGTTTTACTAAATTTGTTTCATGCACTTTATTCTTTCCTTTAATAAAAGTTTGATATAAATCAACTAAGTGCCTGGCCGTACGACAGGTTCGTGACCAATATCCATTCATTCCACATCTATGGCACACCTCTTCACTTTTTTTTAAAGAATTATTCTGGGGATTTTTACCCCTTTCTGAATTATACCACTTCTGGTGATACGTTATATTATTATCCCTTTTAATGTTGTCACTTCTAGGATCAACATTTCTATAATTTCTCCTACCACGTCCACGCCCCCGATTTCTTCTAAAGGATGCACCATTCACTTCTGGGAATGATGCAAACCTATTACCATTCACTTCAGGGAATGATATTGAGTCAGTAGGGTGTGACTGGTGGTTTTCTAATAAGAGCTCATTGTTCTGCTCAGCTACTAGAAGACATGATATAAGTTCAGAATATTTCTTGAGCTTTCTCTCTCGATACTGCTGCTGCAAGAGCACATTCGAGACATGAAATGTAGTATAAGTCTTCTCTAACATATCTTCATCGGTAATTTTCTCACCGCATAATTTTAGTACTAAGCTTATTTTAAAAAGTGCGGAATTATACTCACTAACACTTTTATAATCTTGCAACCTCAGGTGCAACCATTGAAAACAAGCTTTTGGAGGATGACAGTCTTCTGGTGTTCATACCTCCCCCTTAAGCTGTTCCACAAAATATAGGGATTTTTTACTGTAAGATATTCAGTTTTCAATTCTTCATGAAGATGGTGGTAAAGGAAAATCATTGCTTTAGCACGGTCCTGCAAGGATGCTTGATTTCCTTCTTTAATAGTTTCTCCCAGGTTCATTGTATCAAGATGAATTTCAGCATCAAATATCCAGGATAAATAATTTTTCCCAGATATGTCAAGAGCAACAAATTCCAATTTTTGTAAGATTTGCCATTTTCTACACATATAAATAATGAAATAAATATGTGTATCTCAGAAAATATATTTATAAATTCACACAGATAATCATCAATAAAATATATCAAAGATTTCAAATAATATATTGAAAAACTTACAGAGGAATAAGGCCACTAGCTTCAGAATTGGTAGAACCGTCGTGCTGATAACGTGTTATAAAACTAAAGACAGAAACTACTATTGCAAAACAGAAATATATAAGAAACTCTCTCTGAAACTCTTAAGAACTGAAATTTTCTTTCTCTCTCTATATTTTCTTATGAATTTCATTACAACTGAAGCCCCTATTTATAAGTTTTGAAATTACTATGCAAGTTACTATGCAAGTCACTATGCAGGATTTAAAATAATAGTGGTGGGGTCATTCACATAATTTTAGTGGTGGGACAGGGGGCGGCAGCCGTCGCATTTAATTTGCTTCGTTCACGTATATTTCATTACAACTATAACTTTTTAAATATGTAATCAAATGATAATATCAATTAGGGGTGTAAAAAATAACTGAAAAAGGGTCAGGACTGGCCCGAACCAATGGAACGGACCTAGCCTAATTTTGGACTAGTCTGGTCCAAGATCGGTTCCCTTAGTTTCAAAACCAGCCAATTTCGATTCAGTTGATCTGGTTTTACACTTTTTAAAATTGGACCGGACTGGTTCGATATATTATATATTTTAAATTAATTTTTTTAATATTACATATAATTATATATATAATATATATAAGATAATATTATTATAATTTATAGCATAAAATTTTAATCTTAAATATGAATACTTATTTGATCATATCCTTTAAATGTAATATATATGTATATATTAATAACAATTTATGGCCTAATAAATTCTCAATATAATTTAGTATATAATGTATAAGAATTACGATATATACTTAACGGCCTTATACTAATACTATATTATTATTAGTAACATACTTTAAATTTATATATAAATTAATATAGAAGTTACTATAGTATTAGTTATATTAATACTATGTCACTATATGATACAATTAAATATAGGGATATAGTAATAATAATACTATCAATGATATAATTGTACGAATACTACTATATAGTTTTACTAAATTAAAATTTTAAGCAGTTTTTTTTTTCTATGACAAGTTTTTCTTTATGAAAAATTTACATTTTATTAAGCTCGAAAAACCAGACCAAACCGGACAAGAACCGATAAAATTGGAAGTACCGATTTAGGGAGGATAATCGGTGCGAAAATGATTTTTAAAAATGCAAAACTGATGATACTAATTCAGTCCCAAATTTTGTCTAAAATGAATCAAATCAGACAGGTTACACCCATAATATCGATATTGCATCTTAACAAAAATATAGACAAAAATCTAATCACTCATAGAGTTTGAAGATGGAAGTCATGGAGTGTCATCCATGATCTTGTTGAAGATAGAACTTATGGTTATATGGATTGATTTTGACTTTTACAAGATGAATCTCAATTGACTCATTCTGAAATCGTGTCTTATTGCGTTAACCTATTTTGAACAAATTTCATTTATATCAAATCTAAATTTACCTATCAGTATCATATTGCATCAAATTCACAAGTCATGTTACATATTCTCTCTCTCTCAACATTCATGGGTAGGGGTGCTATTTACCCTATGCGTAGGTAGGAAACATGATCCACTCCCACCTCGTGGGTGCAAGGGTAAAGGAGAGGAATTTTAACCTTGCACATCGGTCTTGTATCGTACAATCCCCATCCCATCTATGTGATGAATGAGTAGGAGGCCTTACATGCCACTCGACAACCTTGCCATAATGTGCTAAAAGCCCATTTAACCTAGTTGTAGACCAATTTTGCCTACGCATCCAAAATCAAACATGAACCTAGAAAGTAGTTTTGGATTACACAAAACAATGTAAATCACAAATCACAATCTATTTATGGCCAAATTTAAGAGAGAAGAGATAGAAATTAAAGAGAAAGTATGCCATGGCAAGGTTAGAAGGATAGAGAAAGTCATTATTATGTGTAAGCTTGGATTTGTATATTAATTAAAGTCATTCACTGGCTATTAGATGTGCCTGAACCCTCCCACTCAATATCTGGGAACAATACTTCAAACTTGAATTGATTGATGAAAACTTATAGAACTTAAATAGGCACCAAATGACAGTTACCAACAACTGTCCATTAACTCAACAAAGAACATGGCCTAAGATGCTCATAATCACTAATTAACTAACTTGAATAAATTTAATAAGGATTGCAACCTAGCCTACGACCCAAAAGCAAAAGAAAAAACTAACCTCCATAAAGTAAATAATTACATGGCATATATAAGCATTCTTAAGAACCCTAAAACCCTAGCCTTCATACACCATTCCTTCAACTTCGACTAGGGTGGGCAGCGGGTACCCTCACCCTCTGTCCCGCCCGCATTCCGCCCCACTTTCTACACATAAGGTGGGGGCGGGGGCGGTATAGGGTTCCCTCCGTCTCGCTTTTACCCTGCACCCGCCCCCGCCTTTCCTTATTATATATATATATAATATTAATAAATCACTAATATTATGTAAATTGATTTTATTAGTTTAGAATTAGATTATAAGAAAGTTAAAAGTTAGAAGTAGTATTTGTAAATTGTAATGTTAATAGTTAAAGCACAATTTATAATTTTGTAGGATTAATTTGTATTATTATAAATTTTAATAACTTAGTCATTATTTTAACTTTTACTAATTTAGTATTTTTTTTAAGTGACTTTAGACTTTAGTAATGGAATACTGAATATTTTATAATATATATAATTATGTATTTAAATCAGGTTTGATGGTGTTTTAGGTCAAAAATAACTTGAAAACTGAATCTAGGTTGAAAATGACCCAAAAGTGCGAAATAGGCCAAGACCCTATAAGGGCAGGGGCGGAGGCGAGGGCGGGGGGCGGGCGGATGGACCCCCACCACAGTGTAGGCGGGGGCGGGGTGCGGGATTGAATTCTTGCCCCCCGCCCAAGTGGGGGCAGGGGGCAGAAGTAGGGGTACCTCACCCCCGCCTAGGCGAGGATCACCCCTAACTTTCACGCACCTAACACAGTCTCCCCTTACACAAGATTTGCCCACAAGATCAGGGTAGCACCGCCACAAATCCCTAAGATCCTCCCACGTTGCGTCCTCTACAGTTGCCCCCTTCCATTGTATCAACACTTAAGGCTCCAGCTCAGTACCCTCTCTTTGTGCGTCTCCTTTGTAAGATAGTCTCAGACTTTGGTGCTCTGGTTCCCTTAAGGGTCACTAGAGGGAGAAAATGTATCGATTGAATCTTATCTTCTATTTTTTTCTTGAAGCAAGACACATGGAACCTTGAAAAATCTGTGATTCTTGAGGTAGATCCAGAGTATATGCGACCTTCCCTATCCTTCAAAGGATATAGAATGGCCCATAGTAGCATGGTTTAATCTTCAAGTGTCATCTCATGGCCACTAACATCTGACGATAGGGTCTCAATCGTAGGTAAACTCATTCGCCCTCTTTAAATTCCCTTTATGTCATTTTCTTGTCAACATAAACCTTTATCTTACTTTGTGCATCTTGCAGGCTCTCATGTATGAGCTTGGCTATGAAGAATCTGTTTCGAATCTTCTCCTCTACTGCTTGCACACAATTTACTCCTGGCTCATATGGAAATAACATAGGTGGAGGTTGTCAGTATACAGTCTCGTATGGTAAGATCTGTGTTGAGTTGTACCATGTTGTGTTATACACATACTCTGGCAATGGCAACCATTTTGTCCAATCTCTAGGCCTGTCACTAGAGAAACAACATAAATAATATTCTAGATTGTTATTAGTTACCTCTATTTGACCATCTTTCTGCGGATGATAAACAAAACTCATCAATAATTCTGTGCCACATATGAGAAATAGCTCTTTCCAGAATTGACTTGTAAATATGGGATCTTTGTCACTTATAATTATTTGGGGCATGCCATGTAATTTGAAAATGTTTTCTACGAAAGCCCTTGCCACTGTCAATGCTGTGTAAAGGTGTGTAAGTGACATAAAGTAAGCATATTTGCTCAACCTGTCCACTAGCACCATTATAACAGTATGTCCTCTATTGATGGTAATCCTTCAAAGAAGTCCATGTTGATATCCACCCAATTTTTCTCTAGTATTGGGAGAGGTTGAAGCAACCTTACTGGATAGAGGGTTTCAACCTTATTCCTCTAGCAGACATCACACTCTCTAATGAAAACTCTCGTATCACTGTGTTGACTAGGTAAGAAAAACTCCCCTTTAACTCATGAACTTGTTTTATGTACTAATATGTGGCACCCTAATAGATTACTTTGAAATTGCTATAGGATCTTTTGCTGAAATGGCAAAAGAGTTCCCAAATGCAATCTATAATTGTAAAAGAGTAGATCATTTCATAATTGGTACAAAACTGTATCTAAGGTCCCTTGATGGGAAAGGCTAATTAGCTTTTACAACTTGTAATCTTAGTGTTAAGACTTTTTTAACTCCTTTCTACCCACCCTGCTTGCATCATATTGATTACCTACATTTTTATAGTTGGGTTGTACGAATTGGTGGTTGGCTTGGTTGGTTTGGAAGAGTTGTTGTGTCGAAAATGGCTGTTTGTTGAGTTTTGGTGGTTGGGGTCCGTGTGGCTTGGTATGATCTCTAAATCTAGGTTATGGTTGGGTTGTTCTGATATGGCTATCTAGATAATGCATCTGCTATTGAATTTGCCTTAACACACTTGTATTCCACTATAAATCATACCCAAGTAACTTTGAGACTCATTTCTGCTGAGCTGGTGTCCCCAACCTTTGTTCTAGTAAATATTTCAAGTCATGTTGATCAGTTCGTATCTTAGAAGTTTGTCCCAACAATTAGTTCCTCCATTTCGTACTAGCCATCACTAGTGCAAGCAACTCTATTTCATATGTAAACATAGCCAAATTCCTTCCCTTTAAAGCTTGACTTCGATAGGTAATGAGTTGCCCCTCCTGCATTAAAACTCCTCCCAACCTCTCTCTAGAAACATCACGTTCTATCACAAAGCATTTAGTGAAATCGGATAACCTTAGTACATGAGGGTTCATCATGGTTTCCTTCAATTCAATAAATGCTTGTTGAGCCTTGACATTCTAAGAAAATGCATCCTTTTTTAATAAGGCAGTGAGTAGAGTTGCAATATTTCCATAGCCTTGCACAAATTTTCTGTAAGAACCTATAAGTTCCAAGAAATCCCTTAAAGCCATAAGATTCGTTGGCACCACATAGTTTTGCATTGTTACAATTTTTTGTAGGTTAGCTTTTACACCTTCATTGGATATGATATGCTTGAGATACTCCACTTCATTACTTCCAAGCTCTAGCAAAAAATTGATAAATTTTAAAGTCTCCAAACTATTTTGTAAGTGTTGTAAATGATCCTGCAAAGTCCTACTATAAACAAAAATATCATCAACACAAATCAACACAAATTTTCTTATATAAGGACGAAACACCTCATTTATCAACCCTTAAAAGGTTAATGAAGTATTGGTAAGCTTAAAAGACATTATCAGAAACTCATAATGACCCTCATGGGTTCTAAAAGCAGTTTAGAAATATTCTCAGAATTTATCTTAATTTAATGGTAGTAAAACTCATCCAAAAGTTCATCAATATTAGAAATAAGATACTTGTTCTTCACTGTATGCTTATTGAGGGCACGATAATCCTCACACATACGCCATTCTTCATAAGTCTTTCTTAATAGTAAAATTGGGGAAGAATACAGGTTTTGATTGCCTTTGACAATACCACTTTTTAACATTTATGCTACCAACCTCTCAATTTCCTCTTCTTGGTAATATAGGTATTTATAGGGCGTTACACATGTGAGTTTTCAATCTGGTTGTAGAGTTATCTTGTGATCATGACTCCTAGGTGGAATTAGAGCACTTGGCTCATCAAAAATCCATTTAAACTTCTCAAGAACACCCTGCACACCCATCAAGATAGTTTCTTGAGGACCTGTGTTATCGCCTTTTAAAAACTGAAGTCATATTCCCTTAGCATAATTTTTCTTTAATCCTTACACATATTTTGCCTCTTCCACTATTATGCTTGGTAATTGTATTCCCTTTAATGTTATAGCAGCATTTTTAACAATAAAACTCATAATTAAATTAGAAGAATTCCACATGACTGATCCCAGTTCTCTTAACCAAACGATTAGAGAAATGGGGACGTTTGTGGATGGATACTTATTCATTAACTATAATTTTCTTTGATCAGGATTGTTCATTCTCGATCCTTCTTGTCTCTCTAGTCATGAATAGCTTATACTATTAGAAAATGAAGAACAAGAAGGAATACAAATGGTGACAATCCCGTTAGAGTATTTGTCCCACAAGTTGGTGATGGCAAAAGGAAGAATAGAGTGAATGATTTGTGCACTAGTGACCTCTATTTATAAACAACCATACACCCATTCGGAAAAAATCACAACTATTAGAATATCAATGGTTACTAAATAATACAACTCTTAGCAAGTGACAAGTGTTGTATCTTTTAACACTTCACACAAGAGATGCAACCTTTTGAATTAGTCAAAAGGTTGTGTCTCTACACTTTTAACTACCATTACCCCTTATGGTATCATCACCATAAAGATGGTGCAATTTCAAGGGGTACACCGTTTGGTGATCACACCCTTTAGAATAACATCTCCCACTTGATCACACAAAAAGGTGATGATCCAGTTGAGTATTTACCTTGGTACCAATATGGGCTATCCCTTACTCAACTCTCATTTGCATATCTTTACAGATCAGCGTCAGAGCATGACAAGTCTCTACGTGCGCACGTTTTTGTCATTACCTTATCTGATCGCACCGTCCATCACATGTGCTCCCACTGACTACATAGAAAGGGTGACTTCATTTCATTAAAATACTTAGTGAATGACATCAATTCTCCATGACTTAATCTATAATCAATATCCCTATCATAATTAACGACTTCAGTCGAATACATAACACATGTAACGACCTGTGCTGAATTTTCGTTAAGTACTTCCTCTAGAAGCTATTCCCGAAGCTTTCCTAATCACTTTATCAGTGACTTTATATATGATTAAATAATTTTTTTTTATTTAATTAACCTGCACTGAAATTTTATTAATTACTTACCCTGAGGCCATTCACCATAAGGCCATTGCTGAGATTTTTCTTAATTACCTTATCAGTGACTTTACACATGACCAAATTTCGTTTGGGTATTTTCATAACTCTAATTCTCTAGGCGTCCCCAAAACTTCTTAAACTATGCATGTTGACCATGAGATTGTTTAGATTTTTCTCAACCCCATTCTAGTCAGATGTTCTCTGAATTTCTCCAAAGACAATCATTTGGTCATCGGATCTACTACCATTTCGATCGAGGAAACAAAACTAATTTTGACATCTTCTCTTTCCACTATATCTAAAATATAGTTATAATGCACATCAATGTATTTTCCCTTGAAACTTTGTGTTCCACTTTTTATTAATGAGATAACAGACTGATTATCACAGAATACATTTATTGATTATGTAAATGTACCCAAACTTAAGCTTTCTACAAAACATTTTATATACACCACATTACTCACTGCAATACTACAAGCAATATATTCTACTTCCATAGTAGATTTAGCAACACAGCCTTGTTTTTTACTTAACAAAGAAACTGTTGTTCCACCAAATGGAAATATATATCTAGTTGTAGATTTTCTATCATCTATATCACTTCCAAAATCAGCGTCACTATAGCCGATTAACTCTAAATCATTGTTTCCAAAGCATAATTTCAAATTTTTGATATCTTGTAAATATCTTAAAATACACTTCACTGCTTGTCAATGTTCCTTTTCTGGATTGGATTGATATCTACTTACCATATTGCATGACAAATATTATTTTTTAAATATAAGAGAACATAAAATACAAATGTGCCATTAGAGTAGCTTAGGAGGTTTGCCTCACAAGTCTACAAAAGAACTGTAAATTCTCGACGTTTGATAAGCATCGCCAACTATTAAAATAAATGCCACTAATCAATTAAAGACTTATATTTACCAGCGCAACCAAACGCTGGGAATGGGTGATTACTATTTACACGCGTTTGTCCATATACCGAGACTTGAAAATTTCATTACCAACATTTAAATAGAAGTTAGTGGCATTTATATATATATATATATATACACATTTATTTAAATGCCACCAATAGTACTTTAGCAACACATTACATAAACACCACTAACTATATTTTCTTGTATTAGCAATTTATTTTATGTCGAGGTTTAAAACGTACCAAAAATATGATATACTGCAATAGAAAAAAATAATACACAAATTAATAATAAATATAGTATAATGGGTCAATTATTCATATAATATTAGAGAAACAAATTACAAAATAAATCACATAATAGTGATTTCATAACTACTATATATAAAATCATTACATGTGAAGAGGGACTTTATTTCTATTGATTTCTAGAGGCTTGTTGTGAGGAATGTCTTTGTCTTTGTCTCTGGCATACATTCCTTAAACGTCACTTCCAATTGCACTGACCTTTCTTCACCAGCTAGTCTCTGTTGTAATGCTTCATCTAATTCTCGATTCAAGGAATCTACTTCTTCTTCTGCCTTCTCCCAGTCTTCAAAAAATCAGCAAACAAAGGGATTAGCATGCTGTCAAATGAAGATATAGTAGTTGAATTAATAGATTCAAAACCTGACTCCATCATGACTAATGGCTAAAAAGTTTGCTTTGCTAGGTCCCCTGCCATGAACAAATGCATAATAGCCGACTATTATCTATGTTAAATTTCCATCCTTACATCTACATACCTTTTATTTAATTGTAATTCATAAATTTGATCATCTGATATCTGAAATTCACCTCCTTGATAAAGTGAAAACTTTTATCAGTATACTGGGTTAAATATCCTAAACAACATTAATAATAATCTCATTTGAAACTGCAAAGAAATAACTTACCAAGCAAAACATTAATGAATTACCTTTTCTTCATTTCCTTTTGAAGAGAGTTGTGTGTTGTGTCAGCTGAGATGATGGTCTTCTCTAAAGATTTCTTCCTCCAAAGTCATTTTTTGTGGTCTATTATGCTACATTCCACCTCGATTGTAGAATGACTTTATATAAAGAATCTGCACGAATCATTGAACAAAAAAAAAATGCATTAATGTTGTTCCGTATCAGAAATTAATATGAATCACATAGCCATTTATTACAGTCTTAAAAAATTCTTCTTGCAGCAAACTTTCTTGAAATTATAGTTCCATTCATTATCTATTTTTCAATTTTTTTAAGAGTAAAGCAAACATTAAATGAAAAGCACATAGGGGTGCCATGTAAGCACACAAGCAGCATACTATCTCAAGGACGTTTGACCACAGGAAACTACATCTCAGCATGCCAAAGACTGGAATAAAATTTGGAAGCAAAACAGAAAGCATGCATATACTCCACTCAGAATGCTTACTTTTTGAATTTTAGCTAGTTCAATGCAGGACTTTTATCCTATAATTAGGTATATTTTGCACTTCAGGGCTATTAAGTTTCAGAACATGAAAATATTTATCAAAGAACAGAAGCACTCACCACGAGTTTCCATGCTGCATTAGAAAGATATGCGGATCGGTGGATCTGTGAAAGAAGAGAGTTTGGGTTACGAATCTAGGGTGGTCGAGATGGCCTTGGAGTGGTGTCGGGAGGAGCAGGGCGGCATAACAACACAACTATCAGAAAATCCATAATTGTAACACCCTGCTCCCGAATGTAGTCTTTTTAAAATATTGAAATCTCAATTACTTACAAAAATATTTTATTAACTGAAAATCATAAAATTACAACTATAACACATTGTCTATACCTCTGCATCGTCTTCCTAAGTCAAATCCTGACCTGCTATGCATCCCTATTATCTAGGATGATTTTTTAAAAGAAAACATAGAAATATAGAAATAAAAATAAAATGAGTCAAATACTCAATAAACAACACATCATACAATAAAAATAATTATCATTAGTTTTCATGCATACTCATTAATACATATATAATAACATGAACGTGATCTTTTTACAAATGCTAAACATAGATTTTTTTTTTCTTTTATAAATGCTAAACATGAGTTTTTTCATAATCTTATCGTATATTATCATATCATATCATAGGCTGTTACCTACTATTGACCCTCGTGAGTCAGGGTTAGCGAATCTAAAAAAATTTTGATTCCACTCGTGGCCACTGATTGTGGAATCCATACATAAGGAAGACATACTAGGTGCACCGCCAGCATGTACAACTTGACAATGAAATATGCTCATACATATAGGTACCGTTAACTCGTTCCAAAAAGTGTTTTAGAAATGACTCCCAAGTATAAGAGTTGTCAAGTAATATTAGAGAAATTCCTAAGTCATTTCTATAAGAAACGGTTAATTCAATTTGCAATTTTATCCACTATTGAAAATAAAAAGAAATTACGATCTAAGCCTATCTACAATGGCATTTATTAGGGGAATGGATTTCTCAAAATTATAAAATGCCGTATTTCTTTGGAATGAGATAGTAGTTAGTCACTAAAAATTATGCAAGAAAGGTGAAGCAAATAATGTATCACCTTGACAACACAAATTGACAAGAATCTTTTTCCCTACAAATTCGGAATCGAAAATATTGGGCTAACATCAAAGAATCTTTTTTCCTAATTCACCTTGACGTTACTCCAATCATTTCCATGCATTGAGTGGGTTGTGAACGTGCGTTAAATAAACTATGATTATCCTCGCTTGAGAAGGTAAACCATGTTCAATAACGTCATCTAATCCAACGTTCCAAACGGCCAATGAAAAATTATGAAGTCTACGTTCTAAGGAACATTTATCAAACACCTCGTGTGCAAGACTTGAACAAAATATTTTGCATTCCTAGAAGTTAATTCTAGTCCCAAAAAAATTATATTTCTCAAAACTATTAAATACAAATAAAATAAGACCAAAATAAACGAAACAAATAACTGCTACAAGACAAATGGATTAAATTAACACCACCCAATGAAATGATCTATGTAATAAAGTCACCGAGTAATAAATAATCTGTAATAATCCGAATTTTCATTTTTTTTTAATGTTTAGTTTAATTATAATTTCTTTAGAGTTATTTTGGATGAAATTTTGGGAATTTTAGTAAGGTGTTAACTAGAGAATTCAATTTGGACTTAAAAAAAGGTAAATTTTCAAAAATTGAGGAAAAATTCAAGAGGAAGTAATAGACCTAAAGATCAAACACTTGGTGTGCCCGGAATGAACTATCGGGCTGGTTTGTCATGTTTTCATGTAATGTGCATAACTTCTTCATATAAAGTCCAAATAAGATAATTCTAATTTGTATAGAATTTTGAGAGGAAAATATAAACTTTCATGTTTTGGATTTTTGAATATAAGGACTGGATCAAAGACTAAATCGGATGTGAAGTGGACAGACAAGAATATGAGTCAACTGGTAACCGACTTAAGCAAAGTGCACCGACCTTGCCATGTGACGAATATCAAACTGGTTTCTTAGGTTTCTAAACCTCTTGACATGTGTGGGAACATATGGCAAGTTGATAAAAATTCATCAAGAAGTTTTGGTGGGTAAGAAAACAAAGGAAAATAACTGGAGAACTCGGATTGGATGTTCTCGGGTGAGTTTTGACATATTTTGGTGAATGAATCATATCTCTCTTATCTGATCTCGTAATGAATTTATTTAAAATCCTATAGAACCTTAAGAAGATGATCTTAAACTTTTATATTTTGAGTTTCCGAATAATAGAATTGTATCAAGGACTTATTTGGACTGGAACGTGGTTGACCTCTAGGGGAGGCCAAGTGGCTAGATACACCTATTGGAAGATTTCCTATGATATTGTTTTGTCTTTACCCCCATGTGTTGGAACTCTTTGAGCCATTGATCAAGATCATTTTATAGGTAGATTAATCTCAACCATGGGATTAAAATATCAGAAAATCCCCATAGGATTATGGGTGATCATGAGACCACAAGTGTAGAGGATACATCACCCCAATCAGCCAAGGGTGTGCTGAAATGCCCAAACTCTCTTACCTTGCTCCTCACGCCTCTCATGCCTATAAATAAATACATGGGCTTCTCTTCTTTTTCCATGAGAGATACCAATCGGCTATAGTGAGAAATAGTTAAGAAAAATACACAAAAAACCCACTCACATCACCTAAGTGTCAAAAGAGAGTTAATTGAGGGCATTGGAGAAGAAGTAGTGCAAGACCAACCATAAACATCCAATATAGCTTTAGGAAAATTTGTACATGCATATATTAACTTAATATTGGCATAGATTAAGTAGTTTGGTGATTGGATTATGTTTAATATTTATTTGAGTTTAATCTTTGTTTATGTATTAAATTGAAGTCTATTGAATTTTGAAGTGGTTTTTATTATGGAAAAATGTTAGAAAATTATGAGACTTTAGAAATATATTCTATGATATTATATGAATTGAATTCTATGGAAAAGAATGAAGAAACAACTCTAGTGAATTTCGGCCTTAATAAGATTATTATTGACAGATTTGACACATTTTGATAAATTGGACATAACTTGTTCATTTGATGTTGGATTTAACTGATTTAAGAGGTTATGGAAACATAAGAGACATATCTACAACTTTTATGTTTTAACTTTTAAGAGATAAAGACTTAATCAAGGATGAAATTGGGATTGAATTCAGAACTGAGTTTATCATAATAGGCATTGACTTTATGAATTGATGTGATGTAAATGTATGTGTATGTGATGTATGCTATTGTGAAATGTTCTCACATATTATAAGGCTCATATGGACATAAATTATGCATGTCATAAGTCTAAGTTTATGTGTATGTTGCATTACGTCACATATATGTGTCGTCATAAGTCATAAAGTCTGTTTTAAGAAAATATGTTAAGAAAACTTTACAAGTGGAAAGATTAATAAGCCAGTCACGTCATGACAAGGACCAGCGATACACCTGTATTACTGACGTGTCGGTAGGGACTTAAGCCTATCAATAAAATGAAATCCGGCAAGAATCTAAGCCTGTCGATAATACGAAATTTGACAGGGATCTAAGCCTGTCGATGATACGAAATAAGTAAGATCTGACATGGACCTAAGCCTGTTGATGATACGAAATAAGTAATATTTGATGGGGACGCCTGTCGATGATACGAAACAAGTAAAACTCATAATGTTACGAAAGAAAAGAAATAAAAGTTTAGTATAACAGAGTGGGTTCATGAAGAACATAAGTTTAAGTCATGCATGAGTTACATGAAGCATGCTATAAATGCTTACTCTGACAGTCTGATTTGTATGTGATTATTTCACGATATCTATACTTTTATTAAATTACGTGTGTACTTACTGAGATTTTCAAGGAAATCTCACTCTTGTATATTTCTATTTTTGGAAAAATAAAATTATGTGGCAGGATTAATGATTGAGAAAATGGAAGACCTGATAATTTAAGAAAACTCAGAGGAGTCTGGACGGTCATGAAGTTAGTCTATGTTTTAAGAATAAGTTATGTATATAACAGATAAAACTAACTGAATTATGCATGTAAGGATATAATGTTATTTTAAGAATGGATGATGTGGATATTGTGGTTTTATTTTATCATGTGATCATTAGAAAACTTTTATTTAAAACTTTTTCGTTGCGATTTGTATTAAATTTCGATAAGTACGGGAGTGAGTAGCCTAGCGTTACTTACATTGACACTTCAATTTGCATTGAATTATGAACATAAATAGGGGGCGTCACATAATCTAACCACTGACTAAAGGTTCTACAATATCCTAACTTAAATGATGCTTTCAAACAAGAATTGCTCACCAAATGAAAATGGAAGGTGAATCATTGGGAATGAAACTAACGAATGATAACCACCGACTGAACAAATTAAGAGAAATTACTGAAATGAACTAATGGCCTGCAAAGTAGTGGAACCGAGAGACAACAAATGATTATTGAAATAAACTAAAAATATTGACTCAAATGAAGCTATCAAAATGGAATCCAAAACACAAGCAAACACTACAAAAACATGACTGAAATAAAAGTAAATAAATTAACAAAACTCAAAGGTGAATACAATGAAACAAGACTCCAATCTAGCCACAAGTGGTCTATGGATTAAGAGGACTAAAAAACTGGGAAAAACAGAAGGGAGCTCGACCAAGGTAATGTGGTCTATGAAAATTCCTCGTGAAAACCGACTGAAAATATTCTGGATCTTAACAAATGGGTGTGTTCTTTTCACTCCTTTCTCTACTTGCAGCTGATGTGTGTCCAAAAAGGTAGCAAGTAACCAAGAGATAAACGCTTGCTGGTCTTCAATTTGTCTTCCAATTTGTGTGCCAGCTACACTCAAAGACCCAACGGATATATGACTTATATCCAGTGTAAAGCAAAAGCTTGGACTTGTCGTGCAAGTGTCTTGGCTAGGTGAGGACATGAGGTGCATTTTCGTGAGGTGTGAATGGCTATGATTCGGAGTAGCTTGAAGATAAATTTACGGTGTAGGGGCTGGTGCTTGAATTGATGAGTTGCCACTTTAAATGCAGGTTGATGTGTAAACATGGCTGCTTAATACGTTCAGTGCAAGGCCTCTATTGGTGCAGGGGTCTTAACTTGAAAGAATTTAATTTCTTGATCTTGTCGCATGAGGCATTCGGTGCAAGAGCAGGGGCTTGAATTTCCATTCGGCAGTGTTTCTCGCATGTCTTGACTTGCCAAATGCCGACTGTCTAGGAAGGAAACAATTATAAAATGACTGAATTTCCTCAAGTGAATATAACAAATTAGACATTAGAGATCACAAAATTAGATTATTATCAATTAAATTAGAATTAATTCATTAATGGTTAATCACAATTATTACTCAGAATTGATTTCTATCATGGAAAGATCAGGGAGCAAAATCAGCTCAACTCCCAAACTTGTCTCTTGCAATATCGTGTACAACATTAACTATAGCAGAGCAAATCTTCGATTTTTATTTGTAAATATTTGACAGCATTACTTACCTTATTTGTAAATTTTAGTTGTATATAAATAGGTATATTGTTGTAACACCTTTTAAGAAAATTAATACAAAAAACACCGACGTGTTTAAGAAACTCTTTATGGTATCAAGAGCTCGAAATCTCCAACGAGTTTGATCCTCTGTTTCCATTTATGTCTTCTTCATCGTCTTCCACCCCCTCTATTACACATTCAACCAACCCCAACTCTCATTCTGAAAATGCCATCATTGCCATTAATGCCACCGCCCAGCTGCCTTACAAATTGACCTCACCTAATTTTCCTGCATGGCCTACTCAACTCAACTCACTAGTTGTTGGTAATGACCTTCAAGGTTTCATCGATGGCTCCCACCCCTACCCTTAACTTGGTGCCACCCCATCTGCTGAGACTCTTGCCGCTCACAGTCGCTGGATCTGTCAAGACAAACTCCTCCTCAATGGGATTTTTGCATCGGTGTTTGAAAGCATTATGCCCTTGATTGCTTCTTCAAGTACTTCAAGAGAGGCCTGGCTTTAATTGACCCATCTATTTGCAAATCGCTCTCGTACGTGAGTCATGCAACTCAAGGACACCTTAACGTCCTTGAACCGTGGATCCAAAAGTATCACCGAATACTTACAACAAGTCAAGTCCACTGCTGATGAACTTGCACTTGTTGATTCTCCTCTCACGAATGATGATCTCACGCTCTACATTCTCAATGGCCTGGGATCAAAATTTCGTGACATTGCTGGTCCTGTTCGAACCTGTGCGAATCCTCTCACATTTGAAGAACTGCATGACCTTCTCGTAAGTCATGAAACTTATCTCAAAAAACTGGAAGCCCTACAGAAAACGACTATTGGTACTGCAAACTATCATCAGAAGAGGACCTCTCAGTTCTCGAACAACAAAGGGAAATCACAACGCAACAACAATTCACGGCACAACCAGTGGGGCCCACAATCCCAAAATAATTCTCAATCATCACAAAAAAATATCGTGACTTGCCAGTTTTGCTCCATGCCTGGTTACTCAGCACGCCAATGTCGAAAATTATGGAACTCATTCTCTCCCAATGCCAATTGTGCTGATGCAGATTCCTCTTCAGACAAACCATGGGTGGTCGACTCTGGTGCTTCTCACCACATTACCTCTGACATGTCAAAGCTATCTATTCATTCCAAGTATGATGGTACTGACGAGGTGATCATTGGGGATGGTTCAGGTTTGGAATCTCTCATATTGGCATCATAAACTTACAGCTTCCAACTCGCACTGTTACTCTCAACAACAAACTTTATGTTCCTGCCATTCATAAAAATTTAATTTCAGTGTATGAGTTTACCAAAACTAATAACCTTATTCTTGTGAAAGATCCGACATCGGGGGCGACACTTTTGCAAGGCAAATGTGACAACGGCATCTACTTATTTCCAGCTTCATCGTGCAAGGATGATCTCTCAAAAATGGCTTTCCCCACTAAATGTGTCTCTTCTGATATTTGGCATAACCGTTTGGGTTACCCCTCTCGAAAACTTGTTCATCATCTAATAAAAATGTATTAGCTTCCATCTAATAAAAGTACTTCTCATTCACAATGTTCTTCATGCTCTATCAATAAAAGCCATAAACTTCCGTTTCATAATTCTAGCATTTCTAGCTTGGCATCGCTTGAATATATGTTTACGAATGTTTGGGGTCCAGCCCCTCATACCTCTCTTGAAGGTTATCGATATTATGTGCTCTTTGTTGATCACTACACTAAATATTGTTGGTATTTTCCCATGAAACTCAAATATGAAGTTTCTACCATTTTTCCTCAATTAAAATTAATTCATGAAAAGCAATTTTCACTACCTCTTAAACATCTATACTCAAATAATGGAGGTGAGTTTTTAGCACTCAAAAGCTACCTTCAGCATGGCATATGTCATCTTACTACTGCTCCACACACTCCTGAACAAAACGAAGTGGTTGAACGCCATCATCGGCACATTGTGGAAACAAGCATGACATTTCTACATCGTGCTAATATCCCTCTATCATACTGGAGCCTTGCTTTTCAGGCTGCGGTTTACTTAATCAACCGCATGCCAACTCCCTTGCATTCCCTCAAATCTCCATATGAGGTCCTATTTCACACCAAACCAAACTATCTCAAACTTACAACTTTCGGTTGCCAATGTTTTCTATGGCTCAAACCATACACTCCTTACAAATTAACCCCCAAATCTCGGCCTTGCATCTTTGTTGGATATTCTACCTCTCAGAGTGCGTCTAAGTGCCTTGATCCAACCAACAATCGCATCTTCATATCTCGCCATGTTCGCTTTGATGAAACCTATTTTCCTCATGCGAAATCTGAGTCTCCATCACCTTCTACACAACTAGTGTCCAACCCATCTTAGCCCATTACTCTCCCTACCTTGCCAATGACACTATCAACAGGTCAAGCTCTCTTGGGTCCCTTGCTCGATGCTGCTGGTTCACAGGTGCCCTCACAACCTTGTGTTGCTATTTTCCTACTCTCCCTTCAGTTGCCACTGATCCCTCTATTACAAACACTGAGCAGGTTGTTACTACTCGACCAACCCAGCCCTTGTGCATGGTGACCCGCTCTATGAATAACATTCATAAGCCTAAGAAACTCTTTATGACCACCAAACATCCCATGCCACCGTCCATAGAGCCTACCAACGTTCATCAAGCACTCAAAGATCCCCATTGGAGTCATGCCATGAGCGAAGAATTCATGGCACTTGTTCGTCAGGGCAGTTGGAAACTGGTACCTCCCATTCCAAATCAAAATTTAGTTGGCTCCAAATGGGTGTTTCGTATCAAAGGGAAGCCTGATGGAATTGTTGATTGCTACAAATTTGGGCTTGTTGCCAAAGGCTTTCACCAATGGCCTGGACTTGATTATACCGAAACCTTCTCTCCAGTCGTCAAGCCTGCAACCATTTGCATCATTTTATCTATTGCAGTTATGAAAGGGTGGCCTCTCAAACAGCTTGACATTAACAACGCCTTCCTCCATGGTACACTCACTGAGGACATGTTTATGGCTCAACCAAGTGGTTTCATTGATGTTTCTCAGCCTCATCATGTTTGCCACCTTCAGAAATCCATTTATGGATTGAAATAATCCCCACGGGCCTAGTACCGAGCCCTCCATGATTGTCTTTGCAGCATGGGTTTCTTGTTTAGATACACTCATAAAGAAATAGTGGCACATTTTCTTGTCTACGTTGATGATCTATGAACTCACTGGAAATAGCCCCATTTTCCTCACTGGTGTCATCATCAAACTTGGCACCTGGTTCTCACTTAAGGACCTCGGCTAGCTTCATTTTTTATTTATTTTGGGTATCAAAATTCTTCCCACTTCACAAGGAATCTTCCTCTCCCAACATAAATATGTAAGGGATCTACTTCAAAAGACACAAATGGAGGGTGCCAAAGATGTTACCACTCCCCTTGTTGCATCAGGATGCCTTCATCTTCAAGATGGCTCAAATTCAGTTGATAGCACCATGTATCACAGTGTCATTGGCGTACTCCAATATCTCACTTTAACACGGCCTGACATTGCTTTCTCAGTAAACAAACTTGCCCAGTTCATGCATAGTCCAACCGAACTCCATTGGGTTGCAGTTAAACGGTTACTTCACTACCTCAAGAACACCCTCTACCATGGGATTCATCTCAAAAGATCATCCACGACTCAGCTTCTCGCTTACTCTGACGCCGATTGGGTAGGAAACTTCGATGACCGAACCTCTACATTGGCGTACATTATTTTTCTTGGAGCAAATCCCAGCTCATGGAACACTCGAAAACAGAGGGTTATAGCTCGCTCCTTCACGGAAGCCGAATACAGGGCCCTAGCTAGTGCAACGTCTAAAATTGTTTGGCTTCAATCACTGTTCTGAGAGCTTGGTGTTAAACTTTCATCCACTCCAAAGCTCCTCTATGACAATATTGGTGTTACCCAATTAAGCTTAAATCCTGTGCTTCACTCTTGCATGAAACATATTGCCATAAACTTGCACTTTGTGAGGGATTATGTTAGTAAATGGCTACTTCAAGTTGCACACGTTTCTACCCATGATCAGCTCACTGACTTAATGACGAAAGCACTATCTCGCCAACAGTTTCAACTTCTGAGATCCAAGATTGGTGTCGCTGACGGGAGCGGCATCTTACAGGGGCGTAATGGATAATCACGATTATTACTCAGAATTGATTTCAATCATGCAAAGATCAGGGAGCAAAATTAGTTCAACTCCCAAACTTGTCTCCTACAATCTCGTGTACAACATTAACTATAGCAGAGCAAATCTTCGATTTTTATTTGTAAATATTTGGCAGCATTACTTACCTTATTTGTAAATCTTAGTTGTATATAAATAGGTATATCGTTGTAATACCTTTTAACAAAATTAATACAAAAAGCACCAACATGCTTAAGAAACTCTTTATTCATCAAGGCTTAATATACTCCATTTCTAATAGGAGGAATGTGATTGGTATCGAATTAACGTGCAAAATAAAGACAATCTTATAGCTCAATCACACCCCTCAACTAGCATTTTGCTAGTCTCTTAGCAAAATAGTGAAATAGAATTGAACTAAATATTCCAATAAGTTAATCCTTCACTCATAAGCACATCAACCAGTCACTTAAATTCTCAATCAAAATCATGTTTCTTCTCAAAAATTTAAATCAATTTAAGCAACTTCAATTGACTATTCAATATTTTTTCCACATTGGATTGAGGCAAAACACTCTTAGAGACGCATAACCTTTAACCACGTCATTCTAAAAAAAAATATTTTATGTGTGCACGTACCACTGATTATTCTAAAGATTTTCTACTTGAAGATTGACCAATACTGATCCTCACTACTTCAAAACTAAAGGATCTAGCAGTTTCACGCCAACTCTATTTAAAAGTCGTTTCTTTAATTATCTCTTGACTTCCAATTCCCAAAGTTTGGGCAACTATTTCTAGCCTTTAACTTAAGACGTTTCACTGAGTTGCCATTTCTATTTTTTTCTCTCTTTTTTTTGACAGATTCGCACAATGAGGAATCAAACCCAAGGTCATGCACCTAACCCACACATTCTCAAATTCGCCCTTGCCACTAATGCAAACCTGTGGTCAATTTTTTTTTTTTTGAATCAAATGGCACAGCTCAATAGTCCTATATGTACTTCTCTCTATTCAGATCAAGTGGTAAGTAAATTAAAACAATTGTGAGGTGTAAAGCTAAAGAATAGCTATCTCCTAAAATTCTTTGCCCTTCATCCCATAAGATTCAATTCTGGAGTCAATATCAGCATACTTCCAAAACTTAGAGATCAGAGAGTGTCTATCACTAGTCATGATTCACCAGTGTCTAAGTTGGGTGCTCATAAAGGAAAAATTGTCTATCATGCATTAACAAAGTTCAATAAAAATCACTATCAAGTATAAAAAATCAAAACTTTATTCATTCTGCCTAATCACATGATAACATAACTCCCCCCAGTTGAACAATACAGTGTGCTCAATACAACAGAAAAAGAAAAAACAATGTAAGGGAAAAACTAACGATGCATAAAATTAAACAAAGAAAATAACATGAAACAACAAAAGAAAAGGAAACAACAAAACAGATGGCATTCAAGAATCAGAAGATTTTTGGATAAAAAGAACTTCATCACCTGAATCATAAATGGAAATAAAAAACTTAAGGCGTTGACTATCAACAATGAATGAGAATGAATTGAAAGTCTTAGGATTCTGAATTTCTACTGCCCCATGAGAATGAATTTTTGTGACATCTTGTACCTCACATGATGGCGAAAAATCTGCAAAATAATCCAATACCTCGAGAAAATTTTCATTAGCATGGTCAGTTTTCTCATTAAGCAAGAATTCAGAAATCTGGAAAGTATACTCATAATTAGAAAAAAGAATCAAGCCCTCCACAACATTCACGTCACTCATGTCATCAAAATGTTGTTTTGCAAGCACTGAAAGTGTTCAACTCTAGTGCCATGTTCCCAAAAATGAGCTTTAAGACGGCCCTTCTACAATTGATCAATGCATTTGACATAGCTAAAAGTGGCCTCCCAAGAATGATAGGGGCTTGTAAACTATTGACACTTGATTGCTACATATCCAGAATCACAAAATCAACTGGATAATAAAATTTGCCGACATGCACAAGCACGTCTTTCACAACTCCTCTTGATTTCTTGATTGATCTGTTGGCTAACTGGAGCATGACTGTTGCCTTCAATTCTCCCAAACCAAGTTGCTCATAAAGTGAGTACGGAAATAGATTTACGCTACTATCCAAATCCAACAAAGCTCTACCAATCTAGGATTCACCAATCGTGATGGAACTTGTGGGAGAACTCGGATCTCTATACTTTAGAGGAGTCTCACGTTAAATTATTGCATTGACTTGCTCCGTTAAAAAGTCATTTTTCTTCACATTTAGTTTCCTCTTTACCGTGCATAATTCTTTCAAAAACTTGGCATAAGAGGGAATTTGCTGAATTGCCTCCAAAAGTGGAATGTTGATTTTCATTTTCTTGCCAAACTCGAATAAATTTTACATTTCCCACTCTCCATATGCTTCACTCTTTTACTTGGCCAATCAAGGACAACATGCTTTGCCAAATAAAAAAGGAATTTGTACCTTTTTTTTTCTTCAAGTATAGAAGTGTTTTTGAACTACTTTTGCTTCAGGATTTGAGAGACTAGTGTTTGTGGATTTGTGTATATTCTCCATTTGCTTGGCTGGCCTAGCTTTATTAGAGTGTTCTAAGTCTCTAAAACCCAAGCCACCATCTCTTTTTAATTCTCCCATGCTTTTCCAATAGATTTTGTTTTGATCATTGCTGCCTCCCCACCAAAATTCAAACTTATCTCCCTATGCAATCTTTTTAGCAGCAAGAAAACACTCATAGTTTAAGTTGGCATGGCTTGGATCACAGTTTGAGCAAAACTTATTTACTTGCCTGTGACAAAAAATTGTTTTTTCAATTAGCAAATTTGGACCAAATTCTTTCTTTTATGGTTCTGAAAGCTTGGTATTTTGATCTCTCACCATAGAAGGTAGCCCTAAATATTTTCTATAGTTGTTCTGAGTTGAAACACCCACAGGAATCCCAATTTCTTGCTGCCTTTTTGGTGTAGTATTGGTGCTGAAGGAAAGAGCTATTTTATCTTGATTTAAACACTGACCTTGTCATCTCATAGACCTGTAGGATGCCTCTAATCTTTTCCCATTTAGTAAGTGCTGCTTGACAAGATTAAAGCAATCACAATTGAGTTTACTCCCAAGTCTAGATTGCCACCATAAAAAATTTTAGGATAGACTCACTAACCTCATTTCCTATGATATGCCAATATGTTTGATAAAATTGGGCATTGTAACCATCGGGACTAAGCTTTTAATGGAGCCATTTGACTCAAAGCACTTTCTACCTCTTCTCCTATAATGGGTTGTTATAATTGATTATTCATATCCACATATACATTTGCTGCCAAACCTATCATGCAATTTTCCAGGTTTACATTACTAGGTCTTGTTGAGGTAAATAGATCCCTCAAATACTTGCTGAAGGCTTCTGTGATCTCCTCTTGAGTTTCGGCTTCTGTGATCTCCTCCTGAGTTTCCCATTTCCTACCTTGCATATCTTGTATACTATTAATCTGATTCTTCTTCTGTCTTTGGGTAGCACATAAGTGGAAAAAGTGAGTATTCTTGTCACCACACTGGTACCATGAAACTTTGGCTCTTTGCCTCCATTTTAGATCTTCTTGCTCAAGCAATATCTCAATAGTTCCATGTAAATTTTTAATCTCCACTATGTTCTAAGATCCCTCATTATCTTGTAATTGTTTTAGTTTCTCAAATTTAAATAAAATTTCCTTGTTGCAGTCCACTTTGTAGCTGTTACTCCACCTGGTAAGTTTCTGAGTGCAATTTTTTTGCTTACTTTGGACCAGATCCCAGCCAACCTATCCCTTTTTAACTTGGTTCCATGTTGCTCTTATCAAACCCTCTCCTTCTTCTTCTTTTACCCATTTTGTCTTAAATTTATAAAACATTTTTTGTGCACTGGGATATAAAGTTATTTTCTTTGGCATATCAACATAATAAGCCTATGGTCTGATCTCCTTGCAGGGAGTGTATCGACTACAAATCTTTTGAATATGTCCTTCTATTAAGCATTTGTAATGACTTGGTCAAATCTTGACTTGCTGTGCATCCTCATCACTTGGGATGGTTTTTTAAAAGAAAATATAAAAACAAAGAAATAAAATAAATTGAGTCAAATACTCAAAAAGCAACACATCATACAATAAAAATAATAATTATTGGTTTTCATGCATACTCATAGATACATACATAATAACATGAACGTGATCTTTTCATAAATGCTGAACATAGATTTTTTTTCTTTTATAAATGCTGACCATGAGTTTTTTCATAATCTTATCGTATCTTATCATATCATATCATAGCCCGTTACCCACTGTTGACCCTCGTGAGTTAGGGTTAATGAATTTAAAAAAATTTGATTCTACCCATGGCTGCTGGTTGTGGAATCCATACATAAGGAAGACATACTAGGTGCACCACCAACATGTACGACCTGATAATGCAATATGCCCATACATATAGGTACTGTTAACTCGTTCCAAAAAATGTTTTAGAAAGGACTCTTAAGTATGAGAGTTGTCAAGTAATATTAGGGAAATCTCTAAAAAGAAATTACGATCTAAGCCTATCTACAATGGCATTTATAATAGGAATGGATTTCTCGACAATATAATATGCCGTATTTCTTTGGAGTGAGATAGTAGGTAGTCACTAAAAATTATGCAAGAAAGGTGAAGCAAATAATGTATTAAACACAAATTCAGAATCAAAAATATTGGGCTAACATGAAAGAATCTTTTTCCCTAATGCTCCTTAATGTTACTCCAATCACTTCCATGCATTGAGTGGGTTGTGAACGTGTGTCAAATAAACTATGGTTATCCTCGCTTGAGAAGGTAAACCACGTTCAATAACGTCATCTAATCCGATGTTCAAAACGACCAATGAGAAATTATGAAGTCTATGTTCTAAGGAATATTTTATCAAACACCTTATGTGCAAGACTTGAACAAAATATTTTCCATTCGTAGAACTTAATTCTAGTCCCCAAAAAATTATACTACTCAAAACTATTAAATACAAATAGAAAAAGACCGAAATAAACAAAACAAATAACTGCTACAAGACAAATGGATTAAATTAACATCACCCAATGAAATGATATATGGAATAAAGTCACCGAGTAATAAAGAATCTAACCACCGACTAAAGGTTCTACAATATCCTACCTTAAATGATGCTTTCAAACAAGAATTGCTAACCAAATGAAAATGGAAGGTGAATCACTGGGAATGAAACTAATGGATGACAACCATCGACTGAACAAATTAAGAGAAATTACTGAAATGAACTAATGGCCTGCAAATAGTAGAATCGAGAGACAACAAACGATTACTGAAATAAACTAACAATATTGACTCAAATGCAGCTGTCGAAACGGAATCCAAAACACAAGTCAATACTACAAAAACATGACTGAAATAAAGGTAAATAAAATCAACAAAAATCAAAGGTGAATATAATGAAACAAAACTTCAATATAGCCACAAGTGGTCTATGGATTAAGAGGACTAAAAAACTGGGAAAAACAGAAGGGAGCTCGGCCAAGGTGATGTGGTTTATGAAAATCCCTCATGAAAACCGACTGAAAATCTTCTGCCCCTCTCATTTTTCTTCTTTTCTGGATCTAACCAAATGGGTGTGTTCTTTTCACTCCTTTCTCTACTTGCAGCCGATATGTGTCCAAAAAGGTAGCAAGTAACCAAGAGATAAATGCTTGCTGGTCGTCAATTTGTCCTATGGTTTGTGTAACAGCTACACTCAAAGACCCAATGGATATATGACTTATATCCGGTGTAAAGCAAAAGCTTGGACTTGCCGTGCAAGTGTCTTGGATAGGTGAGGACATGAGGTGCATTTTCGTGAGGTGTGAATATCTATGAGTCGGTGCAGCTTGAAGATAAATTTTTGGTGTAGGGGCTGGTGCTTGAATCGATGAGTTGCCACTTTAAGTGCAGGTTGAGGTGTAAACATGGCTACTTGATACGTTCCATGCAAGGCCTATACTAGTGTAGGGGTCTTAACTTGAGAGGATTAAATTTCTTGATCTTGTTGCATGAGGCATTCGGTGCAAGAGCAAGGGCTTGAATTTCCATTCGGCAGTGTTTCTCACACATCTTGACTTGCCAAATGCTAACTGTCTAGGAAGGAAACAATTATAAAATAAATGAATTTCCCTAAAGTGAATGTAACAAATTAGAGATTAGAGGTTACAAAATTAGACTATTATCAATTAAGTTAGAATTGATTCATCAAGACTATTTCAGTCAATTTCTAATGGGAGGAATGTAATTGGCATCAAATTAACGTGCAAAATAAAGACAATATTATGGCTCAATCACATCCCTCAACTAACATTTCGCTAGCCTCTTAGCAAAATAGTGAAATAGAATTGAACAGAATATTGCAATAAGAAAATCCTTCACTCATAAACACATCAACCAGTCACTTAAATTCTCAATCAAAGTGATGTTACTTCTCACAAATTTTAATCAATTTAAGCAACTTCAATTGCTACTCAATATTTCTTCCACATTGGATTGAGGCAAAATACTATTGGAAATACACAACCTTTAACCACGCCTTTCTAAAAAAAATATTTTGTGTGTGCATGTACCACTGAATATTCTAGAGATTTTCCACTTGAATATTGACCATTACTGATTCTCACTACTTCAAAATTGAAGGATCTAGCAGTTTTACGCCAACTCTATTTAAAAGTCATTTATTCAATTATTTCTTGACTTCCGACTCCCAAAGTTTGGGCAACTGTTTCTAGCCCTTTACTTAGGACATTTCACTGAGTTGCCATTTCTATTATTTTTTTCTCTCTTTTTTTTGACAGATTCGCACAATTAGGAATCAAACCCAGGGTCATGCACCTAACCCACACATTCCCAAGTTCGCCCTTGCCACTAATGCAAACCTGTGGTGATTTTTTTTTTTTTGAATCAAATGGCACAGCTCAACAGTCCTACATGTACTTCTCTCTATTCAGATCAAGTGGTAAGTAAATTAAAACAATTGTGAGGTGTAAAGCTAAAGAATAGCTATCTCCTAAAATTCTTTGCCCTTCATCCCATAAGATTCAATTCTGGAGTCAATATCAGCATACTTCCAAAACTTAGAGATCAGAGAGTGTCTATCACTAGTCATGATTCACCAGTGTCTAAGTTGGGTGCTCATAAAGGAAAAATTGTCTATCATGCATTAACAAAGTTCAATAAAAATCACTATTAAGCATAAAAAAAATCACAACTTTATTCATTCTACCTAATCACATGATAACATAACTCCCCCCAGCTGAACAATGCAGTGTGCTCAATACAACAACAACAAAAAAAACAATGTAAGGGAAAAACTAGCAATGCATAAAATTAAACAAAGAAAATAAAATAAAGCAACAAAACAAAAGGAAGCAACAAAACAAATGGCATTTAAGAATCAGAAGGTTTTTGGATAAAAAGAACTTCTCACCTAGATCATAAGTGGAAATAAAAAACTTAAGGCGTTGATCATCAACAGTGAATGAGAATGAATCGAAACTCTTAGGATTCTGAATTTCTACTGCCCCATAAGAATGAATTTTGTGACATCTTGTACCTCACATGATGGAGAAAAATCTACAAAATAATCCAATAGCTCAAGAAAATTTTCATTAGCATGGTCAATTTTCTCATTAAGCTACAATTCAGAAATCTGGAAAGCATACTTAGAATTAGAAAAAGGAATCAAGCCCTCCATAGCATTCACGTCACTCGTGTCATCAAAATGATCCGCCGTGTTGCAAGCACTGAAAGTGTTCAACTCTAGTGCCATGTTCTCAAAAGTGAGCTTTTAGATGACCCTTCTACAATTTATTAATGCATTTGACGTAGCTAGAAATGGCCCCCCAAGAATGACAGGGGCTTGTAAACTGTTGACACTTGACTGCTACATATCCAGAATCACAAAGTCAACTGGATAATAAATTTGCCGACATGCACAAGCACATCTTCCACAACTCCTCTTGATTTCTTGATTGATCTATCGGCTTACTGGAGCATGACTTTAGTCGCCTTCAATTCTCCCAAACCAAGTTGCTCATAAAGTGAGTATAGAAATAGATTTACGCTACTACCCAAATCCAACAAAGCTTTACCAATCCGGGAATCACCAATCGTGATGGAAATTGTGGGAACTCGGATCTCTATACTTTGGAGGAGTCTTAAGTTGAATTATTGCACTGAATTGCTCCATTAAGAAGGCCTTTTTCTTTACATTTAATTTCCACTTTACCATGCATAATTCTTTCAAAAACTTGGCATAGGAGGGAATTTGCTAAATTGCCTCCAAAAGTGGGATGTTGATTCTCACTTGCTTAAACACCTATAGAACCTCCTTTCGTTGCCTAGTCTTGGTAGGCGACAATAATCTCTAGGGGTATGGTGTTGCATGCACATACTCTTTCTTCAACTCGTCAATTTTCTGACCCAATGGCTCAATCACTTTTTCTTATTTCCCACTTGAGTCAACCTGTGCCTTAGGTGACTCTGATGCATCTTCCAAGATCTTGGGGAGTTGCTCAGATTCACACTCATTTTCCACTGACAACCTTGGTTTGGCTTGTTCAAGAATAACTGGTCACTCAACTTGCTTACCACTTATAAGTATGATCACAGCTTTCATTTGCTTAATGTCTTCATTTTCAACTAAGTGCACTTGTCATTGCCTATACACTTGTGGATTGGGTTGAGCTTAAGCTGGAAATTCACCTTTCTCTAAGGTGTTTAGAGAAGTCGTGGTGCATTTTGGCCTAAGCATTTTGAGTGTTGGTTGTGTTTTGGCTTGTCATAAATTGTTGAAGTGTGGCAGCCATTTGAGCAACTGTATTATCAAGTGACTTTTTAGGAGATTGGAAGGGCTGCTAATACTAAGTCATGGGGAACTGCTAAAAGTTACTCCGTGGGAATCAACTACTTGACTTGATTGCCCTTGATCATTTCTCGATGAAAAATTTGAGTGGTTCTGCCATGCTAGAGTGTAAGTGTTTGACATTGGTGGACTTTAAGGTCAACTCACCCAATTTACACTTTGAGGTCGTTCTACACCACCACCCTGATACATCGGCAAAGCGGGACACTCCAAAGTTTTATGACCCGTGCTAGCACACAATGCGCACACTTCTTGAACCTTACTGATTTCTCTTTTGACAACTCTATGAGTTCCAATCTTTTACTGATAGCAGCCAACCGAGTTTGAACATCAACATCATCTTTTATCTCATGTTGCCCTCTACCTCCTATTACTCTCAATGGTTGAGATATAATTGGCTTTCTATCGACCCTGGTGTCCACTGTTGAGCATTCTCAGCTAAATAATCAAGGAAACTGAGAGCATCCTCAGGTTCCTTATTGAAAAATTCTCTAGTGCATATGGTGTGAACAAACTGCTTCAACTTTGGAGTTAAAACTGTATAAAAATAATTCACCAGTCGCCATGACTCGAACCCATGGTGAGGACACATGTTGACCAGCTTTTTAAACCTTTCTCAGCTTGAATGGAAAGTCTCATATGCTCTTTGCATGAATTGGCTGATCTGTTCCTGCAATGATTGAGTTCTCTACAGAGGGAGAAATTTATGCAAGAATTCCTTTTCCATATCAGATCAACTAGATATGGAGTTGGGCCTAAGAGTGTTAAACCATGCCTTTGCTTTATCTTTTAATGAGAAAGGAAAAATGCGTAGCCTAACCATCTCATCAGTAATCACCCTATGCATGAATCTAGTACAAACAAGCTCAAAATTAGTTAAATGCTAATATGAATTTTTAGACTCCATCCCATGAAATTGGGGTATCACAGACATCATGCCTTGCTTGATGTTAAAATTTTGTGCATGCTCAAGCAAGATAATGCAAGATGGTTGTGTGCTTCGTGTAGGCTGCAGATAAGCCTTAAGTGTCCTAGGAGGTTGTTTAGCCATATTTTCAAATAAATGATTTTCAAAATAACTCTCAAAACCTGAGTCAAAACTAGAATCCAACTCAACACTTGGCACACTACTACTTAAATTATAAGTCACTTGAAATAACCTTCCTGTGTCGTCCTTAGTCCAAGACATCAAACATGAGTGCTATTAAGTTGAAATGCTCTTAAGCAACTAGAGAGGAATTTGGAAAGCCAAATTTATCTTAGCAAGAGGTTGCAAGTGGCGCATTGGAAATGGGTCGAGAGTGAGAATTTGGAAAGACTCTTTGGTCCTAGGGGTGGAAGGACCCATACAACAACCTACAACTTCTTGCCAGCAAGGAGAGCAGGAAAATGATACAGTGATTCAACTTATTGACTGGGGGATAAGAAGGTGTGAGCTCTCTTTGATCCAATATTGCGAAAAAAGTGTTAAAATTCTAGTTAACCTAGGGAATCAGCCCGATAAAATCATCTGGGGGGGGGGGGGGACAGATGAGGCATTTTTTCTGTCAAGTTCGCTTATAAGTCGTTGGAAGTGTCAAATATTCAAGTGGCCGAATCTTCTGAAGCTTCACAGCAAAAGAAATTATGGAGAGCAATATGGAATTTGAGGATATGTAACATAAAGTCAATGTGTTTGCATGGCGTGTATGCTTGGATTGCCTGCCTACTCGTGATAATCTAAAGAAGAAAGGGATCGATATAGAGGTCTCATGTGGTTTATGCCTCTCGTAGGCCAAATCCATACCTCATGTTTTATTTAATTGTCTGAGTGTTAGGGGGCATCTGGCAGGTTTATCTACTAATGATGGCTCATGTAAACTATAACCATACTTGTTTTAATGTGGCTATATAGGTTTTTATTCTTTGGGAGGTTCGGAGTCGCTACAGATTTTCTTCACCATTGCCTCAACACTTTGGTTTAAGAGAAACAAAAATTTATATAAGGGTTTTCTTCCAGATGCAGGGCAGAGTATTTAGAATGCACTGGTAAGCCTAAAGATGTTTGGTGAGGCCCAGGTTCCTTCTGCAAAAGAATTGCGTGCTCTGTGTCAATGGCAGCCACCACTAGGGGAGTTCCTCAACCTAAACACTAATGGTGCCACTTTTAGTAATCTGGTGTCTCACATGGGGATTACTCATCTAATTGTGGAAACTGATCGTCTATTTGTAGTAAATGAGTTGACTATTGGGCAGACAACACATTCCCCATGGGAGTCCATTATTTATAAGATACGAATTTTAGTGAACTCTTTTATTGTGGTTTGGTTTTGTCATGTGTATAGAGAGGGCAATGGGGTTGCCCATTGTCTAGCTAGAAATGCTTGGGATGTATAAAGCATTCAAATGTGATGGAACAAGTTTCCAAACTTTGTCTCTCAAGCCTTGTGTCTTGATAGGCATCTATAACTTTGATATTTGATTAATGCAATGTTAGTTATCAAAAAAAAAAAGTTCCGATAGCCATGACAGTGCTTTTAAGAGCAATAAATGATTAAATTATTTAATATAAAAATAATAATTTAACAATAGAATGCCTTAATCATGCCTTAGTTTTGATAATTCAAAATATAAGATATTGGCACAAAAGCACTTTGCGACTCACTAATAATATTGGGCAAAAAAAACTTTATTCTATTTGTTATAACCTTGGCAATAAGTTTATAGGCTACATTACATAAACTAATGAGCTTATAATCAAACACTTTCCCATGGGCATTCTTCTTAGAAATAAGGGAGATAAAATTGTGATTCAAAGTGGAAGGAAACACATCTGAGTTGAGAGCTTTTAAAGTAGCCTCAATCACTGGACCTGGAGTCAAACTTGGAGTCAAACCATCTGGACCTGGGGCTGTTGACGGGCTCATTTGTGATAGGGCACTTTGAACTTCCTCTGTTGCAAAGTTTTTGCACAAATCTAAGTTCATCTCACCAGTGACACGGCCAGCCAAAGAAGATAGAAATTCTGTAAAACCTGTCGGATTAGAGCTGGTGAATAACTCAGTGAAATAGCTAAGGATAACGCTATCCTTTTAAACCCCATACTGCCATTCTCCTTGGGAGTTTTGAATCTTGCCCAGTTGATTCTTCTTTCTTCTCATAGAAGCTTTCATATGAAAGTATCTAGAATTAGAATCCCCATCCTAATGCTATAGAGCTTTTGAGAATTGTCTCCGAACTAACTCATCTCTTTTGAGCCATTTTTGCACCTCGCCACATGCCTGTCTATGCTCATCACCATGCTTTCCAATAGGATCCATCTCATGTAGCTACTTTTATGTTTTTTGGCCTAGTTTAACTATTTCTAAACATTCCCAAATGAGGACTTATTCCATGTATCAAGCTGATTCCCACACTTTTTGATGCAGTCCAAAGTATTCTAAATCATCTCTAGTTTCTCTTCCCCTCCATGAATCCTTGATAATTTTTTCATAGGTTGGGTCTCCTATCAACATTTCTTCAAATCTAAAATTTCTTTAGGCTTGCTTGAGTTCCCATGGCTCTCAGTTTGGACCCAGATAGGAATATGATTTGAATAAGCTGCTAACCCATGGATAATAACTGCAATAGGGAATTGATTCCACCATTGATGGTTACAGAGAGCTCTATCAAGCCTTTCAAGGACTAAATGAGGAACCTCCCTACCATTTCTCCATGTGAATTTATTTCCTTTGAAACCTAAATCCATCAAAGAACAAGCATTCAATACTTCCCGAAAAACATCCAATTGTTTCTCAGCTCTAGGTCTCCCCCCACTCTTTTCAAAATGATGGGGGATTTCATTAAAATCCCCTAATACCAACCATGCTTCCTCATTTCTATGATAAAGAGACTATAATAGATTCCAAGTTCTAGACCTAGAACTAGCTTCGGGGGATTTGTAAAATCCCGTCAAAAACCAATAACCACCCTGCCCACCCCTTACTCTAGCATCAACATGGTTCTTGGAATAATTAAGAATCGTCAGGTTCAGATCTTTTGCCCATAATAGCGCAAGACCACCTCGTCTACCACAACAATCCATTACTAAGTAATTAGAGAAACCTAATTTAAATCTGCACACATGGAATTTACGAGCATTAAGCCTTGTCTCTTGCATAAATAAGACCTCGGGTGCTTCCCTTTGCATCAAATTGTAGAGGGCTCAACATCCCATGGGTTCTCAAGCCCACGAGCGTTCCATGACAGGATCTTTATGGGTTTCGGCAGTGCTGTGCATAGCCACCGTTGATACCAAATTTGTTTAGACTGCATCATTGTTCTTCGTAGATAATAGAACCTCTAAATCCCCATAAACAAGGGTCTGGCTACCTCTTTCAACCCCCTTTCGCACACTCCTTTTGACACTCTTCTTTTACTAGCCCTACTGGAGCCAACCACCTTTTCATTTAAAGACTCTCTTGAAACCCTAGCTTTCACAAATCTATCCTCACTCAAACCATCTTGATACACCCCCTTTCGTTTGTTAGGAGTCCCCAGCAATAGCTTTGGTTCATCAATGCTTGATGGAGATAGAGCGCACAACGACACTGTTTGGAACTTACTACTACTGGGTCCATTGGGCTTGCATAAACCAGAGAGGTCTTAATTGGGCAATCCAATGTTAAGCCCATTTGAGAAAATAGGCTTCGACACCACAGGTAGCCTCCTAGAATCCTGAGGTCCATCCAATAGAGATTTCAAATTTTCCGCAACATTTTTGTTGAATCCCTATTTTTGAAATTCTTGTTTAACTGAAGCAAACTGCTTATCAATCACACTTAAATCTGCCAAATCTTTCTCTACCATTTCCCCAACAGCTGGATATAGTTTTCCAGAATTAATGGCGTCATTTTCCTTAGAAGGAGCCTCATTATCCGGGATTGGAATCATCTCTATAACTACTGGAACCAACATCGTAGCTACTTTCTTTGGTTGCCATCGCTCGGTGGGTTTTCTCCAAACCTTCTTCTTCTAGATACGACCATCTCTAAAACAATCACCATAGGAATTTGCAATAAGCCAATCACCATCTAGAAAGCTATTTTCCTTTGCAACTCCTTCTAAGTTCAGCCACTATTTGCACTCCTTCTCCACATGGCCTAGATGTTCACACCAATAGCAAAAATTAGGTAATTTCTCATAAGAGAAATAGACCCACACTAAATTGCCCTTCCTTATGGCAAACATTGTACCCCGTAACAGAGGGGAATTGATATCAAGAGTAACACGAACACAAAGAAACTTACCTAAGGCCAGTTCACCCTTTTCTAAATTCACCTCCTTCACTCTTCCGAGTTTCCTTCCAATTACGATTACCTACTTTGGCATTCCTGGATCTCAACGGGAGGTCACGAATACGGAGCCAAAAAGTGGCTACTTGAACTCGAATCTGGTTGACTTGCTTACTCACATCCACCTCTTGAACTAGAACTAAGTGCTTTTCAAAAGAATATGGCCCTTCTCTAATCACTCGATCTTTGTCTCGAAGATCATCAAACTCCACGAGCGTGAGAGAATGATTCAAATTGCAAAATTGAACGCCCTGCCATGGACACCATGCTTTGCACATCGTTACCTTGAAAGCTTCATGATTATAGTGTTTTTCGATAAAGAGAGACAGGATCAAACCCTTCCCTCCATACTGAGAAATGTCCTCTAGTGAATCTTCGTCAGCAGTCACTTCCTCTTCCTCATGAGAGGCCAACAATAAACGTTAATATAGAGGCTCTAACTACTCAACCATACTCTAGCACTTGATGCTATACTAGATAGCGAGAACACAACCCCTACATCCCCCTAAATCGCCTCAGAGCATGAGGGGAAAACTCATAACTAATCTTATCATGTTACTTGAATGCTTATTATATATAAATATATATATAATAACATCATATATATATAATCTATAAAAATTTTAACAAAGAAGTCAAAATTTGTTTTTAAAAATTTATTATTAAGATATAATTAAATATATATATATATATATATGTTTTTTTTTTTTTTTTTATAAATGAAGCAACTTGGAATTCACAAGTTTGAACTCGTGTTTAAATATTAAATGCACCGTTTGAGAACATAAAATATAACTCGACGAAAAATACACGTTAATTCGGCTCATGCATGTTTGATTAAATAGTAAACAAAAAATTCAGGCTTGACCATTAGAACTACTCACTCGAATTCAACTAGTTTACAATACATGATTCTTCTTTAAAGATAATATTACTGCTGAAAACATTTTCCTAGAAACAAAAAACTAAAAATAAATTTCAAAATTTATGCGACTTCAAACAAGAGAAAGAGAATAAGTGCTCGTTTAAATATTTGGAGAATCTCATTATTTTATAAATAATAATTACATGGTTTAAGTTAAGATTTTTTTATTGAATTTTGAAAAATGGGAAAAAAATAGAATAAAAATATTATAAAGTTCAAAACTTATTTGGATATAACATTATTAGGAAGTTTATAAAATTTGTATTGAATTTTGTATTTTATTTTTGATGTTTGTAAAAGTGTTATTAGGCCGCATTTGAATTAAAAGATGATTTCATCTAATCTAATATTCTCATCTCAACATATCATAAATACAGAACTTTGAATTTCAACTATTCAAATCTTTTTTATCTGATCGTAATTTAATTATTATAATTTTTTAAACTTTAAAACAAAACATAAACATAATTTAAATACTTCAAATTAAAAATAAAAATAATATTTTAATTCAAATCTTCTTCTCTTTTACCAAAATTTCATAAAAATATAATTAATTAAAACTTTTTATTATTATTCACAACTTATTTTATTATTATTAACAAATTTTTTTTATCTCATCTTAACATGAAATCTTAATTTTTGTATTTAAATAATGATGTAATGATTAGATAATAAATTTGAAATTAAAATTTAAAAAATATTTTATATACAGATGATATATAAAAACAAAACTAGAAAAGTTTTTAAAAATGCTATATGTCATATCAAACTATATATTCCTAAACGAGGTTTTAGAAAAAAAAAAACTATTCCTAAACGAGGACTGTACTGTTGCCTCTTGGTGATCCCTAGACCATGAATTTGGCGCCAAAGTACAAGCCCTGAGGGCCCGGAATTCACTCCTGCCCGCGGTCAGCTATTTTCGCGGACTCTCTCTCTCTCTCTCTCTCTCTCTCTCTCTCTCTCTCTTATCTGATTGGCATAAACAGAACATTGAACCTTTTCTCCTCCCCATGTTTTAAAAACCCATTTTTTGGTGCTGTCTTTCTCTCTCTTGTCCCCCTCATCTCCAACTCCCTTCACCTTCTGTAACTCTTCCCCTCCTTTTCATCTACCCTCAGCGATTCGATCTCCTACCCCATAACGCATAAAACATCCTTAATTGTTACGTACCCCAGAGCAGACAGAAGATCTATCCTTGTTCTGAATCGATCACAAAGCATGGGGTTCTCCGAGAAGGCAGTGCAGGCTGATGGAGGGGTGGAAAATGACGGGAAAAAATGGGTTATTGCTGGAATCCCGTTACGAGCTCCTTTGCAGAAGATATATACAAGTTCTCCAACGGAGGAGTTGTCAGGAGCCATTGACGGCCAAGGAGACTGTTCCACGACGCCCACCGGAGAGGAAAATAGGATCCCAACCAGGCTGACATGTCCGCCGGCTCCGAGGAAGAGAAAGCCTTCTTTGAAGTGTAACTATGGCGGTGTCAGGGAATTCTTTACGCCTCCGGACTTGGAGACTGTGTTCACACAGAGAGCTAGCGCCTGAATATTATTGCCTAGTAATTGGGAGATCATCTTTGTCCCATTTGGTTTCTTTCTCTAATTTCTCTCGTTAATTTTCTCTGACTTTGTTAGGCTAGCTAGCTAGCTTCTTGTAGTTGGGGTTGTAGGAGTTTAATTATGTACAGGCTCTTACAAAATTATAATAAAATGGCAATTTAGCTTTATTTGCTTATGAAAGAAATTTCTTTGACAATTTTTCTGTCTTGATTGTTAGCTTAAAATCTTGATCTGTTTGAAGTAGAAAAACAAGTTCATTCACCCTCCATGCATGCCTTCTGTGTAATATGCCTTGCTGATATATATATATATATATATATGCAGCAACGAGCAATCAATGGCCAGGTATATTACAGCTCTAAGCGTTGCATGGAACCCCCCCCCCCTCCCCCCCAATGAACACGAGGATGGATCCATATGCTATATTCGTTAATAATTTCTTCTTATTCTTCTCTTAATATATAATTTATCTCTTTTTGAAACTGTTCATGTTCATGCGTACGGATGCAAATGCAAGTCAAAATCGGAGCTCCCAAAAGTGGTACTTGTCAAACTCAAGCAAATGTAAAGTAGTAATCGTTTTCAAGGAGGGGTAAGAAGATGCTGCACGGCTGCATGCATCTTTATCATGCCGTAACATCACCGATCCCACTTTAATTAGACTTGAGTGAGTCTGGTTTTTTAGAAGTGTCCCACAAGTCCATGACTCCTCACCCACCTCGGACTACTCTTATGATAGTGGGGAGTTCCTTTGTAATGCCTTTTCTTGTGATTGGAAGGGAAGATAGAATCCTATGCGACTTGATTAATGCAGGTTCTTATTTTTCTACACTTACCTTAAGTTTTGAAGACAATTAAATAATGAAAAATGAGAAAATTTTAGATAAAAGTTAAAAATTAAATAAAATATTATTAAAATATAATTTTTTATATTATTATTATTTTAAATTTAAAAAGAAATAAATTTTTTATTATATTTCGTATGAAAATTTTAAAAAATATAATAATAAGATAAGATAAGATAAATTAAAAAAAAAATGATCAATTCAAACAGAGCCTAATTAAAAAAAAATACATATACAAAAGTAATGATCAAATTTATTATTATATATAATATATCTATTTGTGGTTATAATTCGTCTAAAAAATTGATAGTTCAAAAGCATCTTTTACTTTAAAACTCAAACTAGAATGTCCACCGGGAAGCTAGCTAGCTAGGAAAACCCATTGGTTTAGGGGGGAGGGCGGGGGGGATAGACGAAAATATTTTTGGAAAGTAAAGTGCATGTTAAAGAGAGGTGATAACTGGGGAAAGTTCACCTAATCGGGGGCTTTAATTATTGTCAGATTAAACAAATGTTCATCGGGATCGGAGTCATATCATGAGGCAATAGTGGTGCAGCACGTCGTGTAATTTGACACAGTACATGATAGTGCGCAATCATTTAGGAATTAGGCGACTGATAATGAGTACGTATCAGAGGAAGTAGTGTCCGGTTTGAGTTCCATTATGGGGGAGACCACATGTAGATGGAATTACCAAACAGTACTCATGCATGCACAGTAGATTATTTAACTTTTATATTGCCCTTTGTTTCAGTAGTATCATTCACGGAGACAAGGGAACAAATTACAGGAATTACAATAACCATCTATATTTGGCATGCATGCATGAACATGATGCCAATTTAAGGGGTAAAAAACTGCAATATAGAGTGTTGTTCTGGAACCACGTTATATAAAGCCATGCACATGCATTTCATTTCAAATATCCTTTCACAAGTTTATATCCTTTCAAGATTCCGTCTGTATATAAATATATATTGGCATGCACGTGCATTTCAAATATTCGGGAGCTGTATGCATCACGTGGCTCCAACAACATTCTGCAGTCCATATCCAGAATTCGATTGCCCCTGCTACTTCAATTGAGAATTATAAAGCCATCACGGCCATGTGATCTCCGTATACATGAGTACTATATTATTGATATAGGAATTATGTTTGTTGATGCAATTTTCAGCAATGCATGCTCTCAAGAAATGCAAGAGGAAGGAGAGAATGGCACTAGTTTGTCCACTGCAATACACCAGAACAAGGCAACCTCTCTGTCCAAGTAATAGAGCAACGAGTCCCACTACATGTAAGCCTGTTCATCTAAGTGTACATTTTTGAGTTTGAATAATGAGTAATTTTCTTAAACATTTTAGATAAAAGTGTCAAAACTATTAAAAAATAAAGAAAATTTCAAGATCAGACCAGGCAAAACTCAGCCCGGATGAACAAGCCTAACTACATGGCCGCTCCATGTTGGCATAACATGACTGTTGTAGTCAATTGAACATTGATTTGCTTTTGTCTTCATTTGTATATAAATGTACACTTGGCTAACATACCAATTTTATTTCTTCATTCTTTCATTTTACAATAGGTCTTAGTATACTTTTCTTTCAGGAATATATTTTAGCACATAGTTGTAAAAACAAGTTGAGAGAAATAGAATTCTTCACCATCCATTCACTCTATTTTTCGATCCTTCAACATAGTACTAGAGATCCAAGTTGTCTCATACTACCTTACTTTCTTCTAGTCATTTCATCAAATACCTTTCTTGCAGTTGATTTAATCTTCTTCATCACATTCTCTCAACCGCCGCTCCATCTAGTTGTATCATCAAACACCATTCATGCATTTGATTTCATCTTCTTCATCACATTCTCTCAACCGCCGCTTCATCAATGGCAGAGGACAACGATTCCAACAACACTCCTCCACCCAATGATTCCACCAACTCACTCATCTCTTCTTTCAAAAACCCAAAAAGTCTATATTTTCTTCATCATAATAGAACTATTCACCATCCATTCAGTCTGTTTTTTGATCCTTCAACACTTGCAATACAAGACTTAAACAATCTACAACTAGAATAAAAACCTCAGAAAATTAACCTAGTATGTGGGAGATGCCTTTGATGGTTAAATCAAAGAGAAATTGACTCTTTTAGTGAATAACTAATAAAATCATTGCTAGAACATACTAGTAAGGTATTTATAGGGGTTGAAGTATTCTACTATGGCCTGAATGACTACTTTGGGGATCTAATTCTTGGTTCATAGTATAGTTAGTTACCTTCATGAGCACGAAAAATAAACATTTGTAACCAATTATTTGCAATAAAAATTATTATTTACGACAAAAACATACTTATTTTAGTTGGATATAAATATTTTGCTGGAAATAACTAGTCGCAAATAAATAACTTTTTTGTAGTGCCAGTGCAAGTATCTTGCTTGGACTTATCTCCATAGATCTTAACCTTACAAGAAGAAATACAGTTGGTTATGTTTTCATACTAACTATGACGTCTTCTTTAACTTTAATTTTGGGCTCATATAGTATTGTGTTAATCTATCTTTCAATCGCCTCTATCACATAAATCCCTCGTGACTTTGTTAGTGTGTTCCAACTAATCTTTCCTTGCTAACAATAGTATATACATTTTTGCCCAAAAAAGCTCGAAATTTTTTATTTTTGGGACTTGAAATATTGAGCAGGTATAAATTTACCCTGGACTTCCTCAATGATATAAAAAGAAAAAGATAAAATCATTAGCTAGGACGTATTATTAAAGAAAGGAAAGTGATTTTGACGCTTGACAAAATAATGATTATTCAGTATGATAATTTAACAGATAATTCACATGGAAGAAAAGTAAGAGAATCGTCCAAAACATAAAGAAAATTACTCTTATATTCTATTCAAAATTATCAAAATTCAAGAATGACAAATTCAACCTACAAGTCGAGTTCTACGTAATAGCTGAAAATCGACAATATCATAGTTTTATAATAACAAAATATAATAATGATGTTAAAAGGAATATGTAATTAAAGAAATAATATGCCAAAAATTTGGTTCAAATCGAGTTCAGAATCACTTTCTAAATGATAATTAATAAAATATTACTATAAAAGAAAAAATAACTAAAAAATAAAAAGAAAGAGGAGGAGAAAATAATGGATTTTGGCCTCAAAAAAGATGCACAACGAGTAAAGCTATTAAGGTGCTTTTAACCAAAGTTATGGCCATAACCAAACTTATATGCACGATTCTGATATCCATAGCTGAAGTTATAGCCAAAATATCGAAACATGGCCAAAATTGCTCTAATCAGAAAAAGATCACTATTTTCTGTCAATATTGTGATTTTACCGCTGTCAACATACAATCTAAAAACTCAATATCATTTGACTCAAATCCTCCTGAATCAGATGACTTTTATCTCTTTTTCTTATACTTAACATTTGGCAAAGCCGAAGAATGGGAATAATATCATAGATCCTAGTATATATTATATATTTGACACAAGAATTCATTGTCCATAATATCCTAGTATTATTTTTTGAATAATTTATTTACCATCATTTTTATTTGCATCAAATGATTGGTTCAGAAGTACAATATGACAGATAATTTTCAATTATTAAATATCACATTATAAAATGATGACAATATAATAATAAAAGATCTAGATAGTGAATATAAGCATTACTCTTATTTTCTAGTCCTCTTAATACCATACGAAATTGATCATTTGGTGTTGATATTATAGTTTTGAATTCCATTCCGTTCCATTCCGGTCGGAATGGTCGGAATGTTCCATTCTGGTACCTCAATTGGTGTACTATACCTCCTTGTTTCGTTCCGGTCTAAATTCCGGTCCGTTCTGGTCATTCCGATCAAATTTCAGTTGTTCTAGTCTAAATTTTGGCCATTACAGTCTCTATTCCGGTTTAGATTATTTTTGTAATTTTTTTGTGTTTGAATGATATTTTTTTTTTAATTTTAAATTTAGATGGTATTTAATTAATTCTAGAATATAAAATATATTTATATACTTTGTAATTTTAAATACGTCTTTTTTTAAATATCATTATTCATGAATATTTTATTTATTTATTTATTTTTGTATCTCAACTCAAATTTATATTTTTTCAACTTATAATCATTTTATAAATCTTCAATTCTTTTAATATGTACACATATATATGATACACACTTATATATATATATATATATTTTTATTCTATTAGTTATTAGTTTATATATATATATATTTATTATAATATATAATTAATCTCGAAACGACACAACGAAACAGACCGATACAAAATATTCTATTTCAATGACTCAACCGAAATGAAAATGAAAACTTTGGTTGGTATTGTATTTTTACTTTCAACATCTTGCAGGAAAACTCTTATTTTATATAACACTTGAAAATCAATACTATAAAAGAAAGATTCAAATAAAAAATAGGAACAAAACGTTTGAGAGAAGAAGTTTTACATCTGGAACTAAATTCATTCCTAAAAGTTTCGAAATTATATTAAGAAGAAAATAAAACTAACATAAAAAAATTTGGTCCAAACGTACATATGCTCTGAAAAAGTAGCAGCCACCAGCAGCCACGAAGTTTCATATGACGTCAGTCGTGAAGTGAGGAGTGGCCTACAAAATACTACAAAAGTATCCACCGGCAAGTTTGAATTAGATCCGGTTTGTTTAAACAAAAAATATATATTTTTTTCATCTTATTTAATTATTATATTTTTTTAAATTTTAATATAAAATAATATAAACAATTTAACTTTTTTAAATATTAATACAAAAATCATATTAAAAAAAATATTATAAAAATATTATATTTAATTTTTCATTTTAATTTCAATTCATCTCATCTCATTCCATCTCAATCTCAAAATAGGACTACTAGTCGTCGTTAGGAAAGAAAAAGTAATGGACAAAGCAAAGCCGACGAAGAATATTGAAGTTTGAACAACCATCTTGATTTCAATTTGGTCAATGACATCATAAGGAGAACTTACTGCATAACTCTCGAGTGCATGCCATTCCAGGTCGCTATCCTTTTTTTTTTTTTTTTAATAATGTCCCATTAATTATAGTCCTCGATGGTTTGGTTTTATCGATGATTCAATCTCATCTCAATATCTAAATATCATTCAAATGCAAACAAATTTTATTTTTAAAATTTTTAAAACTCTCATCTAATCATTACCTACTTGTTACAAATTTACACAACTTCTAGATAAGTAAAAAAAATTTCATTTTTTTTAAATTTCAAAATAAAAATAATGAATATTACTAGATACAGTCATAAAATAAATTATTAAGTATTACACAATCAATTTGAAAAAAACTAGAGTCAACTACTCAAAATATATTTTTTTATATAGATTCCTTATTTTATTCATTTTTTTTTTAAATTCAGTACGTATACACTTTATGATTGTAAATATCATTTCTCTTTCTAGAATCTTATAAAACAACTAAACTAAATCATTTCACTATTATTTTTAAGTCATCTCTCTATTATTTAAATGAATTTTAATTATATTTCATCTGTGTAAACAAAACAAGACCTTAATCATTAGAAAATTTTAAATTATTGTATAAATTGGATGGGACGTAAACAAGAATCTTAACACCAATAATTTTAGATTTTGTTGGAATTTGTCAAAGCAGAACAGCTACCAATACAGGTTAGCGGACTACCTTTTCTAGTCAATGCGGATGATGAATGAAAATATGGAGATGCTGGCAGGTTAGTAGAGACCAGATTATAAGGCTTACATCTAGAGATACTTTGCCTTGGCCCGTGTCACCATGCATGGGATGAAATTGAGTGGTGCACCAGAAGTTGACGAAGAAAAAGAAGCAGAAGTGGTGGTGGATTTAGTGCAAGTGCAGGATTAATTAGAGGAAAGGTGAGGAGCTGGTTCGGGAGGGACTGAGGAGGTCTCTGGTTTGGAGACAGGTGATGATCTGGAGGGTACAAGGGTACAAGAATCATCAGCACTGCGAAGACAACTGGATTTTTTTTTTTTTTTTAATGCAGAAGTGATCGGAGTAGCTAATGGAGGAGAAGATTGAGAAAACAAAGGAGGTGAATTAGAAAGCAAGTCCCAAAAAACTAGCAAAATCATAGACAAATGAATCATAGTAGTGTCTTGGATTCATCAAAGACAACATGCTTGCGATATGGGGCAGTACCAATAAAAATGCAGTGTAAGAAATTGTAGAAATTTGTATTTTCAAGTGGATTTATTTATTGCTAAAGAAAGACCAGACCTAGTTATAATTGAATAGGCCTACGGTAAATAAGGATATACAATCAATATGACATAAATACAAATACAATTTCGATCGGCTTAATATTAAATCATTTTAACCTAAGAATATTATATAATATGGCTATATTCTAAGATACACCAAATTATGAAAATATTCTGAGACATACTAGGAAGTATTCCTAGACATGCTAACATCTCCCCTCAAACTTAAAGTCAATAGGAGTTTGGAAACGCGATCACTTAGCCAAATTACGTGGATGGGATCTTGTGAATATGTCAACAAGATTAGCTTCAAAGGACACAGAATGTAAATGAATGGAGCCTTGCTGAAGATGATAGCATATAGTGGCAATCAATTTCAGTGTGTTTAGTACACTTATGAAACATGTCGTTGTGAACTATATATATGGCCTTCCAATTATCACAATGTACACGACCTAGTCATTTGGAGAGCACCCATGTCGGTCAAAAGCCATCGTAAACATAAAAAGTTCAAATGTAGTACATGCTAGTGCACAATACTCAGCCTCGATATTGGAATAGGAAAGAGCATACTACTTACTACATCAAGAAATCAGGAAAGTGCCAAGTAGGAAACAGTAACCTGTGGTAGAGCGATAATTAGTGGGATGACTAGCTCAAACAACATTAGTAAGCTTGAAGCTCAAGCGATGAATGTGAAGTGCAGACCATGGAACAAACCACTCTTGATATACCTAGAATATGAAGAACAACCACAAAGTGAGTGGAGGGAGGAGCACTTATGAATTGGATGACCAAAATAAACTGTATATGAGATGTCAGGTCGAGTATAGTTTGGTATACGAAACCACCAACGAGTTGTTGATATAGTGACACATTGGTAAGCAGGGTATCATCTATAGCTAAAAGCCTGGCATTGTACTCAAGAGGACTACCAACTATTTACTATTTATCAACCTAGCTTTAGAGCCAAAGAATAGCCATCTTTATTGGAAGTAATTTCAAGACCAAGAAAATAATTAAGATGTCCTAAATTTTTCATTTCAAACATTTGACGAAAAAAAAGCCTGACGATCTCGAATAACAATAATGTTGAAGACAGAATAATACCAGCCCCAACAATATGAAGAAAGAGGGAAGAGTTGTAAGAACTTGGAACAAAGCCTAGTTGAGTTATCACATATAGAAATTTGTCTAACAAAGCACGATCAGTCTGCTTGAGTCCATAAAGAGCTCACCAGAGATGATAGACTTTGTTGGGAGAGGGGTGGTCATAGCTTGATGGAGGCTGCATGTAGATTTTTCCAGTAAGATCACCATTGAGGAGCACGTTTTTAGTATCCATTTGAAATAGTCGTTGCAACACCTCGTTCCTCACGATTAATACCAAAGTTATTCTTTCAAAAATTCTCGGGGAGCCAAAGTGCTACTATTGAACATGACTTAAAAAATACATACATGCATACATATAGATATTTATATATTCTAAAGGAAGCACCAAGTACAAATATTCCATAAATAAAATCATTCTTTATACTGAGATCATAAAAGAGAGTGCGCAAAAGTATCTATTAACACTTCTTAAAGTCTATAATATAAAATAATAATTTAACATGTGTGTACATGAACTCGGTCTCTATCATGCCTCCCCAGACTAAGTCTCGTCCTGCAACTCTACTTTTGTAAATATTATCTTAGGGTGGTTTAAGAACTAAAAAAAAAAAAAAATTAAAATGAGTCGATGAGCCAATAAGAAACCTATCATAAAGTAAACATAATCAACATAAACTTCTCATAAAATATTTACTTTTTACCCGAGAGCTTAAAATTATGACTATTCATACATATGCTATGACATGCATAACTTATCTTGACTTATAAATTTAGCTTCCTTAACATATTGGCCTATACATTGAACATTGTGTACAAGGTTGTGCACCAACCTTACATCCCACACTGCAAGAGGAGCTGTTAATAGTATTTTAGCATACTGTGGTGAATCACATTTATGTCCAAGGTTTGCACAACACTCATAAATCACAATAGTCATCGTATCAACTACTATGAACTTATCTTATGAAATTTATGTGTCTTATGCAATGTGAGATGTATGAGATGCATACTATATACATAACTATATTATGCAGGACGAAACATGTTGAATCCGTACTTGCAAATATCATTACTTGCATGGTACATAAACACTGACTTTCAAAAAACTACTTTAATAATAATAATATATTTAATTAGCTAATGTTGGTAATCTTAATTTATGTTTAAGCTACTTATCTCGCAACATTAATCCTATATTTTTAGCATGAAATCGACTGCGTGAACTAAAAGAAGAGAGAAAACATGAGGGATGTTCTAAGAGGATGAGGTTAGTCAACTATTGGCATGGTGACCATGGGACACGCAGAGTACTAGATTGGATATCTTGGGTTTGGCACTGTACTTAGGAAGGTTTATGGAAGGGAAGACATTTATAAAGAGATTTTAGAGAGGGTGTCAGCAAGTTTCAGTTTGATTGGACTCAGTAACGATCATTCAATAACAGAGTTTGAATTTAAAAACATGATCTAGTAGTTCATTTAATGTATAATTGCAGTAATTGAGACTATGTAGGTGACTTCAATTAGCAATAATTTTAAATTTTAATAAATTTCTTATGGCCGATCTTTAAATTCTAAATAAGGAGTTTAACTCATTCAATAAGTAATAAATAGCCACTGCAAGCAAATATCTCATACAGGTAAGTCGTGCAATATTAGCAAAAGTCTACTCATAGACATATTCTATATTCTTGAGTGAAATCCTTAACCACAAGACTTGCCTCGTAGCGGTCAATAAGTTTGCCAATAAGTTCTTGGGAGAACTAGGTCTCTTCTCTCTCTCTTGTTATTAGGTCGTGGTAAGCTCAATAAGTTTGCAGCAATTTGAGCACAAGCCCAATAAGGCTTGTGGCAACCTTTTACTTTGTCTTTATTTGACTTTACTTTGTACAGCACAACATTCATTCAATAGTTAGCATGTCTAGCTAGTATAATTAGAGAAAATCGAGGTGTAAACAATTAAGGCACCGAAATTAAGTAGTTGTAGGCACCAAAAGTATCAGTCGAAGTGGCAGAAATACTTGACTATGTTGATGACATTGTGATTACTAGCTCTGATATTGAATTAATTCAGCAATTACAACTGCATCTCAAGGCATCTTTTCATATAAAAGATCTTGGTCCTTTACAGTAATTTCTTGGTCTTGAGTAGGGGTGTAAAAAGACCGAACCGGACCGGTGGACCGGACCGGACCGGTTGTCCCGGACCGGACCGGTTGGAGTCCGGTCCAAAAAATATATGGACCGGAAAATTCCAGTCCGGTCCCGGTCTAGGGAATTCATCCCCCTGGACCAGACCGGACCGGACCGAATCCCTAAATTTTTTTTTTAAAATTTTTTTTTTAAATATATGTATATATAAATAATAATATATAAATTTTAATATTAATATTAATATATATTAACATATTAATATACAATATATACTATTATAATATTAACATATTATAATTTATAGTAAACTAGTAGTTGACTAGTTATAGTATAAAAATATAAATTATAGTATATCTAGATAAAGTATTAGTAATAACTTATAAGTAATAAGTATATTATTATTATTTAATATATTATTACTAATTTATCACTATTTACTAACATATAAATATATAATATACTAATGTAAATTGTAATAGTGTTATTACTAATTAGTTATAATTTATTAATATATACTAATGTAATAGTGTTATTAGACTATTAGACTATTAGTTATAATTTACTAACATACTTAATATATAATATATACTTTTATAATATTAACATATTATAATTTATATTAGTTAAATTTGGGCCAAAAAAATATTTGATTATTGTAGAATTTTAGATTAAATTTAGCCCATTAAATCATATGAGGCACCCCTGGACCGGACCGGACCTCCCCTGGACCGAATTGGACCGGACCGGTATGGACCGAACTCCTGTTCGGTCCGGTCCGGTCCGGTCCAGGGTGAGAGAATTCTTGGACCGAATGGAATCGGTCCACAAATTTTCCGGACCGGATCATTTACACCCCTAGTCTTGAGGTCCAAATTACTCTGTCTAGTACATTGTTACATCAGCACAATTACACACAGGATGTGATCTCATTGGCTTGTCTCCAATCGGGTAACTCTGTTATTACTCCTTTGAAGGTATATCTCAAGTTTCGTCAGGAGGAAGGCGACCTTCTTTCAGATCCATTCTCATATCGACAACTAGTTGGGAGCTAAAACTACTTGACAATTACTCGACCTGACATTTTTCTTGCCGTGCAGCAAGTCAGTCAATTTATGCAGACCCCTCGACATCTTCATCTAGCTGCTGTCCGCCGCATAATCCGATATCTTAAGGGCACTTCTACATGCGGATTGTTCTTTCCTAAAAGCACTAGCAATGGTGTTAGCTAAAGTTTCCATTTAAAAAGTACAAGTTTGCACACTTTCCAAAAAATATTTGTCATATTTGATTAATAGTGGGGAAAAGAAAGTGTAGCAAATGGAATAAAAATACATTTTTTCTACTTATGAATAGTAACTCTCCAAATTTGTGGAAAATAGAATAAAAATATTTTTTTTCTCCACTATTAATCAAATATAACGAATATTTTTTGGAAAGTGTGCAAACTTGTACTTTTTAAATGGAAGTTTTAGCTAACACTATTGCTAGTGCTCTAAAGAATCTTCCTTATAATTGGTGGGATATAGTGATGCTAATTGGGTAGATTGTGCAGATACTCGTTGTTCTATTACTAGTTAGTGCATGTTCTTAGGAAATGCACTCATTTCTTGGAAGAGTAAGAAACAAGAAAGAGTTTCCAACTCTTCCACTGAGTATGAATATCGTGCTATGTCTTCCGCTTGTTCAGAGATCACGTGGCTTCGTGGTTATTCTCAGCTTCATTTCACTCCTCTTCATGCTGACAATACCAGTGTTATTCAGATCACTGCTAATTCTATTTAACATGAGTGTACGAAACATATTGAAGTTGACTGCTATTCCATACGAAAAGTCTTTGACAAACATATCATCACTCTTTCTCACATTTCCACCAAACATCAAACTATAGACATATTCACTAAAGCGTTTTCTCGACATCGGCATCAGTTCTTGGTTGACAAATTGATATTTATTGATCTACCAGTATCAATTTGAGGGGGATGTTACGAAAATAATTGAGGGATAGCTGGTAATTAGGTGTAAATTGAGTGTAAATAGTTGACTAAACTAAGAAAACAATTGAGGCACCGAAATTAAGTAGTTGTCGGCACCGAAAGTATCATCTGAAGTGGCAGAAATAATTTACTATGTGATGTATAGATTTTCTATATAAATGAAAGGAAATACAAGGAAAACATATTCAGACCAAAATTGACACATATGTTTGGGAATATGAGTCTGCTATAGTGATGAATGAAAATGGGTTGGAGATTCATGAACTGGATGTTGGAGATACGCTTCAAACTTTTAGAGATTTTTTGTTTATTTTTTAAAAACAAAATGAAAGGAATGGTGTTTTGTCTTGACTTGTGCATGATGCAGAGCAATATAAAAAACTAGATCAATACAATATGAAATGTCCATAATTCAATATTATCATAACCAGGTTGAAGATTTAAAAGTAATACAGAGAAGAGTAGTAGCCATCTACATGCTTATACTATATACTTTTTGCATGTATTTATATCCACACTAGCTTTGTTTGATCTATATATGCCCTACCAGGCTAGCTACCATACTACATATATGTTAGCAAAGAAATAACCAATACCAAACGACACATTGCTCTGAAGACCTTGTTGCTTCTTTTTCTTACTGTGATTTCCTTTGTGGTAATAGATGAGGTCTCTTTGCATTTTTACATTCCGTGGTTATAAATATTTAAACCTTTTTGGTAATCATACAGAAGTGGTGGTCTTTATGTTTTTCTTTTGATAAACTTTTCATGGATTTATGAGTGAAATGCTTGCTAGTGGACTTGAAGGACCCATACCATCATCTATTTCAGCTTTGGAAAAGTTTAAAGATTTGTGAGTGAAAACATTCTCGGTCACTCTGTTAAATGATACATGTATTCTACATGTATTCGTGTTTCTTTGTTAGTTATATTGATTGTACTTGGAGCATTGTTCTTGACCATACCTTTAAATACAGGAGGATTATCGCTTTAAGTGGGACAATTTATGCTTTTCCAGAGTATAAAAACATGATCGGTCTTATGAGAATGTAAGTTGAATGATTTTTGTATTCATCATGAATGCTTAAGTTTATCTACTATCTGATTAACATATATGAATTGGCCCCCTTTTTCCTTTGTGTTATAAGTGTGTCATTAATTTGTATTTGAGGGCTATTTCTGTAATTTGTTCTATTCTGATGGCTTTGTAGCTAATGGCCAATGAAGTGGCCACGTATCTTTGTTTCATAATCCGGATGACTGTAATCTAGGATTACTTTTGTGCTGGGATATAAATGGGCTACGATACACTGTAGACCTAAGAAGAGAAAAATACATTCTAATGCTTTCGATAGAATTGTGAGAGGCGATATTAGAATTTGAGAAAAACTTGTGAAATCAGAGAGATTGAGAGAGCTAAAATTGAAGCTTTGACCTGAATCTTGTAACCTAAACCTCAAATGCATTTTCGAAGCATGAATAAGATGATCTCTAGCCAATTCCCCCTGTGGACGTAAATCTGAAAGGATCGAACCACGTTAAATCTCGTGTTCTTGGTAATTTCATTTCAAGCTTTTATTTCTTGTTTTTCTTTACCGTTCTATGAATGATCTCTTGAATCTTTCTTGGTGGTGTTGTTGCTGTAACTTGGTGTTTAACTTGGTGTTTTTCGTTTCAAGCTATACTTGAGAGGTGAACGGGCTATGGAGTGGGGACTTGGAGGCACATTAGACAAGGGCAGGGGGTGTTTACTCACCATACCAAATTCGTGCTCAATGTGAATACTCAGATAAAAATTTTGGAGCGACATATTTTGTGGGGAGGAGGCTCTAAAGTACTACATTCCATCCATCTTCCAATTGACATGATCAAGAAGCTTCAATGGCAAACCTCAAGGTTCAATTGCGAGTCCAAGTCCAATGCAACGTCACCTTTAGCAAAGTGGCCCAAGACCAGGAGGTAGACAACTTTGAGGCTTTTTTCAACCAAAATATGTCATGAATCTACAGGAGAATCATTGTGAAGCTTCATGACATGGTTGTTGGGATTCTCCTTCTTAAGGTGTATCCCTCGTGTGGTTGACAAGAGAATCATCACAAGTTCATAGGGATGCCCTTATGTGGTTTGGGCTTTTCTTGCATCGAGTGGGGCTTCCGATGGTATCATTGTGATGTGAGACAAGAGGATTGTGGAACTCCTTTAGGAGTGTATTGGAGAATCTTTGTTGGCTTGTCTCTTTAAGAATGTGGGTGATGGGTTTGAATGGGCTTTCACAGGTATATATAGTCCTAATTGGTATAGTTGTAAAAGGCTTTTGTGGGATGAGCTTGCTGGAGTGTATAGCTGGTGGGCTGTACCTTGGTGTATTAGAGAGGATTTCAATGTGACTCGGTTCTCGAGTGAAAGGTCAGGAGAGCATCGTTTAAGTCTTGCTATGGAAGACTTTTCTGACTTTATCGCTGATCTAGAATTGCTGGACTTGCTTTTGGTGGGGGGTGAATTCACTTGGTTCAACAACTGTGTTCAGTCAACATTGAACAGATTTCTTGTATCCCCTTCTTCAGAAGCTCATTTTCTGGAGTGCTGCCCAAAAAGAATGCTTAGGGTTTGTTTGGATCATTTTCCTATTATTTTGGATTGTGGGGGTACTTATGGGAGTCAGAGGTATTTCAAGTTCAAAAATATGTGATTAAAAGTTGAAGATTTGGTGGATATGGTGAGGCCATGGTGGGTTTATTGGTACCCCGAGTTTTATATTGGCCAATAAGCTTAAAGCTTTAAATAATGATTTGAAGAAATGGAATGTGGAAGTTTTTTAAGGAGAGAACTGAGATTGGGGCTTTTATTGAAGGAGGAAATGAGCAGAAAAAATTCAGAACAGCTGAACTTGAAAGGTGATTTTGTTAAGAGATTTTGTAGAGGCAGAAATTTGAGGCTTTGTGGCTAAATGAAGGAGATTGATGTACTTAGTACTTTCATCGGGTTGCCAATTCTCATCATTGGAACAATGCTATTAAGATGCTTCATTCCGGCAATCATGTTATTGATGATTAAGCTGATATGAAGAACCTTGTGGTTCACTATTATGAAACACTTCTATTGGAACACCAGCCGTGGAGGCCAAATCTTGATGGGCCAGCTTTTGAGACTATGGATATTCCTAGTTCAAATTGGTTGGAGAGACCATTTTAGGAGGAGGTGCACCTTGTGGTTAAAGGAATGGCAAGGGACAAAGCTCCGGGGTCAGATGGTTTCTCTATGGCATTCTTTCAGCAGTGTTGGGAGGCTGTAAAGGGAGACGTATGAGCATTTTTCATGAGTTTGATGCCTATAAAAACTTTGAGAAATGTCTTAATATTACTTCTCTTGCACTCATTCCTAAAAAGGCGGGGGCAAAGGATGTTAAGGATTTCCTGTTTCCGTACTATTAGCCTTATAAATGGGGTTTATAGATTATCTCAAGTTCTTGCTAACTGTTTGAGTACAGTTACAGAGAGATTATCTTCAAATATAGTTATGGTGAGATTATCTTGAAACCTCAAAATGCTTTTATTAAGGGTGTCAAATCCTTGATTCAGTTCTTATTGCAAATGAATTTTGGAGAGTAGATTGAGAATGGGAGTGTCAGGCCTTTTATGGAAGCTAGGTATGGAAAAAACTTGACCATGTGAGTTGGGATTTCCTCTTCTATTCACTTGAGAGATGTGGTTTCAAGGAGACAGAGCGTACGTGGATGAAACATTGTATAACTATGGTTTGGTTCTCTATTTTGGTCGATGGAACCCCTACTAGTCTTTTTAATAGCTCACACAGCTTGAGATAAGGGGGCCCCATCTCCTCTTTTCTTTTTGTGATTGTTATGGATGCTCTTAGTTGCATGTTGGAAGCTATGGTTGCTGCTGGTTTTTTATCAGGTTTCTTGATGGGATGCATTAACAATGTTTTCATTCAATCTTCTTTTTGCAAATGACACTTTATTACATTTTGTGACAGGTCACTTTCAGTCGAATAAGACCATTGATTTCTTTTGAAGTTGTTTCCGATCTTAAGGTGAACCTTGGAAAATCCAAGATGGTGCCAGTGGACGATGTTAGGAATATTAGGAGGTTGGCGGCCAGTATTTTGGGCAGTAAGGTTGCTTCAATGCCTATGAAATACTTGGACCTTCCACTTGGCCTCTTGCAAGGCTAATGCTCTAGGGATGAGGTGGTGGAGAATATTGAGGAGATTGGCTAGATGAAAAGGTTGTACTTGTCCACAGGGCGAAGAACCACACTTATTTGTACACTTTCTAACTTTTCCACATTTTTTTTTCTCTCTCTTTTTCCTTCGCCGACAAGTGTGGCTAATCAAATTGACTATTGAGCATATTTTCCGAGCCTTCTTCTAGGGTGGAATTGGAGAGGAGACTAAGTTCCACTAGGTCAAGAGGAATAAGTTATGTATACCGATCTCTAGTGGAGGGTTGAGAATACATAATTTGAGAATCTTCAATAAGGCACTTCTTGGGAAGTGGTTATAGTGGTATCATCATGAAGGGGAATCTTACTGAAAGACAATTATTGAGTTGAAGTATGGGAGTTTGCGAGGGGGTTGGTGTTCAAATGAAGTGAGAAGTGGGCATGGTGTTGGTTTGGGGAAGAACATTAGAAATGGATTTCTTATCTACCTGTCCCAAGGAGGACGTGTCACCTTGATAAAGAATACTCTTTCTAATTTACCTACTTATTTTTTATCACTTTTTCCTATTCTGGCTAATGTGGCAGGTCGTCTTGAGAAGCTGCAAAGGGATTTCTTATGGGATGGCTCGGGGGAGGATTTTAAATTTCATTTGGTTAAGTGGGAGACAGTATGCCATCCCTTATCGAGTGGCGATCTAGGAATCCGAAACCTAAGAACATTCAACCGGGCTTTACTTGGAAAGTGGTTGTGGAGGTATCATTTGGAACCAGAGGGCCTTTGGAGACTGGTAATCGAGCACAAGTATGGAGGCACATGGGGTGGGTGGTGCACCAATGAAGTTAGGGGGGGCAAGTAGTGTGAGTTTGTGGAAAAACATCAGAAGGGGATGGAGGGTTTTTCAGCAGCATACTAGGCTCTATTTGGGCGTCGGTTCAAGAATCAGATTCTGGAAGGATGTGTGATGCGGAAACAGGTCTTTGGAAATGGTGTTCTCTATTTTGTATCAGATTGCCAGCGCCAAAGATATCACTGTGGCTGAGGTCATGGAGTCAATCATGGGGAGATTGGTTTGGAACATTAGATTCAGCCGGACGGCACAAGATTGGGAACATGGCATTTTTGTGGATTTTTACAGCCTCATTTACTCTCAATGACCAAACCTGCAGGATGAATACGGCTTGATATGGACCCCGAGAGGAAGAGGAACCTTCACTGTTAGATCGTTTTACAAGAGTCTTAATCAAGGATCTGAGATTTAGTTTCCGTGGCAACAGATATGGCGACACAAAGTACCTCCAAAAGTGGCATTATTTGTGTGGACAGCATCTCTAGGAAAGATTCTCACAACAAATAATTTGAGGAAAAGAAGGGTTATCATAGCAGATTGATGTTGCATGTGTCGTAAGGGGGGCGACTCGGTTAACCACCTTCTGTTACATTACGAGATTGTTCGAGCACTTTGGAATGAGATCTTTAACAGACTGAATATAGCTTGGGTCATGCCTGAATCGGTGGGGTCAGCTGTTGCAAGTTAGCCTCCCATGCAAGGCGAGATTAAAGTGGCGTGGAAGATGATTCCCATTTGCACTCTCTGGTGCCTCTGGATGGAACGCAATGAGCGGACGTTTGACGACAAGGAGAGATTCCAAGAGGAACTGTTAATTTTCTTTTTTAGAACTCTGTGTACATGGACCATTGCCTTGGACTTTTATGGCATGGATCTGCATAATTTCTTTGTATCTAATGCGCCGTCTTAAGGGCTTTTTGTTTTTTTTTTGTTTTTGTTTTTGTTACCTTTGTAATTTGCTTTTGCTGTTTTTGATTAATAAATTTTTACTTATAAAAAAAAAAACATTAGAAATGGATGGGAGGATCTTTCTCGTTTTTTTAAATTCAACTTTGGTTATGGTGAGACAATGAGGAGATCAGCTTTTGGCATGACTTATGGTGCGGTGATTGAGCTTTTAAGATCACCCTCTCTTTTTAGGCTGGCCCTTAACTAGGAGGCTTCGGTGTCCGAGTTGCCAGATCATTCTAGTAGGTTCCTATTATGGTCTATTTCAGTAGAGCTGCCCATGATTGGGAAATTGGAATTATTTCTTATTTTTACAGCTTATTGTATTCCTTGCAAATTGGTAATTATGAGGTGGACAGAATGCTGTGGATGAAGACTAGGAATTATTTGCCAAGAACATTTTCTGTGTTGGTAATTTTATGTATGGTCATTGTACAAGGCCTTTGTTAGGCCAAAATCATAATTTTACCTTGGAAGCCTATTTGGAAAAGTAAGGTGCCACCTAAGATTGCCTTCTTTGGGAGGACAGCAGTTCTTGGGAAAGTTGACATTGGATAATTTGGGAAAGAGGGGTCTTGTCGTGATGGAATGGTGTTATATGTGTAAGAATAATAGAAAATCAGTGGACCATCTTTACTTCATTGTGAGGTGACAAGAATGTTATGGGCGAAGATCTTCTATAGAGCAGGGATTGCTTGGGTAATACCGAAGAGGGTGCCTCATTTCCTTGCATGTTGGCAAAGATGCAAGGGCAAGTTCACACATGGAGAAGTACGGAGGATGATTCCTCTATGTCGGATTAAAAGAAATGCTTCAAGTTTTGAAAACAAGGAGCGTTCTCCAGATGAGCTAAGATGTTTCTTCTTCCATACATTATTTCTTTGGGCATCCTCATGTGTACTTAATGGAGCTTGCTTCAATGACTCTCTTCTATCCCTTTCCATCTCCTTTTTATGTAACTAGGTGTATGCTGTTTGTATACCTCCTGTCTACTTGGGTTGTGCCTCTATTAATAAAATGGTTGTCTTACTTATCAAAAAGTAAAACCCTGAACTTTAAAGAACTCAAAGTCCATAAAAATATCAAAAGCTAACAACTGATAAAAATTGACTCTTATTCCGTCCTACAACATTTCTCCTATATAGCTTTGATTTCAAAGATTATCGGTATTGTGTTGTAATTTCTTTGCCCTTTGTTCTTATGGCTGTGATTGTTGTTGGTATTTACTATTTTTCCTATTAAGATACCATTACATATACTGCTGGAGCCTTTTGCTAATAATGTGTTTGCATAATATATACTCATGACTCTAAAATACTTCAGTTATCAGAAATAAATGGCTGCGCTTGCCTTCTTCAATTGAACACATCATCTTTTTCTATGTTGGGAAGTCAAAGTGCTGTTGTCAATTAGATGCACACAGGTTTCATGATGTAATTAAGAATAGTACATAAATGCTAAGTACTAATATGCAATCAATGTATCCCAAACAAAGCATATCATTTTTGTGCCAAGGATTTGAGAATCACAACTTAATTAGAAAAGCTGTATGTAAGCATACCTCTTATAATTCATCCAAGAAGCTGAACGCATGTAAATTCTTTGAGTCCTTACTCGTCAAAATTATCCAGTAAATGCTCTGATACAATGCTACTCAAGAGAACAAGTCCCTGCCAGTTAAAATAAAACAAAGAAAATAAAAGAAGACTAATGCATTGTAAGGAAAATAAATGAGATCAGCCTGCTTCAACACAGCTCTAAGATGTGAAAATACATCAATTGGGGGATGGTTGCTAAAAAACTCTGAAGACCTATCAGTTTGATTAGGACAACAATAATTCTAATACGTCAGGATAACATAACAAAGTTTGCAGAGACATAATTCATGCAAGAAATCAGTATATTGAAGCAAGAAATCTGCTGCCGAGTAAATCCAGCTGCTGTGACAACATTTCCAAGATCAGACATTTACATGAGGACCTCAGGATGGACTGAAAGAAATGGGGAAAAAAACAGGGCTGTGCATAACTACATCACCACAAGACAGTCTAATTTGATGAACTATTGCATTTCCTTATTTAACAACTCTGCATGATTCTATAACATCTGTTTTCATCTGATCAAAAAGTATCCACCCATTCCAAGAACTGAACAGTAAAGTAATCTCCCACAAAAACATTGTGCACACTACTCACTAAGTTGGTATTCAAGGAACAAATGAAAACCTTTGGGAATGGACTCCCGGGTGGTATAGAGTCAGGTGGTATATTGCCTTGGGTACCAATTCTCTCAATTCAGGATGCTGGGAAACCATGGTACGGTCTACCCCCTCAAGGGCATTCAACACCCTTGCTTGTTCCAAAGAGTCACTTTTTCCAACGTGTAATGCAAGGTAGCAAAGCAGAATCAAACCGTGCAACAATGTCCTTTCATTGCCCCTTAGCATTTTCATCAATGGCAGCACCCCACCGAACTCAATTATTGCCTTTGAATGCTCCATACAAAGAAAATTCCCCGGACAAGCAAACTTCTGTAGCGAAATGACAGCTTCTGCAGCCACATCGGGGTTTCTATTGCTAAGATGAGAAACTAGCTGACCAATTACCCGGGTCTCTCTAGCAGGAAATGTCCTTGCTAATGAACCAATCGATTTTATGGACAGAATTTGCAAGACAGGGCTGTCCAACTCTATAACCACCCTCAACAGCTGGTCCACAACAGCTTTGGCAGCCGGTGAAGTAGTCTTGAATGCTGCACGTCTAAGGTCAACATTGGACTCAGCCGCAGCCGTTATCTCCATTATGGTCATCAAGCAATTGTACTGCAACTCACCCTCTTCTTTCTCCACCAACTTGGCCAAACAAAGTAGCCCTTTCGTCTCAGTTATCCTCCTACTGTTGGACACACTCCCTTTGGCAAGCTTCCACAAAGCCTCAGCACAATTAATTTTCAAGCTAAGCTTCAGTTGGGGCTTCTCGTTCTCCCTCTCTCTCCTATGCTTACTCCCTTCCGAGGAATGATAATAATTATAATAGTAATACGAGCTCGATTGCGAGTGCGCATATGGTCTGGCATTCGGCCTAGTTAACGATTTCTTCTCCATCTCCTTATTAATTTGAACAATCGAATGAATGCTTTGCTTGCCAGATTGCTCTCTATGCTCGTCAGCAAACGTCTCGAAAGACAACAGTGTCACGAGCGGCCTTATCACGTTATCTCTCGCGAAATCCTCTTGCGCCAGAGGGTCATGCTCAGCCATCCTCGCCACCAACGTCGCTACCTGAGATTGAACCTTCATCGGCGAGTCCCCGAGGACTTGCACTATAATCTGAACCCCGAGCTCATTCACGATATTTCTAACCCTTTCTTGGTCGTTCGCTAGGTTGCAAAGCGCGCTCGCCCCAGCAATCTGAGCGTCCGGCGATGCGTCCTCCTTCAAGAGCTTTAGCAATGGAGGGACCCCACCTTCTTCGACGATTATCTGCTTAGTCCTGTCGTTGTCTCTGGCGAGCGAAGCGAGTTCATTGGCTGCTTCAATTCGTTCCGTCAGTTGTGCCATTTGAAGAGTAGCAATGTAGGACCAAACCCAGGAGATAATCGGATCGTTGCTGGCGATCGGTGGAAGAGAAAGCACGATGCCACCTACGTTTTCGGAATCAAAGATGCTCAGGAGCCACCTCATGTCGCCGAGTGAGGATTCCAGAAGGCCGAAGATCTTACGGAAATCGGCCGCGCTGACGATGGTGACGACCCGGCGGAGGACGCTCCGTCTCTTGCACTTGCGGACTAGGGTTAGAGCACGCTCCAGGTTCTTGGAGACGTCGGCGATTACCCGCCAAATCGGCCGCTCATAGAGGGAGGGAGTGGCGATGGAGAACCGGACCAGGGTCCGGAGCATGTGGGAGAGCCGGTCCACTCGCTTAAACACCTCGACGCACTCCAACTTGAACGAGTCGGCGTCGTCCACCGCAACTCGGACTCGCTCGCAGAGTAGAATCGGATACGAGAGCTCGTTTGCTACTCGCTTCGACTCGGAATCCGAGGCCATCGCAGGGGCGTACGACTCACCAGACCGATGAAGAGACGGCCCAAAGAGTACAAAAAGCAGTCACGATCGACCCGGTGGGCCGAGTGGTGTGGAACGGGCGGCGATTCAGCCGAGTGTAGGCCGAGTCAAGCGGCCTTGGGCAGAGTAATATAAAGGGTCTCGGTGGGGGAGGTTATGGGGTTTGGTGGGGTCGGTTCAGGTCATTCTCCTCCTCCTTCAAATGTCTGCTAGCCGCTAGGCGTCTGCTTTTTCTGGGAAATCGCGCGAGGAATGTATAGCGAGAAGGAAAATGGGATTACCATAAAACGGCGGTTGTAGGAGTAGGAAGGAGACGGACGGGTCAAAGTCAATTACTCCCGAGTTTAACCGTTATTTACGTTGCGGAACTGAAGTCGCACTAATCAACTTTATTCTTGTCTTTGAAGGGTTTGATAATCAGAATTTCTGTCCGCTTGCCTGGTTGTCCTCTGTTTATTATTATTAGTATATTTATTTTTTTGTTATTTATTTTTAAAAAAATTTTTAACATTCTTAATTATTAAAAAAGTTAAAATATTTATAATCTTACTTATATATTTTTTTTTATAACAAGCCAAACAACTTTCATTTATAGTAACTCAAATTATAACTGAGAGTTATCGAACCGTACATATTGAGCTACAAAATGAGGGATAGAACTTCACAATAACTCAACATCATTCACTTTCCACGCATGTCTTGTTAGAGAATGAGCAACCTAATTGCCCATGCGCAAAACATGTTAGAGGTGAGAAAATTCAAAACGGCTAAGCAGAGCTTTGACTTCAGAGATCAAGTTGTCCCATAATGATAAGGAAGAGTCTGGGTTTTGAAGGGCATGCACTATGCTGAGGCAGTCGCTCTCCACAATCAATTGTTGAATGCCTAAACTGGAGCTAAAGTGGAGGCCACGAAATACCGCCATTAATTCCACTGCTTCAGGGTCTATAAGATCCTGTTCCTCTTTGCTAACAGCCATAATAACCTCCCCTTTATCACCCTAAGGACAGCTCCTATCCGAGTCTTGGGGTTGTCGTAAAAGAGTGCCCCATCAACATTTAATTTGAAAAATCCTGCGAGGGGAGCAGACCAGCAAGCCTTTGATTTAGTACTAGGGACAAGAGCTTTTGATACAATCAAATAGGCTTTTTGTAGTTCTGTAGCATGCTTCACCACATAAGTCATGTCAAGTCGAGTCTACTCCATGACCAATTTATTTCGTTTATACCAGAATGCCCAACTCAATAGGAAGAATTTAGTGAGCATGGAAGGTTCCCCACATTCCAAAATCTTCGTGGTGGCATCTTTGACTGAGAGCACAGAAGATAAGAAGCCCAATGATGGGAAAGAGGAAGACCAAACTGGTGTATGATCAGAACAGAGTAATGTAGCATGAAGGGAGTCTTCAATTGGTGACCACAGAAATCGCATGTAGGAAGATCAAGCATCCCCTACTTGTACAGTTTGTACTTGGAGGGTAAGGCATTTTGACATAATCTCTAGGAAAACACCTTAATCTTATTCGGCAACTCCATTTTCCACAAGTGCTTCCACAATCTTCTATTAGTCCAAATAGCATAACTGCCAACAGTCTCAACACCAATTGATAGCATTCTATAGGCACTCTTCACACTAAAGGATTCGTTTCTTTCATACTTCGATATCCAAACATCATTGTGTAGGCCTGGGCTTAAAGGAATCTTTAGACTGTCAGAAACAAGTTTTAGAGTGAAGAGAGCTCGGACATGATCCACATCCCACCAGTTGGTCTACTTGTCAATTAGAGAAGACACAAGTTCTTCTAAGTTGGACTGTGTGGGGACAGCAACCTCAAACTTCAAAGCTCTATAGCTAGGAACCCAAACATCTTCCCAAATGCAAGTTAAAATTTCATCTCCAATTCTTCTTTGACAACCAGCAATGAGATGAGATCGGGACTCCCATATGATGTCCCCAATTTACGTTTGGATTTTAACGTAAACTGAAACATCAGGTTAAGTTATATACCCCATACGTGTCAGAAATTTTTATGCATGCACCTATACTTACTGTTATATGCGATGCATTTTGTAGTAAAATACAGTCTACATATGTGGTTATGCAAAGAGATATAATTCTTGCATACATAAATCACATGGCATAGGTAAAACCATAACCTTTATAACTTCATATTTATGGTAACATTTTTAATCAAATATTTACATAATCCAGTTAGTTCTCATAACAAATCTAACTGTCATCTTGTAATCTTGCTTTCTCTCTTGGTCACATACATAAGAGATTATCTCATCAAAAGATGAGTATTCTACAAGACCCTCAAGGTACCGCAGAATCTCCTGTACCGTTTGAGTCTCATGACAAATTACCTATTCATGCAACAATGTCTATCATTCCATAAGAAATGGTAAATAAAATTAAAAAGAATGAGATTTTTAAGAAATTTCAGCAAGTACATTAATAACATAACAAAGGCATCAACAGAACATATCAATAAAGTGAAACAGTAGATATCATGATAAATTAACATATTACTTGAATCATGAATGCCTTATGTATGTCGTATGCATGACTCATATACCTTTTTCACATAGTCTTAACCATATTCATGAGTAACTTATATGAATATGGTACAAAATCTTTCATATTTTGCAATGACTTTTCTTAAAATTCTTATATTATTCTTGTCTTTATTTAAGTCTTGTTCATATATCTGAACCACGACAGGTGTTATGTATCGCCGTCTCCGCTGGATTTATATTCTCATCAGTCGTCCAGGCATTACGTATCGCTGTCCCCATCATGATGAACCTTATCATATTCATATCAGTCATACGGGCATTACGTATCGCCGTCCCCGCTAGCCATGTCAATCATAAGAGCGTTACATATCGCCGTCCACACTAGCCATGCCAATCATACGGGCGTTATGTATTGCCATTCCCGCTATGGTATGATTTCTTATCATTCGACAGGAATCACGTATCGCCCTCCCCTTCAGCACGTTAGTCATACGAGAGTTACATATTGCCTTCCCTAGCGGCACGTCAATCATACAGAAATTACGTATCACCTTCCCCGTTGTGACATGACTTTTAAATTTTCTTGTTCTTAGTTATTCTTTTCTTATTCTTATAAATATAAATATTCTTATTTTCTTAAAAATTACATGTCATGTCCTTTGACGTAAAAACTTGTGACAAAATGGGACATGCATGTACTTTTAGATTTTTGTACGCATAATTCAGGCTTGCATGGGTCACATAAAACATATTTAATCAATGTATGCCCACTTAACCTTACTTGTGTTTAGTTCATGACTTAAAACATATGATCTTGTCACGTATTTTGACATGTGACATGTATATACTCTTAGATGCTTTCATGTATGATACGTGTATTCATTAGTCATACGACATATAGAACATGCTTATCAACTTAGGCATGCATATAATAACTCATAAAATTCACTCTTTAACAATTAAATCATAAACATATTTTTTTTCAAAGAAAACCTTTATCTTTATCCCTAATAGGTGTAGGGCCAAGTTCTATGGTATATGTTAGCTTCCATTTTCTCTTCCTTTCCTTAAAATCAATTTATTTCCTTTTTAACAAATCATGGAAATTTCATACATAAGCTAAACAAACCATAGCCAAAACTCACATAACCAACCATTTAAGCTTTAATTTCATATTTTGTTCAAGTTAATCTTTCTTTCACTAAATCTTATTTCTTCCATTATTCTTTAAGGAAACTAATCCATTAAATCTTCTTCAATCACTTAACTAAATCATCATACCATAGATTTAAAATAAACTAATAATGCTATGAGAAATACACTTAGGACCGAAATCTTTAAACTCTATAAACCATTGCAAGTCTCAAAATTCCATTATTTATGTACCACACTTCCTCATATCAACCTTCTAAATTTCATCTATGGTTCCATAGAATATATCCTTACTTAACTAAAAATTTCCTCCAAGTTTTCATTGTTTTCCTATAGAGTAACTTATTCCAATAGAGTAATCTCACAATAGATATAATATTCACTCAATAAATCAATTTATTTCATACCACATCAAATACATGAATAATTACTAAAATCATGTTAAAGATGCACTTACCAATTTCTTCAAAAGGTTTTGCAATGAGAAAGCCTTGTAAAGAGATGCTCACCAAACTTCTTGAAGGAAAGCTTAAGAGTAGGGGAAATGGTGCTTGAAAGTATGATGGGTGAAAGAATAAGATGGAGAAAATTTGAGAACCTAGCCTGTCCGAGACTTCCCAAATGAGAATCAAAGAAGTTCTTTCATATGTCTATATGTATGTGTGTCGACCACTCTAGATAACTTAGGAAAAATCTTCTAGAACCCCTTCCAAACACCCTTGTCGTCCACTTGTCCTCTTAGAGTTTAGCCTACATCATTTTGTCTAATCTTAGACTTAGTTGGCTTTTGATAAGACTTAGAGCTTATCTCATGATTTGGAGACATATGGAGAATAGACAAAAGTAGGTATATTTCTTTTCTTGGCTTAACAAATCTCAAGGTGATAGAGAAATGGGATTTCGGCTACCCCTTTCACTCCTATCCTCTAGACCGAATTCTTAAGATAGATTCCTCTAGTTTATTTTCCTTTCAATTGGTTGGAATTTCTTCCAATATATCCCAAGGTGTCCCACGATATTGGAGGAGTAGAAAAGTCCTCGACTAAAGTCGGTGCATCCTTTTTCTCCTAACCATCTTATTGCTTCCAAGTGGCTTTTCTCCTTAACTTGCTTCCTTACCCAACTCTTATTTCCACGCATGACCTCCTTGATCTTCCAAAAGCCAAGTGTTCCTATCTTTCCAATTGTCCCCTAAACTTGTCAAATTATCATGCATGTCATCTAGATATTTCAAGAAAATACAATACTAAGTCAGTTACTAGAGCTTGACTCGGATTTCACTTAAGTCCTTTCCAAGCCCGTCCACTTCATCCTTGATTAAGTCATTGATCCAATCCGTATTTCTTAAAACTCAAAATATTAAAGTTCTAGATACACCTCTTGGTGTTTTAGAGAATTTTGAATCACCTCATTTGAATGGTTATTTGTGGCTGCTGTTATGTTAAAGCTTGGCTTCCCTCCACATTGGATCAACCTGGTCAACAACTGCCTCAGTACAATATCTTACTCGATACTAGTCAATGGAGAATCTCAATCACCATTTCATCCCTCAAGAGACCTTCGTTAAGGTGATCCATTATCCCCATATGTGTTTATAATGTGTGCTGAAGCATTATCTAGTCTGTTGTTTAAGGCTTAACAACTCGGGATAATCACAAGTGTGCCCATAGGGAGAGGCCCCATAGCTATCAACCACATTTTTTTTGCGGACAACAGCCTCCTCTTTGGCCAAGCCAACTCTAGGGAACTTATTCAGGTGCTCTACAATCTTGAACTCTATGAGAAGGCATCAGGGCAAGTCCTAAACAAGGAAAAATCAACCATCTTCTTTAGCAAGAATGCTAAGCCAAAGATACAAAACCAAATCCTACAACTAGTGAGAGTTAAATCTACTAGCTCCTTTGAAAGATACGTAGGCCTTCCAGCAATCATGGGAAGAGCAAAAGTAGCAGCATTCCACTCCCTTATAGATAGAACATGGGCCCAAGTCACCAATTGGAAGACTAAATACCTATCGACAACTAGGAAAGAGATTCTGCTTAAAACAGTTTTGTAAGCCATACCCACCTATGCAATGAGCATGTTCCTCATCCCTGCATCGATCACCAAGCGACTGAACCAAATTTCAAGGAAGTTCTAGTAGGGATACAATGAAAACACCTCTAAGATTTATTGGATTAACTGGAAGCAACTTAGTTAAGCTAAAGAAGAGGGTGGCCTCAGTTTCAAAGATTTTAAATTGGCTATGATATAAAAAAAGGGTGGAGGGTATTACATAATCCCACATCACCGACTGCCAAGGTCCTTAAATAGACTTCCATTACAAAAAATTGTTGGCTACCTCCCTTGGTTCTAGCCCGTCATTTGTATGGAGGGGCATACATGCAAGTCTATCACTGCTCCAAAAAGGGTTGGTATGAAGAGTAGGGAATGGCCAAAAGATTAACATCTGGTTTGACCCCTGGCTACTCTCTTTACCATCCCACAAGATCAACACAACTCATGAAGCAAGCTATAACCTCGAATCTGTTAGATAGATCCTATCCAAAAATAGTGGAAGATGCACACACTGAAGGCCCTTTTCTCTCCTCAGGAAGTAGATGCTATACTCTCCATCCCCATAAGCTTTAATGGCAGAGAAGACCAGGTTTCTTGGCAACACACAGCTAATGGATAGTACTCAGTCAAAAGCGAATACCACCTTCACAAGCAGATAGAGTGTGAGAATGAAGTGGAACCATCCACCAAGACCAAGCAACAGACAGTTTGGAAAGGGATTTGGAAGATAAAGATCCCCCCCCCCCCCAATCGATTAAGATGATCATTTGGAAGGCTTGTTGTGAGGCCCTTCCCACCTATGCCAATCTCCACAAAAGGAAGATCATATCTGATAGCATATGTTCTATATGCAGGTAGATACCTGAGACCTCAGGCCACTCTCTACAGGGATATGAAGCCTCTAAGGATGTGTGGAACCAAGGTTGCCTAAGAGTCCAAAAGATGAGCTTCCACAATGATCTCTTCTTTAACATATGGTCCTTCCTTACAGAGGTCGGCCCTCTCACCATCAGAACTAACAGAAGTTACGTTTGCTTTCAAAAACGTCTGGACTAGAAGAAATAATTTTATTCATGGTAAATGATTCACTCATTCTACCAAAATAGTCCAGATAGCAAAGGCTGAACTATCCATTCACAATGCAGTAAGCAGGCATCCACTAGGACCCAGAAAATTGAGGGATCCTACCTCTAAATGGTCCAAACCCTGCTCAGATTTCTTTAAAGTGAATTAGGATGCAACAGTTATAAGTGATATTGGGCAAATAGGGGTCGGGGTGATTATTCGTGATCACGAGGGTCAAGTAAATGGCACACTTCAAGCCCCCAGATATCTTAAGATCTCAGCCTTTGAAGCAGAGACATATGGCCTGATGTTAGCCGCTTTGTTTTGTCGAGAATTAGGGCTCAAACAACTATGTCTCGAAGGTGACTCTAAATTAGTGATTGATGTCATCCTGTGCTCCAACACAAACCTTAGCCTTGGTGGCTACCTCGTCAGTGATGCTAGACAAAGCCTCAATGCCAATTCCATCTAGTCTGGATCACATACTTACAAAGAAGCTAACCAGGCAGCCCATGTACTAGCGAAGTCTAGCGAAGTCTGCCCTATTATGTAGTGAAGAAATCTATACTATTGAAGATGTCTCTACTTGTATTATGACAACAGTTACTAATGATATGTTGTAACATTGTCTATAATTCAGCCTCCTTGTAGCTGTTTTAGAATGTTGGTTTTAATGTTTGATTTGCAATGAATGAGATGAGTCTCTGTTAAAAAAAAATGGTTTAGGAATGTAAACTTGAGATGATATTAGCAGAAAAAATCATAAAGACTAATTGCAGATAGGTGTGATAATATCAAATACAATACGAAAATTCAATACCAACCCAATATAAAATTAGTTTTGAGTTTGATATTAATAGGTTGAGCTTAAAATAGATTTGACCTGTTAAAACATTTATAAATGAATTAAATATGAAATCAATCAGTTTTGACTCTATTTAAAGTTTATTTTAAATTTAAAAATTTTATTATTGTTAAGTTTTAATAATAATATTTCTCAATATGCTTATTTTTTATTATTAGGATTATAATTTTAGACCTATGTTGTGTGATTTGTAATAGTAGTTTTACTATATGTTAAATTTTGAAAGATATTAATATATATTAATAAATATAGATTTTAATTTTTATATAAGTTATATTAATCAGATAAATAAATTATGTGTTTTAATTTAATCCATTTGCATAAAACAAATAGGTTTAAAGGATTCAAATCAAACGGATGATAACTCATTATCTAAAAAGATTGAATTAAAATTTGAAAATTTTACACGTTTAATTTAGTATAATAAACTTAGATTTATTTATATAATAAAATATTCATCACTTGAACAATAACAACACTGTTCAAAAATACGATTAGACAATTTTAACTTGCAGGATACTGTTGCAGTGAGGTAAGGAAAGAGTCACCAGTGATTGTCAGTGAAATCAAGAGGACTTGACTTAGGGGCTGCTTGGATTGGGAAGTGGGTTGAGCTCATCTCAACTCACTTCCATGTCATCATTATATTTTTATAATTTTTTATACAAAACACAAATTTCTATACACCTTTTTCAAATCCCAATACACCTTTTTCAAATTTCAACACACCTTTTTCAAATATCAAAATAATAATAATATTAAAAAATAAATCAAACTCATCTCAACTCATCTCATCTCCGAATCCAAGCGGGGCCTTAATTAAGTTGCATGGGTACAGATTCAGAAGGAGCTTGATGGGGTTTTGCTAATGCCACCCTACTCTGTTTAGATTCGGAGACGAGATAAAATGGGTTGAGTTGAGTTTTTTTTTTTAATAATATTATTATTTTGAGATTCGAAAAAGTTGATTTGAGAATTGAAAAGGCTGTATTGAAATTATAAAAAACTGTATTGAAATTTATGTTTTATATGAAAATATGAAAAAAGTGTAACGATGAGTTTGAAATAAATTGAGATGAGTTCGTCTCATCTTCGAATACAAACGGGGCATAATGTAGCTAGAGAGAACAATCGAGTTGTACTGCATTCTTATTGAATTGTTTATATGTTAAATTCAATATATTTTTAATTATTAAGGACTTAAATAAATTCATATTAAAATGTTTAAATATAAAATATTTAGACTTAGTACTACAATAAAGTGAAACAAAATTCTAAATTTAGAAACTCCAAACTAATGGTCAAACTCTTATTTTATTAATTTCTCTTTTTTTTTCTCATCATATAGAATATGATTACTAATTAAAATTTTATTAGTTTTTCTCTCTTTCCAAACTTTTATTAATAATTCAATTTAATTAAAATATAATTATTAATTAACATATAATAGATAGAATGATAAAAATAATAAAATAAAATAAATTAATAATTACAAATAATAAATTTTTTTAATTATTAATTACTCATTACTATATATCTTCAAAAGTTAATAATTTAATATAAAAATTTGATATAAATAGTCAAAATCAAATTATTATTATATTATTTTATTGTTATATAATAAAAAATAATAATGATTTAAATATGAAAATTTATAAAAATAAAATAGTTAAAAGCCAAAAAAATTAAATTATGCTAACTAAAATTATTTTTTAATAATAAATAATCTAATAAGAATGCTGTGTAGTTGTGTTACTCAAAAGCACGAAATGGTTATACTCTTTATTTTTTTCCGCTGGAAGACAACAGAACCCGAGTAGTATTTTATATAGAAAGAAACGGACAGAATAATTTGCAGGAATGAGGAATAAATCCAACGCAAAACGTACCAATCGAGTAATTAAGTACGTGCACACTGTGCAAGAAGTGTGTGAATTTAATACGCTGTTTGGACAAATGTAGAACAGGAATCTTGTTTCTTAATTTATAAGCACATAAAGAATGAGAAAAATATCTGGTGGGGAAAGCTAGAAATTAAACAATGTGATGTGATCGATGATGAAAAGGTTTTTCTTTTGGGAAATGTTATTCCTCTGGGTGGAATGTAATCTGATTCTCATCCCGTTTTCACTTTCAAAATTTTTTTTATTTTAAAATATTTTTTAAAAATATAAAAAAAATCATAATATTATTTAAAAATATTTAAATAAAAATCATATATAAAAAAAAAATGGAAAACGGGATGTTATCGAGATGCATTCCATCGGACGAAGCTTCCTTTTCTTTTCTTTTTCTTTTTTTATTCGGGAAATTGACTGCAATGGTTAGAGATATGGCCAATAAGTTATGATTAATAGAGGGGCCATGTTGAGAAAAGTATTCCTAATAATTCAATCATAGAGTTGAGAAAAGTGTTCCTAATAGTATTCCTAATAATTCAATACGGAGAGGCACAAGAAGAATGAATCGGGTCCTCTTTTTTCGGAAGAGGTGAGTGTACTTTCCTTTTGAAGGGCAAGGCAATGTGATTAGAGTTGAGTAATTTTTCATAAGCTTTTAGCTGAACTTAGAGGCTGGAACATGGCAGAAGAACTAACAAAAGCGTGACCTTCTCGACTGAGGATACTAGAAGAGCAGAGTTTCGAGCTCAAAAGTGTCTTCTCTTGTACATATTGTTGGATAAGAACTTGAATATATAAAGAGGCGTTTAAAACTACTATGATAAAGGAATCCTGAAGGTTCAGTTAGTTTTAATGAAGTGGGTTTTTACCGTTTCCTAGTGGAATTTGAAAAAGACTGATATGGAACGGATTAAAAAGGGGAGACCCTGGTCTTTTGATAAATATTTAATATGTTTCAAAGAATTGGATAGCAAAATTCCACCGAACAAGGTTGAATTCACACATGAACCCTTTTTTGAGTCCAAATACATGATCTGGCCCCAGCGGTTATGACAAAGGAGAGAGGGGGGGGGGGGGGGAGGATTGGATTGGATCTCCATGTGGTGAGGTTTTAGATGTTGAGGTAGCAAATAATGGGTGGGGGGAAATTTTTAAGAATCTGACTGGTTATGAATATCACCAAGCCTCTGCCTCAGGAAAAATTATTCAGAATAGACGATATGCAAAGATGGGTTGAATTGAAGTATGAAAGACTAACTCTTTTCTATTTCTACTGTGGTGTAATTCAACATGATAGTAAAGGTTGTTCAAGTGGAAAAACAAAGAAAATCTGATAGAAGAGGGTCTCAGTCCCAATATGGATAGTGCTTAAAGGCTACAGGCATCAACTCAAAGGGAAATGGAGGGAAAAAAGTTGTTACCAAAATTCCTAATGTCCATCCTGTGGGATCAGATTTGGCCCAAAGGCCCAACAGCCAAGGAAGCCCACCAAGAAGGAAAAGGCCCAACAGCGATGGGAGCCCACCAGGAAGGAAAATCATACTAAGGGCCCAATTCTGCAGAATCCAAAATATATATCAAACTCGTCGCCACCTTTATCGGGATTTTAAGCAGATACGAAATATCAACAAACTTAGAAAGATATATCATGCAGATACGCAATCACGATGATTGCGGAAGGCGTTACAAGGGACATGTATCGTCCTAGAGGCTTATAAATAGACCAAATAAACATCAACTATGAACATTAAGAATTTTTCCCGTAAATACGTGATCACTGACTTGAGCGTCGGAGTTATCTCGGGTGGAAAGCCACCATCTTCCCTTAATTCTTCTTGCAGGTAACGGGAGCAGGAGGCCGGCGAGACACGTCCTCAACATTGGCGCCGTCTGTGGGATACGACTTTACAGACGATTAACGTGGTTCTCGCATGCCAACTGTGACACGTTCTGTAGCAAGCCGAATGACAGGAGCATCGATGGAAGCACGGTTAGCAGCGGCGAATGAAAGACTGAGAACAACATTGGAAGCCTTAGAAGTACTTCAAAAAGAAAACGAGACCTTGCGACAAAGGAACGTTGAATCCAGCAACACAGCCGTACCGCCTGTCGACGGGCAGGGAGACCAACCCTCAACCGCCTCAAAGCAATAACTTCCACGTACCACCTCAAGATGAAATTCCCAACCGACAGTGGGGTAGGAGAATTAAAAGGAGAGCAGGCACTGGCTAGGGAGTGCTATGTACAGGAGTTGAAGAAAATTGGAAACGAAGTTTGCGCAATCGAGGAACCGGAAGAAGCCTTCCTCCTGCCACTTCCCCCCGCCATGGTCGAGGCCTTGCAAGGGGAAATACAGGTCGGAAACGAACCAATTCAGCAGCATGCCGAGGTCAACGAACCATTGGAACTTATAACACTGTTCGCAGACCACCCAGGGACAACTGTGCGCGTAGGAACAAACTCTTTCCCTGCGGATAGAGAGAGTCTGAAACGGCTGCTGGTAGAGCACAGAGACATTTTTGCCTGGAGCCACGAAGAAATGCCAGGGATAGACCGCACCATCATTGAACACAGATTGGGCGTGAACCCAGCGCATGAACCTGTGCGCCAAAAAAAGAGGTCTTTCAGCGCGGAAAAATACGCCGCCATTGGCTTGGAGATCGAGAAGCTGCTCGCCGCCGGTTTTATCAAGGAGGTCCACTACCCGGAATGGTTATCTAACGTCGTCATGGTGAAGAAAACCAACGGGAAGTGGAGGATGTGCGTAGATTTTACCGACCTCAACAAAGCCTGCCCAAAAGATAGTTTCCCCCTGCCACGCATCGACCTCGTCGTGGATGCAACAGCAGGACACCAAACGCTCAGCTTCATGGACGCATACTCAGGATACAATCAAATACAAATGCACTCAGCGGACAGGGAAAAGACGGCGTTTATAACCGACCGAGGGTTATATTGCTATCAAGTAATGCCATTCGGCTTACAGAACGCAGGAGCAACTTACCAAAGGTTAGTCAACCGAATGTTCGCGAAGCAAATGGGGCAAACCATGGAAGTCTACACAGACGACCTCTTAGTAAAAAGCAAGGAGCCTTCCCAACACATCATTGACCTAAGAGAAGCATTCGAAGTGTTGCGTCAGTATAAGATGAAGCTGAACCCAGCCAAATGCGCCTTTGGCGTCGAGTCGGGGAAATTTCTGGGATTCATTGTATCAGAGAGAGAAATCGAGGCTTCCCCCGAGAAGATAGAGGCTATAATCAATATGAAGCCGCCAAAGAACCTGCACGAGACCCAACGGTTAGCAGGGAAAATGGCCGCCCTGGGAAGGTTCATAGCCAGGTCAACCGACAAGTGTATGCCTTTCTTCCACATATTGCGTAAATCATACCCTTGGAACGAGGCATGTGACGAAGCATTCAGAAACCTGAAGCAATACCTGGCCAACCCACCCCTCCTGAAGCAGCCCGAGAGGGGTGACGTGCTCTGCGCTTATCTAGCCGCCTCCCCGCATGCGGTGTCCGCCGTCCTGATAAAAGAAGACAGAGCCGAGCAACATCCCGTATATTACGTAAGCCGAGCCCTCAGAGGAGCAGAAGTAAGGTATCCTAAGATTGAAATGCTAGCCTTTGCTTTGGTAATGGCGGCCAGGAAATTACGGCCGTATTTCCAAGCCCACACAATAAGGGTACTGATAGAAGCACTGCTGGCAAAAACCCTAAGGAAACCAGACTGCACAGGAAGACTGATAGGATGGTCAATCGAATTGAGCGAATTCGACCTGAAGTACGAACCCAGGAAGGCAGTGAAGGGACAAGCACTGGCAGACTTCGTAGCCGAGTTCACAGGTTTCCTCCAGGAAGCTCAAAACGCCGCCACGGCGCAAACAAGAGCACCATGGGTAATGCACATAGATGGGTCCTCCTGCAAGACTGGCGGCGGCCTGGGAATACACCTCATAAGCCCCAGCGGTGAAGAAAGACACTACATGGCTACGCTTGCATTCAGAGTGACGAATAATGAAGCGGAATACGAAGCACTGATCACCGATCTCTCAATAGCCGCCCAGATTGGAGTGACAGAAGTTGAAGCCAGATCAGATTCGCAAGTCGTTGTCAACCAAGTCTTGGGACTGTATGCCACCAAGAGCGTAAAGCTGAAGAAGTATTTGGATCGGGTGTGGGAAGTTTGAAACCTTTTCTCATATTTTACCATAATCCAGGTCCCGCGAGCTGACAATGAAGTGGCGGATAAGCTGGCCAGGGCGGCTTCGGGAACGGAAATGGCACCCCTTCCCTGGCAAGTAGAAAGAAGAGTCATTGAGATACCCGCCGTGGGCGCAGAAGTAGCAACAATAGACCGTAACTTTCCCGAATGGGCAAACACAATAGTGGAATATCTGACGTCGGGCAAACTCCCGGAGGAACGAGATGAAGCAAGGAAAGTAAGAAGGAAAGCAACGAGATTTGTGCTTATCGAAGGGATCCTTTACAAGAGAGGACTCTCCGCCCCCCTGCTGCGATGCGTCTCACCACAGGAAGCGCAGTATGTCCTCGCCGAGATACATGAAGGAATCTGTGGGAACCATTCAGGAGGAAGAGCCTTGGCTAAGAAGGCAATCGAAGCGGGCTATTACTGGACCAATGCAATAAAGGATGCGCAGGAATTTTCGAGAAAATGCCTCAAGTGCCAGGAATATGCGCCTATACCTCACACCCCGCCAGAGGAATTGACCTCCATCACGGCACCCTGGCCTTTTGCCCAGTGGGGCGTGGACATAGTGGGACCTTTCCCACCAGGCAAAGGCGGCATCAAGTTCATGATAGTAGTCGTAGACTACTTCACCAAATGGGCAGAAGCCGAACCCCTGGCGACGATTACCAGCAAAGCGGTAACACGGTTTCTATGGAAGAACGTAATTTGCCGATTCAGAATTCCCCACAGTATAATAACAGACAACGGGCGGCAGTTCAACTCCAACCAATATCGAGAATGGTGTGCCGAGCTACGAATCAGACCCAAATATTCCTCGCCAGGCCACCCCCAAGCTAATGGACAAGCCGAATCAACCAACAAGGCTCTACTCTCCATCCTAAAAAAGAAAGTCACAGAGAAGAAATGGGATTGGGCAGACGAGCTTCCAGGAGTACTTTGGGCGTACAGGACGTCAGTCAAAACGCCGACCGGGGAATCCCCATTCACCTTAGTGTACAGAACAGAGGCCATACTGCCGATGGAGGTAGGGCTGCCCAGTCACAGAACAAGTCACTTCTCAGTTAACCAAAACAACAGCAAGCTTGAAGAAAATCTGGATTTAGTGGAGGAAGAAAGGGAAAAGGCAGAATCCAGACTGTTGCAAGAAAAGGCCAAGACCGAGCGATATTTCAATAAAAGAGTCAAGCCTCGGACCTTCAAGGTCGGAGACCTAGTTCTAAGGAAATGCGGGTGACCACCCAAAGTCCTGGAAAATTGGAACCTCAATGGGAAGGGCCTTATATAGTGGTAACAAACAGTATAGGAGGATCGTATCGGCTAAAGGACAGTCAAGGGAAAGAGCTACCTCGACCATGGAACGCAGAACACCTGAACAAGTTTTACCAGTAGAAATCTCATAGTCATTTCAGATTTGCTTTTTATTTAAGTTTTTGTCAATCTGCATTTACCAGTAGTCATTCCTGCTATATTTTTTCTGAATTTTCGCCCAATCGCATTTTATCAAAGATCACGCTACCTCAAGCGAAATAAAGCGGCGCAGAGTCAAATGACCGCGCCACCTTCAAACAAAGTAAAGGGGCGTAGAGTCAAATGACCACCCCACCTTTAAACAAAGCAAATGGGAGCAGAGTCAAATGACCACGCCACCTTCAAACAAAGCAAAGGGGCGCAGAGTCAAATGACCACGCCACCTTCAAACAAAGCAAAGGGACGCAGAATCAAGCGACCACGCCACCTTCAGACAGAGTAAAGCGGCGCAGAGTCAAATGACCACGCCACCTTCAGACAGAGTAAAAGGGCGCAGAGTCAAATGACCACGCCACCTTCAAACAGAGTAAAGGGGCGCAGAGTCAAATGACCACGAGACCACGCCACCTTTAGACAGAGTAAACGGGCGCAGAGTCAAATGACCACGCCACCTTCAGACAGAGTAAAGGGGCGCAGAGTCAAATGACCACGCCACCTTCAAACACAGCAAAGGGGCGCAGAGTCAAATGACCACGCCACCTTCAGACAAAGAAAAGGGGCGCAGAGTCAAATGACCACGCCACCTTCAGACAAAGCAAAGGGGCGCAGAGTCAAATGACCACGCCACCTTCACACAAAGCAAAGGGGCGCAGAGTCAAATGACCACGCCACCTTCACACAAAGCAAAGGGGCGCAGAGTCAAATGACCACGCCACCTTCAGACAAAGCAAAGGGGCGCAGAGTCAAATGAACACGCCACCTTTAAACAAAGCAAAGGGGCACAGAGTCAAGTGACCACGCCACCTTCAGACAGAGTAAAGGGGCACAGAGTCAAGTGACCACGCCACCTTCAGACAGAGTAAAGGGGCGCAGAGTCAACTGACCACGCCACCTTCAGACAGAGTAAAGGGGCGCAGAGTCAACTGACCACGCCACCTTCACACAGAGTAAAGGAGCGCAGAGTCAAATGACCACGCCACCTTCAGACAGAGTAAAGGGGCGCAGAGTCAAATGACCACGCCACCTTCAGACAGAGTAAAGGGGGGCAGAATCAAATGATCACGCCACCTTCAGACAGAGTAAAGGGGGGCAGAATCAAATGATCACGCCACCTTCAGACATAGTAAAGGGGCGCAGAGTCAAATGACCACGCCACCTTCACATAGAGTAAAGAGGCGCAGAGTCAAATGACCACGCCACCTTCAGACACAACAAAGGGGCGCAGAGTCAAATGACCACGCCACCTTCAGACAAAGCAAAGGGGCGCAGAGTCAAATGACCACGCCACCTTCAGACAAAACAAAGGAGCGCAGAGGTAAATGACCACGCCACCTTCAGACAAAGCAAAGGGGCGCAGAGTCAAATGACCACGCCACCTTCAGATAAAGCAAAGGGGCGCAGAGTCAAATGACCACGCCACCTTCACACAAAGCAAAGGGGCGCAGAGTCAAGTGACCACGCCACCTTCAGACAGAGTAACGGGGTACAGAGTCAAATGACCACGCCACCTTCAAATAAAGTAAAGGGGCGCAGAGTCAAATGACCACGCCACCTTCAGACAGAGTAAAGGGGCGCAGAGTCAAATGACCACGCCACCTTCAGACAGAGTAAAGGGGCGCAGAGTCAAATGACCACGCCACCTTCAGACAGAGTAAAGGGGGGCAGAGTCAAATGACCAAGCCACCTTCAAACAGAGTAAAGGGGCGCAGAGTCAAATGACTACGCCACCTTCAAACAAAGGAAAGGGGCGCAGAGTCAAATGACCACTAGACCACGCCACCTTTAGACAGAGTAAAGGGGCGCAGAGTCAAATGACCACGCCACCTTCAGACAGAGTAAAGGGGCGCAGAGTCAAATGACCACGCCACCTTCAAACACAGCAAAGGGGCGCAGAGTCAAATGACCACGCCACCTTCAAACAAAGAAAAGGGGCGCAGAGTCAAATGACCACGCCACCTTCACACAAAGCAAAGGGGCGCAGAGTCAAATGACCACGCCACCTTCACACAAAGCAAAGGGGCGCAGAGTCAAATGATCACGCCACCTTCAGACAAAGCAAAGGGGCGCAGAGTCAAATGAACACGCCACCTTCAAACAAAGCAAAGGGGCACAGAGTCAAGTGACCACGCCACCTTCAGACAGAGTAAAGGGGCACAGAGTCAAGTGACCACGCCACCTTCAGACAGAGTAAAGGGGCACAGAGTCAAGTGACCACGCCACCTTCAGACAGAGTAAAGGGGCGCAGAGTCAAATGACCACGCCACCCTCAAACAGAGTAAAGGAGCGCAGAGTCAAATGACCACGCCACCTTCAGACAAAGTAAAGGGGCGCAGAGTCAAATGACCATGCCACCTTCAGACATAGTAAAGGGGCGCAGAGTCAAATGACCACGCCACCTTCAAACAGAGTAAAGAGGCGCAGAGTCAAATGACCACGCCACCTTCAAACACAGCAAAGGGGCGTAGAGTCAAATGACCACGCCACCTTCAAACAAAGGAAAGGGGCACAGAGTCAAATGACGAAGCCACCTTCAGACAAAGCAAAGGGGCGCAGAGTCAAATGACCACACCACCTTCAAACAAAGCAAAGGGGCGCAGAGTCAAGTGACCACGTCACCTTCAGACAGAGTAACGGGGTACAGAGTCAAATGACCACGCCACCTTCAAACAAAGTAAAGGGGCGCAGAGTCAAATGACCACGCCACCTTCAGACAGAGTAAAGGGGCGCAGAGTCAAATGACCACGCCACCTTCAGACAGAGTAAATGGGCGTAGAGTCAAATGACCACGCCACCTTCAAACAGAGTAAAGGGGCGCAGAGTCAAATGACCACGCCACCTTCAGACAGAGTAAAGGGGGGCAGAGTCAAATGACCAAGCCACCTTCAAACAGAGTAAAGGGGCGCAGAGTCAAATGACCACGCCACCTTCAAACAAAGGAAAGGGGCGCAGAGTCAAATGACCACGCCACCTTCAAACAAAGCAAAGGGGCGCAGAGTCAAATGACCACGCCACCTTCAAACAAAGCAAAGGGGCGCAGAGTCAAATGACCACGCCACCTTCAAACAAAGCAAAGGGGCACAGAGTCAAATAACCACGCCATCTTCAGACAAAGTAAAGGGGCGCAGAGTCAAATGACCACGCCACCTTCAAACAAATTAAAGGGGCACAGAGTCAAATGACCATGCCACCTTAAAACAGACAGAAGACGCACACAGTAACAAGCACAAGCACGCGACAGCAAAGGTCAGGAAAAGGAATGAATTCCCAAGTTTGCCTTCGCGGGAAATTTAAAAAAAAAAAAAAGGTTTTAAATTTCCTACGCCTCAAGGCGAAGAAATTTTGCGGGGTAATTGTGGGATCAGATTTGGCCCAAAGGCCCAACAGCCAAGGAAGCCCACCAGGAAGGAAAAGGCCCAACAGCGATGGGAGCCCACCAGGAAGGAAAAGCATACTAAGGACCCAATTCTGCAGAATCCAAAATATATATCAAACCCGTCGCCACCTTTATCGGGATTTTAAGCAGATACGAAATATCAACAAACTCAGAAAGATATATCATGCAAATACGCAATCACGATGATTGCGAAAGGCGTTACAAGGAACATGTATCGCCCCAGAGGCTTATAAATAGACCAGGTAAATCTCAACTATGAACATTAAGAATTTTTTCCGTAAATACGTGATCACTGACTTGAGCGTCGGAGTTATCTCGGGTGGAAAGCCACCATCTTCCCTTAATTCTTCTTGCAGGTAACGGGAGCAAGAGGCCGGCGAGACACGTCCTCAACACATCCCATACTTCTAGTAGCAGAGGTAAGTATGAGAAGAAATAGTAATGTCAATCTGGAGGAAATTCAAACTATTAAAGAAAGGTTTTGTTCAGAACCATAGCAAGACTCGATACCTTAGATTGAATATTTACAAACTAGTTCTGTGGAAGAACAGACAGTTTATAGCAAAGAAGATCTTCTGAATAAAACCAATATTCCTGCTAATCAAATGGTTGATCCACTTACAGAATTCAGTGAGAATGTTCTCATGATTAGATATGAAGAACTGCAACTATACCTACCAAATCTCTAATCTAGAAGAGAAGAGCCAGAGCTGTCAAACCTTCTTTAGTGAAAAATGCTAGAATCAGTGAAACAAACAGGGAAAGCAGTGACAAGAAAAGAGGTTCATACCAATTAGACCATGACTGGCAAACAAGTATACCAAAAAAATAAAAAGATGAGCTCAAACCTGAAAGGAGGGTAACTCAGGCAAGTAAGGTGGAGGCTGCACTGCAGCCCCACCCACCAAAATGATCTATTTATCTTGGAACTGTCGGGGGCTTGGGAACCTCCAAACAGTTAGAGTACTTCATTTTTTAGTGAAGCAAAAGATCCCAAATCTGCTCTTCCTCTTTGAAACTAAGTGCAAGAGGGAGAGGATCGAGAAAATAAGGAATAAGCTTGGGTTTGATAGAAGTTTCATAGTGGATAGTAGATGTAGTAGAGGTGGATTGGCTATGATGTGGAAGTCTAAATCTAAACTGGAAGTAGAAAACTACACTAACTTCCATATCACAATCAAGCAAAAAGATATCAGTTCTGGGAAAGATTGGCTCATTACTCGGTTAACTAATAAAAGAGAGGGTAAGAAAGGGTAGCTGGCAATTGCTCAAATTCAAAGGCCTTGGATGTGTATGGGGGACTTCAATGAAACTCTGTTCCATCATGAGAAATATGGGGGGCCCTAGAAACCATTTGCTTAGCTGGAAGGTTTCAGACAAGCCATACAAGAAGGTTAGATCGAGTGTTTACACCTAGTCAAACAAAAGAAAGTGCCCCAATCTTACTCAAGAAAGGGTTAGAACAAGTGTTTACCAATAAAGCATGTGAGCATATGTTTTCAAACATTGATGTCAACAACTTACCAGCATGTTCATCGGATCATTGCCCCATCTTAATAAATTTGAGCAATCATACTCAAGAACAAGGAAGGAGAGCCAGTGTATTCAGATTTGAAAATCACTAGGGTAAGAACAATGAATGCAAAGATTTGATCCAATCAGCATGGCAAACTGGTAAGTGCACTGATAGACTAGTTCAAGGGATTTCTATAGACTAAATTGATGTAAGAACACTCTTCTTAGATGAAAAAAGAAACAGATAAGAGATACAAAAGGAGAGGTAGACTTTCAACTACAAAAACTGCAAAAAGCTAATGAAAACAACAGTGATACAAACCAAGATGCTATCAAACAGATATAAGCTAAGGTGCACTCGATTCTTGAACAAGAGGAAATTAAATGGCAACAGAGGTCCAAGAAAAGATGGCTTAAAGAAGGTGACAGGAATACAAGGTACTTCCAGTCATGTGCATCACAAAGACACAATCAAAATACAATCAAAAGCATTAGAGATGAAAGAGGCAATTTGTGTACATCTGTTCAAGACATTAATCAGTGTATTTAGGCCTATTTCTACAACCTATTTGCAACTACAAATCCAATGGATCAAGATCAATGTGTAGCGGATATTCCTACAATTATTACAGAAGATATGAACAAATTCCTGGACAGAGCAGCTCAGAACTCAGAAGTTTATGAGGCAGTTCAAAGCATGAATGTTGTAAGTTCCCTAGGCCCTAATGGTTTCTCTCCTGGTTTCTACTAACAAAACTGGAACATAATTGGTGAAGATCTTTGTGAGGCAGTAAGTCAAGCACTTAACTCAAATAATTGGGACAGTTCCATTAATGAGACATATATTGTTTTGATTCCAAAGGTCACAAACCCCTCCTCACTTTCAAATTTTAGGCTTATAAGTTTGTGTAATGTGCTTACAAGGTAATGGCCAAAGTGTTAGCTAACATACTAAAACCATTGCTTCCTTCAATCATATCCCCGAACCAGAGTGCTCTTGTTCAAGGGAGACAAATATTTGATAATGTAATAGTTGCTTTTGAAGCCCTACACTTTATGAAATGCAAACTGAAAAGTGTCACAGGCTACATGACCTTGAAGATGGATATGAGCAAAGCGAATGACATATTAGAGTATAGTTTTTTTGAAATAGTTATGGAAAAACTGGGCTTTAATAGGAAATGGATAGACACCATTCTAAGATGTGTCAAAACAGTAAACTACTCTGTGTTGATCAATGGAATCCCTCAACTAGGTTTCTCACCAACAAGAGGGACTAGACAGCGTGATCCCCTATCACCCTACTTGTTTATTTTTTGTTCTAAACCCCAAAGCAGCTGCTGAACAGATTTGAGAGGATAAGGAAGATAACTAGACTGCCTATGGGTCAAGGTAAATTGCATATCCGTCATCTGTTTTTTGCAGATGATTGTATGTTAATTTTGTCAAGCTAATGATACACAATGGAACAACCTGTTGCAGATTATTAATCTTTATGAGAAAGGCTCAAGTCAGTAGTTAAACAAAGAGAAATCAACGTTGTATTTTAGTAACAAGACTCAGGGACATATCAAAGAGAGCATTATCAGGGGTTCTGGCATCAAAGTTACTATTGCATATGAAAAGTATCTCGGGCTCCCTTCTACAATTGGCAGGGCAAAAAGCAAAGAATTCAAAGGCAATGAAAAGTTAGTGCCCAACTAAATAGCTAGAAAGTTAAAGAATTGTCTCAGGCAGGTAGAGATACACTCTTGAAAGCTGTAGTTCAAGCTATACCTACCTACTCCATGGGGGTTTTTAAAATGCCTAAAGGTTTGATTAACTCAGTTGAATCAAATGATGAGAGGTTTCTAGTGTGGGCAAGCTAACCAGGAAAGGAAGATTGCATGGCTGAGCTGGTCTCACATGGGGCAATCAAAAACCAAAGGTGGGTTAGGATTTAGAGAATTTGAGAATTTTAACACTGCTCTACTGGCTAAGCAAGCTTGGAGATTGATTTCTAATCCTAATTCACTAGCAGCCTCGGTGATGAGATTAAGTTACTACCCAAAGACAGATTTCCTAAATGCTAAGATAGTAAACTGCCCCGCCTACATTTGGAGAAGAATTTTTTCAACCAAGTCTCTACTCAAAAAAGGGATTATTTGGCGCATTGGCAATGGTAAGACAATTAGGATTTGGACAGATCCATGGTTGCCTAAACCTGTGTCCTATAAATCACAATGTGTGACCTCCTTAATAGGGAAAGAAGCAAGAGTAGAAGCATTATTCACAGAGGATTTAAAGAGATGGAACCTCCCGGTAATCCAAGTTGTTTTCAATAGAGAGCAGACTGATCTAATCATTCAAACCCCTATTAGTCAAAGTTGTCAGGCTGATAAATTAATTTGGAGAGGCACCTCACAAGGCACTTACACAGTTATAAGTGGTTATCACTTACAAACTGAGCTAATGGACAGAGATAAGGGTCAGCAGTCGCATGATCCTAAAACTGTAGAGGTCTGGTCAAAAATCTGGAAGCTTCAAATCCCACTTGCAGCAAAAATTTTATCTGGAAAGCATGTATAAACATATTGCCAACCAGATTAAATCGTTGCAAAAGACGAGTGATTGATGACCCCACATGCCCTATGTGCCTAAGGGAACCTGAAAGTGAAGAACATCTATTATGGGAATGTGTCTCATCAAATGATGTTCTTAATTTCTGTAGTAGGAAAATTCAGAAGAGCGGGATCATAGGTATTGCCTTCAAAGACTTGCTACATCAAATGTTTATCACTCTTAGCAAGCTAGAAATGCAAAAAATTACACTTATATTTTGGACACTGTGGTGGAGAAGGAATCAGTTAGTGTTCAAAAATATATACATTGATTCAATATCTGTTTCCAATAGAGTGAGACAATTGTAGTATGACATTGAAGCAACACGGGTAAGAGAGTCAATTCACCCCGCATCAGTGGAATCAAAAGTAGTAAATTAGGAAGCATCACCTCAAGGCTTTTGTAAGATTAATTGGGATGTTGTTGTAGATAAATGGACTAGTAAAATTAGAATTGGGGCTGCTGTCAGAGATGAAGATGGTGGATTTTTGGCCACCTTGAGGGAAAAGAAAGACTCAAGTTCAATCCCATTAATAGCCGAGCCTGTAGCAGCAACAAGAGCAGCAGAACTTGGCTTGGAATTGGGTATGTATAGGGTTATTTTGGAAGGTGATTCTCAGTTAGTAGTCAATGAGATTTTGCAGGAGGAGCAGCAAGACACCTGCTTTGGCATGGTAATCATTAACTTCAAAGAGACACTAGAAATTTTGTTGAATGGCAGGTCTGCCATATGGGTAGAGAGGGCAATCAAGTTGCTCACAATCGGAATTACATGTATCTGATTGCATTGTTGACATAGAAGAGTTTCCAATATGTCTTAATGCTATGTAATGTTCTGTGTTATCAATGAAGGAAGTTATTTAAAAAAAAAAAAAAGGAAGGTAATCTCGATGTTCAGTACTACAAAAGAGTAGCATGCATGCAGGTAGCAGATCAAAGATCGATGAACATATATACGTCGTAAGAGAGAATGCACTGTTAAAAATATATATATATATATACATATACATATATATATAAGGAAGATAATAGTATGAATACTAAATATGGCCACTAAATATGTTCACTTATATTAACTTTTATGTTTTGTTTTTCTATTAATTAAGGAAAAGATTATTAATGAATGACTTTACACAGTAGTGATCAGGGAGCTTCTGGAAGCTTCTTTCCAGTTCAAGTTACGTATATGCCCCCTTGCACAATATAGCACCTGGTTAAAAAATAAAAAAGCATATTTTAATTGGTTAAAAAAATAAGGCGTAGCGCGTCGTGGTTTAAAAAAAGAAAATTTGGACCTAATTTTACTTCCTAATGAGATGGAGATTGAAGGTAGAAATTAGCTAACCGCATTAACTTTATAATGTAAAGGCACCTTGGTGGAACTGTAGTAACGGGCTCGCGCTTTTGGGTTGTAATTATAGTTTAAATCGGACATTTCATAGTAGGGAGGGGCTCCTATGTACATGCCTAGGGAGGATAGTTACGCTGGTCGTCCCCATCTCCACTTTTACTAAAAAAAACTTTATAATGTAAAGGAAAAGATTAAAAAAAATGTAAAGAATAAAATTCAAAGAAGTACTAATGAATTAATCCATTTCATTCATGTAATATTAATGTTATAGATAAATGGATTTATTTATTAAAGAAGGATATATAAGTTTGACATTTAATATATATTAGCCAGGTAACATGGTCAATATTAAAATAAATTATGAAATCAGGTTTGAATTGCCATGAACACAATCAAACCCATATATATCTACGTATGATCGGCTTCTAAAAGTCTTGTATGATCATTGACAATATAGAAATGTCCATATTTGAAATATTTTTGTTAAATTTGTAGGATTTATTTATAGTTCAAAAATATTAGACATTTTTTAATTTAGACATGATACACTTCTAAAGTTAAAAACTTATAATGACATAATATATATGAACATATGAAAATGTTATAATTTATCTATTTATAAAATTGTAATGTAAAATAAAATCTAACATATATCAAAATTTATTAATAATCTTTACAAAAATTTTATGAACAATTAGCATTAATTTAAAAGGTAAAATACAATAGATCATGTGTGATAAAATTTCTAAATGGGCTAATTTTTTTAATGGTTTGATTTTTAAATCAACAGCCCATAAGTGAAAAATCCAAGCCCAACTTTTGTGGAATTCCAGCCAAAAGAAATAAAAGAAGGGTCCCAAACCACACAATTTCTACAATTCCAGCCAAAAGAAGGGTTCTAAACGACACAATTTCTACCCTAGGGTTAAAACTCTTGTCTTCTTCCTTCATCTTTTTTTCTCTTCTCTCTATTCTTTCACCCACTCTGCACCACATCTCAGAACCATTCTCTCTCTCTTTCTTGTACGAATTGGGACCCTCTATCCCCATGCCGCCACGACGCTAACACCACGACATTAACACAATGATGGCTTACTCATCTTAAATAATCATTCTTTCTCTTTGACAAACATATCTCGGTCGTTCCTTTTCTCTCGCATCTCTATGTCATCCATTGTCTACCAACAACAATCGCCACTACTCTCGATCAGTTGCAACCACACAACGATTGAGTCATTCAGTGTACAGAAATATGTCTGTTGTCCATGAAGAACAACCCCCATCTCTCTATCTCTTTCATCTCTCTCTCTCTCTCTCTCTCTCTCTCTCTCTCTCTCTCTCTCTTATTTGCTAGAAATTTTCTCTATGAATCCTTAGAAATTTGAAGAGATTTGTTTGGTTACTATATCATATAATGTATATGGGCATAATTTCATTTGGGATAGGAAAGATATCTAAAACGTCGAGACATTCAACACAAGGTTACCTGCCTTCGTTTATAACATATATGATGCAATATTCCTAACATGAGTCTAACATTATGCAATATTCGCAATGGATAATTTTTTTCTTTAGCAATACTATGCATCAAACTAAAAATATCCCGAATACGTATAAAAGTACATACAAAGCAATTGAAATCATAATGCTAATCCAAAATGACAAAGAATACTGGAGATGCAAATGGCTTTGAATATTGGCCCTCACCTCTTGTTAAAATTGTTTTGTTTCCTGTTGAAATTACAAAATATTAGTGGCAAGAGACTTAACAATATTTTCTAAAGACATACTAGAATTAGAAGTTTGGCCCTATTGTTGTCTAGCGGGGTATGGCTGCTTAGATTGCTGGAAATTCAGGTGGTTTTGAGTTGCGAGCTAATTTACTTATGGATTCTCATAGCTAAGATTGAGGCGATTCCTCCATCTTGGGTTATATGTGCTTGAATAGGGATCGTAATTCTTTTGCGGTTGTCCAGGAAAACCACCCGCTACATTCACTTGCTCAATGGACTCCTCTTGAAAGGTTTGGCACATGTCGGTTGGATGCCCCACTACCAAACAAATCCCACAACTTTTCGCCGTTTACATATTACCTACAGCCATTTGACAAACAAGAGAAGTTAGACTCGCAATTTGTTATTCAAGAGAGAGAATATTTACCTCATTAACATGCTTAGATAGAAGGTTAAGCCTAGTGCCAAATTGTTGAGAATTGGCAGTCATATATGCAATCAAGTTTCTCGTAGCCTCGGGAGTTTTATTCACGCTCATCCACTAAAATCATCAATCATGCTCCTATCAGTGGGTAGAAGGCCCTCATAGAAATACTGGATAAGTAGCTGCTCACTAATTTGATGATGGGGGCAGCTTGCACATAATTTCTTAAAAACGTTCCTACTAGTCATGTAGAGACTCTCCGTTGTGCTTCCTTACACCACAATTTTCTTTCCAAATGTTTGCTGCCCTTGAAGCCGAGAAATATTTCTCCAAAAACAACATCTTCATCTAGCTCCATGTGGTAATACTCCAAAAGGGTAGATAATAGAGCCAATCTTTAGCTGAGTCCTTCAAATAAAAAGGAAAGACTCTTAAAGAAATTTGATCTTCAGTCACCCCCATGGGTTTCATACTCGTGTATACCACATGAAGTTCCTTTAAATACTTGTGAGAATCTTCACGTGCAAGGGTATGAAAAGTGGGCAAGAGATGTATTAATCTAGATTTTAATTCAAAAGCAGCAGTAACATCTAGAGTAAGGAATATTATGCATAAAGGTTGTTGATTCAAATCAGAAGCGGCAAGCTCCTTCAAAGTTCGATTCTCCAGCCATGACTTCTTCCTCTTCTAAATCAAAATCACTAGCAAATGGGGAATCAAGAGCTAAATCGTTCTCTTTAGAATTTATTCGAGCTTCCGCCTTAACCTGCGCAAAGTTTTCTCTAATTCTGGATCGCACTGAAAATCACTTTGATTAGAAGATCAAGTTACAGTCATAAACAGTCAAGGAAACTCTAATAAACCATGAGAAAAATATAAGAAATCAAGAAAAACTTAAAGTAATGAAAATAAATAAAAATAATTATCGAATACTAATGTGATTTTTTTTTTCAATTGTTAATTTTTTTTTCAAAAATAAAATAAAGATCACAAGAAGCACAAAAATCAACTAGAATCATTCCCCGACAACGACGTCTGAATTTGTTGTGCTATCACAAACAACCAAAAATAAAACCTATACTCCTAAAAAATATATACATATATATTTTTTATATCAAACTCACTTGATAGGCTTCTTTTTAAATTTGAATTTGAACAATGATAGGGGGTTTGAATATAACAAAAAAAAATTCAAAAAAAATAATTAAGGCTAAAACAAATCTTGAGTGTTAGTCTTTTCTATCCAATACAATATACAAAAATCAGCCCAAGATATTTTCTCTAAGTGGAGTGTAGAATTAAAAGAGTGAGCTGGCTATTTAGCCTTTCACTTCAAGAACCCTTTAGTCCCTCTTAAACAAATATGATCAACCAGTGGGAGTGGAAAACTTAGCCAATAAGCAAAGCCAAGGTGGCCAAATTCGTGGGCCTTAATTGAATGAGCCTCAATTTCGGGTTTTAAAAAGGGTTGGGTTGCTATCAAGTCCAAATCTAATTTCTCTTGGTCTAACCAATTATCCAAAGTTAACGAGGCTGGATAATGATGTTCTAATATAAATTTAAAGGATTAATAGCAGGTGAAATTAATTTAATCAGGTGATTAAACACAATGGTAGAAACTTATTCATTTAGAGTTTGAAGGTAAACTTTAGGATTTGGATTAAACCGTTGAAGATTTCGATTTCAACCATGCTTTTGGGTTCTTAGCTAGATTCCAACTATATAGAGTTTTACTAGGGTGTAAATCCTCTTTGGTATGCACAATTTGATTGGTGGGATAGAATAAGGTTTTTTGCTTATGTGACATGTCTCTCACCTTAATTCCTTTAAATCCATCAAATGCTCCCCATGGTGCCATGTGTCTAACACTATTCACTATGTGTGGCAAAGATCTTGCCAAGTGTCCAAATAAAACTTCTCTAATCTAATTTGAACATTCCACATTGTGATTTGAAAACACCACACTTGGTGCACTTATTGAGGTTACTATTCATTTCAAAAAGCGAACAACAAAATTTACATTGTAAAATCCTAAATATTCATGCAAACCTAACAATGAAATTTGCTTATCAAAATTCAACTTTGAAGTGCCCCTGAAAATAAAATCACAGTTTTGATCAAGGGGATTCATCCAAAAACATGAAAATGGGTTATTACGCCATAAAATCATAAATAATCAGCCAAGTCTAATGGCGCAGAACATAATATATTCTGACACCTAACTAACTCAAATAATTAAAATCACATTTCTGGTATTATAGTGAGTGATAACACTGACTATGTTGACAGACTAAAACTTATGCAATTGGTCTATTCACGAACTTATGGAGTGTTCACAAGGTAATTCCAAAATTAAAAGAAATTCTATCATTGAATTTTTTGCGGAGTGTTACAAAATTTGAGTGGCATATTTTTGTAATGGTATTTTTTGTACAAATCCGAGTAGGAATGATTGATTTATTGAATTTATAGAAATTTGGAGGCATTTTGTTTGGGATTTTGAAACGAATTAATCTTTTTTAGATCTAACATATTTTTTAAAGATTGTTTTGAGTATGGTTTAATTTAATGTCTATGTATAATTTTTTTTTTATCCAATACTTTCATTTCATTGAGCTGAGTACAAGGTATCTAGACAGTAGGGAGCTTCCTCGATATCCACCATGCACTCCGAAAGTCTCAAAGCATTTTACCTAGTACATGTGCTATTTCAATACTCTCTATTAACATGCATTACGACAGTGTTTTCAAACATACACAATTTTCCCTAGATGTCTAGAAGGATCATGCTGAAGTAGCTTTCATCTGGAGGTTTGGACTTTATGCCATCTATCACTTTCTTTGAATCTCCTTCTAAAATTACTTTTTGCATACCTAGATCATGAGCAAATTTCAGAGTTGTGAGTGCCCCTATGGATTCAGCTATTGTAGGATCAGGGCATAACCTTTGATTTTTCCTCATTATTGTTAGGAAACTACCTTCCTCATCTCTGACTGCAACTCCTATGCCAATCTTGGACTGCACTCTATCAATGCTACATCCCAATTAACTTAATAAAAATCTGGTGGAAGGGGTTGCCATGCATTTGTTCTGATATTACTTCTGGTTCTTTGAGTTTCTAAAATAACCTATCTATTTGCCATGGCTGTTTGCATCTGTTGTACTTTATGTTTAACCATCTGAGGATCAGTCATATTCTTATTAAACACAAAGTCATTTCTTCTGCTCCACTGTTGCCATAAAGTCAGGCACACTTCTTCCGTTTTTGATTGTTGCAACCTGTGTAATAATTCAACAATTAAATTCTGCATACTGTGATAGGTACTATCAGAAGCCGATACATTTTCCCACAAAATGTGTTTGGTACTTTCTGATGTTGTTAGGCACATGGGGCACTTATCCTCAGTCAGAAATTCTCTTTTTGCACAGATTTTTTTTTGTTGGAAGAATGTTAAGACATGCTCTCCATATTAATTTTTTGATTGATGGTGGGATATTCAAGTGCCACATTTTGCTCCACTCTTCTCTCTTCTGATGACTGTTAGAAGTTTGTCCCCTTTTTTTGTCCCTAATCTTTGATTGTAGGCAATAGGCACTCTTGACATTGAACAAACTTTTAGTAGTGCATCTCCATATCCTTTGATCAGACCTATCACATTGTGTAATAGGTATTTGCATGATTATCTCAGCATCCTCTTGTGAAAAAGTTGCCTGTATCAAAGGTTTGTTCCATTCTCTACTTGTTTGATCAATGAGTTTATCAATTGTTGCTTCTGTTTCCAAAGCTTGAAATCCACTTTGAGGCTTGAAGGTAATAGGGGAAGGCATCTACTTATCAAATCATATTCTTGTTGTTTTACCATTCCCTATTCTCCAAATAGAACCCTCCTCTAACAATGACTTGTCCAAATAAAAGAAGGGTTATTCCCTAGTTTTTCTTGATAAAAATCAGATTGTGGGAAAGTATTTAACCTTCAAAACCCTTGCTGCCAGAGAGTTAGGATTTTGAGATATTCTCCATCCTTGCTTTGCAAGCAAAAAAATATTAAAATTTTCAAAATCTCTAAATCCTAAACCCCCTTTTGATTTATTCTTTCCCATCTGTTTCCAGTTAATCCAACTTATCTTCTTCTCTTGATTAATATGTCCCCCCCAATAGTTCTTCATCAATTTATTGAGCTCATTCAACAACCCTTTAGGAAGCTTAAAAACTCCCCATAGAGTAAGTTAGCATGACTTGTATAACAGATTTTAAGAGGACCTATTTCCTTGCTCTGGACAGAAATTTCCATTTTCAATTACAAAGCTTGGTTTTCACTTTGTCCAATATGCTATTAAAGGCTCTCACTCTTGATTTTCTAATCAAAACAGGTAGACCTAAATAGCTTTCATATGAAGAATTAGATTCTTACCTGCTATGTTTAGAATAGTTGTTGCCAGTGCTGGTTTTGTATTTTTGCTGAAGAAAAGTGAGGACTTCTCTTTATTTAGTTGCTGACCTGAAGCTAATTCATAACTTCCGATAAGTTGCTGTAGATAGTTCCATTCATTTGGAGATGCTTTACAAAATAAAATGTTGTCATCCGCAAAAAATAAATAAGTGAGTGATATGTCCCCTTACCAGTGGAAATTCAGAGATATTCTTTATACTTTCTGCTCTATGTAGTAGGAGAGAAAAAGTCTTTGAATAGATAGGGTGACAGTGAGTCTCCCTGTCTAATACCTCTTGAAGGTTTAAAGGTACGCTGAGGGTTTCCATTAATCAAAAGAGAATAAGAAACTGACATAACAGAGTGAGGAATCAGTTCTGTCCATCTGTTTGCAAAGCCCATTTTCTTCATCACAACCTCTAAGAATCTCCATTCTAATCTGTTACACACTTTAGACATGTCAAATTTCAAAGCTATATATGTGATAACCTGAGTTTTTACGTGTCCTTTTTAATTTTCATGCTTAGCATGATTATGTTTTCTGTAGAATTATTTTAATAAACCTTTGAAACTTTTTGGAAATATATGTATATATGTTTAAAGAACTAATGGATATACTTGGCACAAAGTGTCTTGTTGCACAAAAATATCTATGGTTTGGAGAGAAAGTGGATTTAGATCATTTCATGATTCTTTTGAAGAAAAAGGTGATCAAAAGCAAGTGATGATTGGAGATCAACTTAAGGTTTCTAAATGATAGATACGGTTTTATATATGTTTGTTTTGGATTAGAGGAACATGAAATCATCTAAGTGTTTAGAGGAACATGAGGATACCTAGTGTTGTGAGGATTTTGGGACACTTGGCAAGCTAGAGATATTTTATCTTTTGGAATCGCAAAGGGCCAAATGCTTGGAAAGTTGAATTAGGTAAGTCTTAGTAAAGGAATTCAAGAGAATCAAGTAAGAAATATTCTCCTGAAAAGTGTTGACTATTGGATGAATTCTAGTGGGGAGAAACAACTTATGCCTATTATTTTAGGTTTTCTATACAAACATTATTTTTTTAAGAGATAAGGAATAAGTGACAAGTGGTGATAAGATACACATAAAGGTATTTAGTACAAACCAAGATAATTGAGTAATTCTCGATAATTTTAACGTCTTTTTATAATTTGGATATAACTCTCTCATGTGACATCAGAATGAGATGATTTAAGATGCAGTGGAACACCAGGAGAAATATCTACAACTTTCATGTTTTGAATTTTAAAAGATACTGGTTTAATCGAAGACGAAATTGGGCTTGAAACTGACACATTTGAAATTGATTTAAGTGGTAGTTGGAATGCATACTCACATAGCTTGGCCGAATTCTTTCTTGTCCACTTGTGCCAAATCATTACAAACTCTTTACTCAATGAAAATTACACATCAATAAGGGACCCACAAGTTTGAAAATGAGGAAGCAAAGTTAAACAAGGTACCTAAAAGTAGATTACTTGTTGAAGTAAAAATCCACTAGCATGTATATATATTTCAGTTAGAATTATTCAAATGAGAACAAGACTTATTCAAATTGAATACTCAAGCCACCTTAATTGACTTAAGATCACATATCATCATGTTGAAGGAAGCCAATAGCAAGAAATTTTAGTTAAATAAGTAAAATATTTTGAAGGAATATTCTAACTCAAATGAGGCAATTGGATTGGGCAATTTAAGATGCATAAACCGAAATTCTATGTTATCTTTTGCTACTATATTTTAGTTTACTTCTTGAGCAAGAATCTAGACAAATGAAAAGTGCTGATTGGAAGACAAGAACCCATAGAGGGCAAGTGGTGATTGGAAAAAAAAAAAAAAAAGAAGAACCAAAACACTAAACATTTCTTTGGGATGAATTTCGACTATGGTAAGTTTAAATGGAAATTCCAATTGGTTCAAGGTCAAAGGGAGACACTCGGCACATGGTGAAGTAGTCTAGAACTAAGCAAGAATAAGGAAAGGATATTTTGTCACCTAGCTAGAAGTGACCAACGAAATTTAGAAGAAGAAATAAGTGAACCGACTTAGGTCTATAGTAACCGACTTAGTGTGTTGTCTTATTTGAAAAATCTTTGTAACACATATGATAGCTTGGTATGTGTAAGGACAAGTGGCACTCAAGGGGCTTAGAATTAAGATGAATTTCGGATGGCATCTAGAGAGATTGGAGTTGCCAAATCCAAGTTTTTGTCTAACCTTGGATTGTTGATCAAAGGTAGAGATGATATGCATATCTAGACTTTTGGCATTTTCCCCTATGTTTCATAAGATAAGCCCATGATTCATTGCTTACCAACCAAGCCTAAAGGAGGGAAAATGAGTATACTAAGGCCTAAAGGTGAGTATGTGGCGCAGCAAGGAGGGGTCCAGGTATTTTTGGACTTTTCTTCCACCCTTTGGCTTGGAGATGTCGATCAACATATATAGGGGTATTCCCCTCCATTTTTCTCTTTGGAACTCATGGCCAAACTCATTTGAAACATCCTTCACCCTAGTTTCCATAACATCTATTCCAACAACTACTTTTCAAGGCAATTTTGGGGTGATCTTTCAAAGAAGCAACCATATTCATTAGTTCTCTTGGTTTAATCCCTTGAAGAAGTTTGTAAGTGCACTCTTAACTTAACCTTAGTATTTTTAGATATATATATATATATATGTATATATATATATGAAATAAACTTGGTTGATGGGAAGATTTTGCTATGCTAAGATGATGCTTTTAAGTATTAGTCTAAGGAATAGTTGGAGGTTTATAGTGAAAGTTTGATGAAAGAACTCAAGGATTTTAGTTAGTAGATTATGGTTAGGGGCTCGAATACTAGTGTGATATGTTTAGATGAGCAAAATATTATTTTTGGGAAGCCTATAGATTTTGGCTGTAATGGTTACTTTGAAGAATTTTAGACTTATAATTTTTAAGTTGGTGATGTGATTATGATATGAATCTTTGGGTGATTTATAAAAGTATATTCTCTGATTTACTAGAGAAATAGTTAAAGACGTGTTTGGTTTGGGAAGATCTTTTAAAGAATAAAGATTTATTTTGTAAATTATAATTGGAAGTTTGGATGTTGGCATGTGAGGTTGAGATGACAAAAGAACCAAGTTTAAGATTTATGGGGTTCGGCCCTAGTGAAACGTTTTAGTGAATTGTGAGTTTTCAACCTCTATGTTGACATGATGATTAATTGGGGTGATTGAGAAAAATCATATTATAGTTTTTCTTAAAGAGTAGTGGAAGAATTAAGATTATTTCATGATGAAATGATTATTTTTGAAAAAGAAAGGAATTGAAGAAAAATAGGTTTATCATGAGGAGATGAGTTTCAGTTAGGGCTATTTTACTTAGTTTGGAAATTTTCAATGTATGATAATAAGAGAATAAGTTGATTCCAAAAAAATAAAGAGAAATTAGGAGTTTATCACATGGTGATATTTGGCCCTACATCTAATAGGATTAAGGTTGTATGATTTTTCTTCAAGTGAATTACTTATATTTTAATTGATTAATAATGATTTTTATAAGTTAATATATGTACGTTATGTGTTGATAAGGCATGTTTATATTTCACATGATCCTATGAAAGCATGTAGCATGCATGAATAAGTCTAGTGGTACATGCATGTCTGTTTACGTCACAAAATTTCATGTTTTGGGTCATATTATTTTTCAAGAAATAAGATCATGAAATTTTATAAGAACAAGAAAAGAATAAGACAAGAATAAGAATATGAAAAGTCGCATCATGACGGTAAAGGCGACTCTATCTGCTGGATGACTGACGTGCCGACAGTGAAGGAGATTCGATTGTTGTAGTAAAATAAAAGTCGTGTCATGATGGTGAAAGTGATTCGATTTGCCGTATGACTGACATGACTTGGCGTTGAAGGCGATTCGATCTGCTGTCATGATAAGATAAATCACGTCATAATGGTGAAGGCAATTCAATTTGCCGGATGACTGATGTGAATATGAAAGCTGACGGTGAAGGTGATTCGATCTGCCGTCATGCTAAGAAACTCAACGGTGAAGGTGATTCGATTTACCGTCGTGGTTAAGACTAATAAGATTTATATGAATAAGAATGAAAATATGAATTTAATATTTTCACAAAAAGATATGTCACATTACGAAAAGTGTGCACCTGTGTCAACTAAGTCTTTTTTTTAGAAAAATGCATGTTTATATAAAAAGGTGCACAAGTCATGTATAAGTCATGCATGCGTCATACATAAGCCATGATTAATAAGTCTTATGATCATATCATGTGCATTCACATGTTATTTGCATATACAGTTGTTGCTTTTATTATATTAATTGTGCACTTATTGAGATTTTTCAAAATCTCACTCTTTATTCTTATCTATCATTCCTTATGAAATGATAGACGTTATTGCAGATATAAGTGAACCATCACAGGACCCAAACGTCATAGAAGATTTTGAGATGCACTAAAGATCCTACAGAATAATCCTTTTCTGAAGGAATAATCCCTCCCATATGTGATCTATTGCTAAGTTAGGAAAGAACCCCTATAAGTAAAAAAGAATAGTTGTATATTTGTTTTTGGAAGTATCAAACAGTGATCAGTATAAATGAGAAACTGGTGCATTATGCTTTATGTTTTATAAGAATATGGATTTTTACTATAGATTATCATATGATAATCGCAAATAATTAGATTTATTTGCTAAACTTTTGGAATTGACCTTATTCCGCTGCAATATATTCTGCATACTACTAGTAATTTAGGCGCATGCACATATTTTCCGGCATGAACAAAGAGGAATATAACCTAACGTTACAAGTCACGACGCTTCAGTTTACGTTAGATCCTATACGTAAATTGGGGATGTTACAATATACCCATTGGCCCATTTTACTCTTGTATTCATAGAGTGCATCACTTCAAAAGCCACTGTAACATTGTCAATAATCTTTCTGCCTTCAATAAAAGCTAATTGTGTTGATGAAATAATGTGTGGTAGGATTTGTTTCAATTTGTTAGCAAGCACTTTAGCCACGAATTTATAGATAACATTGTATAAGCTAATTGATCTGAATTCAGAGACTTGTGTTGGATGCTTCTTCTTTGGAATTAGGACAATGTAAGTAGCATTACAAGCATTTACCAATTATTTGAATTTAAAGCCTCTACTATTGCCATACAGTCTTGATCACCAATAGAGTCCTAGTGTTGCTGGTAAAAGCCTGCTGAGAACCCATCAGGACCTGGTGAGCTTATAAGGTTCATCTCAAATACTGCCATTTGAATCTTTGTGTTAGTAAAATCAGATGTCAGCTTATTATTCATATCCTGAGTTATCAAGGTTTGCAAAGGTTCTAAACATTCCTCAATTCCAGATGGATTTGAAGTTGAGAAAAGAGAAATGTAAAACCTTTGAAAAGCCTCCTGAATATCTCGAATATTGCTATAAGTATGCCCAGCATCCCCTTGTATACTACTGATGTGATTTATTTTCTTTCTTTGAGTAGCAAATCTATGAAAGAAGCCAGTATTTCTGTCACCATTACTTAACCAATTTTCTTTTGCTCTTTGTCTCCATCTTAGATTTTCTTCATCAAGGAGAAGGGACACCTCTTGATTAATCTGCTGAAGCACCTGCAGTCAAGCCTTCTTATTCTCTATATTTCTTTTCAAATGTTGCTGGTGAGATCTGTTCCAATTAAGAAGTTATGTTTTGCTCTTCTAAAGATTATTGGCCATTGAAGACAACGTGTGTACTTGGTTACTCTCTGTATTCCATATATTTGATATCAGATTCTTGCACTCATTTGTTTTTCCCCCAACTAACTTCATATTTGAAGATTCTTTGTTTTCTAGGTAATTCTTGCATATGTGCACTGATATTTATAATAAGAGGTTATGGTCAGAAGTACAAATTGGAGTTGTTATAACACTGAAGTTAGGGAACTTATCAATGCAACTTTGATTGGCTGTTACTCTAGTATCCAATCTTTCTTTAGTAAAACCTGAGCCTTCCCTCCTATTAAACCAAGTATATTTTGTTCCCACATATCCCAGATCATTAAGCTTACAGGCTAATAAAGTCTTATGGAATGAATTCATTTGCTGCTTGGGTCTCAGAGCACCCCTAAAATTTTCACTTTCGTCAAAATTTCATTATAGTCTCCTATACAAAGCCAAGAAGTGTTATTTACTGGTTTCAGAATCCTTAGCAGGTGCTAACTCCCTTCTCTTAAAGTTGTACATGAATTACCATAAAACCCTGTGAGAACTCATTCCCCTCCCCTATCTGCCTTATCAACTTTAATAGAAATATGAAATCTTGTGTAAGATTCCAGTTCTATAGCCATTAGAATGCCACATCATAGCTAAGCCACCACTTAGCCCCTTGCTATCCACTATGAAGTTTCTATCTTATTCCTTATTCTCTCCACCTTCTCTCTTTTGTATTTAGTTTCAATAAGGAGAATAAGATCACTCTTTCTGTATCTCCAATCATTTGAACAATTTTTTTTCCCTTTATATCTGAATGGAAAGGAAAAATAGTCGAAAAGTTGTTGTTCATGAAATTGAGGGACAAAAATATTATACTAGGAATAAAAAAAACAAATCCAAAAACAAATACGATAAACAAATAAAACAGAAGGATAAAACCATAAAAATAAGAACAAATATAATAATAATGAAAAGGAATAAAACAAGAAAACACCTTAAAAAAGAAGGGGTTTTTCGAATATTCATGATATATATAAATCTTCCAACGACCTTGTTGCAACCAAGCATGCATGCATAGTGATTGACACGTACTCGACCTGCATGCGGAGCTTTCCTATTTCTAAACGGACACGTTCGTCAATTACATATATGCATCGTCACTGTTATTTGCAGGTTGAAATGCCCAGTCAAAACTGTCATGAACACACTAGGAAATATTAGGATAATTGCATTCCTTTTTATTATTATTTTATTTTGTCTTTCATACTGAACCATGATGAATTTTGAGAATAAACTCCAGCTTGAGATATGTCAAGCTTTCCAACTGTATCGAGAACATATAGACAAATATAGAATTAGGTCACGAAAAATTGTGTCGTAATGTTTTTCATAATTCTACGTATATAAGATTGGCGCAAAAAAATTTATAATCCTTTTTTTCCTTAAAAAACTTATCTCATTAACTGAAATGGCTACATAGTATTCAAACATAGAGGAGGATTCTCTAATTCCACATTGCAATATGATATGATCAGTGCATTTTTACTCAATCTCTGAGCTATAACATTAATAGCTTATCTTAGTACATGCCTAACCGTTCATTCGTCAAACCACTTAATCCTAGCTTTAATGTCCGAGATGTTCAAACTAATAACTATCATCCTCTGTCTATGTTTGAATGTCCCAGATAACTTTTTGCGAATCTCCTTCTAGGATTACTCGTCTCATGCCACAATTCAGACCAAACAATGTTGCTATTAATGCTCCTACAGCTTTTGCTAACAATGGATCAGGATTTAAGACTGATTTTTTTCTCAGGGTTGCCAAGTAATTTCCATGTTCATCTCAGATTGCAACCCCTATACCAACCTTTTTGTTCTTGCTATCTATTGCCACATTCCAATTAATCTTGGTGGTATTAGAGGGGGGCATGCCCAGATTTAAGTTCTAGTAGGCTTGCCTCTATTATTGTCATTGGTTATCTGTTGTATCCACTCCATTTCTTGTTGCATGTGCTGAACTCTCTGAAGAATGGTATTTGGATCGACCAGAATGTTGTCAAAAACATGGTGGTTCCTTCTTCACCATATGTTCCACATGATCAGAGCCATTTCTTCCGATTTTTTTTCCAATCTGTTGAACATATCTTCTACCAACATTTTTATGCTTTGACATGTATCCTTGCTCTTCTAAATGAGTCTACAGCTTCTCCCCAAGATGTCATTTGCAGCTTTGTATTCCCATAAGCAATGTTCTGTTGTTTATGTTCACTAAGACACAAGGAACAAGTGTTATCTATTAATACCCTCTTTCTGCACAGATTTACCTTAGTAGGTGGGATGTTTAGGCATGCTCTCCACAAGAAGTTCTTTATGGGTAGAGGAATACTAAGGATCCAGAGTTTAGTCCACCCTTCTTTTTTCTGTGGGCTTCTTGAGCTTTGCCCTATTTTCCTCTCTTGTATTCAACTTGTAGATGGTAAGCACTTTCAACATTGAAAATCCCAATTGATGTGCCTCTCCATATTAATTTATCACTTCTATCTATCTGAAAGATAGGTCTGCTTCTTATCAGTTCTGAGTTTTCCTTTGAGAATATAGCATTGATCAAATTGAAGCTCCACTGCTTTGTATCTTGATTAATAAGGTCCTCAACCATTGTCTCTTAAAAGATAGGGTTATAGCCACTTTGAGGTTTAAAGCATGAGGGTTTAGGCAGCCACTAGTCATCCCAAATCCTAAATGATTTGCCATTTCATATCCTCCAGATTGTGCCCTCTTTGATAATCTATCTACCTAATAATAAGCTCATGCAATTGAAAGATGGTTTAAATCCCAATTTGGCCTTCAAAAAATCAATTTTTGGACAATGCCTCATTTGTAGGATCTATGCAGCTAAAGAATTGGGATTCTGTTGTAATTCCCATCCTTATTTTTCTAATAAGGTTAAGTTAAACTTTTCAAAGTCCCTGAACCCCAATCCACCTTCTGTTTTTTATTTTCCCATTTCATTCTAGTTTAACCAGCTAAGTTTCCTTTCCTGATTTATCTGCCCCCACCAATATGCCTTCATCAACTTGTTTAGTTCATTCAATAGTCTTTTAGAAAGTTTAAAAATTGTCATTGCGTGGATAGGAATAGCTTGCATAACTGACTTGAGAATAACTTTTTTCCTTGCTCTCGATAGGAACTTATTTTTCTAGTTATCCATTTTACTCTTCACTTTATCAATAATACTTTGAAATGAAAGTAATCTATACTTGCCAATTAGAGCAAGTAATCCCAAATAATCTTCAAAGGAATTGGTAGTCCTCATACCTGCCATTCCAAGAGTTGAAACTTTTGAATTTCTAGCAATGTTATTACTGAAAAATAATGAAAACTTGTCTCTATTTACTCTTTGACCTGAGGCCACTTCATATTGCTCAATTAGAAGATGCAATCTTGATCATTCTATGAGAGATGCTTTGCAAAATAAAAAGTTGACATCTGTAAATAGTAGATGATTTACTGTCATCTTCCCTCTTCCTATTGGACATCCAAAGATGGCTTTCAACTGCTCTACCTTGTTAAGATCTAAGTAAGAGCTTCACTACACATTATGAAAATGTAATGGGATAGGGAATCACCCTGTCTTATGCCCCTTGAATGAATGAATTCAGTTTGAACAACCCCATTCATCAAAATAGAATAGGACACCCCTTATGCAATTAAGGATAATTTGAATCCATTTGACATCAAAGCCTAATTTCAACATTACAGCTTCAATGACCCTCCATTTCAATCGGTCGTAAGCCTTACTCATGTCCATTTTCACTGCCATATAACCTTCTTTTCCATTCATTTTGCAATGCATTGAATGGAATATCTCAAAAGTTGCAATGATGTTGTCTGTGATATTTTTGTCGTATACAAAAGCACTCTGGTTGTTTCAAATTATACTAGGTAGCACACACCTCAATCTATTGGCTAATACTTTGGACATTATCTTATAAGTCACAGTATATAAGCTGATTGGCCTGTAATTCGACACTTGAGAAAGGATTTTCTTCTTTGAAATAAGTATCAGGTAAGTGTCATTGATAAATCTGTCTCATGTATTGGTGTTCAAAGCCCTTGTTACTACTTTACAGATGCTATCACCAACTGATTGCCAATGTTGTTCGTAGAACCCAGCAGAAAACCCATTTGGTCTTGGTGATCCCATAGGTTTCATACTGAACACATCTTTTTTTACCTCTTTGTCAGTAAACTTTTCCATCAGACTTTGGTTCATGTGATCAATTGAAAGACTTGACAAATACCTTGGAAAGAAATATGAGTTTGTCCTTGTTCATCAATTATGTTTTTTATGTGGTTTGTTCTTCTTCTTTGAGAGGCACACTTGTGAAAGAAGCTTGTGTTCCTATCCCCAAATTGTACCCAATTTTCCATAGCTCTTTGCTGCCATTTCGAGTTTTCTTCTTCCAATATCTATGACATTTGTTGCTTTATGTGGTCAATCTCTAGCAAGTCCACTACATTATTTCTCTATTGTAGAGTGTGTAGTTTTTCCTTATTTTCTTGCATAATCCCTTTTGTTGCTTGCTGCTTTGACTTACTCCAGTTAATAAATATGTTCTTGCAACTTTGCAGGTTCTTTTTTACTGTCTCTATTGAGTTATTTGAAACCATTTCTTTGCTCCATTCATTGGAAATTAGGCTTCTACATTCTGGTTTCTTCCCCCAGTTGTACACATATCTAAACAGCCTTCTCTTCCTTCTCATTCTAGTGAACTGCACATTGTAATCTGCATAGAAGAGGTTGTGATCTGAAGTACACATTGCAATCTTATAACCTGTATGTCTTGAAACAAGTTGCTAAATTGATGATTTGTCATTATTCTATCCAATCTCTCCTTTGTATACTCGAGTCCTAGCCTATTATTGAACCATGTATACTTAGGACCCTTGTAACCCATGTCAACTAAGTCACCGTCTTTCAAAGCTAAATCAAAAGTCTTTATCTGGTTGTAGGGTCTCGGGACCCCTCCAAATTTCTCATGTTGATAGTAAATTTCATTGTAGTCTCCTATACAACCTAGGTCTTTTATCTACAGGTTTCAAAAGCCTTAATGGTTGCCAACTCCCCTCTCTTAGAGCTATACAAGGGTTTTTATAGAAATTAGTGAGAAGACAAAATTTTCCAATCTGTTTATCTATAATATTCACGGAGATATGGTTACTAGTATAGCACTCCAACTCTATATCTTCACCAGAGTACCATAACATAGCCATTCCTCCACTAAAACCCTTACTATCTACAATAAAGCTTCTGTCAAACCCAACTTATTTCTTATCTTTTCCATCTTCTCTCTCTTACACTTTGTCTCCATTAAAAATACTAAGTTTGAGTGCTTTTGCTTCACCAAACACTAAAGCTCATGAACTGATAAAGGGTTCCTAAGCCCTCTACAGTTCCAAGTATACACTTCATTGATGTAGGTGGTGGTGCTCGGTAGCCACCACCTTTTGTTCCTAGGTTTGACTCATCCTAGGGTAGAGTGTATTTTTCTATTTCTTTCAAGGACCCTGCAATACCACTTCTACCATCTTTGTCAAATCTCTTTTCTTCTGGTCAAATTCTTGTTTTCTTCATCAACATCAACTATCAAAACCTCACCTATTGAGTTCTTGATTCTTTTCCCCCTATCGAAAGTCATAGCAGCAAAAGGAAGTCCATGTAATTGTATCCAAAAATTTTCAGTATTAAAAATCATCTCCTTTGGTGAAGTATTACTCTCAAATTATTGGATACAAATTAGGTTTCTATCAAAAGTCCATGGCCTTCCATTGAGTACTTTTTCTATGCCCATACTTCTCTGAAATTCCATTATGAACTTGTTATTACCAACCTCTTTGACGCTTATCCATCCTTCTGGATTTCATAGTTTGGTCATAGTAAATTTCAAAGCTTCCTTGTTGAGATTTTTGTCCACCAAAACTGACGTGGCTAGACAATTTCTTCCTCGCATCTCTGTTGTTTTTATTTCTTCCTCTGTTAACCTTACTTCTTCTTGTTCTACTTCTGTCAATTTGAGTCCTGCCCATAATAGCTCCAATTCCTCTGCCATCTTACTGTATTTTCTAATACAACTCTATCTATATTCAGAAAATCCTAATGCATCGTCTTCCTTTCCAGAAGAAAGAAAGGACACCACCCTTACCTTTCAAGAGAAATAAAGGACATTCTTCTCTGCGCAGAGTTATTTTTTACTTTAGATTCAAAAATTTATAATCCTTATATGCTCTTCATAATTTTTTAAAATTTTTGTATGCATAGAATTAAATGCCTCTTTCTTATTTTATTATGTATGTTCTATGATGTGGCCCCTTTAAAATTAGTTTTTATCTACCAAAAGTTCTTCAATTTAAGAGCTTAGTGTCAATTAGAAAAATTAAAACATAAATTAATTTTATGGAATAATAAATTTACCAATAATATAGATGCCAAAGTTCTTGATTATACAGTATTTGACTTCTTAATATAAAATCTAAAGTGAAATAAGCACTAGCTAAATTATTTAAGGCTAAGAGTTTACATGAAAAATTAGTTAAGAAGTTTTATCTTCTAGATTTTAATATAAGAGAAATTATTCAAGGCCAAAATTTTAATATATACTTAAGTTTTGTTTGGATAGTGACTTGAGGTAAAAGTTAAAAGTTAAATAAAATATTAAAATATTCTTTTTTAATATTATTATTTTCAAATTTAAAAATATTGGATTATTTATAATATTTTATATAAAAATTATAAAAAAAATTATAATAATAAAATGAGATGCAATGTAAAACTTTAATTATCTAAAATATTCCGATTTTATATAAGACTTGTATAACTAATTTATGTACTAATATAAGATGAGCTTATAGCTTAGCCCTATCCCCCTCTAGGGGTATTTTAGTGATAGATCATGACCTAATAGCTTTTATTAAAAAGAACATTGTAAGAATTTTATTTAAAACAATAATGGATTAATATTCTCATATCAAAGACTATCATAATAATTTAAAGGAAATGCTTAGTCATGTTTCTTAGAATTTTACTTTTATAAGGAAAATTGTTACTGTCATGTTTGCGGGCTTAGACAATTCCATATCACAAGCTCCACATTGACTTTCTACATACACAGAGGTAAGGAGAGTGGCTCAATGAGCCATAGCTTTTCCGATGCCAAAGTCAATATATGAGGGAGATAATAAGTTATAGTAAGGAAAAAGTGCAGAATAAGAGATCAAATCAGCCTCTGGGAAGTGTGGGGAGTTTATTTATACCTACGAGGGGATATCTTGACAGGGGGACCGTTGTCACCTGAAAACTCTAGCCCGATCTCTCTTTTGTCAACTTCATGTCAGGTGGCAGGTCCTCTCACCATTTCGCGTTGTGCCTTCCTAATCAAGCATTAAATGTGGCATGAGCCCTATTTAATGCGGCGTGGCTCTCATTCAATGCAACGTGGGTCCCTTTGACATGGTCGTACTGCTCAGGGCTACTGGTACTCGAATTTCTAAACAGTCTTGTGTAGACCGATTTTGTATAGCTGTTGATTCCTACATCTTGCGTGTACTTGGCATTTCCAATGAGACCGATCTTAGGATAGTTGCCTGGGCTTCGGGCTCAAGGGCTCTGCCAATGATTTTGGACTAACTAGGTTGGGCCTAGGAGGCACAAGACTTCTCTCACACAGTACCCTGCAAATTTCTAGCATACTAATATGGTGGGAATTGAGCCTTTGGCTTCGACCTCAAGCTCTGAGGTATGGTGGGATTTAAGACTTTGGCTTATGCTTAAGCTAAGACATGTATGGGTGGAGCCTGGAACCCTGACCTACTTTCGTGACAAGTTTAGAGACTCAATTTTTGCATGAGGGTCAACAAGTCAAAGAACTTGTGCTCAAGCTAGGTCAGGAATGGGTGGGGCTCGATGCCTAGGACGCTGGCCTACTTTCAATGTGAATCTAGGGACTCAGCTTTTTACATGAGGGCCAAAAAGTCGAGAGACTTGTGCTCAGGTCAAGCCGTGTACGGGTGCGGCTTGGGGCCTAGGACCTTGGACCTACTTTCGTAACGAATCTAGGGACTCAACCATTTGCACAAGTGCCAACAAGTCGAGATATTTGTATTCAAGCTAGGCTGTGTATGGGGCTCAGGGCCCGAAAGCCTAACCTATTTTCGCAGTGAGTTTAAGAATTCAACTTTTTGTACAAGACCAAAAATTCGAGAGACTTGTGCTTAGGTCAGGTTATGTATGGATGGGGTCGGGGCTCAGGACCCTGACCTACTTTCATGGCTAGTTTAGGCACTCAACCTTTTGCATGAAGGTCATAAGTCGAGGGATTTGTACTCTGGCTAGGTCGTATAAGGTTGGTGCTCGGGGTCCGAGTACCTAACTTACTTTCGTGGCGAGTCTAAGGACTCAGGTTTTTGTACGAGGGCCAACACTTTTGTGGTGAGTCTACGGACTCAACTTTTTGCACAAAGGCTAACAAGTCGAGGGACTTGTGCTTAGGCCAAACTGTGTATGAGTGGGGCTTGGGGCCTGAGATCCTAACATATTTTCGTGACGACTTTAGGGACTTGAATTTTTGCACGAGGGACTTGTGCTCAAACTAGGCTGTGTGTGGGTGGCGCTTGAGACCCTAGACACTGACCTATATTTGTAACATCACGATCCAAAATTAGGGTTGATATCAAAATTTTATTATTATTATTATTATTATTATTATTATTATTGTTGTTGTTGTTGTTGTTGTTGTTGTCGTTATTATAAGATATATTTTGAGGTAGTTTTTTTTTTATTTGATTAAGTTTCTCCCCTAGTTAGCCGCATATACATCTATCAAATTCCTATTTTTTTCGTAGTTTCCAAATCAATCTCTAATTCCAACTCCAATCTTTTATCACAAATTTCCAACGATACAATATTCTAGTTGAATTATCTACCACCCAACTCTCAACTTAAATTTAAAATCACTATCCGAAAGCTTCCTAATTCAAACTCCCAACTCAAACCATTTCAAATTCTTAAGAAAATCCACTCTCATTCAAATACAAACCTCCAATTCTAACCTCTTATTCTAGAATCGAAACTTGTCACAAATTCAAATTTGTATCTCCAATTGAATCACGTTATCACCCTCCCCTCATCTATAAATACTACCCCTCATGCATGAAATCAACCAAGCAACCAGCCTCCATAGTAGATCAAACCAAGCTACTCTTTTACCGTGAACCGCCATCCTCCATGCACCCCAACTGCAAGTTGTTGCCCCTCTCCTCTCCCTCCACCACTGAACCGCCAAAAACCACCAATTGGCACCCTATTTTTCTGCACCGAAAATCACTAAACCACAAAGCAAACCCTTTTTCTAGCCTAATCAAAACAGAGGAATATTCTCCTCCACGTCGTCCCCCAATGTGAGTCAATCCACCATTGAAAATCACCTCCACTTGCACAGAAACCTCCGACCAAGTTTCCCCCACCACCCCGTACCCTTTTTCGATGAGCCTCAGCGAGACCTCTCTATCCCCGTGATGTTATAGCTCTCGGTTTCCTCTCTTGGACTCTCTCACCGTGTCGCACCCCCTTGACTAAAGCAGTCTACTGTGTCTCTAGCCACCCACCAGCCGTCAGGGTCACCATCGCATCTCCTCCATCTCGCGGTGAGTGTCACATGGCTTCTCTAATTCTGTGTTTTTCTTTCCATAAGCTTTGGTTCTTTGCATGATTCAAACCTTTACATAAGCTATTTTTAGTTTCATTCTTTTTTAATTGTCTTTTATTTCAACTTTTTCCAAATTAGCCCTCGTATAATTTTTATAATTACAAGAGTGCCCCTTAACCCTTGGTGCTGAGCTTTTATTTTCCTTACCAGCTTCCTAATTGATCTGGACCTTGGGCCTTAATCCATTCAGCCCTTGGCCTATTTCACTGATATGTTTTTAAATAAGTGGTCTAAATTTATTCTATTTCGAAAAACGGATTGAGTTCTTCCTATATTTTTTAAAAGGGTTTTGAAATATATTTTATTATTTTCTTTCAACACTATTATTTTAGAAAGTCAATAACGATTAGTGTCTCGTATAGATTACGAGCTACGAGGTGAAATCAAGACGTAACGTTAAAAGTAAGTAACATGATTATATTTTTACACTCATATATGGTAACAACATTTTTATAAAAATTATTATAAATGTATGACCATCATTGAAAGCCTTTTTTTTATGTACCCTAGTCATGATAAAATTTATGAGAATCCATGTATAATTTATGAGAATGTCTATGCATTAAAAATATTTATGAAATGACATGATTTTATGCATTAAAATTATTTATAAAAAGTCATGATTTTATGTGAGAGATATGTATTAAAATTATTTATGAAAGATTATGGATTCATGTGAGGAAGCATGCATCAAAACATGTTATGAAAGTATGTGATTTTTTTTGAATAATATGATTTGATAAGTATGCTAATATGATAAGATATGTAAGTGCCCTATGTATGATATGAAGACGATACATATGTATGGTAATATTGCATTGTCAGGTCGTACATGCTGACGGTGCACCCAGTATGTCTTTCTTATGTATGGATTCCACAACCAGCGACCACAGACGGAATTGAAATCTTTTTAGTTTCGTTAACTCTAACTCACGAGGGTCAATAGTGGGTAACGACCTATGATATGATATGATAAGTTTATGAAAACTCATGTTCAACATTTTTGGAAAGTTCATATTCACGTTTTTATGTATGTAACTATGAGTATGCATAAAAATCGATAATTATCATTTTTCTCATATGATGTATTGCTTAGTGAGTATTCGACTCTTTTTTTTCTATGTTTTTATGTTTTTTTTTTAAAACTATCACTGGTAATATGGATGTACAGCTAGCAGGATTTACTTAGAGAAGTATTGTAGAGGCCTCGACAGTGTATTAGTTAAAATTTTATATTTTTTGTGAATAAAACATTTTTGTAAACATATGTCATTTCAATATTTTAAACAAATGCTTCCATTGACTCTCTTAAATTTTATGAAAATTGTGTCATTTATTATAAAATGTCCGTACCTGGTGCATTTTGTAAAGAAAAGTTTTAGTAGCACATTGGCTCCCTAAAGTATTTGAGAATGCTACATTTGAAAGTGGCGATTCTAGAGACTCAGGTTTTTGCTCTAGGGACAACAAGTCGAGATACTTTTGCTCATGTCAAACCGTGTATGGGTGGAGCTTAAGACTCGGGACCCTGACATATTTTTGCTGTGAGTGTAGGGACTCAATTTTTTACACGAGGGACAACAAGTCAAGAGACTTGTGCTCAGGCCAGGCCATGTATGGGTGGGGTTAAGGTTCGGGACCTTGACCTATTTTTGTGGAGAGTCTAAGGGCTCAACTTTTTGCATCGTGATCATGAGGCTTTACAAATGCTGACAAAGTTGGAGAAAAATTGTTGCACGAAGCCTTTTTTCACATTGGCGAAGATTACAAAAAAAAAAAAAAAAGGGCATGGCCTGTTTACACAACACTGCTTCTAACGTTGCATGTTCCACTCGGGGGTCTATAGCCTCCTTAACTTTTGGGTTGTCGGGGGTTTGACCCTTTTTTTAGGAAGCAGGCTTTCTGGGGTTAAGGCTCTAGTTCACACATGTAGCATTCCCTTGCCATCCTCTGCTCCCCTTGGACCACTCATGTTGGGGTTGAAAACTTCATTTTCAAATGGTACGTTGAATTAATTTCCTGAAAGTGGTTTAGAGTTGGTCGACCCAAAATAGCATTGTAAGAGGAAGAGGCCTTGACCACTAGAAAATCCACCATCACGAATGCCACATGTGGTGTCGTTCCAAAGAGAAGCGAGAGGGTAATGGCCCCTACCAGTTGTAGCATGTCTTCCAACAAGTCCTTGAGTGGCGATGGGGCCAGAGGTAATCGGTCCGTGGTGATCCCCATCCTAATAAAAGCTTCCAAGTACAAGATATCCACGAAACGACCATTATCAATCAGAACCTTTCTGGTGATGTAGTTGGATATCTATGCAGAAATGACGAGGGCTTCATCGTGGGGGTACATGATACCTTCTTCGTCCTTCTCGTTAGAGCTGATGGGCTGGTCCTCCGAACGGTTCTTTAAGCTAGATGGGGCTCTGATCACCGTAAACACATCCCCGTATCTCTCTTACCAGGCGTGAGCTTTCCATGCTGAAGATGACATTCTGCCTTTGGCGTATCCTCCTACTATGGTTCGGGTCTTGCCGATGGGGTTGCCCCTTCTAAGCGAGCTCTAGTGCCAGGGGTTTTGTGAGGGGTGCATGTCATCCCTTCGTCCTTCTCTACTTATGCTCCTTCTATGCCAACCGTGGCCGATGGGCCCCTGAGGCTATCTCTCATCCCATCATCGGTTGGCATGTGTCTCCTATCTTATTGTTGTCGCTTCCTCGAGAAGTAGTCTATAATCCAGTACTACTGATGTTAAAATAAATGCAGTATCTAGGAGAGCATTGCTGCTCCTGCTGTGGGGCTGGGACTTCGGTCATTCTCCACTGCCAAGTTGGAGTGTGTATGGCCACTGAACTATCTTCGGTAAGCTTGTGCCTTCCCATGCCTTGCCTCCGCTACCTTCTTGTCATCCCATCCCTCATCCCCCTTTCGGTGGGCTTCCTATCTACCCACTCAAGTTCAAGGGGGGGTATGGAAGGTGTCTTCGTGTTGATGAAGCCGTCGATTCGATCCATGAACTCCCCTACAGTGGTGGGTGTTCGCTGTACGATTTTGATCATGAAAATGCTCCATGACCAAATACCTCCGAGCAGGCCACTAAGGTATTTTTTTTTTTTGTCCTGGTCATTTGTTGTCATGCACTCTTTGCTAAAGCATCCCAGGTACATCTGCAAAATCTTGTTTTGGTGTTGTTTCATCGTGAAGAGGTAGGCAGTAGGTTGCCTCCTCTTCCGGCTTGCATGACCTGGGTTAGGAAGAGGCACACTAGTTTATCGAAGTTGTCTATGGTGCTGGAAGGTAAGGAATGAACCATGTTCTCGCGGCCCCCTACAGTGTGAGACGGAAGGCCTTGCATGCCACATGCCCCGGGAACCCATGAAGAGTCATGTGGGATTTGAACGTATCCAGGTGGTCAATTGGGTATTTGGTCTCGTCGTAGTCTTTCATTTGCGGAACCTTGAACTTTGGTGGCAGGGGAATGGTCATAATTTTTTGTGATGTATGGCAGATTAGTGTTGTTGAGCAAATGGTCCTTGTAAGAGGAGGTGTTTATACACTTGGCCATCTCCACATACTTTTCCCCCAGATCTCGAAGCTCGATGTTGCCCAGATGGCTAACACAAGAGGGGGGTGAATTGGGTTATATTATAAAAATTAACACTTATAAATCAAATACACAATATAAAATATAAACAGAATATAAAGCAGCAAGAAATGTAAAGAGTAGGGTAAGAAGAAGCAAACTCAGTATTTTTATGAGGTTCAGCCCCACTGCCTACGTCCTCGCATCAAGCTACCCCTTGAGGATCCCAAATTTACTATTCAATCTCCTTTAGGTGGAGATAGAAACCTATTACACCTTTGAACAGCACCGCTCCAAAGAATCCGTGTAGAACACCCTCTACACTTCCAATCACCTCACACTTGGTGATTCAACTATTACCTGTGTAGAACACCTTCTACACACACAAGGGTTATACCCACCCTCTTACTGATACAAGAGTTGATAGTGGGTAGACTATCAAAGTACATTCCTCAATGAGTGAGATAGAAACAATACAGCGCAACCTATATCTCTCTCAAAAAGAATAAGAATTAAGGCTCAAAACTTTAGAAAAGAGAGAATGAGAGATTTGAAAGAATGATGTAAAACTTAGCAATAAATGTATAAGCTCTTGTTGTGATTTTTGCAAAACTCAAGTGAGCTATTTATAGGCAAATGAGTCTTCAATTTCAAATTTGAAAATATTCATATGTCAAATAAGAGCACTATTCACTTTTCAAAAAATCCAAATAAAAACATTTCATTTTTGCATTTGTCAAAGACAACTCCATTCATTTTTCAAAGAAATCAAACCTAATTTTTTGCTTTTCATACATGACAAAATGAGCATGATTTATTTTTCAAACCAAATCATCTTCTTTTTGCATATGTCAAAAAAACACACAACCACCCTTTAAGATTTTCAAATAAAATCATTTACCTTTTGCATTTGTCAAAAAACACACAACCACCCTTTAAGATTCTCAAACAAAATCATCTACATTTTACATTTGTAAAAAAAAAACACACAACCTCCCTTCAAGACTTTCAAACAAAATATGCACATGTCAAATATGATAATCAATTATCTTATAAATTTAAATTTTTATATAAAAAATATAATTTTCGAAATTATTTTGTTTAATGATGTTATGCACATGTGAAAAACATAATTTTCAAAACTAAGACATTTAAAAATGTCTTGCATATGTGAAAAAAGTAATTTGATGTTTTATGAGAAAAAAGAATAATTTGGAGCCTTAATCCAATTTTGAATTTTATCAAGAGATGTACAAAAATAATATATGAGCTTCATTTGTAGACTTGTTCTTTTATGCTTGATGTGCGCTTCGCTCCATTGCGTAAATAATTTGATCTTGAGACTTGAATGTATTTGTTATCATCAAAATCTACACGTAGATACGAAGTTTGAAACCTTGGATTCAACAATCTCCCCATTTTTGATGATGACAAATACTTAGTAGAATTTTGAGACTTGCAGTAATGCTTAAGCTCCCCCTAAGAATATGCGTTAGTTTTTCAAGCAATAGATAAACATAATTCCAGCATATATAATAGAGTTAAAAATCTAAATATTTACGTCTAAAACTTCTCCCCCTTTTGACATCATTAAAAAGGAATCATAATTAGCTCAATAAGACATCTTCCTATAATAACCAATAGACAAATAAAACGGTGCGTTAGTAAAGACTGTAGAGAATTCGGTGTGGAGCCACGCGTGTCCGACAAAACCTGCAAAGGTTGGAGGTTTAGCTCTGGCAATTCAGTGCGGAGCCATGCGTGTCCGACAAAACCTACAAAAGTTTGAGGTTTAATTCTGGCAATTTAGTGCGGAGCCATGCGTGTCAGACAAAACCTGCAAAGGTTGGAGGTCTAGTTGCAATTCGGTGCGGAATGGGATTCAAATCCGCTTGATACTCATCGTCCATCTTTATAAAAGCAATCCTTAGTTTTATCTAATCTGCATCAAATCTTCTTCTCATTGCTGTAGTTCATCTGCATTCTCACTTTACAAAATTTTAATGGCTCGTCAATTTTCCTTCAGTGCTTCTCGTGATCAATCTATTTCTGCATCTGTCGTAGATGCCATGAAGCAACAAAACACTGATTTGGCTAATAAATCAGATCATGATGCCATTTATGAGCTTGTGAGTCTCGGAACTCGATACTCATCGTCCATTATCGCTTTTTTCGCTCGGTTGCAGTCCAAAACCCGCGAGATAGAGAAGTTTAATGAGAAGATCGATGTTCTTCAACGACTTGTTCAAGAATCTAACAGAAAAATAGTAGACTTAAAGCAACAGAATAAGGATTTAAAATCCTTGCTTGCCTCTTCATTTCGATTGCCTAATCCTTTAGATAAGGATGGCATGATGATATATGAGGAGCAAATGCATTTGAATGATGAGGCTAAACATCTCAAGTTTCTGTAGGTCATTTGAGATAATGGAATAAAAATATCCAGCAGATATTCATGGAACGCATCATTCTTATTTCTCTTCTAATCATGCATAATCTGTCTTCTAGTATGGGTTTTATGAAAATATCTGCCAATTGATCGTGTGTACTTGTGAATTCTAGTACAATATCACGTTTCTGCACATGATCTCTAAAAAAATGATATCTAATTTCAATGTGTTTGGTCCTAGAATGTTGTATTGGATTTTTTGAAAGATTTATAGCACTAGTATTATCACATTTAATAGGAATATGATTGTACATAAGTTTAAAATCCTCAAGTTGTTGCTTCATGTAAAGAACTTGAGCACAACAACTGCCTGCAGCAACATATTCTGCCTCAACAGTAGATAATGCAACAGAATTTTGCTTTTTACTAAACCATGAAACAAGTGCATAACCTAAAAAATTACATGTTCCACTAGTACTTTTTCGATCAACTTTGCAACCAGCATAATCCGCATCTGAATAACTAATAAGATTGAAAGAAGTGTGCTTAGGATACCATAACCCTAGGTCAATGGTACCAGCAAGATATCTAAAAATACGCTTGACTGCAATCAAATGAGATTGCTTTGGAGATGATTGAAAACGTGCACATAAACATACACTGAACATAATATCAGGTCTATTAGTTGTCAAATATAATAAACTACCAATCATACCTCGATATACCTTTGAGTCAACTGACTTACCTCTTTCATCTTTATCAAGTTTGGTGGTTGGACTCATTGGTGTTCCAATTACCTTCGCACCTTCCATCTCAAACTTTTTGAGTAACTCTTTGATATATTTTGACTGATTAATGAATATTCCACTTTTTACTTGCTTGATCTGCAATCCAAGAAAGAAATTAAGTTCTCCCATCATGCTCATTTCAAATTCTTCCTGCATACTCTTAGCAAAATCTTGGCACATATTTTCATTAGTAGCACCAAATATTATATCATCAACATAAACTTGAACTAGAAGAATATCATCCCGTTCATATTTGATGAGAAGAATTGTATCGATATTTCCTCTTGAAAAATCTTTTTCAATCAATAAGCCACTAAGCCTCTCATACCAAGCTCTAGGAGCTTGTTTGAGTCCATATAATGCTTTTGCGAACTTAAAAACATGATTAGGAGAAATATGATTTTCAAAACCTGGAGGTTGCTCAACATATACCTCTTCATTTATAAAACCATTTAAGAAAGCACTTTTAACATCCATTTGAAAAAGTTTGAAATTTTTATAACATGTATATGCAAGTAACATTCGAATAGCTTCTAATCTTGCAACAGGTGCATACGTTTCATCATAATCGATTCCTTCCTCTTGATTGAAACCTTGGGCTACAAGTCGAGCCTTGTTTCTAGTGATGATTTTAGACTCATCCTTTTTATTTCTAAAAACTCATTTTGTTCCAATAACAGTATGATTTTTGGGTCTAGGAACAAGTGTCCATACATTATTTCTTTCAAATTGATTTAACTCTTCTTGCATAGCTAGAAACCATGATTCATCAATAAGTGCTTCATCAATATTTTTGGGTTCAATTTGAGATAGAAAAGCAGTGTGATTACAAATATTTCTAAGAGATGATCGAGTACTTACACCTCGTAAAAGTTCTCCTAGAATTTGTTCCATTGGATGATCTTTCACATGTTTCCACTGTTTGGTTGCATCTTGTTACTAAGTCTTGATAATCTTTCCTGATGTCTACATGTTGGATTTCTTCTATTGTATTCTATTTGTCGAGATTGAGACTATTTTTATTATTTGTACCTTCTGATTCTTCATCAATAGATTTCTTGGAAAGTAGAGAGTTAGATTCATCAAATACTACATGTATAGATTCTTGTACAGTCAAAGTCTTTTTATTGAATACTCTATAAGTTTTACTATTTGTTGAATACCCAAGAAAGAAACATTTATCAGATTTTGTATCAAACTTTCCTAAATTATCTATGTCATTGAGTATAAAACATTTGCATCCAAATACATAAAAGTAACCAATGTTGGGCTTTTTCTCATTCCAAAGCTCATAAGGGGTTTTATTTAATTTAGATCTTAATATAACTCTATTTATAACATAACATGCAGTACTTACCGCTTCGACCCAAAAATAACTAGGTAAACAATTTTCATTAATCATTGTTCTTGCCATTTTTTGAAAATATCTATTCTTCCTCTCTACTACCCCATTTTGTTGAGAAGTTTGTGGAGCAGAGAAATTATGCAGAAAACCATTTTCATCACAAAAAGACTCAATATCTTTATTGACAAACTCTTTCCCCATGTCACTTCGGATGTTTGAAATAATATAGCCCTTTTCATTTTGAATTCACTTGCATAGTTTGGTAAATGCATTATGTACTTCATCTTTATGAGCGAGAAAGATAACCCAAATATATCTAGAGAAATCATCAACAATAACAAATGCATAACATTTTCCTCCCAGACTCGCAACTCTGTTTGGTCCAAAAAGGTCCATGTGTATTAGTTACAAAGGTCTAGTAGTGGAAATATGTTTCTTGATTTAAAAAGAAGTTTTTGTTTGTTTACCAAACTGGCATGCATCACAAATTTTATCTTTAAAAAAGTTTGTTTTTGGCAAACCTCTCACAAGATCATTTTTTGAAAGTTTGGAAATAAGTTCCATGTTTGCATGACCTAACCTTCTATGTCATAACCAACTATTTTCATGTTGAGCTGATAAACAAATAGTATCTTGTGAGGCAATTTCTTTAAATTCAATTGTATAAACATTATTGTTTCTAAGAGCAATAAAACAAACATTGCAATCATGATTATTCAAAATAATGCACATATCCTTTTTGAAGGAAATTATAAATCTTTTATCACATAATTGACTTATACTTAAAAGATTATGTTTTAGACCTTCAACAAGTAGAACATCTTCAATTATGAGAGAAGACTTATTACCAACTTTACCTATTCCCACGATCTTCCCTTTTGAATTGTCTCCAAATGTCCCGTGTCCTTCTTCTTTAGGAATGAGATCAATGAACTTAATTTTATCTCCTGTCATGTGTCTTGAGCATCCGCTATCTAAAAACCATCTTGTTTTACTTACGGAAGACTTCATGCATACCTACAAAAACAATTAAAATAATTTTTCTTGGTACCCATGTTCTTTGGGTCCTTTATTTATTAGTATTAGAAGAAATAAGATTCTTTGGTACCCATATGGCCCTAATAGTCATTGTATGTTTTCTTCTAATAGGACAAGTATGATAGTTATGACCATTTCTATTGCAAAAATTACAAATAACATGTAACATACTTGAAGAACTTGAGTGATTGTAATAATGTCTTTATTTGACAAATCTATTTTTAGGAAAAGAATTTTGAAAGTTTGGTTTTGATTTAATGGGTTTATCAAAGAAATTTTTATAGGGTTTGAGTTTTTCTTTTGACATGTATCCCAAGCCCACCTTATCAAAAACACATATTTGATTACCAAGAAATTTTTCGAAATTTCTTTTTCCATTTGTGAAATTTTCAACAATTTTTTCTAAATCAACTACTTTCTTTTTCAGTTCATCATTGTCATCTTTTGAAACTATATTTTCTTTTCTTAAAACATCAATTTCATTTATTAAAGAAGAATTTTTCTTTTTCAAAGCGGTATATTTAATACTCAATTTTTCAAATTCCTCATATACCTCTTCCAAAGCATTTTGCAATTCTTCATAAGAGAGATTTTCAAAATTTGTTACCTCAAGATCATCTTTAGCCATAAGACAAAGATTTGCGGATTCTTCATTATTTGCGTCGCTATCTGAACTACTTGAACTATCATCCCATGTAGCTTTTATTGCTTTCTTGCCTTTGTATCGATCTTTCTTTAGTAGGGGACAATCTACCTTGATATGTCCTGGCTTTTTATATTTATAACAAATTAATGAATCATTTTTACCTGTATCTTTGTTGGAAGATTTTTTGAAAGGTTTCCTTGGAAAAGCTTTATTTTTCAAGAATCTCTTAAATCTTCTTGTGATCATTGCAATCTCTTCGTCATCGCTTTCTTCATCTTCATCGCTTTCACTTTCATGAGGAACGGCTTTGAGTGCCAAACTCTTCTTTGCTTTTCTTCTTCTTCTCCTCTTTTCAATGTGTACTCATCGGTAATAAGTGACCCGATGAGTTCATTTACTTCGAGTTTTTTAAGATCCTTAACTTCAAGAATCACCGTTACTTTTGATTCCCAACGTTTTGGCAAGGAGTTAAGAATTTTCCTTACTATCTCTAAACTGGAATAAACTTTACCAAGAGATGTCAAACTATTTATAATATTTGTAAAACGAGTATACATAGAAGAGATAGATTCATCATCATTCATTTTGAACATTTCATATTCATGCGTAAGAATATAAATTTTTGATTCTTTGACTTGCGAAGTTCCTTCATAGGTTACTTCCAAGTTGTCCCAAATTTCCTTTGCTGTCCTGCAAGTCATTATTCTGTTAAATTCATTACCATTGAGAGCATTATATAGAAAATTCATAGCCATTACATTCACAGTATAAAGTCTATCGTCTTCGCGATCAAACTCTTCCTCTTCATTTTTGACCTTTACTCCATCAACAGTTTTTGTTGGAATATAAGGTTCATTTACAATACATTTCTAGATTTCTCGACCTTGAGACTGAAGAAATATTCTCATTTTAACTTTCCAGAAAGTATAATTATCTCCACAAAATAGCGGAGGTCGACTACTGGATTGACCTTCAGTGAAAGTAGCTGTAATGTTAGCCATATGATTTTAACTCAACAGGTAGTTAATCTTATAACAGAGCTCTTGCTCTGATACCAATTGTTGCCCAGATGACTAACACAAGAGGGGGTGAATTGGGTTATATTATAAAAATTAACACTTATAAATCAAATACACAATATAAAATATAAACAGAATATAAAACAGCAAGAAATGTAAAGAGTAGGGTAAGAAGAAGCAAACTTAGTATTTTTACAAGGTTCAGCCCCACTGCCTACGTCCTCGCCTCAAGCTACCCCTTAAGGATCCCAAATTCACTATTCAATCTCCTTTAGGTGGAGATAGAAATCTATTACACCTTTGAGCAGCACCGCTCCAAAGAATCCGTGTAGAACACCCTCTACACTTCCAATCACTTCACACTTGGTGATTCAACTATTCCCTGTGTAGAACACCAGGGGCGGACCTGTGTAGACCGTTGGGGGGGCTACCGCCCCCCCAAAATTTTTTAAAACCTCAGTTTAGTATTAGGTAGGTGTTACACAGCCCCCCAAATGGTGACTTTACCGCCGGGCGCCCCCCCAAGTCAGTCGCAGCAGCCAGCTCACGAGGCACGAGCAGTCAGTAGATCAAACATCACTCATAGTATTAGTCATAGTCATCGCCAATTCACTCATAAATCAACTTACCGTTTACGGTACTTATCTGTAGAGTATAAACTCGAACCAATGGTCCATGCCATGAACCAGTTGCAGCACGAGACCGAATCACGGATCAAACATCACTCATCATGATCAGTCCCTCTAAAACTGCATGTTGTACACTGTAACACTCTACACACTGTATCACTCATCAGTCCGTCCGTGGAGTTGATTGTTGTGTGGGCAGTGGGCCGTTGGCTATACCCTGTTAGGCTGTTGGCTGTTGCCGTATCTTATATACTCTGTCAAGCTTCCAGTTCAAGGTTCAACTTTCAAGCTTCAAGTTTCATCCTCTTAGTCTTCACAGTGCAGTCTGCCGAATCAGTGTTCTATTACTTTGAGATTCTCAGACTCTGTTTTTGTGAGTTTTTGACTCTGTGAAACAGAGCTGCCGCCTGCCTGCGTGGTCGCAACTCGCAGCTTGCTGCCTGCGTGGGCTGCGCCACCCCTGCTGCCTGCTGCCTGCTGCCTGCTGCCTGCTGCCTGCTGCCTGCTGCCTGAAGACAGACGCCGTCACGCCGTGGCCTGGAGACAGACACCGGACACCGGACATTTCAAAACAGAGCCCCATTTCCGTATTTCGCTTCCAGCCTCCAGGTTCTATCGTTTCAGTTTTACTGGTAGTTGATAACGTGATTATATATTATTTATATATATAATATATATATAAATAAATAAATAATAGATTTAACCTAGCAAATAAAATTTATAATAAATAATAGATTTAACCTATTTCCGTAAATACTGTCAGCTGTGCATTATTGCATATATTATAATTTATATATATTAATATGTATATAGATTTAATTTATAAACTATAGTGATTAATGTCATTCTAAAACCTGAATAAATTGAATAATATATTACATATAGTTAGTTTTGTTCAAATCAATTCGTGCAGCGTGCTCATATTAATACATTATATATAGTTTTGTTAAAATTTTAATATTTGAGCATATAATTGATTTGTCATTTGTGCATACAGTATATATTATATATATAATATCTATATATATATATATTATATAATATATATGTATAGGTATAACTTGAAGAAAAATAAAATTTGTATGTCTTAGAAATGATTTAATATTGTAGATTTGTATTACTGCGTATATTATTAGGGACTTCTCAAATTTATTATTGATTTATAAGTTTTTTTTTTTAAATTTAAAAAATATGAACAAATTAAGAACAATTGATTCTTTTTAAAAAAAAAAAGACGTGGACAAGTCGGAGAGTAATATAGAATTAGATATACATTTAGAGGACTCCGTCACGACGGAACATGATGTTTCTAGAAATGGTGAGCGTCCCGGTCCCTTTAAAACTTCAATAATGCAATCTAAGGAGATAAATGATACATGTTTGGAATGTGATGAGCGTCCCTTTAAAACTCCAAGAATACAACCTGAAGAGATGGATGATACTTGTTTGGAACGTGATCCAGGATTACGTCCACAAATATGGGAATTTCCTACTAACATACAAGATGAGATACGACGTGCCTATCTTAAAGCTGGTCCATATCAACCTAAACTTTCAGAATATCCATTTTCAGGAATAGGCAATCAACGTTGTCGATTCCAATTTTCTTGGTTTCAAAGATATTCAAACTGGTTAGAATACTCACCTTCGAAGAATGCTGTATTTTGTCTTCCATGCTACGTTTTTGCTAAAAAATCAATAGGCCGTTCAGGATCAGATGCATTTACCAATAAAGGTTTTGATAATTGGAAAAAGTGAATGATGGAATGAATTGTCCTTTAATAGGACATGTGGGGAAAGATCGAAATTCACCACATAAAAATGCCGTAAAATGTTGTGAGGATCTAATGAATCATTCAAGACATATTGACAAGCTAGTTGAAAAACAAGCATCACAAGAGATGAAGAATAATCAATTGCGACTCAAAACTTCGATAGATAGTGTTCGATGGTTGGCATTCCAAGCATGTGCATTTAGAGGTCATGATGAAAGCTCTGAATCAAAAAATCAAGGTAACTTTATTGAATTGATAAAATTTTTGGCAAATTATAATGATCAAGTTAAAGGAGTTGTCCTGGAAAATGCTCCACAAAATGCCAAATATACATCACCCAAAATTCAGAAGGAAATTTTGCATATATTTGCAAATAAAGTGCGAAATGTGATTCGCGAAGAAATTGGGGATGCCAAATTTTGTATTCTTGTTGACGAAGCTCGGGATGAGTCTAAGAGAGAACAAATGGCTATCATTTTGAGATTTGTTGATAAAGATGGTTTTATTAGAGAACTATTTTTTCATATTGTGCATGTCAAGGATACTATGGCACTAACTCTAAAAAATGAGATATGTGCTCTTCTTTCTTGTTACAACCTTCAAGTTGAGAATATTCGAGGTCAAGGATATGATGGAGGAAGTAATATGCGTGGTGAATGGAATGGACTAAAAGCTTTATTTCTCAAAGATTGTCATGCATATTATATACATTGTTGGGCTCATAAACTACAATTAGCCTTGGTTGCAGCCTCTAGAGAAGCCAAACATGTTCATCAATTTTTTGTCCATTTGACATCTATTATTAATATTGTTGTTGGTTCTTCTAAACGTCATGATGAATTACAAGCTGCTCAAACTATTGTAATTGAAAGTTTGATTGCTTCCAATGAGATTGAGACTGGAAAAGGGATTAATCAAATTGGTACACTACAAATGGCTGGAGATACTAGATGGGGATCACATTTTCAATCTATATGTAGCTTGATAAGGATGTTCGATGCTACTTGCACAGTTATAAATACTATCTCAAATGAGGGATCAAATTATTCTCAACGTGGTGATGCTGAAGCGGCTTACATGATATTGACATCTTTTGAATTTATTTTGATATTACATATGATGAAAAAAATAATGGGAATCACTAATGCACTTTGCCAATCTTTACAACAAAATTCTCAAGATATTGTGAATGCCATGAGCCTAGTTTCAACCACAAAAGTACTCATTCAAAAGTTAAGAGATGAGGGGTGGGAGTCTTTGCTTATAGATGTTAGATCATTTTGTGAAAAACATCAAATTGATATTCTCGTCGTCAAGTTGAAAGGACAACAATTGAGCATCATTTTAGGATTGATATATTTACTGCTACAATAGACTTCCAGTTGCAAGAATTGAACAATAGATTTAATGACCAAGCAATGGAACTTCTTATTCGTAGTGCTGCTTTAAACCCTAAAGGTTCATACAAATCATTTAATATTGATGACGTATGCAAATTAGCTGAGAAGTTTTACCCACAGGATTTTACTGAGTAAGAAAAATTCCTTTTGAAAATTCAATTACAGCACTATGAGCTTGATGTCTTGACGCATGCAGATTTTCAAGATATGTCTACATTATCTGAGTTATGTAGAGGACTAGCAATTTCAGAAAAGTCAAAAATTTATTATTTGATTGACAGGTTAATTCGTCTAGTCTTAACTCTTCCAGTTTCTACTGCTACTACTGAACGAGCATTTTCTGCAATGAAACTTATAAAAACTAGATTGAGAACTCGAATGGAAGATGAATTTCTTGCAGATCATTTGCTAGTTTATATTGAAAAAGAAATTGCCAAAAATTTCACTTCAGAAATGATAATGGAAGAATTTTATTCTATAAAAGATCGTCGTCGAGCTTAATTTGAAAAGAAAATTTTAAGTTGATCGCCCCCCCAAACATCAACTCCTGGTTCCGCCCCTGTAGAACACCTTCTACACACACAAGGGTTATACCCACCCTCTTACTGATACAAGAGTTGATAGTAGGTAGACTATCAAAGTACACTCCTCAATGAGTGAGATAGAAATAATATAGCGCAAGCTATATCTCTCTCAAAAAGAATAAGAATTAAGGCTCAAAATTTTAGAAAAGAGAGAATGAGAGCTTTGAAAGAATGATGCAAAATTTAGCAATAAATGTGTAAGCTCTTGTTGTGATTTTTGCAAAACTCAAGTGAGCTATTTATAGGCAAATGAGTATTCAATTTCAAATTTGAAAAAATTCACATGTCAAATAAGAGCACTATTCACTTTTCAAAAAATTCAAATAAAAACATTTACTTTTTGCATTTGTCAAAGACAACTCCATTCATTTTTCAAAGAAATCAAACCTAATCTTTTGCTTTTCATACATGACAAAATGAGCATGATTTATTTTTCAAACCAAATCATCTTCTTTTTGCATATGTCAAAAAAATACACAACCACCCTTTAAGATTTTCAAATAAAATGATCTACATTTTGTATTTGTCAAAAAAACACACAACCACCCTTTAAGATTCTCAAACAAAATCATCTACATTTTGCATTTGTCAAAAAAAAACACACCACCTCCCTTCAAGACTTTCAAACAAAATATGCACATGTCAAATATGATAATCAATCATCTTATAAATTTAAATTTTTATATAAAAAATATAATTTTCGAAATTATTTTGTTTGATGATGTTATGCACATGTGAAAAACATAATTTTCAAAACTAAGACATTTAAAAATGTCTTGCACATGTGAAAAAAGTAATTTGATGTTTTATGAGAAAAAAGAGTAATTTGGAGCCTTAATCCAATTTTGAATTTTATCAAGAGATGTACAAAAATAATTTATGAGCTTCATTTGTAGACATGTTCTTTTATACTTGGTGTGCGCTTCGCTCCATTGTGTAAATAATTTGATCTTGAGACTTGAATGTATTTGTTATCATCAAAATCTACACGTAGATACGAAACTTGAAATCTTGGATTCAACACTCGAGATTCATTTTACTCCTCTCTTCTTCAGCCGTGTCGGCCTCAGGGTTATGCCTAGCCTTTGAGTTGTGGCTGTTATCGCCACCCTCAGGGTCGTCCTTGTTGCCTCGCACGATGGTGTTTTCTTGGCAAAATGTCTCGACCTCTTCCATCAGCTTCCTCACGATTTTCGCAATTTCGTTTGCTCTTGCCTGATCTATGGGCTCGATCTATATTTCTTCCATTCGGGAGGTTTGTGATTGCGTCGTTGTCGGCATGCTGAGTACACACTTCTTGTAGAAAAAGATATCCCACATACAGTGCCAACTGTTAATGTCATGTTTCGTGAGCCTTGTCAACTCCATATTGCAAGCTCCACATCGACTTCCTACGTACACAAAGGTGAGGAGTGTAGTCCAATGAACCGTAATTCCTCCGATACCAAAGTTAGTCTATAAGTAAGATGATAAGTTACAGTATGGGAAAAGTATAGACTAAGAGATCAGATCAACCCCTAGGAGGTGTAGAAGACTTATTTCTACAAGGGGATCTTCTAACAGGGGGATCAGGAGTGTCGCCTTCAAATTCCAAGCCGATCTCCCTTTTGTCAGCCAACTGTCAGGTGGCAGACCCTCTCACCATTCCGCACATTGCCTTCCTCATCAATTATTAAATGCGTTGTGACCCCTATTTAATGGGTAGTGTCTCTTATTCAATGCAACATGGCTCCCTCTGACATGGTCGTGCTACTCGAGGCTGCTGGCAATCGAATGTCTAGGCAGTCTTGCGTAGACCAACTCTATGTTGTTGTTGATTCCCACACCTTTCTTGTACTTGGCGTTCTCAATGGACCCTTTTGGCTCATCTTCGGATAATGTCTTAGGCTTCGGGCTCGGGGGCTCTACCAATGGTTTTGGGCCAACCAGGTTGGGCCTAAGAGGCTCAAGACTTCTACCACATAGTTTTCTGTGAATTCCTAACATATGGGTGTGGTGGGAATTGAGCCTTGGGATTCGACCTCTGGCTCGAGGTCCCCCCTCACAAAAATTATAAAGTTTTGTGTTAGGAATGAAAGCTCAATCTTTTTAAAGATGACTTTATCGATATAAAACTTTTATGAATATCATTTTTATAAGATCTCTAGGCCATATATTGCTTATGCGTCCTAATTTGATTTGAAAGATAAATTTTAAAATTTAGATATTACAAATCAGATAGCCAGACAAACCATTCTACACATCTGCTTAAGAATAAAATAACTCAACTTTTATACGTAGTTATGATATCTGTGGAATTAAGGTTAAAACTTGTCTCCTTTTCTTTTACACAAATGCTAAATGTTTGAAAAGTCACCCCTCAGAAAAATAGTTCTACCGCTACTTCAGCTGGTGTCGGAGAGGAACAGATCTATCAAAGTCAACTTCAAGTATTGATGCCTTTTACCACCTCGTTGTTAAGTGTATTTTTTTATCTTTTAAATATTTTTTTAACCTTCTTAGTCATTAAGAAGAAATTTTAAAAAAAAATACACTTATTTAACTATTAAATAAAAAAAAATAAGTAAACTAAAAAGAGTAATAGAAGGATAGTAGAAGAGTGCATGATAAGACTATCATTATTCTAAAAGTTAATTTGAGGATGGAGGGAAAAAAAAAAAACAATTTGGGCAAAATTAGAAAATAAAGACCCCATGCAAACTCTTTAAAAGGTTTGGGATCAAAATGAAAAGGAAAAGCACTTAAACGAGTCTCGCTTTTTTTTTTTTTTTTTTATCTCAAACAACTAATTACACAAGACTTACACCATTAAATTATATATAGTATGTTGGTATTTTTTTAGTAAATGGTATTTTATTCGTAACGTTTTTATCATTACTATTCTTTTTATCATTCAACGTTTCTTCAGTTTCTTTTTTCTTGAATTTTGAAGAAAACATTTAACATTATCATTTATTCTTAAGCATTGTTTAAGTTCTGAACAGTTAGTGCTATATGAGTGTTTTTATATGTTTTGATTGCCTATTTTCGTTCATTTTGAATATTCTGGTATATGTGTCTTTCTCGTATGAGATAGAGAGAAGATAAGAGAAAGTGTGTAGATACCTTTGAGAGTATTTTCTAGATAAAAGAGTGTTCATGTGCATGTTTTGAGTAAAACTTTGGATTCAATCATTTATCCGAGTTGATTCGAATTATACTATGATTAATTTAACTGTTGTATCCTATATGACTCAAGTCAAAAAGAATTTTTTTATACCGATTAATTTAAAACTTTATGTACAGCAAAAGAATTGAATCTCCTTAAAAAACAAAAAACAAAAAAAACAAAAAAAAAGCAAGATTTGCTTATCTAAATCAAACCAGAATCCAAACTGGTTTGATTTAAATGTTACTTTTTTATATAATTTTTTTTATATTACTGTATATTTACCAACATGGTATTAATTGAATAAAAACTCCACCAATCTAGATTACACAACTACAAAAGAATTATATATTGAAATCTTCTAATTCAACGCTCATAGTAGATTTATTTATTCATTTATCCTTTTTTAATTGATGTTAGACTCAGTACTGAAAGACATATATATATATATATATATATATAATGTCCTCTGTCTTTTGTATTGTAAATGATGTTTCCTACTATAATAATGTTATATATAATTTTAGAGGATGCAATTCTTCCGAATTATTTTAAAAATAAATAAAATTCATCATTAAAAAAAGTAGTTCATCTCATATAAATTTTAAATTTACTTAATGTTTTCTTTTTTAAATATTGCGCGAGCCTTTGCAAATGCAAGATTAAAATAAGTAACATTTGTTTTTTTTTTATTGAAATCATAGGTCATTTATTGATAAACTCTCAAATTGGAGTTACAGAGTACATATGATCCAGGTAAATCATCAGATGAACATTATTTATGGCTAAGGATAATGCAGATTTAGACTTGGTTTGTTTTTTAGAAATGAGATGAAATGAGGTTAAAATAAATCAAATACATGTTTTTTTTTTTCTTTTTGAAATCTTAGCTCATTCATTGACAAACTCTCAAATTGGAGTTACAGTGTACATATGATCAGGTAAACCATCAGATGAACATCATTTATGGCTAAGGATAATGTAGATTTAGGCTTGGTTTGTTTTTAGAGATGGAATGAAATAAAATAAGATGAGATAAAAGTTAAAAAAAATTATTACAATTGATTTTTTAATATTAGTTTTATTTTAAAATTTTAAAAAGTTATTTTAGAATTTAAAAAAATTAAATTGTTTATTTTATTTTATATAAAAAAATTAAAAAAAGTGTAATGATAATTTTTAAAAAAAATGAGATGATTTGAAAAAATAAAAAAGGCCTAGCTAAAACATGAGCAAATGCATTTCCTTGCCTCTTTACGAAACACACCTACCAGCAATCTAGTGAAGATAGGCATTGTTTTGTATCTCGTAAAACCATATCGACTCGGTCCCATCGATCCAATTGTGTATCCAAGCTTTTTGTCATGTACTGAGAATCATCATCTTCTAAAATCTAGTGAAGATGGGCATTGTTTTGTGTTGATCCTTTGTTTGTGGCTTGAAAACAAACAAAAAAACAAAAACAAACAAACAAACAAACAAATATTTGAAAATTTTTCTCTAGAATATTTGGGAAAGAGGTTTTGAAATGTGTTTTCTATTTGATTTTATAATAATATATAGAAAATTAATAAAATGAGTATTATCAGTAAAATTATTCGTAAAATGATGTAGCATTACTTATAAAAGATATATTTTTAAATATATTTTGTATTCATATTTGTGAGAATGAACTTAGAAAAGTTGAAAAGTTATTTAAATATAATTTTTAAGGTATTTTTTTATTGATTTGTCTAAATGTTATTTTAAATTTTTTATAATTTAACTTACTATATATTAACATCTAGTTTCAAATAATCGGATAGAAAGTTAAAACAGTTAAAATAGAATAAAAATTCTATTTAATGAAACAGTGGTTTAAATTAACCTCCAAGCTTTTTTTATTAAAAAATAAATAAAAATAAAAATTGAATAAAACCGGGCGAACAAGTCCTGACCGTTCGGTCAAGACTCGTGCATGACTGTGATATTCAAACTGAAAAGCAAGTCCATTCATTTCACCTCAGAACCCTTTTGGATTTATACAATGACATAAAAGTTGTCGAAGACTTCGGGGAAGGTAATATCTGTCGTCTTCTTAAGGTAGAAAAGTAACACAAACGTGTTTTTTTTTTTTTTTAAGGGAACACAAATGTTACTTATATTAATCTTGCATTTGCAAAGGCTTGCGCAATATTTATTTTTTCTTTTTTTAAAAATAATTTTATGTTATTGAAACTCAAATAATAAGAAATATACAATGTGATCAACCAGTCAATTAATAACTTATTGACACTCAATTTTTAAGTCTCTCAAACACAATCTGAGAGCACTAACACTACTTCTAGATGAGACATTTATTAAATTTCTTCTCCAAATGAAGAGAAAATTATAATCTCCAACAGACTTAAACGTCAAGTAGACTATTTCTCAATTTTAAAATTTTCTCTATACAAACAATATTTGCAAAACCATCAAAACAACACACCAACACAGGAAAAAAAATCTCAAAATCCGGTTGTGGCCACGCACCACACTAGAAGTGAATGTCCATTGGTCGGAACTGCTCGGAAACCTTGAATCCACGAAGAACCACTCACGATGGTTGAGATCCCTCCAGGAAGTGAGGCGTGTTGAGCACTAAACCCCACGCGTTCGGCACACGTGCCATCGAGTTTGACAAAAACTCAAAAACTCCGAACGACTATTAGATCGACGGGTGTATGGAACAGAGGAGGGGCGCGTGGTGGGCTTGGGCCACCGTAGCTACTTCAACCATCTTCATGCCGATCCAAAAAAACCAGAATCCAAAAACACCCAAACGACAACTCCAAAGTGGTTGACGGCAAAATATAGAAGAAGAAAGGAGGACAACCCGAAAGAAGTTTGGATGGAATATGGACCTTTAGAAGTTTTAAATTCACTTTTATTTGATAAAAAAATGTATGAACTAATTTTATTTAAATGATATGTCTTTCCTTTAAAAAAAAGGGATAATACATTATATGTGAAAAAATATTTTAAAAATTTATATGTAAGCATTTTGGTCCGATCAGATTTGATAAAAAAAAAAAAACACTTCGGGACCGGACCATAACTGAATTTTTGATACACCATAAATTGAGACCAATCAAAATAATTTTTTCTTTGGTTCGATTCGTTTTTTGGATCTGGATTGAAAATCTTACATCGCTGCACTAGAATGACAACTTTTTAGCCCCAATATCTTAAGGCTCCATTTGTATTTGAAGATGAGACAAGCTCGTCTCAACTCATCTCAAACTCAACATTACATTTTTTTTTATATTTTTATATAAAATATAAATCTCAATACAAATTTTTTTCAAATCTCAATACAGCTTTTTCAATTCTCAAATCAATTTTTTTGAATCTTCAAATAATAATAATAATAATAAATAAATAAATAAATTCAACTCATCTCATTTTATCTCATTTCTAAACTCAAATAGCAACTTTGAAAGTGTTCTAAATTTTTTATGAAGGTTTTCCGCTTTGGACAAAAGTGATTGACCTACATAAATCCACTAGAGCCCAACATCTGGCAAATCCCATCCCAAGTCCAAGACTAACATAAATGGACAACTTGTAAGTTTCTAAGTTATGAACTTCTGGCCTATAATAATAATGTAAGAAAAAAAAAAGTCATTGAACTTCTATGAATAAAGGATCGAATGCTTTCTTCTTATGAATGTAAAAAGAGCTGGCTCATGCATTGTTCATTGACATGAAAAAGTACTTATGAATGTAACTGTAAGCCACTTGGTCGATGTGTTTGTTTAATAGTGAAAGGCCTATCTAGCATATCAAATAATTCTGTAGATTATAGACCCCTTCCCAAAGAAGTAAAACTTGAAAGAAATCAATAACGTTTCTAATGCCTGTCTTCCTTAGATGCCCAGTGCAACAGAGAACACCCAAATAGAAATTGGGAAAGGAAAGCGACATAGTCAGCAAAGAAAAAACACTGATTATGGAAAAAGATAGAAAAATGCATGTACTTAAATTACAAGTGGCCACAATATCCAAGTAAAATAAATATTAAAAAAATCAATTACAATAATTTTTTTTTTTTAACTTTCATCTCATGTCATCTCATCTCATCTCATCTCTGAAAACAAACCAAACTTAAATCTACATTATCCTTAGCCATAAATGATGTTCATATGATGGTTTACTCGAATCATATATACTCTGTAACTTCAGTTTGAGAGTTTATCAATAAATGAGCTATGAATTCAAAAAAAAGAAAAACATGTATTTGATTTATTAATAAAGTGACATGTCAATACATTTTTCTCAAGATTTCATAGAGATTTCATAGAGTATACTATATACCAATCTAATTTTTTTTTTAAAATAATGTTATTTTTATGATATCTTTTATAAAAGAGTGGCGTTAGAGATCAATCGAGCTGTTCCCAATATCAAAAGCAGTCCACTCCTATATTTTCTATAAAAAATACAATAAAATCACAATAAAAATACAATAAATAACATAATAAAAAAATAAAATGAAGAAAATATAATAAAAAATATAATAAAAAAATAAAATGAATATGATTTGATAGAGAACTTTTAGCCTCAGCCTAGACGACACCGCCCATGCCATTGAGACCGGCATGCTCCGGCGGTTTGGATCTATTTTGAGTTTAAGATCGTTGGAGAAAGGTGAGCGGTCGCCGTCGCAAAGGTGAGGTCGTTAAAGTCTGTCGATCCCACTAGTATGAGCAGTATCGTCCACCGTTATTAAATATAACATACTACTTTTAATAGGAGGTCAACCCGTGATATTTCTCTTTATAAAAAGTATTTTTTTCACTTTAAAATATATATAGCCGCATAGAAAAATGTATCGAGGGCGCAATAGCAATATTCAACATAAAGTACTGCGCGCTTGTCGACTCGTAACCAGAGCTAGCTAAGAGCCTCGAACACGATTCCTAAAAGTATGTTCGCCGTTTGTGGTGACTCTCGAACACGATTCCTAAAAGTATTTTCGTCGTTTGTGGTGACTCTCGAATCGACTATCACTGCTATCTACCATTCAGAAGTCAAATAATTAAAGCGACTTGTGTTAGTTGACTGTTAGCTATTATTATAATTAATTAAGATCGTTCTAAGCCAAGCTAGTTGAGTTTTGGAGGCTACGCATTAACGTTAAGAGAAATGTTAAATTTCCTCTAACATCTCTGATTTCTCTCGATATTAAAAATATATATATATATGAAGTATTTTTTAATAATATTATAAATTTAAAAAAAAAATTAAAATATTAAGAAAATAATGAAAACCCTGTCTGATCTGCAACGTGGAAAGCCTTACTACTATTTGTCCTCTAGTCCGTGCATGCAGCATACAGAGCAAATTTATTGCGTAAATTAACGTTCCGTTTGAAATTTAGAATTGCTTAAAATTAAATTTTAATCTAATTTTAAACTGAATATTCAATTATTAAATTATTAAATTCATTTCAACTAATTTATATATATAATACTTATAAATTTTTTCAACTTAATATTTTTTTATATGTAAGACTCATAATTTTATTTTAATTTTTTATAAATACATCTAAATTTATTAAATTTATATTAATATCTAAATATATTTAAACTCATCTTAAATAAATATTATAAAACTCAATAATTTATTATTTTAATTTATTATTATTTATAAAAATAAAAATAAAAATAAAAAACAAACAACTATCATAATTTAACTCGATATCCGGACCTAAACCTAGTGCATGCGCATCAAGTCCTTTATTACGGAAGCTATAATATATAGTGCTTCTAGAAGAAGTTCGTACTTTGGTTTGTTATGATCAATATATATTAAAAAAGAAGTTCGTACGCTACATATATGTATATGTGATACGAATTTAAATTGAAGCCAGCATTAACTAGTTTCTGGCATTTGAATGTGGGAAGTTGGCCAGGACGGTAAAATGGTACTACCATTTTACCATCAATTTATAACTTATTAGTGTATTTGAATATTTTTTATTTTTTTATCATTTTTTTAAGTATTTTTTAACATTTTTAATCATTAAGAAAAAAATATAAAAAAATATATACAATTTTACTAATATTCACTTTTTTAATCATTAACTAAAATTAAAAATTAAAAGAGTTGTAAATAAATAATAAAATAGTAATAATACTATCATTATTGTTTATAATATTAATATTTTTCTTTTAGTTTTATAACAGGAATAATACTAATTTTTAATTTTTCATGGTTGCAATGTGTAGGTGCTCTATGCCTATACACGGTGTCTAATTCAAAATCTCGCTAGAAGATCTTTAGTGAATGGATGAGATGAGAATTTAGTTTATAAATAATAGTTTAAAAATAATAAAGAAATTATTTGTAAACAAATATGAAATAGTTTGAGTTAAAATTTTAAATTTGGATTTTGAAAATGATACAAATAATGTTGAAAACAATATTATAAAATTAAGATAATGTTATATTAATATTATTTTTCAATATTACTTTATTTTGAAATTTGAAATAATTAAACTAAATTTTTGTATTCTATTTGAAAATTTGAAAAATAATAATAATAATTAAGTAATAGTTAGATAATTAGAAGAAAAAAAATGATTTTGATAATCAAAAAATATTTATTTAATTTGAATAATATTTGAAAAAAAAAATTATATAAAAAGTTTTAGGTAAAATAAAATCATGAGTTGAGATCACGAGTTATGTTTTCCAAAAATATTATAACTGAGGCATTACACTTTTAAATTACTCGAATTTCTCATCCAATTAGAAAGAACTATCATTGCCTCCAAAATGAGGCATTTACTAAGTTCTCAGATAGAAAGAACTATCATTGCCTCCAAAATGAGGCATTTACTAAGTTTCTTCAAAGAGAAGAAAATTAAACTCCCAACACACATAAAGTCCAGGAGATTATTTTTTAATTTTAAAATTTTTTTTTATATAAACGAAAATATAAACATCAATTACAAATATAACAAATTACAGAAAACCAAAACAGTCGGCTATGAAGGTGCGTGAAACACTCGCGCCCTTTTAGAAATGAAAAATCGTAAGGCTGAGCAACTTGGCAGTGTCGAAACTTGCGCTCACGACGGAAGAGGCCTCACCAAAAAGCAAGGCGCATCAAAACCAGCATGCGTGTGTGAAACACGCGCTGTTCCGTTCAACAAAATCTTCGGATGACAACAAGATCGGCGGATGGGGAGAGCAGAGGCGAGGCGCGTGGTGGTCTAAGACCTCTGGATCTACTCCGACCTGCAAACATCGACTCAAAAAACCCACTCCCGAAAAACCAACATAAAAAAGGACATACCAGTGACCGAAAAATAGACCAATCAAGGAAAAAGAAAAAAACAAAGGAGAGGAACAGAGTTGTAGCTCTGCCCTCTCCCAAGGTAGCAAACGATGAAGAAGTTTTCTAAAGGATGGAGTCACAAGAGTTCACGAGAGAGAGTGCAGAGATGGATAGTCTCTTCTTATCAGGCCGCTGGGACAAGTGATGAACTAATGGTTTTGTACTTTCAATACGTATGGCGATAAATTTACTTCGTCAAGTAGTCGTCAGCTGTGAGGGGGGCGGAGCTTCGGCTCCATCCGTCCCCTCCTTTCCCCCTCCTTTTTTTTTCTTCTCTTTTTTCTCCTTTCTCGGCCACCATAGCCGACGATTGTTTAGGGTTTTTTTGGGTTGATTCGGCTTTTGCAGGTTTGAGGTAGCCAGAGGCTCCAAGTCCACCACGGGCAGCGCCACTATATTCCCCGACCACCGATCTAGCTGTTGGCTGGTGCTTTTGATCAACAGAGTGGCATGTGATTAGCTCGCTAGGGATTTATGTTGCAAGTGAGATGTAACGCGCCTCACCAATCTGGAGGGCCTGCCCGCCGTGCACTGTTCCGGTTCTTCCCGTGTCGTCGTACTACCAAAACCTGTGATTGTCCACTCTTAGAGTGGCTCTGGCGCGGGCGCGTGTTGTACACGCACCACCATAACCGATTTTATTTAGATTTTTGTGTTGTTGTTTTAGTTTTGTTTTGTGTTTTTTCTTAGTTTTGTTTATACAGAAAAAAATTATATAATGAAGAAATAATATCTCGAATTTTATGTCCGTAGAATGTTAGTACTGCTCCTATGAAGGATGAACTGTAATTACTTTCGTTCAAGCATTACTTAGTTTCTACAAACTTTTGCCTATAGAACATTAGAAGCTAAACTTTAATTTATAAATAGTTGATTTGTAAACTGAATTTATTTTAGTTATCGATCACATTATATGCTTTGTTTGCTGAGTTTAAATGAAAGTATCCTATTTCTTAAGAAAAAAAAAATCGTCAAGTAATCAGCAGTTGCATTTAATTTTCTCAAGTGAGCATTAGAGCACTGGCATTGGATTAACCATATATTTTCTTCAAAAAGTATAACTTTGTACAAATATTAAAAAAAAAAGTGTCAATTTGAAGAATTTTGATGTTTTACTATTTACTTTTCAAAATAAAAAATAACTATTTATCTTTTGTCATATTTAAAAGTATCATTTTTTTTTATCAAAGATAATATTTTTTTTTTAATATTTGTGTAAAGTTATATTTTAAAAAAATATATATTTAATATTTGTGTAAAGTTATATTTTAAAAATATATATATCTGATTAATCCAATATCAGTACTAATATAACATATAAAATGTGATGCTGGAGAAACCTGTTCAATTATCCCAAGTCACTCCTGCCAATGTTCTTGGCAGAGGGCTTTGCCAATAATGAGGGGTATATATATTGTAGTCAATGACAGGCCATTTATATGTAAAGAAGGCAAAGCTTCCATATATATTTTTTCGATACCAGTTATGGCAGGCTACGAGGCCGAAATATGTGACCAAAAACAGCAATCATCATTTGACAAAATTATTACCCACATACATAATCTTTTTTTTTTTCCTGTTCTCAATGAAAATGTGAACAAACCAGATTCAACTCTAGTAGATGTAGAAAAATTAGTACTTCACCACTTTTGAGTTATGAAATTATGAAAATTAATTTTTGAAAATGTATGAAGATAAATATTCAAAGGTCAGGCACAACCCATTATATTATAGTAGAAAATAAAATTTGGGTCATTCGAAGAAAGGTAGTTGGGGGCAAGAGAATACATATAATTCTGCTGATGACCAAGACATGGAAGCAGGTTTGATCTACTACATATAGCTAGTTAAAACCTAAAGGCCAATCTCTCTCTCTCTCTCTCTCATGGAGGATGGTAAGCAGCCATTTCTGTCCTCCAGGGACGAGGACCAAAACCAAGAGGAGGAGCAGCAGCTGGTACAAACCACTGCAGCCACGTTCGTTACCGGTGTCCCTGACATCGCTCCGATCAAGGGGATTAGAGACGTTTTCAGAGAGTTCCTCGTCGAGTCAAAGAAGCTCTGGTACCTCGCCGGCCCGGCCATCTTCACGTCCATATGCCAATACTCACTCGGTGCCGTAACCCAACTCCTCGCCGGCCACGTCGGAACTCTAGCACTCGCAGCCGTCTCCGTTGAAAACTCTGTTATTGCCGGCTTCTCCTTCGGCATCATGGTATGTACCTACAAAAATGGCACTATTTTATCAAAATTCTGAAGAATATGTATTGAACTGATTAACAAACAAATACTGATCAATCTCAAATAAGCTTGGAATGGGGAGCGCGCTCGAGACTCTATGCGGGCAAGCATACGGAGCAGGACAGATTGATATGCTGGGGATCTACATGCAAAGGTCGTGGGTGATTCTGGTGACGACGGCTTTGTTTCTAAGCCTTCTGTACATCTTTGCGGAGCCACTTTTGAAGCTCATAGGCCAGACGGAATCGATATCGGAAGCGGCGGGAGTGTTCGCCATTTGGATGATTCCGCAGCTTTTCGCATACGCGGTGAACTTTCCGATCGCCAAGTTCCTGCAGTCGCAAAGCAAGATAATGGTGATGGCGGTGATTGCGGCGGTGGCGCTGGTTCTGCATACGTTCTTTAGCTGGCTGTTGATGCTGAAGTTGGGATGGGGGCTGGTCGGAGCGGCGGTGGTGCTGAACTCATCGTGGGTGTTCATAGTTGTTGCTCAGCTTATTTATATTTTCTGTGGGACTTGCGGTCGGGCTTGGTCTGGTTTTTCATGGAAGGCATTTCAGAATCTTTGGGGTTTCGTGAGATTATCTCTTGCCTCTGCTGTCATGCTCTGGTACTCATCTAACTCATCTTTCACTAAAAAAATAAATATTAGGAACTTTTTTTAATTAAAAAATAAATAAATATATTTTATCTGTACATTTTCTTTTATTATTTCTATAAAAAAAATTATAAAAAATATAAATAAATTTTGTCTGCGGGGGACCCCAAGCCCGTAGAATTACTCTTTATTTTTTATAAAATCTATTAGGAACTATATTAATAGCATATATTTTATTATTGGGTGCTGCTCTATAATCAATTCATGAATTTTTTTTCTTTGAAATTTATATTTAGTGACTTGTATTTTTTTTAAAATATTTTTATAAATAAAAATACTTCATTTATTTTTTAAAATTAAAAAAAAATTAAATTTATTATCTCTTACCTCTGCAGTTATGCTCTAGTACTCATTGAATAATTCATCTTCACTACTCTTTTCTTAATCAATTTGGGAAATTCTATTTATAATTCTTTTTTTATTATTCTCACGTCATATCTCATAATTTAGCATTAAATAATATATTTATAAATAAAATATCTTAAATAATTTCTAATTATTTAATATCATATTATAAAATTATAAAATAATAATTAATTTAGTCAAAGCTAGAAAGACATATTATAAATGAATAAATTTATAAATTAACATAATATTATAAAATTATTTTTATTATAAAATAAATTAATATATTATATAAAATTACTCTCATAATTAATTAGCATTAAATAATATATTTATAAATAAAATATAATAAATAATTTATAATCATTTAATATTATATTATAAAATAATAAAATAAGAATTAGTTCAGTCAAAGCTAGAAAGACATGTTATAAAAGAATATATTTATAAATTAACGTAACATTATAAAATTATTTTTATTCTAAAATAAATTAATATATTATAAAAAATTACTCACTACAAGATTTTTAAGTAGATATAACTAATTTGACCTATTTAAAATAGGTAGAAATGATCAATTTAATACAATTTGATTATTTATGTCTTTTTTAGATGTATCAAATTAGTTATATCTCATTTTTTCTTACTTTAATTTATAAATTTATTTTTTATAAAATTTATTAGTTACTATAAACGCTTATCTTTATAATTAGGTGCTGCTACTGATCAATTGATGAATTTATTCTTTCAAACTTTTTATTAGTATAATTTCATTTTTTATATACTTTTAAAATAATAATTATTTCATTTTACTAATAGTAACTTATTTAATTATTATAAAATAAAATAAAATACTCGAACATTATTAGAAATAAGTTACTAACTTCTTTTTATTAGAAATAAAAAATAGTAACTTATTTTTATTTTTATTTTTATTTTTATTTATTTAAGAAAAAGAGAAATGGTTGGAATCCCGAGAATGAGTCCCGAGCATTTCTCCTACATCATTTTTTATTTAGTAATTAAATAAATATTTTTTATTAACATTATAAATTTATTATTTTTAAAAGTATTTTAAAAATATATAAAAATATAAAAAATAATAAGTTTACATTTATTGAATCCAAATTAGAATCCCAATTCGATGACTGTAGAGCCGTATTAAGAAAAGTTCTATTCATAATTTTTTTTAGTCAGTTTCTCATCGTCTTAATAATATAATATTAAACAATAAATTTATAAATAAAATATAATAAATAATCTATAAAATAATTTGAAAATAATAAAAATTAGAATGATAATTATTCTTCACTTAAAAACCTGGCACTCAGGTCCGGTCTTGTCATGGAGAAGAGAAAACAAAAATCCTTGTCCTATGACAGTGTGTATGAGCCGGGATTATTTTATTTTTATTTTTTTGTTAAACTAATTAAATTATTCTACTTCTTATTTATATATCATATATTTATTATAAAAATAAAATAAAATAAACGAAATATAGTATATGATATATGAAAATGATAAATAGAATTCCTTGTTTTTTTTATCATTGCATGCGAGGCATATACAATGGGAAAACGAGAATTAGCCTGAATATTTCTTTGAAAAAAGGCCTACATTTAATTTCCAAACAAGAAAATACAATTTTTTTTTAAGTTTATTTTTATCATATTAATTGATGCCATAAATTCAATAGAATCTATAATTGCATTAAAAATAAAAAATAAAATGCTACTATACCTACTAATTAATACCACTCAATTTGCTATATTAACGTGCACCGTAATGTGATACTATGTGACTTATTAAAATATATATATATATATATATATATATATACTTTAAAAAAATAGTGTCGGAAAACATAAAAAGAGTAAAGCTAAAATTTTACATCAGTTTCTCTATCTTTTTATGTTTGTGTTTTTATTTATTTTTAATATGCCACGTGATAACAAAATAAGAGTATTGTCCTTAAAAAGATTACTGATCAAATTATTCCATGATATAAAATATCATGGAAATATTTAATATTATTTTTATATAAATTGAAACGATTAAGACTTATGATAAATGATCAGGAAGAAAAGCAGTATTTTTCGACTGAAAAAAAAAAAAAAAAAAAGAATTTTTGTGGTCCAATAGCATTCAACATTGGCTGGTGCATTAACGCTGATATCATGAATATATGTTTTAATTTACAGCTTGGAAGTTTGGTATTTCATGGCGCTAATCCTCTTCGCTGGATATCTGAAGAATGCGGAAGTTTCAGTTGATGCCTTGTCCATATGGTCAGTTTCACTACTTCCAGCCCTAGCTTTATGGATGTTCTTTGTACATCAATTAAATTCAGATGGACCCACGAAAACAGAAAAACTAAGACAAGACAAAAAAAAACAAACTAGAAAAAAATTAAAATAAGAAGAAAGAAAATCTTTAAGTCTGGATTGAATAAATATGATGAGATAAGATGATTTTAGATAAAAATTAGAAGTTAAATAAAATATTATTTTTTTAATATTATAATTATTTTAAAATTCAAAAAAAAAATAGTTGGGATTTGAAAATATTTAATTATTTATTATATTTCATATAAAAATTTAAAAGATTATAATGATGAGATGTGATAAATTAAAATATTTTTTTAGAGTACTGTTAAGTAGTAGTTACACTCAGAACACTCACCTTCATATAAATAATAATATTTACTATTCATATTATTATTTATATAAAAATTAGTATTCTAAATGTAGTTGTTATCAATCATTTTTTATTTTCTTAATCTAAAAGGAATCTTAATATAGTGAGACCTGACAAGTCGAGCTTGCGACTTATACAGTAGGGATAATACAGGGTGAGTAATGTTTTAATTTTATATAGATAAATCTATAAATTAACGTAATTTAATGTAGATATATTTGATTCTAAAATTACTTTTGCTATAAAATAAGTTTAATATATCGACAATTATTTTCCTTGCGGCATCAATTTTGTGTCTTTTCCAAAGATAACTCGAAGCCATTCACCCGCGTTAATGGTCCGGACAGGTGTAAAATTACTTGTAAACAAAAAAAATAAATAAATCTATACTTACATTCCTCTTTTATTATAAATAAAGACCTTCATCTTGCATAAATACCTTTACCTTTATAATATAACTATATAAAAATTTATAAAAGAAATTGCACAACTTAAATTTGAAAATAGCGTTTGTGTTTCGAACCTCTTAAATTTCTATTATTAAAGAAGTAGCAATCCTTCTGCCACTCTTCCGACTACATATGTCATTAGATTCTAATAGCCATCTGGCAAGTGTCATCCACAGGTCACGTGTGCCAATTGTAAGTTTGAAAAATAGTATATTCGAGGTGGTGTTATACAGAGTTTTGGAGTGTCATGGTGTATTTAAAAAAAAAATAATACCGATCATTATCACACAAAAAAAAAAAAAAAAAAAACTTGTGACTTATAAATTTATCCACTTTTTTTTTTAAAAAGTGAGAATTAGACACGCCGAAACTACAAATATGAGAAAATGATTAATAAGGCCGTCACGATGAACATCGATCGGTAAAAGACCTTCGGATTAGACGATTTGAGTTTTGAACAAGCTTTATTTTAATAATTCATGTTGTTTAATTATGAGTTGTTAGCTATATATTCTAGCCTGGATCTTTGGTTCAATGGAATTTCCTACCGATAATGATCATGAAGTTGTTCTTTTCATGGGTCTACATCTACATCTAACATCTGTCTGAATTTATTGATGTATAGTACCGTAGTACTACTCACACCCGTGACCAATTATTGATGTATAGCCTGGTTTGGTTATACAGTCTAAAATATCTCATATTATGTTATGTTGTATAATTATTATAATTTTTTAGAATTTTTATATAAATAAAATAAAAAATTTATTTTTAAAAATTTTAAATAAAAATTATATTATAATAATATTTTATTTAATTTTTAATTCTCATCTCATCTCATAAGTCCAAATTCTACCAACCAATCGAGAGCCTAAACAACACCTTCTCAGATCATGTACTATTATCTTCAGAAAAACCTAATATTCCCACCAACTTTCTTCACTTCATATAATGACAAGAAAACAAAATTGTAATAATAATTATAATAATAATGATAGAAATAATTGACCTAACATTCTTCACTTCCTCACAATTTCCATTGGCCTTTCTTTTGCGAATGATATCCACTAGATGATCAAGCCTGTCTAGGATAAACCGAAATCTTACTAATGAATAATGGCTTATGTAAATATCGCACATTTAATAAAAAAAAGTGTTAACTACTATTAAAAATTTAATTTTTTTTAAAATAAATCTTATATTTACTCAATTTTTTTAAATGAAATACACAATGATCACTAGTTCCAAAACTGAATATAATCGTTTTACTTATCAAATGCATAGGAGGTAAAAAGTATTTTCTCTCTTATAATAAAAGTCATTTCACCTAAGGTTTCTTCGATTTGAGCTCTGCCGTTGGGGGGAGGGCGGAGGCGGAGCCCTAGCTCTGGTCCTCCTCCACCTCCTCTTTTCTGTCTTCTCTCTCTTATTTTCTCGGCCACTGCGTTAGGTATTGGTGGTTTTCAAATTTTTTGGGTTCGGCGGCTTGATTTACAAGAACATAGGAGGCGTAGTTCTAAGGCCAACGCGCGCTGTGTTGCCGTCTCTCTCGTCAGCTGATAGTGGTTGTCCGACAATTATTTTGTCGAACGGAGAGATGTGTGATCTTAACGTGAGATGTCCGTTGGTAAACGCGACTTCATTCTGGTGGATCCTTGTCGCCGGTAGCTCGTCGGTTGGTTCATGGTGGATTCAGAGACTTCCAAGTACTGGTGACCTGTCATGGTTCAAAATTAGTATGGTGCATAGTATCCACGCTCCACCATAAAATACCGTTGTTTTGGTTGTTGTTTAGGGTATTTTGGTCTGTTTTGTGTTATTTTTTCTTTTTTGTTGTGTACAGAAAAAATTATAAAATAAAAAAATAGTGTTCCAAACTTTATGTCCATAGAATCTAAGTACTCTCCTCCTGTGGAGGATGAGTTATAGTTACTGTCGTTCAGCCAGTACTTAGTTTCTACAAACTTTTGTCTGTAGAGAATTAGAAATTGGGTTCAAAGACTTGTAGACTGAGTTTATTTCAATTATTGGTCACATTGTATGTTTTATTTCTTGGGTTTTAATGAAAATAACATTGTTTCTTAAAAAAAAAATAATAAATAAATAAATATAATTGTTTACTTATCACCAAGAGATCATAATGATGCACGTTGCCTGAGCCTTTTGAGAATGACTGAATGAATTCGGCCCATAGTTTTTTATACTGTACTGTACCAGTCAATTGGGCGATATAGGTACACTATCTGTACCGTACCGGCTCATATACCAGGCGTTATTTCGGCCATGCCGACCGTTATTTTGACCATACTGGCCGTACCAGATTATTTTAATTTTTTTTTTTCATTTTTTGCTTTTTTTTTTACCTTAATTTAGACTAGATTAATTATATATATGTATTTATATAGATAATCTATTCATATATTGACTATTTTTTTAAAATATAATTTATAAATGTATTTATATATTTATAATTTTTTTATATATAGACTATTCCAAAATGGTACACGAAACGGTACCAGTATCTAAATATATTTCATTCTACTACCTTGACTGGTACTAGTACGTTCACCAATATGGTATTCAAAACTTTGATCGGCCCCTAGATTATAAGTATACTTCTCACAAAGGGAGCAGTACATGATACATGTAACCCATTGAAAATGATGGAAAACCTACCGACCAAAGTTTGGTGAAACCTTTAATTGTTAATATTAAGTACTGATCGTTACCCGTGTAATTGTAGGATAAATTATTTAAATATTACTTTTATTTATTTTTTTAATTAATTTGGAATCTAATTTATAGAATTGCCTAACCATGGCCTTCTTCAATTATAATAAATTAAAGAAAAAAAGAAAAAGAAACTAAGTATTACATAGGAAAGAAGAAGTTTTATACATAGATCTTCAGAATTTTAATTTGTTTTAGGATTTATTCACTACTTCAGAGTTTCTACTTCGACAATTATAGATCTTGTAGATATCCTAGAGGATGGGCTCTTTGGCCCAAATAGTGTCTTCTTATTAAAATCACCAATAATCCTAAAGATTAAAACTTACTCTATTTATTCCAACCCTTATAAAAAAATTTAAAGAATTGTGCATTTTAGTTTTAGCTCTCTCCTTTTTCATTGGAAATTTTACCGTAATTATACATACATATATAATATATTCTAATTTCTATTTAGACCGTTTGTTTTGCTGTACTTGTTGTCGTTGATGTTTCAGCATGAACATCTTGGGATGGACAATCATGGTAGCTCTTGGGATGAATGCCGCCATAAGGTAATATATACATGTTGAATGCATGCAGATCAAGCAGAAGATCGAACTCCAATCAAGCTATATATGTTTGTTTATTTGGAAAAACATAAATGGTATTAAAAATAAAAGAATATTTTGCAGTGTGAGAGTGTCAAATGAATTGGGAGCAGCTCATCCAAGAACAGCCAAGTTTTCACTAGTTGTGGCAGTGATAACATCATTTCTAATCGGCCTCGTCCTCTCTCTCATTCTGATACTCACACGAAACGACTACCCATCTTTGTTTTCGAGTGATACAGATGTAGAAAACCTAGTTAAGGAGCTCACTCCAATTCTGGCTCTATGCATTGTCATTAACAATGTTCAACCTGTTCTCTCAGGTACCTTTTGAGTTCATCCTGTACATTTCTTTTCATCTTTTGGTATATAAGGTTATAACTTGGATGATCTTCTTTTTATACATATATTTATTTATTTATTTCGGAGTAAAACTAGAAATATGATTTTAGGCAATGGATGAATGTTGTTTGTGTTTGTGTTTGTTCAGGGGTGGCAATTGGAGCAGGATGGCAAGCTGTTGTCGCTTATGTGAACATTGCATGTTACTACGTGTTTGGGATCCCTCTTGGTCTTGTTTTGGGTTACAAGCTCGATTGGGGTGTCAGGGTACCTAGCTAACTCTCTCTCCCTCTCAATTATATTTTCTTTTGAACAATACCATTGATCTTCCTTATAGATTTTGTCATCTTCAATCATCCTTATTGATGCAATACATTTTAAAAGTGATTGGAGAATGACAAAATTTGATATGAAAACATTATTCTTTTTTATTTTTAACTCCCCATTAGAGGAAAAGAATATGATAATAAAGAAAAAGTGACAACCAAATTCATGAGAAATTAATTGACCAACTTCCTACTTGATGGTGTTGATTTCTAATTTTCAGGGAATCTGGTATGGAATGATGACCGGAACGATTGTACAGACGTGTGTTCTTTTCTTCATTGTTTATAGGACCAACTGGAACAAAGAGGTAAACTTCGGCAATTTTTTTTCCATACACGAGCAAATCAATCATCTTCGTTGTGTATTTTCTTTAAAAGAATGGCAATCTCAAATCACACAAGTTATGTTCGACAGTCGAGAGTGAGCCAATGTCGAGCATAGAAGGATTTTAACTAAATTGGGATGAAATGCAGGCTTCTATTGCTGAAGACAGAATAAGGAAATGGGGTGGAGGGCAGGAAAATACCAGTACCATAGAGAACGATGTTGACAAAACAGCCGAGACCTAAGAATGACGAAAGGAAGCTTGACAACAGCCAACACGAGTTTTTGCAGAACATAAGTGGCAAATTGCAAGCCACTCTAGAAGCCAATTTTCTTTAATGTTTAGGCCCCAAAGCCGCTAGGGCTCTCTCAACAATTTGGTTTACATGATTCTGAAGAGCAAGATTCACTACTTGCCCGGAGTAATAAAATATTCACATTCTGCAAGGAAAAATTATCATCTTAAAATTGTCCAACCTTTCTGAAGCAAATTGGAACGCATGATGAACATTTAACAATTGTAGGAACTTCAGTTATCTCATCTTGAAATGTTCTATCTTCTATTCTAATAAGCCGAATACTGCTTTTCAAAAAAATATATATATAAAATACACTGAATACTGAATATCACTACTCCATGTGTACATGATCTAGTTAAAAGAACAATTTAAGTTTTTTCATCACTCGTCTTGGTGAAATTATATCTAAATTTCACATTACATACAAATACTAATAACAATACACCAAATCGAGATCCAATTTTTAATTATAAAACCCAATTCCACAATTCAAGTCCTACACTGGAGCAATTGTATACATTCTGAAAACAATTCAAACATCTACTATGAAATAATTAAACTCTTCATTCCAAACAAGGTACAAAGAAATAATGGCGATAACAAAATGGTTTCATATTCATCTGGAAAACGAATATATTTATCGCATTGTCCGCCAAGGACATTAGCCCTAGATTTTTTTTTTTTTTTTTCAGGTTAAAAGGATGGGAGACAAACAGAGTGGCTTCCCTGCCCAAATATGATCATAGACTCATAGTAACAACCACTAGCTAGGAATCCATGAGGGAGGGAAGAGAAGGGACCTAGAGAGTAGAACTCGGGTACCCTCAAGTCGGATTTGAATTGTAACCTAGTGTCCAGCCTTATTGAAGAATTCGATGAATACTTCAACAACTAATATTAGTGTTGCTTTCTTTAACATCAACAGAGGCCTTACCTAATGTGTACAAAGAGTGGGTAATAAGTGGTATATTGATCTCGTCACAGGGTTGCACCTCAACTGCAAAAAGGCCATCACTGACATATACTAAACAATAACAAGAACTTTACACTATGACGGATGACATTTCGCAATAAGAGAGTTTTGGTCTTGCTGGTATGCTTCCCCTCTTGGGTGTAAACTCGACAAGGTGCAACCCAGGAATTAATCGGGACCTTGTTCCTAGACACGGCACCAACAAAATAATTCCCAACAAGAATCAGGCGTCTTATTATCAAAGACTGATAACAGAAATTAATTGATAAGAACACAAGAAAGCACCGATACCAAAGCACATACAATTACGACGGTAACCTATCCAGCCAGTAAAATCTAGTTAAAAATTTTGGCAAAATGGCGAACTATCTACCAAATGAGCTCTCTCATAGAGAGATGAAAATATTATGCATAAACAAAAAATCTATTAATGCGAAAAACATAAGCATAAATAATCCCAACGTTTAAAACACAGTGCGAAATGCTAGTAGTACAAAAACAAGGTTATACCGTAGTTCCTATATGGATCAAAATTTAAAATGAACCCAAAATGTAACTTATAACCAAAGCAACAAAACCTAAGCGGTGAGGACAACAGCACCACCGGCCTCCTTAATCTTCTTCTCGGCAATCTTCGAGACAAGCTTGGCCTTCACGACTACGGGCTGGTTCTCCGGGAGGACGCCCTTGCCCAAGACCTTGAAGAAGCCGAACTGGGTAACGTCGATGACAGGAGCCTTGTCTTTGGAGGCCTTGTCCTTGACGTCCTCGGGGATCAGGGACCAGAGTTTGTCGACGTTGACAATGGGGCAGTAGAACTTGTTGCGGAGCTTGTGGAAATATCGCATACCGACCTTTCCAAAATACCCAGGATGGTACTTGTCGAAGAGAATCCGGTGATGGTGCATGCCTCCGGCGTTTCCGCGGCCTCCCGGGTGCTTCCTGTGCTTCCCGATGCGACCATGTCCGGCGCTCACGTGCCCGCGCTTCTTCCTATTCTTCTTGAACCGGGTCGTCATTTTCTTTCCCTCTCCCTATCCGCTAGGGCTTTCGGCGGCAGAGACCTGAGAGATATATGAAGGTAGGGTTTGGGGATTTATTTGGGGACGACAGATGATAGACGGATGGATTTTTTAGTTGGCGATTTTACCCTTAGGGTTTGTCGATGATTGGGGTTAGTGATGGAAATTTAAATGGGCTTTCCAGAACGAAGACCATGCTGGGCCTGAGAATGGTGTGAGAGATCTTCACTCGGTCCGTTGAAATATGTACGTCCATATCCAAGCCTACCTCTAGCGGTCCATGCAGAATTTTTGTCTGCTCTCTAGTAGGAACCAGTCCAAGGGTGGGCCTGGTGGCCGCAGAGCCCCCACGGCCAGCTTCCCGATGCTGCAAGGGATGGGGTAAGTCGATAGGCAATGCTATGGATACATGCGTTCATGTACTGTTTGCGGACACGTTGACGTGTCAGCCAGAATATTATTTAAAAATAAATAAAAATCAAATGGAGGGAATCAGATTCTTAGAAATACTTTAGAGCGTGAGAGAGATATTTGGAAAATAAAAAAAAAAACTCAAAAAATCTAGAAAAGTGCTTGTCAAAATTGGAGGAAGCTACCGTCCGATCTAAAATTTCTTTCTAGTTTACATTTTCCAATGTCATGGAAACGCTTACCGACTTTCCAAGTCTTCTTGGAATGTAAACATCGTTTTCTAAGAAAACAAATTATCTGAAAGTTGCCATCTCCCCTCATGAATCATCATGCCATAAGAAACATAAAAAAAAATTAAATAAAACAACTAAATTTCTACACCATAGTGTGGAAACCATGGTGGTATTAACAAGGCAGTAAGTTTATGTACCTTTTTTGAAAAGATTTAGAAACCTCATTTTAAGACGTCTACTACACTTGATTGTCCACTTAAAATGGTATATATTGTGGAAGATAGAGCAATCAACCCCATTTAGCTTGTTGCCATGCTTTCATGTCGGAGTGTTGGATTGGATCCTAATATTTGAAGTACTTGGTGTCTGATAGTTGTGCATATGATACTTGGTGGGAAATCCGAAACTTCTAGGGCATGTACAAAATGGAGGGGGAAAGCCAAAATAAAATACCATGTTTTATTTAAATGTCTACATTAATGGCGTGTACGCAATTGTATACAACGACGTGTACAATAAGCATTTTTCTAAGTGAATGGTCCTTGAGATTTTGATTATTATGGTAAATAGCTTTTTTTTCCTAAGCAATCATATTATATATATTTAACAATGACAGTATATAATAGTCAAAAAGATGAAAAGCCTAACAAGTTAGTCTCCTCTCTTGTGCTCTCTAGGGTTCTCTAGTGATTACAATAGTCGAGTTCATAGTCGATTTTCCTAGTCAATGTGATGGATGCTCTTGAAGACCTTTAGGGTCATCTTAAGTTGATTGAGGAAAAAAGTTGTAGTCAATCTTGAAGGTTGTGACGATGACGTAACGAGAAAAAGTAGACTAAGTCTTGTTGGAAGAATATGTTGTGACTGTGTGGTTGGAAGAAAAATTATTTCAAAAATCCTGGATAATATATGGAATATCAGTAAACGAGCCTTATTCCAGGAAGTTGATTGCAATGTTTTTATAATCACTAGCACTACTCATGCAAATAAGGATTGAGTTTTATAAGGGAAGCCAAGGTTGTTTGATAATATGTTGTTTGTGCTTTTACCTTATGATGGTACAATGCAATCTGGCGTATTAATTTCCAATCTGAAGTTTTTTGGGTTTGTATGCATAACATGCCCTTTGGAACGATGACTAAAGACTGGGAGTTCAAATTGGGTCTTTAGTACGGAATGTTCTGGACGTGGATGTTGTGGATGATGGGATAGGATTAGGTCATTTTCTGCGTGTTCAAGTGGAAGTAAAGCTTCAAAAGGCCTTAGCCCGAGATAGATTCATCAATGTACAAGGAAAGAAAATTTGGATATTATTCATGTACGAGAAGCTTCCCCCTTATGTTTTTCATGTGGATAGCGGCTGCATGGATTGCAGGGTTGTACAAAGAAAATTACATACTAGATATCTAAGTCTACGGTTAACCCACAATTCGGTTTTCAATTAAGGGACAATGAGGCTATGCGTCGAAGATATTCTTTTCAGGTGACCTATGGAAATTTTGGGGATGGAGACAAGTTCGAAGGTAGTGCTAAGCGTTGGGTTTCTTGGAAGGGCTCCAATCAGGGACACCATGTCAGTTATGGAAGCAGCGAGAATCTCGGTTAGTTTGATCAAGGGAAGGTGTCGTCTGTGAGTTCTCAGGAAGTAACTGTAGTAGTTGTAACTGGAAAAATGGCTCATGCAGATAGTGGTGTACAACAAAGGATGGGGCAGTTACCTTCTAATCTAAATTCAAAAGTTCCTAAATTTTCAATATGAAGGGATGGTGTTACATGGGCCATATCTCTCTAAGATGAATGGGCCATGTGCTTTTGAGCTGATTAGGCCGTATGCCAATAAGTGGGCCATAAGGAGTTCAATCAAAACGAGCCTAATAATGACCGTTTAACTAAACCTATCATTTTGGTATGTTCAAAGGCAACATAAATCCCTAATGAGCAAAGTTTTGAAGGTGCAGAGGTCGAGATTCGAAAATCGTATAGTAGGGTTGAGAGATAAAAGCATTGAGCTCGTGAAACAGGTAATTCCCCCACAAGCTCAATTGTGCCTATTAGTTCGAGAATGACTTGTGGTCTCCCTTGATGAATTTCTTCCACATGGTTTGGGTGGTAAAACATATAAGCAGGATTCTCCTCTTACTGATGAATTGTGAAAAGAATTGGTTGTAGCTACAAGTCAACCTCGCAAAACATTATAAAAATCTTCAGTTGGAACTGTCGGGAGCTTGAGAACCCTTGAACATTTCAGACCTTTGGTTTATTAATCAAGGAGCAAGGCCCCATGGTATTCCTAATGGAAACGAAGTTGTCTAGTGTTAAAGCTAATAAAATTGCTAGAAGATTTAATTTTGAAGGTTGTATTGTAGATAATGCAATAGGGAGAAGTGGGTGATTACTTTTTATGTGGAAACAGGAGGTTACATTTGATTTATTCAATTATTCACAAAGGCGTGTTAATGGGTCTGTTTCAAATGAAGAAGAAGGTTCAAAGTGGTTTCTTACTTGTTTTTATGGTGATCCTGTAGTCAGTAATAGAAGTGCTTTGTGGCAGATGCTAGACTCTTTTAAACAAGACCAAATGGATTGGTGTGTTTTAGGAGACTTTAATGAAATTATTTTTTATGATGAAAAAATTGAGGGCAGGGATATTGATGAATCTCATATGAGGCTATTTAGAAAGGTTATTGAATCGTGTTAGCTATATGATCTTGGATGGAGGGGTCAAGAATTTACTTGGAGTAGCCATCATGAAGACTCCACTTGTACAAAAGAGAGATTGGACAAGGTTTTTGCAAATGGTATATGGAAAGCAGCATACTTAGATTCCAGCGTGGGCGTATTACCGGCTATTTGTTCAGATCATTGTCTTATTCTCTTAACTCTTTTAAGTGGAAGAGTTACAAAGATAAGACACTTTTTCCATTTTAAATATGAAGTCAGTTGGAGCAATGAGGAGGTTGCAGGAACCTTATAGCTTTAGAATGAAAAAAGACTTTTGGAGTTAGTGTTTGTTTGCAAAATGTTCAACAAAAACTCGAAGTGTGTAGCCTCAATTTGAAGAAATGAAGCAAGAATCTAGTACTAGGTAGGACAAAGCATTCGAGTTATAACTTCTGAGATCAAGAGGCTTTATAAAGATGAGAATGCATTGAATATGAGGCCATTAAAAACCTTACAATCAGAACTGAATTTCTCACTAAATCATGAGCATCTCAGGTGTAAACAACAGGTTAAGAAACATTGGTTAGCATAAGGTGATATAAGATTCAAATTTTATTATGCTTACGTTTGTTGAATCCAAGGTTTCAAATTTCGTATCTACGTGTAGATTTTGATGATAACAAGTCTCAAGCTCAAATTATTTACGCAATGGAGTGAAGCGCATATCAAGCATAAAAGAACAAGTTTACAAATGAAGCTCATAGATTATTTTTGTACATCTCTTGATAAAATTCGAAATTGGATTAAGGCTCCAAATTACTTTTTTTTCTCATAAAACATCAAATTATTTTTTTCACATATGCTAGACATTTTTAAATATCTTAGTTTTGAAAATTATGTTTTTCACATGTGCATAACATCATCAAACAAAATAATTTCGAAAATTATATTTTTTTTATATAAAATTTTGAATTTATAAGATGATTGATTATCATATTTGACATGTGCATATTTTGTTTGAAAGTCTTGAAGGGGGTGGTGTGTTTTTTTGACAAATGCAAAAAGTAGATGATTTTGTTTGAAAATCTTGAAGGGTAGTTGTGTGTTTTTTTGACAAATGCAAAAGGTAGATGATTTTGTTTGAAAATCTTAAAAGGTTGTTGTGTTTTTTTTTTACATATGCAAAAAGAAGATGATTTGGTTTGAAAAATAAATCATGCTTATTTTGTCATGTATGAAAAACAAAAAATTAGGTTTGATTTCTTTGAAAAAAATGAATGGAGTTGTTTTTGACAAATGCAAAAAGGAAATGTTTTTATTTGAATTTTTTGAAAAGTGAATAGTGTTCTTATTTGACATGTGAATCTTTTCAAATTTGAAATTGAAGACTCGTTTGCCTATAAATAGCTCACTTGAGTTTTGCAAAAATCACAATAAGAGCTTAAACATCTATTGCTAAGTTTTGCATCATTTTTTCAAAACTCTTATTTTCTCTTTTCTAAAGTTTTGAATCTTAATTCTTATTCTTTTTTAGAGAGATATAGGTTGCGTCGTATTGTTTCTATCTCACTCATTGAGGAGTGTACTTGGATAGTCTACCCACTATCAACTCTTGTATCAGTAAGAGGGTGCATATAACCATTGTGTGTGTAGAAGGTGTTCTACACAGAAAATAGTTGAATCACCAAGTGTGAGGTGATTAGAAGTGTAGAGGGTGTTCTACACGAATTTTTTGGAGCGGTGCTGCTCAAAGGTATAATATGTTTCTATCTCTACCTAAAGGATATTGAATAGTGAATTTAGGATCCTCAAGAGGTAGCTTGAGGCGAGGACGTAGGCAGTGGGGCTGAACCTCGTAAAAATACTGAGTTTGTTTTTTCTTACCCTACTCTTTACATTTCTTGCTGCTTTATATTCTGTTTATATTTTATATTGTGTATTTGATTTATAAGTGTTAATTTTTATAATATAATCCAATTCACCCCCCTCTTGTGTTAGTCATCTGGGCAACAATTGGTATCAGAGCAAGGGCTCTGTTATAAGATTAACTATCTGTTGAGTTAAGACCACATGGCTAACATTGCAGCTACTTTCGCTGAAGGTTAATCCAGTAGTTGACCTCCGCTATTTTGTAGAGATAATTATACTTTCTGGAAAGTTAAAATGAGAATATTTCTTCAGTCTCAAGGTCGAGAAATCTGGAAATGTATTGTAAATGGAACTTATATTCCAACAAAAACTGTTGATAGAGTAAAGGTCAAAAAGGAAGAGGAAAAGTTTGATCGAAAAGATGATAGACTTTATACTATGAATGTAATGGTTATGAATTTTCTATTAATACTCTCAATGGTAATGAATTTAACAGAATAATGACTTGCAGGACGGCAAAGGAAATTTGGGACAACTTGGAAATAACCTATGAAGGAATTTTGCAAGTCAAATAATCAAAAATTTATATTTTTACGCATGAATATGAAATGTTCAAAATGAATGATGATGAATCTATTTCTTCTATGTATACTCGTTTTACTAATATTATAAATAGTTTGATATCTCTCGGTAAAGTTTATTCCAGTTTAGAGATAGTAAGGAAAATTCTCAACTCCTTGCCAAAACGTTGGAAATCAAAAGTAACGGCGATTCTTGAAGTTAAGGATCTTAAAAAACTCGAAGTAAATGAACTCATCGGATCACTTATTACCCATGAGTACACATTGAAAAGAGGAGAAGAAGAAGGAAAGCAAAAGAAGAGGTTGGCACTCAAAGCCGTTCCTCATGAAAGTGAAAGCGATGAAAATGAAGAAAGCGATGACGAAGAGATTGCAATGATCACAAGAAGATTTAAGAGATTCTTGAAAAATAAAGCTTTTCCAAGGAAACCTTTCAAAAAATCTTCCAATAAAGATACAGGTAAAAATGATTTATTAATTTGTTATAAATATAAAAAGCCAGGACATATCAAGGTAGATTGTCCCCTGCTAAAGAAATATCGATACAAAGGCAAGAAAGTAATGAAAGCTACATGGGATGATGATTCAAGTAGCTCAGACAGCGACGCAAGTAATAAAGAATCTACAAATCTTTGTCTTATGGCTAATGATGATCTTGAGGTAACAAATCTTGAAAATCCCTCTTATGAAAAATTGCAAAATGCTTTGGAAGAGGTATATGAGGAATTTGAAAAATTGGGTATTAAGTATACCGTTTTGAAAAAGAAAAATTCTTCTTTAATAAATGAAATTGATGTTTTAAGAAAAAAAAATATAGTTTCAAAAGATGATAATGATGAACTGAAAAAGAAAGTACCTGATTTAGAAAAGATTGTTGAAAATTGCACAAATGAAAAAAGAAATTTCGAAAAACTTCTTGATAATCAAATATGTGTTGTTGATAAGATAGGCTTGTGATACATGTCAAAAGAAAAACTCAAATCTTATAAAAAAAATTTTGATAAACCCATTAATTCAAAATCAAACTTTCAAAATTCTTTTCTTAAAAATAGATTTGTCAAAAAAAGACATTATTACAATCACTCAAGTTCTTCAAGTATGTTACATGTTATTTGTAATTTTTGCAATAGAAATGGTCATAACTATCATGCTTGTCCTATTAGAAGAAAACATACAATGACTATTAGGGCTATATGGGTACTAAAGAATTTTATTTCTTCTAATATTGATAAATAAAAAACCCAAAGAACATGGGTACCAAGAAAAATTATTTTAATTATTTTTGTAGGTATGCATGAAATCTTCCATAAATAAAGCAAGATGGTTTTTAGATAGCGGATGCTCCAGACACATGACAGGAGATAAAACTAAGTTCATTGATCTCATTCCTAAAAAAGAAGGACACGTGACATTTGGAGACAATTCAAAAGGGAAGATCGTTGGAATAGGTAAAGTTGGTAATAAATCTTCTCTCATAATTGAAGATATTCTACTTGTTGAAGGTCTAAAACATAATATTTTAAGTATAAGTCAATTATGTGATAAATGATTTACAATTACCTTCAAAAAGGATAAGTGCATTATTTTGAATAATCATGATTGCAATGTTTGTTTTACTGCTCTTAGAAACAATAATGTTTATACAATTGAATTTGAAGAAATTGCCTCACAAGATACTATTTGTTTATCAGTTCAACATAAAAATAGTTGGTTATGGCATAGAAGGTTAGGTCATACAAATATGGAACTTATTTCTAAACTTTCAAAAAATGATCTTGTGAGAGATTTGCCAAAAGTAAACTTTTTTAAAGACAAAATCTGTGATGCATGCCAGTTTGGTAAACAAACAAAAACTTCTTTCAAAATCAAGAAACATATTTCCACTACTAGACCTTTGTAACTAATACACATAGACCTTTTTGGACCAAATAGAGTTGCGAGTCTGAGAGGAAAATGTTATACATTTGTTATTATTGATGATTTCTCTAGATATACTTGGGTCATCTTACTCGCTCATAAAGATGAGGTACATAATGCATTTACCAAGCTATGCAAGAGAATTCAAAATGAAAAAGGGCTATACTATTTCAAACATCCGAAGTGATAGGGAGAAATAGTTTGTCAATAAAGATATTGAGTCTTTTTATGATGAAAATGGTTTTCTGCATAATTTCTTTACTCCTCAAACTCCTCAACAAAATGGGGTAGTAGAGAGGAAGAATAGATCTTTTCAAGAAATGGCAAGAACAATTATTAATGAAAATAGTTTACCTAGTCATTTTTTGGCCGAAGCGGTAAGTACTGCATGTTATGTTATAAATAAAGTTATGTTAAGGTCTAAATTAGATAAAACCCCTTATGAGCTTTGGAATGAGAAAAAGCCCAACATTGGTTACTTTCATGTATTTGGATGCAAATGTTTTATACTCAATGACAGAGATAATTTAGGAAAGTTTGATGTAAAATCTGATGAAGGTATCTTTCTTGGGTATTCAACAAATAGTAAATCTTATAGAATATTCAATAAAAAGACTTTGACTGTACAAGAATCTATGCATGTAGTATTTGATGAATCTAACCCTCTACTTTCCAAAAAATCTATTGATGAAGAATCAGAAGGTACAAATAACAAAAATAGTTTCAATCTCAACAAAGAGAATACAATCGAAGAAATCCAACATGAAGACATCAAGAAAGATTATCAAGACTTAGTACAAGATGTAACCAAACAGTGGAAACATGTGAAAGATCATCCAGTGGAACAAATTCTGGGAGAACTTTCACGAGATGTAAGTACTCGATCATCTTTTAGAAATATTTGTAATCACACTGCTTTTCTATCTCAAATTGAACCCAAAAATATTAATGAAGCACTTATTGATGAATCATGGATTATAACTATGCAAGAAGAGCTAAATCAATTTGAAAGAAATAATGTATGGACACTTATTCCTAGACTCAAAAATCATGCTGTTATTGGAACAAAATGGGTTTTTAGAAATAAAAAAGATGAGTCTGGAATCATCATTAAAAACAAGGCTCGACTTGTAGCCCAAGGTTTCAATCAAGAGGAAGGAATCGATTATGATGAAACGTACGCATTTGTTGCAAGATTAGAAACTATTCGAATGTTACTTGCATATGCATGTTATAAAAATTTCAAACTTTTTCAAATGGATGTTAAAAATGTTTTCTTAAATAGTTTTATAAATGAAGAGGTATATGTTGAGCAACCTATAGGTTTTGAAAATCATATTTCTCCTAACCATGTTTTTAAGCTCGCAAAAGCATTATATGGACTCAAACAAGTTCCTAGAACTTGGTATGAGAGGTTTAGTGGTATTTTGATTGAAAAAGGTTTGTCAAGAGGAAAAATCGATACAATTATTTTCATCAAATATAAACAAAATGATATTCTTCTAGTTCAAATTTATGTTGATGATATAATATTTAGTACTACTAATGAAAATATGTGTCAAGATTTTGCTAAGAGTATGTAGGAAGAATTTGAAATGAGTATGATGGGAGAACTTAATTTCTTTCTTGGATTGCAAATCAAGCAAGTAAAAAGTGGAACATTCATTAATCAATCAAAATATATCAAAGAGTTACTCAAAAAGTTTGAGATGGAAGGTGCGAAGGTAATTGGAACACCAATGAGTCAACCACCAAACTTGATAAAGATGAAAGCGGTAAGCTAGTTGACTCAAAAGTATATCGAGGTATGATTGGTAGTTTATTATATTTGACATCTAGTAGACCTGATATTATGTTCAGTATATGTTTATGTGCACGTTTTCAATCATCTCCAAAGCAATCTCATTTGATTGAAGTCAAGCGTATTTTTAGATATCTTGCAGGTACCATTGACCTAGGGTTATGGTATCCTAAGCACACTTCTTTCGATCTTATTAGTTATTCAGATGCGGATTATGCTGGTTGCAAAGTTGATCAAAAAAGTACTAGTGGAACATGTCATTTTTTAGGTCATGCACTTGTTTCATGGTTTAGTAAAAAATAAAATTCTATTGCATTATCTACTGCTAAGGCAGAATATGTTGCTGCAGGCAGCTGTTGTGCTCAAGTTCTTTACATGAAGCAGCAACTTGAGGATTTTAAACTTATGTACAATCACATTCCAATCAAATGTGATAATACAAGTGCTATAAATCTTTCAAAAAATCCCATACAACATTCTCGGACCAAACATATTGAAATTAAATATCATTTTCTTAGAGATCATGTGCAGAATGGTGATATTGAATTAGAATTCACTAGTACATATGATCAATTGGCAGACATTTTCACAAAACCCCTACCAGAAGATAGACTATGCATGATTAGAAGAGAAATATGAATGATGCATGCCATGAATATCTGCTAGATACTTTTATTCCATTATCTCAAATGACCTACAGAAACTTGAGACGTTTAGCCTCATCATTCAAATGCATTTGCTCCTCATAAATCATCATGCTATCCTTATCTAAAGGATTAGGCAATCGAAATGCGGAGGCAAGCAAGGATTTTAAATCCTTATTCTGTTGTTTTAAGTTTACTATTTTTTTGTTAGACTCTTGAACAAGTCGTTGAAGAACATCGATCTTCTCATTAAACTTCTCTATCTCGCGGGTTTTGGACTGCAACCGAGCGGAAAAAGCAACAATGGACGATGAGTATCGAGTTCCAAGACTCACAAGCTAGTAAATGGCATCATGATCTGATTTATTAGCCAAATCAGTGTTTTGTTGCTTCATGGCACCTACAACAGATGCAGAAATAGTTTGAGGTGGTGAAGAATACCTCATATCTTGATCACGAGAAGCACTGAAAGAAAATTGATGAGCCATTGAAATTTTGTAAAGTGAGAATGAAGATGAACTACTGAGATGAGAAGAAAATTTGATGCGAATTAGATACAGCTAAGGATTACTTTTATAAAGATGGAAATAAGTACAAGACAAACTGTTATCTCTTCAAATCTTACTTAGTCAAGTTTACAAGATATGCCGAATGCATATTGTCAAAAGTTACCAAACTAAGCCAACAAGATTTATTGCAGATTATCTCTCTTTCTCTCGTGAAACGCTGCCATTATCTGCTGATGTTGACTCTGTGCTTGAACTCTCACTCGTTTCGATTCCTCTATTCGAAGTTTCAGAACACGAGCTAATTCTGTCAAATCTTTATTTTCTTGCTTTAACCTCTAATTCTTTCTACCTTTATTTGCAAGCTTTTGATGCAGAATAGATATTTGATTGTTAAGTCGATCAACCTCATTTGCTTTCGCTAGTAATTTTCGAGACATGGTTGTAACAGAGGCAGCATATTGAGTACTGAGAGTTCTTGATGCTACAACAACCTCATAATCAGTCCTACAAGAAAAATGCATCTCTGCTTCTATCATGGTGTTGACAACCTCATGAGATAAAATGACTGGTTGAGACGGTTCTTGATTCAAATCCGGAATATTAGACAAAATTTTCTCCGTCATTCTATCGTTTTGAATAAACAGAAACTGGATCAATGAGTGGTGTGAAAGTTTATTTGAGTATCCGATAGGTGAAAATAGTCTTTTAAACAGCAACTTTCAAATCTCGATAATATTTAATTTTTTAACAACATTACATGGATTTGAATCTGCTTTCGCACCAACTGCTAGAGCTAGGCCTCTAACCTTTGCAGGTTTGGTCGGACACGCGCGGATCCACACCGAATTGCCAGAGTTAGACCTCCAACATTTGCTGCATTTGTCGGACACGGATAACTTCACTTATTCAACTTCAAATCTCTGCAACATCTAATTCGTCAATAATATCAAGCAGATTTAAATCTTCTTCCGCACCGAGACAATAAAACTCGACTCCAGCCTTTATAGTTTTTGTCGGGCACAGGTGGTTCCCGCACCGTTTTATTTGGTTATCGCTTATTGTGGAAAAAAAAAAAATCTTACTGAAACTAATTGCGGTTCCTTTTTAATGATGCCAAAATGGGGAAAAGTTTTAGACGTAAATATTTAGATTTTTAACTCTGTTATATATGCTGGAATTATGTTTATCTATTGCTTGAAAAACTAACGCATATTATCAGGGGGAGTTTAAGCATTACTGCAAGTCTTAAAATTTCACTAAGTATTTGTCATCATCAAAAAGGAGGAGATTGTTAAATCGAAGGTTTCAAATTTAGTATCTACGTATAGATTTTGATGATAACAAGTCTCAAGCTCAAATTATTTACGCAATGGAGCGAAGCGCGTATTAAGTATAAAAGAATAAGTTTACAAATGAAACTCATAGATTATTTTTGTACATCTCTTGATAAAATTCGAAATTGGATTAAGGCTCCAAATTACTTTTTTTTTTCTCATAAAACATTAAATTACTTTTTTCACATATGCAAGACATTTTTAAATGTCTTGGTTTTGAAAATTATGTTTTTCACATGTGCATAACATCATCAAACAAAATAATTTCGAAAATTATATTTTTTTATATAAAAATTTGAATTTATAAGATGATTGATTATCATATTTGACATGTGCATATTTTGTTTGAAAGTCTTGAAGGGGGTGATATGTTTTTTTGACAAATGCAAAAAGTAGATGATTTTGTTTGAAAATCTTGAAGGGTGGTTGTGTATTTTTTTGACAAATGTAAAAGGTAGATGATTTTGTTTGAAAATCTTAAAGGGTAGTTGTGTTTTTTTCTACATATGCAAAAAGAAGATGATTTGGTTTGAAAAATAAATCATGCTTATTTTGTCATGTATGAAAAACAAAAAATTAGGTTTGATTTCTTTGAAAAAAATGAATGGAGTTGTTTTTGACAAATGCAAAAAGGAAATGTTTTTGTATTTGAATTTTTTAAAAAGTGAATAGTACTCTTATTTGACATGTGAATCTTTTCAAATTTGAAATTGAAGACTCATTTGCCTATAAATAGCTCACTTGAGTTTTGCAAAAATCACAACAAGAGCTTAAACATCTATTGCTAAGTTTTGCATCATTTTTTCAAAACTCTTATTTTCTCTTTTCTAAAGTTTTAAACCTTAATTCTTATTCTTTTTTAGAGAGATATAGGTTGCGTCGTATTGTTTCTATCTCACTCATTGAGGAGTGTACTTGGATAGTCTACCCACTATCAACTTTTGTATCAGTAAGAGGGTGCGTATAACTCTTGTGTGTGTAGAAGGTGTTCTACACAGGGAATAGTTGAATCACCAAGTGTGAGGTGATTGAAAGTGTAGAGGGTGTTCTACACGGATTCTTTGGAGCGGTGCTGCTCAAAGGTGTAATATGTTTCTATCTCCACCTAAAGGAGATTGAATAGTGAATTTGGGATCCTCAAGGAGTAGCTTGAGGCGAGGACGTAGGCAGTGGGGCTGAACCTCGTAAAAATACTGAGTTTGCTTTTTTTTACCCTACTCTTTACATTTCTTGCTACTTTATATTCTGTTTATATTTTATATTGTGTATTTGATTTATAAGTGTTAATTTTTATAATATAACCCAATTCACCCCTCTTCTTATGTTAGTCATTTGGGCAACAAAGTTAACCAAAGAAAGAAGAAGAATTATATAAAGACAAAGGGAAACAAAGATGACATGATCTTAACTGGCCACGAGGACATCTCTAGGGACTTTTAGCACCACTTTTTCTAGGGTCTCTTGTGATGATTATAAAGAATACTTTGGCTTTCCCACTATTGTATGTAGATCAAAATATAATACTTTCCGAAGTCTAAAGGAGAAGATATGAAAGACGATACACAGTTGGAAGATTGACTTTCTATCAGTCGCGGGTAAAGAGATTCTCACTAAAAGTGTTTTACAAGCAATCTTAGGATATACCATGAGCATATTTAAATTATCGAGGGTGTTAATAAAAGAGATAGAAATGATGTTCTCTAAATTTTAGTGGTGTCACAACAAAGAGGGGAGAGGAGTTCATTGGCGGAGTTGGGAGATATTGAGAGTTGCTAAACAGTATGGAAGTTCAGGATTCAAAGATTTGCACTACTTCAATCGAGCTTTACTTGCAAAACAAGTATGGAGAATCCTCAAGCATCCCTCTTCCTTAGTGGCCCAGCTATATAAAGCAAAGTATTCTAAGAACTCTCATATTGTTGATGCAAAACTCAGATCCAGTTCTTCTCAAATATGGCAAGGTCTATGTTCATTTATGGATCTAATTAAAAAGGGTCTAGTATAGCATGTTTGGAATGGAGAAAACATACATATTTGGAAATATAAATGGCCCCCAGAAGCAAACACTTTCCAGCTTCATTCAGATTCGGGTTTAAGGCCTGAGATTGTTTTGCTTCTAGCTGATGTGGTTATTTGGAAACCTCATGCTCTCTCTTGGATTAAGGTAAATTTTGATACAAGTTTCCTCAAAACATAGTAGAAAATGGGGATGGGCATAATCATTCGAGACTCAGCTAGTGATCTTCAAGTATTGTTGGCTGCTCAAAAAGGTTCTGTCACTTCAATTTACTCAACAGAATGTTATGCTCTTTTACGAGCAATTTCTTTCCGTGATGAGTAGGAATTTGATTGTCGAGTTTGAGGGGGATTCTAAGTTGGTTATTGATGTGGTTAATGATGCAACTCTAGATACTTCATAGTCAGGGCAACTCATCGAAGGCATCAGGCATGTTATGTTAATTACTCCAAGATGGAGGCTCTCTTTTGTTAGAAGGGATTGTAACAAAGTAGCACAACAAATCGCTCAACTAGCTTTTTCTTTTGATATAAAATTTGTTTGGATGGAGGAAGGGTCGGCTGTGGTCTTACCTCACATTGCATTTGAAAAATCTTGTATTAGCTGATTCATGAAATGAAAGAAGTTTCTTCTCAAAAAAATAAAAAAAGATGGGAAGCCCTAACGTTCATCCCAAATCAGTAAATACAACACAAGAAAAAGAAAAAAAAAAGAGATATGGAGCCAATGACTTGACCTCCACCCATTTTCTATAAAAAGAAACTACGTGAAGCAGTTTTAACATAGTCTGATAGACGAACTGTAATACTATGATTGAAAGTTGCAGTGAAGTGTTTTGTGCTGCATTTCGTTGATTTGGACTGGCTGACTGAGACTTCCACTAATTCTATCCTACGATCCTTGGTTAAGAGAAGGAAAAACAAATGAAAATAGTAAACAAGAGATGCGTTAAATCGTCAACAAATGACCATCATAAATCGTGAGGGGATACAATAGTCAAAAGGCTAAGAGGCCCCAACGTTCAACCCAAACCAACAAATACAAAACAAGAAAGAGAAAAAAAGAAGAAAAAGAAATATGGAGTGAATGACTTGACCTCACCAATTTCTCCATAAAGGGAAGCATCATGAAGCAATTTTGATACGATCTAAAAGACGAGTTGTAATATTATGACTAGAAGCCGTTGTGAAGTGTTTTGTGTTACATTTTGCTTGTCTTGATTACTTAAGGAGCCTTCCACTATCGTTGTCCCAATATCCTTAGTTAGGAGAAACAAAAATAAAGGAAGATACCAAACAAGAGATGTGTTGAATCGTCAGCAGACAATGATCAAAGGCTGTCAGGGCGTATGGAGGTCACACTATGAGATTGGTTGAATTGTCAGCAAACAAGAGATTGATTGGATCTAAAGGATCCAATGTCTAATAGTGCGTGTGACAACATCAGACTCTCTTTAATGCAACGGCGTGTGTACCTCACGTGCGGTTTTAACCACACGGGATATATACACATAGCTCTGTTTGGCATTTTGCTTCAATCATCTGAAGGATCGGTGGCTAAAGGGTCCTCTAATCGGAGATGTGTGAAAAAAAAAAGAGTTGGACAACTTCTGGAAATCTAGTCTAGAGGAGGGAGGCTGCATCAAAGTTCCACCCCCTCCAATTGGACGAAGAAGATAGGATGTTTAGGTTTTTGGTAGAGAGAGAGAGAGAGAGAGAGAGAAAGAAAGGAGACTATGAGGAAATTAGTAAATAACCTTTTATTATAATAAGATTTACGTAACAAATAGTTTACCCATCCAAACTTAATTAATTCATTTAAAATAAACCTTGATGTAGCATGATATGATGTGACTATCACAAGTGGACAAGTATCATCAATCTACTGCCAACATTTAACTAGATCTAAAAAATGCCCATTAAAAAAATCATTTTATTAGACAATATTAAAAACTTTAATATCTTAAAAAAAATAGTATGGAAAAAGAATACATACATATATATATATAGGCAATGAGAGGTTGCTAGGAGACCAAATGAACAACCACGAGAAGTCCTCATGATATGATGTAAGGAAAGGTTGAAAATAAATATAAAAAAAAAGGTCATTTGGGATCATAGAATAATGCAATGAGCTAAACGGGCAAGCCTACAAGGGTTATCTCATCAAAACTTCATGCAAGAGAAGTCGTGTAGAAACACTTTTGATAGTAGGATACTACTAACTTCAATATCGTACTCTCTATGGAGATTGCACCATGTGAGGTACTTCAGTCCTTATAAATACATTAGGAGGTATGCATTACAATTATACTTCTAGATTTTATTGTTTCTATGTCATGGTTTGTCTTCCACCTTTTTTGTTTGGCTTCACAAGTCTCTAAATATATTTTTCTGTAGTTACTTATAAGAACTGCACTTCAAATAATGTGATAATGTATCCATCTTGAAAATTCTTCGTTGGAGTTTCTTATTTCTAATGTCAGATTTCAAAATAGTGATCTGCTTCTTAAAGTGATCACTCTTAGGCAAGCATCACAGAAAGCAAAAGTGCCCGCCACCCAAGTGAGCAATATGGGTGTTGAACTCAAGATTTCAAGTTTCGTGTAAATCTACACATGGATTTTGATGATAACAAATGAATTCAAAGAATAAAGGAGTCTCAAGCTCAAGTTGTCCACACAATAGAATCAAGTACATCAAGGAAGCAAGCATGAGCAAGAAGGGAACAAATTCACATTAAAATCATAGAGTAATGTTGTAAATCTCTTAAAAATTCGAAATTAAGATTAAGGCTCAAAATTAATATTTTATCATAAAACATTAAAATACATTTTCCACATGTGCATGAATATTTTGAAAATTAAATTTGAAAATTTTGAAAGATGATTGATTATCATCTTTCACATGTGCATGACATAATTAAAGGTTTGAACTTTGAAAATATTAAGATGATTGATTGTCATCTTTCACATGTGCATGTTTTATTTGAATATTTTCAAAAGTGGTGGATGCTTTTCTTGACTTATGCAAAAGGTAGATGTCTTTATTTGAAAATTTTGAAAAGTAAAGTGTGCTCCTTTTGTCATATGCAAAAAGTAAAACATTAGGTTTGAAATTTTTGAAAAGTAAAGTGTGCTCCTTTTGTCACATGCAAAAAGTAAAAAGATTAGATTTGAAATTTTTGAAAAGTGAATGATGATGTCTTTGATATGTGAATCTTTTTAAATTTGAATATGAAGTCTCATATGCCTATAAATAGATCATTTGAGAGCTTCACATTTACAACACCAAGAGCATACAACATTCATTCAAAGTTTTCACTCTCTCTTCTCTAAGCATTGAGCCTTAACCCTTGTTCATTTTGAGAGATATAGTTTGCGCTGTATTGTTTTTATTTCACTCATTGAGGAGTGTTTTCTGATAGCCTACCCACTATCAATTCTTGTATCAGTAAAAGGGTGTGTATAACCCTTGTGCGTGTATAAAGTGTTCTACACAGGGAATAGTTGAATCACCACGTGTAAGGTGATTGCAAGTGTAGAGGGTGTTCTACACGGATTCTTTGTAGCGGTATTGTTCAAAGGTGTAATAGGTTTCTATCTCCACCTGAAAGAGATTGAATAGTGAATTCGGGGATCCTCAAGGGGTAGCTTGAGGCGAGAACGTAGGCAGTGGGGCCGAACCTCGTTAACATACTGAGTTTGCTTCTCTCTTACCCTTACTTTTTATATTTATTGTTGTTTCATATTTTGTTTATATTTTATATTGTATATTTGATTTATAACTGTTATTTTTTTTAAATACAACTTAATTCACCCCCCTCTTGTGTTAGTCATCTGGGCAACAATGGGAACAAAAATGTTCGTTACCTCGGTAAGTAACCTAGATGAAGCAAAATGATCCTCAACCCAAGCAAACGACATCAAAGAGCATGAAACTAGTTACTTTGATGAAAATTGTAGAAAGGCAAAATGCTTGCCCCCATGCGATCATCATGGAGGGAAAAAATGCTCTTCCCATTGGAGATTTGTGGCCGAACTTTGAGCTCGCTACTAAATGCAATGAGTGAGTACCATACTTGCCTTACAGATATAAAGACAACCCACGACAAGAAGCCCCTAAGCTTGAAGTCCACCCACTTGCAACATGCTAAGCAGATGAAACGAGTTTCTTCTCATCATGACAAGTAGGGTTGGCAGCTAGCCCCACACCCGCCCCATTCGCCATGGTGGCGGGGCCACCTGTCTGCATCTAGCACCCTAGCGGGGGTAGGAGCAAGTTGGGTTCAATCTTGGCCTGCATTTCTCCTGCTTATAAATTCAAATATTTGTATATTTGTACAAATTGTAATATTACAATTTGTTAAAATTGTATTCATAAGATTATATTGCTTTGGCCTTGTAAGCTAACTTTTATATAAGAGGCTATGGCAATACAAAAGTCTTACTTGAACAATGTGAGACTCACTATTCTTGTGAATACGAGTGTAAAGAGTTTAAAAACTTATATTATTAGTTTTTAAATTAATTTTATATTTACAAATTTTAATTTATACTTTTAATTATATAATGTTCTAGAAATAACTTTTAGGCTTTCGCCCCCGCCCCAGCCTCCTTAGGGCAAGTATCACCCCTATTGAAAACTGCATGTTGGATAACCGAAAAGGAGAATGATAATCTGAAAAACAAGTTATACATTTGCTACCGAAGTGAGTATCACGGAGGGTAAAAGTGGTTGCCACCCCCCAGGCAAGCACTATAGGAGCAAAGTTGATCGTCACCTTGGATGGTATCATGAAGGAACATAAAGGTCATCACCTTAGTGAATACTATGATAGAGCATGAAGAGTGAATACTACGGAGAGTAAAAGTGTTCACCTCTAGCTGAGGCAAGTAACATGGAGATCAAAATAGATTATGATTTCTTGTTTGGGCTACAAATAGATTACAATTTTGAAATATGTAAATATTTCAATTAACTTCCTATATTAACATAAAATAGGAAGTCACAGAAAGAATATTCATTTCCATGAAAATGCATATATTTCTCTCTTATAGAGAGCATCACATGTGGTATTAATATTGATTATTACTTTCGTGGAGTTTTCAATTTAGGTTTGGTGTCTATGCAAATTATGTTGTTATGCTAGACTTATTTAATCATTTTAAAAATGATATAATAGCATATGAATATGTCCATGAGCCTTCCATAAATTTGGTTTTGATGGTCCTTTAAAAGATCAAAATTCGTCGCTTGCAGCTTTCTCTTTGGTGCTAAATTGATACAATAAGAAAATGGTGTTGAAATAAATGTTTTTGTGAGTTAACTTCCTAAGTTCAACTTGGTTTTATCTTGCTCAACTATTTTGATTTTTTGAGGAATATCAAGTTCCATTGGTAGTAACGGAGCTCATGGTCCAATGGTTAAGTTATGTTTATTGCTATTTTTCTTATTTCAAGTTTGTCTACATGATTACAAGGCATAAAGAGTCTGTAATAATAAGGCTTGATTTGACATAAAAGGGAAGATGATGCGTAAAATTAAAGGACAAGACATAACACAAGAGGAAGGGACTTGAAGAGGAAGTGAGTCAATAGATTGTTGAGAGAGAGCGATTTGCTTCCTTTGAGGCTATATTGGAGTTGGAAATAGCTTGGAAGTGAGAAATGAAGACAACAAGAGGGCTCCTAGGCAATTGTAGAGAATGAAATGATTATAGAGAGAACTCTAGTGACTGATTGTAGGGAGTTTAACGAGAATAAAGAGCTTGTATTCAACCATGTTTATAATGAATTTTGTACTCAAGACCTGTGGATATAGGCTTCAGTGTTGAACCACGTAAATGGATAATTTATTATTAAGCAAGTCATAAATGTGCATTTTAAGCACACCACCACCAAGAACCACCATGTGAGGAGAGAGGGTCATTTGACTATACTAATAATAGTTATAAAGTTGTAAATAACATAAGCATATGACCCTTTACCAAATTTACCTACTCTTGAAATTGATGTTGAATTTTGTAAAAGAAAAATGCTAAAATGAAAAAAATTATTTATAACTCTTATTTATTTATTTATTTTTATCTATCTAACTCATTGTTCTATATAAACTATTTTTAAAAATATTTAATGTTTTATTTTACTTGTAAATTGAACAAATCACACAACAAATAATGCCCAACTGTGTAGCAAACTTATGGGTGAGCAAAAAATCAGTGAATCGGTAAACCAGATCAGATCGGTGGATTTGGTCTGATAATGAATTTGGTTCGGTCTAATACCGATTTTATTTTTCTCAAAACTTGTCAAAATTGATCTGGCTTTGATTTTTCTTTTTCTAAAACGGAGCGGACCAGTTTATATATATATATTAATTTTTAAATTGTATAGAATTTTATATATAATATATAATTATATATAAAATAGTTTTGTATTATATGATAAATTACTAATTAATATAATTTTAAATTTTAAATTTTTATAACACTATAATTTATTGTATTAATAATTACATTAATACTAAATCACTATATATTATAATATACTATAATATGTCACTATATCATATTATAATGTACTACGCTATAGTATCACTATATTATTATATACTATATACTATATTATATATATATTATAATATATAATATAGTATATTTAAATTGGAAAAAAAAAAGACTGGATCAGAACTAATAAAACCGAAAGTACTGGTTTAGAGGTGTAACCATTGCAAAATTGGTTTTTTAAATCTCAAAATTGGTATATAAGGGTGTAAAAATAAACTGAAAAATTGAAAAAATGGCCTGGATCGAACCAAATTGGTTGGTTCGGTTTGGAATCAGTTCTTCTATTTTAAAAACCGGTCATAATCGGGCTAGAATTGGTTTTATGTTTTCTAAGACCAGACCAGATCAGTTTGCATATTTATATATATTATTTATAAAAATTATATATATTATAGATCATATATATAAATTATGATTATATATGCAATAATATTATATTGCAATTTATGATGGAAAAATTTAATCTTAAACATGAATACTTATTTGATCATATATTTTAAATATAAGATATATATTAATTATAATTTACGGCTTAATAAATTCTAAACATTTACTTTTTGGTAAATATATTAGTAATACTAATATATATTAGTAATACCAATATATATTAGTAATACCAATATATTAGTATATTAATTATTATATTATCACTAATATATAGTAATAGTACTTTACCAATAGTATTAATATATACCAATATTATTATTGTATTACTAATATTTATGTATCAATTAGTAGAAGATATTATTTATATATCGGTTCATTTCTAAAATATGTCTAAAAGGACTAAACTGGACTAGTTACATTCCTAAGTAAAAATATACCAATTTTTTTCCTAAGTATTTTTTTTTTTGATTTTGAAGAAAAAAGTGAACTACATTTATTAATAGTGAGTATTACAAATGAACTTGAAACATACATTACAAGCCAACTAAAAATGATCTGTAGCTCTTCAGTATACTAAAATTGACTGACATAGTTTAATTTTTGTCTGATAAAACCTCTTCAGATTACCATATGAGAGACATTCCAATTTTGTCCAATACAAAGTAACAACTAACAAAACAAACCATATAATCCCGTACCCGTTCTAAGATGGATTATGTGACACACTCTACAGACCCAAGATCCTAGAGATTAATAGTGTTTTTTGTTTATATTATACTAAAACAAACAATAAAATATAAAATAACACACAAAAAAAAAATCAAATTATATCTATACACAGATATAGATCTGCATTTTCAAACTTGGATGAATTTAAAAATACTAAAAGAGAGGCTGTGGCGGCGCATAAGGGTCACATGCTACATTTGGAGGATTGCGACTAGTGGAATTCAAAGGGTCAGAGGTCCCGAATCCAGAAGAGAGGCGTGTGGGTTTTCATCAAAGATAGTACATGTGTGCGTGTGATCCACGTGTTGCTACCTTCGGCAAAATGTTTGCTTCTCTCTGAAATATTGACTCATTGGGAGTCTGACAATGCTGCGCGCATAGTCCTTGGATGTTGTAGAAAGACCGAACAAAGATTCATCGATTGGGAAAAGCACCCACTAGAACGTCGGGAACCGTAGATTCCTCTGGCGAGACACCAATCACTCGATCTCTGTCGGACACCAACTAGTCAAGCCCAAAATGCCCTATTCAATGACCCCAGCAACCTAAAGAAAAAAAAGAAAAAAATCAAGAAAAGAAAGGGGAAAGTAGAAGGAGGAAAGAGAAGATAGGGGAGGGAAGGTGGAGGGATAAATGAAAGAAAAAAGACACGAAGTTCTCCCTGCGACACTATTGAATCGTAAGGTTTTGAGAGCTTTGAACAAGAGAGAATCAAGAGAAAAAATCTACTTTTGAGATGGACTCTTACAAAAATTGTACTAAATTTAGGATAATTTGAATAGTGAGATGAGATAAGATGAATTTATATGAAAATTAAAAGTTAAATAAAATATTATTAAAATATTAATTTTTAATATTATTATTTTAGAATTTGAAAAATTGAATTGATATTTAAAAAATTTGAATTATTTATTTTGTTTATATAAAAAGTTGAAAAAATTGTAATAATAAGATGAAATAAAATGAATTGAAATGATTTTTGATTGGCCTAGAGCACTCCCAATACCTTATGTATCATATTCTTTAAAATACATTATCAAAACTCATTTTTTTTATTTTATATAGTAATTTTTATACTACATCATTTATCTTATCTATTTTTTTGTTGTATTATTTAAATCTTATATAATTTAATATTTTGTTAGAGAAAAGTACAAAGAGAGATTATTGTAGGAGACAAAGTACATGAAAAAAAATAAAAATAAAAATATTTATATTTGTGAACAGTTTATGCTACGTATAGTTGAATACAGTAATAAAATATAAAATAAATTAAAACTATATAATCCGTTAGAGGTACCTTAAGTTTTTTTTTTTTTTTTTTAAGTTTACATCAATTTTACAAAATCGGTTGGCAGTGCTCTAATTAGATATGTGCTTTTACGGAAAATTACGTTTCTTTAATGGGGAAAAGCTGGTCAACCAAGGACAAAGGCGACTTCTCAAATCCGGAAAAGCAGCTATTAAGCAAAATCTTACACGCCAAAAATTCCGGAAAGGGTGTCTTCTCAAATCCCCTCTTCTCTTTCTTGGCCTACGCCACACACACAACACCAGACATTTGACAAGCTCCTCCACCTCATAGCCTCTATCGTATATAAATATCCCCATCTCTCTCCTCCTATCCATCCTTGCCTTGCTTCGCTTCGCTTCGCTTCCTTTGTGTATTCGTGCAAGCCACGAATGGCTGCTCTCCTGCTCTGCAACATATACCCTAAACCGCCTCCCTCCATAACTCCCCACCGCCAACGCCTCCATTTAGTTGCCAACATCAGAGTCTGCCTCTCTGCTCCCAAACCTTCACCTTCTCCCAGACGGCGCATTTTTTTACCTCCCCCAAAATCAGCTTCCGTAAACGGATTCTCCGTCCAGAATGCTCCTGGAGTTTCCCCCGGCCGCCACGGAGAGGAAAACCTCGAGCTAGTCGAGAGGCTTCGGAGATGGATTGGCTTCATTCGGTTGATCTTGCCCGGTGGAAGTTGGTGGAGCTTCGACGAAGACGTCCATGTAAGAATGCTGGCTGAACCGGTGACCGTTTCCAGGGCTCTTGTACGAATGTGGCAGCTTGTTGCTCAGGACCGTTGGGTTATCTTCACTGCATTCGCTGCCCTAATTCTCGCGGCGGTGCGTGCTCTACTGATTTTTGGAAACATTGCTAATATTAGTAGCTGCACGATTAGTTCCTGTCCCAAACTTTATTTAATTAAAGTTTTGCTTGTTTTAGGACTAATATCGTGAGATTAATTTTTGGTGCAGCTTTCGGAGATTTCGGTACCACATTACTTGACAGCATCAATCTTTTCGGCACAGAGTGGTGAAGTCGCGGTGTTTCATCGGAATGTGCGTCTCTTGGTTCTGCTGTGTTTCACTTCTGGAATATGCAGGTCAACATCTTGTATGGTCTTCACTGTACCCTTCTTCCCTAATTTTCAAGTTAATGCATGGCACTTTTCTTTTTCCATTCCAACAAACGGTTTTACTCCTCATATATAAGGATTTAATGCTTCACAGTACCCTTTGCCATTTTTGAGTATACGCTGTATAATAAGCAGTTTCTTTTATCAGTATAATTTTAATGGTTGTTGTTTGAAATTCTGCTTAATTTAATAAATGCTTTACTACTCTCCATGCCTGTAATTTTTTTGAGCCATCTTGATGAACATGTGACACAGCTGCTGACCCCATACTCTGTTTATTTGAACTTCAGCGGTCTGCGAGGTTGCTGTTTCGGCATTGCAAATATGATCCTTGTGAGCGCTCTCTCTCTCTCTCTCTCTCTCTCTCTCTCGGGTGAGCATTCCTATAACGATCGTGCCTATATATAGGCCTAGTTGATAGCAATTCCGGTTATCATTTTGACTGGCTATCTTGTTCTATCATACAAAATTGCCTCCGTGGGTTCTAGAAAATTCGTTTACTGTAATAGGGCTATGATTTGTGAATCCTAAGATAATATAGTCTTTATTTTGTCCTTGAAATTATCCTTAAATGTTGGTGCCTTTCAGGGCCATGCATATGGTGATGTGACTGAAGTACTTAGTGGTTTTGTTCAAACATGATTTCTTTAAATTAGGACTTGATGCTGTGCTGACCGGAACTTTTACAACGTTCTGCAGGTCAAGCGTATGAGGGAAACATTATATTCTTCCCTTCTCCTGCAGGTTCTGAAACATGCTATCATATCCAACTATCCAGCAAGCTAGATCTGTAGAGATTCGGTGTAAAGTTTTGACTTATATTGGCAGTATCTCTGTTGTAGGATATATCCTTTTTTGACTCCGAAACAGTTGGTGATTTGACCAGTAGGCTTGGAGCCGATTGCCAGCAAGTGTCACGTGTTATCGGAAATGATCTTAATCTGATATTACGCAATGGACTACAGGTTCCTTTGTTTATTAATCAATTAGAGCCTTTCTGCTTTTTCCCCTTGTGCCGACTGCACCTCAATTTGAGGCCTAAGTTTGTGTTTTCCATTGTTCTATGGTAGGGAGCGGGTGCATTGATTTACTTGCTAATTCTATCTTGGCCACTTGGTTTGTGTACATTGATTATTTGCTCTACTTTATCAGCTGTTATGCTGCTTTACGGCAGGTAAGTGATTCCTTATTCTTCCCTATATGAAATTTGATTTTGACTTGATGAAAGTACTTTGATCTAACGTGAGTGTTCTCTAAATGAGGCTGTTTGATGGGTGCATGATAGAATGCTATAGTTTTTGGTTGATCAATAAAAAAATGTTTTCAAGTAATAGACTTCAGAGTACTGATACGTGCTATTCTTATCCTATCGTTGGATGCTATGTCATTAATGCCCTTTTGGATTGAAAGTTGATCTCAAATCATCTAATCTCATTTAATCATTACAAATTTCCTAAATTTTCATACAAAATATAATAAGAAATTCAAACTTTTTCAAATCCCAAAACAAAAATATATTAAAAAATAATGTTTTAAACAATATTTTATTCAACTTTCATCTCAACTCACTATCCAAATCTCACCTAAAAATTAATGCTCAAGTAATTTTGATGGCATGCCGTTTTATGATAGGATGGGAGTTCTAAATCATCCATACTTCAAGAATACCAAATAATCCTCTTCTCTTATCTGTTGCTTTTTTTTTTCTCAAGAAAATTTGTTGACTTTGAGTATGTTCTTTTCACAGCTACCAGAAGAAGGCAGCTAAGTTAGTCCAAGAATGTACTGCTTCTGCAAATGAAGTAGAGCAAGATTCCTTATCTCTCATTCTGTTTCACAAAATCATATCTGTTGGAAACTAATACATCATTATCTACACAGGTAGCTCAGGAGACCTTCTCTTTGATGAGAACTGTTCGTGTTTATGGAACAGAAAAAGATGAAGTTGAAAGGTATAATGTGCTATTAGAGATATTGTCTTTCTTTGACTGTTAGTGATTTCACATCCCTTTCCATTATTAAATAATTTTGTCTTAATCATTAAAAAAAATTCTATACCATTGCATTAAAATGTTTTTTTATTGACATTGGTGTCTGAAAACAAAGTCCCAACTAACTCCTGGGGTGCACAGGTCTTTGGCAAGGAGTTTCCCGCAAGTGCACCCCGGGTTGCATTAAAATGCAAACATATCAACTTGTTTTGACAGATACTTTATCTGATTTTCTGGTATAGGTACAAGCATTGGCTGGGGAAATTAGCTGATATAAGCTTGAGACAAAGTGCTGCATATGGTTTTTGGAATCTGAGCTTCAATACTCTTTATCACTCAACTCAGGTCTTGCTTTTTGATTGGTTTTTTAGATTCAAATATTTTCAGTATCTAAGGATAACCAGTTTTGGATCTGTTCCCTTTTTAAAAAATATGGTTTTTGGCTCCATCTCCAAAAAATCATTAAGCATTGGTTCTCGGATGAAAATTTTCAATTGATACCCAATAATCTGTGTGATTTAAATGTTAGTCTTTTCTTTCTGTCCCCACATTTAGGTGTCAGTTAAGATTTTCTTTACAGGTGTATCAGTAGCCTATGTTATAGTAGATACTAGCTTAATATGTTTCAGCTCAATGGGTTTTTGTTTTTATTTTTCATCTCTAATGTGTTTTAAGAAAGCTACTTATAAAACAATTGTTTTAAGAAAGCTGTTTATTTGATCCAAGAATTTATTTCCCATTGCACTCAGTTGGACTTCAAGTGAAGCATGTGTAATCTGCCTTAGTGCATGAAATTTGGATTTTTAATACCACTTTTATACTCAGATGTATGACATGAAAGATTTATCTTCTACATGTTTTAAGTTCTGGTTACTATTGACTTCAGTTATTATTGGCTAATTTAATTTTGTAGATCATAGCTGTTCTATTTGGAGGAACATCTATTCTGGCCGGCCATATAACAGCAGAGCAACTTACGAAGTTTATATTATACAGTGAATGGCTAATTTATTCGACATGGTGGGTAGGGGACAACTTGTCATCTTTGATGCAATCTGTTGGGGCTAGTGAAAAAGTCTTCCAGTTGATGGATCTCTTGCCCAGTGATCAATTCATATCAAAAGGTAAGCATTGTGGAGTCCAGTGGACGTTCTCACATAACTAAATTCTTTCATGTTGAAGTATTCCTTTTTCCATTCTTTCTCTGGTTGTTTATGGATACATTTTTAAGGAGATTGAGTATTATACTGCCCTTTCATTCTCAATATCTGCTTCATTAACTTTGATATGTGCTCTTGATGTGTGGATGAAACTGTTCTTTAAGATTGCTATGTAAGCTACATTGGCATTTGACTACATTCTAGTTAGGTGAATGGATTCTGTCAATTATGCATTTTCCACAAAAAACGGTTCTATTCTTTTCCTGGTCATAAAATTGAGTCTTATGAAGTTTTTCATGTACATAAATGCAAGTGTCACATATTGCTTTACCTTAGTTGAATACCCTTGGAGCCTTATCCTGGATATCCTCAATTTGATGCATGAACTGGCCACACAGAGTCCCCTTGCCTTATCCTATTCTTTCATTTCTGTAAAATCAATCTTTCCCACTTTAGGGTATTAAGAGAATTAGCTCATGCTCATAAATATATCCTAAGAACAGCATGATATTGTGGCTTGGGTTGTTTGTCACTATGCCCCTTGGCCTCAAAACAGTATGGGTGCCTTCCACAATGTTTTTGATCAGACTCATATTTAATAGTCAAACCTATCTGAGGAATGTTTTCTACCTTAGAATATAGCTTATTTCTGATTCGATCATTATAATAATATTAATCGTAATCTGAATCATCATTGTGTTCTACAAGCTCCGTTGCCCTAATTAGCCTAGTGAAATGAACAACATTATTATTTTTTTCCCCTCAAACATGTAATTGTAACTAAACAGGAAACATTTAGCGTCACTTGGACTTGATGCATAGGTATAATGAGATGTTTGAAGCACCCGTAACCTGCACTTACAAGCATATTTCTTAAACCTGTAAGATGATTCATAGTTACAGTACCCACCCCCGTGGGTAGCTCAAGTGGTAAATGGGAACTTGTGTGCATGAGCCCTATGTCACAGACTTCATTCTCCCTGGGATCAAACTGCCATTTAAGTGGGAGGCCATGGCGGTGGGTTGCTGTGTTTGTCTCCCTGGGGGTTTAAGTTCCATGGGTGAGTCCTAAGAGCTTTGCCATGGGGAGGTCCCCATCATAATAATAATAAAAAAATGATCTATAGTTACATTTTAGGATTTTTCAAGTCTATAGAAATTATGGTAGAGATCCCTTTTTCTTAAGTAAGATGTATAGTGAAATAGTGAGAGTGTAATATCTTGTAATTGAAATCCCTTCCTCTTAGTAAGATTATCTAGTGAGATAGTGGGAGTGCATAATGTCTTGGTAAAAGTAAATTGTGCATAAAAGTAAGGGGTCAAATTTTTAATATCAGCAATATAAAGAGTGGCTTGGACTTTGGGTTTTTAAATCTAAAACATGCAGCAGATGTAACAGACATTTCTTCCCATTCAAAATTTCTATTTTTCTTAGTTAAAATATGAATCCTTAATGTTTCGATTGTGCAGGATTGAAGTTGCAAAATCTATCAGGACATATTGAATTTGAAAATGTTTCTTTTCATTATTCTTTGAGGCCAACGGTATGTTTCCCACTACAATTTACAAATATTCTATATGGCTCATGATCTTTGACACCCCTGTTTTGGATAGCATCTCTAATGTTCTACCACCTGTGTGAGTATGAATGATACTAGAAAGGAATACTTGCCCACAGAGGTCTTCCCTGTCCGATGGTGCCGGAAGCACTCCAATCGAATTGGTTGTATCACAAGCATGTTATAGCCAAATAAAGAGGACTGTATTAATTACTTAGCAGATAACAAGGCATTCCAATTATGCTATAAATTGTTATTTCGTTGGTGCTTAAAATCCATTCTGCTAGATTTGTTCGCTGGTATATCTTGATGCTTGCTGCTTCCTTTGATTTGGCTACCTTATCCTGGTTTGATGGTTACACTTTTGCTTAAAATTGGTGGTTTAGGTGCTGCAGAAAGAACTAATTGTTGGAAGTGTGAACAGGTACCTGTCCTACAACATGTAAGCATTTCAGTGCATCCTAGTGAAGTGGTTGCAATTGTAAGAAAGTATTTCTACTTTACTTTATTTGATTTCTTGCATCCAATAATGAAATTAGAAATAAACTATTGTTCTGATATTTCTTAGGTTGGTCTTAGTGGCAGTGGAAAAAGTACATTGGTGAATCTTTTGCTCCGTCTTTATGAGCCCACATATGGTCAGGTAGTTTCTCTAGTCTTGGTTTAATCTGGACTCATGTTTAAACAGTTCCGTTTAGTTAAAAGAAAAAAAGTTCTAAACAAGGAAAGGTAAATGCCATGACCATAAACGTATTATCTTTAGCTCCTCAACCATGTCATTGCATAGAAAATTCTAGCACCAACTTCAGCAACAAAAGATCTAGTTTCGAAATTGCTCTATCTGGTATTTATTTGTGTTTGGTTGTTTCATCTGAACATTGTGTTATTTGGCATTCATCAAAGGATTTCTATTAAAATATCTTGGTGAAACTACATTTTGCACCTTCGAATACTGTTTTTTTTTCAGTCACACTATAAAGTACCAAAATTAGCAATAGAAACTCTATACTACCAAAATTTAGCAAATTATATTATTGGTTAAGGTTTGATTGTTAGGATTGATGAAAAATAAAATGTGGTAGGCGATCATAGTCAAATGTTAATTGAGGGTGTAAAATGCTAGATTTGGTGGTTTATGGTGTCGTTACCATTTTGGGTAGTTTGGGGTGCATATTGAAAAGAAAAATGGTTGATCTTCAAAGAAATCCTACTAAAATAAACTTATAAATTGATGTAATTTGATGAGGTATATCAGATTGTAAAGCTCATTTTTTAAAAATAGATTTGATGTCTCACATTGATCCACATCAGTTTGTAAGTTTGCTTTTGGAAGTCATTTTGTAGATGTAACACTTTTCTATTGAAGAATGGTAATTCAGGGATTGGTACACTGGTTTTGTATGAGGCTAACTAGGATAGGAGGAAGAACCTATTCCTCTAAACTCACTTCATTTGAGCTTGTCAAATTGAGTTATCCAGAAAGCTATGTAAATTAAGCATCGTGTAGGGATTACATTTGAGGGTTTGAAAGCTGAATTCATGGCCTTACTTCAGCCATAGCGGGTGGGAATGCACAATCCAAATTCAATATATCCCTTAATTGGCTAAAAAAAGGGAAAGAGAACTCAAGAGGTTTATGTGGGCAATGAAAGATGATGGTGGAGAGAAGAGCTCTAACCGGGAGCGTTGCAAGGGGTAGGGGTAAGATGGTTGCTCTATGAAGCCAAAAATAATATCATGGGAAGTAAGGGGCTGCATAAACATAATAAGCGACTTCAAGTTAGAAACTTTGCCAATGGAAGGGGGTTATTAATTGTTTACAGGAGACCAAGTTGGAAGTGATTACAAGACAACTAGTCTGCAGTTTTGGAGAGGGAAACATATCGGGTGTTCATACTTGCCATCTAAAGTAGCATCTGGAGAAGTCCTAATTATATTTGATAAAAAGTTGGTAGAAAGGGTGGAGGAATGTGTGTGTGACTTGATTGTGGCATGCTTTTGTGAACTTAGAAGACGGCTTCCAATGGGCGTTCTCTAGATTTTATGGCCCAAATATTGATTTGAAGATAGGTGCATTGTGGGAAGAATTGACGGACTTCTTAGTTGGTGGGAGCTACCAAGTTACATAGGGGTGACTTTAACATAACTCACTTTCCAAGCGAAAAGTTGGGGTGTATTCTGATTTCATTTCAAAATAGGAGCTTATGGACATTTCATTAACAGGAGGCACATTTACTTGGTCCAACAACTGAGAACTCCCATCTTGGTCGAGGATTGATAGATTTTTGTTTGCTTCAGAATGGGTGTTACACTTTCCGGATGTAGCTCAAATAAGATTATCCCATTTATGCTGTGATCACTTCTCCATCATTTTAGATTGTGTAGGCATTCATTAACAACTTGAGGAAAAGGCGGGTAATTATTGCAGATTAGTGTTGCATGTGTAGAAGGCATGTGTAGAAGAGGGGGTGAGTCGGTGGATCATCTTCTTCTACATTCTGAGATAGCAAGAGAACTTTGGAACGAGGTGTTTAGTAGAATAGATCTAGCATGGGTTATGTCGGAGTCCGTGGTGGCGACAATGGCGAGTTGGACTACTATTCGAGGCCTGCAGCCGATCAAAGTGATTTGGAAGATGTTCCTTCTCTGTATCATGTGATGCTTGTGGTAAGAACGTAACGAGTGGACATTTGAGGACAAGGATAGATCAATAGAGGAGTTTAAAGTTTTATTTTTTAAAACTCTTTGTACATGGGCTATTGCTGTAAATTTTCATGGCATGGACCTACATAATTTCCTTGCTTCTAATGCTTCTACCTAGATAGGGCAGAAGAATTTTGTAATTGGAGTTTTGTCCATTCTTTTATTAATAAAATTCGTATATTACTTATAAAAAAAAGCATCCAAGGGGCTAGAAGGTATTTTAAATTTGAGAATATGTAGTTTAAAACTGACGGTTTTATAGACAGGATCAAACAATGGTGGACTTCTTACAATTTCGAAGGTTCTCCAAGTTTCATAATGGCAAGAAAGCTGCAAGTGCTGAAACAGGATCTAAAGCAATGGAATGAACAGGTTTTTGGTAATGTGCTTCAGTAAAGGCGCTCTATCTTGGAGGAGCTACAAGGTCTAAGGGCGAGGAGGAGGCAAGAACACTCTGAATATGAGAAAATTCGCAAGAGTCAGGTAGTTTCTGAACATGAAAGAGTAACATTCATGGAGGAGATTTCATAGAGACAAAAATTAAGGGTGCTCTGGCTTAAGGAGGATTATAAGTGTACGAAATTCTTTCATAGTGTATCTAATTCTCAAAGTAGAAACAATACTATTGATATGTTGATGGTAGATAAGGCAGTTTCGTCGGATCAGATTGTCATCAAGAATCATATCGAGCAGTATTATCAATAACTCTCATTCGAAGAGCACAATTGGCGATTGAAAGTGGATGGTTTAAGTTTTTCAACAATAGATGAGCAGAGTGTAGGGTGGCTAGAGAGGCCGCTTGCAGAAGAGAAAGTGTACAAAATAATTAGAGGTGTGGTTAGTGACAAGGCTCCTAGTCCAGATGGGTTTACTACAAGGTTCTTCCAAACTTGTTGGGTAGTGATTAATGAAGATCTTATGCAAGTCTTTCATATTTTCATACTAATGCTAGATTTGACAAAAGTTTTAATGCTACCTTCTTAGCACTTATTTTAAAAAAGATGGGGGTCTGTAGATGAGAGACTTTCACCCCATTAGCCTTGTGAATAGGGTATATAATATTCTTTCTAAAGTGCTAGTGAATAGATTGAGCTCGGTGGTGGAAAAGTTAGTTTCGAAGTTGCAAAATACATTTGTCAAAGGTAGACAAATCCTCGATTTGGTCCTTATTGCAAATGAAGTTTTGGACGGATGACTTAAATCTAGATATGGAGAAAGCATATGACCACGTTAACTAGAAGTTTTTACTTTATTTACTTGCAAGATGTGGCTTTGGTGGAAAATGGTAGAAATGGGTAGAATTTTGCATTTCTACAGTTCGATTCTCTATCTTGGTGCAGTGGATTTTATCATCTAATCTTGTGGTTTGAGACAGGATAACCGCTCTCTTCTTTACTTTTTTTATTTGTCATGGAAGTTCTCAATAAGATGATTGAGGGCTTGGTGGACGGTGGGCTACTCTATGGTTTTCAGTGGGGAATGGCGATCTCAACATCTCTCACCTGCTATTTGTGGATGACACTCATCTTCTGTGATGCACATCTTGGGCACATTCAATCCTTGAGGGTTCTACTCCTTTGTTTTGGAGCTACATCAAACTTGAGAATTAATCTTTCAAAGTTTGAATTAGTATCAGTGGGGGCCGTCCATCCATGCAGTTGAGAATTTAGCTTCTCTCTTGGGTTGTAAGGTATCATATTTGCCTCTGAAGTATCTGGACTTGCCATTGGGTGCTTCCTTTAAATTTGAAAAGATTTGGAATGGTGTGATTGAAAAGGTGGAGCGCAGATTGCCTTCTTGGAAGAGGTTATATCTGTCGAAAGGTGGTAGGTTGACTTTGATTAAAAGTTCTCTTTCAAACTTACTTACCTACCTACTTTTTGTCATCGTTTCTGCTCCCCACAAAGGAAGCTAAACTGCATTGAGAAGTTACAAATGGATTTCTTGTGGAGTGGATTGGGGAAATGGTTCAAATTGCATTTGGTTAATTGGTCAGCTATTTGTACTCCAATTTCTGGGGGAGGATAGGGGATTTATCACTTGACGAAATTCAATCAAGCTCTATTGAGTAAATGATTGTGGAGGTATCAACACAAAAGGGGGCCCTATGGAAGTCTGTTATAGATTCGCAATTTGGATAGGCTTGGGAAAGATGGCGCTTGAATGAGGTATGAGGCATACATGAGGGGGTTGTGGAAATATATTACGATATATTGGGAGACCTTTCGAGGACATGAACATATTATGGTGGGCGATGGTTCTCATTTTAGATTTTGGTATGCAAATAGTGTGGTAATCATAGCCTCCAAGATACCTTCCCTGCCATTTTTGATCTCGAACGAGAAAAAGATGTAGCGATTGCTGATCTTTTGGTCTTTTCCAATGGCTCCCCTCAATGGAATATAAGTTTCATTAAGGTAGCCCAAGATTGGGAGTTGGAGACTATTACAGAGTTCTTTGCAGCATTGTATTCAGTATGTATGACAGGGGGTGTCGGCAATAAGATGCACTGGAGCCCTCCCAATAAAGGTAGATTCATTGTTAGATCATTTACCAAGTTCTAATGAGTCTTCGAATGACCATGTTCCGATGAAAGAGCATGTGGCAGATGAAAGTTTCTTCAGAGCGGATTTTTTTCGTTTGGACAATATCCTTACCACAAATAACTTGAGGAAATGTCGGGTAATAGTGCTGGATTTGTGTTGTATGTGTAGAAAGTATGAGGAATCAGTAGATCATTACTTTTAAATTGCAAGGTAGCCAGGGCCATGTGGGATATATTTTCACGAGAATCGGATTGTCATGGGTGATGCCTCTTAGATTGGTAGATTTTCTCACAAGCTAGAGGGGCCTTCACAGTAACTCACAAGTGGCGGCCAAATGGCGAATGGTTCTTATATGTATGTGTTGGTATATTTGGAGGGAGAGAAATGCTAAAAGCTTCAAAGATTGCGAGAACAACAGATGAGCAAAATTTTTTCTTTTTTGGTCATTGTTCTTATGGGTGGGTGCCATAGTTTGTAACGGACCGAGTGTCCATGAATTTCTATTTTCAATTGTAACCTCTAACTACTTGCTTCTCTTGTATACTACCTGTGTACCTGGGTTTTGCCTACTTTTATAAATAAAGTTTCTTGATTACCTATCAAAAAAAGAAAAAAAGAAAAAAAGAAAAAGAAAAATGGTAATTCAGGGGTACAAGATGTAATTTCGTTAGGTTTGAGCACCGATAATGTTGGAGTCGGAGTGCCCTACCTTCGGCTTTGATTCCAGCTTTGTTGGAGGTCGACTCTGACCTCTGACTCTAATTCGTGCAACCTCTGATCCAACTCAGATTCCGACTTGTTGGAGCAGAGTCAGATTTTGATTTTTTTTCTTAGCCCATTTGAAAATTTAATTTGACAATTTTGGGCTCTCACTAAACGGATTTGCGCTTCCAAATTTCAGGTTTTTTAGGAAAATATGATTTCAATTTCAATTTTATTAAAACATAACCAAAATTGAAATAAATCATTGTACAAATTATTGTTATTATACATTAGTATTATATGTTTTTATATATTAATGTTTATACATTAGGATCACATGTTATTATAAATATATGTATTTGATTTTAGACACAATAAGTTAATATTAAATATTATTATACAATAGATATTATATAGTTAGTATTACATGTTCGAGAAAGTCTTCAAACTGGACGAGTGTAAAATTAATATTTACACCCTCCAATTAGAAAGAGACACATAAGTAATCTCAATAGCCATATGGTAGACTCAATAACATCAACATTATTCTCCTTACTCCTTAGTCGTCTCTCTCCTCACTACTCTAAAAAAACTCCTCCATAAAAGTGCTCTCTTCTAAACCCAATTCTATCTGCAAAAATGCTCTCTCCTAAATCCGATTATATCTCAAGTCTCTCTTCTCAAAGGATGAATAATAGGTCAATGTTAATATAAAAAAAATATGTATAAGATATTTATCTCTTCAATTAAATGATGTGTCTTTTTTTTTTTTTTTAATAAAAAAATGTGGATTTTATTGATGAAACTTTTTATTCAGGAGTGTTTCTCTTAAAGAATAGAACCTTTTCAGTTTGAGAGAATCACAGTAGCAACTTATGGTTGTTTTTGGATAATATTTATATATAATTATGACAGGATGTTTCTGAAACTCATAGAAGATAGAAATGAGAGAGAGAACATGCAGATTGGACTTTTGAGAGAGAGGGGTTGGCTTCCTATACGAATTTGAGGAGAGAGCTCATGAGGAGAGAGAGAGCGCTCTTGAGGGGGAAGAAGTTGGACTTTTGAGAGTTAGAGCAATGGTGGAGAAAAGATTCGGAGGAAATCGACGAGATCAGATTTAGTGGAGGAGACATTCACTACATGCAAGTCCATTTTTCATTTTGGTAGAGATCCTACGTGTAATATTACTAGTAGTGGGTGGAAAATGCAATTTCCATCCATCCGGCTGCTAGCTACACTCTACATGTTATTATACTTTTGTGTTTATATATTAGTTGTTATTATACATTAGTGTTACATGGTAGTAATAGTTAATAGTATGGTGTTTACATATACTATCTAGAGAATTTAGTCTATTTATATTAGAATATAAGCATATTATTTTCTAATAACTTGTTCATATTAATATATTATGGAATTTAATTAACTATATAGATTGTAGTTATATAAAATATATATGATTAGTATATAAAAAATACAAATATTTTTATAAAATATGTACAATATTGGAGTTGGAACGGAGTTAGTACATCGCCACCTCCACTCTGACTCCGTTTTTTTTTTTTTTTTTGTTAAAAAAGCTCCGACTTCGGCTCCAACTTTTTGGAGTCGGAGAAGAGCTGGAGCGGAATCGGTTGTGTTGGATTTTTAAATTTTTACTCAGTGCTAAATTTCACCATATGTTTTTTCACCTTTCTTATAAAAATCTCCGAATGCCTTTGTGGCAGTTATGGCAACCTATTTCATTATTTCTGTCTTGCTACTTAAATGGAAGTACTGTGGTGTGGATGTCCATTTGGAGACACACCGCGCTGAATTTTTTGGATTTTGATGAATGTTCTCCCCCTTTTGGGTTTAGGATAAAATGGTTGATAGCCAGTGATGCTATTTCTTTTTCTACCTGAAGTGTAATAATTGGTATCTGGGTGCCCATTCATCGAATCTTCCATTTATAATTTTTAATTTAATGCAGATATTGATAGATGGCTTCTCTCTAAAAGAGTTGGATGTCATGTGGTGGAGGGAACGAATTGGATTCGTGGGACAGGTTCTTGACTTGCTTACAGCATAGATAGATTCAGTTCATACATTAGTTCTTTTCATCAAACGTAAAATTTGAACAGGAACCCAGACTTTTCCACATGGATATCAGCTCAAACATCAAATATGGATGCACTAGAGATATAAAGCAGAAGGATGTTGAATGGGCTGCTAAGCAGGCATATGCTCATGACTTCATATCATCCCTGCCACATGGTTACCAAACAGTTGTTGATGATGATTTGCTAAGTGGGGGACAAAAGCAGCGAATAGCCATTGCTCGGGCCATTCTTAGGGACCCAACTGTATTGATCCTTGATGAAGCCACTAGTGCGCTCGATGCTGAGAGTGAGCACAATGTGAAGGTAGCTGCATTTAGCCATAACCCACATCAACACATGTACATGTACTGCATTATTGCTTTTCCTCTCAAAACCAGAACAAGAGAAATATATTGATCTGTTATTTGCCATTACATCTAGGGTGTTCTTCGAGCTCTCAGAAGTGACTCGACGACGAAGAGAAGTGTCATAGTTATAGCACATAGGTAGGTTCTCTAAGCCCCTCATTAATTTTGAATGTTAGTAGTGATATAAAGTTTTTGATTGATAGAGGGTTCAATGAAACGTATCCAAGTCATATCAGTAAAATTCCAATTTCAATGTCTTAAATTGATTTCCCACTCTATACAGGCTTTCTACAATTCAAGCTGCTGACCGTATTGTTGTTATGGATGCCGGTCAAGTTGTTGAGGTCGGCTTTCTCCCCATTTATTTTGAATTCCCAAGGTTTTGTCCATCCTTTGATTTTGAAAGGCTGTTTAGATATTTGTTAATACTGGTTAATTTTCTTCTGATTGATTTGGTTTGATTCTAATGGTTCTCATTGCACTTAAAAATAGAGATGAGTTGGAGAGAGAAAAATGTAAAGGGACGAGTAATTGTGGTGCAACTAGAACTTCATGTTGCAATAATTGCATAACCATAATTAAGCTATTGAAGTACTAAGTTCGTTCTGGTTGGGTTGGGTGGCACAACCCCTAACTAGAAAACCGAACCAAATTTGCTAGGAACTGCTGAATGACCAAAGTTGCTCGGTTTGGCTTGGGGTCTCAAGCATTTAAGAATCAAGTTCCACCTCTACTCAAAATCCTTTTTGGGATTGATCTCTCAATCACAGTGCTTGAGCACTATATGATATCACTGGCCAATGATAATTTTTGCTACTCTTGTCATTCGTTTTCTGATGATACAATGGAAATAAGACATAAAATAGGTTTTCACCTCATGGTACAATCTAACAAGTTAGGTTGTAAAAAGGGGAGTTTTAAGCATCAACACGTAGTGGATCTGTATGGCTGTTTTTTTTCTTGATCGGTAGAACTGCATGGCTTTACTATGAGATGAAAAATTGTGATTGAAATGTCTTCTCCGCCCTTTGTTGATCCTATTTGAAGTGTAAGCTGTGAAGTAACATGTACTCAAATGCACAGATGGGCAGTCACAGTGAGCTTCTCCTCAAAGATGGCTTATATGCTCGATTGACAAGGAGACAGGCTGATGCAGTTGCGTGATCTTGGATTGCATCGGCAATTCCATTTTCTTACTACACCGACATGTTTGGTTCGGTATAGAGGTTCAAGCATCTTTTTCATTGCTGAGCCATGTATTGAGACTCCATAGATTATGGGAGGGAGCTTCAAGGAAATGTTCAGCCAGCGTAATATCCTTGATTCTTTCTTTCTGATGACGAGTTTTATTGGAAAAGAGTGATTGAATGTGACGACCCTGGATGATGGATTAGCAGAACATCAGCCAAATGGGGGTTAAGCGCATACAGCTGCCAAAAAATTTTCTATATTTTTTAATTTATAGGAGCAGCCTTTTGACCTTCCTTACAATTTGTACAGTTCTTATTTAATGGCTAAAATAGTTATTTGCATAGTGTGCCATCTGTTCTTCTCTCTCTCTCTCTCTCTCTCTCTATGCGTGTGTTATTGTTGTAACTTGTAACTAAAGAAAGTTAATAATGGAGTCCAGTTTTTGGTTTAAATGTTTCTGAATCAACCATCCATCATAATTTTTTTTTTATTTTTTATTTTTTGTTTTTCCGAGTAACGGTTTGATTAATTAGTTAGCTTTCTTATTTTAAGATTTTTGCTACTTAGCATCCTCACATAGCTGATATATATATATATATATATATATATAAATATATTTCATTTTTTTAAATTTTAAATTTTAAATTTTTATTTTTTTGAATTAATTGAATTCTACAATAACTATTACCAACTTGTTAAAAGGACTATTTCGGGTACCTGATATGCTTGCAATAGATGATCCGTCCACGTCTCCATTACTCCATAGCATCATAATCCATAAACAAATCGGAGCGAGTGATGGGGCTATCAAAGTTCCATTGATTTCATTTTTATACCATCTCGAGTTTGATCACCTATTGAGGACAAAATAAGTGTGGATGTAAAGCCCCCTTAAGAGTCCATGTTGCATTAAAATCCCACCATGTAAGGATGTAAGAGATGGGGAGAAAAAGGTGGTCCAACAGCTGAAGATATAAAACTAGAGGGATATAAAACTAGAGTATTAGCATTGCTTCTATTAAAGTTTTTTTTTTAAAATTTGATGGAAAATACAAATTTGATAAAAATCCAATACTTCCACATCCATCACCTCACATTAGATTCATCAAAATAATAATATAATATATAATTTATGAAACCAATAAATTTTTTTATCATTAACCCATTTTCTGTTCGTGTTTATGGAATAGAAAAAGATGAAGTTGAAAGGTATAATGTGCTACTAGAGATATTGTCTTTCTTTGACTGTTAGTGATTTCACATCACTTTCTATTATTAAATAATTTTGTCTTAATCATTAAAAAAATACCATTGCATTTAGATGTTTTTTTTTTATTGACATCGGCATTCGAAAAACAAACTTTCAACTAATTCTTGGAGTGTATAGGCCCTTGATAAGGAGTTTCTCGTTGCATTAAAATGCAAACATGTCAACTTGTTTTGACAGATACTTTATCTGATTCTCTGGTATAGGTACAAGCATTGGCTGGGGAAATTAGCTGATATAAGCTTGAGACAAAGTGCTGCATATGGCTTTATGAGTCTGAGCTTCAATACTCTTTATCACTCAACTCATGTCTTGCTTTTTGATTGGTTTTTAGATTCAAATATTCAGTATCGAAGGATAACCAATTTTGGATCTGTTCCCTTTTTAAAAAAATATGGTTTTTGGTTCCATCTCCAAAAAATCATTAAGGATTGGTTCTCGGATGAAAAGTTTCAATTGATACCCAATAATCCGTGTGATTTAAATGTTAGTCTTTGCTTTCTGTCCCCACATTTAGGTGTCAGTTAAGATTTTCTTTACAGGTGTATCAGTAGCCTATGTTATAGTAGATACTAGCTTAATATGTTTCAGCTCAATGGGTTTTTGTTTTTATTTTTCATCTCCAATGTGTTTTAAGAAAGCTACTTATAAAACAATTGTTTTAAGAAAGCTGTTTATTTGATCCAAGAATTTATTTCCCGTTGCACTCAGTTGGACTTCAAGTGAAGCATGTGTAATCTGCCTTAGTGCATGAAATTTGGATTTTTAATACCTACTTTTATACTCAGATGTATGACATGAAAGATTTATCTTCTACATGTTTTAAGTTCTGGTTACTATTGACTTCAGTTATTATTGGCTAATTTAATTTTGTAGATCATAGCTGTTCTATTTGGAGGAACATCTATTCTGGCCGGCCTTATAACAGCAGAGCAACTTACGAAGTTTATATTATACAGTGAAGGGCTATTTTATTCGACATGGTGGTTAGGGGACAACTTGTACATAACTCATTTTTCATTACATGGATGAAACAAAAAATTCAAAACACATATCAAATTCTTCATTACACTTTTTAAAATTTTCATACAAAATATAATAAAAAATTTAATTTTTCAAATTCTAAAACTCATTTTTTAAATCTTAAAACAAAACTAATATTGCAAAAAATATATTACAATAATATTTTATTATTTTTTTTAACTTTTATTTCATCTTATCTTTAAAAATAAACCATGATTCTTTCATGTTGAACTATTCCTTTTTCCATGCTTTCTCTAGTTGTTTATGTATACATTTTTAAGGAGATTGAGTATTATACTGCCCTTGCATTCTCAATATCTGCTTCATTAACTTTGATATGTGCTCTTGATGTGTGGATGAAACTGTTCTTTAAGATTGCTATGTAAGCTACATTGGCCAATGACATTTGACTACATTCTAGTTAGGAGAATGGATTCTGTCAATTATGCAATTTCCAGCAAAAACGGTTCTATTCTTTTCCTGGTCATAAAATTGAGTCTTATGAAGTTCTTCATGTACATAAATGCAAGTGTCACATATTGCTTTACCTTAGTTGAATACCCTTGGAGCCTTAGCCTGGATATCCTCAATTTGATGCATGAACTAGCCACACAGAGCCCCCTTGCCTTATCCTATTCTTTCATTTCTGAAAAATCTTTCCCACCTTTAGGGTATTAAGAGAATTAGCTTATGCTCATAAATATATCCCAAGAACAGCCTTATATAGTGGCTAGGGTTGTTTGTCACTATGCCCCTTGGCCTCCAAACAGTATGGGTGCCTTCCACAATGTTTTTGATAAGACTTATAATCAATAGTCAAAACTAACTGAGGAACGTTTTCTACCTTAGAATATAGATTATGTGTGATTCGATCATTATAATAATATTAATCGTAATCTGAATCATCATTGTGTTCTACAAGCTCCGTTGCCCTAATTAGCCTAGTGAAATGAACAACATTATTATTTTTTTCCCCCCTCAAACACGTAATTGTAACTAAACATTTAGCGTCATTTGGACTTTACAACTGGAGAGAAAACTTTATTGAAGTCAATCCCTTCTCTCTAATTGTAGCCCTTAGCAACCAAGCATGCCTTGTATCTTGCATTTGTATCATTCTGGATTCCCTCTTTTCTTTTGAAGACCCATTTGCAGCCAATAGTTTTCATCTTCTCTAGCAACTTAACCAAATCTCATGTTTGGTTCTTATGAAGAGGCTCAATCTCTTTACTCATTGCTAAGCACTACTGTGCAGACTCTGTACTCCTAACAGCTTCTGAATAACTGGAAGGCTCCTAACCAACAATAGCCTCTGTTGTAGTAAGGGCATACATCACTATGTCTGCATGAGCATATATTTGAAGCAATCTAATCTGCCTCCTTTGTCTACCAGTAACGATACTGTATTCCTGCTCATCATGTGCATCAGTCTCAGAATCATGCTCATCAGTAATAGCATGATCTTGGGTGTTAACTGGTGTCCTTTGTGGAGCCTGAGCTTGTAGCTCCACCTGTTTGCCTGTCCTCTGGTCTGTACTTGTAACACAATAAGCTCATTTCTCGGATTAAGCATAGATTATTTATCAAATATAACATTTATGCTAATCACAAATTTGGGTAATTTGGGATCAGTACACCACAAACTATATCCCTTCACCCCACTAGCATATCCCATGAATATGCATTTATTTACTCTTGGTTCAAGCTTACCATCATTAATATGAAAATAAGTAGGACAATAAAAAATTTTCAAATTTGAATAATTAGTAGGAGCATCAGACCATACCTCATTTGGTGTCTTCAAACCAATAACTATGGCTGAAGAGCGGTTAACCAGAAAGTAGGCTGTGTTGACTGCTTTCGCTCAAAAGTCTTTAGACAAGCTTGCATTTGAAAGCATACTGCATGCTCTCTCTAACAGAGTCTAGTTCGTTAGTTCAGCTACCTCGTTTTGCTGTGGAATATGCCTAACTATACGATGCTTGGCAATGTTTTCGTTTTTGCAGAATTCATCAAATTCACTTCCGCAAAATTCCATACCATTGTCAGTTCGAAGCCGTTTTACTTTCTTGCTTGTCTGATTCTTGATCAAAGCTTTCTATTATTTAAAGTTGGTTAAAACATCATTTTTCTGTGAACTACTGCAGTAAACTGAACTCTACACTGTTTTTCAAACACACAATGTTCACACAAGTCTAGTTTATCTATCTTCTGACCTTCTAACAACCCTTTCTCATTGAGTATAGATATCCACTTCTCACTCATATGGCCCACTTGTATATGCTATAAACGAGTGATATCTGAATCTGGATCATCTGATACAGATGCTGCAACTGCACTAGTCACTGTATTGCCCTGAAGGAAATAAAAACCATCTGTCTTATCTCCTTTCATTACAACCATGGAGCATTTGCTGGCTTTCATAGCTCCACCTTCTCATTTGTACTTAAAACCTAAAGAATCAAAAGTGCCCATCGAGATAAGATTTTTCTTCAAATCTGGGATGTGCTGAACGCTAGACAATGTCCTAACAATCCCATCAAACATCTTTATCTGAATTGAGCCAAGTCTTGCTGTAACATCCCCAATTTACATGTGAAAATTAACGCAAATTGAAATGTCATAACTTGTAACATTAGGCTACAAATCTCGTTGCTCATGCCATAAATTATATGCATGCGCCTAACTTACTAATAGTATGCAGAATATAGTGCAGCAGGATAAGGTCAATTCCAAAAGTTCATTAAAGAAATTTAATTCTTTGCAGTTATCACATGAAAAGCTATAATAAAGACCCATATTCTTATAAAACATCAAGCATATTGTATCAAATTTCTTCTTTAATACGTATCAATATCTAATATTCCCAGTACAGACATTCAACTCCCCTTTGTTACCCTTAGGAGATTCTCTTCCTCTATAATTTGGTTATCAATAATGGATCACCTCATCAACAGATGAGTATTCTGTAGGACCTTCAGGGTACCTCAGAATCTCCCATGACTTCTGGGTCTCGTGATGAATCACATATTCCTGTAATAGTGTCTATTATTCATTACTGAATGATAGATAAAATCAAAAGAGTGAGATTTTCAAGAAATCTCAGTAAGCATACATATATCATAACAATAACATAGCCAAACATTAAATTATATGTGCTTGCATGAACACATGACTCATGACATGACTTATACTTGACTTATGCTTGAGACTTATATCATGACTTATGCACAATTTGACAAGCTTACATACCTTCATAAAAAAAGATTTCCATGAAAAACGAGTGCAAACTTATCGTAATGTGAAAAAATCTTTTCTTAAGTCTTGTTCTTATTCATAGTATGATAGTAGTTACGTATCGCCTTTATTGTCACACTATTTCTGAATCTCAACGTTAGTTACGTATTGCCTTCACCGTCTGGTTTTTGTTTGCATCAATCATACGGGAGTTACGTATTGTCTTTCCCGTCATGACACGAAAATATTTATTATGACGGCAGTTCCGTATCGCCTTCACCGCCAGTCATGTTAGTCATATAAGAGTTACATATCGCGTTTCTCATCGGCACGTCAGTCATACGGGAGTTACATATTGTCTTCCCCGTCATAACGTGACTTTTAAAAATTTCTTATTCTTAATTGTTCATTTTTTATTCTTATAAATATTCTTATTTTCTTAAAAATGCATGTCATGTCCTTTGACGTAAAACTTGTAACAAAATGGGACATGTATGTATTTTTAGACTTTTGCATGCATACTTCATACTTACATGGATCATAATAAACATACTTAATCAATTCATGCCCACTTAACTTTACTTGTGCATGGTTCATTACTTAAAACATATGATCTTGTGACGTAACATAAACATGCATGAACCACTAGACCTTCCATATATGGTACATGTATTCATGAGTTATTCAACATATAAACATGCTTCATCAGCATAGATCATGGATATAAAAACACACTTTAACTCTTAGAACATAAACATATTTTCTTAAAAGAGAACATCTAACTTTAGCCCTAATAAATGTAGGGTCGAGTTCTATAACACACATTAACTTCAATTTCTTTTTTTCCTCTCCTTAAAATCAATTCATTCTCGTCTTAACATGTCATGAGAATTTTCTACATAGACTAATTAAGCCATAGCCGAATCACCCTTCATCTCAATAGTTTATTTTTCTTTAATTCTTTCTTTATCAATCAAAAGAAATCACGCAACCTTAACCATAATATATATATATATATATATATATATATAGAGGGCCATATAGTACCTTATAGAAACCTCCAAATTTCTCCTCATCTTCTGGGAATCAACTTTCTTTGTTAATATCATACATTGAAAATTTAGAAACCAGGTAAAACACTCTTAATCGAAACCCTTCTTAACATAAATAACCTCATTTCTTCAATTTCTTTTTTTTTTTCAAGGTAATCATTCTTCCACTAAATAAATCTTATTGCCGCCATTATTTTTTAAGAGGAAGAACCCATTAAATCTCTCTCAATCACTTAATTTAAATCTCATATAATGAACTTACAAATAACACCATAAAATCCACCAGGGCCGAAACCCTTGCAAGTCTCAAAATTTCACTCTTTTGTAACCCAAGTTCCTTATATCATCCCTCTAAACCTCATCCATAATTCTATAGAATAAACCCTTACTTGACTATAAGTTTCTTCCATATATTTCCTTATTATTCCATAGAACAACTTATCATAACATACTTGAATTTAATCATTAAATCAACATAGTATTTACTCAAGGAGAGCAACCAATAACATATTACATCTATATATATATATATATATATATATTCAAAAGCTAAAACTAAATAATATGTGCACTTACCAATTTTCTTCAAGATAACCAACTTATGAGAAGATCTTGCTTTGCCTTAAAAACCCTTTGAATCTCACCTAAAGGCCTTGAAAGTGGATTGTTGGGGTAGATGAGTGTGTGAGGAAGCGGAGAGGAGTTTTGCTCTTATTCTTGCCGTGAGTTTTAAGTGGAAAAGGGAGGGAACTCCCCACTAGCTTAGTCGACCTCTATATATAGAAATGAGTGGGAAAAAAATTTAGCAACATATACTTAGCTCCATTGCCGTAGGCCATACGTCTCTCTTAGATTTTAGGATAATCATCCCTTCTTATTAGAGGCTTAGTTGGCAAGCAAAGTGGCAAGACTCCTCTTGTGACAACTCATAGAAAATGCCAAATGACTAACTATACATGTGATCTTCCATTGAGTAACAACTTTGAGATAGAACAAAAGTGGTACACGGCAATCTCAATTCTCCTTGCTCCCATACAAAAATCATCTCCAACTTAAGTCCCTAAAATATCATGTATCCTTATACATGTCAAGTGAATAGATTGGTTAAAATCTCTAAGAAAAAGGGATGGAAGAAAACCCAAGAACACTCGGATATGCCAAGTCGTGCCACTTGCCCCTCCTTTTTGGTCTTAGGACACCCATTTCCCTTTCCTTTCGGGCTTAGTTGAATTTGAGAAGACCTAAGCTTGTCCTAAGCTAATTGGACCACTTGTCCCTACACATGTCACTTGGTGATTTGAGTTTCAAAGATTTTTTTTTCCAAATTCACAAAAGATTAAGTCAGTTGCAAGGGGTGCAATCCGATCCCTCTTATTTCGTCACTTCGGTTCCCTTAGTTTTAGGTTATTCTTGTTACTTAGCTAGGCTTGATTAGCTTAAAACTCACCCATTGGTCATATAGTGCCATCTAGAAGATATGCCAAATCATTAGATTTGCAAAATCTTATCATTTGGGTAGAAAAATCCAAGATAATCTCACATGTGTTTCTCGACTATGCTTAGTTTTCCTTCATCTAAATACTTGGCTCCTCCTTGTGTCATATGAAGGTTTCTAGATAGAAAATCCTCACTTGCCACTTGTCCACTTACATGTCAAGATCTTAGAATAATTGAGAAGATATTCCAAAAATTCGATCTTAAGCAAAGTTAGTGGGCAACTCAAAACATAAAAATTGTATATCTTTTTCTTGGTGTTCTATAGTATCTTGAATAATTTCGTTCAGAGATCATATGAGAGAATTATGCCCAGATTACCCAAAGCATGTTGAAGCTGTCTGAAATTACCTAATCCGATTGCATAATGTGGTATATTCCTTACTTATACCACTTGACTTCTTTTCTCAAATTCCATTCAATTTCTATACAATACTTCCTTGAATTTCCAAAAGTCATATCTTCTTACCATGCCAAGTGTCCCCAAATGATTTAAAAAAAAAAAAAATACTTAGGTGTTTCCCAAATATATATATATATTCTCTAATACATATAGGCTTATTACCAATAAAAGGTTCATAGGAAGTGTGTATATATATATATATATATATATAGTTACAAAAAGTTTCAAAGAAAGACTAAATAAAAGATATCCATTTCTATCATGAGACAAATCCAATAGAGAAAAAAATCCGGGTTATCACACCTGCAATCATAAAAGCCATATCGTTTCCTAATAAAACGGAACCATCGTTGATTGATTCATAAGTTGTGAACCAATTCCTCTTGGGACACATATAAAAAGTACAAGTTGAGTCCATGACCCACTTGTCATAGAAGCGACTGTTTGAGTTACTAATTGCTAAAACAATATCTGAGCCACTAGATGTTTCATCAGCAATACTAATGACATTAGAGGAGCTAGTGGATTCCTAATTTTTCTTCAGTTTAGTACACTCGTTCTTGTAATGACCAAACTTATGACAATAATAACATTTAATATTTTTCTTGTTAGACTTTGACTGTAAGTTATCCCGAGAGTTGCCTCTGCCCTTTTCTGGACCTTTTTCACTAGATCTTCTTCGGTTAGAGGAACTTTTAACAAACAAGCCATCAGCTTGATTTTCACTACCCTTGTCAGATAATTTATTTCTCAATTCCTTAGAGTTCAAAGCAGATTTCACATTTTCCAAGAAAATAGTGTCTCTTCTATACAACATGGAATCCACAAAGTTTTCAAACGACATTGGTAAGGAACACAAAACAATTAATGCTTGTTCTTTTTCTTCAAGCTTAATGTTTATATTTCTAAAATCCATAATAATCTTATTGAATTCATCTAGATGTTCAGAAATAAAAGTTCCTTAATTCATTTTGAGAGTATATAACCGTTGTTTGAAATACAAATAGGTTGTGAGAGATTTCTTCACATACAACCTCTCAAGCTTTTCCCAAAGACCAACAATGGTCTCCTCTTCAGAAACCTCTTTTAAAACTCCATCAAATAGTGATAAAAGAATAGTTTTGTGTACCTTTTCTTCCTTGTTCTTAGACGGTATAGGAGAATCAACAGACACATTCTCTTCTAGAACTTTGAACAATCTCTGCTATTGCAACAAATCCTTCATCTTGATGCACCATAAACTGAAGTTATTCTGTTCGTCGAATTTCTCCACTTCAAATCTTGTTGTGGCCATCCCTTCTGATCTTTAGAGAGCAAACGCTCTATACCAGTTTGTTGGGAATAGATCGGTTAACAAATAACAAATAGGAAGTAACGCAGCAGAAATGCAACAAGGAGAAAATGAAACCAACACACAAAACACATAAATATAAGTGGTTCGGCTCAAAACAAGCTTACGTCCACTGTGGGGTCGGTCCCAAGTTTCACTATCAATAAAGATGGAGTACAGAGAATGAATCACATGATTCTTATAAAGAAATCACTCAATCTCACGTGTATACTCTCCCTCACGTGTTTACTCTCAGCTTTCAAAATAAATAACCTTAAAAATAGAGTTATGCAAAGTCTACAACGTTCAAATGAATGTAGTTCCTTTTATATAAGTGACACTCCCTCGAGCAAAACACTATTGTAAACAGCGGAAACCCTAGCAAAAGAATATTAGCTCGAAGTGAAACAATTGAGTGAACGTATAGGGTTGCATCTCGCTCGAACGGGCCCTTGAGTGAGGGTCGAGCGAAATCACTGTCTGGAATCTCGCTTGTGTTGGATATCGAGCGAGGGTGGAACGAACTCTCGAGTTGGAATATCGCTTGAGCTGGATGTCAAGCAAAAGTCAAGCAAACTTACGAGTTGAGTATCGCTTGAGCTGGATGTCGAGCGAGACTCGAGTGAGGATACCGATAGGTGCTTTTATTCAAGCCAGCTCTCAACAAGTAACATGTACTCAAATGCAAAGATGAGCAGTCACAATGGGCTTCTCTTCAAAGATGGCTATGCTCGATTGACAAGGAGACAGGTTGATGTGGTTGCATGATCTTGGATTGCATCGGCAATTCCATTTTCTTACTACACCGACACGTTTGGTTCGGTAAGAGGTTCAAACATCTTTTTCATTGTTGAGCCATGTATTAAGACTCCATAGATTATGTGAGGGAGCTTTAAGAAGATGTGTAGAGTGTAATTATTCTTCATTCATTCTTTCAAGTGACGAGTTTTATTGGAAAAGAGTGAGTGAATGTGATGACCAAAGGATGGTGGATTACCAGACATCAGCCAAATGGGTTAAGCGCATATAGTTGCCAAAAAATGTTGTCCTATATTTTTTAATTTATAAGAATAGCCTTTTGACCTTCCTTACAATTTGTACAGTTATTTAATGGCTAAAATAGTTATTTACATAGTATACCATCTACTCCCTCTCTTTCTCTCTATGCGTGTGTTATTGTTGTAAGTTGTAAGTAAAGAAAATTTACAATGGAGTCCAGTTTTTGGATAAAATGTTTCTTAATCAACCATCATCCATCATAATTTTTTATTGACTTACGCTTTGATTAATTAATTAGCTTTCTTATTTTAAGAGTGTTGTTACTTATCATCCTCATGCATATATATATATATATATATATTTTCCAATTTATTTATTTATTTTTATTTTTATGTTTTTGAATGAATTGAATTCTACAATAAGTATTACCAACTTGTTAAATGGGCAATATTTTGGGTACTAGATATGCTCGCAATTGATGATCCGTCCACGTCTCCATTACTCCATAGGATCATCATCCATAAACAAATCGGAGCGAGTGATGGGCTATCAAAGTTCCATTGATTTCATTTTTATATCATCTCAAGTTTGATCAACTGTTAAGGATAAAATAAGTGTGGATGTAAAGCCCACTTAAGAGTCCATGTTGCATTAAAGTCCCACCATGTAAGGATGTAAGATGGGGAGAAAAAGGTGGTCCAATAGCTGAAGATATAAAACTATAGGGATATAAAAGTAGAATATTGGCATTGGTTCCATCAAAGTTTCTTTCAAAATTTAATAGGAAGTGCAAGTTTGATGGAAAACCAACACTTTCAAATCCATAACTCCATATTGGATTCATCAAAATAATAATATAATATACAATTTATGAAATCAACAAACAAATCTATATTTTCTTTATCCAACAAACGTATTAAAAGGTAATAAAAAATTATTTTGATGGGTGAATAGTAGACCTTCATATTTGAAGGATGAAATGAAGTTATTGTAGCTCAAAGCTTCTCATAGTTTTCATTTGATGGATCCAATGCAAAAATATTTGAAGTAAACACATTAAATTTACATTTACATTGACTTTTGATAGAGCCAATGCCAATGCCAATACTTAGGGGAGGGGAGGGGATATAAAAGAAGACAATTGACTTGAAGAGTGGGGGTCCCAGAGCTTGAACTATTAATTTTTTTTACCACTTTTCCTTGCCATCTCTACAAGAGCGATTGTATAGAGAAGACCATAGAACTTGCATTTAACTCAACTTATAGTAAATTTTGTCTCCTATATTTTTTGCCATTTATTTATATTACGCAAGCCCTAGATGCCCACTGTAATGCTTTAATGAAAGGCCCAAACTATTTGACCTATACTTCAAAAAGATTAGTCAATGATACAATTGGAGTTTCATTGGAATCTTATAAAGAGCAAGAACTTTTCCTTCTCAAGTAATGTGAGATTCCATATACCACATACCACATACCTTATTCCTTATCATATAAGATATCACAATCTATCCTTTTAAATGCTTGGCGTCCTTGTTGGATTTGTATATTGTAGGTGGCACAGCTCAAATCCTACATTTATGATTGAGATAGACTCTGATATCATTTGTAACGCTCCACTGGAATACCCAAATCACATGGCCCATACTCCAAAATGACTAGTCAATGATACAATTGAAACTCCATTGAAACCTTATAAAGAGTAAGAATTTCTCCTTCTCAAGTAATGTGTGGATCCCATACACCACCTACCCTTATCCTTATTATGTGGGGTATCACATCCACTACATCCAAGCCTCCCCACAATGGGAGAAGACTGTTATCCAAAAATGCACTAACAATTTGGTGATATTTGTGGGATTGCTAGTTGTCCCTTTCTAAAAAAAAGGTTGCATGACCCAATGAAGGTTATTCTAATTACACTCCAAGGAAGATAAGAGCGGTAGAGGTAGCGGGCTATAAAGAATGGAGCTATCAAGCAAAACTACCTAGAAAAATATCTACAAAGGTAAGCCATAGATATTAAATCTACTAAATATGACTCACTAATAAACGCTTGTATCCTTTGGCACCTATTCAGCTTTGATCATCAAACCTTAATAACACTTCTTACTCTTGTTCTCAACTAAACTAACAAAATTATCTAAAAAATATTGTAGAGATGAGGGATGGGTTATTAATAAATAAATAAGTAGAGAGCATATACTAGTATGTAAATATGAACATTTACAGAGTTTAGAATGCAGAATGATCAACAACATTTTTATTTTTAAAATATACGATCAAAACATATTATCAACATATTAGAGTGAAAGTTCAGATATTCTTATTCAAAATTCTTTTGACATAGCATAATTAAAATATTACATCAAAACAGAATTTCACTTTTAACCTCTATGGTTGTGGAAATCCTGGTGGCCAACCGACAAGAAACAAAATGTGAAATCTTCCCCTTATTCATTCTTGGAGTCTCAATTATACATATAGGAAAAACCATGTAAAAAATTACTTTACTCTCCAAAGTGGACACACCAGAAATAGAAAGTTTGGTGCCAATCTAAATAGAGGTCACAATTTTACACCTGTGGTAAGGTAAAAAAAGAACAGTTACAAAATGTCATCCTAGAGGTTTTCACAAATTATGTCATATAAGAGTACAAAACATTTTCATAACATAATAAAATCAAATCATAAAAATGTAATTATGCACAAATTTTCATATTCGCTCATTTTGCACTGTTCATAAGTAGAATGCTAAACATAAGCTCATGTCTACACCATTCCTAATAGAAAATACTTTATTCTTATACAAAATTTCATAAGTAGTGCAATAAATAACTAAGGTTGTTTCAAATTTCTTTTCATAGCAAAACATGCATATTTTCTAAAATCGACCTCAATTTATTTCTCTTTTGCACAGTTTACCATAAGAAATTTGCTTACCTGAATTTGTAAATTTTTTTGAATTTTTTCATAATAGTGTCAAACGATATCAATCATCCCTTATAAAATAGAAAATAACTTACTTAAATCTCTAATTAAATATGTATTTGATACTTAAGTCCAAAATGCTAAAGTAACCCATATTTTCTAAAATTCTAAGATTCCAATAACCCTAAAATATCATAACTCTCCAATTAATGGATATTCACTTAATTTCTCCGATTACAATAATAACCTTTGAATATTTGCTACCGATATCTAACTATAAAAAGTTTAACACCAACTAATATAATTTAAAATCCTTAACTATTTCTTGTTAAATAAACTTTTTGAGCCAATATAAAGTGAGACGAAACCCGCATAAAATAATAAAATAATTTTCGATAGTCAAACTGAGGCCCATGTAAAAAATATGCCCCACCTAAATCACCCGTTCAAAACACTTTTGTCTTGGTTTGTGACTAAAAGTACATAACTGTAATTTAATCAAAAAATTTACTATACTTTATGTAAATGCCTTAGGGGTAAGTTAAACAAACACTTAAATAAAAGTAACCCAGTGTCGTTAGGGGTAGAGGCAGCATAGGACTTACCAAGAGGAGCAACAAGTGGTGATAAGTGGTGGAAAGCGGCGGTAGGCAGTTAGGCCTGGTGGAAGACTACTGTGGAAGGGAGAAAGAAGGTGCTGAAAGAGAGAGATAGAGAGAGAAATACGTGAGAGGGAGAATTTATGCACCATGCACGACGTAGGAGTTACAGATTGTAGTGTTGGGCGTCAACCGAGGTGGCATTTGAAGATGGAAGCGATGGGTTGGTTGAGTTAAAAAAAAACTGCTTTGTTTTGGGTGGTTAGAATAGAGGAGCGTTTGGGTGCAGGTTGTCAGTGGAGGCTTACAAGTTGGTGTTGGGTGGTGTGGGATTGTGATAGTGAAAGGTAGAGGCTTGAGTTAGTGGCCCTAGTGATTTTCATCGTGCAAGAGCAGTGGCTGCTTGTGCTAGGCGTCTCACATGGTGTTTCCACTATGGCTTTTCGTGAGAAGGGGGGTGGCGGTGGCGCGCAACGAGGTTTCAGCGGTGAGGCTATCCCACGATGGTGTTGTGGTAGGCAAGTCGGTAGTGGCCTTGTACGTGAAGAAATTAGTTGTTGCCATGGTTGCTAGTGGTGCGGGGTAGAGCTGTGCTTGGAGCTACATAGTGGGCTATCACACGGTGGTTGAGTAGAGGGTTCATTGATGTTACAGTACGACAAAGGGCTTGGCTAAAGCATCAGTTTTTTAAATGGAAAGAAGGCTCACTGTGTGGAGGTATGGCATTAGTGACGATAAGGGACTTCCAACCCCATTTGGGTGGTGCTATATATTATGTGGAGTTGATGATTGGGATCATGAAGAGGGTAATGATGCTTGGTTTGGTTTGCTGGTGGATAATGGTGAAGGTGCGACAACCCTAGTTGAGAGAGATCTGTCTGTGCATATAGGGCTACACGTGTAGAAGGTTTTAATGAAACTCCAATTGTATCATTAATTAATTCTTTTTGAGTACAAGCCATGTGAATTGGGCATATGATAAGATGTTACAAATTATATCAGAGCTTATCACATCCAAAAATTTGGGCCTTGAGTCATACCGCTTACAATAGACAGTCCTGACGAGGACATCAGAAATTTAAGGGGGAGATTGTGACATCCAATATGATGAGGATAAAAGAAGGTGGTATATGAGATCTCAAATTGCTTGGAAAACAAAAGTTTTTGCTCTTTATAAAGTTTCAATGAAACTCCTATTATACCATTGATTAGTTCTTTTAGAATATAGACTATGTAATTTGAGCTTTCTATTGGAACGTTACAAAGAGTATGCACATTATGTGCATGTGGGCAAGTAAGCCAAACAACAAAAATAGAGTGCATTGGCTTGTGCCTTTGGGCGAGGATTGCCATCCTTGAGTACCAATAGGCCAGCTTTGTGCTTGCCCAGTGGATGCCATGGATGAGGACCAACGGGCCATCTGTAAGCTCGCCAACAACACTCCAAATGATGGGAACGATTACTTGCCATCGTTGAGGCAATACGTTTAATGTTGCGGGAAATGGCAAGGGCCATTGGTTGAGCTTTAATGTTACCTCAGTGCTTCAAACAATGGTCACCACGACCAAAGGAGCATCATTGCACCAACATGCACAGGGTACGCACTAGCCTTGGCTAGTGCAAACGTCCTCACTTAAAAAGCTATAAGTCCCTCGCTAATGCAACTATAAGGCAAGCTCCTCTCCATGGGTCAAGCTCGCCTAAATGGCGTACTTCCCATCAACGACAATGAGTGAAGCTCGTCATGGATGACGAACACGAGCTCAACTTTATAAGTTACAGTTTGCAAACACCCACAACATGAGCTTGTTGTGACAGCCATTCACGACCATGCTTCACAGTGATTGACCGGGGTGAGCTCCCCACAAATAAAAAGCTCATTGTGTTGGCATCATGGTTGTGAGACTGCAATCAATAGCACACCTTGGAACCTCGCGTGGTGAGCATAACTGTGAGCTTGCCACCCATAAAATTGACCACCAAAGCATTAAGTTTGCTCGTTTTGTCACCACCGTGACTAGTTGCCTTGCTTGCACCACTACCACTAGCTAATTTAGTCTAGACCACAACAAGTTGGTGACACAACATGGCAAGGGTGTGCCCATGGAGATAGAGCTCGCGATGGCTGCAAGTGCCTTTACCCCAGACCATAGATAATTAGTGGGCAAGCTTCGAACTCCCCCACCATGGCATTCCTTGAGGGGTATTGTAGCCGAAAACCGTGGAATAGGGGTGCTATTTGCACCCCCTAGAAGGGTAGCCACGGGCCCCACCCCAGCCCTTGCATGGTTTAGGGGGAGAATTGGGCCCCAACACCGTTCAAAAGCCAAGGGCAATCGGCATCTGTGGCCATCTGCCCACCACCCACCCAGGGCAAGCCAAATTAAAACCAACCCATATATATATATATATATATAGAGAGAGAGAGAGAGAGAGAGAGAGAGAGAGAGAGAGAGAGAGAGAGAGAGACTGGCTAGGGGCGACTATAAGAGGAAGAGAGAGACTACAAAGAAGATCAGCTGGGTGGGACGAGATTTTAAAACAAAACCCTATAATAAAATGAGGTTGTTTTATTAAAATACATTAAATTTAATATATATATATATATATATATATATATATATCGGATGGGTTGGATGTGGTGGCCCGTCACCCACCCTACCAAGGGCAAGTAGGGGCAAGGCCCATGCTCTCCCCATGCTTAACATAGTGGGTACCCTTGCTCGCCACCCATGAGAAGTACCATAGGCAAGATTCGTGCTTGCCCATCATAAATTTATAGAGCCACCATAAATTTACTAGGGGCAAGCTCTAGTAAGTTGCCAAGTCAACTTGACTGCTACCTTGGTTGGAGTGCATGCTTTGTATAACTCATGCATGGGTATTTCAATCTATTTTCCAGGAAAAAAAAGACTCGAGTGTGAAAGCTCATTTTTCATGTTTAGACTAAATGAAAATATATCTATGTCGACTCTCATTTCTTGTAGAAAAGTAGGCTAGCTAGTGCGATATTTCTAATTATTTGTTTTAGGTATGGTTTGAATAGTGAGTTGAGATGAGATAAGTACTAGATCAGATGAGTTTTGAAAATTGAATAAAATATTATTAAGATAATACATTTTAATATTATTATTGTTTTGAGATTTGAAAATGTTGAATTATTTATTATATTTTGTATAAAAATTTAAAAAAATTATAATGATTGAGATGAGATAAGATTAGATGAGTTTCGAATCCAAACAGGATCTAAACCTCCAAGGCAATGCTTTAGCATCCTTAGTTGAAGGCATGTACCCTTTATTTTCTCTTGGAAGAAGAGATGAGATATTTCGAAGAGATCACATCATAGAGCCATATTTTCCTTGTCTCATAGATGTTCATGACTTGGCTAAACCTTGGTTTCACCGTTGCATTCTATAGAAAAACATTAAAATTAGATAGAGATGATGAGCTACATGTCCATGAAAAAACAAATGAGGTTTTGGTCATCAGTACTGATCTTAATGCGCACATAATAATAATAATAATAATAATAATAATAATAATAATAATAATAGTTAGTAGTAGTAACATCATCCCTCACACAAATACAATAGATTAAAACGCCCCCAACATGAGGTCAGAAAGAGTATGAAAATTAATTTGATTGCCGAGTACTATGCCGAACAAGTGTGTTTCTTTGGAGGGTCTCGGCTGGCAAATCATTAGATCAGAGAGTAGGAGGAAGAAAGTGTTAAATGGAGCATTTCATGGCGGTAGAGAAGTCAGCAGAAAGAAAGAAACATTGGGACTTGGATCTCTGATATCGTTGGCTATGAAGTCGAATGAAATCTACGTTAGGATAGTTCATGCAAGTGGGCGTCAAGAATTGTATCAAAACACAGCTCCTGTCTCTCAATTGATGGAAAAATATCCGGGCATGTCTCTTGCACGTCCTGAAGTTTTCAAAAATCCACACGATTCCCTGTTATGTCCGGAAGACAATCTCTTACCTGGTAAGAAATATTGCGTTGTTCCATCCACCACTGTACAGAAACTGAAACATAAACTCTCTAAAGTTGAAGAAACCATTGGAGCGGAAGATCATGATCGGCAAGAGTTGGATTGGAAGATCTCCATGGACGATGCATGTCAAGAAGGTGGATGCATGGGGGAGGGTAACCGTTGTGCAAAAGACTTATATGCCTCTGAGGAAAGGTGGTTGAGACTTTCATTGAGAAAAGGTATCAGATCCAGGAGGAAGCCATTTACAGTACCTCCATTTCCAAAGGCAAAAATACCATTTCGAGGGTTGGGTTGGGAGCCCAGTTTGGGTGCTGTACCGAAGCTATCTCTATGAATATATGCACACTTGGTTCTGTTTGTTCATGTTTCTGATCGCCATTAATATTGTCATTCCAGGTAGGTTAACTATTGCTCTTACTTACAAAGTTCCAAGCAGGCGGATTTGAATGTTGATCATGCGCTGTTTCTAATTATATTATATTATAGGAGTTGAGATTTCCTTGATTTTAATCATGGAAAACGTAACAAATTATGGAACTATAATTCGGAAAAAGAAGTTTGGACTTTTTCGTCAAACTCAAATTTTTATAGAAATTTAATAGAGACGTCTCTACGATCATTACAACACATTTTGTCTTTTGTGATAGAGAAAATCATCACTAAACATGATCAAAATGTCAATAAAGACATTTTGTGACGGTTTGAAACCATTACCACGACCGTTACCTAAAAGGCATCACAAAAAGTAATTGGTGATAGTTTACAGTTCAATCGTCACAAAAAAATATTTTTAATAATGATTAGAAATCTTCCGTCTGATGCAACATTCAAACATGCAATTTCCTTTTTTGTGATGGCAAAAATCTATCACAGAAAATAATGTTCGAGCATCCAACTTAACGTTTTAATGTAAACCCTACCAATTGATGTTTGAACTACAAAAGTTGGTGTTTGTTGGTTATGCTTTGAATGTATCATATTTATGTTCGAATGTTTGTACGTTTAAACGTTAATTGCCTTATACATTCGGATGTCGATTTGAATGTTAATGGAAAAGCATTCGAATGTAACATGTATAACGTTCGAATATTAGTTCAAATGTTAATGGAGAAACGTAATTCAAACATTTGAACATAAGCATTTAAGCATCCGAACGTTAATCATTTAAACATCTGAACTTTTTGTTCGTTGAAGGGTGAGTATGTTCAAATGTTATGTCGTACATTCGAACATTTTGTTATAATTTTGTGTCATTATGTTTGAATGTTGGTTTGAATGTGAATCAATGTTCAAACATTTCTTATTTACATTTAAACGTACATGTCAGAAATACTAATTTCATTAAAAAGAAAAACATACAAATTATATCATATTATAACATAAATTTAACAACTAATAATGTCTTATAGAGTTGCAAAGTTTATTGATAAAACTTATTTCTTCTTCTTTCCTCGCTCATCGTGATCTACTGCAGTAACATAACACGTTCCATTTGGACCAACATCTCCCTCGGCCCTTGTTATACTTCAATACACATTCTTTCCTCTTAATCTCTCTGTTGTTCCTCTAAATGCATCTCTAAATTAGACTGTAGCTCTAAGAGAGACTTTAACTCCTATTGGCTCGACCTCATATACTCATTTTCTCGCTGTGCTGCTTCTCAATTTTTGGTAAGATTATAAGTTTGTGAAGTCGAGGTCGTGGAATGTAACGCCCCCAATTTACGTATGCAAATTAACGTAAATTGAAGCGTCGTGACTTGTAATGTTAGGCTACAAATCTCGTTGCTCATGCCAGAAATCATATGCATGCGCCTAACTTACTAACAATATGTAAAATATATTGCAATGGAATAAGGTTAATTCTAGAAATCAGTAAAGAAATCTAATTCTTTGCAATAATTATATGGTAAGCTATAGTAAAACACATATCCTTACAAAATATAAAGCATATTGTACCAAATTTCTTTCTTAATACGTATCAATATCTGATATTTTCAGGACAAATATTCAACTATCCTCTGTTACCCTTAAAGGGATTCTTTTATACCTTCTCTACAATCTTGTCATCAACAAATGATCACTTTATCAACAGATGAGTAATCTGTAGGACCCTTAGAGTATCTCAGAACCTCTTGTGACGTCTGGGTCTCATGATGAGTCATCTATTCCTGCAATAATGCCTATCATTCCATAGGGAATGATAGATAAAATTAAAAGAGTGAGATTTCTTGTAAATCTCAGTAAGTACACAGATAACTTAATAAGAGCATCTTCCATATATATATATATGTATATACAGATGTCATGCAAATGCATGTAACATAATCATGAGACTATAACATGACTTACACATGACTTGTGCTTAACTTACACTTAATTGGCGCACCCCTTTCAAAGTTTACATATTTTCATAAAGAACTTTCATGAGAACATGTGCATAACTTTTCATAACATGTAAAGTCTTTTTCTTGAAATTCTTATTTTTTCGTGTCTTATTCTTATTCATAGTATGACAGTAGTTACGTATCGCCTTCACTGTCATACTTATTCCTTAATCTAAACAGCAGTTATGTATCACCTTCACCGTTGGGTTCTCCACTATTATTACCCGTGATTTGGTTTTATCCACTATTATTACCTGTGGTTGGACCATATCTATTATTATTACCCGTGGTTGGGCCATATCCATCATAACATAAAAATATATTTTATGACGGCAGTTACGTATCGCCTTCACTGCCAGTTATGTCAGTTATACGGGAGTTACGTATCGCCTTCCCCATTGTGACACGACTTTTTATCATTCAATGGGAGTTACGTATCGCCTTCCCCGTCATGACGTGACTTCTAAACTTTCTTATTCTTAGTTGTTTCTTTCTTATTCTTATAGATATTCTTATTTTCTTACAAATGTATGTCATGTCTTTTGACGTAAAACTCGTGATGAAATGGGACATGCATGTACTCTTAGACTTTTGCATGCATACTTCCTGCTTACATGGGTCATAATAAACATACTTAATCAATTCATATCCACTTAACTTGTGCATGGTTCATGACTACATATGATCTTGTGGCGTAATATGCACATGTATGAACCACTAGACCTTCCATACATGGTATATGTATTCATGAGTCATACAACATATAAACATGCTTCATCAACATAGATCATGCATATAAAAACATACCTTAACTCTTAGAACGTAAACATATTTTCTTACAAGAGAACATCTAACTTTAGCCTTAATAGGTGTAGGGCCGAGTTCTATAATACACATAAACTTCAATTTCTTTTCTTTCTCTTCTTAAAATCGATTCATTATCTTCTTAACATGTCATGAAAATTTCATACATAGACTAATTATGCTAAGGCCGAACCAACCTTCATCTCATAGTTCATTTTTCTTTAACTCTTTCTTCATCAATCAATATAAATCATACAACCTTAACCCTAATATATATATATAATATATATATATATATGGCTGTATAGCACCATATAGAAACCCTCAAATTTCTCCTCATCTTCTTTGAATCAACTTTTTTTTCTTAATATCATATCTTGAAAATTTAGAAACTAGGTAAAGCACGCTAGCCGCAATCCTTCTTAACATAATAACCTCATTTTTTCAATTTCTTCTTTGTTCAAGGTAATCATTCTTCCACTAGATAAATCTTATTTCCTCTATTATTTTTCAAGAGGAAGAATTCATTAAATCTCCCTTAATCACTTAATTTAAATATCATATCATTGACTTAAAAAATCCACTAGGGCCGAAACCCTCATAACCCTTGCAAGTCTCAAAATTTCGCTCTTTTGTAAACCAAGTTTCTCATATCAACCCTCTAAACCGCATCCATAATTCCATAGAATAAACATTTGCTTAACTAAAAATTTTCTCCATATATTTCCTTATTATTCCAAAGAACAACTTATCATAACATACATGAATTTTAATCATTAAATCAACATAATATTCACTCAAGGAGAGCAACCAATAACATATTAACTCTATATATAAATAAATGCTAAGATTAAGTTATTGGTGCACTTACAAGTTTCTCCAAAACTTTTCACTTGCAAATGGACTTAGTTTTGGCAACTTCATTCTCAATGTATCCAAAATGTTATTGTTGATGGTTTTGGAACGTTGATGGATTGAGTATGGGTTTAGGTTTTCTTTGCTTGGGTTGGCCATGTGTCTCTAAGGAGTGAACTGAAAGTCTCATTCTTCTATATATGTTAGTCAACTCCTCAAGCCTAAAAAAGGGTGTAAGAAATTCCCAAAAACCTTTAACCTCTCCTTGCCTTGCCACCTCCTCTCCCTACCTCTTAGATTGTTCAATTGTCTTCCTATTAGACTTAGTTGGCTTAAGCTTGTCTTAAAATCATTGGACCACTTGCCTCTACACTTTTCACTTGATGATTTAAGCTCCAAAGATTTTTTCTAAATTCATAAAGGAGTAAGTCGGTTGCAGGGGGTCCAATCCGATCCCTTGTATTTCCTCACTTTGGTTCCTTTAGTTGTAGGTTATTCTTGTTACTTAGCTAGGCTTGATTAGAAAGAAAACTCATCCATTGGTCATCTAGTGCCACCTAGAAGATATGCCACATCATTAGATTTGCAAAATCTTATCATTGAGTAGGAAAATCCAAGATAATCTCACATATGTTTCTCGGCTATGCTTAATTTTCCTTCATCTAAATACTTGGCTCCTTCTTGTGTCATACGAAGGTTTCTAGATGGAAAATCCTCACTTGACACTTGTCCACTTACATGTCAAGATCTTAGAATAATTGAGAAGATATTCCAAAGATTTGATCTTAAGCAAAGTCGGTAGTCAATTCAAAGTCGTGCTCATTATGCCCAATTCGGTGGTCAATTCTTTTGAAAGAAGGATTTGAGAATAATTCTATATGCCCATATATTTTTATCAGAATCTGGATTTGCCATTATTGCAGTTTATGTTGATGATTTATCATGTTAGAACTCTTGAAAAGATCACAAGAATTGCTATATATTTAAATAATGAATTTGAAAAAGAAAGATATTGTTATTCAAATACTAGATGACTTAGAAACATTTGAGACTTTTAGCCTCATCTCTCAGATGCATTTGCTCTTCATACATCAATATGTCATACTTATCTAAAGGATTAGGCAGTCGAAATGAAGAGGCAAGTAATAATTTTAAAATCTTTATTCTGTTACTTTAACTCTAAAACTTTATTATTAGACTCTTGAACAAATCATTGAAGTTCGATCTTCTCATTAAGTTTTTCAATCTCGCGAGTTTTGGATTGCAACTGAACGGAAAATGAAACAATAGATAATGAATATTGAGTTTTGAGACTCACAAGTTTATATATGGCATCATGAATCTGACTTTATTAACCATATCATTTTCTTACTGCATCATGACACCTACGATAAATGTAGAAACAATTTGGGACTGAGGTGAATAATACCTCATATATTGATCATGAGAAATACTGAAAGAAAACTGATGAGACTTTGAAATTTTGTAGAATGAGAATGCAAATGAATTGCGGAGATGAGAAGAAGATTTGATGTGAATTAGATAAAACTAAAAACTGCTTTTATAAAGATGGAAATAAGAACAATACAAACCATCATCTTTTTAAATCTCACTTAGTCAATATTATAAGATATGCTAGATGCATATTTTCAAAAGTCAGTGAGATTAATTGCAGTTATTCCTATTTTTCTCGTAAACGCTGAAACTCTACTATTAGCTGCTATTGTTGATTTTGTATTTGAACTTTCTCTTATTCTAGCTCTTCTATTCGTGATTTCAGGTAATGAGAATACCAGTCTGCAAATTTCTTCAGGTCCTTATTTTCTTGTCTTAACTTTTTATTCTTTCTATCGTTAGTTCCAAGTTTTTGATGCAATTCAGATATTTGTTTATTAAGATGATCAATCTCACTCGCTCTTGCCAGTAACCTCTGAGACATGGTTGTAATAGATGCAACATATTGAGCACTGAGGGTTCTTGATGCTGCAACAATTTTAGGATCAATTTTACTAGAAAGATGTATCTCTACTCCTATTATGATATTGACAGCCTTGGAAGTAAAGATGAGTGGTTGAGACGTAAAAGGTTCATGGTTTAAATCTGGGACATTAACAAAAGAATTTTTCTCAGTCATAGTATCATTTTAGATGAACAACAATTGGATCAATGAGGAATATGAGATCTTGCGTGAGTATCCGATAGGTGAAAATGATCATCTTTAAACAGCAACCCAAAGCTTTCAAGTCTCCGCAAAGATCTCATTTGTCAAGAATATCAAGCGGATTTAAATTTCTTTCCACACCTAATCGATAGAATTAAGCCTCAAGTTTTTGTAGTTTTTGTCGAATATTGGTGGTTCTCAATGATTCTTTTCGCTCTGCATGTTCTCCCTAATAATGCCAAGAGGGAGAGATATTTTAGATGAGAATATTAACATGTTCCCTCTAATGCATTATTGATTATTATTTGAAAAACTAACGTATAATTTCAATGGGAGTTCAAGTATTGGTGCAGGTCCCAGAGTTTTACTAAATCTATTAAGCAAACACTATATGCCACATCTTCAAATCATTTAGAGATAATTGCAATTCATGAAATAAGTTTAGAGTATATTTGACTGAGATCAGCGATTCTAAATATTCAAGAAAATTGCGATCTTTCCATGATCAATGATAGTCCAATAATTTTATACGAAAATAATGCTGCTTATATAATTCAAATTAGATGAGGATATATCAAAGATATGATCAAGTGATAATCTGGCAGATTTATTCACAATGCATTACCAACTGCGACATTCAGGAAAATTGTGCATAACATTGGAATATAAAAACTTAAAGATCTATCATCATGCACTTTTCAAGGAGAGTAAATGTCTTGAATACTTGTGCTGATTGTACTATTTTTCTTTCGCTGAGGTTTTGTCCCATTGAATTTTCCTTTGCAAGATTTTAATGAGGCAATCTTAAAAGTACTTGGTGGTACATAAAAATATTGTACTCTTTTTTCTGCGCCATTGATTTTTCTTCTTCACTGGATTTTTCCTTGGTAAAGTTTTAATGAGGCAGATTCTTTATGGGTAGTCATTCATGGGGGATGTTATAAAACCTATAATTGTATGTATTTTTCACAAGGAGAAGGATAGGTTTGAATAGCAGCTTGAAGAAACAGTAGGTGAAGAACGTTAGATATACATGTATTTTTGAAAAACACGTATTTGCACAGTAATCAAGATCTATAAATATGGGCTTCAATCGATCTGTTATGTACACACAAATTATATATATAAAGAAGAAAACATCAGTTCTTAAGAGTTTTAAATATTTTCTTTTATAAATTTTCTTGCAATAGTAGTTTCCTTTATAATTTTATAACATTTTCATACTTGTTTCAAATGTATTTAATATTTAATATGGATAGGTCGAGATGGACGTATGGGATGTCATCTTGACATAACATCTTAATTAAGAATAATTCTGATTGCAGTCCACATATATGCGGATTGCAATGCAGGCCAAATGAAACACGATCGTTTCATTAAATAAATGAAACGCAGCGTGTTGCAACTAGGCAACCATCGTCATGCATCCCTAACAAATATATTTGACAAACTGAAAGATTGCCAATTAGATATATGTTTACTATCAACAATCAAACCACCTTCGAAATCTTCTCTGCCATAGCAACTACCATAGAAAGAGATGGATGGTTTTGTTGAAACTCTAGAAGCAGCTTGCCGCCAACGTTCTCAAGTGTGGTCGTGGAAAGGTCTGGATCGACCCAAATGAATTTGACGCGAAGTTGGCGAAAAACAACTCTACAATCAACGAAATCTCCATGGCCAACTCTCACCAATATTTGAACTATAGTCCACTAAAAAAATCAACTCTCGCTAATATCGCTAACTCTGCAGTCCACTAAAATCACAGCATGTACATGAATGTGAAAGGTAACGTTTTCAAGAACAAGCGAGTTTTGATAAAGGGCAATCACAAATCCAAGGCAAAGAAGGTAAGAGAGAGGACTTTGTTCAATTTGAGGTGAAGCGAGCAAAAAGCCAAGCTAGCAGGGAGAGGATTCAGGAAAATTGTGGGAAGGGAGGAGCAATTGGCCTAGGAACTGGGAGCTAAAAGGTATTTTGATCTAAGTCAATGATAAAATATGAATAATTTTTTCTATTTCTATATTTGAACTGTAGAGAAATTCATTAATAGACTGTACAATAGCACCACCCTTTAATCAATAACCCATTTCCTCCCTTTTTCTTCTCTATTTACACATGGTCACCATGGGATGAAAAGTTGTTTTGCTTCACAAGAACGCAATATTTATTAAAATTACATGGATCACTTAGAATTTATGCCTCCATTAATGATAATTTGGTTGAAAACTAAGACAATTCACGTTAAATTAAGAATAATTTATTTGAATTCACCGGCAGACAACCGACATCCATGACCATGATCAGTCCTTTCACTTTACACAGCAGATAAATAAAAGACGAAAAGGAAAAACCGAAAAGATAAACAGAACACTCGGCACTTTAAAAAAGAAGGGTTATTCCTATAAAAGAAAAAAAAAAGTGTTATCTGTCCTCCCAAAAGCTATAGCCAATAGAATAGCTCCAACTTATAGACCAAAAGATATGGACGCTCATCAATCGACCTCCACCTGTCCAAAACCATAAATATTATTTTAAGAAACTTTAGCCACAATTATTTAGTTGAAATCATAAATTAGTGCAGGTCACGTCGGACTTAAGCGGGGTGCATAAAGTATGATAAAGGTCGATCACATCGATCCAGTCCATCCGAGATCCCTTATGATAAAGGTCGATCACAGACTATACAGTAAATTCAGTAATCGATGCGTAAAATTTGGGATCTAAAATTTTATTTGCAACTTAACAAGAAAAATACATCTATCACTCAAGCTATTAATATATATGACATATATATATATATATATATATATATAAAAAGCTTCTTGTGTATAAGTAAATCTCATAAATGTAAGTAGTCAGCAGGTGGATGACTTATATAATGTTATATTACACACCAGTTATTTGCAACGTTTTATCTCTAGAAAAGAATTTTGCTACACATCATATTCATATACACTACACCACATTTATTTTTATTTTTATTTTTATTTTTATTTTTAATTTTGATTTTATTATCATACACCACACAAACGGCATGCATGATCGATGTATGGGAGGAACCACAGTACTATCTCACGTACTACTGTAGGTTCAAGTATTTAGAGAAAGAAGTTGTGGCATTATTTAACATGAGACTAATTAAGGTTTGTACTAATTGTAATCTTGTATAGTTACGGCACGAAATAAAGAGAAATGTTAGAGAATATTTAATACACAATACTCACTTTTCATATAAATAATAAATGTTACTGTTCAAATAAGAGATGAGTGTTGTGTGTTGAATGCTCTCAATTATTTTTCCGGAATAAATATGTTATATTAGCATGACGTCTGCTTTGATAACACCAATCAGTTTACCATGAGCAGTGATATGGGTACAATCTTTTTACTTATCATTTATAATTTATAGATTTTTTTCATCATTTTTTTAAGTATTTTTTTAAATTTTTAATCATTAAGAAAAAAAAATAACTTTATTAATATTCATATTCTTAATCACTAAGTAAAATTAAAAATTAAAAAAAATTAAATACAAAATAAATTATAAAATAATTATAAATCTATCATTTCTCTCGATTAACCATTGCTCTATCGTACTTAAATCAACAAAAATACAAAAAAAAAATAAAAAGCGTAAAAAAAAAGGGTATATATAATTAATTAAATGTATTTAAAAAGATAATTTATAATAAAAATAGATTATTTTAATTATAATTAATTAATTATATATATATTTTTTTCTTGTAGTTATGCAAGAAGAGATCAGAGATGTTGGGTGCTTACAAAACAATAAAGTTGACTACTCCTTGGTGATGGCATAGACAGCATAAATAATCCCAGGGAGATAACCGAATATGGTCAGTAACAAACAGATCCAAAACTCCACCTGAATCACCCCGGCGGCCAAAGCATATATATCAGAGATTCATCTATCTATTTATATAAATAGTAATCTAAGAAAGACGCACAATATCAGCAGAGAGAATTAAAAGAAGAGCATGATCATCACCTGGCAACCAAACTTGAGAAAGACACCAAGAGGAGGCAAGATGATTGCCAGAAGGATGTCTACACAAGTAGCCGTGCTTTCGTCCGCCATATTTTTTTTCTTGGCACTGCTATAACTTCTTGTTCTTGGAAGCGAAAATTGAAGAGGTTGGTTTTTTTTTTAATTGTGAAAGAAATGTAGTAAGAGACGAAGCTCGGTAGATGGGATACTTTTAGAGTTATAGATGAGCACCCCTTCTTCAGGCAGGGCCCCCGCTCTGCGTGTTATCCACGCGTTGGATACTTGCTTACGTTACTACTGCGTACTATACGCGGTTTCTTGCTCCCAGCGTGTAATAATAATTGAATAAACAATAAAGGCATCCACGAGCTCCCCGTCCTTGCCTCCAAAAAGGGAAAATTATTGTCTTGCTCTTTGCCTTAACTTGAAAGTTTTCTAAAGTTGCGTTTGAATTTTTGAAAGTTTTCTAAAGTTGCGTTTGAATTTAGGAACGAGTTAAGTTTATATTAATTTATTTTAAAATTATTATTATATTTTTTTGTTGAACTCAAGGTTTCAAGGTTCATGTAAATCTACACATGGATTTTGATGATAACAAATGAATTCAAAGAATAAAGGAGTCTCAAGTTCAAGTTGTCTACACAATACAATCAAGCACATCAAGGAACCAAGCATGAGCAAGAAGGGAATAAGTTCACATTAAAATCATAGAGTAATTTTGTAAATCTCTTAAAAATTCGAAATTAGGATTAAGGCTCAAAATAAATATTTTATCATAAAGCATTAAAATACATTTTCCACATGTGCATGAATATTTTGAAAATTAACTTTGAAAATATTAAGATGATTGATTGTCATCTTTCACATGTGCATGATATGATTAAAGGTTTGAACTTTGAAAATATTAAGATGATTGATTGTCATCTTTCACATGTGCATGTTTTATTTGAATATTTTCAAAAGTGGTGGATGCTTTTCTTGACTTATGCAAAAGGTAGATGTCTTTGTTTGAAAATTTTGAAAAGTAAAGTGTGCTCTTTTTGTCATATGCAAAAAGTAAAATATTAGGTTTGAAATTTTTGAAAAGTAAAGTGTGCTCCTTTTGTCACATGCAAAAAGTAAAAAGATTTGATTTGAAATTTTTGAAAAGTGAATGATGATGTCTTGGACATGGGAATCTTTTCAAATTTGAAATTGAAGACTCATTTGCCTATAAATAGCTCACTTGAGTTTTGTAAAAATCAGAACAAGAGCTTACACATCTATTGCTAAATTTTGCATCATTCTTTCAAAGCTCTCATTCTCTCTTTTCTAAAGTTTTGAGTCTTAATTCTTGTTCTTGTTGAGAGAGATATAGTTTGTGCTGTATTGTTCTTATTTCACTCATTGAGGAGTGTTTTCTGATAGCCTACCCACTATCAATTCTTGTATCAGTAAGAGGGTGTGTATAACCCTTGTGTGTGTAGAAGGTGTTCTACACGGGGAATAGTTAAATCACCAAGTGTGAGGTGATTGGAAGTAAGAGGGTGCGTATAACCCTTGTGTGTGTAGAAGGTGTTCTACACAGGGAATAGTTGAATCACCAAGTGTGAGGTGATTGGAAGTGTAGAGGGTGTTCTACACGGATTCTTTGGAGCGGTGCTGCTCAAAGGTGTAATAGGTTTCTATCTCCACCTAAAGGAGATTGAATAGTGGATTTGGGAATCCTCAAGGGGTAGCTTGAGGCGAGGACGTAGGCAGTGGGGCTGAACCTCGTAAAAATACTGAGTTTGCTTTCTCTTACCCTACTCTTTATATTTCCTACTGCTTTATATTTTGGTTATATTTTATATTGTATATTTAGTTTATAAGTATTAATTTTTTAATATAACCCAATTCACCCCCCCTCTTGTGTTAGTCATCTGGGCAACAATTGGTATCAGAGCTAGAGCTCTGTTATAAGATTAACTATCTTTTGAGTTAAGATCTTATGGCTAACATTGCAGCTTCATTTGGTGAAGGTCAATCCAGCAGTCGGCCTCCACTCTTTTGTGGAGACAATTACTCATTCTGGAAAGTTAGAATGAGAATATTCCTTCAGGCTCAAGGTCGAGAAATCTGGAAATGCATTGTAAATGGACCTTATATTCCAACAAAAGTGATTGATGGAGTAAAGGTCAAAAAGGAAGAAGAAGAGTTTGATCGTGAAGACGATAGACTTTATACTTTGAATTTAACTGCTATGAATTTATTATATAATGCTCTTAATGGTAATGAGTTTAATAGAGTAATGACTTGCACTACAGCAAAGGAAATTTGGGATAACTTGGAAGTTACTTATGAAGGAACTTCTCAAGTCAAGGAATCAAAAATTTATATTCTTACTCATGAATATGAGATGTTTAAGATGAATGATGATGAATCTATTTCTAGTATGCACACTCGTTTTACTAACATCATAAACAGCTTGACAGCTCTTGGCAAAGTTTATTCCAAAGTGGAGATAGTAAGAAAAATTCTCAACTCTCTACCAAAACGTTGGGAGTCAAAAGTGACAGCGATTCTTGAAGCTAGAGACCTCAAGAAGCTCGAAGTGAATGAACTCATCGGGTCACTTATCACCCATGAGTATACATTGAAAAGAGGAGAAGAAGAAGGAAATTCAAAGAAGAGTTTGGCACTTAAAGCTGTTCCACATGAAAGTGAAAGTGATGAAGATGAGGAAAATGACGACAAAGATGAAGAAGTTGCGATGATAATAAGAAGAATTCAGAGGTTCTTAAAGAAAAATAAAACTCCTCCAAGGAAATCCTTCAATAAGTTTTCCAAGAAAGATTCAGGTAAAAATGACACTTTAATTTGTTATAAATGCAATAAACCTGGTCATATCAAGCCAGATTGTCCTCTGCTAAAGAAAGATCGAAACAAAGGCAAAAAAGCAATGAAAGCTACGTGGAATGATGATTCAAGTAGCTCAGATAGTGAAGCAAGCAATGGAGAATCAGCAAATCTTTGTCTTATGGCTAAAGATGACATTGAGGTAACAAATTTTGATAATATTGAAGATCCTTCATATGAAGAATTGCAAAATGTTTTAGAAGAGGTATATGAGGAATTTGAAAAATTGGGTATCAAGTATACTGCTTTGAAAAAGAAAAATTCTTCTTTAACAAACGAAATTGATATTTTAAGAAAAGAAAGTATTGTTTTGAAAGATGAAAATCTTGAGTTGAAGAAAAAGAAAACTGATTTAGAAAATATTATTGAAAACTTTACGAATGGAAAAAGAAATTTTGAAAAACTTCTTGGTAGTCAAAGATGTGTTTTTGACAAGGCAGGCTTGGGATATATGCCAAAACAAAAATACAAATCTTATAAAAACTTCTTTGATAATCTTTCTACATCAAAGTCCAATATTCAAAATTCTTTTCATAAAAATAATTTTGTTAAAAAAGGATACTATTATAATCACTCAAGTTATTCATATATGTCACATGCTATTTGTAATTTTTGTAATAGCAATGGTCATAATTATCATGCTTGTCCTATTAGAAGAAAACATACAATGACTATTAGGGCCATATGGGTACCTAAAAATCTTGTTTATTCTAATACTAATAAATAAAGGACCCAAAGAACTTGGGTACCAAGAATTGTTTTTAATTGCTTTTGTAGGTATGCATGAAGTATTCTACATGTAAAAATAAATGGTTTTTAGATAGTGGATGTTCAAGACACATGACGGGAGACGAGACTAAGTTCTTTGATCTTAGATCTAAAGAAGAAGGACACATGACATTTAGAGACAACTCGAAAGGGAAGATCGTGGGAATAGGTAAAATATGTTGAGCAACCTTCAGGTTTTGAAAATCATATTTCTCCAAATCATGTTTTCAAACTCACAAAAGCACTATATGGACTCAAACAAGCTCCTAGAGCGTGGTACGAGAGACTCAGTGGTTTCTTGATTGAAAAAGGCTTTTCAAGAGGAAAAATTGATACAACTCTTTTCATTAAATTAGAAAATGATGATATTCTTTTGATTCAGATTTATGTTCGGTGCTACTAACGAAAATATGTGCCAAGTTTTTGCTAAGACTATGCAGGAAGAATTTGAAATGAGTATGATGGGAGAGCTTACATTCTTTCTCGGATTGCAAATTAAGCAAACAAAAAGTGAAATATTCATCAATCAATCAAAATATATTAAGGAATTGCTGAACAAGTTTGGGATGGAAGGTGCTAAGGAAACTGGAACACCAATGAGCTCATCCACTAAACTTGATAAAGATGAATCCGGTAAATCAATTGACTCAAAGGTATATCGAGGTATGATTGGTAGTTTATTATATTTGATAACTAGTAGACCTGATATTATGTTCAGTATATGTTTATGTGCACGTTTTCAATCATTTCCGAAACAATCTCATTTGATTGCAGTCAAGCAGATTTTTTAGATATTTTGCCAGTACCATTGACTTAGAGTTATGGTATCCTAAACACACTTCTTTCGATCTTATTAGTTATTCAGGTACCGATTATACTGGTTGCAAAGATGATCGAAAAAGTTTTAGTAGAACATGTCTTTTCTTAGGTCCTGCACTTGTTTCATGATTTAGTAAAAAGAAAATTCTATTGCACTATCTACTGCTGAGGCAGAATATGTTGCTGCGAGTAGTTGTTGTGCTCAAGTTCTTTACATGAAACAACAACTTGAGGATTTTAAACTTATGTACAATCACATTCCAATCAAATGTGATAATACAAGTGCTATAAATCTTTCAAAGAATCCAATACAACAATCTCGGACCAAACATATTGATATTAGATATCATTTTCTTAGAGATCATGTGCAGAAGGGCGATATTGCATTAGAATTCACTAGTACACGATCAATTGGCAGACATTTTTACAAAACCCCTATCAAAAGATAGACTACGCATGCATGCCATGAATATCTGCTAGATACTTTTATTCCATTAACTCAAATGACCTACATAAACTTGAGGTTCTTAGCCTCATGTTTGAGACGCTCATTCTCTTCATACAATATCATGTCCTCCCTATCCATGGGAACTGGCAAGCGGAATGAAGAATCCAATAGTGATTTCAACCGTTTATTCTTCTGTCGAACGATTCCTTCCCTTATGTGAGACTCTTGAACAATTCGTTGAAGTACAACAATTTGTTCTTTAAGCTTTTCAACCTCTTGGTTTTTGACTTGTAGCCGCTGGGAAAAAGCAACAATAAAGGATGAGTAGCGAGTACCGAGACTCACCAAGTCGTAGATAGCATCGGAGTCTGGCTTATTAGCCAAACTATTGTTCTCTTGCTGCAACATGGCGCCAATGGTAGCTGCAGAAAGGACATGAGATTGAGATGTAGAATAATGAGCCATTGAGAAAAGAATTGAAAACTTAAAGCGAGAATATTGAAGGAATGCAGATGAGTTATAGAGATGAGAATAAGATTTGATGCAAATCGGATGAACTTTAAAACTGATTTTATAGAGATAGCATAAAGAACAAGACAAACTATTGTCTCTTCAAATCTTATTAGTCAAAAGAAATATAAGATATGTTGGACACACATTGTCAAAAGTTTTCTTACTAGAAAAACGGTTCTCTGCTCCTATCATGGCATTGACGGCCTTAGGAGAGAAGATTGATGGTTGATGCGTCAAGGGTTCCTGATTCAAGTCTGGAACATTAGTGGAAGAGAATTGTTCGGCCATTCTATCGTTATGGAGAAACAGAACTTAGGTCAAGAAGCGATATTTTTTTTGGTATCCGATAGGTGAAAATGATTTTTTTATAGAAACTCAGAGCCTTCAAACCCATTTGTCAACAACATCAGGCGATTGATTTAAATCTGCTTTCGCACCGACTACTAGAGCTAGGCCTCCAACCTTTACAGGTTTTGTCAAATACGCGTGGCTCCGCACCGCATTGCCAGAGCTAAGCCTGCAGCTTTTGCTGTCTTTGTCGGACACGAATAATTTTAATTATTCAACTTCAAATCTCTGGAACATCTAATTCGTCAATAACATCAAGCGGATTTAAATCTTCTTCCGCACCGAGATGATAAAATTCGGTTTCAACCTTTGCAGGTTTTGTCGGACACGGGTGGTTCTAACTTCTACAGTCTCTACTAACGCAGCGTTTTATTTGTCTGTTAGTTATTGTAGGAATATATCTTATTGAGATAATTATGATTCCTTTTTAATGATGCCAAAAGGGGGAGAAGTTTTAGACTAGAACATTAACATTGTTTAAATTGCTAAACTTGTTATATATACTTGGAATTATGTTTATATTTTTGCTTGAAAAACTAACGCACATTCTCAGGGGGAGCTTAAGTATTCATACAGGTTTCAAGTTCTATCAAGTATTTGTCATCATCAAAAAGGGGGAGATTGTTGAACTCAAGGTTTCAAGGTTCATGTAAATCTACACATGGATTTTGATGATAACAAATGAATTCAAAGAATAAAGGAGTCTCAAGTTCAAGTTGTCTACACAATACAATCAAGCACATCAAGGAACCAAGCATGAGCAAGAAGGGAATAAGTTCACATTAAAATCATAGAGTAATTTTGTAAATCTCTTAAAAATTCGAAATTAGGATTAAGGCTCAAAATAAATATTTTATCTTAAAAAGGGGGAGAAGTTTTAGACTAGAACATTAACATTGTTTAAATTGCTAAACTTGTTATATATACTTGGAATTATGTTTATATTTTTGCTTGAAAAACTAACGCACATTCTCAGGGGGAGCTTAAGTATTCATACAGGTTTCAAGTTCTATCAAGTATTTGTCATCATCAAAAAGGGGGAGATTGTTGAACTCAAGGTTTCAAGGTTCATGTAAATCTACACATGGATTTTGATGATAACAAATGAATTCAAAGAATAAAGGAGTCTCAAGTTCAAGTTGTCTACACAATACAATCAAGCACATCAAGGAACCAAGCATGAGCAAGAAGGGAATAAGTTCACATTAAAATCATAGAGTAATTTTGTAAATCTCTTAAAAATTCGAAATTAGGATTAAGGCTCAAAATAAATATTTTATCATAAAGCATTAAAATACATTTTCCACATGTGCATGAATATTTTGAAAATTAACTTTGAAAATATTAAGATGATTGATTGTCATCTTTCACATGTGCATGATATGATTAAAGGTTTGAACTTTGAAAATATTAAGATGATTGATTGTCATCTTTCACATGTGCATGTTTTATTTGAATATTTTCAAAAGTGGTGGATGCTTTTCTTGACTTATGCAAAAGGTAGATGTCTTTGTTTGAAAATTTTGAAAAGTAAAGTGTGCTCTTTTTGTCATATGCAAAAAGTAAAATATTAGGTTTGAAATTTTTGAAAAGTAAAGTGTGCTCCTTTTGTCACATGCAAAAAGTAAAAAGATTTGATTTGAAATTTTTGAAAAGTGAATGATGATGTCTTGGACATGGGAATCTTTTCAAATTTGAAATTGAAGACTCATTTGCCTATAAATAGCTCACTTGAGTTTTGTAAAAATCAGAACAAGAGCTTACACATCTATTGCTAAATTTTGCATCATTCTTTCAAAGCTCTCATTCTCTCTTTTCTAAAGTTTTGAGTCTTAATTCTTGTTCTTGTTGAGAGAGATATAGTTTGTGCTGTATTGTTCTTATTTCACTCATTGAGGAGTGTTTTCTGATAGCCTACCCACTATCAATTCTTGTATCAGTAAGAGGGTGTGTATAACCCTTGTGTGTGTAGAAGGTGTTCTACACGGGGAATAGTTAAATCACCAAGTGTGAGGTGATTGGAAGTAAGAGGGTGCGTATAACCCTTGTGTGTGTAGAAGGTGTTCTACACAGGGAATAGTTGAATCACCAAGTGTGAGGTGATTGGAAGTGTAGAGGGTGTTCTACACGGATTCTTTGGAGCGGTGCTGCTCAAAGGTGTAATAGGTTTCTATCTCCACCTAAAGGAGATTGAATAGTGGATTTGGGAATCCTCAAGGGGTAGCTTGAGGCGAGGACGTAGGCAGTGGGGCTGAACCTCGTAAAAATACTGAGTTTGCTTTCTCTTACCCTACTCTTTATATTTCCTACTGCTTTATATTTTGGTTATATTTTATATTGTATATTTAGTTTATAAGTATTAATTTTTTAATATAACCCAATTCACCCCCCCTCTTGTGTTAGTCATCTGGGCAACATTTTTAAAATTTTTATATAAAATATAATTTTTAATATAATTTTTTCAAATTTAAATATGATTTTTTTAAATTCTAAAATAATAATAATAATGATATGTTATTCAACTTTTGAAACTCATCTCAATTTATATTATCTCAATTTCGAATTCAATCAAGACCTAAAACTAGTTACATTGTTTTAAAAAATTAGAATAAGCATTTACGAGAGAGCAGAGAACTGAGAGCATTTTCACTATTGCTTCCACCTTTTAGATTTGCCTCATTTCCTCTTTCGAAGATCATAAATCTCAGAAATTTTTTTCAACTCCATCTTGAACTGGCATTTTGCTGAATTGAGTTTTATCTAGTCTTACTAGAGGATGGAGAAGGCTTCACGAAGATCTGCTAGATGTTGCTCGAGCTTCTTGCTCTTTACTAGCAAATCGTCCACGTAGACTTTCAAGTTCCGACCAATCTGTTGCTTGAACATTCGATTGATCAACCATTAGAAAGTGGCAATAGCTTTCTTGAAGTTGAAGGGCATGACATTGTAGTAGTAGTGCCTCGGGTCCGAAACGAGTATTTTTTTCTCTTCGTCGTCTGAGTTCATCCTAATTAGTTTATATCCCAATTAAGCATCCATGAAATAAATGTCTTGCTATGAAATTTAAAATTAGGTTGATGCGCGATAATAGAAAGTTGTCTTTCGAGAAAGCTTTTTCAAGTCTTTGAAATCGACGAACATCCACCACTACCCATTGACATTCTTTATGAAGACCACATTACACAAGCTTCTGGGTAGGAAATAGTCAACCTCCTCAGCTATCATTGCGTACTTCTCAACAATGAAACTTCGTCACTTTTGCATGACTTTCTAATTGCTCAGATTAATTCAGAGCTGGTGTTTGATGATGGAGTTGTCTATCCTAATATTTCCTCATGATTCTAAGCGAACACGTCTTGGTGCTTGATTAGAAGGCGTTCAAGGCTTGTCTCAATTTCAGGCCCAGTTTGGTCTCAATGTGTACCCTCTGCTTTGGTCTTTGTTGGTCAACAAGAATTGACTCCAAGGGTTCGTTGGGTTGGGCTTGTCAAAAGGCTTGCGCGTTGCAGACTTCTTTATCCCACTCAATTAGGGCCGGAGGTGAAGGCGGCCCAGGTGCATCTCCAACATTTTCAATTATCGTAACTACCTTGACTTCGTGTCTCAAATCTCAAGTGTAACACTCCCGAGCTAGGACGTGTTTGCCATGGACCTTTATTCGGGTAAAAGTATCTGTGAGCGCACAAAACTATAACAAGTAGTACAATATTTTTAAATAAAATGGATATCGAACCCACAAAAATAAATTGTGCTATTGAGTATTGAAATTTACTAATTAAAAACTACTTGAAAAACTGAAAAATAAATAGAGAGATTTTACTATCTAAATTAAATTCAAATATTTAGCAAAAATAAATTTACGAATAAAAGAGCATAAAATTTAAGATTGTAAATATAATAAGAATGAATCTATAGTGTTTGATTTCACCTAACAAATTTCACATAATTTATTCTTTTTAATTATTAAATTCTAATAATCTCATATTGATGATAAAAATTCTTTAACTATTCAATATTTCTCTCAAATAATATTAAAAATATCTCAAATTAAAAACCATATCATGTGAATTTTATTAATTAGAGATTCATTAAGTCTTTTGAATTTTTCTAGAAAATCACATTAGTCGCAGTAAGGTATCTTTACTAGATTAATATTTTATTTTAGAGCTTAAATAACAAATCATCTCTCGATTTCATTGGGATTCAATAGATTAAATAATAATTAGCTAGTAAATTGCAAGCATTAAGAATAAGAATTAAACACTAAATTATGAAAATATTGAAAATAAAATAATTTAAAATATAAATTATGTATTCAATACTAGACTACATCAAAATTCTAGAAAAAAATTAATTCATAATAAAATTAAAAAAAAAACTCACGTTTTTCTTAAAAATTGATTAATAAAATATATAACTTTTGCCTATATTTTTCAAATCCTACTTCTCAAAAAAATTCCAGATAAAAACTCCAATGGCTGCTAAACCTTTGATTCTCTTTTTTGGTTTTTTTTTCTCTCACTTTATGTGTGTGCGCGCGCGCGCGGGGTGCCCCCCCCAAATTAGAAGTCCCATGCCTCCAAGTATAAGTCAATTTCTTGTTGTGCCATATGAAGTGCGGCTTCTTGAAATTAGTTTTTGTTCGCGTAAAATATTGCAAGTATACTGAATCGTAATAACTAATAGAGTGTTTTAAATAAAACGGATATGAAACCTAAAATTATTAATTATGTTATTGAGTATTAAAATTTATTAAATTAATTATTATTTAAAATATTACAAGTATACTGAATTGTAATAACTAATAGAGTGTTTTAAATAAAACGGATATGAAATCTAAAATTATTAATTATGTTATTGAGTATTGAAATTTATTAAATTAATTATTATTTAAAAAATTGAAAAATAAAAAATAGATTTCACTATTTAAATTAAATTAAAATACTAAACAAAAATAACTCTACGGATAAAATAGCATAAAATCTAAGATTGTAAATATGTTACAAGTGGATCTAGCACATTTGTTTTTACCTAAGAAATCTCACACAATTTATTCTTTATAATTATTAAATTTGAATAATCTAATGTGATAAAACTTTATTAACTATTCAATATTTGCTCTCGAATAATATTAAAGTATCTTCAACTAATAATTTCATATCTCTATGCGAATTTAATTAATTGGAAACTCGTTAAATTCTTTGAATTTTTCTTAAAAAAATACACAAACCGCGATAAAATATCTCTAATTTTGCTTAATTAATGTTGTTTAATTCTAGAGCTAAAATCACAAATTATCCTTCTGTCTTAATGGGATTTAATAAATCAAATAATAATTGATCAGAAAATTACAAGTATTAAGAATAAAAATTAAACACTTAATCATAGAGATATTAAAAATAAATAAATTTGGAATATAATTTTTGTCTTTAATGCTAGACTATAAGCTTGTTTGAAATTACATTTTGAAATTTAAAAAGTGTTTTTAAGCAGTTAAAAGTACTTTTAAAGAAAAAATGATATGTTTGATAACTTTACAAAAAAATACTTTAGTCGATTAAAAAAGTTGAAAGTCAGTTTTTTACAAAAATAATAAATTGAAACTTTTATCAAAAAACTTATATAGATAATTGTATATTTAAAAAAAAAATACTTTAACTAACTTTAAAAGTACTTTAAACATATGGATCCCAAACAATAAATAATTTTTTAATAGTAAAACTTATTACATTAAACTTTAATCTATATGCTTTAAATGAAAAACAATATTTTTCACTGTAATTCCAAACATGCACTATATAAAAGCTTTTGAAAATAAAATTTAGTTCATGATTAAATTAAAAGGAATAAAACTATGGTTCTTTGTTGGGGTGATGGCTCGGTTGATAAAATATGCTGCTCTTGTCTCTATTTTTCAGATCTTTCTTCTAAAAAAAAAAAACTCCGGATAATGGAGCCTCTGGCCTCTCTCTGGGCTCTTTATTATTATTATTATTATTTTCTTTTCTCCTCCCTCTCCTCCGTCCAGGTCTCCCCCGCGGCTCACGAATACTCTTAAGCATATATATGTTGTGAGCGGAAATGTCCCCAAGTGAATTGCCATCCGATTTCAAGTGTGGCTACCCCGTAGGATTAATTGTGTTGGGCCCAGGTGAAGATGCGGCTTAGTGCTCCAGTTAATATACCGTGCGGCCCTTTAGAGTTTGAACTTGGCAGACTTACTATTGTCCATTGAGAAAAACGTGCGGCCCAGATTCACTAGAAAACGGAATTGAAGTGTGGCGCCTTTCTTATTCAAAACCTAGTGGCCCATGTGAACAAGTAAAGGCCCAAGTCAGTAGTATATATCCCATGTGTGTTCAAGGCGAATGCCCCCCTTGTTCTTTTGTTTTTGTTTTCTTCCCTTCTTCTTCTCATTCCTTCAACATAAAAAGATAAATAAAATTAGAATAAAATAAAACGTAAATAAATAAATAAAAATGAACAATTTTTTTAAGAAAAAAGTAATAAAAAGTATGTAAAAATTTTACTTATCAGTTTCCAATAACAACGTGTTCGGCCCAGGTGGAAAACAGTAGCAACATGTGGCTTGAAGTGGGGTAAATGTAGAAGTTAAATGCGGCCCATGTAATGTTCGTTCCAAAATGCAAGTGGGTCCAAATTATCCGATTGCATGATGTAGGCCTAATTGTCGTGTGTAGAAGTCAAAATTAATTCCATATTGTGCTCCAGTAAATTCAAGGGAACCCGTGAGAAACCAAAACTCTCTCATATCTCTCCTTTTTGCAATTTTTTTTTCCTTCAACGTAAGAAGTTAAATAAAATAAAAATAAAAATAAAAATAAATAAAGGAAAACTAACAATTTTAATAAATAAAAGGGTAATAAAAACTATATAAAAATTATTTTCTCTAACTTAAACATTGCTAGTCCTCAAGCAAAGAAAAAAAAAAAAAAATTAAAACAAGTATTTGTTTGCTTCATAAAACCTCTTACCCCAAATATTGCATAAAGTTTATAATTTAAAAGAATCATTCAAGATCAATTAAGTGTAAAAGTTAATTTAAAACTCAATCTTACCGCATTATCTATCCACACACTCATGCATACCTATAATTTCCACTTCATCATTAGCTCCTCAGATAGCTCTATGTAAACAAACAAATAAATAATAGATCTCTAAAAACTTCATAGGCTTGTTTTCCAAATTGCTCTCTGCTAATATAGAATAAAATATTACTAAAGATCAATAGGTTTTTATTAGGCCTGTAATGTATGGTTAGGATGAGGGTACAAATAAAAGATAGGATTTAAACAAAGTAAGAGAACTTAGGTTTGAAACACAAACAAAACAAATACAACACCCTCACTTCTAAAGTATACACTTCTTTTTAATCCATCGAATATCTCAATACACTTCTCTTAATCGTTCTTTCAAAGTTTCCACTTTTTTTTTTACTTCAAGTTGTCACTTGTCTATTGATCTAATGCAAGCATTTGTGATAGATGCACTCAGTTATTCTGTAAGTAACACACTTAAAGTGCTTTTTTTTTTTTTTAAACTTCAGTTGTCCCTTATCTTTTGATTTAAATGCAAACATTTTTGATGGATGCATCATGTTACTCAACAAATCACACACTTATAGCGAGTGCGATGGATAATTAAGCTAGGCAATGGGCAATGACGAACCCTAGCAGAGCTGCCGACCACGGTGTGAGTTGTCGAAACTGTTGCGCAAGACACCGGCATCCCCTTCAAGCAGTCTGTCGGAAACTCCATTGTAGAGTTGAGTTTTCTCCATCATTGGTATTCAACTGGTCTTGGCTCTCTAGCGGTGGTGCACTAATTCATGATTCTAGTGAAGTTCACAACCCTGTTCATGTGTAGGCACATATAAAGGCGAAAGATCCATGCTTGTTCCTTTTTTTCGTCTACTTACAAATCAACAATTGATTTGTTGTCCTCGGCATATTTTTAAAAGCTTCTCTAACTCAAGCAATTACAAAAGAGAGGAGTTGAAATCCAAAAGAGAGAAAGAATTCTAACGTGCAAGAGAAGATATTCATATAAGAGAAGAGAACATCCAAAAGAGAGTATTGGTTCTTCTTAATGAATAGGAAGAGCTTCAAAGTCAATGTATGATTAAGTTTATGTTAAGGAATTTTTTTAATGTCGTTAAGTTTGTTAGTGTTCCAGTCAAGCCAGAGTGATGACTTATAAACATTCTGCATCAATGCAGTCTTGTTAAAGTTGTAATATCCAAAAGAGGTTAAGTTTCCAACTGTACCAAACTTATGATCCCTTCAATATAACATATTTTCCAGCAAAAAAGAAAAAGAAAAAAGTCACACACTTAAAGTGCTTTTGTATACTCATATTTTAAGTTGCGGTTTGACGTAAGATTAAACACTGATAATGAATACCCCTAATTACTAAGCAACTCAAAACATTGGAGTGAATGAAACTTTGTACACTTTTTTTATTTAACTGTCTAATCATTATCACTCTCTTTACTTCAACCATGTATAGGAATAGATCAAAGGGATAACTAGAGATAAAGTTAATAAAGAGGTAAGTTTGAAAGGCTCAATCGATTTAAAGAATGCCTAAATTACTTCTCAAATAATATTTTGTTTAGGATTTCACCTCGAGTGTAATCAAACAAGTTTTAGAGTAAATAGAGATTATCTAAATTCACAAAATTCACATAAGTTTCTCTAAATATGCACAATGATTAATGATCATGACAAGCAGTGAACCTAAAAATATCAAATTAGGCAAGATCAAGCAAAGATTAACAATTGAACTCAAGCAATGAGAAATTTTCCTAGAAATTATAATCGATTTCAACCATATTCTTATAATTGGCTCTTTTAAAAAAAAAAAATAACAAAAAAACAAAAAATAACAAAAAATAAATTTTTTTAAAATAAATTAAAGAAATCTCGTTCTCCAAAACTTAAATATCACAATGTCCTTAATGGAAAAAAGGAAAAAAAAAACTAAACATAAGAATCAAAGAAGATACAAGATACTCCTTCGATTCTCAATTGAATACTTTTCTTTAAGGTGCAGTCGTTTACCCATTAAAGATTTCTCCGGCCTCTTTATTCCTACAAAATGAAAGTAAAAGAATAAGATTAAAAAATAAATAAAACTTAAAAAAAAAAACTTGGGTTGCCTCCCAAAAACGCTTTATTTAACTTATATATAACTAGACGTTATCCTGTCATTATTTATCACTGATGAGATCGATGAGGCACTTTTCTGAGTTAAAGTCTCCATCCATATAGAGTTTTAATTTCTGTCTATCCATATAGCATTATCATAAGCATCATTACGAAACTCATCAATTTCATTGATTTGCAATATTCCCTTTTTGCCAGCCCCTTGTAAATGAAAGTTTAGTGTCATCATATGTTCCTGTTAAAGCTCTCAGCAACTTCTCCTTCTCTATATCACTCAAGGATTTGTTAATAATAACTAAAAAAGTAGAGTTTTGGCCTAAGAAAGTGTACCTTAAATTTGATGGAAGCAAATCAAACTCAAGTTTGGGTGGTTTCTTACTTGGAGATGTCGGTCGAGATGAATTTAGCTCTTCCACATTCGGTTTTATTGAAGGAGGAAAGCATGTGTGTCTTCCAAATATCTCTCACACTCCTTAACCTATTCATTTTTAGATTTAGTAGACGTAGCGTGAGTAAGACATAACTTAGGTGGTGGCTTTGAAAATTTTGCTCCATAAGTCCCGCTAGCCATGACTACTTCTTGATCACTTATTTGAAAACAAGAATGTATCTCAGAAGTGAGTTCTAATTTCTTAAATACATCAAAAGTAACCTACTCCTCGTCGACCCTTATAATAGTTTCACTTGCTTAACATCAATTAAGGTTCTCCCTGTGGAAAGGTTGACCCAATATCAAAAGGATTTCCTCGTTCTCCTCCATATCAAGAAAAATGAAATTGGTCGGAAAAATGAATTTATCGACTTTCACCAGTATGTCCTCAATGATTTCTCTAGAGTATTTGATAGATCTGTCCGCTAATCATGGATAGATGGTGGTCGGCTTTACTTTTCCAAAAATCATTTTCCTAAAAGTATAAAGAGACATTAGATTAACATTTGCCCCTAAATCACATAAAGCTTTATCAATATAAATTTTTTTTTACAGTGCACGGAATAGTGAAACTCCCCAGATCTTTCAATTTAGATAGTAGCTTCTTTTGTAAAATTGCAATGCTTTCCTTGGTCAGCATTACCGTCTCATGTTCTTCCAACTTTTGCTTATTTGATATAATATCATTTAGAAATTTAGCATAATTATGCATTTTCTCTAAAGCTTCAATGAGATGAATATTAATATGCAATTACTCAAAAATTTAGAGAATTGATTATCAATATAATCTTTTCTTAATCTTTGTAAAAAATGAATTGGTAGATCGTAAATTGAAAGAGAATAACTTTTAGAAGTAAACTCCTTGGACTTTTTGGATTTTGAAGCTCTTTGACTCTCCTTAATCTTCTCAACTTCCTGGTCGGTAGGGGTGAAAGAAAAAATTGGTGAACCGGTAAACAGGACTAGACCGGACCGAACCGGTAGATTTGGTCAGGTACCGAGTTTGGTTCAGTTAGGTACTGGTTTTATTTTTCTCAAAATTAGTCAAAATTGGTCCGCAGTTTTCCTTTTCTTAAAACTGAATCAGACTGGTTCAATTCATATATATACATTTTAATTTGTTTTTTTGTATATAATTTTTATTTATATTATATAATTATACACACAATAGTTTTGTATTATATAATAAATTACCAATTAATATAATATTAAATTTTAAAATCTTATATCACTATAATCCATTATATTAATAATTATACTAATACTATATCACTATAATATATTATAATATATCACTATAGTATAATAAAATTATAATACATATTATAATATACTACAATATATTATCTATATATTATTATATATTATATTATATGTATTATATAATATATAATATTAATATATTAAAACCGAAAAACCAGACCGGAACTGATAAAATCGAAAGTAACGGTTTACGAGGGTAATCGGTTTTTGAAAATACAAAACCAGTACATCCGGTTCAATTTTAAATTTGGTCTAAAACCAGACCGAACCAGACCGGGTACTATCTCCCTAGCTTACTCAACCTTTTTCATGTCAAACTCCACTTCCTTCATCTTGGACTCCTCATTATATTCAGCTTTGTCTTGCATGGCATTTGCTACTTTTGACTGCTCATAGTTTGCCCACTTTTCAGTGATATTACATTGACATGTTTTGGATTGGTCACAGTGTTGCTCAGCAAAGTCCCTGTAATTCTCTCTCTATGCATGTTTGAGAGCTACCCGATTTGCGCCTCAAGATCGCGGATTGAAGCCGAGCTGTTTTGGATCGCCATATCCATCTTTTGCATATACCGAACAGGTCCTCAAGTGTCAGCTTCTTCTATTGTTGTGGAATTGTTGAGGTGGTCTAGCTAGCTCTTGATTATTATTCCATGAAAAGTTGGGATGATTCATCTTTCCAGGATTGTATGTAATTCAGTATAGATTATTTTGACGTTGGAAATTTGACACATAATTTGCTTATCCAAAACTCAGTTAGGCAAAAGGATTCCCCACTTAGCAGTCTACACTTGAATTATTTCATGCACAATGATCACAAGTTGTGCAATGATAGTTCTCGATTGGCCATTGATAGTTTTTGGATGTCAATTCTTCCAAAAGTTCATAAGTTGCTTCATGACTTTTACTCATTAAAACCTCTCCAACTACTGCATTAACCATAGACTTGTTTGTAGCTCTCAGACCATTATAAAATTTTTGAACTTGAAGTCATGCTGGAAGGTCATGATGAGAACACCTTTGTAATAAATCATTGTACCTCTCCGAGGCTTCACATAACAATTCACCATCAAATTGAATGAATGTGGTGATGTTATTCCTTAGCTTTGCTATCTTTGTAGGAAAGAAATATTTTGCTAAGAATTTTTGTGCCAACTCCTCCCATGTAGTAATGATGCCAAGTGGTAAAGAGTTCAACCAAACTTTTGCTTTATCCCTTAGTAAAAAAGGAAAAAGCCTTAATAGTTAATTGAATCACATCATCTATCACTCCGTTGTATTTGAAAGTATCACAAATTTCTAAAAAATTTGCAATATGGACGTTAGGATCCTTTTGTGATAGCTGTGAGATCCCAGATTTACGTGTATTTTTATATTTTGTTTTATTCTTATTGTTGACTATTTAATTTATTTTAATGATATTATTGGTTGTATTTTATATGTTTAAAATTATAATTTGAGCTATTAGTTAATTAATATTAGTCTTACGTTGTTTTTATGTTGAAATATTGTGTTACGTTGCTTTTCTTATTATTTTAAATGTGAGTTAATTATTTTAAAGATCGGAATTAAATTTATTTATTTATTATGTGAGTTTATTTGATGTTTTTTTTTTATATATATAAATTAGTATTTTATATTTAAGTTGTTCTTTAAATTAAATTAGTTTATTGTGGGGTTTTAAATATTTTATTTCATTGATATTGAATTGTAGCATTTTCAATTGGCTTTTATTTATTTTATTGTGTTTTTTTTTTTCTAATTGGATTTCATTTCCTTTTTCCTCTCTCTTTTTTCTTCTTTTCTTTTCTTCCTTTTTCTTTTTTTTTTCCTTTTCCCCTACCTCCCCCTAGCCCGCACGAGCCCCCTCCCCTGCTTCCTCTCTCCCGCCGTCGGCCACCCTTCGACGACACCGCCCAGCCCACGACCTTCCCTATACGCCGACGAGCTCCCTTGCACCGGTGGTGCACCTCCGGCAGCCCCCTATCCCGTGCGTGAGCCTAAAACCCGAAATGGTTATCTTGGCTTTTCCTTCATTTTCCGGAGCTACCACTGGCCACCTTGGCCTCCGACCACCTTCACCAGGTTCCTCACCCACCAGTGAACCTCCAGCTAGCTCCGGTGCCCTCCAACTCCACATTTTCACCTCAAACCCGAAATGGGTCTTAAATGAGTTTTCCTTCGCCGCGCCGCCGTCCGGCCACCGTAGGCCTCACCACCGCCACCAAAACACTTCCTTGCCTTAGCCTACCACCCCTTGGCTCAGCTCCTCCATTCGTGGCCCCACCTTCCTTGTGCAAGCCCAAATCCGAAAATGCATTTCCACCCATTTTGAGCCCGATTCGCCACCTTCCGGTGGTTGCACCGCCACACCACCACCTTCATGAGATTCCCCACCCTCCAATGAGTATTTTCCTAAATTTTGGTGTCAAACCGAGCACTTTAGCCTAATGTACAAAGTTACTCGCTGTGAACGCTATGGACCGGCGTTTGCTCAATGATTCGGTTTTTACCCGCTGTAAGTACTTTCCAAACGAACTTTTAATATTTAAATAAATTTTTGCATTAACATCTATGTGTTGGTTGATGTTGGTATTTGTTGGTTGATTGAGTTTTTTGAATATTGGATATTTTGTACATGGTGATATGCATTGTGAAATTGCACGGTTGTTCATGTGTATATATGATATTTGAAGTTTTTTGAAACTTGAGTTATGGTATATTAAAATGATTTGTTTGAAGGGTTTTATAAGTGAGAAGCGGTATTATTGGGTTTATGGATTTTAATGGTTTTTGACTGAGTCATAATGAGGACGGCGATACGTAACGCCCGTTATGATTAGTGGGTATGAATGACATAACGAGGACGGCGATACATAACGCCCGTTATGGTCATTGTGTGTGTATTTCATAATAGGGACGACGATACGTAATGCATGCTATGAAATGTGTGTAAGTCATAATAGGGACGGCGATACGTAATGCCCATTATGATTGATAGTGTGTGGATGACATAATGGGGACGGCGATACGTAACTCCCGTTATGGTCATTGAGTGTGTATGAGTCATAATAGGGACGGTGATACGTAATGCCCATTATGATTGGTGTTGGATGTATATCGTATTGGGGACGGCGATACGTAACGCCCGCTATGATTGGATTTACTGATATATTTTCTGGGAAATGATGGATGATTTTATTGGAATTTTATCATGGACCAAAATGAGATTTTAGCATGTGTTATTTTATTTATTTTGAGGAAGATGATTTTAAGTTTCATGCATACGGTATCATGTTTATGAGTCATGTTATTTGTTGTTGCATGAGTATATTTTATATCTTGTGGTTTGTTTGGGTTGTACTTACTTGTGATGCAATTTTTGACATCGTAGTTTTTGAATGCAAAGTTTGGTGGAGGCTGAGTCTAAGAAGGCGACTCCGCGGTTGAAGTATTCTTATTATAAATCGTTATCTTGAAAAATTATTTTCTCCTTTTTATAAATATGTATTTGTATAATTTGTATCTCGGATGACTATATTAAATCTCTTGTTGGAGAATTTATGTTAAAATAGTTTGTAAAATAATTCTAAAAATTTTACTACTTAGATATTGACTTCAATTTTCCTCTGCATTTATTTATGCATGTCACGTGTTTACACACTTAGCACTTGATGTTGGGGGTGCGTGACTTGTGTTGTCAGCACCTCGACGCCTTGATTCCCGTGTTTATTTTAAGAGGAATTTGGGGGCGTCACAATAGCCCCACGAATTAGACAATTTCTGTATCATTTGAATGTTGGTTGGGTTGATTTCAAAATTATTGGCTTATATGGCGGACCTCCTTATGCTGGATGTAGATTGACTGAAGGCATATCATAGTCTCTTAACTCTTTGTACTCTTGATCGGCTATAATAAATAGAGATGTGTTGGCCACTTTCTTCTTCTCTTTATGAATCTGACATAAGGTTATTTTAATCTTGGGATAGACAATGTATGCTATAATGGTTTAGATCGGGGGTATGCACTTCTGATTCTTGAAAAGAAAAATCAAATTGAGATGTATTTAATCCATTTTTAAAAATAAAATAAAATCCAAATTAGTAAGAATCTAGTTACTATCAATATCAATAATAAATAATTAATCCCTAGTAATGGTGCCAAAAACTTTTTTGCATAAAAATATCTGTAAGTAAGTGCACATAATTGTAATATGTAGTAAATTGTTTTTAAATAAAATGGATGTTGAACCTGTAAGGATTAATTATGCTATTAAGTGTTGAAATTTAGTAAATTAATTACTATTTGAAAATTAAAAAAATGGAGAAATTTTACTATCTAAATTAAATTAAAATATTTAGCAAAAATAAATCTATGAATAAAAGAGTATAAAATTTAATATTGTAAATAATAAAAATGGTTCTAGAGCGCTTGATTTCACATAGAAAATTTTACATAATTTATTCTTCTTAATTATTAAATTTCAATAATCTCATATTGATGATAAAAATTCCTTAACTATTCAATATTTTCTCTCGAATAATATTAAAAATAATATTATATCTTAATATAATTAATAAATATATATATAAAATAATGTTATATTATAATTTATAATATAAAATTTATAACTTAGTCTTTAATTTAGGGGAGTAGCCAATCTGGTTTGGTCCGATTTTGAATAAATCTTAGGACAAATTGACACTTTATTAAAATTGAAAAATAAGACCAAATTGGATTAAAACTGGTAAAATCAAATGTGTCGGTTTAGGAGGGTCATCAGTGCGGGATTGATTTTTGAAAATACAAAAATGATGTATACGATCTCAATCCTGAAATTTGTCCAAAATCAGACCAAATTGGATCTGTTACACTTTACATATATAGGAATCAAAGACAGCGCTCAACATATGACTAATATGTATATCTAATAAAATAATTAGATAATTAAGTTAATCTATTTTCATTGATGTCTATTTTTAGGAGAATTGGTTCTTTAGTTATTAAAAAGTTTTACATATTACAAAATCATTCCTCCATTTCCACTATGGTGCCATTGTCCATAGAAAGAAGAAATGACAATCCAAGTTGGGTGATGAAAGTATTCGGGATAAAAGTTAAAGAATATTAGGGCTGAACACCGATGGGTTCAGTGTTGGTTTTAGCACCCAATCGAAAACAACACGGGAGAAAGATGCTTAGAACCAGCTGAAACCGCTTGACTAAGGGAGAGAAAACAAATCCCATCGGTCTTGACATGCATCCGCCCGGTCTTTGGTTTGTCATCGGCGTCTCTATGATGGTGGAGTGTCGTCTGTGACTCTACGATAAGTGTGCAAAGAACGTTCTGCAGAGGAAAAGAAACCCTAAGTGATTGAGTAAGAAGAAGACATGAAGAAGAAAGGGGGAAGGAAATTCGTTTAACCCCATTTTGTAACTACACCATTCCATTAAATTTTTTTCTCAGTTCTAGGTCTTAAACGATGTCATTTCACTCATTAAAGTGAAGCATCTTCGTTTCTCTCGTTAAAGTAAAACATCGTCATTTCTCTATAGGTATAAAAAAAGAAAGTATATGATGTTGGTCGGTTCAACGGTTTTTTGTTGGGTCAAACAATAAACCGAACTAGCCGACGCTAGTTCTGCTTAGTTCCTACTGTTGACAGACTGGTTCTTTGCTGGTTTCGCCAATTCCATGATCCAGTGGCCGGTCTGATTGGTTTTGGCCGATTTTTTCGATTTTCTGCAGAACCCTAAGGAATACTGTGATATGTATCATTAATTACTCTTAATTATATTCTATTGAATTAGGATCTTATAAAATTACTCTTAATTATATCATCCTAGAATTTGGGGAGAGAGAGAGAGTGCGCTCATTATTCAGCATCAAACAAAAAAAAAAGGGAAATAATATTTGTAATCATGGAGTGTGCAAGAGCCATTTAATTTTATAGAAAAAAAATAAATATATACGATATTCATATGAGAAAATTTTATTTTTAATAGTGGATCATATTATTTTTCAAAACGTTTGAGCAACGGTTGCTGCTCCGTAGCTGAAGATACCAAAACAAGGAATTTACCAAATTTCAAGTAAATGGGGAGGGTGCCAAAGTCGCAACAAATTAAAAATCCTGTCAATGAAGCCAAAGCACACCTTAGAAATTGACAAGAAATGGTGCCATTCTCAACCCTTTGGCACTTAGAGGCCGTTTGGAATTGCGATAGGAAGTATGAAAAGTGCTTTAAGTCTCCTAAATGTACTTTAATGATAAAATATACATGTTTGATGATTTTATATAAAAGTGCTTTTATGTTAGAAAAAAATTTGAAATCTGCATTTCAACAAAAGTTGAATTTTGGTGCTTTTTGTCAGAAATACTTTTGATAAAGTGGTTCTTATTTTAATGCATGCGCAATGCTAGATATCCCTATTTTAGAATCCCTATTTTTGGATTCCTTACTCAGGAATTCCTACTTAAGACATTTTTTTTTTGTTTTTTAGTTTACATTATTTTTATATAATGTTTTAAAATAATGTTGTATTTTTTTTTATATTTTTAAAAAATAGTTTAAGATGTTAAAAAAATCATGTAAATAAAACATACATCTTAAAACACTTAAAATTTTTAATTTTTTTACATGATTTTTTTAACATCTTAAAATATTTTTTAAAAATATAAAAAAAATTACAACATTGTTTTAAAGCACTTATATAAAAATCATGTAAAATAAAAAACTAAAAAAAAAAGTCCCAAATAAGAATTTTCAAGTAAGGATCCAAAAATAGAGATCCCTAACATTTTTTCTTTAATGCACTGTTGAATAGACAAAATAACCCTCATTATTTTAATGAGTTAACAATTTTAACCTTGTATAAATAACCCTCGTGGCATAATAGTTCTTTATCTTAACCCTGCAATTGATATTTATTTATTTATTTATTTATCTATCTTTCATTAATAAATATGCCATATGGGATATGTCAATTCATTTGTTGACATGTTGATTAGTCAATTCACTTGGTTATTTGAATTTAATTAATGAGAAGTGATATACATATAATACATTTCATAATACTTATATAACACAAATTATAAAATAAAAATATTTCTATAAACTATCTTATAAAATTAATATTACTTTATAAAAATATTTTTATTTTATATCATATATTGTATAATATGTTAGACAAATTATCATGGGTTTATTATTTCCCTTAATTGAGATGTTAGATTCACTTTTGTTATCATCTGATTGATTGCAGGATTGAGTTCGACCGGAGAATTTAATACAAATAAAGTTTTAATTTCTTTTATTTTTTCTTTTTACTTCTTGATCCATCGCATCGATCCGGTCAAGTGTGTGATAAGTGTTTTGTTTTTTTGAGAAACGTATGGTAGTTGATCCATCTAACAAATAGATTTTTAAAAAAAAAAATTAATTATTGATTATCTAAGAAGGCATGTTATCATGTACAACGATGATCTATCATGCCAATAGACATATTAATGAAGAAAAGATATGGTTTTATCTTTATTTGTATTTATAAATGAATTCGATAAAATAATATGATTTGAAATAAAAATTAAAAATTAAATAAAATATTAATATATTTTTTTAATATTAATCTTATTTTAAAGTTTGAAATAATTGAATAATTTATATTATTTTGTGTGAATATTTAAAAAAAATTATAATAATTAAATAAATAAATTGAGACTATTTTCATCATGTGCAGTGTTTAACTTTTGCCATGTGTGCAAACATATTAGTAGTCATCATTTCGTAATTTGCTTTAATATTATTAAAATATAATGATTATCAAGATATGTTCTTTTATGTTATTCTCTCTTAAAAATTATTTTTTTAATTTGTTTTCAAAAAAGTATAATATGTTAAAAAATACTTTAGACATATGAATACCAAATAATAAATAACTTTTTAATAGTAAAATTTTTTACATTTAAATTTTAAATTAAAAACAATATTTCCGCAACTCCAAACGAGCTCTTAACGTTTTTGCTGAACGCATATGTGTTTGGTGGTGCCTACACAGTACACCACATCAACACCGGAACAACCGACCGCAATGGCCAACCGTGGACCACGATTCCCACCCCCACGGTAATGGAGCTAGCTAGCCAGCTCGTACAGGCTCCAAACTAGCAACATCATGAACTAGTCTCCATCCCAGGTCCCCAGTTGAAGGTGGGTGGATTGGCCATCATACCGACGCAAATGACATCCGCATTGCAACTATCAGAGTGGATATTTTTATTTTATATTTGTTTTGTGGACCCCACTTGTTTTAAAATATCAGCTTGCCCCAAACTTTTATGTATGAGATTTTTATATAACATTACCAGAATTCTAATAATCAGGATCTTAGTATATATAATATCCTATCAACCCAAATGTATTTGGTTCGCTTTCAATGCATCTTGCATCTTGCATCTTACAAACGGAGACCTTCGTACGTACGCATGTATTGTGGGTCCAACTGTTTATTAAGGGGACAGCTTGTATGCGAAGGAACCAAGCAAAGTGCATATAATATTCTTCCTAATTCCCCGAGAGGATAAGAAGATAAAGGCGGATATGCTGATTAGAGACTTATTTTGTAAAAGAAAAATTCTTATTACAATCTTGAGTGGAGAACTGTATTACAATACCATTAACAAATGAGGATGAAAGATAAAACAACATTATTTTAAAAAATATATATAATTGTAATTAATTTTTTTTTTTATATTAAACTTATATTGCAGTCTCTAAAATATGAACTGTAATTTCAAATCCTCGCCCATCCTTATGACTTTGACGTTGGTATGGGGCTCAGATGCTCATTCATAAAGTAAATAATAAATAAAATATATAAAATATAAATAAAGAGAAAAATAGAGATTTATGTGATTAGAGTACATAAAGGTCTACATGATGATCCTACGATCGAGTTGTTCGATCGTAAAATTACTATATTTGGTAATCTTACGGTGTTCCATGAATTCACATAATTCTCAATATAATGAAAAAAAATATGATTGATGAGAGATTCAAGAAAGAAAGATATGGACTCTTTATTAACTTAATTTGTGAATTCAACACAAAATTAATGGATTAGAATTGACATATATGGAACATGATCTAATTAAATGAATAGAATTAAGATTGAATTATACATTATACAAAGCACATTTAAGTTGAACTAACGTTGCCGTCGGATATAATTAGCAAAGAGATATCCTGCATGTGCATGTGTTTGCATAAAGGCGTACCAACTTGATCTCTCTTCTTTTACATCAGTAGTACTACTCATCAGGCTAAAATTGAAAAATTATTATTACGAGAATGTAATCTGTGCAATGCGTGTACCTTTATTTATACTGAATAGTACATGTGAGATCTTGTATTTCTTTTTTCTTATGTTTTAAATAAATTATTTATTACTTAATATTAATTCTTTTATTTTTATTCAACTAATTACCGAGCAGTGTGTCAGTCATATTAGGTCATAGAGCTAATTGAGATCCTTTTTAATTGAAGGCCGAGAAAGAGAATATGGATAGGTTTGTAATTTCTAATTTAATGATCAATTTTCCTGATTCTTCATATGATCCTTGTTCCCAAATCAGTTACTAGAGAATCCTGTTGCTCCTGGGTTAAACCTCCTAAGGGACTTTACAAGTTGAGTTGGGTTGCTGCCATTGACAAAGCAACATGAAGGGTTAGGAACTCAGATGGTAATGTTATTAGTACCCTTCGAGCTCACAGGTTCTTGTATGCTAATCCATTCGCTAGAAGGTCACATGCATGCACTACAAGAAAACCATGTTTTTGTGATTAATTAATTGCGATAAAAAGATTATTTGTGACTAATTTGATTGTAAATAATTATTTCACTGAAATTAACTGATAACAAATAAACAATTTTTTTTATCAGTATGATTGATAGCCTCCATTTTCTGGTGAGATATTGCATTAAGGATGTAATCAAGGAAGAAGATGCTCTCTAAGTCATCAACATACTCAGCAAGGCAACAATTGATTAGAGTTAAAGATGGGCACAGATTGAAGATACCAAAATGATCAACTCTTGAATTGAATTCTTGGTCCGTAGCTCATGAGTCATGTCAAGAGGGATGATAATAAAGTGCCCGCTACTTCTCTCGAAATGATCTTATTTTGGAAGATGACTTTTATGTATTGAAAGAAATTTCATATTGTATACATTTTACTGTTATCAGTTAGATAATGTATGTCGAATTTGGGCAATAAACATATGGTTTTCAAAAAAAAAAATAATAATAATTAGAGTCGTGCTACGCCTTCAGTGGGTTTAGATGAGAATGGCTACTGACGAGTTATAATTTTCTTTTTCCTGATTTATTTATTTATTTTTTAAATATATTTATTTTTAAAATTATAACATTATTTAAAAATATATTTTTTAATTACTAAATAATTAAAAAAAATCCATCCAAACCAGTCCTCGGAATGGATGCTCGCCTGCTTGGTGAGTTTAGACTTTTAGATCTAGTTTGAATCGAGAGATAAGATGAAATAAATTGAGATACATTCTAAAAGTTTAATAAAATATTTTTAAAATATTATTTTTTAATAATATTATTATTTTGAGATTTTAAAAAATTGAATTGAGATTTGAAAAAGTTGAATTATTAATTATATTTTGTATAAAGATTAAAAAAATATATATAATGATGAAGTTGAATTGAAATGAAACTCTCAATCCAAACTGACCTTTAGAGCTATTAATTAATTAAATAGCTAAGTTAAAAATCAGGCTTAATTTATTTTCATAAATAATTTTATTTTATCTCATTTTATCTCAAATTTATCATTATGTTCTTTTTAAATTTTTATATCAAATAAAATAAACAATTCAAATTTTTTAATCCCAAAATAATATTTTCAAATCCTAAAATAAAATTAATATTAAAAAAATATTTTATAATAATATTTTATAATTTTATAAATTTTTATTTTATTTTATCTTATTTCATCATTAAAAATAAGAAAAAAGCTGGGGTTCCGTCGAATCCAATGTGATTTGCAGCCCCCGCCGCCATTGGCGACGATGGGTGATATCGCCCATCCCATCGGGATTGGATACCTCACCCCTACGACCTCCGGTGTGCCCCCGACGGCCTTAAACCTGTTTCGAATCCGGGTCGGTTGCCTCCGATCCCGATGGAGTAGGCAATATCCCCCAACGCCGTACACCGCCTACCGCCGCCAGCGGCGACGGAAGCTGGGTGAGCCGAATTTACCTTAAAAATTCATCTTCATTATATTTTTTTATTGTGTTTTTTATTATATTTTTTATTATAATTTTTTTATTTTTTTATTTTATTATATTTTTTATTGTGTTTTTAAATTTTTTTATTATATTTTTTAATATTTTTTATTATATTTTTATAAGAAATTATCACCTGATAAACCAGCCGTTAAGTTATCGGAGTCTCTGACTCTCTGACCAATCCACGCAAGTTTTCGATTTTCGAGTTCCCGTTTAGATCAAAAAGCTCTATAAATAAGGCACAAAGAGGTTAATACCTAGTCTTGAAGGAGCAGCTCCATCATCTTTTAGCCTTTGCCTTAAAGCACTGTTCATCTTTTCCATCTATAGAATCTGAAACAGTACAAGATGGTTCGACCTTCCCTCGACACTCTCATGCCCACCACCATTAAGTTCCTTTGTAGGTACGGCGGCAAAATACTTCCCCGCTATCCCGACGGCAAAATCCGTTATGTCGGTGGAGAAACCCGTATTCTCGCCGTCGACCGCTCCATCTCTTTCTCGGGTCAGTCAAGCTGTTTTTTGAGTTTTTTTTAGTATGAATTTAAATTGAGAGGAAGATTATTTCATTGTAATTTGTGATCTAAGTGCACTGTTAATGGCGAAGAAATTATTGAGGGTGGAATTTATGATTCTTTTACAGATCTGTTAATGAAGTTCGGGGACATGTGTGCCACTTCGGTAAGCCTTCGTTGCCAATTGTCCGCTGAGGACCTTGATGCTCTGGTAACGATCACCTCCGATGAGGAGCTCGCTAATCTCATCGAGGAATACGACCTAGCGGCGTCTCCACCGTCGTCTCTGAAGATCAGAGCATTCCTGTCGCCACCGAAAACTGACAAAAAAGCCACTGCTCCTCGTCCTTCATCATCGGCGTCAGCGTCGGCTTCCTCTTCATCAAAATCTTCGTCGTCTTCGACTTCCTCATCCCATAGTCCCACCGGTTCCACTCAGAGGTTTAAGGAACCGGTTGCCGAAACATGTTTCCGCCAGCTGTCGTCACCAATGGCGTATCAGAGATCTGCCCCGAAAATTCATCCTCACTGTGCTTACCATGCTCATGGAAACCCAAGGCAGACGTATCTCGTCCACAACGGGAATTACGGGCAATAGCCCTAAACCAATGGCACAAAAACACATCCTTGCAAAAGGCTAAGCAAATCTATAATGAAGAAAAAAAAATAGTACTACTCCAACAAGAAAGACAACCCAAAAACATCCCGAGTTTCATTTCCATATATATATATATATATATATATATATATATATATATTTGTGTTATGTAATGGGACTGAAAATCGACGAGAAGAATTGCTTTTTGAATCCGTCGGCATCCAGGAGGAAAATATAGTGGTGAGGTGGTGAGTAATGTTCGTTTCGTTCTGTTTTGGATTCCAAGTCAGCTATTGTTTGCATAAACAGTTTCATCCATTGGCTGGCCATTCCCCAATTATCCACCGTTACTTTCCGTCAAGCGCCGTCGTCTATTGGCTTTCGTAACCGTAACCTCAGGGCGCCATGTGTTTCATTTACGTTGCCTCCGACCCTTTTTGGATTGGTCCATCCTCGCATGAGTGGCACGTGTGCAGTATCAGGACCTCTTCACATTCTTCTCCCCCCTTTTTTTTTCTATTTTTTATTTTTATTTTTTTATTTTTATAAGAAGGATTGCATTTCATTTCAATAAATTGAGATTACAATTGTGGCATGATAAACAGAAGAAATCTGGATTATAAGTTAAACTAAATGAACTGATTGACATACCTCCGCACACAAATTTCTTGTAATGGATATTATCTTAACTTCTATTCAATTTCAAGTGACAACATTATTAGAGATTTCCATCTCGAATTGTCGGAGAGCATAACTCTCTGTAAAATAGAGAATAAAAACCAAGCAAACGCCCACCACCATCCTCTAAAAGAGGAGAGGGAATCAACACCACTACCCTTCAAAGAGGGATAAAATAAACAAATGAATAGTCTTTTCCTATTTATTATAGGTAACAAAAATGATAACACTCAACAAAAAAATATACAATAAACAACAAAATACGGAAAAAGAAACATGTAACAAGTATGCTGTGGTGGCGCATGTAAAACACACGCCACACTGGGGATGACCTATTCAACACCTAGAAGTCCCGGCCGTTGCAGACTCCCAAGACGTTGTACGTGGCGGCAGCACCGGCTTCTAGTTGGAGGCGAGTTGATTCAAGCGTCCCAATCTAACCGCATGTGTACTTTTGACACTGCTGCATACGGCAGGTGTTTTGGCTAGTTGGGAGATCAGCGCTGGACGAAGTCGCTTGTGAGTCGCGTAGTAGTGTTGCAACGTTAGAAATCACCAAAACAGAAGCATGCTTGAGAACGAAATGAAAATGTGAAAAAACACACTGAAAAACAAAGCAAAAACGGAGAAATAACGAAGGGGGGAAGGGAGGGAGGAAAGGGAAACCGAGTCACCCACTCCTCCCCTTGGTGGCGACTTTTGGCTTGAAAACTGCAAGAAAGAAAATGGTTATCTTTTTTCTTCAAAATCACTGGAGCCTTTTTGATTCTATTCTTTCAATATAGCACTATAAAGTATGTATCTTAAGGAGAAGTTTCTAGATGCTTCTTCTTGCATATTTTCTATTCTATTGTTATTATTACTATTTCTTTCATATTATTATTTTTTATTTATCTGCTTTATTTATTTTCATTGATGTAACTTTTTTGCAGGTTACATTAGAAACATGTGGAGCAACTCGAGAAGGCGATTTTTCATATAGGACCCACACTCACATTCTCATAAATTTCATTCATCTTTAAAAAATTTCCTACATTTTATTTCCTATATTTTTCTTCATCTATTAATATAATATTATTCAATTATTTTTTTATTAGTTTTTATTATTATTTTATTTCATATCATAATATTTTTCTCAATAAAATATAATAAAAAAAGGAATGTATAGTACTTTAAGGAGTAATAATGGTCCCCAAGATTGGATATGGAGACCAAGAAGCCCATTTTGGTTCCCCCAATAATAGGGGTCTCCTTAATTTAAGGGATCGGATGAGTGTATTCTAAAGATAAGAAAAATATTTTGCTCCAGGTTGTTAAAGGGATCACAATTTGTGGCATACTTGGTTACAGAAAAAATATTATAGATACACAGTAATCTCATAAAGAGATCATCACGTACATTGATGTGTTAGTGTGTTATATTTTCCTCTCTTTTTTTTTTCATATCTCTTTCCCTCCTTCCCCTGCCTTTGCTCTCCTCCCCCTTGTCTAATCTCTTCCCACCTCCTCAACTTGTTCACAAGGGAAGAGAGAGGGGAAGAGATCTCATACTTTTCCTGTGCAAGAAGAAGAACGACAACGGTGTTCCAACGTTGGTGGTGGAGGCGAAGAAGATGTTTAGGTTGCAATGAAAAACAATAACAATATCAGTGAGGGTCGAGGAAGGTGAGGGGTGTAGTAGCGACATTGGTAAGGGGCGAGGAAGATTCAACGATGAGATTGGTGGGAGGCTATAGCAACAACTTCAGTGAGAGGTGGGGAAAGGGAAAGGAATAGGGAAAGGGAGAGGAGGGAAGAGGGAGGAGAAATTGAGAGAGAAAAAAAGAGACGTGGCACACTAATAATGTACTACATCAGTATGCAAGATCATTTTCTATTATTCTTTTTTATCTCTAGCAGCCCGCATAAAAAAGTGGCTCTTATTTTCCTTATTTATACGCTTGTTTATAAATTTTTACTATTTCAAGTTGGTGTGTTAGCATATTACTTATATTCATTTAATTTTTAAAAAAATTAAGAGAAATATCTTAGTCATAAAGTAATTTTATAAAACTAAATATATGATTGATGCAGTTTGATGTGATATATGAGATTAAAACTGTAACAATCGGTTTAGGAGCCCCAAACCCAAGCCCAGACCCGTCCCCACGCCCAGCCCAGCCTTGGTCTTCAAACGGCGCCGTTCTACATTAGGTTAGTTTCCTTTCTTTTCCTTTCTCTTCTCTTCTTCTTCTTTCTCCTTCATCCCGTGCCCCGACGGTTTCACTCTGTTTTCGTTGCCCCTTCCAGCGCCCACTCCCCCACATTCTCGGCAGTTACCGAGCTCAACAGAAAACTCAACGGAAAATTTATCTCTCTCTCCCTCCCTCCCTTCGGCATATATTCTTCTGTTTTGGTCTCCTTCTCCGTCATTCTCCCTCCGACTCGTCCACCTACAGAGCATCGGTAAGTTTTCTTTTAATCTCATTATTTTTCTCGAAATTCTTCTATCCATAAAGAGGTGTGGTTTTGGGGTTTTAATCACTTAAAACCTGGTTGAATTTCGTTGATTATAGTCGAACTTGGAGGAAGCAGGAAAGAGTTCTCGGCCTCTGTTTCTCTTGCGGGTTTCCCTTCAATTTCAGGTAAGAATTTCTACCTTGTTGAATGCTGATTTTACATGCAATGCTCTAGAATACGTGGTGCTTTAAGAGTCGGTTATGAGGGGTTTTCTTTTCTTTGAGGCCGATCGGGAGCTCGTATGCTTGGTTATGCATCGTATATATATATTAGTTGGCTGTGGTTTTGGGATTTGATGAATTGCTGTTGAAAATTCAGTGGGTATGGAAAAAATAGTTTGCTCAACATATATGATACTATAATTTTTGGGTTTGGTTTTGTTGAATGTACAGGATAATAAAATGGTTGGGTTTGGTTTTGTTGAATGTATAGGATATTATAATTTTTGGGTTGGCTTTATCGGAGGGATGCTTGAGATGAGTTGGTAGTGGGCTGAAATGATTTTTTTAGTATGGAGTGCGCTGGTTTGTTGGTTGGAGTGGATTATGAAATTTCATGTTCTTGGTAGTGTTAAGTTAAAAGTGTTTTGATTAAGAAGATAAATAGACGCTGGTTGTGTGGATTTAAGGAGAAAATTTCAGTGCACCTTAGAGTTTTTAAAATGATTAAAATATTGGTTTTTTTTTTTGTGCATCTTCGGGGGCTGTCCAGATTTGTAGTGGCTGGTCGCTTGGGCTTGGTTTGCTAGAAATTTATGATTTTAGGCAAGCAGCGTAGTTTAGCTTATAATTTTCAGATTAAAGCTTTTGGAGTAGTCTTTAACATTAGGGAATATGTTTTTATGAATAGGTGACGAAACTCTTAAAAGTCGGACTCAAAGTTTTGATAATTCGCTGCAGGAGTCAGGTAAGCGGGATTCGTATGCTCGGTTTTATACCAAAAGAGGACTGAGGTTGACTTTTGAAAAATTTGTGCTTTTATTAGTTATGAAATGAAAACTTGAGAAAACTTTTGTTTGCATTATTCATAAAGTTTATATGAAAGAAAGAAAAATATTTCTGTCATGCATTGTGTGGACATGAGCCTGCTTTTTGTCATGTTATTTTTTGAAATATAAAAAAGAGCATTTTTGTCTATCTGAGAAAAATTATGCATTGATTGTGTTGACGATGTTTTATTTATATAAGTTTTATTTTGAAAATAGTTTGGAACTATGTGTTTTTAATAACTCTGAAAACCTTTGGCATAGTATTCTGGTTGGTATTTGACTCTATCTCTGCTTGCTCTGCTCTGTTCTGTCTTTGTTCTGTTTGGATTGGTACTAATTTCCTATCTCTGAGTGCACTCACTTTGGAAACAAAGTGGTTTATTGTGGGCTTTCCTATGTGCACACTCGGGGCTCCGAGAACGAATAAGGGAAAGTTTCACCTCTATCTCTGCTTGGTTTAGCCACCGGGGTTTGCACAGCCCTACTACGGGGGATTAAACATGGTCTTTGTTTTGTGAGATGCTCCGTTTGATATAGTGATAATGCTCAGATTTGTTATGCCAAAATACTTTATGATTTAATTGCTTCGAAAATAATTTTGTTCCTTTATGCATAAATATGTTTTGTTCCGTACTTCATTACTTGGTAAATGCTCATGTTTACACGCTTGTATAAGTTCTTCGCTTATTGAGTTGTGGAAAAACTCACCCCCTTATCTCATATACTTTTCAGATGATTTGGATGTTCCAACAGAGGACCAAGAATAGAGTTTTGACCAAGTTTAAACAGTTAGAGCCACAGACTAGATGGGGGAAAACGATTAATTTTTATTTTAGATGTTCTGTTTTTAGCTCATTGGATTTTAGAATATTATTTATTCATTATTGTTAAGCTTATTGGGAGAATGTGAACCCTCTCATTTATGATTATTCATAATCTTTTAATTATGACTTGATGGACATTTTTTTTATATGGATTGAGATGTGGAAAGTATTTTTATTTGAACATGGTCGAAGATCTATTATTTGTAGTCAAGGACGGATTATACCAAACATGTTGGACTTCTCGACCCCCTACGAGTACGGGATATTCCAAAAACTATAGCACTTCAAAATAATAATGTTAGATATAATTACATGAAACCATACTAGTTGGTGACTTTAGTTTTATGACTATAGCACTTCACAATAGTAATATTAGATATAATATAGAGTGTGCAGTTCCTTACACTCTTAAAAAAAATTAACACTCATTATTAAAAAATAGATTTTTTTTTCCTTAACTTGTATCTCAAGTTTGTTAATTTTTTTTCAAAGAAATTAGTGCGCTAGATTTGCACACTTTGAACTATATTTTTCATTATTCTAAAAATTTCAAATCACAAATTACTTTTTAAAATAATTAATACGGATGCTTCTAAATTAATGTTATATATTCTCGGTGCATTAAATTTTTTTTTAACTAATAGATTGTTTTTTAATAAAAATACTTTGAAAGTAAGCTCTTCTTAGTAGGTATGGTTACTTTTCCAGCAAATATTTTATAATTTTTTCCCCTAAAAATAAAAGAATTCTTCTAGCAAAGTACGTAGGATTTATGCATGGATTGTCAATAAATTTCACATTCACCATATACATGCAAAGTACGTAGGATTTTTTTTTACCTTTTTAAAGGCGCCCGATCTCTGTGAGTTTTTCAGAAACCATAATTCCCTCACTGTAAATTATATGAGAGAAACGGATAGAAACTTGATCAAAGAATCCACATATATTTTCGCATGAAAGGACATTATATTAAGAAACTTAGAAGATTAGAAGAACATCGTTATCGATAGGAAAGTTTGAGCCTTTTTACAATTTCAAGGAATATATTAGATTTTGAACTATAGATATAGATAATATTAGTTGTTTCTCTAAACATATATATATATATATAGAGAGAGAGAGAGAGAGAGAGTCATGATATTTAAGTGCGTGCTCTTTTGTCTGCATCATGATATTTCTATCCTTTAGATGGGGTCTGCCATGGCCAATAGCTAACCGTGATGGATGGTGTGCGTTTTGAACAGATTCGACCCAACTATAATTTGGGAATTGCCACAGCTCGGATGAGACAGAAATGGTGCTATTTAGTATTTCCCACATCAATGTTAAACGTATGCTTCCAAACCCGAAAGTTGGTAACGAAAACACTTGGGGACCATTTTTTTAGGAATCATTTTAGGCTAGGCCATTTCTACTCATTTATAAATTGTGAGAGGGAGGGGCCCATGAAAGTGCCTGGCCCCCATGATATAGCTTGTATATACATGCATCAATGTGCAGCAAAACACCCCCCACAAATCCTTAAATAAATGAAAAATGATATTTGCAATCATGAAATTAATGAAAAAATATTGGATAATTATTTTGAAAAAAGTAAATAAATGCGAATCATAGATGAAAACTAACTTTTTAATAGTGGACCCTATTCTTTTTCAAAACGATTTTTATGCAGCGTTAACACACTTTATAATTATATATAGTATTACTGTAAATGAATATACATAAAAGAGGACACAAAATAAGAAAATGGATACCTAAAATTTGTTTTTTGGGAAAAAAGAAAGATTTCAACTCATATTAGAGTATTTGAAAGTAAGATCACTCAAAGTTCAAACGTAGCCTTCAGGAAGGAATATATCTTTTGCTGATCACTTGGTTTTAGATAGATGTGAGATCATATTCCAACGAATCAAGGAGCCAAACAAAATTGTAAGAGAGTTCGTCATTATTATCTTTCGTGATAAAGGAATCAAACAAAGTTTTTTAATTGGGATTTTAAAGATTCCCTAGCATCTTGCAAAATCTTTTCCTTTCTTCTGCGCCCATTGAGCTCTCCCCCATCTCTTCCTGATCAAAATCCTTCTCTAGTCAAAATACAAGCACTTCGACGCTATATTCTCCATTTCTGTCAGGAGAACATATTAACCTATCATCCTGCTCTCGTAGACTTAACAACCAACTTTTTAGAACCCGATCGGCAATGTGATGTGGGACACATCTCTTATTTTTCTGCACATTGCATCATTCGGTACTCATTAGTGTCTTGCCATCTTGCCCAAGTATATGTCCAGCTCATGTCTTTTCCATTGCCTTCCCTCCATCTACACCCTTGCTTAAACCATTTCCTTGCCTCCCATATTCCTCTCCATGCATAGGATGGATATATTTCCAGATATAGATCGATGTAGCCCCGTTTTTGTCCAGATCCTCTCCAAATTTCTATTTTCCTCCATGCTTGCTTTGCAAAAATATACACCATCGTTGACAAAGAACAGTGAATAATCTGTACAGCTCCTTGACATTATATACTTATCCTAGATACTTGTCTATCTTCATCAGCGTTCTTAAATGGGCCGTAAAACCTTAAACAAACACTACGAGATCAAGATAAGAGCATAAAGGTTCCCTTTGTCTCAAACCTCTAGTTGGTACCATGCACTGGCCCTTTCGGCTCCCAATTTATTAGAATTCAGCAAGTTTCTGATCTAACAGAAAACATATCAAATCTGCCCACCAATGAGCAAACTCCATCTTCTGCATTATTGCTTCAAAAAAACTGCATTCCAAGGCCCTTTACCCCCGTCCTTTTCTGCCTTAAAAAAAATGTTTCATTTCATATGCTACCAGCGCGCGCATTATCTGATTTTCAGATATCACAATGGACTAGAGTAGGCGCTTCAACTGATTAGCTAGCACCTTTGATATCAATCTGTCAACCACATTACATAAGCTAATAGTCCTATAATCCAGCACCAACACTTCTGTTTTTTCCCTTTCAGAAATGAAGTTACGAATTTTAGCTTCATTTAGATCCTGCCAAGATGGCTTAGGCAAAAACTCTCCCTATGATGTGCCAGTATTTCTGGTAAAAGATCGGAGCCATAACATATGGTCAAGGTTCTTTGTTTGGATTCATTTGACTCAATACTGAAAAGATCTCCCCTTTAGTGAACACCTTTACAAGCTCTACATTCATGGCTTCTGTGCCCCTGCCCTCTAGACCCTCCAACAAACCCATCCCATTATCATTCCTTGCAGAAGAGGATAGAGAGTTGATCATAGTTTGATATTATCCCATCTCTTCATTCCCCATCACACCTTTCACTTGTCTCCTCACTAACACCTTCAATGGCATTGATCATTTTTTGCTTTCTGATGCCTTCGGATGGAAGTATGTATTCTAATGAAGCTACTGGTGCCACAAGTATACAAAATTATTGGTAAGTAATCTGAATATGATTTTGTCCCATGTGAAGAACAACATTTCAGAATGTTTTCCCTCCAACTGGTTGATGACAAAGATTGTTCTAGTCTCTCTCTTTAATTAGCTACCTCTTCTCTTCAATTATACGATGTACCCTCACTCCTGTAAAGCCCAAATATTTTAGGTCGTATTCGTCCATATCTTTTCAAAATGCTTGCATCTAATTTAATTTCTCTCTGGTATAAATTCCTTTCCCTCCTTGCTGCTTCTCCTGGGCTACTAGTTTTCGTTGATATCTATCCTCAAACACTACCTAGGTTTGGCCATTTCTATTGGAAATTAGAGAAACCAGTGTTCCATGTCTCATATCTCTTTGTTGTTTTCCGAATGTCTGAACACCCCAATCAAAAGCACGATTTCGATTATCCAATTTCATTCTTATAATTGAAAAGTGGTGCTTGTGTAGCTCCTCATAGAAAGCGAGATTAGCAAAGATCTACATTTTAGGTTATTAACGCTAGCCCTCCACTACTTCCGTCGTAGTTCAACTCCAATCACTCTGAAACTCAATCATCCTGATAGATTTAAACAGTACGTAAAATTAATCTCTAGAAAAATAAAGAGATGTATAGGATCCTTTACTTCCAGCTATTTGAGTTTGAGAACTAAATATCTGTAAAAGAAAGTAGAGATTTTCTGTAAAAAAAAGACTTCTAATCTTTGGTCTTAGAACTTAATGGGTGAATCTAATGAAAAACACAAACCCCTTTATATAGACAAGACTAAGGACCCTAACTTATTATTCCTACAACTTTTGGGTTAATCTCATTATTTCATCCATAAAAAAATAACAAGAGTCATCAATTTATTTATTAAGGGCAGTTACCTATGCTTAGTAGATGAAGTGAGTCATCTTAATGAAGTGAACCACCTTAGAAAAGACAAATGGTTTTCTAAGAAAATCAAAAGTCTAACATTCTTCCACTTAGGTCACTTAATAGGTAAAATTGAAATGGTCAAAAATATTGTCCAATTCTGTCAAGATATCCTATATACGAACCATGACAGTATTGCTCTTTATAGTGAGCATTTCCCTTCCATATGTCACGATACATAGTATCCCTTAAAACATTTTATGAACAACTAATAAAAGTTATTCGAGTCTAACTTAATCACCTAATGGATATAATTAATTCGCTACTTTATGAGTAAAACTGAAACTGAATTCAATTCTATTCTTTGTGAAATATATATAATAACATGAGAGAGATTACACTTTAGATAGGCCTATACAATCCACATGACCCTGAAATTGTTTTACTGGTAAACCTTTGGTCTTTGGATCGGCTATCATCAAATTGTTTTACTGGTGAATATTTTATGTCGATATGCTTACTTCTGCTTCCGCTTTTATTGTTATTTGAAAAGAACACTGCAACCGTGTCATCACAAAGAATCTTTATTGGTTTTTGAATGGAATTGACAACTTTAAGACCAGAATAAAATTCTTCAATCACATGGCTTGTGTTGTTACTTCATAGCATGCAATAAATTCTGCCTCCATAATAGACGTAGCAACTACAGATTACTTCGTATTCTTCCAAGATATAGCTCCTTCAACAAGAAGAAAGATATATCTAGAAGTAGACTTTCTGGTGTCTACACAACCGGCAAAATCTAAATCTGAATAGTCAACCACTTACAAATTATCTGTATACCTGTAGGTTAGCATATAGTCCTTGGTTCCTTGTAAATACCTCATGACCTTCTTTGCAGCTATCCAATGTTGAAAACCTGGATTACTTTAATAATGACCCAACAATCCAACTGTTAGACATATCTCTAGACGGGTCCAAACTTAAGCATACATCAATCCACCCACTGCAGATGCATAAAGCACACTTTTCATTTGCTCTTTTTCCAATGCATTTTCAGGTGATTGTTCTTTATGAAATTTATCACCTTTGATTATGGGAGCTACAGAGACTTTACAATCTTTCATACCAAATCTTTGTAAAACTCTTTCGTTGTAGGCCTTTTGAGACAGTCCTAAGACTCTTTGTTTCCTGCCTCTATGAATGTCTATGCCAATGACATAAAAGGCTTCACCAATATCCATCATTTCAAAGTTTTGGGAGAGAAATTGTTTAGTCTCATGTAATAAGCCCAAATCACTGCTTGCAAGAAGAATATCGTTTGCATATTGGACTAGGAAAATGTATTTGCTCCTACTGACCTTAAGGTATATACATTGATCAACAAGATTCTCGATAAAACAGTATGAGATAACAATCTTGTGAAATTTAAAATACCATTGACAGGAAGCCTGCTTTAGTCCATGGAGAGATTTCTCAACTTACATGCTTTTTGCCTGTCATCACTGAAATCCTTAGGTTGTTTCATATATACCACTCCGTCAAGATTCCCATCAAGAAAAACCATTTTCACATCCATTTGATATAGCTCTAAATCAAAATGAGCTACTAAAGCCATAATTATCCTTAACGAATCATTCTTATAGACTGGAGAGAAGGTTTCATGATAATCTATGCCTACCTTTAGTGAATCCTTTAACGACAAATCTAGCCTTATATCATTCGACATTATCAAAAGAATCTCATTTGGTTTGATAAACTCATTTGCAGCCAATTGTTGCCGCCCCTTCTGATAATTCAATGAGATCCCAGACTTGGTTCTTTTAAATAGATTCTAACTCATTCCTCATGACATCCAACCAAAATATAGATTTATCTCCACTCATCATAGCTTGTGAAAACGTAATTGGGTCATCAGAAATTAGACTTAATGAGGTATACAATATAATCATCTGAAATAGCAGGCCTACATATTGTTGAGGATTTTCTTAGAGCCACTACTTCATCATTTGAAGATGATTCAATTGGTTCAAACTGTAAATGCGGAAGAACTTCAGTTTGAACCTAATTTACAAGGACATGTTGTTCTTGAATTGGTGTTACCACATGATCTTGCGATCTATTTTGCCTTAAGACAACCATTCTTCCTCCAAAATAAGGTAAAGTAACATGTTCAGGTGTTTCCTCAAAAGTGACCTATAGAGAATTTACACTCCCACTAGATTCAACATCCTTAAGAAATCTTGCATTTTTAGATTCGGTAATTTCAGGATTATGGTTGGAACAATAAAATCTATATCCTTTGGAGTTATTTGGATACCCAATAAAGAAATCGCTCCTTGTCCTTGGGTCTAACTTCTTTATATTAGAATTATAAATCTTAACTTCAGCAGGACAACCCCATATGTATATATGATTTAAATTAGGTTTCCATGATTTCCACAACTCAAAAGGTGTCTTCAAGACAGACTTGGATGGAACCCTATTCAATATATATATTGCAGTTTTAAGAGCTTTACTCCACAAGAAAAGTTGTATATTAAATTTACTAATCATGCTTCTTACTATATTCATTAGCGTATGATTCATTTTTCTACAGCACCATTTTGTTGGAGTGTGTCAGGCATTAAATATTGGGCAACAATGCCTTTCTTCTTAAGGAAATTTACAAATGGACCATTCATTTGTCCCTATTTTGTATACCTACCATAATATTTTTCCTCCATCGGATCTTACGATCTTGATTTTCTTTTCACTTTGATTCTCTACTTTTGCTTTATAGGCTTTGAAAGCATCTAATGCTTGAGCATTCTCATTCAGAAGCTAGAGATACATATACCTAGAATAGTCATCAATAAATGAAATAAAATATCTCTGACCATTCAGGCAAGAGGTAGGAAATAGTCTACAGATTTCTGTGTGTATAATCTCAATAACACTTGAGCTCCGTCTTGAACCTTTAGAATTTTTGTTAGATTGCTTGCCCTTTATGCAGTCTACACAATTCTTAAAGTAGTAAAATCAAGATCTTGTAGGACCCCTTCTTTTACTAACCATTTAATCATCTCCATAGAGATGTGTCCCAATCTCTTATGCCATAATAGATAATATTTTTCATTCAAAATGTTTCTCTTAATGCTAACTGAATGCTGGGAGAGATAATTATTTTTAAAATTGGGATGGATATCTAATTTAAACAAGTTATTAACCAAAGTTCCAAAACCAAGATAAATTTTATTCTTAGAAATAGTCATAGTACTTTCAAAAAGAAAACTGTAATCTTTGGAAATAAGTCTGGAAACAGAAAGTAAATTTCTACTAAATTTTGGAATATAAAATATATCATTTAAATCCAAAACATGACCCGATTTGAGAATTAATTTAAAAACTCCAACTACAACAACTTGTGAAACCCTTTATTTCTGATAAAAACCCAAAGTTTACTTTTTATTGTTTTACTTCTGGTGAGAGAACCCTCCAATGTCTTCACAATATGAATTGAGGAACTGGAGTCAATCCACCATGAGTTCTTAGGAGAGCATCAATGAAAAAAGATTCATGATACATAAGAGAGATAGAGCTACCTTTCATTTTAAGTCACTCCTTATACTCGATGTAGCTCTTCTTTACATGGCCATCTTTCTTGCAAAAGAAGTAGGTCACCCTTTTGCCATGAGATCCATTGGATTTTGATAGCACATTATACTTCCTTTTCTTTTGTGGTCCACCTTGGCCTTTATCAGTATTAACTTTATCATTCAAGACCATATTTGCACTTTCAGGTCGATCATATTTCATCCTTTCCTCTTCTTGCACACACATGGTCAGCAAATCTGTAATTGAGCAGTTTTCCTTATGTGTGTTAGAAGAGCTTTGAAAGGCTTATACTTAGATGGTAGTGAGTCAAAAATGAAATGAACGAAGAACGGCTCAGATATCTCTGCCTTTAAGCCCTTAAGTTGAGAAACAATGTCTTTCATATCCGTCATGTATGCATGCATACCTTTAGAATTGTCAAAGGATTTAGTAATGAATTACCTGATAAGAGTACTAGCTAAAGCCTTGTTAGAGCAAACAAACAGTTCCTAAATTGCCTGCATTAATTCTTTAATTGTAGAGCAATCACCAATAGAACCCCTAATGTTCTTACTCATGCAAGACTTTATGAGCATTAGATTGAGGTGATTAGATCGCTCGCACCATTGGCTATTTTTGATGACTTTCTATATATCAGTATCCATGGCAGTAAGTGGTTGCTCCACACAAAGTGCATAGTCAAGATTCATATATCTTAAGGTAAAATGAACTATATCTTTCCAGTTAGAAAAGTTATTATCATCAAGCATTGGAATAAAATAAACACTTTCAGCTAAGGATTGTTGAACTATAGCTGCAAAAACCAAGAAAAATTTGATGTTATGAATTCATGTAAATCTTAACCTTCTTGTGGAAAAATATTGCATAACAACTTAAATTTATTTATCTTCATTTATAAGACAAATTATTCCAAATATTAACATATAAAATTATCCATACCTGTAGGTAGAATATAAATTTTACCGTCAACACAGAAAATCATTTTTTTATACTAATTAAATCACAAAAATTAAAGACTTTTCTATAGGGGTAAATCCTTAAAACTTATGATTTAATTACAATGAGATTTCAAATTTATTTATGTATTCTTTTAAACAGTTGGATGCTGTAACATTATCTTCATTATTCAAAAAAAAAAAATTACAAATAGACATCTTCTTAAAATAGGTACAAATCTACTAAAATGAAAAATAGACCAAAGGCTTTGTAGAAAGAATCACAAATTATAAACTAAATAGATAATAGTTTTCTAATACATGTGAAAGGAACTTTGTTATCCACATTTCATTATCACCGAAAAAAGCACTCTAAAACATTATTCGCTACTCTCTTGCGACAAAGATTATAACAAAATCCAATAATCATGCCAGGAAAATAAAACAAGGAACAAAACTGGATTTAAGAAGTTCATTATATGAACAAAATCAAAAGGCTAATAATTCAAACACAAAGGTGAAAGGTCTGGCTCTGATAAAAAATGTAGAATTAATCTCTAGAAAAATAAAGAGATGTATAGGATCTTTTACCTCCAGCCATTTGAGTTTGAGAAACTAAAAACCTACAAAAGAAAGTAGAGATTTTTTATAAGGAATTGATTTCTAGTCTTTTACCTTAGAACTTTATGAGTGAGTCTAATAGAAAACACAAGCCCATTTATATAGGCAAGACTAGGGACCCTTATTTATTATTCCTACAACTTTTGGGTTACCCTTATTATTCATCCATCAAAAAATAGCAAGAGTCATAAGTCATATTACCATACATACTAGAATATTTTGAATATATATACATGTTATAAAAGTATGGTACTATTTCTAACATCCCTTCATACTCAAGATGATGATGAAGACAACATTTTGAGTTTTATGTTTGCCGACTAGGTGTATGAACTTGAGGATCCGACTGATGACCCAACAAAAGGCGTCTTTGTAGCGTGTGGTGCAAATGGACGGTTGGCAGAAACAAACCGATGTATGAGGTTGATGATGAAAAGGAGAGCAACGATCCATTAAGTGTATAGAAAACCTCTAAAGGATGTTTGAGAATGGAAAAGAAAACCAAATAACATGTTCAATAAGAGCCTTATCACGAATAGGAAAAAAAATGCTGCGAGATACACTAGAAAATCAATGGCTTTAATGCGAAAATGTCAATGAGAACTCGTATAACAATTGGTAGTCTGATATGAGAAGCACAAAGTTGAAAAGAAAGGGACATAATTAAGAAACTTTTGTGAGGGTTAAAGCTAGAAGAAGTTAAGAAATAGATTGAAAAGAAAGAGTTTGACATAGTCAAGCGCTCCAATACTATGTAGAAAATAAAATATATTTGAAAAGGAGATGAAGAAGAGAGAATGAGAGAGATTTTGAGGGCTACATACATCTTTATTATTTTTAGTTGTTCTTGAATACATAATATATGTCCCTATTTATAAATAAATAAGGCTATAGAATGAATGAAAATCTAATAAATCAATGATATTGATTAATTTACATAATATAAATGTAGTAGAGAATAAGTCATATTGTCATATGTACTAAAATATCTCATAAATATCCTAGGCTGCAAGAAGACTTGACGAAGTCAAGGTGACGGATCGGGAGGTGCTAGATGAAGAGCTCCAAGCGCAAAAGGCCCTCAAAACCTTATTGGCCGCCGAACTCAAGGAGGCGTAGCAAGACCTCGAGCGTAGAATCAGAGAGCGTGACTTACTTGCTGCCGTCAATTCATTATTGGGGGAGTCTACACGGTGGTTACACCTAAATAATGGCCATCTCTGGTGGAAATTAAAGGGGAGGGAGGAGCAATTAGAGTGAAAACACGCCAAGTGGATAATGACTGAGCGGTGGTTGTCTAATGCTTACAAAGAAGCCAAGCTCCTATCTGAACAAAAGAGTCAGTCCGTCGAGGAGAGGATTTGTAGACCCATTTAGAGCCGAGAGGGCGATGTCAAGGTATGGCTTGAGACACAGGCCCAACGAAGTTGCTACATGGCTATCTTGAGGTGACCATACAGATTAGCACTTACGAATGAAACATCGAAAGTTCCAAGAAAAATGTTCAAGTCTTGGAAGCCAAAATTATGGAGATTAGGACTCAGCTCCATCGCAAGCCTGCTATCCGTGATGAGGCTTGGATGTTTGGTTACAAGGAAGGTCTAGAGGGGATGAGAGACCATGTAGCAGCTAATCCAAAGGTGGACTCGAGAGAGGTTAACCTTTAGTTGCTAGGGACAGATCCAAAAGCCTTTAGCCATGGTAGGTCCCTTGGGTGGGGGGAAATGCCCTGGGCGTTTGCTCCCGATCCCCATCTCTTAGCGCATCGTGTCTAACCCCTTTGACCTTCCTTTTGTTGTTTTTGCTCCTACTTCACCCTTGTTTTGTCATCATTGGGCATAATATGTACCTTTGGATATTTTTTTATTTTTTTTAATGAGAATGGTTTGTTTGTTTCTATATTTTCGCCTTTTGCTCTCTTAAGGGTTTGTGTCTATATCATTACCTTATGCCCTTTTATTTTCGTATAGAATATAGGGAGTCAACTTTTTGCATGAGGGCCACGTTCAGGACAGGCTGTGCATGGGCAGGGCTCGTGGCCCGGGATCCTCACATATTTTCGTTGTTAGTCTAGAGACCCGACTTTTCACACGAGGGCCTTAGTTCTAGCCAGGTCGTGTATGGGTGGGGCTCGGGGCCCGAGATCCTGACCTATTTTCGTAGCGAATCTAGGGACTGTGATTTTTACAGGAGGGCCACGGTTCTAGCTAGGTTGTGCATGGGCGAGTCTCGGGGCATGGTACTCTAACCTATTTTTGTGGCGAGTCTTGGGATTGGACTTTTTAAATGAGAGTCATGATTCTAGCGAGGTCATGTATGGGATGGGCTTGGGTTTGAGACTCTGACCTATTTTCATGGCGAGTTTAAGGACTCGATTTTTTGCATGAGGGCCACGTTTTGGCCAAGCCATGTATGGCCGGGGCTCAGAGCCCTAGACCTTAACCTATTTTTGTGACTAGTCTAGGGATTCGGCTTTTTGCAGCATGGAGTTTGACAAATGTAGATTCAATTGGAGAAAAGTTGGTGCACGAAATTCTTATTCACTTTTCTCGGGTTACAAATCGTGGAAACGGAGGGGGGTTGTGACCTGTTTATATAATACTGCTCCTACACTCCGTGTTCTACTTGGTGTCCTGTGGCATTGTTAACCTTCGGGTCGCTGGCGATCCAACCCTTCTTTTAAGAGGCAGACTTCCAGGGGATCGGGTTGTAGTTCTTGGGCGTAGCATTCCCTTGCTATCTTCTGCTCCCTTTGGACTTCTCCTACTCATATAGAGCATGTGAACTTCATCTTCAAATGATATGTTGAAGTTATCGCCCAGAGATGGTTTAAAGTTGGTCAACTAAAAGCATTGTAAGAGGAGGGGGCCTTGACTACCAAGAAATCCACCTTTGCAGAAACCATTCACGGTGTCACTCTAACAAGGGTCGGGAGAGCAATGGCTCCTACTGGCTGTAGCATGTCTCTCGTGAAGCCCTTGAGCGGTGTTGGAGCCGGGTGCAATTGGTCTATGGCGATTCCTATCCTAGTGAAGCCTTTCCAGTATAGGATATCTACAAAATTTCCATTGTCAATTAGAACTCTCCCCGTGACATAGTTTGATATCTCTGTGCAAAGATGGGAAGGGCGTCGTCGTGGGGGCATATGACGCCCTTCACGTCCTTTTCACTGATGGTAATGGGTTGATCCTTAGGATGACTCCTTGAGCTAGGAGGAGCTCTCCATACCGAATACACCTCCACATATATTGCTCATTAGGCGTGGGCTTTCTGCATCGAGGATGAGGTCCCACCCCCGGCATATCCTTCTACTGTGGTTCGGATTTCTTTGACGAGGTCATCCCTTCCAAGCGGGCTTCTGCACTGGGGGCTTTGGGAGCGGTGCCTCTCGTCCCTCTCAACTTCTTCTCTTCCTATGCCTACCGTGGTCGGTGAGGCCCCGAGACCATCTTTCTCCCCTCCCTCAATTGGTGTATGCCTTTTGTTCTTGTTGTCACCGCTTCTTTTATTGTCTTTGGTCCAGTGGCCATATATGTCGTGATAGGAACAATATCTGAGCGAGCCTCATTTTTTTTACGGCAGGCTAGCACTTCGGTTGCTCTCTACTACCGGGTTGGAATGTGTACAGCCGCCAAATTGCCTTTATTGCCCTTTTGTCGCCCTTCCCCAATCCCATTTTCCCATGGGTTTCTTGTTCGCCCGTTCATGTTTGGACTGGTAAGGGGCTATTGCCTAGATACTAACATAAGAAAGGGTGAATTGGGTTATATTAAAAATTAACACCTATAAATCAAATACACAATATAAAATATATTCAAAATACGAAGTATCAGGAAATATAAAGAGTAAGGGCAAAAAGAAGCAAGCTCAGTATTTTAACGAGGTTCAGCCCCACTGCTTACGTCCTCGCCTCAAGCTATTCTTTGTGGATTCCCAAATCCACTATTCAATCTCCTTCAGGTGGAAAAAGAAACCTATTACACTTTTGATCAACACCGCTACAAAGAATCCTTGTAGAACACCATCTACACTTGTAATTACCTCACATTTGGTGATTCAACTATTCTCTGTGTAAAACACCTTCTACACACACAAGGATTATACGCACCCTCTTACTGATACAAGAGCTGATAGTGGGTAGATTATCAGGTACACTCCTCAATGAGTGAAATAAGAACAATATAGCGCAACCAAAGATATCTATCTTTAGTATTTTTTCCTCATCGAGACAATCTTAACAAGTTTATGGTTTCACCCATGCATGACTCAGTAACGTCTATAGAAACCAAGCTGGTTGGCTACAACAATCATTAAACATATGTTTGAATATATAACAAATTCCCACCGGTCAATGGAAAGATAGGGCATTCTTAGGCCTAATGAAGTGTATACTAGACATATAATTAATTTTAACAGGTGGTGCTAATTTAGCACCAAAGACAGAAGGGAAAATATCCATACCTCTATGAGGATGATCAGGAAATCCAACTGGAGCACTAACTGCATTATATAATAAAAAATAACCAAAAGTGAGATTATGAAAGACCATCACATTCATGCAGATATAGAGGAATACATGAGATCAAAGATACTCACCTGAGAATTCAGCCAGAACAAGAAAAATCACAACAAAATATAACCAAAGCAAACTATTTGGGGAACTCACGAAGACTCTTTAAGGTCGAGGCATCATTGCAAAAGCCATTCATGCCAGTTTACGCTTAAGGTACCTAGAATAACCATAGGAAGAATGTGTCAACAACTATTTGTGGATAAGAGTGAGAAAATATTGTTTGATATAAGAAACACAACCTGTGATTTAACTGTACTCCTTGCTCAAAAGCTTCTCAAAAATAAAAAACCCGCCATGCTATCTCTAAGGTTTAAACATAGCCCTGTTGTATATATATATATATATATATATATATATAAATACATATATATATCTTATATATCTATTGCCCAGTTGTCATATTGTCCCACAAAAATAACCTCAAATTGTCAAAACATATAGCCCCCTTAGGTATCTGAGGAATTACTCCAACCCTGGGTCTGTTGAAATAACTCAGTGAATCTAGGCAAACCCCTCATTAAAGTCTGAAGCATTCTGTTAGTCTGCATCTGCTGCTCCCTAAGATCCCACACATCTTCTCTCATTTATTGGAGTTGACTCTTGTACTGTTCAACATCTTTCTTATATTTTTCAGCATCCTGCTTTTGTCTCTCAATCTCGGCCAGATACTGTTGCATTTTAAGTTGGTCACGTTGTCTACTTGACTTAGGGATGACCAATTGCTGTTGCCACATCAATACGTTGCTCTGGTTCTAGGCCATCCATCCTATTTTGCATCTCCTTCTGCACATTGACAAAACACTAGTTATTAAAAATCGTCGATATATCCTGTGCTATTTATGCATTTATCACATTTGAAAAGAAGCATAGATCCCAGGGACTATAAGTGCACTACTCACATAAGTCTCTTCTATCGTGGCTATCACAAACGCATTCTTCTTCTTCGACAAGCACATCTCCTTGTAATAGTCAATCATATTTGTGAAATTTTCAGCACACTACATGTGTCAGCAATGTGTACAAGATAAGAATATATTTTCGAAAATTTTGAACTTTCATTAAAATGGACATGTGCCATTTAAGCCCAAAAGCTAGAGTAACCAATCACAACAATAATGTAATTCAAACAAAAAATCAAAAGAAATACACTTCACTCGAAAATAGTATCTAAAACAACACTAAAAACCATATTCCTAAAATAATTACATACTATGAAATACCCATCTATCGTTGCTGCGTCATGCATTTTCAAAATAGTATCTCCCTCACACACCCCACATTCATAAAAATAAGTATAGTTTGAAACTTTTTAGGGCTTTTGATTTAATACATTATGAGTCATTATGTTACTTATTGTTTGGGATATGAGTTTAGATTTGGTACAAGTGTAACCTCTATGAGAATAGATTATTTTAAACCTATACCTTTTGCGCAAGGATCCGCACAAATGATTTACGTCTTGATGTGTGATTAATCGTGGGCTTCTTTCGATCCTCTCGATTTTGAGCTGACATTTTCTGCCACGCAAATTCCCAACGTTAGCTATAATAAACAAACAAATTTGCCGCAACAATTTTTAGACGTTAAATGGGTAAATATATGGTTTAATATTGTAGACAATACATACCTTAAAGGCATCGCTGCCCCACCTCCCACACAACTTAACCCATACGAGTGGGTCGACCAAGCTAGTCCCATTAGCCAGGGCCTCTTCGTGGCTTCCATAGGATAGATATATCTTGTGCAAGACATGGTAGAATGTGTTGAAGCACTTACGCAATTGCTTGGTCATTGTCAATCGGTGGTTTTCGCATTCCCAATCCAACTCAAAGTCACTCTACAAGGAAGCGTCATCACGTCATTTATGCAGTGATTATACTACGACCACTTTCTAACAATCAATATTAACTAACAAACGACTTACCTTAACACGATTAATGAGCTTCTCTTTCTGGGCTTATGGGACATCAGACCATCATGCATGACTCATGTCACGATATTGTTTAATAATACATGACACCTGATATGTGAATATAGCCGCATTCTCACAACACGAGGCAGTCTCGCCATCATTTATCTTCAAAACCACTTTCCCGTTCTTCCTTAGTTTCTCAAACAAGGTGCCTTTTGCGAGCCCACGCGTACGTTTCCTCTGTTGCTGGTTTGCTATGGGCTCCATGGGAGCGTCTGCAGCTGTATTACAATGATCACTACATTAGTGTTTGTAACTATAGTTAATCTTTACACTTAATTAACACATATAAATGGGCCAATTCATTCTTTATATCTAGGAAAAAACACGCCAATTTGTGGTATACCGAGATCTTCATTACTTGTAGGTTCTCTGGGAGGTGATTGTTCTCTAACTGGTGAGAGTTCTCATATAGGATCTGGTGGGGGAACTGGGTTGGGGCATGGAGGCACCCAGGGTTGGCTCAGGGGCTGCGTGGAGTCATCTAAGCTGGTTTGATCTACCTCCTCAGAGCGATGGTATGAAGAGAGACGCGCTCCACGTGGTCGGCCAAATCGACATGAGTACGGTACAAGGCCCCTGGCACGAGTACCTCGAAGTCTCCCTCTGCCTCTTGAACTTTCTCCCAATCGATTACCTGCGTGTGTACGAGTTAATTGTTTGAGACAAATATCATTCTATTCTACATTATAGTCTCAAAGTCAAAAACAGGTACATCAAAAAGATCATATGTCTCCTATGTTGCAATTAATTGTTAGTAGACTAATTATTACATTTTATAAGGCTTATGTTTTTGCACATTAAAAGCTTCAAAAGTAATATCGTTTGATGCACTTATATAGCAACCTATGTTACAAGCACAACATAGATAAAAAAAAAATAACTAAATTGTCGAATTATATACCTGGATAGTTGATATTTCTTCTCGTGCCTCTAGATTGAAGATGAGATTGCGATGACATATAGACAAAGCGTACCGGCTACAAGTGTGTTATGCACCCAATTTCCCGTTACATGAAGCAAATAAGTATCGCATGTTAGGCTTTGTTTAAGCAGGTATTAATGTAGTAAAGATGAATACTTCTTGTATACTTGTTTGTTATTTGCATAATTAAATAGGCCGAGACTGAAACAAGTAAATTCTACCATGTCTGGATTCAAGGAAGCAAAGTCACATGCAACACTGTCTGTTTTCCCCTTACCTGAAAAAGAATAATATCATACATATCAGAAGTCAAACAAGTTTAGAGGAAAATAAATAAACTGTCAGTTATATTTATCCATTTATATTTATGAAAACATAAATACTATCTTGTGCATATTAGTCCAGCCCATATATCAATAATAAATATGGTAATTTTAACTATAGTTAATCAAAGCAAAAATTTCATACGACATAATAATTAACTACCTATGTCTACAATTCAATTTCAAAGAGTTAATCTATGTGTTACCCTTCAAATCGGTGATCTTTTTTTTATGTAATTATAAATCTGACAGACTCTTCCTCTATGGATAGGTCCTCCTCATTTGAATATTCCACATCACCATACACATCTCCAGAACTAGAAGCAATAATGTCATCATTGATAAAGTCCATTGAATCTATGCATTGACCATCCCGATCCATGACATCTCGTACATCAATATGGCTAGGTAGTATATCAGTCCTACCCAGTGGAGTTGATGCTGAACATGCATCACACTGTACTGGTGCATAATAATATGATGACTCATCTTCTTGATCAGTATCATTGTCACTTGATTCGCCATCAATATCTTTCAAAACCCTCAGCATTGAAGGAATGTTATATACATTCCTATTTGTATAGTTCTGCACAACACTCCAATTCCCTTTTGCCCTTGCATCTTTAATGTAGAAACATTGAGAAGTTTGACTCACCAACACAAACGGTTCATCCTTATACTAAGTCTTGTCCATATTGAGACTAATCATATGGTCATCCACCCCCACCCCTTGTTTTCGATCACCAATGTTAAACTAATCACATTCAAATAGGTACACCTGATGCCACTCTATGTACTGTAACTCTACAATATTATTAATAACACTGTAGAAATCTAGATTATTTGCGGCATCGTCACCGGTTACCAACACTCCAGAATTTTGTGTATGCCAACGAAGTTCACATTACTTTGTATGAAACCTTTTTTCCATTTATAATGCAAGCAGCATATGATGCAACCCAACGATCAGGCCCGCAAGCTAACGCATACAAATCAGAGGTCACTGAATGTGGATTGGAGGTATGTTGTTCCTGGATCTACACCAAAATGGTTGAAAAATCACAACATATTTTCGTCATTCCAAGGCATAACAAAATCTATGATATTTAAAGTAGATAGGGATAGAGAAGAACTTACATTTTGCTTGAACCAAGTTGGAAACTTATTTTGATGCGTGCGATCAATGCAATTTGGGTGTTGCACCTTACATTTCTCCTAGTGTTCCTTGCATTTGGAGCATGGAATCGGGATGCAAAATATGCAAGTTAACTAGTGTGGGTTCATAAGAACTTGTTAAGTTCAAATGGAAGTCTAAATGTGTAAGTAAAGTTGTTGATGCTTACTCTATATAGGATCTAATCAATGCACAGTTGTTAAGCACGTACTAGATGGTTGCTTTTAAAGATTTTATTTTCTAATTGCACATTAGAAGCTATACCCAAGGGACAAACTTTCTGGTTTAAAATTTTGAATCCATCTACAGTTTCCTATTCGTCAACATCAACGTTGCAATCCGCTCGACTAAACTTCGTCTCAACATCATGGAGGTACATGAACAAATGTCAGGCATTCGATGTGAATGTAAGCCTCTGTTATTGAACCTTCTGGGTGGGCTTTATTCTTAACATACCTCTTAAATTTGCCGAGATATCTCTCAAATAGATACATCTACTTATATTGTACTGGACCCCCAAGAATAGCCTCACAAGGTAAATGGACAGTTAGGTGGACCATAATATCGAAAAAAGAAGGAGGTAATATCATCTCTAGTTTGCATAGAATGGTGACGATATCAGTTTGGAGTTGGAATAAACGACTCACATCCAAAGTTCGTGCACATAACTCTTTGAAAAAAGTGCTAAGTTCAATCAATGCCAAAGCAATGTCACTTCTTAAGTACCCCAATAGCAATGGGGAGTAATCTTTAAAGGAAAACATGTCAATCGTCGCTTTTCGACCTTGAGATTTTACAATTACATAGAGAAACACATTTAGCAATATTAGAAGCAAACCCATCTAGGAATTTGATATCGGTCAGCCACTCACAGAATTTATTCCTTTCATTTTCATGTAATGTGTAAAGTGCATGTGGCTTGTTACACATTCACCTTCACGTCTCAAATATAATTCTTTTCTGTAGCCCAAAATCTCCAAGTCACGCCGTGAATTGATGTTATCCTTAGTTTTTTTTGGAATGTCCATTAAAGTGAATAAGATGTTATCGACAATATTCTTCTCAATATGCATAACATCTAGATTATGCCAAAATCGAAAGTGTTGACTACTAAGGTAACTTGAAGAATATGCTACACTTCGTCCAGTTCAGCCCTTCAACAGTGCATTTTCTCTTCTTATGTAATTTACCAAACTGAACATCCCCAATCATATGCAATTGAGTTTGAATATCGTCTCCTCCTAGATCTCTCGGTGGCATGCGGCGATCTTTTTTACCATTGAACAACCATTTTCTCGTTCTCCATATGTGATCTAGTGGTAAGAAACGTCGGTGTCCCATATAACAATGCTTTCGGCCATATTTCAACCAATTGGAGTCTGTGTAGGCATTGCAAGATGGATAATCCAATTTTCCCTTTGTTGACCAACCAGAAAGATTCTCGTAAGCAAGAAAGTCATTTATTGTCCACAATAAGGCAGCATGTAACATAAATGTTTCCCTAGTTGAGGCATCATATGTAGGTACCCCATGTTCTCAAAATTCAAGCAGTTCATCGAGCAACGGCTGCATGTAAACATCGATGTCACTCCCTAGTGACTTTGGGCCAGGAACAATCAAAGATGTCATGAAGAACTGGTCTTTAATGCATAACCACTGCGACAAGTTATACGGAACAAGGATCACTGGCCAAATGCTATAAGGTTTAGCCAAATTGTTGAAGGGAGTCAAGCCGTCACTTGACAGACCAAGCCTAACATTACAAGGATCCACAGCAAACCAACTATGTTGTTCATCAAATTTTTTCCATGACTCTGAGTTGGTCGGATGTCTCATACTGGTATCTTCTATTACCCGTTGTTCTTTATGTCATCTCATATCACTTGTTATCTTTGCAGTCATAAAGAGACACTGCAATCTCGATTTCAAAGAAAAATGTCGCAACACTTTTTGAAGTATCACTCGTGACTCGTGTGTATTTGGCATCCACCTCGAGGCCTTACACACAGGGCATTCATTAAGAGCTTCATTTTCTTTCCAGAATAAGATGCAGTCGTTGACGCATGCATGTATTTTGTGGTACTTGAATCCTAAACCAAGCTCCAAAGACCTTGACTTCTCATATGATTGTGGCAAGAGCACATCTGGGAAGGCAGACCTCAACAGGTTAAAAAGCATGTCAAATGACTTAATTGACCATCCACCGATTGATTTAATGTGTAATAACTTGGCAATAAATGACAACTTTGAAAATTTTGTACTCCCGTTGAAAAGAGGACTTTGAGCATCCTCTAGTAGCTGGTCGAAAGATGACGCTTGTGTGGTTTCAGGTATTGGTGGCCTATTTGGCGAATGAGTATTGTCTTAAGGCACATCAACAAAGGTGCCTACCTGAATGTCATTCAACATCTGTTGCATGTCGTCGATGTAATTATCCTCTGGTATAACCTCGTCCTGAATATCATCGTCACTGACATTGGGTTGATCCCTTTGATATACAAATGAGTTTCCACCTCAAATATAGGCAACCACAGATTTTTAAGGTACGACAGGGACACCGAATGCGATCCCTTCCACCTGCATGGTTCCTTGCTTGTGTAAGAAAATTGTTAACCCCATCAGCATATGCAAGTGATAAAAGTCTATCAAGCTTGTTCATCCAACTTTTATCCATCTAAAGAAAACATATGATTGGGAAAACTTATTAGATAACTTGAGTTATGCGATAGTTTTCAACACGTTGATCAAGTCACATTTAATGAAAATGAAGGTTGAATATATTTTGTTGCATGTGATTAAATGAATGGTCTCACCATGTTATTTGTTGCTATAACATAAGCGTGGCAGTGGAAATCACATAAGGGTTTCGAAAGAGTTCACCATGAATATATTTTGTTCTTTCCTAGTACTTGGGCACTTTGGCATTTTCAAATATGTTCATATTTGAAAAAGTTATTCTTCTTCATTGAATGGGTGGTTCATAATGCATATGCTCATTGAAGATAGAATTGTATCAAATTCAGATTTTGGATGTTCCTAATTCTTAGATTAACCAGATGATAGCTTGAAATCGCCTTTTATGGGTTTTGATAAATTGCAAAAAGAACTTCACTGAAGTCTGTCTCAAAGTAGACCATTCCAAAAAAATGCATTCCACTTAGGAAATTAGCTATGCAATATAATCTTGGATATGAACTTTCTACTTATATAGATCCAAACTATTTATAGGCTTAGATGTTCATTTAAGGATACTTTATACCTCTGACGTTTTAGTAGTAAACTCTAGTGGGGACTATATGCCCATAATTTATCATAATTGTATCACTATTCTCATAACTAAAATAATGAAATGATACATGACAAACATGTCATATAAGCTTCACACATTAGGAGTCATTAACAATCTAATACGTAGAAGAATTACAGCATAAACTTCTAGGTATAAGCAAAGTATTAAAGCAAAATATTACAAAAATGCCACACAAAAACCTGATCTAGAGGATGTCACAAAGTGTTAGAACTCTTTAAGACAAATCAACATTAAAATAATCCAAGGAAGAAAAATGACACTGTTAGAACTCTTTTTGTTTAGTGATTCATAAAAACATGAATTAGATTTTAGAATATTGCAATTATAGAATATTGTGCTTTGGTCATAACATGCTGCCAACTAGAAAAACAAATAGATTAGATGTTTCCTCACCATATAATAATTAAACTCACTTCATAATCATCATAATTTATTAATATGATTATTGCACAATCCTTTATTAGATGTACACTGCAACTAATCAACCAAAACTAACAAGACTAAATGTTTCCTCACCATATATTAAATAAACTCACTTCATCATCTAAGTGATGACAATTTAAAAAAAAAAAAAACAGATTATACAATTAATCTATAGCCATCAAAGATCTACAAACAGTCTCCCCATTAGGCTTTAAATAGTACTAAAACACCCAAAAGAAAATAAAATTTACTAAGAAAATTAAAAAAAAAACATGTCTCAATCTTAGCATTTTGCTACAAAGTAGAGCCAATTAAGAATGAGAAGAACAAGCAATGGAAAAATCTGAGTAGACCTTCACTTAAAAAACCCAATGGTGTGAAACCATCACAACATAATAAATTATAAGTTGCACATTATGTATTCTGGTACATGTTGTCTAGCAAGTTGGAGAAAATTTTGAGAGGTAACTAGCATTATTGTTGTGATTTTTTCCAGACTTTTAGATGAATAGAAAAAGGAAAAACCTGATATCACACCATGTCTTCCCCATACATAAATATACCTTACTTTACACCTGCCTAAAGGTAACCCATACTCTGGATAGGAACTCTGAGGTCTACAGTGGAATTAGAGGCAAATGAACTTACATTTTCGATAATTCACTCAGGCATTTATTAATGTCTTACAGCATGTGACTATTAGTCTATTTCTATCTCACTCCACAAGTAATTCTAGATAATCTAAATGATACTGTTACTGTAATGTTGCTAGTATCATTATTATTTTGTTCAATTATTGCAGCCTGAACACTAAGTTTCTGGTTTTCATGCTGAATTTTTTTATATTTTTCATTTTTTTTATTCATACTTGCTGCTTCTAACTTGATTAGTATAGTTGTATACACAGGGCTATGCCTATTAATAAAAACTGTAGGTTATGGTGGGAAATTTATTTCTATGTAATAAATCTCATCTAAAAGCGTATAGAAGGATGCGAGCAGTGGTGGATCCATATTTTTGGTTCACATGGGCAAGATTAAAACTATGAGTTGAAAAACCATGATTAGAAATATGACAAAAAATAACTAATGAAATAAATAAACATTTCAACAACATTTTGTTAACGGTGTTGTCGTGAATGTAACTTTATTTATTTTTTGTAAGTTATTAGATGTCAATGCTACTTGTTAGATTTTTTTTTTCCAAGCCTAAAAAATATTCTATGAAAGCGTGAAACTATTTGTAATAAGGTGGCACTTGTCACTTAGGTGCGAATCTCCTCAGGTCATGATATGTTCTATAAGTTATCTTTTGTGATGATATTGTAGGCAAATAATTTCAGGTGGATAGTTGTCATTGCCTTGGGAAGGTAATTTTGGAGGGAAAATGTAATCTTCACATTTGAACCCTCTCCAAGTTGGCATTAATGATGTTTATTTATGATTCTGCTCTAAGAAGAGCTTTATTGGAGAAAAAAATGGGGTTGTTGGAAGGACTCATGACATGGTAATATTTTTTTTGATCGGTAACTCATGATATTGTAATATGATCCCCCATCATGACTGTTTTTGAATTGAAAATGTGAGCAATATGATTAAAAATGATTTCAGAATTGAAATATAATGTATTAATATCCTTATATACAGTGGTTGAATAACCTAAGTTTAATGATAACTAACAATGACAATAACAATAACACAAGATTTGCAAACTAACAATGACACAAAATCTGGGGCATAGTTGACATGGGTCAATATATCAATTATCCCCCTGATGTTTCTCCCATTTATCCATTTTTGATTTATGCATTTACATTATCCACCTTTAACCCAAGGGATTTTGATTATTATGAATCCTAATTTGTCTACATTGATTGTAATTCTCTCATCTATTGAGAATCACTCTTGTGTGTGTGATTTGATGTATCATCCATGTCTTTCCCAACTCATCATCACTCCTAAATCTAACAATGGATAAATACCCATTGGAGGCCTCACATTTTTATTAAGCAGCATACATGAATCTTTAGAGATAAATCACACTTAATCATTCTAACTATCACCCCTATCGCAACTTATGTTTTAGATTAGGGATCACTTGACCCCCAATCTGAAACAAAGTGACCTTGCAATTTGAAACTTAAGTTGCGATATATGAAATAAAGTGATGTAACATGATCTTAATAGTTGAAGGGAGGGAGTAAATTGCAAAAAGAGTGACAGTTTTGTAGTGCTTGAAACTCTGGCAGTATAAATGTATAATTAATGTTAGGCTTATAACCCACATAATCTACTCATAACATATAAACATTACAATCATTATGTTACATATTTAGCAAGATCCTCTCCTTTTCTACTTATATATATATAAAAAAAAAAAAAAGATCCTCACCTTTTTCTAGACTCCTAATTTTCCATTTCCAACACTACCTTTCAATACATTCTTTATTGGGAATAGTAATCGATTGTTAAACTTTTCATTAAAAGACATTGCTTATAACGAATGTAAACAATTTTAATAGTATGATATTTTGTGATAGGATGAGAGTATGAAGTAATAATCCATTTTCTGATCATTATTTATTAACCTTTTGTGTTATTGAGAGAATATGCATCTCTCATCTGTGATAGCCCAACTGCATAATATTGATTTTCACAAATTAAATGAGAAGGGAAACAAAATTTTCATGGGACCCAAACAAAGAATAGTAAGAGTCAATGTGATATGCTTCATCCCACATCCTTATTTAAATTTTTTGTTTTTCTAAAAAAAGAAAAAAAAAGATGCAAGGTAATCATAGGAGGTGAACAATTAAAATCTAAATGGTTGCACTATGCACTCATGAAGATAGAGATTAAGACTGTAAAGATATCGACAGTGATATATTTTGGCCCACATTGGCCAAAAGCCTAATGACACTAAGCTATTTTACTCATTGGGGTAAAAAGAAAGTGAAAATAGGTAGAGCTTTTAAGGGTTCCCAACATCTTAAAGATTTGTCTATGAGAAAATATATGTAAGGGATGGGATGGGGATGTGATAAGTTGGGTTCTTAGATTAATAACTCCAACTGTTAGGAGATGACAGAGACTTCGTAGTAGAGGGAACATTATGGCCTCCATGCTTACATCTCCATGCTTGTCCCCTCTCTCACAATTATCAATGGCTTCAAAAAGAGCTACAAATCTCTTGAAACTCTCCCATATTGCTCTCTCTCTCCTCTTTCTCCTCTCTCATGGGTTCTTATTCTTTTTCCCTTTATTTTTGAAGGGAAGGGAGGGGGTGTTATTTGTCATATTCAATGACAACATGTTCATGTCAGCAACACTGTATTAGAAATTGGGAATTTTGGGTAAACTTCTCACAATTAGTCATTTGAAGAAATATATTGTGACATCCCCAATTTCATTCATAATTCAATGCAAATTGAAGTGTCAAGGTAAGTAACGCTAGGCTACTCACTCCCATACTTATCTTAAATCAATGCATACACCTAGACTTACTAGCACATGCAATGCAAATCACAACGAAAAAGTTCTGAATAAAATTAAATTCTAAAGATTACATGGTGACACAAAACCTTAATATCCATATCATCCATTCATAAAATAACATTGTATCCTTACATGCTGAAGCCAGTTAGTTTTTTCAGTTCTCAAATTATATACAAACTTATCAAAAAATCACCTTTAGGACTGCCTAGGCTCTTTCTTCACTTTCGGAAAACTCGCTACCATGTCGATGTCTGTCCCTACTACTATTAACTAAGTCAAAATTTCTATGGAGAGAGAGTACTCTAGGAATCCCCTCAGGGTTTCTCTGGGTCTCTCAAGCAACTGGGACCTAGCTCACGGCCGTCATCACACCTTGCAATGAAATTTAAATTCCAAAAAGAAAATAAACATACAAGAATGAGATTTTTTTGGAAATTTCAGTAAGTACACACTTAACTTAATAAAAGTATAGGCATTGTAAAATAATCACATACAATTCAACAGCCAAAATATGCATTTATGGCATGTTTCATGTGACTTATACATGATTTAGACTTATTCCTTATGTAGATGTATACTGATATCCTTATTTCTGGACAATGTCTTATACTATGCATGGACTTCTTATTCCATTAATATTCTTATTCTTATAAGTCTTACTTATAGGGGCCCTTCTTATCTTAACCTCGACGGGCATTACGTATCATCGTCCTCGACAGGTTTCTTAGCATGACGCGTCAACTTATCTATACATATAACTCCTCAATCATCTGGACGTTACGTATCGTCGTCCTCATCGTGACGAGTCTCGTGTCAATCTTCTTGAGTGTTACGTATCACCATCCCCGTCATGACACGACACTTATCTTATGAAACCACGTCAGTCGTCCGGGCGTTACGTATCACCGTCCCTGTCGGCGCGTCAGTCATAAGGGCATTACATATCGCTATCTCCGTCATGACGTGACTAATTTCTTAATCTTTTCACTTGTAAAATTTTCTTAACGTATTTTCTTATAACAGATATCATGACTTATGACGACACTTATATGTGACAAAATGCAACGTAACATAACCTTAAACTTATGACATGCATATTTCATGTCTTTACAAACCTTATAACACATGAGAACGTTTCATAATAGCATACATCACATGTACATGTATTTACATCACATCAATTCATAATGTCAAAACATAATGAATGATACTTAACAATTAAATAAATTATTAAAATATTCACACATCAAGGCTAACCAAACCCTATGGATAATAAAACCTCATTTTCTTCTTATTCAAATCAAGTTAAAATTCACATATACAACTTGTCAAATTTTTCTTAGCTTTCATAAATAAACTCAAACTTAAACTATATTGTTTTCTTAGTTGATTCTTCAATAATTTCTTGTATGATGATTCTTGAAATTTTTCAAATAAACTAAAGTTTCTTAACTTACCATAATTATTAAAATATCATTAAAATAATTAGAAATCAAGTCACTAAGAAGTTTAGAAGAAATTCCTCAATAAAATCAATGCCTACTATGATAAACTCAGATCTACCACTTCAATCCTAGTTTCGTCCTTAATTGAGTCCTTATCTCTTAAAACTCATAACATAAAAGTTGTATATATTTCTCTTATATTTCTATAACTTCTTGAATCATTCAAATTCGACATCAAATGAACAAGGTATGCCCAATTTACCAAAAAGTATCAAATCTGCCAATAATAATCCTATTAAGACCGAAATTTACTAGAGTTGTTTCTTCAATTATTTACAAACTAAGATCTCATGTTTTCACATAATTCTCTTCAAATATTATCATAGAATATATTTCTAAGATCTCATAATTTTCTTAGCATTTTTTCATGGCAAAAACCATTCCAAAATGCCATATGTTTCAATTTAACTCATAAACAAAGATTAAGCTTAAATAAATATCAAATATAATCCAATCACCAAACCACGTATTCTATGCTAAGATTAAGTTAATATATACACTTATAAATTTTGTCTAAGCTTGAATTGATGCTAGAACCAAGCTCTTGTAAGATTTCCTTCAAACCACTCAATGACTATGACTCACTTAGTTTGTGTTTAGGGATTAAAAGATTTGGAAAAGCTTTTTTTTTTTCTATTTTTCTAAGTATAGCCGTGTGATTTTTCATAAAAGGAGACTATGAAACCTCTTATACACACACACACACACACACACACACACACACACACACACACACACACACACACACACACACACATATAAGTGGTCAACGTATGGATGAGCTTGGATGGTGAAAAATGCTCAAGGTATAACCGGTTACCCAATTCCTTGTGGGTGATGTGTCTAGCCTCCAATAGCCTTCATAATCATGCCTAAAGTTAGGCTTAGTTGTCTCTAATTCTAATCTAATGGTTAGATTCTTTCCATTTAGAAGCTTAGGGTGATCAATGGTCACAATTTTATCACATGGAAAGATGATGCCACCAAATTTGAAAAGTCTCCCCCAAAGAGATAAGATCCGATCATCTATCCCTCCAAGTGTCCTCCACAATTCTCCTAAGGATTTCACTCCATCTTGCCATCTGTCCCTTACACCTGTCCAAATGCTCATAATCTAAGAAAACCAATCAGATTTTGCTACATGTCTAAGGTAATAGAGATAATCCAAATTAGTTTCCATTTTCGTCCCTTGTTAGGACCGTTCACTTCTTAGCCCAATAAGTCCGTTATCCATTTCAATTCTCTAAATACTCAAAAAAATAAAAGTTTGAGTTAATTCTCTTAGTGAACTATAGTATTTTGAATCACCTAATTCCGAGATCACATGAGAGAGATATACTTAATTTACTAAAATACGTCAGAACTTACCCGAGAATACCCAATCCGAGTTCACCATTTGTTTCCTTTTGTTTTCTTGCCAACCAAAGCTTCTAGATGACTTATCTGTATATGCCACATGTCTCCACACATGTTTTCATATCAGAGAAATGGTAGGAACCAATCAAATTTAAGCACCTAGAAAGAGGTGGTGGCACACTTTATTTTCGGGTTCTAGTTTTCATCCAATCCAGATCAATTCACTTGTAGTCCAAATAAGTCATTTATCTAGTCAGAATCTTCAAACACCAAAAACATAAAAGTTTTATATTTGCCTCTTAATATTTTATAAGAATTGGAATCAGCTCATTTGGACCTCATATGAGAAAGTTATGTTCATTACACCAAAACTTGATGGACTAGCCCGAGAACTCGTTTTGGCACACTCAGTGTTTGATGTTTTGTTCTATTACTTTCCTATGAATTTTACCCTCAAATTTTAAAAATTTGCCTCTTCCTAATCCCAAATATAATTTCTCTAGTTGATACCTTATTAAAATTATCAAAGATTTAACCATAATTCATCCTAGAATGCATAATTAAATCCCTTTCTTGGTTCAAAATTATTATCCAATTCTCAAGTTTTATTCCTATGAGAGATTATATTCCAAAAGCTCCTTAAAATATAATTATAAATTCTAAAAATAAATATTTTAGCCTATGGAAAAAAATGGGCTATTACATATATAATATATGTGTGTATTATATTCTTTTTTTTTCCTCAATAACAGACAAATGTTCTGTTGCTACCAGTTCTAACTACAGAAAAAGAAAAAAAAAACCAAAGCTTTTGGAAGCAAAAAAAAAAAAAGAGAGAGAGAGAGAGAAATAAGTGCTAAATGTGTTAATTGTGTTTATTCAATGCTCAGATTTTGCTTACGTAAAAGTTGCATCGAGTCTGACTTTAAAACTAATCACGTTGAATGAATGCGTATATTCATGCACAAAATCGCTTACCACTAGACTTTTTCCTATACTTTATAACAAAAGGAATAAGATGATGAGATTACAAGGAAATTAGTCATGTAAAATGGGAATTATTTCAACAAAAGTTTTGTAGGTTGGAAGAGGGCATGATTGGGTAGCAGACTTGAAAAATATAAATAGACAAATATGGAAGGGAGTAAGACAGAGAAGCGATGTTGAAACTTGAAGGCCTTAAGGCAAAGAAAGGTTCACAAAGTCACCCAAGAAAATGATGCTTTGCATGGTGCAATCGAGAGAGATTCTGATTCTAGAAGCAAAAAAACATCAAAAACACAATAGAAAACATAGACACAGATCAATAGAGTAGGAAGGAAAGAAAAAGTAGACACATATCAAAGTGTGAGAGGAATGATGCTTCTCTCTCCATTTATCCATATTGTTGGAGATAGATTTTGCTGTAGCAAGGGAGGGTTGCTGAACGTGTGACAAAGAATATAACTAATTATTATTATTATTATTATTATTATTATTATTATTATTATTATTATTATTATTATTCAGTTTTAACAAAAATATTATTATATGCATCTCCACTTTTCCCTAATATATCTGTCTTTATTTTGTTTAGTGGGAGCCATTCTAAGTAGATTAGGATGCATTTTAATGTTGGAAAGCTCCACACTTGTCATGGTTCAAGCCCCCTTTCAACTTCATGATGACCAAATTCATCTTCCCTAGCTATCTCATCTCATATAAGGAAAAGAAAGATAGAAAGAATACAAAATCAAACCAATCCAACCATGCTGCATGAAAATTTAAAATTAAAAAGCCAAGGCCAATTCATTCTGAAGATATCTTTGGAGCATGCCTGGGTACCAATGCTTTTACCCAAAAAGCATAAAAAAAAAAGTTCCATTAAACTTGTTTGTCACTATATTCATCAACGATTCCACTTAGATATCATTACTCATGCATCTTTATATATATATATAAAGATAATGAGTTCCCATATTTATTTAAGAATTTTTTTAATCATTAAGAATATCCTTCTTACAAATAATAATCTTATGCACAAGCTTTATGTACATAAATAAGTGAGTCCCAATATATATTCGTTATTTTCAATGTTGGTTTTGGTATTATGTTTATAATTATAGCACCACAACCACAAAAGACAGAGATTGAAGGTCAAATTACACACAAACAACTTGCAAAGGTAACATTAAGAACCAAGTTTTGAAAAAAAACACGAAATGCCCAATTTATGCAAAGCAACGAGGGAACTACCGAGGAAGAGATAGGTGAAGCGCATCACTAATTAGTTGAATGCATGAACAAGATCCACAAATACATCGAGATTAGCATAGATACAAAATCAGAAGCTAATTACAGACAACGAAGAACTTGAGCAAGCTAGTTGGGACAACAGTCGTGTACCTTTTGAAGTGCGGGCTAAACCTTATCCTCTCGAAACAACCCTTAAGTCAAAAGCCTTTGCCTTTCCCTCTGGTTTCTCAGGTCGCGGGTTACCTATAAAAAGATTTTCTTGGAGGAGCTTTATTTTTTAAGAATTTCTTAAATCTTGTTGTGATCATAGCAATTTATTCATCTTTGTTATCGGTTTCCTTATCTTCATCGTTTTTACTTTCATAGGAAACAATTTTGAGTGCCAAGCTCTTTTTTTGTTTTCCTTCTTCTGTTTCTCTTTTTAATGTGTACTCATGGATAATAAGTGACCTGATGAGTTCATTTACTTCGAGTTTTTTAAGATATCTAGTTTCAAAAATTGCCGTCACTTTTGATTCCCAACGTTTTGGTAAAAAGTTGAGAATTTTTCTTATTATCTCCAAGCTAGAATAAACTTTACCAAGAGTTGTCAAATTATTTATAATATTAGTAAAACGAGTATTCATAGAAGAAATAGATTCATCATCATTTATTTTGAATGTTTCATATTTATGCATAAGAATATAAATTTTTGATTCTTTAACTTATGAAGTTATTTCATAAGTTACTTTTAAGTTGTCTCAGATTTCCTTTGTTGTCCTGCAAGTCATTATTCTGTTAAATTAATTATCATTGAGAGTATTATATAAAAAACTCATAGCCATTACATTCACTGTATAAAGTTTAACTTCATCACGATCAAACTCTTCATTTTCCTTTTTGACTTTTACTCCATCAACAATTTTTGTTAGGATATAAGGTCCATTTATAATGCATTTCCAAATTTCTTGACCTTGAGATTGAAGAAATATTCTCATTTTAGCTTTCAGAATGTATAATTGTCTCCACAAAATAGCGGAGACCGACTACTAGATTGACTTTCAGCAAATGTAACTGCAATGTTAGCCATATGATTTTAACTCAAAAGATAATTAATCTTATAACAGAGCCCTTGCTTATACAAATTATTGCCCAGATGACTAACACAAGAGGGGGGTGAATTGAGTTATATTAAAAATTAACAGGGGCGATGAGTGCCTAGAGGGTATCTTCAACGTTGATGAAGCTGTTGACACGGTCCATGAACTCTCCCAGGGTGGTGGGCATTCGGCGTGTGATTTCAGTCATGAAGGATCTCCGTGGCCAAATCCCTCCAAGCAGAGCCTCTAAGGTAATCTTTTCATCCTGATCGTCCGTAGTCATGTGCTCTTAGTTGAAGTGTCCCAGGTACAATTTCAAGCTCTCATTCAGTTGTTTTTTCACCTTAAGGCGGTAGGCGGCGGGCCACCTTCTCTTCTGACTTGCCATGATCTAGGTTAGGAAGAGCTCGATAGTTCGTCAAAACTATCTATGGTATCAAGAAGCAGGGAACCAAACCTTGTCCTTGTGGCCCCTCTGAGTGTGAGGGGGAAGGCCCTATACGCCACGTGCCTCGAGAATCCATGGAGAGTCATGTGGGACTTCAACATTTTCAAGTGGTCAACTGGTCTTTGGTCTCATCGTAAGCTTCTATCTACGGGACTTTGACTTTTGGAGGGAAAGGGAATGTCATAACCTCTGGGGTGTATGGTAGGTTAGTGCTACTAAGCAATTGGTCCATGGTGGATGAGGTGTTTATGTGGTTGACCGTCTCGGTGTACTTGTCCCCCAGGTCTCACGGCTCGAGGTGTGTTTTGCACCTTTCGTCTTCAGCTACTTTGGCCTTGGGGTTACACCTAGTCTTCGAGTTGTGGCTGTTATCGTGCCCTCAGGGTCGTCCCTATTGTCTTGTAAGGCTTTGTTTTCCTGGTGAAGTGTCCCAACCTCTTCCATCAGCTTCCTCACCATTTCTATCATTTCATTTGCACGTGCCTGATCCATGGGTTCGGTCTACACTTCTTCCAGTCTAGAGGCTTGTGACCAAGTCATTGCCGGCATGCAAAGTACACATTTTTTTGTGGAAAAATGAATCTCACAGATGATGCCAACTGTTGATATCGTGTTCTGCAGGCCTATACACATCATATCGTAAACTCCACGTCGTCTTTCGACATATACAGAGATTAAAAGGGTGGCTTGGGAAGCCAGAGTTCCTCCGATACCAAAGTCAATAAATGAAGAAGATGAAGTAGTATGGTAGAAGAAAGTAGAGAATAAAAAATTAGTCTTGCACTTAGGAGTTGTGCGGGCTTATTTATACCTACAATAGGTCTCTTACCAGGAGGAATTGGGAATGTCGTCTGTGGGTTTCAAGTTGATCTCCTTTTTGTTAGTTTGCTGTCAGGTGGTAGACCCCTAGCCATTCCACACCATACCCCCTGGTCATGCATTAAATGCGGTGTGACGGCTATTTAATGCGATGTGGATCTTATTTAATGTGTCATGGCTTCCTCTGACATGGCTGTGCTTCTTGGGGGCTGCTAGCACTTGAGTGTCTGGGAGGTCTTGCATAGATTGGCTTTGTATCATTGCTAATTCCCACGCCTAGCATGTATTTAGCTTGGTGTCCCTAACAGGTCTTCCAGGTTGATTTTCGGGCATTCCCCTAGGCTTAAGGCTTGGAGGTTCTGCCAATGGTTTTGGGTCGTGTGACGACCCAAAATTATTGTATTTTACTTTTACTAAATTATACACATATGGCTTAGTGACTTAGGCAAGTTAGTGGCTAAAGCCTTAAGGAGATGGACTTAGGAGTTTAAGGGCCTTAAGGCCATGGCAATAGTTTTGGGCCTAAGTGGGGGAGAGACAAGCCCATAGGTCCATGAAAGGAAGCCCACTAGTCAACCCAAGCCCATGCTTGATGACACATGTCAAGTTAGGAAGAGTTTAGTAATTTGAGTCAAGACTAGTAGTTGAGAGAAGAAAATGCTAGTAGGTGAGCTAGTTGACTAGTTATTTTGTTGAAGGAAGAAAAGAAAAGACATGAGTGAAATCTTCCATCTTTTCCTACCTAGATAAGTGTGTGAGGTGTAGGATTTCGCCAAATAAGATCAACATAGGATCCTACCATATCTAGTAAAATGATGTAAAAAGGACTTGAGAAGATTTGGAGATGAGAAAGGAAGGAAGGGTTTCGGTGGGGAGGCTTGGCCGAATAGCCTTAGGGCTTTTTCACCTAAACTTTTCCAAATCTAGAGGCAAGGACATGAAGGATTTGTGGAGGATTGGTGTAAGATTGGATGAGACATGAGGTGTAAGAAGAAGTGACATGAGATGGGAGATGATGGAACAAAAAGTGGAAGGAAAAGGATGAGGGTTTTGGACATGCCTTAGCCGACTCCCCCTCCCCCTTGTTTAACTTGCTTTTGCTACCAAATCTAGGTGAGGATTTTTGTAAGAGTGACATGACAAGCTTGTGTGAGGTGTGAGGTGATTGGTTGATGGAAGAAGCATGTGACAAAATAGAAAGGAGAGTGAGATGAAGAGAGGATTCGGATGGAGGATGGGGAATTCGAAACCCCCTTTGGGTGTTTTCCCAAAAATGGATTCTCAAATCCATTTGAATGACATGTGAGGGGATTGTTGGGGAGACAAGAGAGGATGTGAGGTGATGGAAAGGATTGGAACCCTAGAAGGAGTGGCTGGCCATGAGGAAAGAAAAAGGGAGCAAATCTCCAAACCTAGGATGGGACAGATTAGGGTTGATGTGATCAAGTGATGGGAGTTACTCTAGGGTCTTTCAAGCCCATCACAAGTCACTCAAACATAGGGGAATGAGTGGCCTAGGAGCTAGCGAAGTGCCTTGGCCGAATGGCCTAGTTTCCTCACCCTTTTGGCTTGCACATTTCGGACACACACACACACACACCCTCACTTTGCACCTCACGACACACTCCTCATTTCTCTCCACTTTGTTTCACTTCTTTTCACCACTTAGACATCTAAACACTTCAAGCTAAGAAGGATAAGGATATAGTGTTTGTGGAAGAAGGAGAAACCTAGAAGAGGTAAATAACATAGTTACTTTGAAATGAAACCTAGAAGCATGAAGGAGAACCTTATGTTCATACCTTTCAAAAAGGAAACATTTCTTTTAAAAATGATAAACTTTTAGCATGATCTAACTAGGTATTTCTTTTATTTTCAGAAGTTATATAAGCTAGCTAGGAAGATTAGTAAGTATATCCTTACTTTACCTTTAGCATTCTTTGTATATTTTGGAGTGAATGTGTTTGAATGTGTGTATATGCTTGTATATGCTTATATTTGTTTGGTTACTTGCTTAGCATTGCCATGATGAAAGCTTGAGAGTAGAAATGTTATTTTTATTAGGATCCATGTGTAGGACTTATAATCTTGTTGATTAAAGAGTTATGAGATGATTGATGATCTTGGTGGTTTGATGAGGAAAAGCATGTAAACATGAAGTCGTTGAGTTAGTTGAGTATTGGTGAATATGGATATATGCATATATGTTGCTTGAAGGAGTATCTTGATTTTTAGTTGTAAATAACTTGCCTATAGAAATGCCATGTTAGGATGAACATGTATAAAGTTTTGATGGAAACTAGTTATATTGATCTTGGAAGATAGTAATGTTATGGTTGCTTGATGGTTATAAAAAAATGCATGCTTGTGGGAGTTATGTTTTGGAGGAATTTCTTGAAGTGGAAATCTTGAAGTTCTAATTCCTTATTTATTTAATGTTCATGTTTGGATGTTTTGGAGAAGTAGAAGTATGTATATTGGGAGAATGACATGTATGGATTCGGTTTCACCTAGAGTATTCAAGTAAGACTCTAGTTTGAAGGGCTAAGAAAAGAAAACACAAAGCTTAAGGGCTATATAGGTTTTGGGTTTGACCCTTATAAGGCTAGGAAATTGTTTTAAATTCTTGAACTAAGGCTAAACGGTGTTAGGGAGATCAATGGAAGAAGAGAACATCAATGGGAGACAGAGTAGGGTCTCGGCCCAAACCCTAGGGGTGAATGTCGAGCACCCCACTTCCTCATAATGCATTTGTTTAGGTGTTTTCACATGAGTATGAGTCTAGAGAATAAGGTTTCGAAGGAAAAATGACCAAATGTGTGTACTCAGGTTCGCCTCGAGTTATTGCATTCACAAAGTCGAAAGTTGCATGTCCCATGCATAAGCACTAAAACCTATGTTTTGAGTAAAGTATGTTTTTGAAAGAAATAAATTAAAGTTTTAGAAGAACCCCAAAGGCTGGGACGGAGAAGTGTCCCAGTGGAACTCTCTGTTCACTCAGGAGTGTCTAAATTGAGTGAAAACCCTTGGGTCGACAAAGAACAGTCGGCAGACCATGTATAGCTCCAAAAGGTGTCCGGAGCATGGTCGCACCTAATGCTAGTGGGCCCTATAAGTGGTGTTGGCTTAGGCCTCGCCATCTGATAAGGTTGTAGTTGCTCAGAGAGAAATTCCCGAGTGATGAATAGCGCGAAAGGGCGCGAAACGTATTCACCTAGGTTGACTTGGTTGCTGGGTGTGACGGTAACTAGCGGGGAGCACATGGTGTATAGGGGAATCGTGAGGTGTCCAATATAAGAAGTCATGACAAAAAGAAAAGGGCTTTCGGGCCATATATGATATGATATGATAAGTGGCGCCTAAGATAAGAAAAGATGAAAAGTTTTTGAACAAAGTGTCTTTCGAAAGAATATGCATTAAAGAAGCTTTGCTATGCGATTTGAAAAAAAGTATGTTTTGGAAATTGAGAAAAGGAAAAGAAAGATGAATTTTGTCACAAGCATGTGCATCAATCTAAGCATGAGTCCCATGTTAATGCATACGTAAGAGATTTGTTTGTTATTCACTTGACTATATGCCTAAAATGCTTTTGTTAAAGTATAGATGTACTTGCTAAGATTTCCCCCAAAATCTCACCCCACTCTTTATGTCCCTACTATCCTTCCCCCTGGGAACGATAGAAGTACTTGCAGGTGAGGATGGATCAGATAGGTACGACCCTGGTGATGACGCCTCAGACCCTCGAGGGTCCGATTGAGGCCGCCCTTAAGGGGCCAGTGACTCTCGATCGCCCGGGTCAGTGAATGGTGGAGTCACTAAAGGTGACCATGTACAGTTCTGTCGGTCTATACCCTTCAGGGTGCTGTTTAGTACTAGGGGTTGACGAGTCCCTTCACTTTGGGCGTATTTTTGAAACGCCTTCTAGGGCGATATGTGAGGTAGGGACTAGCTTGGACATGGATCGACTTCGCTGGGGCCCGAACCTTAAGAAAGTGAAGAAGGAACCCATCGGATGAACATATGGGCAATGTTAAGACCCATACTGTATTTTGATGCCCTGTATTGATGACTTTGGTAAAGTCTTCCCGCATGTGGGAATCACTATTTTGGTTTCTTGGACAAGTTATGTAATGATTAAATCCTGGCTATGTATAATATTATGTTTGGGATCCATAGCGTAACCATGTGATGTATGTTATAGAAGGCTTGGCCTTTTTATTTTGCTGCGATAATCTTTACTTGACGTTTCAAAAAAAAAACGTAAATGTATGATATGACGAGGGGTGAACTTGCTTGTGTTGTTCGTCCCCGAAGCTTCTATTCACGTGCGATCCCAAGCGTGGGTTAGGGCATCGACAGCGGTGGTATCAGAGCAGTTTAGTCTATGGGTAACAGCCACAAGTCCTAGGAAAGGAAATCACATGGTTTAGGATTTAATCTTTTAGTGTTAGGCTTGGAATATTTTGGAAGATTGGTTGAAAGTGATGATAGTACTGTGAAGGTCAGAATAGAATACCGGAGTTTGGGTAACTCACATGTAAATTCTGTACTTTCAGGGGAGATATGGCTGGAGGAAAACGTCGTGCTCCTACCCCAAGATCTAGGGCACCCCCAGAAGTAGATGATCAGGATGTCGGCAGTCCTACGAGGGGCGAGACGCCACGGATCACCCCCCTGAGAACTGAAGAAAGGGGAGCACGGAATACCCCGATGGACAGAGGACAAGCCATAGCTGAGGTGATCCGTCAAATGACGGAGTTAGTGAAAACTTAGATGGAACAAGGCAGATGCCATCCACATACCGGTGGAGGAACATCGGGTTGTACTTACGAAAAGTTCCTAGTCTACCGATATCCGAACTTCATAGGAACAAAAGGAGCTATGAAAGCAAACAGATGGATTATGGACCTGGAACGTACCTTCGAGATCAGCGGGTGTACGAAAACCCAGAAGGTACAATATGCGAGACACCTACTACAGGGAGAGGCTGGACTGTGGTGGGATACAAAAAGGAAACTGCTAAGGGAGGAACTGGGAGAGAATGTGAATCCCACCTGGGAAGGCTTCAAGATGGAATTCGACGACCGCTTTTTTCCTGAATCCATCAAGCAGCAGAAGGCCATGGAATTCGCCACATTGGAACAAGGAGGAATGACAGTGAACCAGAATGCGGCAAAATTCATGGAAATGGCGCGATTCGCTCCTCACTTGGTATCTACCGAGAAAATGCAAGCAAAGAAGTTCCAAGACGGGTTGCAGCCAAGAATCCATAACCAATTAGCTTGCCTGCGAATTGAAAAGTTCCAGGAACTAGTGAATGTAGCGGCTATTGCTGAGGCAGAGTAAAAGAGCTTGATTAATCAAGTACAAATGAATAGAAAGAGAAATTTCCCCTACTCTTCTGGGAAGGACGCGGGCAAGAAAAGAGTTGCTTTTCCTGCTGACAAAAGGAAAGGCAAAATGAGCGGGCCAGGAGTACCAGCATCCTCGCCTCCTTGCAGAACATGTGGACGACCGCATCCGAACGAGTGTCGAGTGGCGATAGGAGCATGTTTCCGATGTGGTCAGAAAGGCCATAGAATCCGCGACTGTCCCCAGATGGTCGCTAGCGGGACTATGCTACCAGGAGAAAAAGCAAAGACCCTCGTGAAAGCCAAAGTATATGCCCTTGCCCCGAGAGAAGTGGACATGGAAGACGAGGAGGCCATTAATGCAGGCATCATTACTGGTAAAAGACTCGACCTTGTCTTGATTTACATGACGAAATGGTTTTTGCTAGTTTGATGATAGTAGAAAATTTTTTATAGGGGAAATCATTCTGAGGCGTAATATAGTGTATTCATTGTTTGATTCTGGAGCAACGAGATCCTTCGTTTCCTATAATTGCATGCGAAAGTGTAAGCTAGAAGTAGAACCCTTAGATCAGAAAGTACTGGTAACCCTCCCGAATGGAAGAACGATAGGTTGCCAGCGGATAGCAAGGAACTGTCCTTTAGAGATTACTGGGATACGATTGGATGCCAACTTGATAGTTTTCCACCTGTTGGGATTTGACGTGATACTGGGGATGGACTGGCTATCCAAGCATTTCGCCAAGATTGACTGTCGCAGAAAGGAGATAACCTTTGAGCTGCCAGGAGAACCAGAGCTGCGTTATGCGGGAGAAACGGTTAGATCGGTTCCTTCTATTGTGACAGCAAGGAGAGCAATCAAAAGTATGATGGGGGAGGCGAGAGCATTTTTGTTGTTGTCCTCAAATGTAATAGAAGAATCGAAGAGTATTGAAGAAATCCCAGTGGTGCGAGATTTCTCTCGAATATTCTCGGAGGATTTGCCTGGACTACCTTCGGATCGCGAGACAGAGTTTGCCATCGAATTGGAACCTGCTACAGCACCGGTCCATAAAACACCATATACAATGGCGCCAACGGAACTCAAGGAATTGAAAGTGCAGATAGAAGAGTTACTAGCAAAGGGATTCATACGACCTAGTTCGTCACTATGGGGAGCTCCAGTTTTGTTTGTAAAGAAGAAGGATGGGACGATGAGGATGTGTATCGACTATAGAGACCTCAACAAGGTCACTATCAAGAACAAGTATTTGTTACCACGGATAGACGATCTGTTAGATCAATTACAAGGAGCGACGATGTTTTCAAAGATTGATCTCAGATCAGGATACCATCAACTAAAAATCAAAGAGTTAGATGTACCCAAAACTGCCTTTCGAACTCGTTATGGATACTTCGAGTTCTTAGTTATGCCTTTCGGACTGACAAATGCTCCAGCAGCCTTCATGGACCTAATGAATAGGATTTTTTGACAGTATCTGGATAGTTTCGTCGTGATGTTTATTGACGACATCTTAATATACTCTTGGAATGATGAAGAGCACCGAGAGCACCTGAAGACTGTACTGAGTACTCTGTAGGAACATCAGTTATATGCCAAGCTTAGTAAATGCGAGTTTTGGCTTTGAGAAGTCAAGTTTCTGGGTCATGTCATTTACAGTAAAGGAGTGACGGTGGACTCAGCAAAAATAGAAGCGGTGACAGAATGGCAGAGACCGACAAACGTTCATGAGATACGAAGCTTCCTCGGACTAGCAGGTTACTACAGGAGGTTCTTGCAAGGATTTTCTAAACTGTCTGGTCCTCTAACAGCGTTAACTAAGAAGAACGCCAAGTATGTTTGGAGCGATAAGTGTGAACAGAGTTTCCAAGAGCTCAAGAAGAGACTAACGTCAGCACCAGTACTATCTCTGCCAGAACCTCACAAACCGTATGTAATATTTAGCGATGCTTCGAAAATGGATCTGGGATGTGTCCTGATGCAGGAGGGACGAGTAGTTGCCTACGCATTTCGACAGCTTAAGGATCATGAACGTAATTACCCTACACACGACCTGGAATTGGCAGCAGTAGTGTTCACGCTGAAGATTTGGAGACACTACTTGTATGGGGAGAGGTGTGAGATATATACTGATCACCAGAGCTTAAAGTACTTGTTCAGTCAGAAGAATTTGAATATGAGACAAAGGAGATGGGTTGAGACGATCAGTGATTTTCAGTGTGAAATCAAGTATTACCCAGGAAAGGCTAATGTGGTGGCTGATGCATTGAGTCGAAAGACGCGGATAGAAGAGTCACCAATATTGACAGTTATGCGTGATACGCTGGTTAAGGACCTACCCCAGGGGGTGATGCTACTGGCGACACAGGAAATCGTATCTCTGACTGAAGATGAAATAAGAGAAGGGCAACGAAAGGATGCTAAATTGAAAAAGATTCGACAGAAAATGCTAGAAGGGCAGGGATCACCTCACTTCACAATATCGGATGATGGAACACTATGCTTTGAGAAAAGAACAGTAATACTAGACGATCCGGAACTCAGAGAAAAGTTTATGAGGGAGGCGCACTGCACCCCTTATACAGCTCACCCAGGGAGCACCAAGATGTACCAAGATTTGAAGAAGAAATTTTGGTGGAAAGGCATTAAAAAGGATGTGGCTACATTTGTAGCCAAATGCTCGATATGCCAACTGGTTAAAGCTGAACATCAGCGTCCAGCTGGAATGTTACAATCTGGGTAATAGTCGACAGATTGACTAAGAGTGCACATTTCTTGCCAATATCCAATACGGATTCCATGGAGAAATTGGCACGAATATATGTGAAGGAAATAGTGCGCCTGCACGGCGTGCTCAAAACGATTGTTTCAGATAGAGACCCCAGATTCACATTTCGTTTCTGTCAAAGTCTCCAAAAGATGATGGGATCAAATTTAAAGTTCAGCAGTGCCTATCACCCGCAAACCGATGGTCAAACGGAACGGACAATTCAGACCCTAGAAGACATGTTGCGAGCATGCGTACTAGATTCGCACGACAATTAGGAAAGTCTTTTGCCTTTGATAGAATTTGGCTACAATAATAGCTTTCAAGCTACTATCCAAATAGCACCCTATGAAACTCTGTATGGCAGAAAATGCCGATCGCCTCTGTACTGGGACGAAGTCGGCGAGAGTCGTGTATTGGGGCCTAAATACTTACAAGAAATTTGAGCTCAAGTGGAATTGATACGGGCAAGAATGAAAACAGCACAGAGTAGACAAAAGAGCTACGCAGATTGGCGTCCGAGACCCTTGGAATTCGAAGTTGGCGATTGGGTATATATAAAAATTTCACCTATGAAGGGAGTGACTCGATTTGGCAAGAAAGGAAAATTAAGTTCGCGGTACGTAGGCCCCTATGAGATTCTTGAGAAAGTTGGATTGGTGGCTTACCGTTTGGACTTACCCATGAGTTTACAAGGGGTTCACAATGTATTTCATGTATCCTCATTGAAGAAGAGTCTAAGTGGAGGACCGGGAACAGTTATGGACCCTGAAAGTATCGAACTACGTCCTAACCTGACTTACGAAGAATGGCCAACTCAAATTGAAGACTACAAAGAGCAAGAATTGAGGAATCGAAAGATTTCGATAGTTAAAGTGTTATGGAATAACCCCGCTTTCCAAGAAGCGACGTGGGAACGCGAAGATCTCATGAGGGCTAAATACCCTCATTTGTTTATAAACAATTGATATATCTATAGCCCTTCTGTTTGAACTTTTTGTGTCTTTTGGAAAGTGATGACAAAAATATGTGTGTACTTGTATGAATGAATGCTTTGTCATGATATTGTTTGTAATTGTTTGACTACTCCTTGAAACTATAGTAACCTATGAATCTTAATCAGGAGATGGCCCGAACTAGAAGAAACCCTCGTATGTCTGTAGCCACTGTAGCTCAAATGAGAGAAAGAAGGGAGAATAGGCAAAGGATAATGCGAAGAAGGCGCGAAAGGATGAGAGTACAGGGGTTAGCACGCTCGGAACAATACGAGCGGCATCGCACCCATGTTATGAGCGTAACTCGTAGAGGAGTACTTGTTCCTCGTCGAGCTCTACCTCACGAAGAACGACAACCACTTAGGAGTTGGTTGAGGGCCGAGAGAAGACAATTATGTAGGATGATTCGGGGTCAGGCGAGCGAACCAAATTTAGAGCCTCTAGACCTTTCTGACAACTCCGAGGACAATATTAGACTGAGAGAGGAAGGAGTGCCCCGAATAAAGACCGAGGAAGAGATCACTCGTAGGATAAACGAGCTGAGGGTGAACATGTACTATGACCCTGATGTAGATGCAGTATTCTACCACTCCCAGGACTCTGTGACCGAGGAGGAAGACATACCCACCTATTCTTCTTCGGAGGAATCTATCGCCACTAGCACAGGAGGTATATTTCTGTATATGTGTACGTGTGAAAAAAAAGAAAAAAAAAACCCACCCATTATTTATGTTCTTGTGCATGCCTTAGCGATTTCGAGGACGAAATCTTTTTTTTAGTGGGGGAGGATGTGACGACCCTAAAATTATCGTATTTTACTTTTATTAAATTATACACATATGGCTTAGTGACTAAGGCAAGTTAGTGGCTAAAGCCTTAAGGAGATGGACTTAGGAGTTTAAGGGCCTTAAGGCCATGGCAATAGCTTTGGGCCTAAGTGGACGAGAGACAAGCTCATAGGTCCATGAAAGGAAGCCCACTAGTCAACCCAAACCCATGCTTGATGACACATGTCAAACTAGGAAGAGTTTAGTAATTTGAGTCAAGACTAGTAGTTGAGAGAAGAAAATGCTAGTAGGTGAGCTAGTTGACTAGTTGTTTTGTTGAAGGAAGAAAAGAAAAGACATGAGTGGAATCTTTCATCTTTTCCTACCTAGATAAGTGTGTGAGGTGTAGAATTTTGCCAAATAAGATCAACATAGGATCCTACCATATCTAGTAAAATGATGTAAAAAGGACTTGAGAAGATTTGGAGATGAGAAAGGAAGGAAGGGTTTTGGTGGGGAGGCTTGGCCGAATAGCCTTAGGGCTTTTTCACCTAAACTTTTCCAAATCTAGAGGAAAGGACATGAAGGATTTGTGGAGGATTGGCGTAAGATTGGATGAGACATGAGGTGTAAGAATAAGTGACATGAGATGGGAGATGATGGAACAAAAAGTGGAAAGAAAGGGACGAGAATTTCGGACATGCCTTAGCCGACTCCCCCTCCCCCTTGTTTGACTTGCTTTTGCCACCAAATTTAGGTGAGGATTTGTGTAAGAGTGACACGACAAGCTTGTGTGAGGTGATTGGTTGATGGAAGAAGCATGTGACAAAATAGAAAGGAGAGTGAGATGAAGAGAGGATTCAGATGGAGGATGGGGAATCCAAAACCCCCTTTGGGTGTTTTCCCAAAAATGGATTCTCAAATCCATTTGAATGACATGTGAGGGGATTGTTGGGGAGACAAGAGAGGATGTGAGGTGATGGAAAGAGGTTGGAACCCTAGAAGGAGTGGCCGGCCATGAGGAAAGAAAAAGGGAGCAAATCTCCAAACCTAGGATGGGATAGATTAGGGTTGATGTGATCAAGTGATGGGAGTCACTCAAGAGTCTTTCAAGCCCATCACAAGTCTCTCAAACGTAGGGGAATGAGTGGCCTAGGAGCTAGCAAAGTGTCTTGGCCGAATGGCCTAGTTTCCTCACCCTTTTGGCTTGCACATTTCAGACACACACACACACACCCTCACTTTGCACCTCACGGCACACTCCTCATTTCTCTCCACTTTGTTTCTTCTTTTCACCACTTAGACATCTAAACACTTCAAGCTAAGAAGGAGAAGGAGATAGTATTTGTGGAAAAATTTGATAGATGCTTATAGATAGGGCTGTAAAAAGACCATACCGGACCGGTGGACCAGACCTGACCGGTTGGAGTCCGATCCGGTCCGGTCCAAAAAAATATATGGACCGGAAAATTCCGGTCCGGTCCCGGTCCAGGGAGTTCATCCCCTTGGACCGGACCGGACCGGATCGGACCGAATCCCTAGAGTTTTTTTTTTTTTAATTTTTATTTTTAAATATATGTATATATAAATAATAATATATAAATTTTAATATTAATATTAATATATATATTAATATATTAATATATAATATATACTCTTATAATATTAACATATAAATAATAAGTGTATTATTATTATTTAATATATTATTACTAATTTATCACTATTTACTAATATATAAATATATAATATACTAATGTAAATTGTAATAGTGTTATTACTTATTAGTTATAGTTTATTAACATATACTAATGTAATAGTATTATTAGACTATTAGATTATTAGTTATAGTTTACTAACATACTTAATATTTAATATTAACTAACATATTAATATATAATATATACTCTTATATATTAACATATAAATAATAAGTGTATTATTATTATTTAATATATTATTACTAATTTATCACTATTTACTAACATATAAATATATAATATACTAATGTAAATTGTAATAGTGTTATTACTTATTAGTTATAGTTTATTAACATATACTAATGTGAAAGTGTTATTAGATTATTAGACTATTAGTTATAATTTACTAACATACTTAATATATAATATATACTAACATATTAATATATAATATATACTTTTATAATATTAACATATTATAATTTATAGTAGTTAAATTTGGGCCAAAAAAATATTTGATCATTGTAGAATTTTATATTAAATTTAGCCAATTAAATCATATGGGGCACCCCTGAACCGGACTGGACCGTCCTTAGACCGAATTGGACCGGACCGGTATGGACCGAACTCCTGTTCGATTCGGTCCAGGGTGAGAGAATTCTTGAATCGAATGAAATCAATCTATAAATTTTTCGAACCGAACCGAACCATTCACACCCCTATTAAAGCCTATACTTAAGCTAAAAGCATGGCTTTTCGTAAACGACAGATGGGAAGAATATAATATATGTACGTGTGTGTGTGGTTGGGGGATATTTTTCTTTTATGAATGCCGGGCCAATGTGGAACAACAGGATCATGAAACATGGCAATATGATTGATATCTACAAGAAAGTAACAGGTCATGATACCACAGCGATCAATCCGACATGGGAATAAATGTACTGAATGCATGAATGATGGGTATCGTCCCCATGCTTGATACATCTTAATGATGGATGGACAAGATTATAGTATCATTTTCTTAGGGGTCCCCCGTCCCCTGCACACGAGGGCCTTAGAAGTGTCCTCTAAAATAAATGCCATAGAAATAAAAGGTAATTTCATGTATAGTCTATAAAATTAATTTTTTTTATATAATTTAAGCAATAAAAAAATAAAAATAAAAAATATTATTTTAAAATAAAATTAACTAAAATAATTTTATTTATAAATCAAGTTTTAAAAATTTAAATAATTATATTATTTATTTATGAAATGAGGGTTTTTTTCATTAGATTTACAATATAATCCACAGGTATAAACTGAAAAAATAAATCATCAAAAAAGTCCTTTAAATGCCCAATATTAGACATTCATTAAAATTTTTTGTGGAAGTATGTGTCTTTGCATATGATATGACCGAAGGAAAATGACAATAAAGTTGGTATTTCGAATTCTTAGTTGTAAAGACCTTGCCTTCGGCTGTAACGAGCAAACTACCTCTATAATAACGTCTCGTGGGTTTCACAACATATATTTTTATTTTATCTTATTTTATTATTATATATTTTATTATTATTATTTTTTAAATAAATAAATAATTTAACATTTTCAAATTTAAAAATAATAATAATATTAAAATTTTATTTTAATAAAATTTATTTAATTTTTAGTTTTATTTTATCTTATTTTATCTACATACTAGTGTTAATAATAATGGCATTTATAATTTTCATGGACCACCTCGTTGCAATTGTGTTAGGCCTTCCTACTTTACTTGCTAGCTAGGATAAGATTGCTAGCTGCATCCGATACAGCAATGTTAGCTAATGACACGTAATTTATATATATGCATCAGTGAATTAAATGGCTTCGATCGTACGCACTTATAAAGAAAAATCAATAAACATTAAATTGTCCATGTACCAATATATATATATATATATTATGAGGATATGTTAATTTTAGTATATATATATGAAAAGTTTTATACAATTAATTATTAATTTTTTTATTATTTTATTGTATAAGGTGTGATATATTTATTATAATAATTTTTATGAAATAATTTGAATGAAAATAAGATAAAATACGGGAAGGGCTCAGACTTCAGAGTCTCTTGTTCCGTAAGGTTGTGGCTATTCGGCAGAAGGAGATCATAAAAAGCTGGGGCTGCCACTTTAGGGTAGCTCAATTTTGTCTGAGGGATGTACTTACAGTGGACGACAACATTAATTAGGCAGAGCACAGATTGGATTTGTTTAGGGGACAATTTGCTCAGAACTTTATCTGTCGCAACTGTGAGTTTTGCAGAAGCCATTTAGAGCCCTTTTGGCATTTACCACACAAATGGGGATTTAAGAATGTTTGAAATTTTTGGGCAGAAAATAATTAATTTTTGGTTCAAATCACTTTTACTTGTCCTTGTCCTAATTTTATTATTGCTACGGACAATGCTTGTCGGTCTCGTTTTTTAGCCTGCTTGAGGTGTCCTTTGTCACTATAGCATTTCACTTGTATTTTTTGTTTACAAATGGACGGAGGAGATGCAGACAGATAGACGAGATCCCAGCGCCGATTGATAATGGGTCCGATAAAGGCTCAAAGACGGTCAGGATTTGAGGGGCACGGACACCGGGTTTGGCAAATCTCAATTTAAGTGCAGAGGAAAAGCCACTGCCGCAGATAAAAGCAAATGAAAAACAAATGAAATGCCATAGTAAAACGAGACTTACGAGTTACGAGTGATGTCCCTAGCTTTATTCATAACCAAATAGACTGGTGAGTGAGTGGTGAAGACATTTATGATCTCCATTTTTAATCAAGGGTTCTTCTATTGTTACCGATAGGCGATAGGCGTGCATCTAATATCAGTTATTTTTTTAGAATATTCTTAAAAAACTATTAAAAATACACAAAATCAATAATAGATATGCTTTAAATATTTAGAAAAAAAATTAAAATACATAAGCTGATTAATTCAGGAGATAAACTAGCATTTAAAAAAAAAAAAAAAAAACTCGTGCATGGTTTCGTCATTCTACTAAATGATTAGTGATACCATCCAGTTTTGGTAGTATAATTACTAGTGCAATTTCAAAATTTTTAAATATTTTTCAAATATATTTAAACAATTGAAATAAATAACAAAACTTTACAAATTTACTAAAATATACTTCTTTAAATATTAAAAAAACTAAAATACATTGTATAAACAGTACAGCTGTAAATTATTATTTTATTTTAAGAAAATAAGGGCATTTTGAAATAATAAGAGAATGTTTTGTATCCCGATAATGCGTTCTGATAATGAGTCTAAATTTTCTCTTTTTCTTTTTTTATTTAATAATTAAGTAAATATATTTTTTAATAATATTGTAATTCTTTTTAAAAAAAGAAAGGTACATAAAGAGATTAAAAAATATAAGTAAAAAAAAAAAAAATAGAGCTATAGTAAACACGACAAAAGTATAATAATTTTAGTTTTCTATCAATTTTATTAGCCAAATCTATTAAAGCTGCAACCGTTGGCCAAATATTATTTAGACATAAAAATTCCCTCTCTTTTTTTTTTTTCTATTCTTACCTGCTGCATGTCTTTATTTTCGTTTCTTAAACATAATTAATCCTTTGTCAATATATCAATTAAAAAATATATCAATTAAAAAATATGTATTATTGTTATATATAAAAAAAACCATTAAGAAGTTTTATCCTTTGAAATAATATGAATGTTAAAAAATTAATTAATGTGTGATTTTTAAATAACGAATCAATACTCACATTACTAATAAAATTAAAATAAATAAAAATGTCAAAATCAATATTATAATATAATAGTGATAGATTTGTTGCTTTGTTATTTAGTATTGTTAAAAACTAACTAACTAAATTTGTAAAAATAAATTTTTTAAATTAAATTTTGCTCAAACTGTATTAAATCCAATACTAATATTCTAAGATAATCGAATATTGAAATAAACTGATCTCTTATTATTTCTAGTAAATAGATTCTCTCTTACAGACCATCATCTATTTGGTCTCAACAGTTGAAAGTTATGACATCTAATCTTGGATTTGTTTCCCCTGTACCTTAAATTTCGGAAGGTTAAGAAATAGCTACATTATGGCTATTTATTAGTAATTTAATATAAATAATTAAATTTAGATATATCTTTCATCATAATAAGTTTTTTAGATAAATAATAATTTTATATGGTATCAAAATAGAGATTTTAAATTCAATTCTTAACTTTGTACTCTATTTTATTTAATTAAGTATTTATATAATAGTCTATCTAGTCATTTTTAAATAATATATCTCATTCTTTTTTAAAAAGAAAAAATCTAAGAAATAAATATTTCTCAAAATGAAACTAAAAAAAAAAACTGAAAAAGAACCAAATAAGGGGCCTGCCCAACATCCTCAATGAATTAGTTAAATTTCAAAAATTTACTTCAAATAACGATTGGGACATAAAAATTATGGCATTGGATTAGATAAATTCCAAAAAGATAGACTTCACCTATAATAAATCTAAACTTTTGACCATATTTGGATGTGCAATGTAGTACTACAAAATCAATTGTTCACTATTATCTTATCTCTCTTTTATGGCCTTTTCTCTTTTTGTTGAAATCTATAAAGGGAAAAAGAGGGTTTAAATAAAACTAAATAAATATGTAGAATCATAAAATATGATAAAATTAAATAAAATAATAATTAAAAAATAATTTTTTTTTAAATTAATATTATTTTATTTATATAATGAATAAATGAATAGTTTGATATGAGGATTTGATATAAATTGAATAGTCAAAACCAAATTCATCTAATATTATTTTATTATTATATAATTAAAAAAAACTATTTTAATATAAAGATTTAATATAAATAGAATAGTCAAAATAAAATTTAACTCATATTAACTAAAAGTGAGATTTTAATTTTCATTAATCAAGCAGATCAAAGTGAGATTTAAAATATTTTTTAAAAAAGAAAAAATTTACATCATTATTTAAAAATAATTCTTTAATTATTAAATTAAAAAAAAATTAATTATTTGAGAGATGTATTCGGAACAAAATCTCAAGAGATAAAAACATTTCACTTGTGCTGTCAATGGGTCAGTGCTGTGAATGAGATTGGGAGGGAAATGGTGCTGTCTCTTCACCCAATCTGCCAGTGATTGGAGCTAAATGAAGTCAAGCACAGTTGTACATGATGATGACACTAACTACTACAAAATTGATAACTCTCGTCTTCTCTCCCACAAAAAATCCTAACAAATCTTAAACGTTGTAGCCGTCGTAGGAGGAGGTGGGAGCTTCCCTCCCCATGCCCTTCCTCCCTTCCCTCGCTCTTCTTGTTTTTTGTTATTTTTCCTTTTTTCGCTGTCTTCTATAGGTTTCGCGGTCCACTTCCTTCTTTTTCCATTTTGCCACTTCTTTTTTGGGATTTTCTTCTCCGTTCAGCACCTCTCATTTCTTTCTTCCCGTACTTTTTGTTTGTTTATTTTGCAGAGTCGTCGATGAGGTTAGTTGGGTCTTGATCTCTGCTGGTTTGGATAAAGTAGGCATGCTACGACGGCAATGGTCCTCCATGAGCCCTCCGCAGGATTCCCAAGGTTTTGATCTATCGAGCGAGGGCAGAAAGGCACCAAATTGAGCGATGCATTGGACGTACACGTGTTCCGAAGCGAAAAATCACCACCCACACGCCACTCCATTGAAGCCTACAACTGCCAAGCGCGGTCCACCTGCGTCCAGGACCTCGGATCCGTGGGAGTCGGCCTTCAGTCATCCTTCGAGAGCGGCACGTGTATTTCACTTGCCACCACAATTGCTTGCTTTGATGTTTTTTAGTTGTGCTCTTATGTTTATTTTTGTTTTAGTGTTTGTTTTAGATTTAATAAAAAGAAAAAATACATGTGATTTTTAGAATTTTTGGTCTGTAAAATAAGTCTCTAGGATTGTAGCCCATAAAGAGTGCAGGAGTTCGTTATTACTCTCTCTTGAAGAGAGTTGAGCTCATCTCTCAGATTTGATCTGAAAATATTTGCAATCGAAGTTAGATTATGTCAGTCTACTTTTAGCGTAGTGAAGACCTACATATCGTTGTTAGTTAGTTGGATTATAATATGTCTTTCAAATTTAGTTATAATGTTTATTTTTATTGATTACAATTTACTTTTTTTTTTAAAAAAAAAATTACACTAACTACTAGCTAGGACCTAAATTACACAGCATTTTCTAATACTCATACAATAAAATTTACAATTTTTTTAAAATATTTAAATTTTTTAACTTTTAATTTTACTTAATAATTAAGAATATGAATATTAATAAAATTATTTATTTATTTATTTATAATCATTAAAAATAAAAAAAATTCAAAAACTTCAAAAAATAATAAAAAAATAAATAATTTCAAATATACAGAAGTTAAAAAATTTTGTATAACTCATTATACGGATATTTTTATGAGCTTATTATCATATGCGATGCAATTAACTACGGAATAGAGTTTATATCCGTAATTATGCAAATAGTTTTAACTCTTGCATAAATAAATCACATGGCAGAAGTAAAACTATAACCTTCATACCTTCATATTTATAGTAACATTTTGTATCAAATATTTACATAACCAAGTTAATCTTCTTAATAAATATAACATATTCGACTGTCATCTTGTAATCTTATTATTTCACTTGGTCACGTTTATGAAAGATCATTCCATCAAAAGATAAGCATTTTGTAGGACTCTCATAGTACCTCAGAATCTCTTATGACATCTGAGTCTCATGCCAATTTATCTATTCCTAACAATGTCTATCATTTCGTAAGAAATAATAGATAAAATAAAAGTGTGAAATTTTCAAGAAATCTCAGTAAATACACAAATAACGTAACAAAAGCATTATCAGTACTTCTCAATAAAACGAAATGGCAGATATCATGATAAATTAACATAGCACATAACTCATGAATGCCTTATGAATATCTTATGCATGACTTAAGTACCATTTTTTACATATACTTACACATTTTCATGAAAAATTTATAAGTACATAGGTACAAAACTTTTCGTGACATGCAACGAATTTTCTTAAAATTCTTATTTTATCCATATCTTTTCTTAATCTGCTTAAACATATGACTTTATGTATGAATTATGCTTGATTTATACTTGACATATGCACCCCTTCAAAATTTACATGTTCTCATAAGAAAACTTTTCATAAAAATGGGTGCCAAACTTTTCATAATGTAATAAAATCTTCCTTTTAAAATTCTTGCTCTTTCATATTTTCATTATTCATTATTATTATCCGTAGTTGGACCATATCTACTATTATAACCCGTGGTTGAACCATATTGACTATTATTATCCGTGGTTGGACCATATCACTATTTTTGAATCTCGACAGGTGTTACGTATCGCCATCACCGCTGAGTTTATATTCTCGTCAATCGCATGTGCATTACGTATCGCCGTCCTCATTATGACATAAATATTCTTATCGTAGCGGGCATTACGTATCACTATCTCCGCTAGTCAAGTCATTCGTACGGGCGTTATGTATCACTGTCTCTGCTTTGACATGACTTCTTATCATTCGACAAGCATTACGTATCGTCGTCCATGTTGGCACATCGGTCATCTGGGCATTACGTGTCGCCATTCCCATCGTGACGTGACTAACGTTTTAATCTTTTCTCTTATTCTTAGTTGTTCATCTCTTATTCTCACGAATATTTTTTTATTTCACTTAAAAATGCATGTCATGCTTTTTTATATAAAACTTGTCATACCCTTGGACGTAAAACTCGTGACATAATGGAACATACATATACTTTTAGACGTTCACATGCATGCTTTATGTTTATATGAGTGTCATGACATATAGAACATATTTATACAATGCATCGCATAACAAAACACATCATATAACGTATATCAAATAAAACGTAATTAATTTACCTAAAGGAAATGTAAAATAATTTATTTTGTCTAAGAAACTCTTAAGGGCCGAAACTCTTAGATTCTTTAGGAGTTCTCTTATTTTCTTTTTATTCAAACTTATTTCTTATTTTTCATGTTCAAGAATTCCCAAAACAACCCATTAATTATTTCACCAATAAATTTCACAATTGATTATTCTAGTAATCTTCCAAGTAAACTAAAATTTCTAAGCTTATCATAAAGATTTAAATAAATATAAACAACTAAAATCAAGGAGATAGGAACTTAGACTTAAAACGCACTAGAGTGCTTAGAAGGATCAAGTTAGCTCAAGGCAAATCGGTTACTCTTTTGGACATGTGTTTAAAGTATCTAACCTCTTGTTAGCTCATGATCACCTCTAATAGTTAGGCTTAGTTGTTATAATTTTCATTTAAGGGTCAGATTTATGCCATCTAAAAGCTTAATATGATCAATGGTTCAAGTAATTCCAGTACATGGAAATAAAATGCAAGAAAATCTTGGATAATCTCAAGTGAGGTGTTTTAGCCATATGTGTTCTCTAAGGGTTAGCCTACTTTTCTAAGACCTCTTCCCCCCTTTTGACACATGTCAAGATGTTAAATATTTTGAGAAACCAATCAGATTTCGCTCCTATTCCTAAGGCGGTGCTAGCAATCAAATTCGGTTTACATTTCCGCTTATTTCAAGCCTGTTCACTTCTAATCCAAATAAGTCCTTAATCCATTCCGTTTCTCTAAACACCCAAAACATGAAAATTATAGATATTCTTCTTAATGATCCATAGAATTTTGATTTACCTCGTTATGAGATCATAAGAGAAAGATATGCTTAATTTATCAAAACATGTCAAAACTACCCGAGAACACCCAATCTAAACTCACCATTTGTTTCCTTTTGATTTAGGTGCTTGGTTGAGAAGAAAGCTATCTCATAACTCATATAGTGACACTTGCACCTACACTTAGCTTGATATCATATGTGATGGAAAGATATTTCACAAGAAAGTCCATGCAAAGTCAGTTACTAACTTAAAGTTGGTGGTTCTCGCCCAACTCGGTTACAATCACTTCAAGCCCGGTTTAGTCCTTATATTTTAAAACTCAAAACATGAAAGTTGTAGATATATCTCTTATTGTTCTATAGTCTTTTGAATCATCTCATCTGAAAATCGGATAAAAAAGTTATACTGAAATTACTAAGATACGTCAAGACTGTCCGACAATCATTCAATCCGATTTGACTAGGAGTATTCTTTCAAAAATACCTTACTTATACAACTAAAACTCTTTTATTATTGGCTTTCCTTGTTTGCTTTTCTAGAAGTATACATGTCATCTAGCCTCCTTTATGTGCAATTTCACGTACTCATCTATAAAATGAAATTCGTCCACTTGGATCCATTTTCAGACGTGTCAGCTTCATGCCCAATTTCGTCCACAATTAAACCCATATTTCTAAAAACTAAAAACATAAAAGTTGTAGATATTTTATTTATTTTTTCGTATTATCTTGAATAATCTAAATAAGAAATAAAATGAGAAGGTTATGATCTAATTGCCGAAAGATGTTAAATCTGCTGAATTACTCAATTACCTTGGTTTACACTAAATTCTTCTATTTACATCCTTCTACTATTTTAAACCTAACTTATCAATATTTCATATAAGAAAAGGTCCAAAATAATATATATATATATATATATATATCAAAAAAAGAATTTCAAAGAATAACTAAATAAAGATATTTATTCTTATCATGAGGAAAATCTAATAGGGAAAAAATCCAGGTTATCACATATATTGACTTGGGATGATCATTTTTCCTAATTTGTAAATGATATTGAGAAATATCATTTAGATCAAGGAAAATTTTATGATACTATAGTATTTTTATCATATTATATAAGATGTAGCGAATTTATCATAATTGAATGATCATTTATTAAATTAGTCTTTTTGGGCAAAGAGTTGAAAGTCGTATGTCTAATAATAATCCCTCCCCAAGTTTATTAACAATCCTCACTTATGACAGATAAAAACCATGGTAACAATAAAACTAACAAACTAATAAAACTCATCCACCAAAGAAAAACACAATAAACCAACAAAACAAATATAACTAGAATCTGAAAGAAGGAAGACCACATTTATCAATTCTCATTATTCCCTTTAAGAGACTAGGAACTAAATCCTCATCCTCATATCTGCAAGTCACTCTAGCTTCACCTTGCTTAGCCAAAAAATTCATCGCTTGATTTGCTTCCTTATATTGATGCCGAATGGTAAATTGAACTTCTTGTAAAGGCTTTAGAGTATCCTCCCAAAAAATTTAGAGATACCAGATTGTACATATACTAGAGGAAATCCAATCTACCACAACCTTTGAGTCACACTTGATTTCTAGATTCAAAAATCCCAACTCTTTGCAAAATACCACATCGGCATGCAAAATTCAAATTTCTGCCTCATTATTTGTTCCTTGGCTAAAATAAGATGATAAAACAACTTTAGACAAACCATATTCATCTTGGATTACACCTCCACCCCCACAAGAACTTGGACTACCCCTACAACTCTCATCTATATTCAATTTCACAAAATTAGTTGCTTGTTTTTGCCAAAACATTAAACATGCTAAATATGTCACATTTTATATATATAATAAGATAAAAGTAAAATGAGATTGTAGTGTATAGCATTACTCATTTTTTATATAAAAAAAGCAATCAATACTAAATAAAGTCTTAGGATGTGCATTGTGTAAGTCTTGCGCACTCATTTTCATACAGGTTTTATATTTACCTAATTTTTTTTCTTCAAAATGTACAAGATTTACACCCTCTAGAATTATAAATATTATTTCTATTTAAAAATAAAAATAGTAATATTATATGAAGAAAAATGACGGGATCGACAATTGTGCTCCCCGTTTTGATCGATATTCTTGTTTTTCTTGTTTAATGGTTAAAGAAATTATATTAATAAACTATTTTTTTTAAATATTTAAAGCAATCAAAAATTATTTTCCAAATAAAACAATTACGTATATTTTACATTATCGGTGAAAATATATTACGTGTGCATCAATATTTGTAGTAGGGGTTGCTACAATCCCTGTTATTTGAGTCCCATTATGTGTACCGCTTTTGTTTTTGTTTTTTTTTTTTTACATTATTTTTATGTCTCTATTTTTTAATATGTTTTTAAAAAATATAATATTATTAAATAATATTTTCTTAATTATTAAATTAAAAACAAGAAATTAGGGCAGTAGATATTAAAAAGGACACAAATATTAATGATGACTTTAGCTTTTATCTTTGTAGTAACTGTGGGTAACTATTCCTTGGTACCTGTACAGCCAAGTAAAGGCTTCTAATAACTGTCAATCAAACCTAGCTAGGTATCTACAGACCCTCTATAAATTATGGAAATACTATATATCATAAATATATTCATTGTATCCAAACAAAAAAACTATTGTTAAAATCTCGTGTTACAAATATTAGTTAATAAGAATATAATAAAAGAGCAAGTTGCCAAGTTGCCAACCTCAAAAATTAAAACGAATACGCGTGTATATAAATACATGTTTATGCTATGAATGAAAATGCTAGGAGTAAATATCAGAGGTAATTCTAAAATTATGATTATAATAACTGTAAGATTATCATTTATTTTAAAATTTAAAATTAATAGAAATTATTCAATTATTCATATTTTTTATTATACAATAATTGAATAAGAAGAATCTAAATGGAAAGGATTATTTTTTAAATCCGAAGAATTCATTTTCTTTATTTATTTATTTATTTTATTTAGGAAGAAGAACAAACAGAGACAAGCTGGTAGTGGATTCGCACTCAATGCATGCAGTCCTACGCTTTATGAGATTTCAAGACTACAGTAAACAACGCATTGAAAGTATGGCCGCATTTTTGTACATATATACAACACCTATACCTATCGTACCATAATTATATAAAGACACGACATAGTCTACATTTAATTCATTATCAGCAACAACTTCTTCAAGTTCTAATTAAGAGCATTAATTCACAGTAACTTATCTAAATTAGTTTCATTTAAAATAACTAATCGACCAAAAACCTACTTTATTTTATTTTATTTTAGCTGACAACTTTTACAGCACATCATATATAAGCTTATTTATTCTTTTCTATATCATATAAATATTATTTCTTTATTTATTACAAATATTTTTTAATTACCATTAAATTTGTAATATAATATTATATATATTAGCTAGTGTGAACACAATATTTTGCGGTTGCTAAAATGACATCAACAGCTCAATAAAAAAATAAAAAGGAAAAGAAAGATGGAAAAAACAAATCATCCTATATTTTGTGAAATGTTTATCTTTTTATCATGTTTTGAAAAAGTTTTAACGAATATTTTTATTTTTATTAAAATAAATATTTTAATAATATTATAATTTTTCATATTTTATAAAGAAAAGTGTAAATATAAGAAATATAAAGAAGATTTCTGAAAAAAAAAATCATGAAAAATATTTACAAAGGTTATAACCGTGCATGTTAAACATTGATAAACACTATAACGCATATGTTATTTTACATTAGTTTTAAATAATCCGATGGAAGCCTTGTTTTAACATATTACAAATTATTTTTCAAAATATTGCAAAATAGAGAATCCATCGAGAGTACTCTTAACATTACTCTCATATGGCTCTCAATTTTAAAAGGTGTACCGCCATTGATTAGATGCGAAATGGTATAATGTTTAACTTGATTCGATGTGAAAAAATAATATATATGTACATGTTATATATATGAAAAATAACATTTATAAGATGTGTAAATTCAGTGCAATACTCTCTTTAAAAAAATAAGTAAATCTTGACTGACGACCACACATGATGAAAAGTTATCTTTTAATAATATATTTTATTTTTTTGAAAAAGAAAGCACGAGCTAGCACATCTTAAAACTTTATATAGTATTAATTTTTATATATAAAAATTACGTTTATTTGTGAATTTTGAAAATAATAATAACTTTTTAAAATGAGTTTATTTTTTCACAAAATAATTAATTTTATTAAAAATAACTGTTACAAATCATTATAATATTAAAACCACATCATTCTAGATGATGATCAATAAAAGATATTCAAATAACTGTAAGATCTATGAATAAAAATATTCAAATAACTATAGTACGATCAACGAATTTTGGTGTCAGATTGTTTATGGTTAAGAGATTGATATATCGTCGCTATAAAGAAAATGCCTTTTTGCAGCGTTTAGTTTTGTAGCAAAACATTTCTCATTTCGTTGCAATTATACTTTTCCATCGCAAAACTCAACGCCGCACGTTTGTCGAGACTGTTTCGTTGAATTAAGACATTTGCGTAGCTGACTTGATATTGTTGGAAAAAAGAATTTTTTGCCGCGAATTGTTGTCGTCGAAAATAAAATAATTATCGCCTCAATTGCTATTTAGACATCACTCGAAATAGTTGAGAAAAGTCAATTGCGGCAATATAAGCACTTTTTATTACAATTTCGGCAATTAAGTCACCGCAAATAATCTTATACATTAAAAAAAATAAAATAAAAATTTCAAGCTAAGCTAGTCAATTTATTACAATACATTATAATATTCTAAATATAAAATGGTTCAAGATAGAAGATCTTGAAGGAAAAAAAATCTAATTTAATTACTCATTTATTCATCAAAATTCTAAATTAGCCACTTAAATAATTCATCAAACAATTATTACTAACAGGATAATTACCATCAAATATTGGTAAAATCCAAGACTTGGGTGGCCACTCTTCCTCTATTAATGAAATACAATTTATGGCATTTCAGTGAAATACAATTAAATTGTTTACTTTTCAAAAAAGAAAACTATAAAACACAAAAGAAAAAAAAAAGAAACATCACAAGCTAACCATTGATGCCATTTCTAATCGAGCTGGCTCCATAGGGGTCCAATATTCCTTGCATAAATAGTTGAGCTCTTCCCATCGAGCCAATGCAGCAATGCATCGCATCTGACCTTCTTTGCGCAAGACCCAAATATGAATTATTCATACAAATTAATACATACAATAATGACTTGAAACTAACACATTAACAAAGGCGGACCTAAAATGGCATCCAAAACTAAATTAGGTGGGCTAGTTGCTTGAGATACTTTGGCAGTGTAAGCCTAAGTGCATCATCCCATCGTTGCAATTCCTCATAACTAAGAAAAGAGAAATTTAATGTGAGGACTTTATGTGGAAATACTTGATATTGAAGACACATAAAAATAGGTCCATTGTTGCTTGTTTTGCATACACAAAAATGAATGATAGTAGATGAATGCTAAACTTTACCATGACTCCTTCAGTTGAACATCCAAATTTTGCTGGGCATAGGTCAATATCCCAACTGCAGCCTAAAAAATCAAATGTTCATCAATCAAATGGAAGCAAATATGTTCAATAGAGGCAGATATCAAAATTAAATTAGGTAGCAGCAGTTTTGTAGAAAAGATGCAAGTTACCATTGCCTTTAGGTTATTAATAACATCTCCCACACTGTTTAGCTTTGGTAATCTAATAGTATGAATTACAACCTAACAACATAACAGTAGTACATTGAGTGGCATAAAGCTTAACTTAATGCAATAAAAGAATAACTATTCAAGAGAATTGACTAGCATCCGTACTCACTTCATCCTTAGTAGCATGATCAAAGCAATTTTTAATGTTTTCAGGCCTTGCAATTCTGGCAAAGGGATATCCAATATGATGAAAACTAGCTTTTATAGTTCAGTTATGCTAACAAAAATAAATGTAAACAGTTTTTTTTATCCATAAAACCATATTTAAGCAATTACATATAATTCATCATGCTTTTGATGGAAGAGTGACAATATTTACTTGTATGGTATGTGTTTGAGTCTGAAGATCTCTATATTTCTTTGCAAGGCCATAATCAATAAAGTTATAAACCTATGATTAAAAAAAAAAGAGGGATGGGGGGTTTAATACACTCAAGTTACTCATTCAAACTAAAACCCAAATGGCCTAACTACAGATGAGGGGTTTAATATATATATATATATATATATATATATATGATGTGTGATGCTTGAATTTATATTAAATAACATTAATGATGCAAGTTGGATGCAGTAAAATATATAGGCATATGAAATGATAAGCACCTAAATAACTAATTTTCACACAGAGTTATTTATAAAACCCATTGATGCTTGCAATTACAACATACTTACTCAATTCAATCTTAGTTGCTTACTTAGGCTATTAATCTTGAAGAAAAGTGTTAACAAAATACATTCTCATCTCCACTAGTTTAACACAAAAATAAAGGGAGCCTGGTAAATAAATATAGATGGTGCAGCTTGGTGGTTGCTATTATGTTGGTTAAGATGTCAAAGATAGGTGGACTGCATTTAAATCCCCTTCCATTCAATCCGTTTTTTGAATGCCCAAACTTTAGAATCAAAGACTTAAGTAAGTTAACAAATAGCCATAATAGAATTTTTTTGAATAAGCTACATAACTGAAATCAAAACAGGGAAGAAAATAGCCAACCAAACTAGTTGCAAAAAATAAAAACCTATTATATCTTATAAATTCCGCAACAATATAGTGCATTATACATAAATTCATCACATATGTACTGAAAGCACACTTACTACCTGCTGTGTTTTTTAAACAACTTATGCAAAATCCACAGCAGTCAAGTCCCTTCTTGAGCATGCCTCACCAAGTGGAGACACGGGAGAGGATGAAGCACTATGTGAAATACCCATCAACACATGAGAAGGAACCTGCAACGAATAAATTTTTATTTAAGAAAAACAATGACAATAATATTGAAATAAAATAATGGAGAGCAATGGCACAAAAGGAAGTTCTATGAACTGATACTACCAAATGGAACAAAAGGAGAGCAATAAATTTGTGGATTTGTGACTTGGGGATTAAATTCAAAGTGCATGTGATTGAAATCATAATACCATCCTTCACCCATATATATAGTGACCTGGTGAATAACAAAAGAACTAACCCTTGATCAAGACATAAACAAAAAGAATATATGTATATATTGGAAGGCACTTCCCAGAATCACTAAGGAAACTAAGGCAGCTAAAAGCCCTGTCATTAAAAAGCACTTACCTTCAAAGTCTCTTTCACTAATAATGTAACTTTAGGGTCAAAAGAAAAGGAGCATTACCAATTAATTACCATAATCATAACTTCAGAACAAAAGAAAAGGACAATAAGAAAGAGCAGCAATTTGATCAAATGATAAAGGGAATAGTTAAAGCTAGATATCCCCAACTTAAAAACGTTAAAAGAAGAAAACAAAACAAACAACCAAAACAAACCTGCATGTTAATTACAAACATTAGGGCTCCATGCGACCACCCAATTAAGGGGTTGTAATTTGATGAGTTAATGCATGTACACTTTGGATAGACCCCCATAATATTTTGCTGTGTAAACCTACAGTAAAACTATCATCAGAACATAGGAAGACTCTTTTTTAGGAATGAAGATTTGAATTTTTATATGACATGAGTCAAAGCATGTTAAAATGTTATAGTAGACAATTAACCATTTTAAAGCCAAGACCTAAAATCATCATATGCTCATTTTAAAGCCAAGACCAAAGTACATTCCATTACTTACATTATCACAAGAAAAAAAATCCCAATTCAAATATCAACCACCCAGTATACAGCACCTAAAGATAAATATCTGCCTATTTTTTCTAGTACACTAACCCAAATTTAACCATATATGAACAAAATGCAATTAAAAAAAGACAAATAAGTACCTGTATATGTATAAAAGTGCTTGAACATAATTAATTAAATGGGTTTATGTGCTTGGTCTACAGGATGTTAATTGCATTTTTCTTACTTACTATTTTTCTAACAAAGGTACTCAACACCCAAAAAGCTTCAATTAATTCATGTCTATTATACCTAATTAATTAATAAGGAAAATAAGTCCATCTGTTAAATCAGTAGGCAACATGAACAACATGCAAGGAGCAGTACAAAATAGAGCAATCTAGAAGGCAAAATAGTGGAAAAATATGATATTTGAACAATCCTAACAACTAATTAATCTAGCCAAACAAGAGAAAGCAAACCGAAGCAAGAGATTAAAGCTAGGGTACAGGACTTTCCCCAAAATCTAGTAAAATCGAAGCTAGGGTTATAGGATGAGAGATTTCTACCTATGTACGTAGAGGGAAAAAAGAGAGGGAGAGAGCTCAGACGGACACTAAGCAAAGAGAGGGACTGAGTGAGATCATTTATAGATCTAGAGAGAGAGTGTGTGAGTGAGAGAAAGAGAGAACCACCTTGAAGGCGAGGAGACGATGGCGCGAAAGCAGAAAGAATTGCGAAAGATCTCGATCTCTGTGGATTCGTTTGCAGGTATCTGCTGAAAATCGATGGGAAAGAACAAGATGGAGGGCTTCACAGGTACTAAAGCGGTACTGCTTCTGCCGAAGAATAGAGATGAAGCCGAGCGGGGTGGGTGGATTAAGCTGATACTCGAGAATGTGAAAGAACAGAGACATCTAAGCCGGGGGAAGAACAAAGACGTCTAGGGTTTGGGGGGAAAAGTCGTAGAGAGAGGGGGCGGGGATTAATTTATTTGTGACTTTGTGAGCCTGCTTTTTGTTGCAGCAAAATAAATCGCCTCAAAAACTCTAAAACTTGCGCAAATTCAAATGTCAAAAGCGTCATCTGCTTAAAAATTTAAAATCGTAAATTGGCAGCGACAAAAATAAAACTGCTGCAAAAAGTGATTTTTTGCAACGATTTCATTTGCAACAAAATAAAAATTGCTGAAATAAATACTTTTTCTTGTAGTGATCTCCATCTCTCGATGGTTAAAGCTTGCTCTACGCGTGCCTTCTCAGTCCATTTGCTTCACAAAATTATACTATTGATGATAAAATGATGAGGTTTTTTAAGCAAGCATAATACAGATATATTATCGATATATTTAATAGTTATAAGATATAATAATCAACAAGGTGCTCCAACATACCATTCATCAGTAAATACAATAAAAGAAATAAAAAAGAGGGATATGAGGCCAATAATTTGACCTCCACTCATTTTCTACATAAAAGAAAAGCCGCTTAAAACAGTTTTGATACAGTATAAAAAATAGATTGTAATACTAGAGCTGAAAGTTGTAATGAAGTGATTTGTACTTCATCTTGCTGGTCTGTACTAGCTGCAAAAGACTTATAATATGTCTTTTATACGATCATTAGTTAGAACAAGTAAAAACATAAGAAGATAGCAAACAAGAAATGTATTGAATCACTAATAGACAACCGTAAGGGATTGTGGAGGTGTGTGGAGGCCACGTGCCACTCTAGAAGAGTGAAGGTTGGTTGAATTTGAAGGATCTGAGGTCTTGGCCTCGACAATGTCATGCATGGCGATGTGTAAATCTCACTCTCGGTTTGAGTCACGCATGTGCAACTTCATTCGATATTCTGCTTTGGGTGGCTGGGAGTCCTACAACGGGGTAGGTGGTAGTCATAAATGTCAAAAAATAGTATATTGGTGTTTCTCATTAATGTGTACAAAAAGTAGAAAAGACCAAAAAAAGAGTCGGAAAAATTCTGGACAAGCCAGGCAGGAGGTAGGAGGCAAGAGCCGAAGCTCCAACCTTAAGCGAAGAAGATGTGATGTTGGATTTTAGTTTAGAGAAAAATTACTTGGAGAGAGAAAATAAAAACTGGGTCACGAATATATTGATTAATATTTGTTATGCGTAATGATCGGTATTAACTGGGTCACAAATAATTGGTCCGATTTCATTTTTTCTTTTTCTAACACTCGGCATGACCGGTTCATATTTATATATATTTTATATTATATAAAATATTTTTATATGATGTTTATATATAATATATATAATTATATATAGAATAAAACTGTATTATATAATAAATACTTATTAATATAATATTAGATTTAAAATTTGTATTACTGTAGTCTATTGTTTTAACTGTTATTCTAATAATATCTCACTATATTTCAAAATATAATTATAATATAGTACAATATATTTATTACTATATTATATAACATATCGAAAAAATCAAACAAATCAGACCGAACTGTGAACTGGTAAAATTAGAAGTATTGATTTAGGGTTGTAACTAGTGCAGTACGATTAAAGATGTAACTAGTCTAGTTTGGTCCAGTTTTGGACTAATTTTAGGATCAAACCGGTATGTGTCGGTTTTGCATTTCCAATAACCGATCCCACACAGGTTGCTTTCCTAAACCTATACTTCCGAATTTATTGGTTCCAGTATGATTAGGTCTGATTTTTCGATTTCAATGAAGTACTAATTTATCAATATGAATATGTTGAGAAGTTACTTGACTAAAAATTATAATTAATATATTATATATGTTTTATATTTTAAACATATGATCAACTAAATTTACATCCTTAAAATTAAAATTTTATGTTATAAATTATAATATAACATTATTTTATGTATAAGTATAATTTATATTATGTATACAGTTATATATAACATAAAAGTTTCATATATTATCTTACAGATTAATTAAAAATATATAAATATGTGAATTGGTCCGGTCCGAAAAGTGTAGAATCAATTCAAGACAGGATTTGACCGATTTTTAAAAGAAAAAATCTGATTTAGGATCGGACCAATCCACTGGTTTGGGCTGGTTTTTCAGTTTATTTTTACAATCCTAAGTACAATTTTTCAAATCTCAAAATTGGTATAGGGTTCTGCTACATACAGAAAATTTCACATAAGAATTGCACAGGTACACGTTTAAAATTTCACATCAACTAAAATTAAAAAATTAAAAAAAATAGAAATAACCATTTGTCCAATACAAATAGAACTAAAAACTAAGAATGCTGAAATGCAAAATACAATTAGAAATGAACTATAACACATTTTCCACGCAATTCTTCCACAAAACTCCCTGTAAGTATCATTTTCCATTGGTATATATGTTCTAAAATATGTTCCAAATGGAATTGAATTAGATGGTTATACCTCTATATGTATATGTTTATGTTTTATTTTTACACTCCTAAGTACGATTATTCAAATCTCAAAATTGGTATATGCCTTCTAAAATATGTTCAAAATAGAATTGAGTTAGACCGTTACACCTCTATATGTTTTTGTTTATGTATGAAGAGTTTTGTTACGTACTCATCATCTCTACAGATAATATTTACTTCTATTTTTTTTTAAAGTTTTAAATGTTTTAAATTTTTTAAATTTATTTTTTTCTAGACTAATTAAATTATTTTATCTATTGTTTATACATCTTATATTTGATAAGAAAAATTAAAAATTTATATATTATATGTAATGTAGAGATAATATGAAATTCTCAATGTATCCCTATATAGTTGAATATTATCTACCAATTTACTCAAACAAATTAGTTAACTCTTGATCATGAGAATATATAAACAATGAAATATATGTAATAAATCAATGATCAAGCATTACACAATGATTGTTAATGAATGGAAACCCTTTGAAAAACTTATCAAAGGAAATATCTTATGGGGCAGCCAAACCTAGAAAAGACAATCTTATTATTTCAAAATCAAATTACAAGAAAGTTTTCAATTACAAAACCTTTGTCAATTGACTGTTTTACTTGACCAGACAAACAATCTATTTATCTCCTACCACAGTAGCAGTCAGAACTTCTGACAATCGTCAAATACTTTTCTTCTAGAATCTCCCGTGCCTAAAATCTAATTAACGATCCTCTTAAACCTTGAGGACGATCACACTCGTAAGTGTATGAAAAACATAACGAAATATCTTCCATGAATTTTCTCTCAAACGACACACTTAATTCTCTGGAATAAGTCTCTGCTTTGAAATACTCTTCTGATGGTTTTTTGATAGATCACAAAAATCTTTGTTGCACTTCGACTTGAAATAGTTCTTTGTTTTGGATAATTCCGAATTTCGAAATTGACCCCAATAGCATACATAAATGACTCTTATAAATCTTAGATAGACTAAGAGTAATATGAATAAATCTCATATATAATTTACATTCATCCAAAATTCACATTTAAAGATAAGATAAAGTCCTATCTTTAGTTTTTTAGTCTATTCAAACTTAACCACCTAATCACTTATTCATGCCAACAAAAATCCACATTTACAATCTCCCCTTTGGGCATATTGGTGACAAGACAATTTTTGATGAATGTATATCATCTATGAACATCAACAAACAAGTCATAATTAATTAAAATAGAAAATTAATTTTCAAAACCATTCACATCGAGATTAAACAATTCACATCCTGTCCACCATTAGTGTCAAGCAGTCATCAGGTCAAAATGTCAAGCATTGTTCCAAAAACAAAAACATTGAAGGTTAGACAAATTTAAAATATCAAAAGAACACTTCCTGAAAATTTGAAAATTAATTCCTGCATAAAAAAAAAAAAAAATCAAAACAAAACATAGCTTGGGTTATCCTACTCCCTTCTTCTACCCCTTAAGTGTTGCTGCTCCCCCTTACTCTTCACTTTTCTCCCCCTACCAATACAACCATGGGAGACTCCTTCTTCAGCATTGGAGTCAGCGACGACATGGGCCACGACTCGTTATATGTTGGAAGAGAGTTGAATCAACTGATCATTAAGATGAGTAAAATCATTACGGACAGAAGTGATCTTGGCTTCTAGTTTGTTCTAGTCTAGCAACAATAATGTCCAACTTCTGATTTGAAAAGTGTAAGTTGCTCCAAAACTTAAGGACTAGGGATAGTTGGCTTGGGAGGAGAGGAGACCAACCCATTTGGTAGAGGCCTCTTCTTTGTAGCACTTGTGATAATAGCCTTGGACTTGGCCACCATCAAAGATGAAATTGGTCCAATCATTTTAATTGTTGGCTCTTTTAGTCTAAGTGGGACCTTGGCTTTCATAGTTACTTTTGTGATGAGGTTGTCAAATGGGAGATTCTACTCCTTTTCAATGTGGGACAGATGAATAACATCCACAACATGTGTGGGGAAGTCAAGGGAAAGTCACGTGGCCAATGCATACATGAAATATGCTCAATCCATAGTCATCTCAGTATGATGACTGATTGACCATAAATTTGTTAGCACAATTTTTTCACAGAGCCTAAATGGTGGTAGCATATGATTCAATGGCAATTGAATAGTTCTTGTTGTCCACTTGGGTCGATCCGGTCTAGCTAATAAGTTCCTCATAGTCATCTTGGATGGGACTCCCAAACTTGAGAAGGGATATTAAGGTTAAGGCACCTTGGACAAGTCATAAATCTCTTGAATAAGAGCAGGAGATATCTCAACTTTGACTCCTCTAACAATTGATGTGATGTTGTGATCATCCAAATTAAAATGAGCAATATTTGAGTAGAATTCTCAAACCATCTTAGAACAAGGAGTAGGGAGTGCATGTCTCAACTTGGCCCAACCTCGATCCAAAACAATTTTGCAGATGAACTGGAAGTCATCCAAGGGAAAATCATTAAGAAGGATCTATCTCTCCTAGAACAGGTCGCTTGAAGAAAATGTTCCGATATGCACTTTTAGCCTTAGCAGATATAAATATTCAAAACTACCTTTGATGGTGTAGGTTTAGATTGTGTAGGGGGAGCTGAAGGCTCACCAAGCTATTTGATTTCCTTAGAGAGTTCCTTTTTATGTTCTTCACTGGATGAGGACTTAGTTCAGACTAGAGTAGTTGGCTTTATCCTCTTGGCATGCTCTTTGGTTCTCATTTGATTTGTCACAAGTTAGTTTGGATGCAAGAAATTGAACCAAAAAAATGAACATTAGGCTTTGGTTTGAAGCAAATATCTCATATAAAACTCATATACATACAATCATGATATATAGATGCAATATCCATAGAAAATTATAGACAAATAAGTATTATGAGGTGACATAGGCAAAACGTCGAACATGTGATGTGCATCGGTGAGAACCCGAGATTCAAAAGTTTGACACCCATTGAAAATTGGCCTTAATACATGGATAAATCAGTCCTAATGCACTTTTTGTGAACCAATCTACACAAACCAACTAAGATTCAAGTCCAAACTTCACATTTTAAAGAAATATGAAACCCGTTTCCAAGTCATAATGCCAAGCCTTATAACTGGAGAATTAGAGAAAATCAGGTACAGAAATGCAACAACTTACCTTGTTTGATGCTCAGAAGTAAAAGGCTTGTAAATCCTAGTGATCTCTCTCAAGAAACTTGGGTGAAGTTTGAGAGAATGGAGATTTAGGGCACAAGAGATCATGCGGTGTGATGTGGAAAAATGGAGGGGGCTATTGCGCAGGCTCGTGTATGGGAATAAGGCAACTAGAGTTGCTGTGAGTCACTTTAAGTGACTAGCACACGGGTACATGCTATGTGCCTTAGAGTTCTTTGAGACTCTTGCTTCTAAATGCAGGGCAGAAGAAACCTACTGCTACCTAACTTAAGAAACATATACAAGTCCTTTCTCAAAACAATCCCAACATAAATATTCTTATACAACATTTTTGTGTCCCACTAGGACTTGACCAAACCACATAAATCTCAATAAGCCCTAAACAATGCTTCCCAATATATGCCTCACATGCACTTGTAAATCCAAGATTGAAAAAAAATCTTTTTAAGTTTAAAAAATTTCCTTTTTAATTTTTATTTTTGTTGGCCAGAAATAAATAAAAATAAAAACTTTTTCAAATAAATATTTTTGATCATATTATATTCTTAAAAGAAAACAATAAGGCAGGTAACATGTTTAGATGCATTTTAGTTCCACCATAGTGCCACTCACAAAATAAATTCAAGATCATAAACTCTCTTGATTGCAGCAATCACAATGAATATTCACTGTTCATAAAATTATTAAAGTCAAAATTCATGTGAGCGTGTGAGTAAGCAATTTATACAATATAACAACTCTTTTCTTCATTTTTTAAAAATTATTTTATCATATAATGCCTGTTCTTGATCATATACTTTATGAGTGTTTTCTTTTTGAAAATGCTCCCAAGAGTTTGTCACTTACCTTAGAAGTCAAACTTTATACTAGGGCTTAGATACATAAGTGTCTCTTCCAAACACATTACTTGCTTAGCCCCCTTTTTGGTCCATTTCTGTTCTCATTTTTTGTCGCAATTATTTTAGCAACAATTTTTTCTATAAAAATTTTAAGGTTAGATTCATTTAGGGTGTTAGTCTTTTTCTGTAATGATGTACCACTGACTTTTTCTTTATGGATTAACAAGTGGTGTTTGGTAAGTGGAGAGACATTTTTTTAATTTTTGTATTAGGTTTAACTAGTATTAGTCAATTTAAGGCACAAACTCCCTCTATGATGAGCATTTTGATGAGAATGCAAAATGTTATATTTTTCTCCCTTAATGTATAGCCTTTTATACTTATTGGGTGCCTAAATATATTCATTATTCTTTTATTTTGATTTAGGATGCAAATGGTGGCGTTAAATGCAAAACAAAGCTAATTGGATGATTTGGGATGGTTTTTACTTCGTAATCTGGGAATAAATTTCTCATACCAGCTCTAATTGATTGAGATGATTTAAGATACTATGGAACACCAAGAAAAAAGCTTAACACCTTTCATGTTTTGACTTTTTAGAGATACTGGTTGTATTAAGGTCAAAAATGGGCTTGAAGTTGCTACATCTACATTGTTGACGTTCTGGAACATTCCTTAGCATGCAATTCTAATATGCAGATTTGACACGGTTTATCTGCGGAAGTTTTCAGATTTGGTGCACGAAAGTTTCAACTGAAAACACCACTTTCCTAGTTTTATTAGGACTTTATTTTATTTTTAATATTTTCCTTAATTAGTCAGATTTGGATATTTTTATTTCATGACAATATTTAGGATATTTTTAGGAGATTTTCTAGGCTTATAATATGGGGCATGAACGTGTAAAGGAAGGGGGGATCATCAGACTAGGGCATCTCTCTCCCCTCTTCTCTAAATTCTCCTTTGAGTTTTGATCATGGCTTGGTGCAGCTAAACTTTTATAATTGGTCGAAGGAAACAGAAGCCTCGGAATCAATAAAACTATGAGATCTAATTTGTTTTTAGTGTTCAATTTATGCTTTGAGTATCGGATGTTCTTTTGTGCCTATTTCATAATTGTCTCGTTTAATTACTAGGAAGCCTACTAGTTTATTATTTGTTGCAATCTACTGCTAGGTTAGATATCGAATCTATAATTTTTTGATCCCTCGAATTTGTGAAGCAACTAAGATTTAATAATTTGCTGCGTCAGAAATTATTAAATCTTAGGAAGAACGCTCAATGAAATTAAATACAACCTCTTGTGCCTGTGTCGTTTAGTTTCATCAATCTCTTTAATTCTTAAGGTTGCTATTAGATTATATCTTTAGCACTTGTCTTGGTTTGTTTAGTAGTTAAGGTTAATTAGATCGCTTGTTTTCTAATTAATTGCGACTAAGGAGAGATAGAAAAATAATTCCAATGATGAATATTCAAAGTATGAATTAATATATACTTGCATCGAAGATTAGTTGTAAAATTCCGTTGGTGGTTATTTACCAAAGGTTTGTTCTTTTGATTGATTTTGATACTTTAATTTGAATTGTTCCTTAATTGTTCTTCTTAAAATTATTTTTGTTATACTCAACCCTCATCATCCTTGTTCACATAGCATACAACTAGGCTAAATACTTTCCGTGGGTAGGATCCTTACTTGCACCAGTACATATGTTTTTAGGAGTATAGATTTTATTTTTGGTTACCTGCGACAGCACACCAAATTTTGGCGTCATTGCCGGGGAGTGATTCTAGTTGATTTTTATGCTTCTTGTGATCTTTATTTCATTCTTGAAATTTTTTAAAAAAATCGTTAGTTTTCCTTAGTTATTTTTATTTATTTTCATTACTCTAGACTTTTTCTGATTTGTCTTTCATGATTTATTAGAGTTTCCTTGATTGTTTATAATTGTAACTCGATCTTATAATCGAGGAAATTTTTAATGCGATCCACAAATATAGAGACCTTTTGCGCAGGTTAAGGAGGGAAGTTCGAAGAGATTATGAAGAGAATGATCTAGCTCTTGATTCCCTATTTGCTAGCAATTCTAGTTTAGAAGAGGAGGAAGTCATGGTTGGAAATCAAACTTTTAAAGAGCTTGCCGCCCCTGATACGAATCAACAACATTTATGCATAACTTTCCCTACTTTAGATGCTACTACTTTCTTTGAATTGAAATCTAGATTAATACATCTCTTGCCTACTTTTCATGACCTTGCAGGTGAAGATTCTCACAAGTATTTAAAGGGACTTCATGTGATATGCACGAGTATGAAATCCATGGAATGACTGAAGAGCAAATTAAATTAAGAGCCTTTTCGAATTCTGTGAAGGATTCGGCTAAGGATTGACTCTATTATATACTCTTTAGGAGTATTATCACATGAAATGAGATGAAGAGCTTATTTTTGGAGAAATATTTCCCAACTTCAAAGGCAGCCAACATTTGAAAAGAAATTTGTGGTATAAGGCAGCACAACAGAGAGTCCCTAAATGAATATTGTGAGTGTTTTAAGAAATTATGTGCAAGCTGCCCCATCATCAAATTAGTGAGCAGCTATTTATCCAGTATATATAAGGGCCTTCTACCCACTGATAGGAGCATGATTGATGCAACTAGTGGAGGAGCTTTGGCGGATAACACCCGAGGCCATGAGAAGCTTGATTGCAAATATGACAGACAATTCTCAACAATTTAGCACTAGACTTGACCTTCCATCTAAGCATGTTAATGAGGTAAATATTTCCTCCCGTGAATACTAAATTGCAAGTCCAACTTCTCCTGTTTGTCAAATGGTTGTAGGTAATATACAAACGCTGAAGGCTTGTGGGATTTTTTCGGTAGTAGGGCATCAAACCTATATGTGCCCAACTCTTCAAGAGGAGCCCATTGAGCAAGTGAATGCGGCGAGTGGTTTTCTTGGACAACCGCAAAGGAAGTATAATCCTTACTCAAGCATGTATAACCTGGGATGGAGGGATTAGTCCAATCTTAGCTATAGGAACCCATAAGTAAATCAGTCACTTAAACCGCTCAAGTTGCCAGCAATATAAGCGGCCATACCCCCTAGACAACAACCAGGCCAAAGTTCTAATTCTAATATGTCTTTAGAAGATATTGTTAAATCTCTTGCCGCTAATACTTTGCAATTTCAACAAGAGACGAGGGCTAATAGTCAAAGTTTGGACAATCAGATGGGGTAGATGGCAACCACAATTAGTCAGCTAGAGGTGCAAAGTTCAAGGGAATTACCCTCTCAAACGGTAGTAAATGCAAGTGCAATCGTTTTGAGAAGTGGTAAAGAGGTTAAGATTCCAATAAAGGCAACAACTACATCGTCAAAGTAAGAAAATAAGAAAACCATCATTGCAGAAAAGAACGTTCCCAATGACGATGACGCACCTAAGCTAAGTTTCTGCCTCATTTCCTCAGGCTTTAACAAAATCTAGAAAAGATGAGCAAAATAAAGGTTTATATTATAATTTTCGTAGATGTGAGGTAAATATTACACTTTTAAATGTTATTAAACAAGTATCTCGTTATGCTAAATTCTTGAAAGAATTGTGTACAACTAAGAGGAAACAAAAACTTAAAGGATGTGTGAAGGTGAGAGTAGGTGAGAATATTTCTACAGTTATTCAAAGAAAACTCCATCTGAAGTGCAAAGATCTAGGTATATTTATTATTACTTGTACGATAGGTAACACTAGATTTGAGAAGACCATGATAGATTTAGGAGCCCCTATCAATGGCATGCCATATTCTATATATGCTTCTTTGAAACATGAACCTTTGAATAAAAATGGTGTTGTGATTCAATTGGCTGACACATCTAATGCTTATCCTAAGGGTGTAGTTGAGGATGTTCTTGTGCAAATTAATGATTTGTTTTTTCCTACTAATTTCTATGTGCTTGATATGGAAAATAGTAACCAAACTGCTCTTATTTTGTTAGAAAGACCATTCTTAAAGACATCCAAGACCAATATAGATGTTCATAGTGGCACACTTACCATGGAATTTAATGGTAAAATTATTAAATTTAATATTTATGATGGCATGAAATATTCTAGTGATGATAATCCTATTTATTCTATTGATGTGACTAATTCTTTAGCACAGGAAGTTTTTTACCTTGATGAAAAGATGGGTTGGAAGTTGCCATTAGTAAGCATCTTGAGAAAGAAGATGAAGAGTTAGCCTTGAGTACTAATTTGCAAGAAATTGTTGCAGCGTTGAATGATTTTTGAAAGTTACAGCAGTCAGATAACATTTTTTTATATTGCGTTACCAATTTCTAACGAGAGGCCTTTACCCTCTGTTTTACAGGCCCCCATTTCAGATTTAAAGCCTCTTCCTAGTTACCTCAAGTATGTGTTCCTTGGAGACGGAGGAACGTTACCAGTGATCATCTCCAATAAACTTAGTGCATTGCAAGAAGAAAAGCTTGTGCAGGTCCTTAAGGAGCATAAGACGGCTATTGGTTGGACAATTGCAAACATTAAAGGAATTAGCCTGTCTGCATACATATATCGTATCTTTCTTGAAGAAGGAGCAAAACCTTCCCGTCAACCGTAAAAAAGATTGAACCCGCCCATGATGGATGTAGTGAAAGAGATCCTTAAATTTCTTGAAGTTGGAGTGATTTGTCCTATTTTGGATAGCAACTGGGTTAGCTCAGTTAAAGTGGTTCCTAAAAAAATGGAATAACTGTTGTGAAAAATCAGAATGATGAGTTAGTTCCTACCTGTGTTCAGAATGGGTGGCAGGTTTGTATAGATTATAGAAAGTTAAATGATGTAACCCGTAAAGACTACTTCCCTTTACCTTTTATTGATCAAATGCTTGAAAGGTTAGCTGGTCATTCTTACTATTATTTTCTTGATGGTTATTCAGATTATTTTCAGATTGCAATTGCTTTGAAGGATCAAGAAAAAGCAACTTTTACATGCCCATTTAGAACTTTTGCATATCGTCGCATGCCCTATGGCCTTTGCAACGCCCCAATCACTTTTCAAAGGTGTATGGTTAGCATATTTTTAGATTATATTGAGCATATTATAGAAGTCTTTATGGATGATTTCATAGTTTATGGAGACTCCTTTGATAATTGTTTGCATAACCTTACACTTGTTCTTCAAAGATGTATAGAAACTAACCTTGTGTTAAATTTTGAAAAATGTCATTTTATGGTTGAACAAGGTATAATTTTGGGTAATGTTGTTTAACTAGAGGAATTGAGGTAGATAAAGCCAAAGTTGATATTATTCAATCTTTATCTTATCCCACTAGTGTGCAGGAAGATTGTTCTTTTCTTGGACATGCAGGTTTTCACTAAAGATTCATTAAGGACTTCTCCAAAATATCATTACCCCTATTCAAGTGGCTACAAAACGATGTGACTTTTGAGCTTGATGAGGCATGTAAAAAGGTGTTTCATAAACTGAAGGAACTGTTGACTTCAACCCTAGTTATTCAGCCCCCTGTCTGGAACGTTCATTTCGAGATAATGTGCGACGCAAGTGATTATGCAGTAGGCGTTGTTTTGGGTCAAAGAATTGGAAAAGTGTCTCATGTCATTTATTATGCTTCAAGGAATTTGAATGATACCCAGAGAAATTAATCTACCACTGAAAAAGAACTTTTAGCTGTTGTTTTTGCTTTAGAAAAGTTTCGATCTTATTTGCTTGGTACTAAAATCATTGTTTACTCTGATCATGCAGCTTTTCGTTATTATCAGATGAAGAAAGAAGCAAAATCAAGATTAATAAGATGGATACTTCTCTTGAGTGAATTTGATTTGGAGATCAAAGACAAAAGAGGAATAGAAAATCGTGTCGTAAATCATTTAAGTTGTTTAGTTCATGTGGAGGATGAACATCATTTGCAAGAAACGTTCCCTGACGAGCAATTGTTCTCCGCGAGTGTGACATTGTCTTAGTATGCGAATATTATAAATTATTTGGTTACTAATATTTTACCTCCTAGTTTGTCTAAGGCTCTAAGAGATAAGATTAAGAGTGATGCCAAATACTATGTGTGGGATGACCCATACTTATGAAAGCATTGTACAGATCAAGTGATAAGAAGGTGCGTTCCTAAAAATGAAATGATTTCTATTCTCACATTTTGTCATTCTTATGCTTGTGGAGGTCACTTTGGAGCTAAGAGGACGGCGACAAAAGTGCTAGAATGTGGTTTCTATTGGTCGCCTTTTTTATGAGATTCATATTCTTTTTGTAAGTCATGCGATCATTGCCAAAAGACAGGTAATATATCCCAAATGAATGAGATGCCACAAATTCCCATGCTATTTTGCAAGATTTTTGATGCTTGGGGCATCGATTTCATGGGATCGTTCCCTATATCTTTCAGTTATGTTTATATTTTGCTTGCTGTTGATTATGTCTTGAAATGGGTGGAAGCTAAAGCTACCAGGATTGATGAATCTAAAGTTGTTATAGATTTTATCAAGTTTAATATATTCTCTAGGTTTGGAATTCCAAGAGCTCTAATAATTGATTGAGGCACTCACTTTTGCAATCAAACTACAGAGACTTTGTTGAGAAAGTACCATGTGATCCACAAGGTGTCAACTGCCTATCATCCACAAACTAGTAAACAAGTGGAAGTGTTAAATCAAAAGATCAAGTCCATCATTTTAAAAACAATCAATCCAAGTAGAGAATATTAGAGTTTACGCTTGGATGATGCCTTGTGGGCATATAGGATTGCATATAAGACAATGATTGGTATGTCACCTTATCGTTTGGTGTTTGGGAAACCATGCCACCTTCCAATTGAGTTAGAACACAAGACTTATTGAGCTATCAAGATTTTCAACATGATGATGGATGAAAGTGGAGAACATAGAAAGTTGCAACTACAAGAGTTAAAGGAAATTCGCAATGATGCCTATGAGAGTGTAAGGATTTACAAGAAAAAGATGAAGGTTTTTACGACAAGATGATCTGTAGGAAGGAGTTTAAAATTGGTAAAAAAAAAATCCTTCTATATCATTCACGGCTTCGTTTGTTTCCAGGTAAGTTGTGTTCTCGTTAGATTGGACCTTTTATTGTTATTAATGTTTTTCCTTATGTTGTAGTTGAAATTCAAAGTTTAGCAACTTTTAAAGTGTTCAAGGTGAATGACCGTAGACTTAAGACTCTCTATGAAGGTTTCCAAGTAGAGAATATGACAAAATTAGACCTTGAGGATCCGATTTATACTGATTGAAGAAGAAAGCCTTGAGTCAAGCCAACAATAATAAACAAAGGCGCTGCTTGGGAGGCAACTTAAGGGGAGTGTTTTCTTATTCTCACATTTATATTTTGGTTATTTTTGCCTTTTCTTTGTATTTCACCTTATATTGGAGACAATGTTAGACAAAAGCCAGAGAGATTTTGAAGCCTTTAGACTGATATATCCATATTAGTCTTACTATTTTCTTTCATGTGAGATATTCTTCCATGAATTTATCTTCCTAGAACTTGCATTGATTTCTTCGAGATCATATTGACACATACATGCATGAACATGATTAAGGCCCTCTTTGTTATAAGCTATATAAGCCAAATAGTCTACCTTGTAATTAATTTTTTCCTTTGTTGAACCCCTTTGAGCTTTATTGGTTTTTTTTTTTTCATTTATTATGAACCCTTTTAGAGCAATTGCAATCTAAAAATAACCTGAATAACTATCAAGAAAATAATAGTAAGAATGACCATCTAACCTTTCAAGCATTTGATCAATAAAAGGTAAAGGGAAGTGGTCCTTACGGGTTACATCATTTAACTTTCTATAATCTATACAAACTTGCCACCCATTTTGAACACAGGTAGGAACTAACTCATCATTTTGATTTTTCATAGCAATTATTCTAGTCTTTTTAGGAACCACTTGAACTGAGCTAACCCATTTGCTATCTGAAATAGGACAAATCACTCCAACTTCAAGAAATTTGAGGATTTCCTTCTTCACTACATCCATCATGGGCGGGTTCAATCTTCTTTGCGGTTGATGGGAAGGTTTTCCTCCCTCTTCAAGAAAGATACGATACATGTATGTAGACAAATTAATTCCTTTAATGTTTGCAATTGTCCAACCAATAGCCGTCTTATGCTCTTAAGGACCTGCACAAGCTTATCTTCTTGCAATGCACTAAGTTTATTGGATATAATCATTGGTAACGTTCCTCCATCTCTAAGGAACACGTATTTGAGGTAACTAGGGAGAGGCTTCAAATCTGGAATGGGGGCCTATAAAACAGAGGGTAAAGGCATTTCGTTAGAATTTGGTAACACAATATAAAAAACGTTATCTGGCTGCTGTAACTTTGAAAAATCATTCAACGCTGCAACAGTTTCTTGAAAATCAATACTCAAGCCTAACTCTTCATTCTCTTTCTTAAGATGCTTATTAATAGCAACTTCCAACCCTTCTTTTTCATCAAGTTAAAAAACTTCCTGTGCTAAAGAATCAATCACATCAATAGAATAAATAGGATTATCATCACTAGGATATTTCATGCCATCATAAATATTAAATTTAATAATTTTAACATTAAATTCCATAGTAAGTGTGCCACTATGAGCATCTATCTTGGTTTTGGATGTCTTTAAGAATGGTTTTCCTAACAAAATAAGAGCAGTTTGATCACTATTTTCCATATCAAGTCCATAGAAATGAGTAGGGGAAAATAAATCATTGATTTTCACAAGAATATCCTCAACTACACCCTTAGGATAAGCATTAGATTTATCAGCCAATTGAATCACAACACCAGTATTATTCAAAGGTTCAAGTTTCAAACAAGCATATATAAAATATGGCATGACATTGGTAGAGGCTTCGAAAAAACAATGCCTTTACCCAAGCTGTAAAGCAAGTGGAGCATTGTTCATTATTATGATATGTATGGGTGTGCAAGAAATAAGTGTGGGGTTGTTTGGATTTATGGTATGGTTATAACTGGTGAAATGAAACATGTTCTCATTCTCAATTCGTGGGTTCCATTGTTGATGTAATTTTGGTGAAAAAAAAAAGAAGTGAAGGAGGAAATTGCTTTTGATATTAAAAAATATCCATGTTCATAATTCCTCCTAAAATTCTAATAAAGGTGTCTGTTTATACGTGATATATGCAAGGTGGAAGGTATTGCGAAGGATCGTTCCTTGCTGGAAACGAACAGTGTTCCTTTGAACGATTTATTTTTCAATGCAGAAGTTTTATATGGTTTAAATAATTTAAAGCCAAAATGAAGAAGTTGTTGAATGGAATGATTGGTTTTACATGTCTTTTATATTCAAGCTTGAGTTGATTGCTTTCCTAGTTTCGATGGCTTTTGAGCTACACTCCCAAATATTTTCGACCTTGATCCTAAACCTTGTAACAACCCTTGAAAAGTCCTTATGATTTATGTTATGCATGTGATATTAGAGGTGGAGAGTGAGAAGATATTTAAGCCAATGCTAGATCATTTCCATTGAAATGAATTTGAGCAAAATACATACCCTTGAAATACATGAGAGTCTTGTGTTTATTTCTGTGAGGGGCTACGTATTTAGTTTATTCCATCTTCAAGTGAAAATGCTTACTAAGTAATTGTAAGTTGTTAAAGAATGTTTGTTGATGATATGTTATGAGTTTTGAAGAGCTTGGTTGTTTTTTGTTGATGGCATTGCAACCTTGGTGTCCTTGGAAAAGTGAATTTGAGTTTTGCCCGAAGAAGAGCAAAAGTTAAGTGTGGGGGAGTTTGATGAGAAAGCAAAATGTCATATTTTTCTCCCTTAATATCTAGTATTTTATACTTATTTGGTGCCTAAATGTACTCATTATTCTTTTATTTTGATTTAGGATGCAAATAGAGACGTTAAATGCAAAACAAAGCTAATTGGGCGATTTTGGACAGTTTCGACATTGCTTCGTAATCTGGGAATAACTCTCTCTAACAAGCTTAGATTGAAATGATTTAAGAAGTTATGGAGCACCAAGAAATATATCTAAAATTTTCATGTTTTTAGTTTTGAGAGATACTGGTTGAATCAAGATCGAAATCGGACTTCAAGTTGCTGCACCTATACTATTGACGTTCTGGAACATTCCTTAGCATGCAATTCTAATATGTGAATCTGACGCGGTTTATCTATGGAAGTTTTCAGATCTGGTGCATGAAAGTTCCAGCTGAAAACACCATTTTCTTAGTTATATTAGGACTTTATTTTATTTTTAATATTTTCCTTAATTAGTCGGATTTGGATATTGTTATATTAGGATAATATTTAGAATATCTTTAGGAGATTTTGTAGGCTTTTAAAACCATGAACGTGTAAAAAAAGGGAGGGGGGGGGGATCATCAGACTAGGGCATCTCTCCCCTCTTCTTTAACATCTCCTTTGAGTTTTTATCATGGTCTTGTACGGCTAAACTTTCATAATTGGTCGAAGGAAACGGAAGTCTCAAAATCAATAATATTATGAGATCTAATTTGTTTTTAGTGTTCAATTTATGCTTTGAGTGTCGTTTAATTACTAGGAGGCCTACTAGTTTATCATTTGTTGCAATCTACTACTAGGTAAGATATCAAACTCGTAATTGTTTAATTTCTCTAATTTGTGAAGCAACTAAGATTTAATGATTTGCTGTGTCAGAAATTATTAGATTTTAGAAAGAATGCTCGATGGAATTGAATACAACCGCTTGTGCTTGTGTTGATTAGCTTTATCGATCTATCTAATTCTTAAGGCTACTACTAGATTAAACCTTTAGCGCTTGTCTTAGGTTGTTTAGTAGTTAAGGTTAATTAAATTGCTTGTTTTCTAATTAACTGTGACTAAAGAGAGATAGGAGAATAATTTCGATGGTGAATATTTAAAATATGAATTAATATATACTTGCATCGATGATCAGTTTTAAAATTTCGATGGTGAATGTTGACTTAGACTAAGGTTTGTTCTTTTGATTGATTTCGATACTTTAATTTGAGTTGTTTCTTAGTTATTCTTCTTAAAATTGTTTTCGTTATACTCAGCTCCCCTCCCCTCATCCTTGTTCACTTAGCATAAAATTAGACTAAATACTCTCCATGGTAACGATCCTTACTTGCACCACTACATGCATTTTTAGGAGTATAAGTTTTATTTTTGGTTGCCTACGACAGCACACCACATCTCAATAACACATTCATCCCTTTAATTTTAATTTTAGTTTTCCATCCGTACAAGTTCCTCACAGTGCATTAAAAATAAACTTTTGCCAAGATGACCCATTGAGTTAGTATGCACAAAGTGGGATGCACAAAAGAGAGAAATGCATGAGTTCAAGAATTTATTGAGTGAATACCCACATGCTGAAAACGTCAACACATCATCAATCATGCACTTACAAAATCCGGCCGAGACACACATATATATTTTTAATTTTATTTTATTTTTTCTAAAACTAGAAACTAGAAAAATAAAATTAGAAAGATAAGTAAACAAAAGAAATGAAAATGCATGTCTTAAACTACTAAGAGGCAAAGACTCTCACTTGATATCACACACACCAATGGCTTTGCTCAAGAACTCAAACCTTAGACCATCTAAAGGTTTAGTAAACAAGTCGGCCAATTGATGCTCAATAGGAACATATTCCAAAGACACTATTTTAGACTCAACCAATTCTCTAATAAAATGATGCCTAATGTCAATGTGTTTGGTTCTAGAGTGTTGAATAGGATTTTTTGAAAGATTAATAGCACTAGAATTATCACAATAGACCAGCATGGTATTTTGAGAAAGACCATAGACTTCAATCATCTTTTCCATCCACAATAGATGAGTACAACGACTCCCTGCAGCTATGTACTTAGCTTCAGCAGTAGATAGAGAAATCAAGTTTTTTTTTTTACTCATACAAGCTACTAGATTTCCTCCTATGTAAAACACCCATTAGTAATACTCTTCCTATCATCATTATTTTCAACCCAATCAGTATCTGAATACCCAATAAATGTTAGATTAGTGTCTCTAGTAAACCATATCCCATTATCCATAGTTACATTTAGATATTTTATGATTCTATTATTGTAGTAAGATGAGATTCTTTTGGATTGGCCTGAAGCCTAGAACGCACCCCGACACTAAAGGCTATATTATGTCTACTTGCAGTGATGTATAATTGGCTTCCTATCATGCTTCTATAAAGAGTAGGGTCTGTTGTTACCTGTAGGATCTTTGCTAATTCTTACTGATGTACTCATGAGAGTACGAGCATTGATTTTTCCTTCCATTCTGAACTTTTTTCACAAGTTCTCAAGCATACTTGGATTGAAAGATAAAAATTCATTCTTTATGTTGTTTTACTTCAATTCCCCCCAAAAAAAAAACAAGTTTAACTAACTAATCATGCTCATTTCAAATTCAGATTTCATTTCATTTCATTTGCAAAATCATATGCTGGAGACTCAAGTGTCGCTTCAAACACTATATCATCAACATAAATTTGGGCAATTAGAAGTTGCTTACCTGATCTTCTTATTAAAGTGTCCTATTAGCTTGTCCTTTATTAAACTGATGCTCAAGTAGGTAAGCAATCAATCTCTTATACCAAGCACGAGGTGCTGGTTTCAATACATAGAGAGTCTTCTTTAACCTATGCACAAAATTAGGATGTGATTGATCAATAAATCCCTTAGGTTATTCAACATATACCTCTTCTTGTTGTATTCCGTTTAGGGAGGCACTCTTGAAATCTATTTGATATAGCTTTAAGTCTAATTGACAAGCAAGTGCAAAGAGGATTTGAACAGATTCTAGCTGAGCCACAGGGGCAAGTGTTTCATTGAAATCTATCCCCTCTAATTGAGTGTACCTTTGAGCAACCACCCTTGCTTTATTTCTTATGATAGTCCCATGTTCATCGGACTTATTCTTGAAGATCCATTTAGTCCCAATGATATTATAGTTCTTCCATCTTGGAAATAGCTCCCACACATGATTTCCAGTGAATTGAAGGAGCTCTTCGTGCATTGGATTGACCCAACTTTCATCTTCCCATGCTTCTTCCACTTTCTTGGGTTCAATTTGCAACAAATAGCACACAAATGAGACTTGTTTAAGAACTTTTTCCTTAATCTCTGACCTTCATCTAAATCACTAAGGATATTCTCCCTTGGATGATTATGAGTGATTCTAGGCGAAGGTTTTTTTTTTTTGTTTGGCATCACTATTCTCTATGTGATCTTCTTCATCTTGCTCTTATGAGTCATCTTCACTTATTTGCATCGACTCTTTCATATTTTCAAATTCTCTCATGGTAGTCTCAGCTAAAATGCCATCCACAACTACATTAAAAGATTTGATAATAGATTTTGTGTGTAAGTTGTAGACTCTATAAGCCTTACTGTTTGAGGAACAACTAAGAAACAAACCTTCATCACTCTTACTCTCAAATTTGTGAGTATTCTCATGGTCCCTCAAATATAACATTTACTACCAAAAACTCTAAAATACTTTACTGCGAGATTTTCATTTTTCCACAAAATATAGGGAGTCTACTTGGTGTTGGGTCTTAGGATTACCCGATTCAAGATGTGGTTTATTGTATTTACAGCTTCTCTCAAAAAATGTAAAGCTATTTTCTTGTTGCTCAACATGGTCCAAGTCATTTCTTGATTGCTCTATTCTTCCTTTTCACCACTCCATTTTGTTGGAGTAATTGGTTCTGAAAATTCTTGATGAATTTCTGTTCATCATAGAAAGTAGTGAAGTTAGTATTCTCAAACTCTCTACCCTGGTCACTATGTATTCTAGAGATGGAGACTTTTCTTTGTATTTGTAGTTTCTTAAATAGATTTTTGGCAAGACCGAAGGTTTCAAAATTTTTTCTTAAGAGAATAGTCCATGAAATCATCTATGATCACCATTACTCATTTCTTCCAAGACTCTCGATTTGTGTTGGACCCATCAAGTCCATGTGTAAAAGCTCAAGCGCCCGAGAGGTATGGATGAGAGAAGTCTTTTTGTATTGAGCTCTAGTTTGCTTTCCTTCTTGCATGCTCCACACACTATTTTCTTGCCTTTAATGCTTTGGGTAGCCCACCTACTGCTTCTCTATTTGAGATCTTTACCAGATCTCTGAAATTGACGTGCCCAAGGCGTCGATGCCACAACTTAGTCTTATCAACTAAAACTCTATGGCAGCTTAATCTTGATGTTGGGGAGACCCATAGCAATTATCTGAGATTCTTAAGTCCTTTAAGATCGACTCTTCAGGTGGGTTGTGTACATTGTATCCATCTTGGCTTTAAGTGTTGTGTGGGCTATAAGGCATACGGTGTTGTCTTTCACCACCCACTCTTCCTTGTCTTTTGGCTTGTTCTTCCCATTTTCATAGAATGCACAACTTTACTAGTCACCAATCCTGTGGCTCATGATGTTGATTTGTTGGTTCATGTCATCAACTTGGTTCTCTAGACTTTTTTCTCTCCTTTTTGGACTTTTTTCAGCTTTGCTTTTCTACACTCGAGACATGTTAAAGCAATGTGGGCTTATACGACCAACAATTATACAATGATGACAAATATGAGTAAAGTTACCTTCACACCTACCATCTCATCATTTTAAGGGTTGATTTTTTGTGCAGAATTCTTGTATGGACTGGTTTGGGCCCAATAGGCTTTTGAATGTTCTTATCTTGACTTCCCTTAACAAAAACCAATACCTTTGGAAGTAGATGCAATGGATAATGAAGTTTATTTTTCTTTTCCTTCAGAAGTTATATATCCTAAGCCAGTCCTATCACTACTTGATTTTTGAAAACTCAATATTTAATTTAATTTCTTTGCTGTTGAGTTTTGTTTGTACTCTTTGAAATTTTTTCAACTCTTGTTCTAATGTAACTTTTTGATCCTTTAATCTCATTACCTCAACCTCAAAAGCTTCTTGTTGAGTTTTTTTAGTTTGACTACTTCTTCACACACTTCATTATAAGCATATTGAATACTAGATTCTTATTCGACATCAACTAGTAAAAAAGGCCATAAAAGATTTTTCATCATCTGATGGTAAGTTTTCACATTCAAAATCTGAATTATCACTAAGAGTAACATTTAATGCCTTTTCGCTATTTTTCTTTAAGTTCGGACACTTAACTCTAATATGATCATAGCTCGAACACTCATGACACTTCACTATGTCATTTTTCTCAATTTTTTCTTTATTCCAATTTTCAGATTCATTTTTATTTGCTTGCAAATCTACTCCAAAAACTCTCCTGATGATTTACTGACAGATCTTGAAAATCTCTACTACAATTCGACTTTAAATCGTCTTTTGTTCTGGACAATTCTAGATTTCGAAATTCACCCCAGCAGCATACATAAATGATTCTTATGACTTCTAAATAGACTAAAAATAATATTGATAAATCTCATTGATAATTTACATTCATCCAAAACTAAAACTTAAAGATAAGATAAAATTATATCTTTTAGTTTGATAGTCTATTCAAATTTAACCACCTAATCACTAATCCATGCCAACAAAAGTTTGCATTTACATAATAAATGAAATTTTTCATTTATTATTTGAAGTACTATGTATATAAAGCAAAACAAGGTATTTTTGAATAGGAATTGAAGATGATATGTATGTGTTTAGAAAATCAAAGAAAGAGAAAGTTTACATCATGTGGGAGAATAATTGAGGAGATGTGATTGGCAAATGAGGTGATGAAGAGGAATTGAAGAAATAAGTATTTAAACTTTGATCAAGTTTTGGCTTAGAAGATTTTAAGTCTAAGGTTTAATTCTTTTATTTATTCCTTTGATGGAATATGCATGTTTTAATTGAAAAGATCCATAGGCACATGTTTAGTATGATTACGTTCTAATTTGTTAATACATGCATCATACGTCATAGGAGTCGTGCATTACACATAAAAAAGATCTAAGTTTCATGCATTTTATAATAAGTCCCATGATTTGAGTTATCATGGTTTTTTTCAAAAAAAAAAAGAACAAGACTAGGAAAGATTAAGAAAATGAAAAGTCAAATCACGACGGTGAAGGCGATTCGATCTGTCGGATGACTAATATGCCGTCGATGAAGGCGTTTCGATTCGCCGTCGAAAAGTGAAATGTTACGTCATGATAGTGAAGGCGATTCGATCTGCCATATGATTGACATAACTAAGAAAGCTGACGGTGAAGGTGTTTCGACCTACCATCATGCTAAGAAATCTAACGATGAAGATGTTTTGGTTTGTCGTCATGATTAATGAAAAGTTGTGTCAGGCTTGTGAAGGCAATTCAATCGGCTGGATGACTGACATGAACAAAGGAACCCAATGGTGAAGGCGATTCGATCTGTCGTTGTAGTTAAGAAAATGACATTGAAGGTGATTCGATCTACTGTCATTACAAGATTAATAAGGATATAAATAAAGATACGTAATGTTAAGAAGATTTCGAAAAGACATGGTTGTTATGCCAAGGGTTTTGTTTACGTGTCATGAAAGTCGTTTTATGAAGAACATGACGTTTTTGCATAAGTCATTTCATGAGTCACGTGAACATGGAATATTTATGTATATATATATGTGTGTTTGATTATTGATATATATATATATATATATTGATGATGCTTTTGATATGTTATATGTGTTCTTACTGAGATTTTACAAAATTTTATTCTTTTATTTATCTTTAGTATCATTCATTTTGGAATGATAGAAGTTTTGGCAGGATTAGATGGCATAGAAGGTGACTGAGACCTCCCAAGAGGCTCCGAGGAGCCCTGAGGCTCTCACTGGCTATGCTGCTTTCGAGGAGATGGCAGGTCATTTTGGTGACCACCTTTTGCGTGTTGTGTGGCAGGAGAGAGCAGAGTCACCAGAAGGCGACGACATATGGGTCGTTGCTTAGTTTTGAGCCCAGACGGCTCATTGACCCTAGACAGTGTTAATACTACGCTAATAGGATTAAGGTGCCGCCACAGAGAAAAGATTAGCATGGGCCAGTTCAGGTTTGGTCCTAGTTATAAAGAAGTGATGAAGGAAACCCTGCAGTGAGTTAAGGGTGTTTGTTGTATTAACTAATGTTGTTTTGGTCTGTATCTTATGTTGGGAAACAAGAACTTGTACTGACACTATAACTTTATGTGTAATATAAAGTTTTATGGGTTTGATGTAGTTACCATGTGATTACTTGCAAAGTTTTAATTCTTTGCCCATTTTAGAGATTGGATCTCATTCTGCTGCAATACTTTTGGCATACTGCTAGTAAGCTTAGGTGCATGCATATTGACTTTGTCATGTATGGAGGGGCATGTAGCCTAACGTTACATATCCCGATGCTTCCGTTTACGTTAAATTTCAGATGTAGATTGGGGGCGTCACATTACAAATATATATTTTTCTTGATGTGTCAATAATTATGATGAGGATTTATTGGAAATTAATAAAAAATGAGCTTTTGCGTTTTTGTAATTTGGGAATATCTTAGTTTTCAATATTTATCGAATTGATACTTGAACGTCAAGACATTCTTAAATAGGTACCTCTGTGAAATATAATAACAACAGACCATGTGTGAGCTCTGATTCCCTAATCTATGACATTAATGTCCACATCAGTTAAAATGAGACTAACACGAGGCATAGGAAGCCATGTGCCAATCAAGCTGTTAATTTCTTAATACTAAAATTGACCAAAGTATTAAATTGCAAGTTTCTCAGAATATATTAATTTTCTTGGAAGTTAAAAATCGGAACCTCAAAATGCAAAACCTTGAAAACCCAAATACTAATTTTACAGTTAACCCTATAATATTATATCATCAAACTTTTGATACATTAAGTAGCAAGATTTATTTAACATATTTGCGTTCTTCTGAGATCTTCTTGCTTTCATTCATAGCTATGGGTGGGGGCGCGAAACTCCCCTTCCTTCAATATTTTTTAAAAAGGTGAACTAGGGAGGGCCTATAGGGTCGAAGTGGACTAAGGCAATATTAGAATTGTCACGCCCCGATTTTTCGCATTAATAACAACGCAAATCGACGCATCCGGACAAGCAACACAAGGCTACTTATCCTACGTAAATATAAAAAGCAGCATGCATGCATCTAAGCTTACTAATGAAATGCAATGCCGAACGCAGCTGGAAGAAGTAAATTCCCAATATGTGCAAAGAGATCTAACTCTCGCATCAATAGACCACATGGCATACTATAATTACACTTCTCATAACATTGTATTTACAACAACATTCTGTATTTATTCTTACATAACCCAGTTAGTTTTCTCTAAACAAAAACTCATATCCTACCATCATCCAATACTCTTACTTCTTCACTTGATCACGTACATGGGATCATCTCAACCGGAGAGGAGCATTCCATAGGACCCTCAGGGTACCTCAGAATCTCCCGTGCTGACCGAGTCTCAATGCAAATTATCTAACCCTGCAACAGCATCTATCATTCCATAAGGAATGATAGATAAAATAGATAAAACATAAAAGAGTGAGATTTACAAGAAATCTCAGTAAGTACACAGTTAACAAAATAAAGCATAGATAACCTCAACTATCATCATACATAATCATACTCATCAACATATCACTTATAAGAATACTTTATGGAACTTCACAAGTCAATTACCCATCTTACCATACAAACTTAAATCTTAGCTAGACCCATCATCACATACAACCTTAGATCTTAGCTAGACCCATCATCACATACACTTATACTTTTCACTTTACTTCTTAACCTTCTAGGTTTCTTTTATTTCTCATCCTCGATGGGCGTTACGTATCGCCGTCCCCATCGGGATCTACTTAATGCATAATCTCGACAGGCGTTACGTATCGCCGTCCCTGTCGGCACGTCAGTCATACGGGCGTTACGTATCGCCGTCCCCGTTATGATGAGTCTCGTGTCAATCGTCCGGGCGTTACGTATCGCCGTCCCCGTCATGACACGGAACATAAATAACATATATGACAGGCGTCCCCGTCAACTTACCAGTCATTCGGGCGTTACGTCTCGCCGTCCCCGAAATGACGTAAGCATTCTTATCATAGCGGGCGTTACGTATCGCCGTCCCCGCTAATCATGTCAATCCTACGGGCGTTACGTATCGCCGTCCCCGTCATGACATAATTCTTATTCTTACGACAGGCGTTACGTATCGCCGTCCCTGCCGGCACGTCAGTCATACGGGCATTACGTATCGCCGTCCCCGTCATGACGTGACTAACTTATCAATCATACACTCATCAATCATCCGGGCGTTACGTATCGCCGTCCCCGTTATGATGAGTCTCGTGTCAATCGTCCGGGCGTTACGTATCGCCGTCCCCGTCATGACACGGAACATATTTCACATATATGACAAGCGTCCCCGTCAACTTACCAGTCATTCGGGCGTTACGTCTCGCCGTCCCCGAAATGACGTAAGCATTCTTATCATAGCGGGCGTTACGTATTGCCGTCCCCGCTATATACACTCATCAATCATCCGGGCGTTACGTATCGCCGTCCCCGTTATGATGAGTATAGTGTCAATCATCCGGGCGTTACGTCTCGCCGTCCCCGTTATGACACAAAACATATTATTATATCACGACAGGCGTTACGTATCGCCGTCCCTGTCGGCACGTCAGTCATACGGGCGTTACGTATCGCCGTCCCCGTCATGACGTGACTAACATGCTCATGCATATGCTTTTCATTCTTATCTTAAAACCTTTATTCTCACAAGTCATTACTAATATCCACTCTTATCACCCGTGGTCGGGCCATACCACTATTATTATTCGTAGTCAGGCCATACTATATCTTTTCTTATTCTTATGAGTTTATCACCTAAAACTCCTTCCATTTGAGATGCTAATTCTATTCCGGGAAAAACCCTGAATCTAAGCAAAACAAGGCATCTCGCTCGAGCGGGTGTCGAGCGACAGTCGAGCGAAGTCACGGGTTGGAACTCGCTCGAGTGGGGTATCAAGCGACAGTCAAGCGGGGGTTCATATTTTGCCTTCGCTCGACTCGCCTGTCGAGCGACAGTCGAGCGAGATCACGGCTCAAGGGGTTTTTCAACCTAAATCAAGCAATCTTTTCACACCAACCTTATTTTTACTCATTAGAACATAATTCTAGGTCTTTACAATTTTCCTAACACTTTACCATCACCAAATCATATCCAAAACACCATAGATTCCAAACACATCATATAAGCCTAATTCAAGCTCCAACTAACAACAAACTTAATTCCATCAACAATCTACCTATTCTATGCTAAGATTAAGTTAAATTGTATACTTACAAGTTTCTCCAAAGCTTGGTTGAATGATCCAACTAGTCCTTGCAACATTCCTCCTCAAAGCACTCACTTAGCTCACTTAGGAGAAGTTTGGAGGTTTAAGGGTTAGGGAGGCTTCTTCTTTGGCTTTCTCTCCAAGTGGACGTGACTCTCCTCTCCCAAAAGGTCCCTTATGGACTGAAGGTGGCTATATATATAGAGGAATAGATGGCTTGGGGAAGAAGAGAAGGAAAACAAACTAAGGCCCTTAGTTAGCTCAAACCGTGTATGGTATAACATGTGCTGTCCAGCTTTGGTTAATCTAATCCTCATCCATATTTCTCATGATCTCCAAAGATTTCCATCCTATGGCTATGCTTCTTCCTCATCTAAAATTATCTTAGATCAATGGCCCCAAATAATCACCAAATATAGATATACAAGTAAACTCCAAAAAGTCTAAAATACCCAAGATAAGCTTAGCTGGCTATTGGCCTTCCTTGCATCCTCAAGGCTTCTAGAACATTTTCTTCCTCTTTGGCCACACGTCCCAGACCTCCTTAGTACCCTTAGAGTGGCTGGAAAATATCTCTTCACCTAATTCCCAAGGTTTGGTTACCAATTGGTTGGAAACAAAGGGGATAGTTGACTGTTTTGGCTAATCAGATTAGTCCTTCACTCTTGTTTGGTTCTAAGTTATGATTTTTCTAATAAAACTCGACAGATAAGCCCAAGAACACCAATCCGGGTACACCAAGTATTGGATAGATGATTCATCTTATTTCACACGAAATTCACTAAATAAAATCTCCTCATTTTCCATATCTCTACACACTTGTCCAGATCTTAGGATAACTAAGAAAATAATCCAAAGGCCTAATCTTATCCAATGTTCTTAGTCAACTTCAAGTCAATGCTCATCTATCTCCAATTCAGACCTGATACTTCAATCTCTATTTCTTATTTGATTAAGTCCTTATCTCTTAAACCTTAAATCATAAAAGTTGTATATATTCCTCTTAGCTTTCCATAGCCTCTTGAATCACTCAAATCCGACATCAAATGAGCAAGTTATGACCATTCTACTAAAAGACGTCTGTCTGTCTCTGTATTTCGCTCGAGCCAGACATCAAGCGAGAGTTGAGCGAGATCTTGGGTCTAGGCACCTTTTCACCTTAACACAATTCACATTTATACCCAACCTTATTCCCAACTTTTCAATATAAAAATCCTATACATATATCCCAAAATTCCTAAAAATAGTCTTGGAGAGACATAATCATCCCACACATGAAAATTAAGCGGATGTCTAAAAATCCGGGTTATTACAAGAATACTTGGACACAAGCAAACTCTATGAGGAGAAAGAGATTACAAAGAAGGACAGGGGGAAGGTGGCACAATTTTTCACGATTGGTGGGATCCTTTAAAAAGGACTTTGCCACCCCTTTGTTAAGGTGCATCTTGCCTGAATAAACACAGTATGTCTTGTGTAACTACATGAGGGCATCTATGGCAACCATTCTAGAGGAAAGGCTTTGGAGAGAAAAGCACTTAGCGTGGGCTACTACTGGCCCAATTCCCTAAGAGATGCCAAGCAATTTGCCAAGAAGTGAATCAGATGCCATATTTATGCCCTCATCCCACATTATCCTCCTGAGAAGTTATTCTCTATTATTGCCCTATGATTGCTCCCTCAATAGGGATTGATTTAGTAGGTTCCTCCCCACCAAGGAAGGGAGGGGTAAAATAAATAGTCATTACTATAGATTATTTCAGAAAATGGGTAGAGGCGGAGCCCCTTGCAACCATAATGGCAAAAGTCATCACCAAATTTCTGTTGAAGAACATTGTTTGCCGGTTTAGCATTTGCCATAGCCTACTCTTTGACATTGAAAAATAGTTTGACTCAAAACAATACAAATAATGGTGCAAAGTGCTAGGAATCCAAACCAAGTAGTTATCACAAGGACTTCCACAAACTAATGGGTAGGCAAAGGCTACAAACAAATCCTTTGGATTTTTAAAAAGAAGTTCATAGACAAGAAATGATAATAGCTGGAAGAGCACCCAAGAGAGTCGTTAGCCTATAGGATAACAATGAAGACCCCAACAAGCAAAACACCATTCACATTGGCTTTTTAACGAAGTAGTTGCCCCAATAAAAGTTGGTTTGCCAATGCTATGAGCCTGCCACTTCAACCAATCTGAGAACAAGGTGTTTGCAAAGCACCTTGACCTCCTAGAGAGAAAAAAGAAGAGGCATAGATAAAAAAAAAATCCTCAACAAAAGGAAGGCGAAGTGTTAATTCAACAAACGAGTCAAACCCCAATCTTTTAAAGTAGATGACCCGATGCTTAAGGAAGCGATAGTAACGACCTAACATGAAGGAAACTCAGACAATGATGGGAAGAGTCATTTTTAGTAGTCACCACCAACTGACTAGGGTCATATCATTTCAAGGACAGTCAAGGAAATGAGTTGCAACACTCTTGGAGTGGCGAGCATTTGAAGAAATCATACCTTTCGTTCATTCCTACGTTGTATTAAATAAAGACAAATCAATAAAGGCAGATGGTTGTTAAACTTGTGTGTCTCCTCTTACATAACCACCAAAGTGGAGTCCAAAGATTCATGGTGCAACTAATGGGTGTGGAGGTCAAGAGACCTCATGACCCTCTTACTTAACCACTAAAGTTGAGTCTAAAAACTCGTGGTACAACCAATAGGCATGGAGGTCAAGATACCTTACGACCCCTTACTTAGTCACCAAAGTCGAGTCCAAAAACTTTCGGTGCAACCAATAGGTGTGGAGCTACCTATCATTGTCACAAAACAAGACTAAACCAAGAGTCAACGTCATAAAAGGGACAAATAGGAGATTTATCATTGCCATTGTCTAAAATATCATTCAAAACAAGACGAAAGGAAAAAGAAAAGAAACATGGAATCTTCATGAAGACAGCGTCGTCGAAGGCTTCGAAGGCGAAGGTGCGGACAAGAGGGCATCAAGCATAATATTGCTCCCCAAAGCATCCATGAATTGGCATGAAACCTCATCGACTTTGAAGGTTCAATGTCCAACCACCTTAAGTCAATCCGAGGATGTGCCATCAAGTGAGATCATAAGCGAGCCACGCCAATGACGGCCACCAGTTGTGGATGCAAACAACCTATCTTGCCATTTGAATCAGCCAATTGTGATTCCAATACAACAACTTGTTCTGATCTTTTACCTTCGTATCTAATTTCATCATGATTTGGTTCATTTTGGCTTGCCTGGAATCTACTTCTTCTCTTTCCTTCTTGTAGGCAATAAACTTGTTGTGCAAATCCTCGAAGGACCACTCCTTTTATGATAGTTGAAGGCTAAATTGCCCACAAGCTTCCTCATGTGATGCTTTTAATTTTGGAACTTGAGGGAAAGTTGCTTGTGACCCTCCTTAGAAGTAGGGCTAGGCGGCGGGGATCCGTCCCCCGCCCATCCACCCCGACCGCTCGGCCCTCGCTTGGGTAAGGTGGATTCATCTTCCCGCACAACGGGGTGCAGGGGGCGGATGGTGAGTGCCCCTGTGACGCTCCCAACTCACGTCTGGGATTTAACGTAAGTCAATGGGTCAGAATAAGTAACATTAAGCTACCCACCTTCGTATGTAACAATAACTTAAAGCATATATCTTGACTTACTAGCATAAGCCATATAATTCGCAGCGGATTAGGTATTAAATATAAAAAATTCTAAAGATCACATATGGCAAATTTTAAATTCCAACTTCCACATTCTCCTTTCATTCATCAAACATTGTACTGTTATATATACATACCTAAAATAGTTATCAGCGTTAACAAAATAGTATTACATATCAAAAGACCATCCCTATGGTCAATTCAGTTCCTTCTTAACTTCGAAAAATTTTGTCTCATAACGAAACATATTCAAGCTAAGACAACGGTCTTGCTTGAGATATTGTCCCTATGGTGTTGAATAAACTCCACATATAGATAAAGAACCATTCAATCCCAAAGTCAAACAGCAACCTATACGTTGCTCCTATTTAGCAAAAGCGGGGGCACTGTGATACCACAACTCCACTGGCTGATCATACATAGAAAGTTCTAGAGACGCAAAAGTGAAATCTACATAAGGACTATGTTTAAAGAGTCCCTCAGGACTCCTCGGAGTCTCCTGCATCATCAGAGCTTTCTCTTTGTTGGCCATCACATCCTGTGTATAATTTATACATACAAGAAAGAAACATAAAACCACAAAAGAGTAAGATTTTCTTAGAAATCTCAATAAGTACATAATTGGCTTAATAAAGCATAGATACGGCCATAATTAATCTTTTTAGGAAAAGAAACTAACAAAACATGATCAAAAGCATGTTTCATGTGATTTATCAATAACCTACACAGGTTTACACTCTTATGATATCTTAAGTTCCTTTTTCTTAACCATCAACACCTTTTTAAAACTTATTCAATTATTATCCTCAATGGGCGTTATGTATCGCTATCCCCATTGTAAATAACTCTTTTACATAATATTTATTTCTTATCCCCGATGGGTGTTATGTATTGCCGTCCCCATCGCATATAACTCATCAATCACCCGGGCGTTATGTATCGCCATCCCAGTTATGATGAGTCTCGTGTCAATCTTTCGGGCGTTACGTCTCGCCGTCCCCGTCTTAACAAGGAACATATGTAACATAGAGGGCGTTACGTCTCACCATCCCCGCTAATTATATCACTATAGAGGGCGTTACGTATCATCGTCCCCATGATAATACATATCACTCTTATCATACGACAGACGTTACGTATCCCCGTCCCTGTCGGCACGTCAGTTATTCGAGCGTTACGTCTCGCCATCCCCGTCACGACATGACTAACTTATCCGTATCTTTTATTCTTAGTTATTCCTTTCTTATTCTTAGGAATGTTTCTCAAGTACATACTAGAACATGCATGTACTCTTATATTATCGCATACTTACATATATATGTATCTTAAATTCTGTAAAGTGTTTTACACAGGCTACATACTTAAATAACACATATAATCTTCTCTTATTTCAATGTCCACTTTTATCCAAACAAAAGCCTTAAATTCAGCAAAATAGGGTATCTCGCTCGAGCGAAGTCTCGGGTTGGAACTCGCTCGAGCAGAGTATCAAGCGAACATTAAGCAAACTGGGTATCTCGCTCGAGCAAGATATCGGGCAAGATTCAAGCGAGTTCTTGGGTTAGAACTCGCTCGAGCAGAACATTGAGCGAGTGTTGAGCGAAGTCTCTGGTTGCACTTCACTCGAGCCAAACATCTAGCGAGGGTTTACAGTTGTTCTTCGTTCAATCCTTCAATCGAGTGAGGGTCGAACGAAGTTATAGGGTATGGGGTTTTTCAATCCAAAACTCACAATCTTTTCACATAAACTTGATTTTTACTTATTATAACATAGTTTTAGGTTCTTCTAACTTCATTTAACACATTTTCTTTAACAAAACCACTTCAAACAACACTTAGATTTGTTATAACACTTTAACAAGAATATAAGGGTTCAATACTAACATGTATAATCCAACTGCTTAAATAAACCATCTTCATACTAAAGTTAAGCTAGAATATGAACTTACACACTCTCTAGATCTGGTTGAAAATGATCAAACCAAATCTTTGCAAGCTTTCTCCTCAAAATACTTACTAAGCTCATTTAAGATGTATATGGTGGTTAAGGGACTAGAAAAAGGGTTTTTCTTTAGTTTCCTTCAAATGGATTACGTGCTATGCTTCCAAAGAGAGTTAGAAGACTCCCAAATGTCTATTTATAGGGGTGGTGGTGGTCGACTCATATGAAGGAAAGCAGAGGGCAACTTGTTAAAGACCCAAAAGCTTCTGGTTTGCATGTGATGAGGTGTCCTTCCTAACCCTATTTCATGATTAAACTAAATCCCCAAAAATCTTAGGCTTTGCAGCTGAAATGATCATCCAATGGTCAGTATTTAAGATATTTTTTGCAAACTATTTGATCAATGGATGAGGTAGAAGCTTATGAGATAAGGGATGAGGTGACATCTCACCTAACCATGCTTGCATCTCTCTTCCAGCCTTTATCTGGTTAGCCACGCCCCTTAGCCTTCCCCTAACCCATTTAATTACTTGTTAACCTCCTTAGGACTCTACTTAACAAGTTATAGAAGGCCCCTTCCTGATTTAGTTAGGATAGAATCCCATTTGGATCCATATTCTCCATCTCGAGTTCTGTTTATAAACAGTCTAAAGTTATCCACTTGCTCCTGAAATAAGTTACTGATACTATCCAAATATTTAAAAACTCATAACATGAAGGTTTTAGATCTATCTCTTAGGATTCTATATGAATTAGAATCACCTCATTTAGACCTCATATGAATAACTTATGCTCATTACACTAAAACTTGACAGTTTAATTCGAGAATGAGCACCAAGTATTTGATCTTTGGTTCAATCACTTCCTCTTACATTTACACCCAAATTTTTGAGAATTCAACTCCTTTTAAGCTAAAAATGAATTTCTCTAGTTGATACCTTATTCCAAATCTCAAAGATTCCTCCACAATTTTTTTTTTTTTTAATTCATGATTTCACTTACTCTAAACTCAATACTCACATTCAAGTCTCCATCTCTATCTTCCTAGAAAATATACCTAATATATAATTCTTTTAAAAAGAATTTCAAATAAAACTTCATCATAGAAATTTTGAGATATTACAACCCTTGCCTCCTTAATATATTTTAAAATATATATTAATTATATTATATATAATATATATTATATAAAAAATAGCCCAGATGCAAAAACGACGTCGTTTTGCCTTTGTTTTTTTTTTTTTTTAATTTACCCTAGACCAAAACGATTTGGGGTAAATAACCCTCCCCCTCAGATTTCATTCTAGTCTCGATAAATTCCCCTCCCCCTTTGACGATTTTAGGTTTTCGCCACTTCGGATTCTCGGAACCCCCCCTTCGCAACTTTGTCCTCGTCATCTGCCACTAGGCCTATAAACGAGTCAAGTTCGAGCGAGTTTGTCTTGTGCAAACTCGGCTCATTTACTAGTCGAGTCGAGCTTGGGCTTGGCTCGTTTATAGCCGAGCCTAGGAAGACATCCAAGCTCGGCTCGTTTGGAGGAAATGCAAACTCGAGCTCAAGCTCGAGCTTGGTTTTTAACAAGTCGAGCCCAAGCTCGACTTGAGCTCAAGCTGGGAGAATGGAGATTGAGTTCAGAAATTAAAAGATTCGAGATTGATTTGAGGGTGTTAGGATCCCTAAATTTATCACTACAATGACGCAATCATGCAAATAATAGATGAAAATAAGCCATGCCCAAAGCCCTCATTGCAAGTAGTTAATAGAAATGCACTACGATTCTATGAAAAGCAAAGAAATTTTCCAGGGATCCAAACAAAGCAGAAAAAAAATAGCAGAGCAGGATTTTATCGCTAGCAAGATGCAAGAGAGCGAGACCACGAGAGGGGTTCTGATAAGGACTAAGAGAGATGAGAACTCACCGATGATGGTGAAGACTGAAGAATATCTTTCCATTTTCAATTCCAGCCTATACGTAGATGGGGGGACTGTCGACTGGGGAGGAACAGAGGGGTGGAAGTGGAACCCTGGAAGCACTGGACAAAGCATGTCGGCGTGAAGGGAGAAGAAGAATTAGGTTTTGAAGGGAACCTATCGATCGAAGCTATTTATAGGATTTAAATAAACGGCCAAGATTAGTTATCTACGAATCCAACGGCTATAAATGAAGGTTAATGGTTACAAGTTGAAGATGATACTTTATAAATCAATGGATGAGATTAATTTGATTAGGATCCAATGACTACAAATTAATAAATTACACTTAACTTATTATATTTATAAATTTATAGTATGTTTAGTATATATATTATTACTATTTATATTATATACTAATACTATTAATATTATATATCTAGAAATTTAGAAAATCATAATTTAAATTATGTATATTTTTCAATGCTATTAAATGATATATATATATATATATAGTGTACTAATAAGTTAAAAGTCTTAAGACTATAGGCTATACTACTTAATGCTTAATAAGTTAGTACTAATAAACTATTATTTATAATATTTTATTATTCTATAATATTTTTAATACGCCAACATATGTAATATAGATTACCTTATTAATAGTCTAATAATTATAAGTTATACAACTATAAGGTATGTTTTTGATATTTTTAATATAAGTTAAGCATATTAATACTAATGCTTTTACTAATAGTAATATTTATAGTAATAATTTATAAACTTATAACTATAACTTATAATACTAATACATACTAAATCTTATTTTTTTATTTTATTTTTTAATACTAATGTACTACTAAGTTTATTATTGACACTAAATACTAAAATGAGCTTATTTATGAGCTTATTTATTAATAATAGTATATATTATCACTAAATATGTATGATGTATATTAGTAATTTACTATAATTTATATATCTCACGAATTAAATAATATTAGAGCCTAATTATTATAGATTAACTATATATAAAATAGTAAGATTAATAACTAGTAATAAATTATAATAATTAATACTTTATAGTATGATAAATTAGTATAGTGGTAGTAAATAGTATATTAACTTTTAAGTAGTACCAAGCTATATTAGCCTATATAGTTATTAATACACCAACATATGTTAATTGTTACATGTATATATACAATATAGATTATAATTTATAATACTAATACTTATAAGTTATATGATAAGTTTTTGAGATTCTTAATATAAGTTATGATACTAATAAGTAATACCAATACTTTTACTAATATTAATAGTTATACAAATAAGTTATAAACTTATAACTTAGAATATTAATACATAAAATATATTTTCTTATTTTTTTATTTTTAATACTAATATACTAATATACTACTAAGTTTAATATTGTAGTAGTATACAATATAGTGATATACTTAGTAAGTTAGTATACATACTAAGTCCTATTTTTAATTTTTTAATTTTAATTTTTAATACTAATGTACTACTAAGTTTAGTATTGTAGTAGTATACTAGTATGAGCTTGTTTATTAATAATAGTTGATATTAACACTAAACATGTATGAAGTATATTACTAATTTAATAATTTATTATAGTTGATATAATTTTATGAATAAAATAATACTAGACTTCAGTTATTATTAATTAATTATATATAAAGTAATAAGATTAATAATTAGTGATAAATTATTATAGTCTATAGTATTAATATATGATTCTTTAAATTATAATACTATTAGTAGATCTCATCTTTTTTTCATATATTGATATATGTTAATATTATGCTAATAAAGTACAGACTTATAATATACACCACACCATATATTAGTAAATAGTAATAACCTAATAGACTAATAGTATTAGACTATCAATGTTACATTGTTATGTAGTGCAATTTATAAATATATAATATTATATATTTATTAGAATTTGTTTCCATGTATTCATCAATCATCACAAAGTATAGAACTTCTATACTTCTATTACACTAGAAGATAATATTATAATTTATCAATTTATGTGTAAAAATATATACGAGTCGAGTTTATGCATTTATATGAGTTAATCAAACTTTATACGAGTTTGTTCACGAACATTAATCGAGTCGAGTCGAACTCGAGTCAAACGAGCTAATATACGGGTTTGTTCGTGAACATTAAACAAGTTGGTCGAGTTTTATACGACTTATATCGTTTAATTATCGAGCCTAATTTTGTGTTCACGATCGGCCCATTTAATATGCGATTCGAGTCGATGTCGAGTTTTATCGAGTCGAATTCGAGCTGTCTATCGAGTAGCCTATTTATTTTACAGCCCTACCTGCTGCCTACCTTCTTTCGTCATGCTCTATCCTCAGTTTCTCATCGCCATTTGGAGTCCTCAAGCTCTCACAACTCACAAGTAGTTCAGAAACCCAAACTCCCATTTCTTTGTTTTTTTTTTTTATTCTTTATTTTTGTAGTTTGTTGAGTTGAGTTATGGAGATTGGAGGTTGGTTGAGATGAAATGGAGATGGAGAATGAGATTTTGGTTACTGTGCGATGTGGATGTTGCCGTGTATGCGTTTGAAACTTTGTTTGATTGCTTGATATTAGATTATATAATTTATTAATTCTTTTCGAATTGAAACCCTAAATTAATTTAGGGTTCCAATCCCTAATTCTGTATTAATTAGGATTTTATATTGGAACCCTAATTTAGGGTTCCAATCTGAAACCCTAAACTAATTTAGGATTCAAGTTCTAATTTGGAACCCTAAGTAAAACTGTAAAGAGACAAATATGAAATAGCTATGTAATATACGGACACTGGACAGACCCTATATATACTATATATTATTACAATTATTTTTACAATTACTTATACAATTAATAATTATGTGTTAATAGTTAAATGTTAGATATTTTTTTATAAAATAACATACAATTATTTTCGCAATTGTCAGATAATTAATTTCTCAAAGTATGTGTTGAAAATGAAACCCAATGTAATTGATATATATTATATTGTTAAGATTTGGTTGTTGGCTATTTCCCTTTCAGATTTGTGACTTAAAAAAATGTCAACTACTCCATCAGGTTTTAGCGACTCATGCCAGATCCCTATCAAGGCTACCATCAACATTGACATACTTGATGATGAGAGCCCTAATCCTAACCCCACAGTCCCCACCAATCCTAGTCCTGCTCCCACCAACCCTAGTCCTACCCTCACTCCTTGCCTTGTCCCCAAGCCCATTTCTAAAAAATCGATTTCTATTGTCTGGTCCCGTTTTGAAAAAGTAGAGGGCAGAGATCTCGATAACCCCAGATTAAATGTATGCATTGTGATAAATTGTATGGATTCTACTACATGAGACATGGTACCTCCCAACATTTATGATGTTGGAGGTGGCCCAAGATTATAGAAAGAGTTTCAAATTAATGGGTGATGAGGACATCCAATATGTGAGGTATTTTGATGACCATGGAGGATTGGGACATCTAACTGAAAATGATTGGGTTATGATTTTAGTTTTTGTTGAATGTTTACGTGTTTTCTATGAGGTGATGTTGAGCATCTCTAATACTTTGTACCCTATAGCGCATGACTTTTCTCAACAAATTTGTAGGGTGCAAAATGAAATAAATGAGATGTCTTTGAGTGATCATAGCAAGATCCGAGAGGTGGGAGTAGCCATGAGGGTGAAATATGACAAATATTTGGGAGATATGAGTAAGCAAAATGTGCTTTTATATGTGGTTAGTGCTCTTAACCCTCAAATTAAGCTTGATGGCATGAAGTATGGGTTGAGAGTAGCATTTGGGCCAACAAAAGCTGCTCAGATTATGAGGACGGTTAAAGAGACTATAATCAAATTATTTGATGAGTTTATATTGATTAAGGGTAGTAGTGCACCCATCCCTACACCTAGTACAGCGCCTTCACTAGATGTTGCGGCGGCCAAAAATCTTAAGGTCATTTGGGCCCAAAACATGGTTAAAGACCCCCAACTAAGGTCTCAACCTATTGAGGTGAAGTTAGATGTAGACCGATATTTGGCAGCGGGCTTAGAACCATATGCAAAAGATTTTGATATATTAGCATGGTGGAAGGTCAATACAGTAAAGTGCCGTATCCTTGTTGAGATAGCACACAACATTTTGGATATCCCAATTAGTATCATAGCATCTGAGTCATCTTTTAGCATTGGAGGCCTTGATTTGCTCACAAAATTGGATCAAGGGGACTACCATTCACGTTCTAGATGTTTTTGACTATGCGGATGTCGAGGAGGAGACTATTTCATAGGCTGAGTCTGGCAAATAATAAATATCGTTGACTTTTAATTTAATTGATTACTATGATTTATTTGATTTATATTCGAGTTTAGTAATTCTTATTTCTTAATGTCAATTTCAATTGTTGTAGGCATTCCACCCATAGTTGACATGACAACCAATTTCGTTGCATTTTGACTTCCCTAAAGGCCTAAGAAAATGTCCCCATCTCATCTTGGTTAGTATAATTTTAGTTAGATTTCAGATTATCATTTTAAATATTTTATCATTTCAATCTTTATTTTTATCTTTCTGATTTTGTTATTTCTAATTTCAAATTGTTTATCCCTTTCAGATTTTTAGATCTCACCTCACATGTTCTAACTTCCAACTTTCGTAAAGTCAAAGGCCGACACTTCAATCTTTTTGGGCTCATCAACTCCATTTCTTAAACTCTATTAGTTTATTTTAGTCACTTTTTTCTTATTTGAGAAACATTTTAAGATTTTTGATGTTTGTAACTTATTTTAATTTGTAATAGATTTGTAACTCACTTTTATTATTTGATGTTTGTCATTGATTTTTATTTGTAATAGATTAGCACCTAGGGGGCCATGGGCTAGGAGGATGAGGATCTATTACTTTGGCTAATTTGATACCTTGATATATATTTTTTTTAGTTATTTTTTAAAATTTTGCTACTTATGTCATTTTTAATTTTATAATTTGTTTTAAAATTTCTAAATCCTAGGACCAAAAAACTAAAAAATCTAAAAACATGCAGTGTTTCTGGCCACTTGGGGCCCAGAAACACATGCTGGGCCCATGGCCCAGCATTGGGCGGGGGAGCGAACAGCAGATGAATTTTTCTAACCCTGCTCAGGCGAGGGTGGGGGGGCGGATTAAGGGTGCCCTCGGATCCATATATGAGGAGAGCACCCCTACTTAGAATACGCCAATGCTCGGGCAAACCTCAAGTACCATTGCTCGGTGGTAGCCAACAACTATTGAGAGGAGTGCAACCGTCCACTAAAGCAGGATAGCTGGGCACGAGTAGAATCTCGTTCAGACTATGCCAATTGGAAGGTGAAGTTGTTACGTGCATTGCTTGGGGACGGTTGACAAAAACTTTTCACAACGAAGCCAGCAATCTCATACCGAAGACAAAAAGTTTTTCAAGAGTTGAGACATCTCTGCCACTACTCCATCCTGGGGAGGTGAACATAGCTGAGAATTCCCTTAACCCCTTTGGCCGTGGCTCGCTACCACTCTGTATGGGCTCTACCCAAAGAATGCATCAAATGCGTAAGAAAGGTGGCTAAAACTTTTAACTAGGGCACAAATGCCCCTTGGTCTATGATTGTGGCATATTCAAAATTGTTGATGGGGCCACCACTCGCCTGTCTTCATCTCCAACCCATTTTTCTCCCACTTTCACTATATCTTCTCTTGATGACCTACCCCCTCCGTAAGGGTTAAGAAATCCACATCACCACCGAAGGAGGAGGGAGAGGGGAAGGAATGGAGAATTTTTTGTGGTCAATACGCGAAGTCTAACCTTTTGAGACAATTGTAGGGAGGAAACTTAGATTGGGGTTTTGGTTCCCACGATCATCAAGCTTACCCCTTGTTGACAAAAGGTCTACGACATAACTCTAGGCACCATTAATAGTAAGAGTCATAGCTTTAGACACTGAAACCCCATCAACGCCCATAGATAAGGCATCATATATGTCAGCTGCAAACTTGCCGCCACTTGGAGTCGAAGTTGATGAAAGGAGAGAAGGGAACTCAAAGGAGGTCTATCCATTGAGTTTGGTTGGGGGGAAGTTAAAATCAAAGGATGTGGCCAAGTCGGCAAGGGCTTGGTCCATAAGCCCATCATGGTCATGAAGCCTAGGTGGTGTAGGTGACAACACATGTACTAGATAAGCAGAGGGCATCTTGCCCCCGTAGTCGAGTTGGCACCCAAATTAATGGCCACCTATGGCCCCACATCGTCAGTTACACCCTCAACGTCTTTAGTGTGATGAAGGTATTTTATAGGTATCTCAGAAGGCGAGGAAGCAACTCTCTTTTTTGAAGGTTCTTCAAGTATAATAAGGAATCAGTCAATATTGACGGGATGAAGAGCTTCTCAGTCCACAGCGCATCCTGATTATCTTTGGCCCAGTTAAGGACTATGTTGACGTGATAAAATTCTTGGTCAGACATATATATAAGAATCACTTTATCATCCATTTAGCCCAGATGAGGAAGTCCCGAATAGTCATTTCAGAGGTAGAAAATTTCCAACCTCCACCAAAAATAAGAAAAATTTTCTTTTGCTACTATTTGGCATTTGAATGGCAGCCTTTGAATGCTACCAAATGTTGTGAGTGAACATGAAAGTCATAGATATTACATGATAGTCCCTTTATAGAATAGAACGACAACAATTCTTGAGCAATCAGATCTGGGTACATCTCTGTCGAGGTTCCAGAACCATACAGAATGCCACACATGAATACAAAAGCACACTAGACATGCGAATGAAGTTGGATAGGAGTCAATCGAAGGAAATCAAGCATGTTGTGAATGAGGCAGATGAATGGAAGGCACAAACTGTGTGCTAGGGCACAAAGTAAATAGCAACCCTCCTCGAAAAGCCTTCCCTCTCAACAGCACTCTCTGGAAGAAGAATGAGAACCATAGTATTAGGGATGTGATATAAGGTCCTCATCTTTGTCAAGTCTTGCTCGACGACCGTGAAAAGCCATGTGAACCCCTCAAAGAACTGTAAAGTTTGACCGTTAGAGGATTAGGATGCAGAATGGGAGGAAACCCTTGATGGGACCTTGGTAGAAGCTCGAATGGGAACACAGGAAGAGCCACGCTGAACCATTATTGCGTGAACTAGAAGAAATAAGATTGAAATAGTGAAGGGTCACGAGTCTTTCTTGAAACTTGAAGAGGAAGTACATGAAGGAAAGGAAACGAGAAGAGGAATGGCGCAAGAAGATGAAAGAAATGAATAGGGAATAAATAAGCAATGCTGAAGGAATTATTGGGAAGAGGAAAGGGTGAAAACGTCGTTTATTATCAATTTTGAATAAAAGAGAAATAATGAATAAAAAAGTGGGAGTGTTTACGGATGACAAGAGCCATGTCATTGACATGATAACGGAAAGTTGAATCTTCTAAAACCTAAACCGTAGTTAGCATAGATCCTCAGGGGTAAAAAGAATAATGATCCCATGGGTCATCCATTTGTCCAAAACTAGCGGGGTAGAGTGACAGTATGAGTTAATGAATTTTCTAAGTGAAGGCACCAAACAAATTAATGGGATAATTGGAATGGATATTTAGACCTAAGAGGAATTAAATTAGCCTATATATGTGTTGGAGATCCCATGTCTAAGGCCACCTAGCTATAGGGACATGTTGGATAATATAGAGAATGGATAATGCATTTGATGGATCAGGAAAGCTATCCTACCGACTTATTCAAAGTTATCTAAGATAAACTCTAGATCAGCTAGCAGTTATCAACACCTCATGCTTCTATAAATAATATCTAAAGGTAACGTATTCGATATTGATCATTCATATAGTTGATAGTGTGAAACACGTTCTTAACAAGTATATATCATGAATGATCGATGTCTCATGATGATCGTCATGCATATGAACTGATCGAGTAGGACTGTCAAAAATCGTATAAAGGGCTAAATGTTCTCGTTGATAGTACGCACTCAAATATATGAGGTCAATTATAATATTTCTCTGCTAACTTACATTGCGCGCATGCATTTACCAGCTCCTCCTGCATGCAGCAGTACCGCAGGCCGCCTGCTATTCATTATAATCCATGATCAGGTTTTCTTCAACTTTAATTTCATGATGTAATAAATTGCAAAATTCATGAGTAAAGACAATAATTGAGAGCTCTGCGTTGCTTTTCTTTTAAATGAAATTATTGATCGATCATTACAAGCACATGATCAAAATGAAACTGATATTTATGATCTTTATTTCTTTTTAATTACCTTGTGTTTATTTATTTATCTATCTATCTTGAAGTACTTCTTTAGAAACATAAAAAAAATGCATTGAACGTATATTAGAAGTATAGAAGAAGATGTGGGTGCGGGATGCCCAATAATAATAATAATAACAAACATCATTATAATATTGACAATATGATTAGGATCAGGAAGATGTATCAGGAGCTAAATTAGTTAAATGAAAGATACAATGATATTATATAATATTATTGGAGTTTTGTTAGTTGTATATATAATTTGAAGATTGAATATAAAAGAAAAATATCGACCGCATGATCCAAAAGGTATTTCTTCGTATGATAATTAGTTATTATAAGGAAAATGATATGTTTTATTGAGATGAGATTTTTCATTACACATATTCATTTTTGTAACAAATAACACCACCAGTTTTCTTGCTTCCATGTCTGTCCCAATTGACCACTTTTACTGCCAAAAGTATATATATTTGGCAGTTTGTTGTTGTAGCATCTTCGCCAAAAATAAGAGGCCGAACATGCTATATTTTCTTGCAATCGCAAATTCTGTCCAAAATGGTTACTTTTGTGGCAAGACCGAATCTTCCCATAAAGCATAAATCTCGCCTGGAAAAAAATTCATTTGAGGTAATTTCCCAGCCATATCACACTTTTTCCAACGATTCGGTCTCCCAGAAAATAATATTTTCTTGTAATATACTTTCATCAAAAGAGTGTATACGATATTTGTTCTTATCTTTTCATGTCACAAACTCTCTATCCCAATTAAGTATTTTCAGCATAACTCATTCCTTTGGAAATGTACAACACCGAAAAATGGCAATACTTTTTGGACACTAGATCATAATTCTCTCATTTCAAATTTGTGAATGTCAAAATTACATTTTTTGGCTCCAGAAAAAGTATTATACAAACAAATAATTTGTTCAATGTCCTTGTCTTAGCTGCCTGCATGCTTCTTACTCTTCACCTTGGGATCTTTGGTTTCAACATTTGAATCCTGCAAAAAAGTTTCATAATGTCATTTCTTCAAATATCATCAGTGTAAGGGGGGAGGGAGTGTGAAATCACCACTTAAAAGAGTCAATATACTGCAATTGATATGAAATTCTAAATAGGTTAAGAAATGGTAATATCTTGATGTCAAGTTATTAACCTCTTATATCTCGGGCATTTGCATATCAGAGTTATTTTTCACCAACTATTATTTTTTTGATAACCTTCACTAACTATACATACAAAAACTACCATGACAAGGGAGAATGCCACCAACCAATTGAAGAGCCTGTGATTATATTCCTTAATAAAAAGAGATCGTGACTTCCCCTACATCTGCAGATTTATATGGTACATTCATGTATACAGCTAAGTAGATTGAAAAAGTGGCATATTTCAATTTTGGACACTTGTAAATAAAATAGTTCAATTTTATCAATAAAGCAATTAAAACAAGTCCTTCATTTATATCACCAAAAAATAAAAATAAAAAGTCTACCATCTTTTATTCCTATCTTCTTTTTATTATTTCTCTTAATTGAATATTATTTCATTAATAAACACCAACCATGAAGATATGGAACAGAATTAGAGTCTAGCATGCACTTCCCTCTCTCTATAGCCTAAGCATCAATCTTGAAATTAATTCTGCTGTTCAACAACTTGAAAGGAAAATTTTGAGCAAAAGAAAATCCCCAACCTTCTTCATGCATGGTTCATAATTTGCTTTTGATGGTCCAACACACTAGAGCTCAAAACTTTGGTTGCAATGAAGGAAACCTGCATTGAATTTTCCCCTGGATGGAAGCCTGAGAACTTGGAGCTGGTCCATCTTGTCCTCGCATCCGGTATAGAGTGCCTCACAGAGCTTTGATGATTGGTATTCATTTACCAGAATAACATTCTTATTCACCTGTACTAAATTTAAAAAGGAATATAAATGCATAACATTTCAAAATATTGCAAATTTCATAGCTTATTCATGAAAATTGGTTTTTTCTGTAATATATATAAAAGGCGGGTATTGCCTCTAAACTTTAAAATGCAGCAGAGAAAGTGCCATTAGATGTCCAATGTTGCTGGGCCACCAGTGGCTACAACACCTCAATATAATTTATTACAAATAGCATGATCATGAAACAGAAATAAAAGGGGAAAATGTATTGACTAATTACAACTGCACATAAAATAAACTTTTTCTTTGGGCTACTAAATCCATAAGTCACTTTGTGCGTGCTCAATTAAGTTTCATAAGAAACCACTAGTTATGGAACTTTTCATCTATTGCACAATGCAGACGAAGAATGTAAATGAATTGATATATAAAACAATCATTTTACTCAAACTGCCTGACCCATACCTTTTCTATTTCTTCATCTAGTTGCATGACTGATTTCTTTACGCATTTTTAGGGGGAAACATTTGCATCATTATCCCTAGAGCACCAGTGAAATCAGGTTTATACTCTGCCATAAAGGGAAAAAATTGAAGGAATCTCGATTCATCTTCTGCAGAATTGGCCACATATAACATAAATATATGACAAAAAAAACCAACCAAACATCAAACAGATCATGGATAAACTCTTTTCCTTTGCCAGACTTATTTAATGGGCACGAGTTTGACCAAAAGTTGTAAACCTCTCATATCCAACACCCGCGAATCATTGTTTCCATGTCATATTTATGTCCAAGAAGGCTACCTCTGATATTTTTAACTGTCATTTTCACCCAAAAAGCTTAGGAAGCCAACATGCCTTCTAATCCAGCCGTCTATTAGTTTTAGATTTATCAATGGCAATCAAAATGAAGAACAAAAGAGGGACTGAAAGAGATTTTAAAAAAATGGGGGGAAGGGTACTGTAACAAAACTTAACTCTTTTACTTATAAACAAAAAAATAACAAAAACAAAACTTATTAAGTAATGAATGCAATCAGGGTAAATACTTACCATCATTATTTGGGACACGTTGAAGAGTTTCATCCACCATTTCTTGCACAAATTTCCCTTCTTGCACAGATTTTCCTTCGTCGGGCAGGGCCACACCATTTACGCCCAATTTCAGAGGTTGAAATTAGCCAGATCGACAATGGCCACACAAGCAAAAATCATGCGCGAATAGGTAATTGAGACTAGTAAAGCCCCTCAGATGGACGGATTATACCAACAGAATTCGGTGGGATTGAGTGGGTCTCATGAATTCCCGCTTATAGGGTTCATAGTAATTTGTCAAATCAAGTGGGGAAAGTAAATGGAAGGTGTCAATTGGAAGGATTTATGGTGAGGAGGAAAGGTTGCGGTGGCTGGGTTTAGGCAGTGAATGGTAGCGAAGGAGAGGATAGGGCATGGAATGTGAAGGAATTGAGCTGCGAGCGACAATGCATTTTGCGGGAGAAAAAAAAACAGAGGAGAGAGAACGCTTGTGGGGAAAAGAAAATGAAGGATGGGGCAACAAAAATAAAATCACTTAAAACAGTTATTGCGGCATTTTGTTTCGCTGTTAACAACAAAATAAGTAGTTTATTTCTGCAAAAAATAAATGTGCCAAAAATGGTATGTCAGTAAAGCAAAACAAGATTATTTCCTGTGTGATGGATGTCACAAGAAATAAATTTGGCCGAAAAAATACCTTTTTGTTGTAGTGTAACTTCGTACAAATGCATATATTTTCTTGTGTTTGAAAATTAATTGTTGTAAAATGATGTAAAATTAAGTTGGTTTGGCAAACGAGCTAAGAAAGTGATGAGATGATCAAGAGAAAGAGATGATCAAGAGAGAGAAACAAATATTGGGGTTTGCGGGACATTTAGTACGTACCCTTCTTTATTCCTGACTCACTGATTAATGTTGTACGTCCCACAAACAACTTTAGTCTCCATCTAGCTACCAACAGAACCCAATAATTAATAACCATCTTTTAAAAGGCCCTACTAATTAAACGCCTGTAACATATAGACAACTCCATGTCATGACTCATAAACTACTCTTTGAGAAATGCTAGAGATTTTGATAAGATCTGATAATTTCTCTCGATATTTTTTTTAAAATTCTTTTTAATAATTAAGTATATTTTTTTATTAACATTATGACTTTTATTATTATTCTAAATATTTAAATTTTAAAAATATATAATAATAAAAAAAATTGCAACTATCAAGACCCAAATTTGGATCCAACTCGGTGGCTGTAAAGCCATACTATATATGGATTGAACAAGTTCTAAACTTCTGAGAGCCACGATATTAGGCCACACTACAGAAAATTGGTCCATTGCAGCGATTTTATAATGGTTACAAAAAAAAAAAAGTAGTTGGAATTGAGTGTTATTTGCAACGATAATAAAAGCGCCCCATAGTTTTAAAATAAACTCGTCCATTGATGAATCAGAAGTTATTTGCAGCGACTCATAACCATTTAGCAACGAATAAACTTGTTGGGAATAGGAAATAAATTTCCTAGCGGTACTAGAATCGTGGGGATTGGTTTCTGAGGCACGAAATCTCAGAACATATAATTTATTTTTTCCCCCTTCTTCTATTACGGCCCGTGTTTAAGAACCCAATTCTCATCTCTCTTGATTTTCTCGGCTAATTTTCCAAGAAACTCCATTCCCGCCTACCTGCGAAATCCGCTAAAAAATTGATCCCAAATTTAAAAACCCTAGCATTCTCATTGGACCTGATTCTCCTTTCACGCGTGAACCCCCCTTTTTGCCTAGCTTCAACGAGCACCCTAGTTTGCGCCTCAGTACCCTTCGACCTAGCAACCCATCACACTCCATCTTCAAATTCTTGCAACTTCTACCCTTCTCAGTGTCATCGCGATGTCAACTCCTCGTCATGAACTTCATTTTCGATTTTTCGAATCCCATTTTTCACATTGGCCTTCTCGCTCCCATTTTTGCAGAACTTCAAATATTGTCCCACATAGCCAGCGTAGTCATCAGGATGTTAATCATAAGGCCGAGTACGGCCAGAAAGAGGACAAGCTCTTATATTCTTGCCCAGGCTGTTTTTTGACATGTTAGTCGAAGATCATGAATTGATGCGGACCCATATTGCATATTCAGAAATCATCAATTATTCTTTCAAATAAAAAAGAAAAAAAAAAAAGAAATCATCAATTATTTTTTTCTCATCTTTTTTTTTTTAATTTTTCTATTCTAGAAATCATCAATTAATTTCTTAATTCTTACCATTTAATCTCCACGTAAATAGAGGGGCCGGATACATTGGGAGAATAAAACCTGTTATTATTACGCTGATTCTATCAAGGCTTAGTTTGTATTGGAAACTCTTCTCAATTTATTTTAACTTATTTTTATTTTATTATTATATTTTTAAATTTTTTATATAAAATATAAATTTCTATGTACTTTTTTCAAATTTCAATACATATTTTTTAAATCTCAATACATATTTTTTAAATTTTAAAATAATTATAATATTAAAAAATAAATTATCTCCAAAGAAACTTAAATTCTTCGATTTCCATGTATGCATGCTTTTATTTCCCTTATTGCTCTGATCGAAAGTACGGCTTGAAAACATTATTTACTGTGCTGGGGACAGCCTGCATGCATAAAACATTATAGCCTTGAATAGTTTATTTATTAATTTTTTTTAAGCATGTTAATTTCTTTAACTTAAGAGATGTTATATGAAGAAGGAGTGAAATTTTCATTTTTTATCAGACGCCTTAAAGCAATAAATAATAATTACAAAGTGGTAGAAAAAAGAAAAAAAAATATGGGTTTATTACTTTATTTGAGACCAATTTCTTGATTTCTAAATATATCTTATAAAAGGACGTCGTTTTATAAAAAGAAAGAAATAAAGTATTCGCAGAAATGCGAGCAATGGTACCACAACTAGCGGCGGTACTAGAACTTTTATTGAAAGCGGTGGAGATGCTCGACGCACTACCATTTGTCTTAAAGAGGTTTTTGGAGAGTTTCATGATCCTCATTTCAAGATCACGGATTGAGAAATCAATAACATAAAGTGGCAGCTAGAAGCAAAGCTAAGTGGCCGACAGAGGACCAACCTAAGTGGTGGCGGCGCATGCATCACATGCGCCACCTGTGGAGTTGAGTAAACTAATAGATTCGGCCCCCCCAAGCCTCTGAAGCCATTAGGGCCGTGCTTGGCCTCCAAAGCCACTCCAAGATGTGACTGCGCGTGCGGTAAATGCGCCACTCGAAATTGCAAAATCTCATCCTCTCCCAGAACTTAAAGATTGGTGTCTGTAGAGGCTAGGGAGGTGGTGCGTATTGGTCGTAGAATGCCAGAAAGCAAGGGATCGGCGATGGTCGGCGCTAAGGAAAAAAAAATATAGGAAAATTTAGGAAAATTAGAAAAGGGGAAATCATAAGAAAGTAAAAGCTTTTAGGGCTGGCGAGACAAGGATGAGTTAGAGATGAAGATCCGAACCCCCTCTACCCAGTAGAGAAGAGAAAATAGTTGGGGACGACTTTAGTTGAGAGAAAAAAGAGGTTAGTCTTGAATAGTTTTAATTGCTTATAAGTATTTTACAATTATATTTTAAAATTCTAGATGCAGTTATATATTTTTTTGTATTCTAGTAATATGATTGGTCTTGTCATTATTTAATATAAAATAAGTGTTGAATTCCACCATATCATTGGAGTGCGCATTCGAAGAATACAGGACTAGCTATATCTGTGTACCACAAATTATATTGAGACGTTTAATTTGGCTTCTCCCTTTTTTTTCAGAAAGAAATAGCAGTATCATCAAGGAAGTCTTTTAACATTAGTAATATATAGCTAGCATTTTATCAAGAAAATGGGATATATAGACTAGCTATACTAGCTAACTAGCTAGCTAGCCTCGGTTAGTTTGATCAAACCTAATATCTTAGAACTATATATAATAGGGTTTACAAGATGTAACTTCGTAAGATCTTAGTACTTTCTAAAAGATGGAGGAAAAAAAAATATAGGAAAATAATACTCAATACACCTTTATAGTATTATATACAATTTTGTGTTATATATGTGAGGCATTTGATAACATAATTTAATAAAAATAACATTACTCTTCATAAACTGTCTTCATTTTAGAACATGGATGTATAATAGAGTACCGTAGAAAGGATTGTGCATATTATCATTTCTAAGAATTAAATAATAGTAGAATGTGGGCTCTGCAATCTTCATTTATGATGAGAGACTGGTCATCATATTCTAAACTTATTAGCTTAATTTTGGTATCCAGTAATTTTCTTCTATTATTTATCTTTTAAAATTTATAATTATCTGATTAATGAAATATGTTTAATGAAAAAATTCGTTTTTGGGTGAATATAAGACACAGTATGTAATTCATGTGCTACTTAAAACCTTTTAATTATATTGTTTAATACTATATATAATTAAATAGAAGGATAAAAATAGTAAATCACATGGTGGTGTATAATATGAGGATGATTATAAGTAGTAATTTATCTCTATTTAAAATAATTAACTGATTGATCTATCTTGTTCTTATGATCTGTTTTGACTATCCACATTTTTTTAAGAATACTATATATTAAGCAACAATATTTATTCCAAATTAAATTTCTTAAACACAAAGAGAGAGAAAAAAGTTGAAGAGAAGTACTAAATAATAAAGAAACAGATAGATGAGAAGGGAAAATTAGGAAAGAGATTAAAGAGAGTAAAATTCATAAATATATATATATATATATATACGCACACACAATATCGGTAAATTAAATAGTATTAACCCACATTTATTAGGTCATTAATTAGTGCTGTAGAAGAAATAATGGATTTTTCATTTTACTGTAGCTGAAGATGCTCTATCATATACTCTAGGTTGGGGGGATTAAATGCAAACCTAAGGTTCCTATATATCGTCGTTTTTATGAGTAGTCCTTAGATATATATATATATATATATATACATATATCATACATATATATATATATGTATCTAGATAAATGATCAATTAATGCATGACTTTCGGGGGAGAAAAAAGACAATTAATGGTGGTGAAAATTATTATAGCCCACTATATTTCTCTTTTTATTACAGTGCAATGATTTGGACTAGGGTTCAATATTTGCCACGGTAATTATAAGAGTACCATCGATTTCAGTATAATTGTTAATTTTTGTTTGGATTATATATACAAAGAAAAGATTGTTTATATTTACAAGTTTTACTTACATAATAATACATACTTTTTTTTTAAGTACATAATAATACATATTTGGCTATTATTATATTAATAGCAATTAATATATGCTACATGCATGAAATTCAAAACAAAAAATGAGTGTTTTAATTAATACGTATAATTTATAAATACACATACATAAAACTACTACTAAATACATGACCGCGTAGTCGTACATAACACTACTGCTGATCTCTAATTTTACGTACCCTTCATTTTCCAAAACTCAGTTAATTTCAACATTAATCGACATGTATTGAATCAATCAAAAATTCACTATTTCCACATCCCGTCGGTTTTTTGTTCTTGTAATTATTATTTGCGGTGTTGGGTCCCTCCTGTAATTAATTTAGTTGCATCTTTAATATTTTAATCCTTAATACAACTATAAATACTCCCGCAGAGGCCTCAGTGCAAGAAACTAAGCCCTTTGGTAATTCCCTTCGATATTATTTGGGATCGTCGATTCGTTCGGATCATTGTCCTTCGGCAACAATTATCTTTCTGCAAACGTATAGAAATGGAAGAAAATTTCTGGCGGCTAAATCGGCTAACCCACTCTCTGGAGCCAATCTCTGACCTCCATAATAAGTGCACTGCCACGGCGACCGGAGCAACCACCACCACCACCAACAACAAGAGGTCCTTGAGAGATCAACCGGCCGGTGGCACAATGAGATATCGTGGAGTTCGGCGGAGGCCATGGGGCCGTTATGCAGCCGAGATCAGAGACCCGCAGTCCAAGGAGCGGCGCTGGCTCGGTACGTTCGACACCGCTGAAGAAGCCGCCTGCGCCTACGACGTCGCCGCTCGAGCCATGCGCGGACTCAAGGCTCGGACCAACTTCGTTTACCCTGCTCCGCCGCCTCCCTCTGCGACCGATCATACGTTCCTCCCTCCATTTAACTTCCCCAGACAATCTCAGCTGCCTGTTAAGATCCCAGCAAACCGTCATCATCAGTTTGGTGCCGCTTCAGGTTGGTCAGCTTTCTCTAACCATCGTGTTGGTGATCACTTTTCTGGGTCTGCATCACAGAGAAATAGTTCTCTTAACATGTTGCTCCTTCGGGATTTGCTTAGTTCTTCCTCGAGCCCACCCTTGGTCTCACCCCCTCAGCCTCAGGGTAGTGATCACGAACAGCTTCCGTGCATTAATGCCTCTTCTTCTTCTGCTAGTGCCTTCTCCGACTGTTCTTTGTTGAATCAGTCTAGTAATTTAAATATCTCTCAAACTTTCGTAAGTTCTTCCATGAGTCTTCCACACATAGACAGCAACCTGATCAGTTATAACAATACTGGGGTTTCCGATAGAACAACCGCTGAACAAATTCAGGATTTTGAGTTCATTCCCAAAGAGTCCTCAGACTCAGGCCTATTGGAAGAGATTATTCACAGGTTTTTCCCAAAACCATCAACCAAGAAGTGTGAGTCTCCAAAAACCCAGACTTGCACCTTCGATTCACGTCCGCCGCAGATTTCTGAAATGTCTATTACTCAAATATCATTGGATGATCATCAGATGAAGATGGGGATAAACAACGAGAATCTAGACTTCTCTTTTGACTACCAAGGGGTTCCAAATCAGCTCGAGAATCTAAGCGGGGTCAGAAGCGAGCTTTCCGGCTTGAGTCACACGGCGACGGTGCCTTTCAGTTACGAGATGCCGGCGGTGAACCTTCACGAGGTTGAGGGGCCGGAACCTATGTTAATGGATGACTTCTTCCAGTACCCGGAACTGTTGAGTGCATTTACAGCTAGGGTGCAGAATGCTTGAGCTTTTGAGGAAAACTGTCTCTGTTCAAGTAGTTTATGAGCTTTCGAAGAAATCTAACTCGAAGCTGATCCTAGGGTTTTTCGAAAGATAAATATGTCGGATATCATGTTATGTTACTTATGTACTTCTTCGGTGAAGATGTTAAATTAATACTTTATAATATTATATATTTTTAATTTATGATCGTTCGATCGATCCCTCGGGCCTCGACTCGCCATATATATGTTTTTGTCTCTTTCTTTCTGTAATGACGTGTCTCCAATATCTGGTTTTCTTCTCTAGGTTAAAAACTGTTGGTTTCTTGGGGTTTTTGTTTGTTTTTGCTTCTTTCATGGAAATTAATGCTTCATGATGAAAGAACAAATTCGGATCCAGTGTTTGGTAGCCAGCTTTGCGTACGTTGACCTTGTATTCGCCAGAAAGGTTTTGTGTGTCTCACTTTAATATTCTGTTTCTTTCAGTCACCAGCTAGCACATTAAGTTTTCAAAGCCTTTTTTTTTTTTTTTGTAATTAATTCATTCTGACTTTATTATTATTATTAATTCTTTCTTCAATATTTTCTCTTTATTCTCTCCTTTCCTAAAAAATAAGATGTCATCAGAAATAAAGGCTTGGAAAAAATCCAACGAAGAAATAACAAATAAATTAAAATCAAATTACATGAGAAGAAATAAAGACTCGGAAAAATCTAGAGTAATATAAATTTGTTATGAGAAGAAAGAATCATGAGATCGTGAGAATTAAAGACTATAATTTTTTTAATCGGTTTAAAAAGTTTATAAGGAAAGATCATAACATTAATTACTAAAAATACGATTAATTAAGAAGCTAACATGATGTAGCTGGAACTAGCTATTTTAAAGTCTTCTTCCAAGTTTGAAGAAAAAGGGATAGATTTGAATATATATAAGAGCATCACCATCCGGTTCTTCATAACTTCCCTCAATTTTTAATTAAAAATTTCACTTTCTATAAATTTCTTTTAAATTTTAGTCATTCTCAAAAATCCTCTTACATCTCATTCTCTATATTTTTTCTCATATATTACAATAATAATATTATATTATTTCTTTATTACTTTTCAATTATTTTATTTCACATCATAATATTATTTATAATAAAACACAATAATATATACATAAATTAGGGGTGCTCCCCGCATATACGGATGCAGGGCACCCCTTTTCCACCCCTAGCCCCCTCTTGGGTGGGGCTAGAATTTTTCCACTGCTACCTGCCACTTGTATGCGGGGGCGGGGTATCCCGCTCCGCCGGTGGGGTACGGATTTGGGGGGCATCCATCCGTATCCCCTGTTAGATGATTGATGGAGATTGGAGTTTTACCTTCGGCGATGGCAATGGCAAGAAGCGCAACGGCGAACAACAATGGGCAATAGGTGGAAGTCGAAGACGTCGTCGGTCAGAGATCGGCATCTGATAGTGAGAGAGAGTTTTCGAGAGAATGAAGATGACTAGGGGGTTAATGTTCTTTGCAGAGTAATGTATCCCCTCTCTCTCTCAACGATTGAGGCTGGAACTTGACAATGGACTTCTACTAGGGTTTCTTTTTTGTGAGGTTATTCTAGGCGGTAGGCAAGTTCAAGTTTTCACCTCTGTTAGACTGTTTAGTCACTTTAGTATTTATATTCATCCGTTCATGGCATCATGCTATGTTCTTCAGTGGGGCTTTTTCTACCTCAAGCCTCTAGCTTTGTTTATATATATACTAATATATTATATATAATTATATATAGCATACCCTAGCGGGGCGGGCGCAACCCCGGTTCGCCCCCCGGCCCCGCTAAGTGCATTTGAACGGGACAGGGTGTCTCGTCCCCCGCCATGTGGGGCAGATCCACCACTCTGCCTAGGCAGGGGTAGGGCGAACGCGGTGGGTATGTGAGGTATGGATATCCAACTGCCTACCCCTAACATAAATAATAATTTGAGGAGCTACTACTGATCATCTCATCTGGTTTTCTCAAAATAGGGGATCGGATGGACTTGTATTTTGAGGTAAAACCCCAAAACACATCTCATAATTTGAGTATTAGGGGCATTTGATGCCCCCAATATGGATGCTCTAACGGATCCAAATCGATCGCTAGAAGCTAGAAATGCATTTATTTTAGTTATTGAATTTTAGAGTTAAGTCTAGTTCTCAAATGGAGATTATAATGGGAAGCTAGCTTTAAAAAATTTTAAAATTACAATAATATGCTTTTAAAATAATTTTTTTTTTTCTCTTTTTATCTTCATTTATCAATATGAATGCAATGCAATCCCTCATTTAGAACTACATACAAAATTTTTATTTAAGAAATGTATTCGATTTATTTTAGCTTATTTATTCCTTTTTCTTTATTATCTAAATATTATTTCTTATTCCTTCCAAAATTCCTATTTACCTCCGCATCTAAGAGCATTCTCACACTACAAAAAAATGAGTTTTTGTAGTTAATTATTTGTGATTCATTTTGGCTGTAAATAGTCATTTCGTTAGAATTAGCTGATTGCAAATAAATAATTTTCTTATAGTGTCAATGACTTATCCAAAAGTTAAATCCATCGTATATTTAGCTATTTTGGAATCCAAAATATCATCACAATAGATTACCTAAAGTCTAAATATTTGGACTTTAGTTACAATGAATTTCAAAATTATTTTCAAATTTGATAGTTAATGTAGATACACCAAATGCATATATTTTATCAACTATTTCTCTTTTCTACTTTACATCAATTATATCTCTCTCTTCTACCTATAGTCTAATTAGAATTTGATTACCAATTAACATATAATAGGTAGAATGGCAAAATATGATAAAATAAAATATTAAATATTTTTTAATGACTAAGTACTCATTACTACATAATGAAAAATATTATTTACTATTATACAATGAAAAAATGGTAATGAAAAAAACAGTCATATTATTAGCCAAACCCAAACCCAAATTCGTCTTATATTATTTTATTATTATATAATGAAAAAATATCTATTCCAATGTAAATGCCTATGTGAATGAAATATTCAAAAGTTAAATTTATCTCATATTCATTAAAAGTGTCATTTAACTTTAGCTAATCCATTGAAGATGCTCTTAACACTACCAATTTTTTTTTTTTTTTAATAATCCATTTCTGTGGACTCCTTTGCAGTCCAAGTAATAGACAGATAAAAAAGTCTCAATTTTATAATAAAATTGACTAAAATACCCATATTTACAAATCAAAAACTCCAAAAATCTAGAAAACTTATTTCATTTATCCATGAAACCCAAACATTTCAATTAGGCTTGTAATGCAATATAAAAATAGGAACTGTAAGAAGAATTATTCTAATTAATCTAGTAATTGATGCATTTACATATATTAATAATAAAATCTATTTGTAGTTCTGTGAGAGTAAAAGAGAAAAAATATTATTCTAAAAGAGACATTATTGTAACTTAATTTAATTATTATTTTTTAACTAGCCTTGGGTTGCAGTTCACATTTGAGGATTGTATGTAGATTAACTATATATTAATATAGAGAAATTCTATTTACAATTCTGAGTGGAGACTGCATTGGAGTTTCATTAATAAATGAGGGTAAATGGTGAAAAGCATTATTTTAAAAATGATTTTATTGTAATTTCAAACATCTTTTAAAATAGACTTGCATTACAATCCCTTTGAATTGTATATAAACTAACTCAATCATTAATATAAATAAGTCTAGTGATCAAGAATACATTATATATTTTGCAGATATGGATTTTGCAAGTGTTATGTACTTGTTTTTTTAATAACAATGCTAAATATGAAAATTCTGTAAAATAAAATAAAATAAAAAATTAATATTAATTTTTTTTAAAATACGCGACATTTTTTAAAAAGAACATCTTTGGGCTAATGTCACCTGTAAAAGGATATTATCGAAGACCTATAAGATGCTGGCATCTAAGTGGTTTCGAAAAATCTGGGTGTTGATACAAAATAAGGGATAATTCACTACAAGATTTTGAGCATTTTCCCACCGAGGTATTTGTGCTAAATAATATGTGTTATGTTGCAAAAGTTTTTTTCCCACCAATTTGGGTAGTGGGATGTTGGTGGCATATAATCTATAAACAAAATTTTTATGTGTCAAGTTTTTTTTTTTCATGAAAAATACTAGTCTTTTGCCACCACTTTAGGTTGTGGCAATAACTTGCAAACTCATGGGAAATGGGTTGTCCAACAACTCTAATATCGTAATTTATACGCCATTATCAATTGGCCGGTAGAGATTTATTTCCACGAACTTGCTCGTGGTTGCTTTTGTGGCATATGCTTTGTTCCCACAAATTATATGGTGTCAAAAAGATTGTTGGCATGATTTGCAATCGTGAAAATTATGCATCACATATGTACATTTTCTGAAAATATATTTATTTATACTATTACATTTACCAGGAAATCGAGTGTTTGGTGGAAAATAATGTTTCCCACCAATTTGAGTTGTGATAATGAGGTAACAGGTTCGAAGAAGGGGATTATATGCCACCATTGCAAGTTGTGACAACAATTAAGTTCATTGGTGGCAAATTACCAAAATCCATGAATAGCTCTTGTGCCAAATCAGTTAATACCTTACCCACGGTCATGTTGTTGGTGGAAAAAAAAAACGGTTACTTCCATGCATTTTAGGTGGGTGCCTATTGTGCATTTTAGGTAAGTGGGTGCCTATTTTAGGTGGTTACCATTTTGAGCACATTAATAAGCATCCAACTAGTAGTTCAATATGTGCAAATATATAAACATCCAACCAATGAGTAAATTTGCTGGAATCTGCTTACATACATGATATCCACCATCATATTTCCACAAAATTGTCTACATTAAGTGAAACCAAGTAAGCTATCTTGTTTACATATATGTTTGAAAGTAGCCAAGTTAACCAACGAAAATTTAGGACCCTTTTTACATGTGATATACTAGATGAATTCTCACATCAACCTTACATAGAATTCAGCCTAGAAATTTATACAGAAAATGGACTACCAACAAATTTTTCTCTAGACTTTGTACTGCTAGCAAATTCAGCCTAGAAAATAAACTGCCAGCAAATTCAGCCCAAGAATTTACCTTTTGTACAGCTGCATCAACATGAATGTGATGATTCTTCATTTTTCTCTAGACTTCCAAGAAGAAAAATGCCTTTTGTTCCATTGATCTCATTGGCCGTTACCTGAAACTTAGCAAGTGGGATATTTGTCAACCTGTCAATTTATTTAGGGTGAATATATACTATTTTATGGGTTGGGATGCTTCTAATCTAAGGGGAGTAACACGCTCCTATATAGGGTCATTGTCAGTATAGACATCAGAATTTCACCAAGAGCCCTTCCACATCTTTAGTCACCATATGAGAAAGAAAAGAAGAAAGAGAGAGAGAGAGAGTGATGATGATGATAGTAAAAGAAAGAGTCATCAGCCTATAGCCCAAAACAATCTAAAATTAATAAAAGAAGAACATTTTTGCTTATCAAACAAATATCATTAAGAGAGAGAGAGAGAGAGAGTGATCATGATGATAGTAAAAGAAAGAGTCATTAGCCTACAACTCCAAAATAGTCTAAATTAATAAAAGAAATCATTTTTGCTTATCAAACAAATATCATTATGCTGCTATTCTTTAGATAGAGAAGGCAAACATCTATGAATAGCTGCTATTCGGTCTATGTAAGTGAATATATGTGCCCATTTCTCCAATCCTTCTTGCTATTAAAAACTCATTAGAGAAAGGGGCCCAACCAAAAAAAGAACGAAAAAAATCATCTAAGTGAGAGTCAATATGACTGCTAAAATTTTAATATTGTATATAATACATTCAAAAGGAAAAGACAGAATTATGCATCGTAGTCATTAAGCAGTTCTTAACACTATCATACGATACACTAAAATATTTTTTTCATGTATAATAAGCTATAGTTAACTTCTGGTATATGATCTATTAAGCATTACAAATGAAACCAGTTAAAAAACTACAAAAAAGTCACTATAATTGTATAAACCGTCCAAAAAACTTCTGATTTAATATAAGCCTTATAACTGACTTTTGTATAAATGACATCTCAAACAAAGCAACCAAAAGTAGGGTATGCAGCCATTGTAATTGTAGAATGGTTACATATGTCCTATCCTCCAATTACAATATCCAGTCCAAAAAACTACAAAACAGTCCATAATAAACTGATGTAGAAAAAATCGTTGATCAACATAAGAACCATGGGAAAAATGAAAACTAGTGAAATGTTCAGCCATACATTAATAGCTTAATGGAGAAAAAAAAATTCTAAGAACACATAGAAAACAATTGAAGGTTATGGGAATAATCCAGTTCAAGGTTATCAATTGTGATCCAGTTCAAGTACACTAAATTAATAGGAAAATACATAAATTAATAACAAACGAATAAAAAAACTAAAACACCAATTAAAGAATGTGCCGAGGCTGTAGAGATGAAGCGGCTCATGTTGAAAACAGTTCAAATCTAAGAACTGTGGATGCCAAAATAAATCATACAAAATAGGAACTATGTCTAATCCATAAGCACTTTCATTGTCATTGAGACAAAAATGATGAATTAAAAATATACTCCCACCTTCCAACTTTTCATAGAAACAACCACATAAGAAAAACCAACTTGCAATTCTAGGAGTTATAAATTTTCAGGAAAACATGAGCAAACTACCCAAAGACTATAGTTGAATTCGAAACCTTAACCCAAATAAATCCAAGCAAAACGAATTAAATCACACTTTAATGTAGCCAAGTTCAAAACAAAAACTAAAAAAATTTTAGTGTAAAAACTAGAGAGGCATTCAACTTTTCACCAAAAAATAAATAAATTAAATTCATCTCAACTTATTTCATACAATCACACACATACAGATTTCAACCTATTTATGTTCAAACAGTACTTCTCAATGAGTTTAAGTAAAACACTATTATTAATCCCAAATCAACTCTTAGCATCATCTGAAATCATCATAGGATCTAAATGCAATTTTATTGATCATATTTTTTTAGGGCGAATCACATGAAAAAACCAGATATGAAATAGCCCCAAATTACCACAATTGCAATTATCTATTAATTAAGGCATTGGACGATACTATACTGGCTACTATAAATTATCATGATCTCATGCAACAAAATCACATGATCCAATTACAGAGAATTAAAGCCAGTTATCGAGAATCAGACAGAGCAATAACACAGAGGAAGCCATGGAATCATACCGTGTTATCTCCAGAAGAAAAGGATCCACAAGTGGACTGCGTTGTCAGTTCCAAGTTCTGGAAACTTGTATTTCTCGGAATACCGAGCGTAGAGGGGCGCAAGGGTGTGGGGACTGGTTCAAAATGGCGAGAAAAAGGATAGGGACAATGAGGCCAACATACTCGAGGCTTAGGGTCTCAGACAACTGCGGCGGTTTTCCTTCAATATCGGAATGTCACCGGTGTGGGGAAGGGGAAGGAATATGGGCGAGGATTAGGGTTTGGGAGAGATGAAAGCTATTGTGCAAAAATGCAACCCGGAGGTTTGTGAGTTAATTTATATCATGAGTTATTACGACGCCAATGGGTAGACTCAAAAGCAAAATATTCCACCATAATAAACTGGAAGCCACGAAACTATATGTATTAATAAAGTAACATTTTCTAGCGACTTCAACTCATGGCAAAAAGCATGCATTTTCATGGCAAAAAACCAGTTTCGGGAATACCAACAAAATCAATCCATTGTTACTTACCGCAACCTCCTACCATCGCATTTGAGATTTATTTTTCTCACCTCACATTTTTCACCCCACGGCCATCTAGTTAGAGTAAGATCTAGTTAGAGTAAGTCAATTTCAATTTTCACCATCAAATATGGTGCCAAACAGTCATCTTTTTCCATGACGCAACATCATGGAAAATAAATTCATGGCAAAAAGTGTAATCTTGTAGTGATATTTCAACTCATTTGTGTATCTCTTTCTCTATCCCCTTCCCACTCGCACCTCAGAATTGATCTCACAAACAATATTGAGTAATCCTTCAAACTGGACTAGTCTAATTTCTAGTCACTGCTACCCTGACCCGTCCCCGACACAACTGGAACTTTCATGAGCTCGATTTCAAAGCTCTGACCATTGCTTGTATCCAAGTGTTTGCATTATAAGAAAACTGTTTATTTGTGACTTGTTATTTCTTGTCAAACTGACTATTTCTTGTCAAATGAGTATATTTTTGTCGCAAATAATCATTATCGTCGCAAATAATCTATCACAAATACTTATTTTTTTTATAGGATCGAGATCTGATGAAACGATTCCTGTGAGTGCCAAATCTAACCGGGTCATCAAATATTTGATTCGGGCAGAATCACGACAAGACACTACAACATATAAGGCTTTTTGCGGCGTTTCATAAGTCGCCACAAAAAACTTCAAAATCGCTACAAAAAGCCTCAAAATCGCCACAAAAGCTTCAAAATTGCGGCAAAAAGTCATTTGCCGCATTTTTAAGATCGCGGGATAACCACGGCTATTTGGGCGTGACAATAAGCCTAATTTCTCGCGGTAAATGCCTAATTTCTCGCAGCAATGCTACTATTTGCGACGAGAAAATGCAGTAAATACTACTATTTATGGCAGAATTTAACTCTCAGCTAAATAAAATGTAGTAAAAAATCTTATTTGTTGTAGTGAGAGTCGTGTCAAAGAGACTTGTACTCTCTGTATGAAGGTTTCTGAAGAGAAACTCTCTAATGTAACTGAAGAGTGAATGAAGACTTGGTTGGGAAGCTCTGCTTTTGTTGGTCGAATGTCGTGAAAACGCTAGTGACGGTGATGACTTAAAAGATGTTTTGGATATGGAGAGTAGAGAGGGGGATGAGGGAAAGGGGTGTGGCCGGTTTTCCTGTTGTGCGCCTCAATTCTTTTATTATGTATGCCTTACGTGATGTTTAAAGATTGGCCTCCGATATTTAGACTGTACTGGAAAGATTTTCTCCTTTTAAAATCGTATCTAAATGTATGTGTTAATGAATGTTTTGTTTGTTGTTAATATTCCTTACGAGCCGCACATGCACATATCGAATCATTAACTGCCCTCGAGACTACTGCTAGGATAAACAGTCCCAACTGATAATAATTATATACTATCGTTCAGTATTATCGTCGCCCAAATCGTTTGATTGATCAAATAATATTCCTTAATTCTTAGTTTGGAAGCATTTACTACCTAGCGGCGGCCCTATTTAAATATTATTATTATTTTATTGTTTCAATATCCAACTTGGTAGTTGGTATGTATAGGGAAAAAGGAGTACGTTTTGTCATCACTAATTTTTTTTTTCTTTTTAAGCACAAAATATATTGGGGCAGCATATTTCATCAATAAAAAGAATTAGTGAAATCTTTTTCATAAAAAAATCGTAAATAATAAAAAGAAGTGCATAATTCGTAGGTCAAATAGTCGTTAATTGTTTTTGGCTGCCAAATCTGCTTTATCTCTAGAATTTTGTCACTACCTAGAAGCAGTAAGAGTACTATTTAAGATCAATGTTAGAGATTCTTATTTTTAAAATTCTTATTTGTTCTTAATTTTTTTTTAATTTTAATTTTTTTAACATGATTTTTATGTAAATATTTTTAAATAATATTATATATTTTAATATTTTTAAAAATATTTTAAGATGATAAAGAAATCATGTAAATAAAATTTTTAAAAATACTTATATAAAAATCATATAAAAAAACCCCAAAAATAAAAAAATAAAAAACAAGTAGGAATTCCAAAAGAAAAATCCCTAACATTTTTTACTATTTAATCTTGTAGTTAAATATTTGGGCAGTGCTACAGCCATTGCTGTAGTGCACTGCCCTATTGTACTGTTAGTACAAAAAAGTTTTTTGTTTTTTCATTTTTTTTATATCATTTTTTAAATATTATTAAATAATATTTACTTAATAATTAAGTTAAAAAAAAAACAAAAAATAAAAAAGAGAACCGTGCACACCACGGTCGGTTATAAAGCATTACTCTAAATATTTTCACTTTTGGTTATTAGAATTTTTGTATGAATGGTGCTACTCCACCCAAAGGCTGTCTCCGGACATCTTCCGACATGTGCATTTTTTAATTATTTTTTTAATTTTTTAATATCTTAAATATTTTTTATAAAAGAAAAGATTCACAACATTATTAAAAAGTACTTCATCAACTCATTAAGTAAAGATAAATTAAAAATAAAATTTTTTAGTACCAAACCAGAGATTTAGGCTTGGTTTGTTTTTATAAATAATATGAGATCACGATAAGATGAGATAAAAGTTAAAAATTAAATAGAATATTGCTATAATATATTTTTTAATCTTAATTTGTTTTGAGATTTGAAAAAGTTGTTTTCGAGTTTGAAAATTTAGAATTATTTATTTTATTTTATATGAGAATTTGAAAAACTATTAATGATGAGATGAATACTATTTTTTTAAATGAACAAGGCAATCGATCATCGGAGGATTTTATAGAGTGATATATTTAGCATTTCGCTTTCTATATATATATATATATATATATATATATATATACAAAACTTAAAATTAAAAAAGGTCTCACGAACCAATTCTTGCCACAAATTTCATGAACAACCCATGCATGTAATATACGTAGAAAAAAAAGGGGCCGGCCTTGTTGCTTCTGAATGAATCGATAGGTAGGAAGACTAGATCATCTCGAGCATATATATTATATATACAGCATTTAAAGCCAGTTATGGAGTTAATCAGCAAACTACGCTGAGCTTAATTAACGGAGATTTAGGCAGAAATATAGGCCTGGGGTTCTTAATAAGCTGCTGACTTTAAGTGTGAGAACTGCAAAATTTATAGATGATTTATGTGTTTGGGAGCTGGATTCTTTCCCTCAATGTATTGAATTTATTATTTGGTCTGAACAACAGGATTTGTAATGCGGTTTTGGTTGATTGAATGAATGAATTAATGCTTGTTATAAAAATTATGTGAGAACTGCTATAAATATAAAAGAATTATATAAAAATAAATTTATAATTAATTGAGGTGTCTCCACAGAATTAATTTGTTTTATATCTTTTTACAATAAATAACTTTAATTCGATGTATCATAATAAATTATGTTAGTTTGTATAATTTATTTTTATATAATATTTTTTGTGACTAAAGTATTATTCTTTTAAGATTATTCTTTTAAGATTAATAGTACATGACTTGAAAACGCTAATGAAAGAAATCAATAGGGGTCTGGACCAGTTAATATTTAAGAAGTAGAGCTACCATGATTTGCGTGGCCAACGTGCATGAAGGGGAATTAAGTTGCCTAACGTCCCATGCAAAATAAATAAATAAATAAATCAAACATATTGGATGTGGGGATCTCGATTGTCCCTATAGCATTTAGTCGATATGTAACTTTTGTTAGGCTCATAATAATCACCACCTTAATGAGAGGGAGGTTTTGCATGTTACGGATACTACAATATATATATATATATATATATATATATTATTGTTTATTTGTAATGAAAACAAATTTATTTGAGTTGAAAATAATCATTTCGTTAAAAATAATTACTTGCAAATAAACATTATTTTTTTGTAGTGTGAGTACGCCACATCTAACCATACAGGCCAACATGTACGGTAATATTGAATTAAGTTTTGGATTTTTTTGTCTTTTTTAAAATTCTGTGGGAGGTTTTATTTTTTTTAAATGACAATGTAAATGATATGTTAAATGACAAACTGAAGAATAGACTTTCTATCAAGACCATTCACTCTAGCAATATGGGTACGGTATAATGAGTTCAGATTATAATTAAAGAGGGAATATTATCAGATTCTCCATTCTCTGTTAATATGAATAGTCAAATTGAGAAAAAAAGATAGCTACAATAAAATTAAATAACAGTACATGGGCATTTAGAAGTGTAGGTTGATATATATTATATATGATATCTCAAATTAAAGGAATTAACTATCATATCGTCAGATTATGTCCTCCCTTTAATTAAATAGTCTTCTATATACATAAAGTTGATGTGTAAACATCTACACTATTTGCTCATGTGAAACCCATCGATATTTAGGCCTACCACAATTCTTTTTTTCTTTTTTTTTCAAATTTTCATACATTTTTTCAAATTTTCTTATAAAATATAAATAATAAATAATTTAACTTTTTAAATCCCAAAACACTTATAATATAAAAAAATGAATATTTTAATAATATTTTATTCAACTTATCTCAATTCATGTCAACATTCAAACTCACCCTTAATAATAAATGATGTGGAATTAGATTAATTACCACATCAATACACTATTGATGAGTGTGCATGTAACTATATAAGTTGGCCGGTTGCAAATTGATTTTTTCTCATTAGTAATCTTCAATTATTTTAAAGCTTGTTTGGAAGATTGGATTGTTCCGTCGCATTGATCCATTCCGTTTCTCTCATGATCTCATTTCTTCTCAAATATTATTAAAATTATACAAACAATTTTTAATTTTTAGTTTTTAAATTTTTCATCTAATTATTATATAACCATTACTTATCACTTTCTTAAATTTCCTAACAAAACACAAACAATAATTTTTAAATTTCAAAACAAAAATTATATTAAAAATTAAATTCTAATAATGTTAATTTTATAATATTATATTCAACTTTTTTTCTCTCATTTTCTGAAATTCCAGATCAAAACAATATAACTCAAACATTTCTGCTACTATTTACAATCCATCTAATTACCATTCACAGATCCATGTGATCTAAGGCGCATCTCCTTCTATTTTTGTCCAGGATCCCAAATATTTTACTCATTGGAAAGTAATTTCGAAACCACATGGGGAAGACAATCTTCTTCTTTCATTCGTTTTAAAAATCGGGTTTTGAAAATATAAAATTTGACAGTGAGATTAACTTGTTACGCAATTTAAAAGCAAAACTCTTAAAACATAACTCTCTCTCTCTCTCTCTCCTTCTTTCTTTTTTTTTTTTTTTTAATCAAAAATAGAACATGGTGATGGTCTTCTGAAACAAGAGCGAAGTCATGGGCTATAATCATAAAGTTAAGTTATGAGATCCCGGCAACGCTTGGGCTTGGGTTTTGAAGTGCTAACCAGCTTTCAGGCTTTTCCCTTAAAGCCTGATTTGAATAGTAAAAATGTCATATCATATTATTTTATTTCATCATTATATATTTTTAAAATTTTTATATAAAATATAATATAAAATTATTTTTAAAATTTAAAAACAATAATAATAATTATAATAAATAAATTATAATAATATTTTATTTAATTTCTCACTTTCATCTAAAACTATTATATTTCATCTCATTATTTAAATTATACCTAAATGTCAACTTTCTTTGTGTATTTTATTAGAATATTCAGAATCACGAAAAATGGTAAATCTATACAAAAATTTTGTAAAAGTTATCCTACATACCGTAAAGGCACCCACAATTATTAGTATTATGTATTTCATTTGAAAAATTCGAAAGCATGAATATATGCTATTTGAGATTGTAGAGTGTTTTTCTAAAAATTGTGTAGATATGGTCTTGTTTATAATGAGAGATGAGATAAGTTTACATAAATTTAGAAAGTTGAATAAAATATTATTAAAATATTATTTTTTAATATTATTATTATTTTAAAATCTAAAAAAATTGAATTATTTATTATTCTTATATAAAAATATAAAAAAAATATAATAATAAAATTAAAATGAGTTAAACTCGTTTTTAAATCCAAACCGCATCCTAATATTTTCTCTTTGGAATTGGGAGCCTCACCGATACTTCGAACACTATTTCTGAAAAGCAATCATTTAATTTTTTTTTCGTTTTTGTACATTTTCTATTGATTATTTTCTCTTAGCATTTGGCGTCCAAATTCAAGGATACTATTGTAATTTTCAGTTTCCTTGGAGACCACACCAATCTTGGCATAAATTATAAAGGCTTGTCATGTTTGTCTTTTAAATTGGAGAAAGAAAAATGAGTGGGAGTAGCCAACATCATCCACTGCATCCATTTCATATGAACAGTGCTGTGCACTGTTCACAATACTGTTCATGTGAAATTGATGCAGTGGATGTTGTCTACTCCCTAGCATCACTATTGAAAAAATGCTATAGGAAATAGCTGTTGCAACCTCAGTGTGTCCTCGTCAGCCACGTCAACCAATATTATTGAAGAAAAAAAAAAACGTAGAAGCTTGAACATTCTACGACTACCCCTCCTCCGTCCTATCCAACCTGAGCCCTCCACTCCATCCACTCTCTTCTCCTTCTGTGGCTGCTTTATCCACCTATACTCTCTGCCGCCGTTCACTTTATTCCCTTCTTTCTCTCTTAATTTCCTTTGTATTTGTTTTGAATCTTGATACATTCTTTTGTTTGGTCACCGAGAAAATTGGGCGGAAACAAGAAGAAAATAGATGAAAAGGGGGAGTTTCTGAGGGTTATATTTTTTTTGATTTACATTTGTTCCATAACACTCGAGTACGATTTTTTGAATTCTGCTTTTCCTAGTAACTAAGTGGTGGAAATTATTGGAAACAAAGACATAGTTGAAGATGATGCGAAGACGATGTTGGGAGGGGTCGCCTATAATTTTGCTAATTTCTTTATGTTCTTAGGTGATTTCATGGTTTGCTTTCCTTACTCTTTTTCTCGGCCGTAGATTGTTTGGGGGAATTGGAGAAGAAGACTCGGGCGTTAATTCTGTGTTCAGGATGTTACTTCAAAATTTTACTTAGGGAATCTTTGTTCCAAAATCTTAATTCCAATTCGATGATTTGGATTCACGATCAGCCAATCAATCTACAAGCAAAGAAGTAGCGAAAAACACAAAGAATGTAGAGAGACAAACGGTTCTCAGGCAATAAATAAGTATAGAAATGAATGAACATTAAATTAAAATTAATTGGAAAAAATGTTGAAACAAAGTAATGCATGGATTGCTCATTGAGAAACAACAAAAAACTTTCAAAACTGATATCCTTGTTTTGCAACCAAATTCGATTGGGGTCCTGCTTTTGTGAGCAAGAAGCCTGGTTTCATTTTAGCCAAAAAAGAAAGGAAAAAAGGCGTGGTTTCGAAGTTTGGAAGATGAAGGCTAAGGAGAATCGAGTAAGTGGGAAAGACTTGGGTTGGATTTGTTGGAAGATGTAGATATTATGCCACGTAGGAGCCAAAGCCATGCCGGGGTCGCAACGATGGTTTCCTATAGCATTTCTCTTTTAGTAGAAGTTTAAAAAAGAGAAGTTTTAGCTTGTAACTAATTTTGAAGAAACATATTCTTCCTTTTTGTGCTCTCTATCTCTAGATTGATCTTTTGTTGAGTTGTGATCATAATTGTAATGAGTTTCACAACAATTGGTGCATTTTTCTTTTGCTTTTGTCATCAAGACCAAAGTAATTTTCAAGTTCTCAAGACCGAGATTAAACCCAAATGAAAATATCTTGAGTTCGCTAGTTGGCCTCATTAAAATGTCGTTTATGTTTTTTTTTCCTTCTTATTAGGAATAATGTTTAGACATAAGTTGTAAAGGACATGTTTCACATCACTAATACCAACTGAATGGTTAACCTGTAAGAGTTGAGAATGATGGTATTGGATGTTTATGGGACACTCAGATGCCTAAGTTAGTAATGAATATGAGAGAAATGTATACAAAAAATGAGATGATCTTACCCTTACCTTGTGAGGGTTATTTATAGGAGATGATAAGTTGGTGGTAACAGCTTTAGTTACCATTTTGAATTCATAGTCCCTATTATCCCTAGATGCTTGGGGAGGGAGGGGGGGGGGGGGGTGGTAACTCGTACCGTTAAGGATATGTTCATCCTTTGTTTGAAGACATTGTTCTCATTAGATTGGTAGTTAGAACCACCAATCCGTTACTAGGTACTTTTTTGAATCAGACTCCTGGGCCTAAGACCATGGGGCCCCTAAGGGTGGCCTTCAGTAAGTTTGGGTTGAGCTATCTAAGGGGCACATGCTGGTAAGGACTCTCAGAATCCATCCGATGGAATTGAGATATCACTGACATTCTAACATGCTTAATAGAAAAATTAAGTACATTGTCAGGTAAAACAATGATGATGGTATAGTGGTGCGAGTGGGCTACAAATAATTCTTAAGAGTGCATGGGGTAGGTGCAGCCGTGTAAGAAAAATAAAAAAAAGCTATCTATCTCTGAGTTGTGTATACCACTCTCAACACTTGAAGTGACTCTAAATAACCTATTTGAACTATCTCTCACCCAAAATTATAAATCATCAATCCAAATAGTGGAGCTAAGATTCAAGCAATTGAATAGTAAGTGACAAGTGAAATGTGCAATCAAACATAAAGATTGTAAGAATTTTTTTTATTGTTTTTATTTTCTTTTAAGAAGAAAAGAGTTTAAATTTAATTCAATTATTTTCCTGACAACGGTGTCAAAAACTTGACTCACTAAAAAATGAGTAGTACAAAGGCTATCCTTAAGATAGGAGTCTGTCATGCAATAATTAGGAATAAAATTTCTAGATCGTCTCCTAGTCAAGAAAAGTCGCTTAAATTAAACTTATGTAAATGGTGAAAACACTTAAAAAAATAAAAAATAAAAAGGCACTAGTCATGGACCAGATTCATATTCTTGAATTTTTGAATGTTAGAGTAAAAAATTAAAAATTAAAATGCAAGACAATAAATTGATAACTAAATTAGACCCGCTAAATTAATTAACAAAAGAAGAAACTCAATAAACTAATTTAATTAACAATGCATTAAGCATAAAAATCTAAAATTAACTAGATACCAAATAATAAAGGAAACTAACTAAAAGCATTAATCAACAAATGATGAAAATAGAAAATTAAATTAAATACCAAAGTTTAACGTGGTCGAAATAAGATAACAAAATTAAATAATGCAAAATTAATAATCTCAAAGAAATCTAATGTAAAATGTAAATTAAAATTAAATAAAAACTAGAGATTGGAAAGATCAAGCCAAATGAATTGAGACAAAGATTGCAAAGAGATGAATTCCTCAATTGCGTTATCGAAGCCTCCTCTTATATAAAAGTAAATTGTTGTTGCCTTAGGAGGTCTAAGTTGAAATCAAGTGCAGGTCTCAAATGAAAGTTAAAGTGAAGTCCACAAGAAACAAGTGTGGCTATTGTGCTTCTGAAAACCATAACTAAAAGCAAGAAAAAACTGCGGCACTGAGTGAAAGTTACAAATATATATATGCTATGTTTTTTTTTTTAAAAGAAAATTTTATTGATCATCAAGACAATACAGGAAACATAGCACAATAAGGTTCAAAGACCAAGTGCTTAGATTCTTCTCTAAGATCTAAAGCTCTCTTAACAAGATTGTGAGCAATCTTATTGCCGCTTATTTTGACAAGTTCAATATTCTGAAAAGAGGATAAAGGATACTTAATATCAACTAGCACCATCCCCGCAGTATTCCATCTTTCATTTTGGGTCTTGATACCTTGAACAACTTGCAAAGAATCACTCTCAAGGATAAATGACGCTAGCTTCAAATCTGATGCAAATTTTGTAGCCTATAAACGCCCCAGTGCCTCTGCCAATAAAGGGTTTACACAACCTGCCTTTGAAACCAGCTTTTTTGCTAACTCCCTCATGGTCCCTAGCTATGATGCCCCCAATTTAAGTTCATAATTCAACGCAAATTGAAGTGTCAAGGTAAATAACGCTAGGCTACTCATCTCCATACTTATTAAAATTTAATGCAAATAGCAGCGAAAAAGTTCTGAATAAAAATTGATTTCTAGTGATCATATGGTAGCATAAAAATCACAATAACATTTTCTCCTTACATGTATAACCCAGTTAGTTTTCTTATATACAATATTTATAAGACTTCTCAAATATTTTCTTAAGGCCACCTCGACTCCTTTTTCATTTCCTGAAATTTCCTCCCGTGCCAACACCGATTCCTACTACTACTAACTGGTCAAAACTCCTAAAGAGGGTACTCAGAGGACCCCTCAGGGTTCCTCTGGGTCTCTCAAGCAGTTGGGCCCTTACTCATGTCCATTATCAAATCCTGCAGCGAAATTTAAATTTCCAAAAAGAAAGAAAATACACAAGAATAAAATTTCCTTGGAAACTCAATAAGTACACACTCAACTTAATAAAAGTATAGACTTCCTAAAATAATTACATACAAGCTAGACAGCTAGAGTATCTATTTATGGCATGCTTCATGTGACTTATGCATGACTTATGTCTCACTTAATGGAAAGACTTATACTTTATGCGGACTTACACTGATATCTCTCTTTTCTGGACAGACTTATACCATGCATGGACATTCATTCTTATCTTAATATTCTTATTCTTATAAGTCTTACTTATATGGGTCCTTCTTATAACTTAAACTCGACGAGTATTACGTATCGCTGTCCCCGTCGGGTTTTCCACTGTTATTATCCGTGGTTGGGCCATTGCTACTATTATTATCCGTGGTTGGGTCATATCATATTCAATATTATTACCTATAGTTGGGTTATTGCCACTATTGTTATCAGTAGTTGGATCATATCATATCCACTATTATTATCCGTGGTTGGGCCATAGCCACTATTATTACCTGTGGTTGGGTTATAGCAACTATTATTACCCGTGATTGGGTCGTATCCACTATTATTACCCGTGGTTGGGCCATATCCATTTCTGAACCTCGACAGGCGTTATGTATCACGGTCCCTGCCGGCACATCAGTCATACAGGCGTTACGTGTCGCCGTCTCCATCATGACATGACTGACTTATTAATCTTTCCACTTATAGGTTTTCTTAACGTATTTTCTTATATAAGATGTCATGACTTATGACGACACTTATATGTGATGAAATGCAACGTAAACATGATTTAAACTTATGACATGCATATTTTATGTCCTTATAAACCTTATAACATATGAAAATATTTCACAATAGCATATATCACATTTATATATATTTACGTCATATCAATTCATAACGTCAAAATATAACGAAAACTACTTAAATAACAAAATAAAATATTAAAATATTATTAAATCAAGGCTGGCCGAAACTTCTAGAGGACTCAATCTTATTTTATTTTAATTCAAATCATGCTAAAATTCCCATATTTAACATGTCAAATTTCTCTTAATCAATTTATGTAAATTTAATCATTTTTCATAGTGTTTTCTTCTATAATTATTAGTAAATTATAATTATTAGCAAATAATTAAAAACCCATATTAGCAAATAATTAAAAACCAATTGGTTAAGATTTAAAATAAAAATTCTACTAAAACCCCATTGTAGCCAAATTGCTCTAGGTTTCCTTCATCAAAATTTTCTCAAATCAAGACCCCATATTTTTACATAATTATATTTATATAACATCAAAGAATATATTTCTAAGGTCTTATAATTTTTATAGAATTTTTTCATAATAAAAATCACTTCAAAATTCAATAGGTTTCATTACAACATATAAGCAAAGTTTAATATCAAATAAATATCAAATATGATCTAATAATCAAATTACTCATTCTATACCAAGATTAAGTTAAGTTGTTCATTTAAAAATTTTTACAAAACTAAATTGGATGTCTAGGTTTGGTCGTGCACCACCTTTCCTCCAATCACTTAGCTCTCTTTTGAGGTTTAGATGTTGTGAGTGGGGTTTTGTATATTCTTGATTTTTTCTCAAAGTAACCGAATGGTATCTCAAAAAGGAAAGAGGGGAGAAGCTTGTGTACCTATTTATAGGTATAAGGGGGCATTGGAGGCATGAGAAGAAGGGAGAGGCATTTCGGCAATGCCTTAGCCGAGTGGGGTGATTTGTCCCCGTAAGTGTATGGTCTCATGATCACCCCTAAACCTTAGGCTTGGTGAGTCATGTTTTGATCCAATGGTTAATCTTTGGGCTGCCTAAAAATCTTTTTGATCAATGGCTCAAAAGAAACCAACTCAAATGGGCAAAAACAAGATAACATCATGAGTGCTCTGGAGATGAAAACTTGACTTGGATCCCCAAAGGGGGTACACGGCAGCTAGAGGGTTTTATCCCTTTTTTTCCATTTTTTAACTTCTTATTGGTACACTTGGAGTGTTTGGAAGTGTTTTCCAAAATTTTTAGTTAGCAATTGGTTTAGAACAAACGGATGGTTTGGCTAGTTTTGCTTCTAGTTCCTCCATGGTTATAGGCAAATTATCTTTCTAGAAACTCTTCCTCCACTTACCACATACCTCGTCACATGTGTCAAAATGATATAAATGGAAAGAACCAATCAAATTCGAGTTCCTAAGGTAAGGCGGTGGGGCATTTTATTTTCGAGCCTCAGTTTTTTCGTCTAATTCAGGGCAGTTCAATTATATCCCAAATACATCCTTGGTCCATTCAAAATAATCAAAAACCCAAAACATAAAAATTCTAGATCTGCCTCTTAAAATTGTATAAGAATTGGAATCAACTAAGTTGGACCTCATATGAAGAAGTTATGTGAGTTACACCAAATCTCGACGGATCAACCCAAGAATACTTAATCTGGGCACCAAGTGTTTGATTTTTAGTTTTATCACTTCCTCTTGAATTTCTTTCCTAAATTTCAAAAATTTACCTCTTTCTAGGTTCAAATTGAATTAGTTGATACTTTGTTAAAATTCCCAAAGGTCCATACAAAATTTATCCTAGAATGCATAATTTCACCTTTTCATAGCTGACAATTATCATCTAAGTCTCAAATTCTATTTCCATGAAAAAATATATTTCCAATAAATTCCTTTAAAATGTTCTCAAGTAAATGCTTATCTTAAAAAAATTGGGCTATTACACTAGCTATCAAGCCAAAACCAGATTAGTCCTTAGCCTCACTCAAAGCAGCATCCCAGTTAATTCTGATCATACCAGGTGGAGGAAGAGTCCATTGCACCACCTGATTTGATAGCATTGGAATATTAGGCTGAGATACTTCTAGAGAATGCTTAAAATCAGCAAGAAGGTTGTCTGCTTGCTAAGCTACAAGTGTCGGGTGCAGAAAAGTTCCTTAAAATACAAACTTGTTTCTTCGATGCCAAATACCTCTTGCTGTTAGAACAAACACTTGCTTCTGTTAATCATTACAATGAGCTTCCAAAGATTCAAAAATTTCCAAAAAGTTCTTTGCCCTCAATGTACTTTTCTGGAAAACCATAAGACCTTGTCTCTAAACATCTCTAGCTGAATTACAGTTGTTTTCTTATTTCTTATAGCATATAGGACATAGAGAAAATCCATTTGTTTCTTAAATAAGTTTGTCTTTGTTGGTAGAGCTTCTAAATAGGCTCTTCACAAAAAAAAAACCCATTTGGGATTTTTAAGTTCCAACAACAAGTCAAATTTTTGTTGCTTTGAGCTCCTCTGGATGACTAGCCAAGATGTGTTCCATTAAGTTCTTTATGTAGGTGATATGCACTTTTAACGAAAAAACCCTCATCTTTGGTGTCTAACCATAGTAATTTATCACTTGCACCCATGACAGTCACATGAATTTTCTGGATTGAGGCAGCAATTGTAGGGCTAAACATGTTTAAAATAAGTTTTCTTTTCCATTGCTTGGTGTCTTCATGAATAGTTCAGCTACCTTAGCTTCCTCATTTAAGATCTGCACTTGAGTTTGAACTATGTATGATGAGTGTTGGGGCACCCATCTATCCTTTCAGAGTTTAGTATCCCTACCATTCCCAATTCTCCACATGGACCATTTTAGAATAAGCCCTCTAGAAGCTAAGAAACTTCTTCAAATTAATGATGGTGTAGATCCTAACCTAGCTTGTATGAAATAAAAAAAGGGAAGTATTTAGCCTTTAACATTTTGGTAGCTAGTGAGTCAGGAGATTGTAGGATTCTCCATCCTTGCTTGGCTAATATAGCTAAGTTGAAGCTATGGAGATCTCAGAAGTTCATACCTTCATCATTTTTCCTTTCTCCATTTGACTCCATGAAATCCAATAGACTTTGCTATTACCTTCTTGGTGTCCATACTAGAAATGATTCATCACTCAATTAATTTTCATCAACAAAGATTTCGGTAATTTAAAACTCCCATAAAATAGTTAGGGAGTGCTTGAACCACTACTTTAAGGAGTATTTATTTCCTTGCTTGGAAAAGAAGCTTGATTTCCAATTTCCCACATTGCTCCTAATTTTGTCTAGGATATTTTTAAAGGCATTAAATCTGGATCTTCTAACTAAAGCAGGTAAGCCTCAGTACCTTTTGTAGCTAGTGGTTGCTTGAGTTCTAGCAAGAGCTAAGATATAATCTTTAGTTTTCTGCCTAGTGCTTGAGCTAAAGAATATTGCAGCTTACTTCTTATTGAGTTTTTGGTCAGAGGCTCCTTCATATAGACCAAGTAATGAGTTGATATTGGTCCACTCCATAGCAATGGCTCTACAAAAAAAAAAAAAAAAAACTATCATCTATAAAAAATAAATGGTTAATAATAACTTGACCCCTTTCCATAGGATAGCCATGAATACTACTTGGCCATGATGGAGGAGTTGACTAAGTACTTCAGCAACCAAAAGGAATAGATAAGGGAAAAGAGTATCCCCTTGTCTAATGCGTCTTGAAGGTTTGAAAGTACTTTGGGGAGAGCTAGTTATGAAGATTCAGTGTGAAATAGTTGATACATGTCTCATGACTAAATTGACCCAATGCTCATTAAAACCTATTTTCAGCACAGTTCTTTTCAAAAAACTACAATCCACACAATCATAAGGCTTGCTCATATCCAATTTGATTGGCATATAGCCTTGCTTCCCTCTCTTTTTAGTGGACATTGAATGCATAGTCTCAAAACAAACAATGAAATTATCAAGAATAAGTCTTCAGAAAACTAAAACACTTTGTGCAGGGAAGATAATTTGAGGAAGAATCTTTTTTAATATGATGGCCATGACCTTTGACATCACTTTGTACAATACATTGCATAAAGAAGCTGTAATCTGTCACTGACTTGGAATTTTTTAATCTTTGTAATGTGCACTATATAAGTATCATTAATTCATCCTATGTCCCCTCCAAGGTTGAGCACTTCTAACACTGCTTTAGTCACCTTTTCTCCCATAATTTCCCATAGTGCTTGATAAAATTCTGTTGAAAAACCATTTGGACCAGGAAAACCCAGAGGGTTCATATGAAAAATTGCTTCCTTTACCTCCAATGCAGTAAATTGAGCTGATAGCATGTTGTTTATATTCAAGTCCACCTTTTTGTCAACTTTGCTTAAGCATTCCTCAATTCCCTTTGGTGTGACAGAAGAGAAAAGATTCTCATAGTATTGGTCGAATACCTTAGCTATATCCTCATTGTTTCTGACTAACTTGCCATTTTTTCTTTGATTTCATTTGTCTTTTTTCTCCAAATTTGCACACCTATGGAAATATATTGAGTTTCTATCACCATTTTTAGCCAAGCCTGCTTTGTCCTTTGTTTCCATTTTATGTTGCCTTCTTCTAAAAATTTATCAATTTTCTATTGTACAACTTTGATAACCTCAATATTGTTACCAATGTTGGCTGTCTAAAGCTATGATAGCAATTGTAAATTATCTTGTATCTCCTTCTTATGCTGCCTGAAGGATGTTTTACTCCATTGCACCAAAGATTCTTTACACTTGCCTAAGCTTTTATGAGTCCATCTAAGGTGAGAAGCTTGTTGATTAGGCTACTACCCCCATCATTCAGAAATGTTTTTTGAGCATTCTTCATGTTGTTTCCATGCTACTTCATATCTAAATATCTTTGCTCTATAAGCTCCTCCATTGAGAAACCTCTCTCTGCCTTTCCTCAAATTCAACACCAATGGACAGTAATCAGAGGATTGGACTAGTTGAACCTGAACGTAGCAATCAGCAAAAGTATTGATCCATTGCAAGTTATTTAGAGCTCGATCCAATCTTTCCTTGGTGAAGTGAGGGCCCTCTTGGTTGTTACACCATGTAAATTTATTACCTTTCAAACCTAGGTCAGTGAGTCCACACCAATCAACATTAATCTTGAATTTTCCATCTATTGGTATGGTCTCATGGCTGCATCTCTCTTCTCTTGTTGGTGAATTATTTCATTAAAATCACCATAACATATCCAAGCCTTCTCATTCCTTGGTTTTAGCATCCACAAAAGTTTCCAACTATCTTTCCTTTGAGTTGTGTGTGGGGAGCCATAAAAACCTATAAAACAGCTCCTCATCACTGTCCTCCATCTTTAAATTCATGTAAATATGATATTGTGAATAAGTGTCAAGATTGAAGTTATCCTCACTACTCCAGAGAAAAGCCAGTCCTCCCTTTAACCCTCTACTATCAATCACAAAACTGGAATCAAAACCAACCTTATTTCTAACTTCCTTCACTTTTCTTCTTCCACACTTTGTTTCTATTAAGAAAACAAATTTGGGACACGTAGTCTTCACTAATAAGTGAAGTTCTCTAACTGTACGGGGGTTCCCAAACCCCCTACAATTCTAGCTAAGGCCTATCATGGCTATTGGTAGAGCTACAAAGCAGCCTCCACCAACTATGTTTCATGATTATTTACTTCTACTTCTTTCATTAGCCTTTTCTTCTTTGACTCCGCAAGCAACTCTAATTGGATAGGAAGCTCCCTTTTACCTCTTTCCCGAGTCATGACTCCCTCTACCTTGATGCCCTAATGTCCAACTTGCCTAACTCTCCTTTTCCATGAGGGCACCTTCTTCTTGACCACATTATCAGAGTAGTTTTTTCAGTATGACATTTAGACTACTGGACTGAATGTTTGAAAGGGAATTAAAAGTTCCACTTCCATTTTACAATTCTCCCCTTTTAGCTCATTTTTATCCATAATGTCAACATATGTTACTAGTTGTATGCTCTTTAATTTCGATTGGTCGACTTGTAGATTATTGTTTTGAGTATCAACTTCTTTTGGTACTTTTAAGTAGTCTGTTTTGTCTTTCTTAATCAACTCCTCTTGTTGAAGCTTCTTTTATGGATCCTGATTAACCTCTCCATTGGATTACTTAACCTTTATATTCTCTGCTTCATGACTCTTTGTGTTTCTGTAGGATGTCTTCCTTGTTGGGTTTTTAACTCTTGAGAACCTCCATATTTCCTGAAGTCAAATATGGAAGAGTTAATAAGCTGAGCTTGAATCTAAGGACCAAATTGAGAAGGTTCTTCAGGGTTGTTTAGGACAGCTTCTACTTTTATGAGACAATATGCCACATTAAAAGTAGATGTTTTAAAGTCTCTCATATTTGCATGAAATTCAATATCTCTGGTCATCTCACATCCATTTCCTTCTGAATAAATGCTTGTTTAATTCTACTGCTACCTGAACCCTCAGACAGTTACCCCATGCCCTGCCTTTTGAATCTGTTTCCACCCTGATTACCTCTCTTATGAAAGCTCCAAGTTTATTCCCAATTTGTTCTGTCATAGCTGCAAAAGGAAAGCCATGAAGTTGAACCCAAAAAGCTTCATAGTTGAACTGAATTTCATTGACAGGAACTATTTCATCAATTTCTTGGAGGGACAGTAAGTTCCTATAAAAAAACCAAGGCCAACCTCTAAAAACGTTGTCTTTGTTAGAGATGTTTTGGAATTCAATTAAAAACCTGTGATTGCCAAGTTCCTTGAATTGCACCCAACCATCTAATCTTCATACTTGGGACATAGTAATCTAAAAAGCCTCATTATTAAGCCCTTATATGAGAGGATTTCCCCTATAGGACATAAACTTCCTTTATCCTCACTCTCTTGAACTGTATCATTAGTTACTTGAAGAATAGAGCTTTCCTCCAAGGACAAATGAATTCTTTCCCATCTCCTAGCTAATTCTTCCTCCATTTCTTGGTTTATCTGAATTCCCAAGGTTCTCACTCACTGATAAACCACAACCCTAAAGGAAAAGGGTACTAAAACCCAACTATTCCTCAACGAGGAAGGACTTTCATCGCCGTAGGCTTTCTTCATAAAGAAGAAAGCGAAAGGCAGAATCAAAACCTATGCATTATATATATATATGCTGTGTAAAATGAAAGTTATTCAACACTGCACAAGAATGCTCAAACCCAATTCAAATTGTTGTTCCCCTGCTGTTGTGGTTCGTCACCTCTGATTGATACCTAATGGGCTTAATTTAAGTGAAGTATGGCCCTTATTAAGTCCCCTTTCAAACGTGTGGCTTGCTATTGGGACTTGAAGAAAAGTTGTTGACGTATGTTTAAATCAAAACTGCGGTGCTGAAGCATTTCTAAATCCAAAGTGAGAGAGTTGGCGCTCCAAGTGAAGGATCCCACGTGTTGAAGGCCCAAAGAAGTGAGGCCCACCTTTTTCTTTTTTCCTTTCCTTCTTTAAGCCTTAATGCATATCTTGTCCTCTATAAAAAAAAATAATAAGATAAAGATAAAAAAAATCAAATATAAGTGTGTTGTGCATGTGAAGAAGTGTTACTCAATTAAATCACAAATTATAGAATTAAGCATAAATCATGCTATCAATCAATTTAAATCACAACTTGTATTTACACCTCTTACTCAGTTTTCAATCAAAAACTAATAATAGTCATGGAATAATTTAAATGCATTGGTTTTAAATATATAAATATGAAATAATTCAACTCAATTATGATGGAGGACTTATGAGCTCCACGCCTTTTCAGTTGGGCACGCCCTTGCTTGCTTCACTTGTGGCTAAGTAAAAGCATTTACATTGTTTCATGCATATGCATTTGCAAAATCAATTCTTTTGGAGATCCACTTTATCATTCAAACAAAACTTTAATATTGATTTATGCATATTTGAGGCAAAATAATAATAAAATACAATTATTTTTTTTTTATTTTTTAAAATTATTATTTTTATAAATTTTATAATTATCATCCACTTTGTATCGTCAACTTAATACAAATTTTATATATAAAAATCATCTTAATATAAATTTCATAAAATTAATTTTAATGAGCAAGAGAGAGAAAAAATAGTAAAATAATGTTTGAAGAGTGAATAATAACTTTTCAAATTTGGATAGTCACTAATTATATGTATCCAAATATTTGGATATGCATACTCTAATATGGAGGATTTGAAGCCCATATCATGCATATATGAGTTTGCATATGCATATGCATAGACCATTGTTAATGCTCTAAGGAGAAGGTCGTGGGGGCCTTATAGCCTCCAATCCTTTTCTATTGAGTACCTCCTTGCTCACTTGCCAGTGGATAAGTAAGGAGAAGGTTGTGGGAAGTTTGACTTCCGCGCCTTTCTTGCGTGGCGCCTTTTTATTGCTAGGTCTTGCTTTGTGAGTATGTAAGTATTGAGGGGGTTATGGGGTCATCTAGCCTTCATGCCCTTTTTGGTTTGGAGCCATTTTTCTTGCAAGAACTTGTATTGCAAGCGCGTAAGTGTTAGGATGGTCATGGGGCTGTCTGGCCTCCACGCCTTTTTCATCGTGACGATATTTTTATTACAAGAATTTATCATCTGAGTGCTTATGTACCAAGGGGGTTGTGGGTTCATCTGGCCTCCACACCCTTTATTGCAAAAGCTTGTCTTGTGAGCGCTTAAATGTTGGGAAGGTCACGGGGCCATTTGGCCTCCACCCCATTTTTGTGGTTGCGCAATTTTATTGCAAGAGCTTGTCTTGCAAGCGTTTGTGTACCAAGAGGGTCGTGGGGCCATTTGGTCTCCACCTCCTTTTTTGTTTGGAGCTATTTTTTCACCAAAACTTATCTTGCAGACGCTTAAGTGTTGAAAAGGTCGTGAGATTGTCTGGCCTCCATGTTTTTTTTTGTCGTGGGGCCATTTTTATTGCTAGAGTTTGTCTTGCAAGCACTAATGTATTGAGGGTGTCGTGGGGCCATTTACCTCCACATCCTTTTTTATCATGGCTAACAAGAAAGGTAAATTCTTAAAATTATAATGAATAGCAATAGGAAAGCATTGATAATGGAAAGAAATTGGCTCGGGACACTTTATCTAATGGAAGGCCTCGAGGCTTTTTATTCAACGGAAAGCCTTGAGGCATTTTATTCAATGGAAATTGTCGAAAAAAGTAAAAGCCTACATGGGATCAATTACTATGGATAGAACCTTTTTAGATGTCTAGCATTCCATGAGAGTAGTAGCTCTTTTCCCTCGCTATCCTTGAGTGCATACAACCCTAGGCGATTTCTAGTGATTATCACATAGTGTCTTTCTAATTGCGTGCTAAGTTTTCCCTCATCTTGAGCGGTGACTCCAGTTTTCCTCAAGATCAAATCGCTAACCTTGAACAACAGAGGTTTTGAAGAACTGTTTAACTTTCCTCTTATGGAGTGTATTTTGGGCGTCCGCCGCTTCCCTAATTTCTTCTAGTAAACTCAACTACTCACAGAGAGCTTGGTTATTATTGGCTTGGTCAAAATGACTAGTTTTGTACGTGGTCAAGCCTATTTATGTGGGGGTAACAGCTTCGCTTCCGTAGGCCAAAGCGAAAGGCATTGCCCTAGTTGGGGTTTTCACCGAGGTCCTATAGGCCTAAATTACTCCAGGGAGTTCCTTCGCTCATTTTTCTTTCTAGCTACTCAACTTCTTTTTTAGGATGCCGAGTACAAATTTGTTTATTGACTAAGCCTGTCCATTACCCTGGGTCCCCAGGGGAGAAATACTTTACCTTAATCCTGAGCTCTTGGCCAAAGTTATAAATTCCATTCTCGTGATCATTCAGATTGAGACAGTGGAACGGATTATTTCGATACCAGTACCATTTCAGATATTATTTCGAGATATATATTTTATAAATAAATTATATATATAATAACTATATTTTAAATAAAATCAATACAAATCTTAAAAATATATATACTAGATAAATTTAATAATACTTATTAATAGTACATACAAATCTTAAACACATATTTAATACAATATCTTGAAAAAAAATATAATATCATAAAAATAAATAAAAAACTAAAGTCACGAACGTTTCAAAAATAAAATAAAGTACTAAACAAAAGTAACAGATGTTTTAAAAAAAAACTGAAGTCAGGAATGTTGCTTTTGTGGGAAGCTCAATAACCAAGGATTCATGTCTTAGACTAGTCATTAGTCATTGTCACGCTTAAGTCCCTTCACATTCCATTTTCCTAACCCTTTCTCTCCCCATGTTCACCTTCCTTATTGCTTCTTCATTATCGCAAATTCAATACTGAGTCTGAAAATGTATTGGATCAAAACCCTGAGGGCAATAATCCACCCCTTAACTCGCTTTTCTGTATTGTTTCGCCAATACTTCGTTTCCACCTTTCACATTTGGCAAGGTGAAAAGCCTCTTGATTCTAACTCTCTTTCTCTTCTAGTTTCAGTTTTCTTTTTTTTTTGGAAATTTTGTAGTTGTTGTTTTCGTTCTCTTGAGAAAGAGATAGATCAGATGGGGAGGAATTTGGATGAAGTTGATAGAGAACAAAATCAAACGGCAGATTACTTTGTGTCCGAAATCCGCCTGAAATGAACGGAATTTCTTTTGGAACGAAATACTATACCTCACTATTCCGGTCACTGATCCGAAATGGAATTTTCCAACATTTCTGGTCGGAACGGAATGAAATTTAGAACTTTTCTCTTGGCACCACTCTCTATAATGTTCCAAATCAAATTGCCGACTGTAGTCAGATATTATGGTGTTGGGGAATCCCGAATCTACACACCCCATTTTTCCATAAAAACCTAGTCATGGCCTTGGTAGTTATTGTTGCTAGGGTTTCTACTTCCGCCAACTTGGTTAAGTAGTTTACTACTACAACTAAGTGTTTTATGTCTCCCTTTCTAGATGGGAATGGTCTAAAGAGATCAGCCTCCCCCATTGTGCAAATGGCCATGGCACGGTAATGGAGCTAACTCTCCAGGGGGCACTATGGGACTGGAGCGTTGACTTGGTACTAGGCTTATCCTATTACGAATTATTTGGCATCTTTGAGGGTATTGGGCCAGTAGTAACCCATCTTTAGCACTTTCCCTACTAGGGCTCTGCTACCCAAGTGATTTCGCAGATACCTTTGTGTATTTCTACGAGAATATAATGCGCCTCCCCAAGCAATATTCATCTCAATAGTGGTTTGGTGAACCTCATTTTGTATAGGATGCCTTCAGTTTTTGTGATCTGTGTTGCCTTTCCCTTGACTTTTCTTATTGCTTCCTTCTCTTCGGGAAATTTTCCCATCTCCAAGTAATTGGCTATTTCTTTAGCCCAACTTGGTACTCCAAGGCCAACATTATTTATCGTGGTACCAATTGCTGGTATTTTCACTATTTTCCTTTGCACCTACCATGAAAGTTTTCCATCATCTCTTGTCAATGCTGCTTTCGTTAGGCGGTCCACTATCAGATTATTCGCCTGTGGTACTTGTTGTATGGAGAAATGGGTGAAGTAGTTGCATAGTGCCAAGACTTGCTCCATATACTTTTTTAGTTTTTTATCCTTGGGTGCTTTGTTAGCACCGTAATCATGTGGGCTTGGAAATAAGGCCGTGGTCTCCTGACGGAGACCACTAATGAGAACGCGAGTATCTCTATTATCGAGTATCTCACCTCTGCACCTTTCAGAGAGTGACTCGCATGGTAAACGGGTGCTTGATTTCCTCCTTCTTTCACAAGGATTGCCGAGATAGAGTGTTATGATACCGCCAAGTATACATATAGTGTTTCTCCTTGGTTGGGTTGTTTGAGTAAGGGCAGGCTGGATAAGTACATTTTTAGTTCCTGGAAGGCTTTGTCACACTCCTTGTTTTAGGGGCGAGTCTTCCTTAAGACTTGGAATAATGGGAGGCATTTATCTGCCAATTTTGATATGAAGCAGTTTAAAGCGGTGATCTTTCCTACCAGTCGCTGGATGTCATTAATGGTTTTTGGTGGCGCAATGTTCATAATTGCATCTATCTTTTTGGTACTAGCCTCGATGCCTCTTTCCAACACCATGACCCCAAGAATTTACTTGAGTTCACTTCGAAGGCACACTTTGCTGGGTTAACTTCATCTTGTACTTGCCCAAGACAACGAAGGACTCCCTAAGGTTTGCTAGGTGCTAGGTAGCTTCCTTGCTTTTCACCAAGAGACCTTAGACATATACCTCCATGTTTCTCTCGATCTGTTCTTTAGATATCCTATTGACCACCCTATGGTATGTGACGTTGGTGTTCTTGAGGTTGAATGACATGACCCGGTAGCAGTAGAGCCCCTTATCAGTTATAAAGGCATCCACGAAGCTTAGTACTTGGTGTGCAGTCGAGGTTGACGCAGAGGTTATGTTGGATAATTGTGTTGTCGATCCCCATCATATATTCATGGTTCCATGAAAACATGTATCTATGCTTGATTAACAGATTCTTCAATGTTTCGCGGTCCTTTGGCGTCAACGTTCTTTTGACTCTAGTGGTAACACTTGGGTGATTTAGGTATAACTTTATGACCTCTAGATGCTCGTTTGCTTTGGCTTGCAACAAGCTACTCTCATCCTTAGCCTCTGCCGCTTGTTCCTTTTTCACTGGTGGTGGTGGAGGAGGCCGTTCCCCTCCATTTACCGAACAAACCGTCCTAAGCTTCTGCACATAACATTTTGGCACCAATTTCTGTTGCTCCTCACTTTGCCAATCCTTTCGTCCATTGGGAATTTCATTTTAAGATGGGCCTGTCCCTAAAAGAGATGTTTGGGGTTGTTCCCAGTTTTACATATTTACTAGGTTTGTACGTCGTGTATACCTTATGGTATTAGGCCCTTTGGGTGTGGGCTCTTTGACCTGATGATGTCGCACTGCCTCCTACGAAGCCACCTGTTATGGTGCAAATTTTGCCAAGTGGGGCCTGTTCCTTGGTCCTTAGGGGGCAATGAGGGCGATCTCTTTGTCTTCGGCACCTTGCGCTCCTATTCCTTCTTCATTTGTGTTCGCACTCCTCCTCCTTTTGTGGTTTTATGCAATCGGCCAACATTTTTTCCAACTTGCCACTTCTTGCCATCTCCTGGACTCACTTTTTCAAGGTATAACAGGTTTCCGTTTTGTGTGAATAGTTCTGGTGATACTTGCAGTAATGCTTGTTCTTCCCTGAGGGGTGGCCCTCTCCTCTTTTGTCCGATCATGTCTTGGACATTGTGATTATTATGGATCAGGCAGTAGCCTTGATTGGGCCCGCCTAGTAAATTGTTCATGCCTTTCATCGTGGTGATTATGTCCCCGTGCACTCTTGTCTTTTTCTTTGGGGTTGTCGTTGCTCTTATCGTCAATTTTTGTGTCTTTCTTCCTCTGTTCTAGTAGGGCATGTAGCGTATCCTTTGCATTAACGAAGTCATCGGTGTGGTCCATGAATTCCCTCAAAGTGGAGGCAGTATTCCTGGATATTTCCAGCATAAATGGGCCGATAGGCCATATCCAGCCAATTAGGACAGCTTAGGATGAGTTTTTCATCTTAGTCATTGGCCGTTAATATTTCTTTATTAAAGCGTGCTAAGTAGGACTTGAGACTCTCCCCTTTTGCTTCACGGTTAGTAAGCAAGCCTCATGCCCGTGTCACCTTCTACTTGCCATGAACTATGTGAGGAATTGTTTCGCCAACTCCTCAAATCTATCGATTGAGCCGAGGCATAGCATTCCAAACCATCCTTGTGTTACTCCCTTCAGGGTAAGCAGGAAGGCTTAGCATGCTATCCCTCCAGAGAATCCATGGAGGGTCATCTTTGCTCTAAAATTCTCGAGGTGATTGACAGCGAACCCGCTTTATAGGTCGATCGGTGGGACTTTGAACTTCACCGGTAGCGGATAGCCAAAATTTCCCCACTGTAAGGGATATCTATGTGAGTCAACGACTAGTCTATAGAGGAAGAGCCCACCATCCGCTTCGCCATCTTGTCGTATTTTTCCACTAGGCTGCACACTTTGTTATACGTTTTCTTCTTTTCTAACTCGTCGAGGTTGACTCCCCCAGGTGAGCGTCTCTTTCAGCATGTTCATTTTGGTGCAAAGGAGGGTTGCCTCTTTGCTATTTTAGTTCCTTATTCTTTTTCTATAGTTGCTCTGTGGTTTCTAGGGCTTGCTTCGGCCTTTCCATTACTTCTTCCAGCTATGCTTCAGTGCTCATAGTAGGCATGTGAAAATACGTTAAATTTGTAGAAATAAATCCTACAGAGGGTGCCACTGTAAAGGACATATTTCACAATACTAACACTAACTGCACGGTTAACCTATAAGAGTTGAGAAGGACTGCACTAGATGTCCAGGAGATACTCCGGTGCCTAAGTTAGTGATGAATATAGGAGAAGTGTATATAAAATATGAGATATTCTCACCTTATCTTGTGAGGGTTACTTGTAGGGGATGATAAGTTGGTGGTAACCGCTTCTGGTTACCATTTGGAATTCATATTCCCCGTTACCCCTAGATCCTAGAAGGGGAAGATAACTCTTTCTGCTCAAGAAATGTTCATCCTTTGCTTAAAGATATCATTCTCATCAGATTGGGGGTTAGAATCACCAATCTGAAGTCAGGGATCTTTTTGAATCAGACTCTTGGGCCTAAGACCTTGGGCACCCTCGAGGGTGGCTTTCACTAATTATGGGTGAGGCTATCTGAGAGGCAAAAATATCCCTTCCATAAGTGAACGCCATAGGCGAGAAAAGGCTGTTAAACAACCAAAAGACTGTTCACTTCAAGCCCACGTGATAAAAGGAGACCATGAAGGGTTGAAAGTTAAGTAAAAACTCATCGTTTGGAGTTCAAAAGGAATAATGCAAGGAATCCTTATATATAGTTGTCCGGTAATCTAAACCTAATGAGGCTGATCTCTTGAGAGGTTCATGCAACTAAAATAGGTCTAGGGTCCTTCGCTGACGAGACATTATCAACTACAATATCATGTCCTTGATGAACACTTTACAATATGAGGCACCTTGATCGATTTTTATAATTACTAGGAATGTACAGACAACCCAAAGATCTGACTCGTGAAGATCCGACTAGCATCAATAAAGTTGGAATTTTATCAATGTCAGCTCAGGTTGGTTTAACACAAAACAACCTGCACAAAAGTTTGTCCAATTGATAGTTTAAACCAACTCTAAACAACCAGCTCAGTATGACGCCATTAGAGGTATTCTGGACTGGTTTTTGGAATAGGAGTGGTAGAAGGGGACAATGGGATAGATTGTTGAAGAGGAGGGGGGTGGTGGAGTTGAGACATCAAAAAAAGGGTAGAGTTCTTGGCCATTAAGGTATGGAATGATTTGAGCATGCCATAAGAGATAGTTGTCGGAGCTCAGTTTCACTAAGAAGACATGGGAGAAGTTGTTTGAAAGCTGGAAGTGTGGGAAGGAGAGAAGTTTTTGCCGAGAGGTGAGTTATCTCTGGCCTTTGGAAGCAAAACGTTGGTCTAGAAGAAGCTCTGGTACCATGTAAAGGTTCCAAGACTCTGTTGCTTTGTAAGAATTGTAATTGATTGAATAAGGTATTACAACGCAATATATATACACAAAGAATGCAACTATAGTGAGCTGTCATAAACAATTCTACAAGCAGATGGCGTGCACAATGAGGTAGTACTCGGTTTGGCAGAGTTTGTTACATTGCTCTGCCAAAACCGTGACAATCAATTACAGAAAACAGGCCACAACCTAGTCTATGTTATTCCTCAAGGTTTTGGAGGAGCTGCTGACTTGGAGGGACCATGCCGTGTGGATTGTGTCGTGGATGCCAGACTGGATGCTTCAACATTGTCTTGCTCTTCGTGTTAGAAGTTTCCTTCCTTGGAGACTCAAAGGGATGCTTCGCCTTGACAAATGGTCTTTATCTTATTTGCGGTTGAGGTAAATCCTTGGTTTTCCTTGTGTTTTTTTGTAGGTTGTGTCCTTTTCTACTCGATGTTAGTCTTTCTCTTGTTCCTTTGGACTTGTAACCATGATATTCCTCCGCACATGTGAGGACTTATCAATAAAGTTTTGGAGGTGCCATCCACTTTCTTTCAAAAAAAAAATTTGAGAAACCCACATGAGATAACTTGTCCAATCAAGTTTAACATATATAAGACGATAGATATTAGGAAAGACAATATATACTAGTGGTAGTGTTTGCAAATGAGGAAAGATTGAACCATTTGGGATTGTCTGATAAGATGCGAACCTCAAGTTTCTGGTAACATGAATGAACTCAGAATTCCAGCGGAAAAATAGTCATATGCACAACACGTGTAAAATGATAGTACTCTTATACCGAAGTAGCAGGGTGTTATTGCATTTACAGTAGATAAATAGAAAACGAAAAATATAAATGACAACTTTTGTCACTATATTGTATCTTCTATATATGGGCTTCATCAACTGTTATCTTTTGATTTTGAGATAATCTCCATATGGATGAAGCTGAGGTGAACTGGGCAATTGCTTGATTTGTGTGCTGCAGCTTTGATTTGTGTCCTGTATTTTCTTATGCGTTCGTTTATGACTAACTTAAACATCCTAGACACCAAACACTTTCTTCCCTATAAACCAAAAATGCAGCCAAACAGATCCCCGAAAGGCAAGGCAAGGCAAGGCAAAGCCAACCACCAAAATAGGTATACAAGAGACATCTTCCGCTATTGATCAATTTGAGATTTAAATGGGGATCACATCTTATGATTAAGGGATATAAGTGACCCCACATGTAATGTAATGTACTAATTGGCAAGCATGAGAATGTCTGCCTTTGTGGGACCTCCTCCTAAAGATTTTGTTGGTAATTCAATACACATTGCACAAAGGAGAGAAATTGATATTATGAAAGCATTTTTTTCTTTTTGGGTGGGAATGAAGGTGTTGTATCATCAATGGTGGATTTTTGGACAAGTGGTTGAAGCATTAGCAAAAGTGACAAAATGTAGGTGGATTTTAATGGATCGATTATCACACCCGTGAAAAGAGGACACAAAGATAGTTCCATCTTCCAGAGCCAAAATAAAGTTCACGCCCATCACGTTTCTATCTTTAGCCATAGTCAAATCCATCTGTTTCTTTATCTCATCCAAATTTAAAACCATGTACATAATATGCAGGCAAGTCCTTTGTGAGATTCAAGCCATTCAAGAGCTTTCCAAAGTTACTAGAAATGAGTCCTTTCCCATTTTCCTCTCACTAGTTTATCAGTTTTTCTGTCACTGAAGTTTTATATGACTACCAATTAAAACTTCATCTCATATTTGGTATTTGTGAAGCATTGAGAAAATCCAGAAGAAATAAGGAAACCAACACGATTGAGGGTGAAAAGATGGCCAACAAGGAGATGAAGGTAGAGATTCCAATATCAGACAATCATGAACTTATGTCAAGCCCGACTGGGCTTACAAGACAGCCAAGTTCTACCAAGAGCAATTGTCTGTGCTCTCCGACCACCCATGCAGGTTCCTTCCGGTGCAGGCTTCACCGCTCCCCGAGCCTCCAGCGAACCAGAAGCATGGACTCAACATCCCTTCGAGATTCAACCTCCAATGCTTGTACTACCACTACTCCTGATGCTCCTAGCAAGGAGAACACACTAGAGAATTAGTGATTCTAATAGCTAATTAAGTGCATGTTATTGCTTGTACATTTTGTGCTCTCCACTATCTTCTTGGTTTATGCCTTTCGTAATTTTGAATGAATTTCTAAGCCTTGGCTGTACTGTACTGTGTTCTCTAGTCTGAAAAGCAGTGTTTTTGTTTTTCTGGTCTGGAATGTAATAAGAAACGTTGGCATTTTATGTAGAGCAGTCTTAGGTGATGAGAATTAAGATCGATGGGCGAAGTTCTGAATCCCCTCCCATCAATTAGAATTTAGAGGTATCTAAGGGAGGGTTGATTCCTAAACTTCAACAATCTTAGTAGCCATTGAACTTTAGCGTGAAGATATCTATCTATCTGAGCTACCATCCAGGTTAAACCATAATATATGGTACCTCATCCCTCAAGGCGCATGCACTTTTCCATTTATTGGATACTGTATTTGGAAACTATTTGTTTCATTTTTTTGATTGAAAGCGCACATGCTTTAAAGATAATATGACTGGAAATTATATGGCAACAACCATCTAGTACCTAATGTTTATTTTTGTACTTTTTTCTTTGTTATCCAAGCTGTAAGTTTTGTTAGGGACAACTGAATACATTGAATATGTAGATTTGAATACTTCCCAAGCTCTAGTATACATATTTTGAGTAAATATCACTAACAAAAATATTGAATGGTTGGATAAAAAGAAGACCCAGATCATATTCTATTGACTAAGAAGCTCTAGGCACATCCCATTGATTGAGTTTGGTGAATTTGGAATGTGCTAGCATACAGTAGTTGCAGCCATGAAGTGATATCTCTTACATCTTGATAATATTGTTTCTTATTCCAACAGATTGCAATGCCCATTAAGAATCTCAAGTGGTTTTCCCTCAAAATTACAAGGCATTGTGCAGAACAAAAGAAGAACTAGAGTATATGTTAACTCCTTAAATTAACCATCTCCAAGCTCAAAATAAACAAAAATCACTCAGTTCTTTTCACTGACACTTTTGTTGATGGACCACAACTTACTGAACATCCTTTTGGGTCTATTAGGAAGAGCAGGAGTCTTAAGCCTAGCATGTCTGCTAATGTCATGGTCATCAAAGTAATCATCCTCAGCGAGCTTCATTCTTAAAGTTGACATGCTTGCCTTTGGTGATTTAAGGCCAGAGACACTCCACTGGTCCTCAACTGGAATGGTAGTAGCGGTACTTAATGGTGGTGGAGGCCTTGATGGATCAATTCCTTGAGTGGCCAAGAGTGCCTTAATATTGCTAGGCAGCTCAGTCACCTTACCACCAGCTATGGCGGCCCGAGCTTGCTCAAAGAAAAGAACTTGCACTATCACTCTCAAGGGGAGTAGCTCATTTTGTGCAGCATGGATGCATGCCTCCATTGATAGCTTTTTGCAGTCTAGGATTCGACACAACCTTTTCCTGTCGCTCTTGTTGAGATCTGGATGAGCCTGGATTTTTCAGGGATAAGAACAACAGTGATCTGAAATACATATATATATATACATATAGTTTGTTTTCCATTTATTTAATTCAAAGAAAAATAAGGAAGACACACTAGTCAATGATTTTCTGCATAGAGATGATATTATGCACAAATTGTTCCTATAAAGGATAAGTCTAATCAAAGAAAATTGAAAGTAAGCCAAATAAGAATGCAGACACGATTTTTCAACTTTTTCAGCTACCTAGGAAATAACAGAAGATGTGCAGTTATAAACCCTAGGCATGTTTTTGGGGAATTTTTATAGGTCAGCAAATGACATCTGAATCACACCAACCCCAGACACTTCCAAAACAAAATTCCACATATGCCAAAATTTGGCTCGGGCAGCCTAATCCTAACTGCAACCAAATTGTGAGCTTCACAAGACTTGAAGGTCATAAGCGTTGGTTATATACTGGAAATAGCGATCCACATTCCACTATGTGACAGTGATATGTGTCCTGAAAAATTTTGGATCTATTAGTGTGAATTAAGGACAATTTGAAAAATCAAGTGGCCATCATGTTAATTTTACCTTGAGATAAATGTCAATTGCTCTGTAGAGATCATCATGGTCCAGCCTTGCAAAGTGGGGAATGGCTTCAGATATTGAAATAAACTTTGACAAAGGCAAACTCACATCCCGAGCAATCTCTTGAAGATACCCATCTACAAGCTTTGCCACCTTCAGTTTTGAGCTATGAGAAGCTGAAGAGGATCTCCTACTCTCCTGCAACTCAAATTCAATATTTTCTGCGGATCGAGACCTTCTCCTTTCAATTTTCAGCTTTGATCTTGGAGGACTAGTTGGGGGGCTTTGTGCTTGTAACTTGAACTGCTCCAATATGGTCATGACTATGTCTACATCATATAGTGTATCATTTGAATATGATAGAGAGGGTATTAACAGATCACTGACTCTTGCTTCATCTAACTGAAGACCAACTCTTCTGGCCAATTCCAGCTTTAAAGAAGAAGAAGCATTTAGGATGTTGGCTGCCTTCAAAAGTTTAAGTAGGAAACCAGAAGAAGCAGCACCCTTTTCTGCTGGGAGTAAGCTTACTATTGATTCCAAGATCAGCTTATGCTTTGATGTTACCCCAACGATTGAATCTGAATCAGAGTCTGATGCTGATTCCTTATTCACAAATCCATCCCTTGATATATTGGGCAGCCATTTGGAGGCATAGATTCTCAATGCATCTCCCAAAAGATTTGAGGGTACCTTTCCACAAGATTTAATGGCTATGATGGTTCTCCAATAAAGGTCTATTCCCAATTCCGCTATATCTTCTGCCCACCAACCCATGGTTTCTGGTTTATATCTCTGACTCTCTGCACCATTGCACGATATATCGTCCCGCCCCCGCCGGGAATAGCTATGCGACAAGCTCACCTTTGAGGGGTGACTTAAGACTTTTGAAGCAATTGCCTCAATGCATCTGCTTGTTATTGCAAGATCTTCTGACCACAAATAAAAGGCTTTGGCGCTTTGTAATGTCACAATGGAATCCTTCCACCCATGAAGAATGCAGGAATTGAAGAAAACTTCCAGCTTGTATATTAGATTCCCCTTCTCAACATCCTCTGTCATCTGCAGATACTCAGCAGCACATCGAGCAGATACAATGTTGTAGGCACTGAGTGTGATTGTAATACCATAGCAAAACTTTGCACATAGTTCAAATGCTTCAACACCACCAGGGAAATCAGGAAGTTGGAATATTTTATTTTGTGAGGATTCAGGAGATTCAGAGCACAGCCTCTGCAGGCGCAAGCACTTGGACAAAACAGGAAACTGTGCCACGAACACATGAGAGTCACTTTTACGAGAACACAGATATCAATTTTGAACTGAATAGCATCATTTATCAAACTAAAATTATCTTAAACTAAACACAAAGATCAAAATTTTTCATGAAAGGTTTCTAAATTTACCTTGTGAAGCAAGTATTTGGTTCCATTCACCTGAATTATAAGATCACTAGAGACTTCAGAGGAGACTGACCTGAATTAAGAAAAAGGAAACTCATATATGGTATATTCCTTGTGTTAAAATGTACAAAACCACTTGTTCAAGCAGCGGTACTCTTACCTTACAGCCTCACTAGTATAGAAAGTATCTGGCCGAGATCCGAGTTTCATAAACTTCATGACTAATCCTTTTATTTGGCTCTATGTGTTCATCAGATGCTCCTTAACATACACTTTCTTGACCCAAAAAGGAGATTCTTTGAAACTGCGCCAAGATTATAAGACCTTACTCATCCAACAGCAGGCAAAAGTTGTCAGGCAAGAACACAATCAAGACAACCTATTTCCTATATTAAATTTTCCTAACTTAGATAGAAGTAACAAGAAAGCAGATAAAAAAAACATGGGAAGGGATATTCAAGAATGCAAGAAAACCAAGAGCTTTTGCTGTGGGTGGAAGTATCCGAGTTTTACATATATAATCTTAAGGTAACAGGAACTCAGAAGATCGACAGTTGTCCAGAGTCTGCCTTTCAGTCAAATTTCATACCCGACGTGATTTGGACATACAAACAAAAAATCAAGACACTTTTATCCCATCAAATCCACATAAAACACACTCCCTCGGGGTCAACCAAACAAAAGCTCAGAAAAAGATAGCTCCATAATCGATATACATCTCAAATAATATGACACAAACAACAGTTAAACTAGGAAAAGAGTGAACATATCAAAGAATGACCATAACTACAACCTCAGGTTTGTGGCTTTTGATATTCTCCAGAACAAAGAAAAGAAAGTGATATTCATTCACTGTAAATTTTCTACCTGTAAAATATGACTAACCATGTAAGATTTTTATTTTTATTTTTCGCAACTTTAAGAAGAATATGGTTTAAGGCACTTTGGGATGGCCAAGCCAGCGTGCATTCTAAAGGCAATGCCCACATGCTTATCCTGCGCCCACTTTACCCCTCCCTCTCATCATTGCCACAGCTTTTTTTTTTTTTTTCACTGTACATCCTGGGGATCATTACTTTAGTCAAACACAATTTTATACGCAACATCGTACACCTCTCCATTTCATTTTTAATTTCAAAAAGGGAATAGTTTCAGTTCAAAATTAGAACAAAAGTATTAAAGAATTTAAGGTAAATCTTATTCGCATTATAGATATTGGAAGGGAAAAAAAAAAGAGTACAAAAAAGGAAGGCAATGCTAAAAGATCAGGGTGCCATAGCATATATAACTTTTTACAACGAATAATTCTTCCTGCACAAAACTAAGTGAAACGCTCTAGTTTCTTAAGTAAATGAAACCATGAAATAGAATATATCCTGCAATTATCTGTTTTTTGGCATTTATGGCATATGGTCCATGACCATGAAACCATTGTATATTGCTGGTGTAACATGATGTTTGGATGAGGTAACGGTTAGTGTGTTACTATCTTTTGAGGTCCTAAAGTCTCATTACTGAAATGCTCAAAATGTTTTAATCTAGCAGTTGAGGGTCATCCTCGATCAACTTCTCAGAGCTAGAAAGAGTACTGATCATGATGTTCAATTTGTTTGCATCGGAATTTTTTTTTTTTAATATATATATATATATATAGCTAGCTAGGTTGTGATATTATTTGGTTCTTGTTTTTCCCAATTCATTAATGTTTTCTTTTTCTTTTGGGAGAGACTGATGAATGCAGACATGCGAAATGAGACTGACTGAAATGGGGCCCCAGTTGGTGAAAAAACTAACTTTCAAGTTATGAGCGTATGATGCTTCTCTACATAATCAATCGATCGGTCCCAGAAAGAGAATTGCGTTCATACCGCTTACAAATTAATAGTTTTGGTATTGTTTATATAAATATAAAAAATAATGTAGTTTATGTCATTGAAAGTGGGGGCAGATTCTAATTATGTGATCAGTTCTTAACCAAGCTAGCCAGCTAGCCAGGGTACTACGTATTAACCCTACATCATTCGAGAGCAAAATCAAAATTTCCAGCTCAACTTCTTCTTGGTTTGGGAGCAAAATCAAATTGTCCAGCTCAAGTAGTACGATTTCTGGTTGATAAAAAAACAGAGTCATAAAAGGAGTGATTTTACATAGGGTTTTGTCATGTGGGCGGCTGTTGCATGGCAGGCTTAATTACACCCCTTTTGTAGCATGGAAGTAAACAGTGAAAGGAAATTTGTTCGAATGTACAATGGGATTATAAGATGAAGATTTGATAAGAGATACGCTAATCAAGAAAGAAACAAGAGAGGCCAGGTTTCTATGCATTCCAGCTTATAAAATATTCAACGAATCATTTTTACTCACAGCTTTTACGTATATTATAGGTAAAAAAGCTGTAAAAACTAGAACCAAAATCGACTTTAATCAATTTATAGCAATTATGTATACTAGGGAAAAGTCCCAAATATAAATTATAATTATTACGTCCCTTCACAAAATTCCTATGTCCAGATCATGGCCCACATATTGATTCGCATGAACTACTTTTGTATGCCGGCCACATCGATCATAATTGATGGTGCTAATTAGTAATTTCCAAATGATCTGTGTGAGGCCGGAGAGCTTGATCCTGAAATTAATTTGTTCCAAATCTGTCTCGACGTTTAACTAGTTAGGGAGACGGTTTGAATAGAATTAATTAGGGCAATTAAGGGCTTAATTTTTAGGCGCAATTTATTTCCTGTGATCATGTCAAGGTTATATATATATATATAGAGAGAGAGAGAGAGAGAGAGAGAGAGAGAGAGAGAGAGAGAGAAACAACATTAAGTCAATGGATTGACCTGCTAGGATCTGTGAGTACTATAATTTGGTTGTATGGATTTAAACGACGAAGTAATGTTTAGTTGCGAGAATTTGGAGATATCTAAGCTGCTCCAAGGTCATTCTCGCGATATGATCATGGTGTGAGAGGATGTGCTGCTAAAGAAATGCTCTTAGGGTTTCCCATATTGCATTAGAAAATGTTTGCTCTTGTGGGATTGTTTTCGATATATATGATTTTTCAAATTAAGTAGCAATTTTATCCTTTTGGATTTTAAGTGGTCAGAGGTGTTTCCATTCTGTAGGGATTGCAGTCAAATTCCCAGGAAAGCATGAAATTAATCAATCTGGTTGGGAAGGAAATTAAATAAGGAACAGAAATATCTGAGGATCTCATTGAAAGAATGGGCAAAATTAACCTTAGCTAGAGACTACCTATAGACAAATCAGCAAATACTTCTATCAAGTGCTGTTGACCTAAATAATGTTGCACCAAATTAAGGAAAAATGTTGGGGAGAGTGACACACAATAATTACTGCTGTGTTGGCTCGACCAATGTCCACTAGATAACAAAACCTAACCCTGTCTTGGCTCGACCAGTTCCAAACCCAAATCTAGGAAGTTGGGAATTCTGATCCATATATATATTGCCAGAAATATGAGGGTAAATTGCAAAATGGGTAGTGTTGGATACAGGTTTCGAAGCCTAATTAGGACATGTACATCAATGTTCACAATAAGGGAGAGAAAGGCCGGTGACACACATTTTCCATAATGGTTATGTTGTGTGCCACCCAACTAGGTGGCCAACCGACAACATGGGATTTGGGTCCTTCCTTGTATATATATATATAGACTTGTACCTTAATTTACAGTTTGCACATAGTAGCGGAATCTCGCACAAAGTCTAAAAAGGATTTAGCTCACCACTTTCGAGAATATAAGAAAATTGAAACTATACATGATATATATATATATATATATAACAGTCGTCGATAGTCTGTCACCAGCTGTAAAATTGGTCTATGAAAGTACTTCATCTGTTCCAAATTTTGTCTGAAAAAGACATCTCAAGGATCTTATAATAAGAATTATATAATTGGTGATTGGTGCATGGCAGCCAACTGCATGCAGCTTGTGGGATATATCTCTTTCAAAGGCGTTAACTGTTCCATTTGGAATGTAACTCGATCCTTTTGGCATACATGGAAAGGTTTTAGGTCATTTATGGTGACCACAATTGATGATCAGATAAGGCAGAACAAAAGTGAAGAGATAGATTCCGGGACCGATTTTCATAAAGGTTTCAACCATATATTAAAACAATAAAGATAGATAGATCAGGCCGAATGATACTGTAATCTACTTTGGCTGTTCATTGTTGATCATTTATATACCTGCATATATATGCAGGAACTTGAAAAGTAAAAGTCATTCATAAAAAGAAGCACGCAATTTCTTAGAATTACGATTATTGCGCTAATCAATTCCTGCATGTGAAAAGTTGAAACAGCAGGCATGGAAAAAAATATTAAAGCTGTACTAATTTGAATAGTAGCTAAGCTCTATATATTAAAAAGTTGTTAAAATACTAGGATCTAGAAGTAGTACTATATAGCTATATATGTGTGTGTGTGTGTCATGTATGTGTATATATTGCCAATGCACGGTTACATTAATGCAAATGATCCCTCAAGTTCTTGCCCGAGTTTAATATATAGCATTAAATGATATGATATCAATAAATAGACACACGACATTGGCCCTATAACATTCTCTAGTATTAAGAAAAATATTTTATGTATAAAAACATTATATAAAAATAATACAAATTGACGACGTGTTATGATGTGATACATCTTATTCTAAAGTTTAACAGATCCTATAAAAGTACGTCTATTTGCAAGTTCATTTTTATGTAACATCTTTGCATATGTAATAGTACTTAAGTCTTATTAATTAAGTAATAAATCAAAACATTTCCTCTCAAGGGTCTCCTTGAGTAGAGGCTTTCTACATGTCTTCCTGCAGGCTTTTCTTGTTATCTTTTGTTCGTGACTACTATGGAGGTGGATCTTGAGAAGATGTGTGCACAACTTTCTCTTACGGAACAGAAAGAAGAAGTGTTGGTTGTAGAAGAGGAATATCTTGAAGGTGCATTACTTCATAGTGATGAAGCATCTTCGGCATCCTAGTAAGCCATTAACCATTCGTGATGTCAGTACTAATTTGATTATGGCTGAATTTGAGGACTCTTGAGACAAGGAATGCACGAGTTAAGTGTGAGGGTCCTTGGGCATTTGATAAGCACTTAGTCCTTATGCATGATGTTGATGGTCTTCAACAAGTGTATAAGTTGTCTTTTACAGAGGCTATCTTTTGGATTAGAGTTCATGATCTTCCAATTTTGGCTCAGAATTGGAAGTAGGTGATTCTATTTGCAAACAACTTGGCAAAATGATAGAAGTTGACGTTGAAAAGGATGATCTTGCATGGGGGAGTTTATGCGTGTCAGGATTTCTATTGATGTTTCAAAACCACTTATGCGGGGCAAGAAGATCTAGGTTGTTTCTTATAACCCATTCTAGGTTCGTTTCTCTTATAAAATGCTTCTCAACTTTGTTACTTATGTGGCATACTTGGCCATAGCCATAAGGACTGCACTCAATGGAGGTCTTCGATGGACAATTGTGCTATCTCAAATTTTCTCTATGGCTCCTGGTTGCATGCTGGTAATTTTGGTGAGCATGGTGGCCCTGTTCGTGGACGTCAGTTTAACCAAAGTGACGGCAATAGTCTGACAGATTAACATCGAGTTCAAGTCACCGATAATGGTAATGGTGATAAAGTGGCAGTTATTAAGTTCGATGTTTGCGGTGCTAAAAGTCAGGAGCAGTTACAGAAAAATATTCAAAGAGGTGATTCTAATGTTACCTTACTGCTACAACAGGGTGTGATGCCAACGAATTCTAGGGGCAGTAATTATCAAGTAACATTCTTGATGGAATAAATGTAATCCGGCCATGATTACTTAACTCCCAAGGGTACAATTATCTTTCGTAATCCGGTAACTTTTGAAACAAAATCTGGGGGGAAGCTTTCTCTTTCGACAAAGTTGCCCACTGCCAATTTGACTCGCAAATGGAAGAGACTTAAAAAGGTCTTGGTTTTTAATTCTGTTGAGTCTCATAATTCTATGACTGCCAAGAGGTCTTCTTACTAATCTTAACTTTAATGTGGAAGAAATTCGAGTTTCTAAAATGTTAAAGAATAAAGGCAAACTCCTTATGGAAAATGTGGAAACACATGATGAGCTTTCAATGGTGGCTGAGTCCTGGCCCCACTGAGCTCTATGAAGCTCCTAAGTTGGAATGAACAAGCTGGCTTGAGAACTCTTGTGGTATTTGTACACTTTATGATTTAATCAGAAGAGAAAATCTTGATGTTTTGTTCTTGCAAGAAACAAAAATTAATGAATGCTTTTAATATGGAGTTATGTAGAGTTGAATTAAAGTTTTATGCTCATTTAACAGTTGAAGCAGTGGGGCGCAGTGGGGGCATTTCACTTCTTTGGAAGCATGATGTTCCTTTGTCTATTTTAAGTTATTCCAGTTCTCATATTCAGGCTAAAATTGATTCTCCCTTGAGTTGTTGGTATTTGACAGGCATATATGATCATCCTAAAACATCTAAGCATATGGACACATGGAATTTGTTGAGAAGGTTGAAGAAGGATCCCACTGAAGCTTGGTTAGTCTTTAGTGATTTTAATAAGATTATATCTCAGGATAAAAAATGGGAAGGTAGAGAGAGACCATAATAGTAGCTGAATGACTTCCAACAAATGTTCTTGGATTGTGATCTTAGAGACCGTTGGTTCAATGGTACAAAATATATTTGGTGTAATGGTTGACAAGCTTCTACCTAGGTTTCTGAAAGACTAGACAGATTCACTGCTAATGATGTTTGGTGCCTCCAGTTCCAACAAGCCATTGTTACTCATGGTTCCATCTCATACTCAGACCATTTGCCACTATGGATCCAATTGGAGGGTGCTTAACCTGCAACTAGGGAGCCTAAGCCTTTTTTGTTTGAATCAATGTGGATGGGAGAACCTACTTGTTCAGATATTGTGGTGAATCAATGGTCTTTTACTTCTTTGGCCTCTAATGATTTAAAGGGTATTATGCAAAGAATTTCCAGTTGTAGCACGAAATCTCAACTTTGGCACAAGACCAAGTTTGGCCAAGTACATGTTAAGCCTAAGGAGGCAAGACTCAAACTCTCTTGGGTGCAGATGCAAGATCCTGCAATTTTAAATTCTGGGAGGATTCGAGAGGCTGTTGAAGAGGTTAAAACATGGATGGGTTGAGAATAGATTATGTGAAAACAAAGATCAAGGGCTACTTGGCTAGCTGAGGATGATCAAAACACTCAATTTTTTCATGCCAAAACTTCAAGAAAAAAGGAAAAAGAATATGATTACAAAGCTCATGGATGAAGATGGTTGCTAGAAAGAAGGAGATGCATGTGACAACGTGATTGTTAATCATTTTTCTTCTTTATTTACATCTGCAGGATCAAGAAATCAAGCTTGTATTTTAGATAAGATGGAATGTAAAATTTCAACCGATCACATGAACAATGAATTGATAAAGCCTTTTACTGTAACTGAAGTGTACCAAGCATCGAAGAAAATGCATGCCAACAAAGCCCCAAGACCTGATAGAATGCCTCAGGACCTGATAGAATGCCTCATATCTCTTTTCCAACGATATTGGCATCAAATTGGATCCATCATCACTAATGTTGTATTAAGGGCTTTGAATAACTGTGAGTTTCCACAAGTTGTTAATCACACTTTCATTACTTTTTTTTTCTAAATAAGACAGCCCCTCAAAATTCAAGGATTTCATACCTATAAGCTTATATAATGTTCTTTACAAGCTGATTTCAAAGATTTTGGCTAATAGAATCAAACAAGTGCTGCCATTGGTGACTTTTGATTCACAATCTGCATTCCTAAAGGATATAGACTAATCACTAATAATGTTCTTATGGCTTATGAAGTATTACATTTTTTAAGGAGCAAGAAAAAGGGTAAAAAAGGAGTCATGTCCCTCAAACTTGATATTAGTAAAGCCTATGATAGGGTTGAGTGGTTTTTTCTTGAAATTGTTATGCAAAAGTTAGGCTTTCATAAGAAGATTATTCAGCTTGTAATGAAGTGTGTATGGACTCCTACTTTCTCAATTTTAATCAATGATCTCCTTCTGGTTTCATGGTCCCATCATGGGGTTTGAGGTAAGAAGATCCAATTTTCCCTTACCTGTTCCTTTTATGCACATAAGGTTGATTACTTTATTGAGAGAAGCTGAAAGAACAAGATCTATGGCTGGTATTCAAGTGTACCGAGGTACCCCTAAGTTGAACCATCTTCTTTTTGCTGATGATGGTTTAATTTTTTGTGAAGCAGATGAGACAACTAACATTTGGTTGGAAGATTTGTTAAGTCAATATGAAGATGCCTCAGGCCAACAATTAAATAGTGACAAAATAGCCATGGTTTTTAGTGCTAATGTGGGTTGGATAAGCAGCAAGCAGTCATGGATTTATGGAGTTCTTCACAAGTGCAACAATATGAAAGGTAGCTTGGCTTGCCTCCAATGGTTGGCAAGTCAAAAACTCGAGCTTTTTCTGATATCAATCACAAAGTTTGGTTGAAGCTACAAGGTTGGAAAGGAAACATCTTTTCTCAAGGAGGGGAAGAAGTCCTATTGAAAGCTGTGGCTTTAGCAATCTCTTCATATGCAATGAGCCACTTTAAACTCACATCCAAATTATGTTCTGAAATTGAATGCATGGCTAGATATTGGTGAGGTTAGAAGAATGAGGAAAGGAAAATACACTGGTCTAGTTGGAAAAATATGTGTAAGGCAAAATCTGTGGGTGGTATGGGCTTTAAGGAACTTGAGACATTTAATATGCCTATGCTTGGTAAACAAGCATGGATGCTGCTACAATATAAGGATAGCTTGTTTCACAAAATGTATGCTACTAGGTATTTCTATAATGGTAATCTTTAAATAGCTTCTTCTAGAATAAATTCATCCTATGCTTAGTGTGGTATTAAGGAAGCTAAGAACCTGTTGGTGCAAGGGGGATGTGGAATGTGGGTAATGGTGCTTCTATTCATATCATCAATGGTACATGGATTCCTATGGTGCCAAATTTAAGAAATGAATTGTGTTCTCCGCTAAATACAAAATAGAGAATCTAGTTGGAAAATCATGTATCCACTTTAATTGATCCAAGTAACAAGTGGTGGGACTTGCCTTAGATATTCAATCCAAGACTTGTTGAATCTATTATGAAAATTCGTCCTAGTCATACTAGTGAATCTGATTGTTGCTTGTGGGAGCATGAAAAGTTTGGTATGTATTATGTTAGCAATGCTTACAAATTTTTCTAAGCTTTTATGAAGCTCGATAGTGGAGGATCATCTAATGGTGCAGTTATCAAAAAATTCTAAGAAGCATTGTGAAAATTGAAGATTCCTCAAAAGGTTAAAGTGTTTGCTTAGAGAGCATGTCAAGAGAATTTACTACCAAGCAGAATTTGATTAAAAGGAAGGTACTGGTCACTGGACAGTGCAGTTTTTGTGATAACTAGATGGAAGATTTATGCCATGTTATCATGTTCTGTCCCTCGATCAATAAGTTTTTACCTCAAAGGTTTCCTGCTTTGAAGGTTAGGGCTATAACCAATGGATTTCTTCAAACTGCAATGAATAGTTTGTTTAACCGGCCTAATGAGGAGCTATCTGACTTCCTACTTATTACATGGGATTTTTGGTATGAAGAAACAAAATGGTACATGAACAATCTGCTATACTTCCCCAACAAGTCATTGCTTTTGCTTTCAAAGAAAATTAAGGCCGAGTCTGCAACCCAACTACAACTATGTCTGAGTGTTCATGTTGCCCAGATGACTAACACAAGAGGGGGGTGAATTGGGTTATATTATTAAAATTAACACTTATAAATCAAATACACAATATAAAAATATAAACAAAATATAAAGCAACAAGAAATGTAAAGAGTAGGGTAAGAAAAAGCAAACTCAGTATTTTTATGAGGTTCAGCCCCACTACCTACTTCCTCACCTCAAGCTACCCCTTGAGGATCCCAAATTCACTATTCAATCTCCTTTAGATGGAGATAGAAACCTATTATACCTTTGAGCAGCACCGCTCCAAAGAATCCGTGTAGAACACCCTCTATACTTTCAATCATCTCACACTTGGTAATTCAATTATTCCCTGTGTAAAACACCTTCTACACACACAAGGGTTATACACAGCCTCTTACTGATATAAGAGTTGATAGTGGGTAAACTATCAAAGTACACTCCTCAATGAGTGAGATAGAAACAATACAGCGCAACCTATATCTCTCTCAACAAGAACAAAAATTAAGGCTCAAAACTTTAGAAAAGAGAGAATGAGAGTTTTGAAAGAATGATGCAAAACTTAGCAATAGATATGTAAGCTCCTGTTATGATTTTTGTAAAATTCAAGTGAGTTATTTATAGGCAAATGAGTTTTCAATTTCAAATTTGAAAAGATTCACACGTCAAATAAGAGCACTATTCACTTTTCAAAAAATTCAAATAAAAGAATTTCCTTTTTGTATTTGTCAAAGACAACTCCATTCATTTTTTAAAGAAATCAAACCTAATCTTTTACTTTTCATACATAACAAAATGAGCATGATTTATTTTTCAAACCAAATCATCTTTTTTTTTGCATATGTAAAAAAAAAAACACAACCACCCTTTAAGATTTTCAAACAAAATCATCTACATTTTGCATTTGTCAAAAAAACATAAAACTACCCTTTAAGACTTTCAAACAAAATATGCACATGTCAAATATGATAATCAATCATCTTACAAATTCAAATTTTTATATAAAAAAATATAATTTTCGAAATTATTTTGTTTGATGATGTTATGCACATGTGAAAAACATAATTTTAAAAACTAAGACATTTAAAAATGTCTTGCATATGTGAAAAAAGTAATTTGATGTTTTATAAGAAAAAAGAGTAATTTGGAGTCTTAATCCAATTTCGAATTTTATCAAGAGATGTACAAAAATTATCTATGAGTTTCATTTGTAGACTTGTTCTTTTATGCTTGATGTGCGCTTTACTCCATTGCGTAAATAATTTGAACTTGAGACTTGAATTTATTTGTTATCATCAAAATCTACACGTAAATACGAAATCTGAAACATTGGATTCAACAATCTCTCCCTTTTTTATGATGACAAATACTTAGTAGAATTTTGAGACTTGCAGTAATGCTTAAACTCTCCCTGAGAATATGCGTTAGTTCTTCAAGCAATAGATAAACATAATTCCAGCATATATAACAGAGTTAAAAATTTAAATATTTACGTCTAAAACTTCTCCCCATTTTGGCGTCATTAAAAAGGAATCATAATTAGCTCAATAAGACATCTTCCTACAATAACCAATAGACAAATAAAACGGTGCATTAGTAGAGACTGTAGAGAAATCGGTGCGAAGCCACCACGCGTGTTCGACAAAAACTGCAAAGGTTGATGCCTAACTCCCGTGTCCAACAAAAACTGCAAAGGCTGAAGGCCTAGCTCTGTCAATTTGGTGCGGAAGGAGATTCAAATCTGTTTGATGTTGTTGACAAATAAGATACGTAGAGATTTGAAGGTTTTCGGTTTCTATTTAAATGACCATTTTCACCCACCGAATGCTAAAAAAAATCTTACATTGCTCATTGAACAAGTATCTATTTATCCAAAACGATAGAATGGCGGAGAAAATTTCATCTAGTAATCTTCCAGATTTGAATCAGGAACCGTCTCAACTAGTCATTTTATCTCCTGAGGTTGTCAACACCATGATAGAAGCAGAGATGCATTTTTCTGGTAGGACTGATTCTGAGGTTGTTGCAGCATCAAAAACTCTCAGTGCTCAATATGCTGCCTCTGTTACGACTATGTCTCGGAGATTACTAGCGAGGGCAAATGAGGTTGATCGACTTAACAATCAAATATCTGTTCTGCATCAAAAACTTGCAAATAAAGGTAGAAAGAATAAGAGGTTAAAGTAAGAAAATAAAGATTTGATGGAATCAGCTCGTGTTTTGAAACTTCGAATAGAAGAATCGGAATGAGTGAGAGTTCAAGCACAGAGTCAACATCAGCAGATAATGGCAGCGTTTCATGAGAGAAACAGGGACAATTGTAATTAATCTTGCTGGCTTAGTTCTGTAACTTTTGACAATATGCATTCAGCATATTTTGTAAGCTTGACTAAGTAAGATTTGAAGAGATGACAGTTTGTCTTCTACTTATTTCCATCTTTATAAAAGCAATCCTTATTTTGATCTAATCCGCATCAAATCTTCTTCTCATTTTTGTAGTTCATCTTCATTCTCACTTTACAAAATTTCAATGGCTCATCAATTTTTCTTCAGTATTTCTTGTGATCAAGATATGAGGTATTCTTCACGTCAAACTATTTCTGCATCTGTTGTAGGCGTCATGAAGCAACAAAACACTGATTTGGCTAATAAATTAAATCATGATGCCATTTACGAGCTTGTGAGTCTCGGAACTCGATACTCATCGTCCATTGTCTCTTTTTCTACTTGGTTGCAGTCCAAGACCCCCGAGATAGAGAAGTTTAATGAGAAGATCAATGTTCTTCAACGACTTGTTCAAGAGTCTAACAGAAAAATAGTAGACTTAAAACAACAAAATAAGGATTTAAAATCCTTGCTTACCTCTTCATTTCGATTGCCTAATCTTTTAGATAAGAATGACATAATGATCTATGAGGAGCAAATGCATTTGAATAATGAGGTTAAACGTCTCAAGTTTCTATAGATCATTTGAGATAATGGAATAAAAATATCTAGCAGATATTCATGGCATGCATCATTCCTATTTCTCTTCTAATCATGCATAGTCTATCTTCTGGTAGGGGTTTTGTGAAAATATCTACCAATTGATCATGTGTGCTAGTGAATTCTAATACAATATCGCCCTTTTGCATATGATTTCTAAGAAAATGATATCTAATTTCAATATGCTTGGTCCTAAAATGTTGTATTGGATTCTTTGAAAGATTTATAGCACTAGTATTATCACATTTAATAAGAATATGATTATACATAAGTTTAAAATCCTCAAGTTGTTGCTTCATGTAAAGAACTTGAGCACAACAACTGCCTGCAGCAACATATTCTGCCTCAGCAGTAGATAATGTAACAGAATTTTATTTTTTACTAAACCATGAAACAAGTGCATGACCTAAAAAATGACATGTTCCACTAGTACTTTTTCGATCAACTTTACAACCAGTATAATCCGCATCTGAATAACTAATAAGATCGAAAGACGTTTGCTTAGGATACCATAACCCTAGGTCAATGGTACCGGCAAGATTTCTAAAAATACGCTTGACTGCAATCAAATGAGATTGCTTTGGAGATGATTGAAAACGTGCACATAAACATACACTGAACATAATATTAGGCCTACTAGCTGTCAAATATAATAAACTACCAATCATACCTCGATATACTTTTGAGTCAACTGGCTTACCATTTTCATCTTTATCAAGTTTGGTAGTTGGACTCATTGGTGATCCAATTACTTTCGCACCTTCCATCTCAAACTTTTTAAGTAACTCTTTGATATATTTTGACTGATTAATGAATGTTCCACTTTTTGCTTGCTTGATTTGCAATCCAAGAAAGAAATTAAATTCTCCCATCATGTTTATTTTAAATTCTTCCTGCATGCTCTTAGCAAAATCTTGGCACATATTTTCATTAGTAGTACCAAATATTATATCATCAACATAAAATTGAACTAGAAGAATATCATCCTGTTCATATTTGATGAAAAGAGTTGTATCGATCTTTCCTCTTGAAAAACTTTTTTTAATCAAGAAACTACTAAGCCTCTCATACCAAGCTCTAAGAACTTGTTTGAGTCCATATAATGCTTTTGCAAGCTTAAAAACATGATTAGAAGAAACATGATTTTCAAAACCTGGAGGTTGCTCAGCATATACCTCTTCATTTATAAAACCATTGAAGAAAACACTTTTAACATCCATTTGAAAAAGTTTGAAATTTTTATAACATGCATATACAAGTAACATTCGAATAGTTTCTAATCTTGCGACAGGTGCGTACGTTTCATCATAATCGATTCCTTCCTCTTGATTGAAATATTGGACTACAAGCCTTATTTCTAGTGATGATTCCAGACTCATCTTTCTTATTTCTAAAAATCCATTTTGTTCTAATAACAGCATGATTTTTGCGTCTAGGAACAAGTGTCCATACATTATTTCTTTCAAATTGATTTAGCTCTTTTGCATAGCTAGAATCCATGATTCATCAATAAGTGTTTCACCAATATTTTTGGGTTCAATTTGAGATAAAAAAACAGTGTGATTACAAATATTTCTAAGAGATAATCGAGTACTTACACCTCGTAAACGTTCTCCTAGAATTTGTTCCACTGGATGATCTTTCACATGTTTCCACTGTTTGGTTGCATCTTGTACTAAATCTTGATGATCTTTCTTGATGTCTCCATGTTGGACTTCTTCCATTGTATTCTCTTTGCGAGATTGAGACTATTTGTGTTATTTGTACCTTCTGATTCTTCATCAATAGATTTCTTGGATAGTAGAGAGTTAGATTCATCAAATACTACATGCATAGATTCTTGTACAATCAAAGTATTTTTATTGAATACTCTATAAGTTTTACTATTTGTTGAATATCCAAGAAAGATACCTTCATCAGATTTTACATCAAACTTTCCTAAATTATTTCTGTCATTGAGTATAAAACATTTGCATCCAAATACATAAAAGTAACCAATGTAGGACTTTTTCTCATTCCAAAGCTCATAAGGGGTTTTATCTAATTTAGACCTTAACATAACTCTATTTATAACATAACATGCAATACTTACCGCTTCGACCCAAAAATAACTAGGTAAACTATTTTCATTAAGTATTATTCTTGCCATTTCTTGAAGAGATCTATTCTTCCTCTCTACTACCCCATTTTGTTGAGAAGTTCGAGGAGCAGAGAAATTATGCAGAAAACCATTTTCATCACAAAAAAACTCAATATCTTTATTGACAAATTCTTTCCCCCTGTTACTTCGGATTTTTGAAATAGTATAGCCATTTTCATTTTGAATTTTCTTGCATAGCTTGGTAAAGGCATTATGTATCTCATCTTTATGAGCGATAAAGATGACCCAAGTATATCTAGAGAAATCATCAATAATAACAAATGCATAACATTTTCCTCCCAAACTCGAAACTCTGTTTGGTTCAAAAATGTCCATGTGTATTAGTTGCAAAGGTGTAGTAGTGGAAATATGTTTCTTGATTTTGAAATAAGTTTTTATTTGTTTACCAAACTAGCATGCATCACAGATTTTGTCTTTAAAAAAGTTTGCCTTTGGCAAACCTCTCACAAGATCATTTTTTGAAAGTTTGGAAATAAGTTTCATGTTTGCATGACCTAACCTTCTATGTCATAGCCAACTATTTTCATGTTGAGCTGATAACCAAATAATATCTTGTGAGGCAATTTTTTCAAATTTAATTGTATAAATATTATTGTTTACAAGAGCAATAAAACAGACATTGCAATCATGATTATTCAAAATAATTCACTTATCCTTTTTGAAGGTAACTGTAAATCCTTTATCACATAATTGACTTATACTTAAAAGATTATATTTTAGACCTTTAACAAGTAGAACATCTTCAATTATGAGAGAAAACTTATTACTAACTTTACCTATTCCCACGATCTTTCCTTTTGAATTGTCTCCAAATGTCACGTGTCCTTCTTCATTAAGAGTGAGATTAATGAACTTAGTTTTATCTACTATCATGTGTCTTGAGCATCCGCTATCTAAAAACCATCTTGTTTTACTTACGGAAGACTTCATGCATACCTACAAAAACAATTAAAATAATTTTTCTTGGTACCCATGTTCTTTGGGTTCTTTATTTATTAGTATTAGAAAAAATAAAATTCTTTGGTACCCATATGGCCCTAATAGTCATTGTATGTTTTCTTCTAATAGGACAAACATGATAGTTATGACTATTTCTATTACAAAAATTACAAATAACATGTAACATACTTGAAAAACTTGAGTGATTATAATAATGTCTTTCTTTGACAAATCTATTTTTAGGAAAAGAATTTTGAAAATCTGATTTTGATTTAATGGGTTTATCAAAGAAATTTTTATAGGGTTTGAGTTTTTCTTTTGGTATGAATCTCAAGTCTACCTTATCAAAAACACATCTTTGATTACCAAGTAGTTTTTCGAAATTTTTTTTTCCATTTGTAAAATTTTCAACAATCTTTTCTAAATCAGCTACTTTCTTTTTCAGTTCATCATTTTCATCTTTTGAAACCATATTTTCTTTTCTTAAAACATCAATTTCATTTATTAAAAAAGAATTTTTCTTTTTCAAAGCGGTATACTTAATACTCAATTTTTCAAATTCCTCATATACCTCTTCCTAAGCATTTTGCAATTCTTCATAAGAGGGATTTTTAAGATTTGTTACCTCAAGATCATCTTTAGCCATAAGACAAAAATTTGCAGATTTTTCATTACTTGCATCGCTATTTGAGCTACTTGAATCATCATCTCATGTAGCTTTCATTGCTTTCTTGCCTTTGTATTGATCTTTCTTTAGTAGGGGATAATCTACCTTGATATGTCCTGACTTTTTACATTTATAACAAATTAATGAATCATTTTTACCTGTATCTTTGTTGAAAGATTTTTTGAAAGGTTTCTTTTGAGAAGTTTTATTTTTCAAGAATCTCTTAAATCTTCTTGTGATCATTGCAATTTTTTCATCATCGCTTTCTTCATCTTCATCGCTTTCACTTTCATGAATAACGGCTTTGAGTGCCAAGCTCTTCTTTTACTTTCCTTCTTCTTCTGCTCTTTTCAATGTGTACTCATGGGTAATAAGTGACCCGATGAGTTCATTTACTTCGAGTTTTTTAAGATCTCTAGTTTCAAAAATCGCCGTTACTTTTAATTCTCAACGTTTTGGTAAGGAGTTGAGAATTTTCCTTACTATCTCCAAGCTGGAATAAACTTTACCAAGAAATGTCAAACTATTTATAATATTAGTAAAACGAGTATACATAGAAGAGATAGATTAATCATCATTCATTTTGAACATTTCATATTCATGCGTAAGAATATAAATTTTTGATTCTTTGACTTGCGAAATTCTTTTATAGGTTACTTCCAAGTTGTCCCAAATTTTCTTTGTTGTCCTGCAAGTCATTATTCTGTTAAATTCATTACCATTGAGAGCATTATATAGAAAATTCATAACCATTACATTCACAGTATAAAGTCTATCGTTTTCGCGATCAAACTCTTCCTCTTTCTTTTTGACCTTTACTCTATCAACCGTTTTTATTAGAATATAAGGTCTATTTACAATACATTTTCAAATTTCTCGACCTTGAAACTGAAGAAATATTCTCATTTTAGCTTTCCAGAAACTATAATTATCTCCACAAAATAGCGGAGGTCGACTACTAGATTGACCTTCAGCGAAAGTAGCTGTAATGTTAGCCATATGATCTTAACTCAACAGATAGTTAATCTTATAATAGAGTCTTTGCTCTGATACCAATTGTTGCCCAGATGACTAACAGCAGAGGGGAGATGAATTGGGTTATATTATAAAAATTAACACTTATAAATCAAATACACACTATAAAAATATAAATAAAATATAAAGCAACAAGAAATGTAAAGAGTAGGGTAAGAAAAAGCAAACTCAGTATTTTTACGAGGTTCAACCCCACTGCCTACGTCCTCGCCTCAAGCTACCCATTGAGGATCCCAAATTTACTATTTAATCTCCTTTAGGTAGAGATAGAAACCTATTACACATTTGAACAGCACCACTCCAAAGAATCCGTGTAGAATACCCTCTACACTTTCAATCACCTCACACTTTGTGATTCAACTTTCCCTGTGTAGAACACCTTCTACACATACAAGGGTTATACACACTCTCTTACTGATACAAGAGTTGATAGTGGGTAGACTATCAAAGTACAATCCTCAATGAGTGAGATAGAAACAATACAGCGCAACCTATATCTCTCTCAACAAGAACAAGAATTAAGGCTCAAAATTTTAGAAAAGCAAGAATGAGAGTTTTGAAAGAATGATGCAAAACTTAGCAATAGATGTGTAAGCTCTTGTTGTGATTTTTGCAAAACTCAAGTGAGCTATTTATAGACAAATGATTCTTCAATTTCAAATTTGAAAACATTCACATGTCAAATAAGAGCACTATTCACTTTTCAAAAAATTGAAATAAAAGGATTTCCTTTTTGCATTTGTCAAAGACAACTCCATTCATTTTTCAAAAAAATCAAATCTAATCTTTTACTTTTCATACATGACAAAATGAGCATGATTTATTTTTCAAACCAAATTATCTTCTTTTTGCATATGTCAAAAAAATACACAACTACCATTTAAGATTTTCAAACAAAATTATATACCTTTTGTAATTGTCAAAAAAACACACAACCACCATTTAAAACTTTCAAACAAAATATGCACATGTCAAATATGATAATCAATCATCTTACAAACTCAAATTTTTATATAAAAAAATATAATTTTTGAAATTATTTTGTTTGATGATGTTATGCACATGTGAAAAACATAATTTTCAAAACTAAAACATTTAAAAATGTCTTGCATATGTGAAAAAAGTAATTTGATGTTTTATGAGAAAAAAGAGTAATTTGGAGTCTTAATCCAATTTCGAATTTTATCAAGAGATGTACAAAAATGATCTATGAGTTTCATTTATAGATTTGTTCTTTTATGCTTGATGTGCGCTTCGCTCCATTGTGTAAATAATTTGAGTTTAAAACTTGAATTTATTTGTTATCATCAAAATCTACACGTAGATATAAAATTTGAAACATTGGATTCAACAGTTCATAATCGCATTTACAAGTGGTCTCCACCTCCTCAGGGTTCTTTCAAACTCAATGTTGATGGAGCATTGTCTTTTTATTTGAACAAGGCCAGAGTAGGCGTTATTCTCATAAATCATTTGGGACAAGTAATTATGGTAGCTAATGGACCTAAGGTAATTCATTTGGAACAAAAAAATGTGGAGGCTACTGCACTTTTGAGGGGATTGCAACTTTTCTTGAATTTGGGCATCTCAGTTTTAATTGTTGATAGTGATCGCTTATTTCTGGTCAAGGCAGTTAACAAAAATAATGTCTCATTTGCATCAATTCATTCAGTGGTGCCTACAATCAAGGATCTAATGACAAGGTTCCGAAGTTGAAGGCTTTAACACAGTAATAGATTAACAAATGAGGCAGCTCATCGTATGGCCCAAAAAGCATGGCCTTTTGATGTTTTGAAGCGTTGGTAGCATAGTGATCTTCCTTTCATTGAAAATGTGATTTTTATTAATCAACACTATTGTACCCTTTCTCAAGGTGTTATGCCTTTATGAATGAAATGTTTTTCCTATATAAAAAAAAAGTAATATATCTGTTGTAGCTAAAAGTTGCAACAAAGTCTAATGCAATCTCTACATGAAGAAATACATGATACTGTATTTGCATGTAGTAGTACTGTCTTAATTACTATTGGGAGCAAGAGGTATAAAATGTCATATATATATGTTGAAAATAGGCCACCAAAGTGTGAAATGGTAACCATCTGCAGTCCTCCATGGCTGCACCATCCACCATCATTCAACAATGGCTGCACCACCCACCTCAATGTAGAGTGTTTCTAGTTTGGCTGCACCTACCACACCAACCATTTGTAAAACCTCTCCTATAAAAGGAGAGTTCTGATATTCGAAATAATATAGCAGTGGAGAGTAGAGGGAAGTGGTGTATGCATTTGAGAGTTACGTGAGAAATTTTTGAGTGATTTGTAAATATCAGAAATTATAGTAAATTTGGCACCTGTGGATGTAGGCAAATTGCTGAACCACGTTAAAATCGTCTTGTGTGATTTTTGGACAGGTTTGAAGGCTCAACAATATATATATATATATATAGAGAGAGAGAGAGAGAGAGAGAGAGTAATCGCTGTCTACGGCTACAAATTTTGCACGTACAGTAGAGCATGCATATAAGAGGAAGAAAAATTATACAAAGAATCGACTCAAGTCCCCGCCAGAGTGTCGCATCCTGCATGGCTAAAAATTAAAATGGCTTCGTCTCGTGGCTCATGTGAATCCTATGCAGCTCGAACATCTCTCTCCCCATTTTGATTTCCAAAGACCTCCATTTCTTTCCCATTTCGATTTCCACCCACTCTCTCAGGCCAACGCATTTTGGAAAAACCTTACTTCTTCAAAAACAATGAATAGTACAAACGACATGTGTATCTGGTGGTGGGCAGCACATAATAAGCGTCCTCAGGACCGGAGAAGTACCTGAGCTTGCAAATCACCATGCTCACCGTCAAAGGCAGCGAGATCAAGTAGAAAACCCACATCTCTCTCTACAACCTCCTCTCCGCCTCGAAAACTCAAAGAGAGAGGATATGCAAAGTAAAAGGAAGGAAAAATTGAGGGAGCATGTTCGGAGAGAGCAGGTTTTAGAGCTAACAGAGGAAAATGCAGCTTGCTTGCGTTATGTGTTCAAAGGGAAATAACAAGCTCAAATAAAACAAGGCTAGCTTTCCCATGAATAATTGGACATCACTGAATCCAGTATGAGCAGGAATTGAACCCTAAATGACATAAAGCTAGATCATAACTAAAATGAAACCTAATTACAGAAAAAATAAGGAAACAAAAACAAAAGCCACAACAAAAAATTTCCAGATCTCCCTTTCTCTGATTCCATTGTGTTAAAATGTTTTATGCTCTCTTTTTTTTTAGGAAAAACCTACGGTCCGATCCGGCTAGAAAATAAAAAAAAGAGTCTTTTAATTAAATAGCGACACGTAAGAATCACATTGAGTTAAGTTGATGCTGCACTCACTCGATTAGTTATGAGCTCTTCCCGATGAGAAAGCTCTTTTATTCAAGTCGCACAATGCACTGCTCATTATCAAATTGCCCATGCGCAGTTAATTATGCTATTCAATATTTTTAGAGACACCCGATTTTTTTATTAGCCAAACCGATTGTGAATGCTTACAGAGTTTTAAAAAAATGAGATTATTAAACCTAGTAAAATAGGAAAAAAAATCCCTCAAGATGCCTAGTATTAACCTGGGAGGGCATGAAACCATGGGTTCATGCAGTAAGCTTGCAAATGGGAGCCCCCATACTTTTATTGAACTGTTTAATCCATTTCCATGCACCCATTTCAGATTACTAAATTCTTCCTTTATATGATTCCTGAAAAAAGTGTTGGTTACCCATTCAAGATTCACGTTTCTCTACCCTTTCTTGAAAAAATCCCATTCCCCTCTTCGAGCTCTCTAAGTTGATGATTGGATCCTCTTTGCCCTTGGCAGTTTGATTCTCAATGGTAACAACAAAATCGAAAGTAAATCCCGACGAATAACCACCCTCAAATGCTTTTGGAAACACAACCAGCTGAGACCCATGCCCAACTACTTTAGCTAGGAACTAAGATTTACAATAGAAAGTTTAGATATGGGAGCGATTGCAATGACTCTGAGATTTATAGTAGACAGGGAAAGTTTAGGGAGAGAGAAAATGAAAAGGAAGGGGAAGGAACAAAAGAAGAAAATGGATGGTTGTTTAACCGTGTGAATGAATGTATTGTAGATTCGGAATAAGAACTAACATGGCTATTTATTATTAGAGGGCTATTTTATTAGCTGTTGAAGCCCAATCGGACTATAGCGTCTTCCTTTATTTTTTTAATAATATCGACTAATTCGACAACTTTTACGTCAGCTGTGAGGCCACGACGAGGATGCAGGCCAATTGCATGTAGAAAGACTCTAAGAGGAATGACACCTCCATGTACAACTTAGCCATATAATATATATATATATATATATATATATATATATATATATAACGGATGGATACAACCACCGCTATAACATCCCGCTGCAATGTACTGTTTCTATTTTTATTTTTGTATTTTATCTATTTTTTTAATGTTTTTAAATATTTTTTAAAAAAGAAAAAAAAATTAAAATATTATTAAATCAATAGAAAACGGTACAGACCAAGGATGCACACCAAGAGACATATAGCTTTATTCATAATGGATTAATGATAATGGTGGTGGTGCATGATGGTCGGGTATCTCGTTGTAGTGTTTGAGATGCGGGAATTGTGCCATTTATATTTATAGTTAAGGGTGTAATCGGTCTGATTTAATTTGATTTTGATTAAAATATAGAATTGAACCGGTACTACCGGTTTTGTAAAATGTAAAATCGATTATGCTCCAATTATTCCACAAAATCGATAGTACCAATTTTACCAGTTCCGGTCTGGTTTTCCAGTTATAATTAATGACAAATTTCTAAAAACAAAATAAAAAAAAAAACTGGTTTAAAAGTCTGCTTTATTAAAAAAAAATTGTAGTTTATTATAAAATCTATTTTACTAAAAAAATATGTTATATATAAAAATCTGCAATAAAAAAACTGTTTATAAAATAAAAACTGTTATATATTAAAAAACTGCAATAAAAATCTGGTTTAAAAAGCTGTTATAAATATGTTTAAAATATATAATCAATTAAATTTTCATATTTAAAATTAAAATTTTATTGTATAAATATTATAACATTATTTATACATAATTATAATTTCTATTATTATATATAAAAATTATATATAATATAGAAACATATCTTATATAAGATTTAAAAAGATAATTTTAAATATATATGTAACATGACCGGTCCGATTTGGTCCAGTCTGGTTCAAAATTACTCAGAATCGAAACCAGACCAATACATATCGATTTTGTATTTTTAAAAATCAGTCTCGAAATGGATCAATTTAAAACCGTGTTTAATCGATCCGATTTAAACTGATTTGAATCGATTTTTCAATTTTTCAATTTTTCAATTTTTTTACACCCCTATTTACTGTACTGACATTAATTCCCACAATGCTTTGGCCATCGACGACTCGCATGAATTGTACGTCACTGTCATCAGTTTTTCCAATTGATTCTACTTTCCAACAACATCCTGATCTATTTGTCGACCTCGTGGGGTCCCTGTGTTTCTGATCACTTCCATTTTGATGGAATTAAAAACAAGAATTAATGAATACCCACCAGCCGACACATGTTGGATGTGCAGGACCAGATCAAGAAATATTTAAGGCCATGTTTGGATTCAATTATCTTAATTCTTTCTATTCGTTTACCGATTTTAATTCAAATATCTCTTTATATAACACTTTAAAAAAGACAATCTTAAAACCAATATCTTTGTAACAAAACTCAGCCGTATTATATGCAAAAACACAAATTATAAAAAACGTTTTTCACATAACTTGTTTTAAAAAAAATATCATTCCCGAAAATTTTCTCCGCAAACATTTTTAAGGATTTCAAACAAATCGAATCGAATCGAGTTGAATTCAAACAAAGATAGTTGAGCTCGATTAACATGTTTATTTGCTCGAACTCAGCTCAAACTTGAATGAAACTCAAATATCCTTACTCAAACTCGGTTAGTTAATTATTAATGTTATTCAAATTTGACTTGAGCTTGAGCTACTCGAACTCAAACTCGATTTTTTATTTTGAAATTTCTAATCTTATCTAATACAAAAATTCTAAATTTTATCAAAAAAAAAAATCTCAAACTATTTAACTTTTCAATCAAATAATTCTGATTCAAAATTCTTATGATATAACTTTTTTTATAAAAATAACTTATAGTTATAAACTAAAATAATAATACACAAAATAAATGCAATAAACTAAACTATTTAATACATATAGATAATATAATAAATCATTAGTTATAGTTGTATGATATATTATTATACAAATTATTTTATACATATTTTGGGAACATAATATATCCATATTAAATTTGATTAACTATAAATAAATTAATAATATATAATTAAGTATATAAAATATAACTAACGTGTAATAAAATATATAGCACATACATATATAAAACATATTCGAGCTTCAAAACAAGCTTAAATTAGTCAAGTCGAACTTATATGAGTTTTGTTCACAAGTTTAAGTCGAGTCGAGCTGAGTTTATATGAGTTTTGCTTGTTTAATATTCAAACATATATTAGTGTTTACAACCATCTCATTTATTAAATGAAACAAGTTCGACCTAAGTATATACAAGCTGAGCTCGAGTTGTTCACAAACTACTCTGTTCATTTGCAAGTCTAAAATTTTTCAACACATCATCATTAGGGACCCCCCTCACGAAAATAATTTGCATAGAATCCATCTAATTAAAAGGCTTAATATTTTATAATATTTTCAAGGAGCTGGTTTAATTGTGATCTATCTTGAGTTTATATGAGTTTTGCTTGTTTAATATTCAAACATATATTAGTGTTTACAAACATCTCATTTATTAAATGAAACAAGTTCGACCTAAGTATATACGAGCCGAGCTCGAGTTGTTCACAAGCGACTCTGTTCATTTGCAAGTCTAAAATTTTTCAACACATCATCATTAGGGACCCCCCTCACGAAAATAATTTGCACAGAATCCATCTAATTAAAAGGCTTAATATTTTATAATATTTTCAAGGAGCTGGTTTAATTGTGATCCATCTCAAGAATTGCACACCAAAGAGCCAAAGAAATGTGCCAACTCCCCTACTACAGAAGATCAAGATTTGCACCAAGAAGGCAGACAACATGGCCACAAGTGCCACTACCAAGTCTGCTGCTACAGCTAGCCATGAACTCTGATGAGTGACATTATAGGACTAATAAACAACATGTTGTTAATGGCTCATATGTACTATGTATCAGAAATTGTTATTTTTGTATAGTTGTGTTATAGCAGAGTATATATTTTTCCTGTTATTTCGAGTAATAGTTGCTGCAATGAAGCGTGTATAAAGCAATAGTGTACATAGTCATTTTGGCTAGCTTTCCTTTTCATCAATGAGATAAGAATTTTCTCTCATCTTCTTCATTTTGTTTTTCTCAACTCTGAAGTTCTTAACATGGCATCAATGCCAAGTTAAACATATTAACACTGCTACAATTTCTTTTCAAACAAACCCTTTCACAAACAGTACTTTCCCCACAACTTCTCAACTCAGTCTCTAACAATGGCAAATGATGATGTACATGAACCCATGCATTTTCAAACAGTTTGTCACCTTCAAAAAATCCAAGCAGTCCATTCTACATTCACCATAGTGACAACTCCCACACTATGGTCATCTTTCCACCTCTTTCAGGTTCTAACTACCTATCATGGAAGAGATCATTCACTCTTGCCATCTCAATCAAGAATAAACTCGATTTCCATGATGGAAGCATCCCAACCCTAGCAAACGATGACTCTCTTTACATTCTATGGATGCGTTACAACAACATCTTCCTCTCGTAGATCCTCAACTCCATCACCAAGAAAATTGTCTCAAATGTGTTCTATATAAATTCAGCAAAACCTATATGGGATAAGCTCAACACCTAGTTCTTTCAACCAAATTCTATGTGAATCTATCAACTCCAACAATAACTTAATACTCTTGTCCAAGGCACACAATTAGTGAGTGAGTATTTCACTCACCTCAAAGGGGTTTGGGAGGAGCTTAACAACGATAGGCCAACAACATGTTGTTTATGTGACCTTTGCACATGCAAAGTCCTCATCACAATTGATGAAACTCAGCAAGTAATTCAACTAATATTTTTTAGTACAAAATAAATCCCACGTAATTGGTCATTCAAATGTTCAATAATAAAGCTTTAATTACAAGTGATTATAATTATGTGCTTTACCTACATTAATTTCTCCAAAAATCCTTTTAAAGAAATAATTTCTATACCCATGTATCGCATTCACACCACTACCATACTTCACCCCCCCCCCCCCACCAAAAAAAAAAAGAAAAAAAGAACAACTTCAAACTCTAATTAATTAATTAGATGTTTGCCAATAGAGCACAAAGCATGCACGTATTTAAGAAATTCCCACCAAATTGGCATGGCTGATATGAAATTGCCACATTCAACAGTTACATTGCTCTAAAAACTAATAATGAAAATGTTAAAGTCAATCTCTAAAGTCACACCCCCACAAATTACGATGGGGGGTGTCCCAATCGAGATCCTGCATTTGTGGCTATAGAGCTACCCATATTAACCAATATATATATATATATAATATTCTCTCTCTCTCTCTCTCTCTCCCCAAACACATGTTATATGTGCATGTGTGTGTGGAAACCAAACATATCATTCAAATTCTTTTTCATTGAGTGTAGAGAATAATTAAGAACTATTTCTCTACCATTCCTAAAATATGAGTGGAAGGGATGTTTGTACTGCTTAGTAGTGGCCCAACCCATAGCTAATAAGTTAACCTTCGAAGGGCTTAATGTCTTGGGCCTTACGGCCAAGGCTTGAAGGCCCACATCACTAACCGCAGAAGGATTGCAATTCAAAAGGTTAAAGATAAATAATGGCAATTCCAACCATCACCTAAATTAGAATAATCATTTCAAATGGAAGTTATCTTCCCCGCTAATGTCTGGGGATCATAAAAGATACGAATTCGAAATGATAACCAATTGTGGTAATCGTCAAATCATCATTTTCTATAAGTAACCCTCAAGAGATAACTCACGATCTATTTCATTTTCATATACACTTACTCTCATATATTTTATTGACGGAAAACTCTGAAATGCAATCAACATTATGCACTCATACGTGCACCAATCATGTTAAGGTAGAAATATAGACTTTAATAAAATATTTATATTTTTAAAATGAAAAATATTAAGGTAACTAGTAATTATATATGGGTACACATATGAGTGCGCAATATTACTTATATATAGCATTACTTTTTATTAACACACGCATCGGAGTGTCCTTAAGACATCCAATAGTACCGGCTCTCTACTTTTGGCAAGTCAATCGTATGGTCAGTTATAGTGGCGTGTGAAACACTTCCTTACACAATTAGCTAGATCTTGTGCTCTATTTTTGTTATTTTTACCACGAGTACTGTATGTTGTACTTAGTTTTTATTTCTAAGAAACAAGCTGGTAGCTTGGGAAATTTGTTTATACGATGGTACGTAACGCGGTTTCTATTATCATGCATAAATATTCTGCGTTCACTACAAAAGTATAAAGAGATACGAGTTAAGAAAATCAAAAGGCTGCACGCGTTAGTTTTTTTATTTTTATTTTTTATAATAAAAGAGGCATGCGTTAATGATTTATATTATGTGGTCTAAACATTTGGACAATCATATCTCTATTATTACAAATTGTAAGTAATATTCGTTGATGTTAATGTGATTTTTCATTTTATTTTATAAATAATTCTTCTTACAGTCTATATGTGGACTGCATTGCAAGCTTAATTAAAACACTTCCATTTTATAGGTAAATAAAATGAGTTTTTTAGATTTTAGGAGTTTTTAATTTGTAAATAATAAGATTTTAATCAAAGTTATTCTAAAATAAGGATTTTTCTATCTTTCTATTATTTAGATTGTAAACGAGTCCAATTTTATGGACTAGTGTACGTGGCACTCAATGGAAGAACCAACAATTTCTTTGAGGATGATTTCCATAGACTTTTTAAAATTTTCTAGAATTTTAATTTAGTACTTAGAAATAAAAAAACCCTAAAACCATTATGACATATAAAATAGGATTTCAATAATTTGCTACATACATGTAGAAATAAAATTCTAAAAGTATAATTTAATATATGTTTCAAATTTCTGATGATATTGTTTCATAAAATAATATACATTCATCATTATTTGTATAATAAAATGTTTACAATTTAATTTTTTCATAAAAATTATCAAGTGATCTTTTAGAATGTTATCTTTTATTCTAATATATAAACTAGTTTATTAAGTTTTATGTAAAATCTAAATATTTTTGTGTCACATCAAACATGTAATGTTACATCTAATGAAGTCTACTATAGGATAAAACCTCTCAACTATTTTTCATATAGGTTACGAGAGATTTGAGTCTGGATATCAATATGGTAGTGGCCAAAAGATTTCTTGGTAAGGGAATTTAACTCCAAGGCGCTTGGGTTTTGGTGGAAATTCGACTTGGGGTTTGGAAGGAGAATCAATGGAGGGGTGATGGACTTGAGGCACGTGGATGAGGGAAATTGGTGGGGTTTCCCCATTTGTAGATGTGCATCAAGTCACTCACAGATATTGGCAGATTTCACAAGGCTTTAGTTTCTACCGAGAAGAAATTAGAAGAAGAAAAAGGCTGCGAAGTTGTTGGTCGTGGAGTTGAAAGCGAGATCTGTGACTCTTGGAATTTTTCCATGGATGCGGTCTAGTTGGATTTCTAATGAAACGCCTAGGTGGCATTAGGTTATTGGAAGGCTGCATTCGGGAAAAAATAAGTCTGATTGGTTCTAAGGAATTCTCAAAACAAGCTGCTAATTACTTTATGGTTTTCAAGTTCTCCACAGCTTTCCCTTATGGCATATAAAATAATGATGGAAGACTGGAAGTCGTATCACATCTCCTATGTCTTGGTTAAATTTCACAAACATTGAAATTATTTTATTATATCTCATCTCATCTCATCTTAATATTCAAATATTATTTAAATATAAATATTTTTCAATTATAAATTTTTAAATTTTTAATCTATTCATCTAATTATTATAAATTTATCTAATTACCACTAGCAATAGGCAGTAGTCCTTCTTCTAATAGATGGGAGATCAATAGCTGCTGATTTTGAAACAGCTTGTTCTATCACAACCTCTTCTTATCAACCTCCCCAAAGGAAGTAAGGTAGCAGGAATAGATCTACTAGGCCTTGAGTCAGGCTCCTCTCTTCTCTAATCATTATAATTTTGTTAAATTTTTAAAAAAATATAAAAAGTAATTCAACTTTTTTCAAAATTTAAAATAAGAATTATATTACAAAATTATATTCTAACCATCTTTTAACATTATAATTCTTTTATTTAATTTTTTCTCTCTCATTTTTCAAAACTCTTGATAAAAATCTTAACTCTTCATAAATTTGTAAAAATTATATATATTTTCACAAATTCATCTCACTATTATTTCCAGATTTCTCATCTATCTCATATGTGTAGCCTAATAAGACATCTTGAAATGACATCATATGCACATGAATATTTGCTTCCAACATCATAAATATTACATAAACTAGGGGACTTGAAACCGTCCCCAGGTTCCACTGATGAATCAAAATTTTGCATTTTTATATTATATTATATTATATATATATATATTATATATATATATAAGATGATTGATAAATAAAAAATTAAAGTTTAAAAATTAAAGTGGTTAAATATGATACATCAAATTTATTTTATTAAAAAATAAGTTTTACAATTTGATGTATCACAACCAATCACAATATTAATGGTAAATTAATTTTTAGATGGATTCGTAGAGAGTATTAATATTATATATATATATATCTATATATGTGTGTGTGTATGTATTTCCACCAATCGGCCTTTTATCATCACCATCTCCCACTATCTGGCCATTAATTGGTATTAAATTACTAGAGACTATTTTTTATGTCTAACTTGTAGGACAATCATTTGATACTACATTGATCATGGAATCAGGGCCGGCTTAATCGGCTATTTAGGTCATTGCTTAAGACCCCATCTTATACAAAATCCCAAAAATAAAAAAGATTAGATATATTGTTTTTGAGTTGTTTTTTATTTTTTAAAATATAAACCATCTCATTAAATAATTTTTAAATAATTTTTATATTTTTCAATGTGTACAAGGCTTCATAATACTAAATTTAATATTTAATACAATAAATTATTTATATTTCTAAATAATTTTATTAAGATCATGTTAAATTGAAGTACAAAATTTGTATTAAAACCTCATTTCATATCAATTATTTTATAAAATATAAATTTATAAAAATTTAAATAAAATAATATTTTATTTCTATATAATAATTTATATTTTATTATATTATATATAATTATAAATGATTTATTTAAGTTTTACTTTAGATCTTAATATATATTAAGTCAATCCTACATAGAATGTTGAGAAGATAATAACAACGAAAAAACAATCAATGTCACTCCGCCAAATAATAAATTAAAAGTATGATGTGTAGTTTTCATGTGAAAGTAAGTAACACTTACGAAAAGATAGTACTGGGGTACACTATGATTGGAATTAATATTAATCATCATTTAAATAAGTGTGTATATATATGTATATATATATATATATACATATCTCAATCGTGCACATCCTTTTTCTCAGTCCATCCATTGCACGCGAATCTTTGACAAAATAATAAAAGTAACAATGTTGGGTAATTTTGGGAGTTTCGTACATAGAAAAAGTCATAGATATCTATTAATTATATTCATGATCGATATAATTTACCCATGCACGTTTAACTACTACTGTAATTTTCACGCTTTTTATCTCTTCATTTTGACTAATTGTCCCGGCGCCATCTTTCACTTTCAATTGAAAATGAGAGAGCATAATGATGGTAAACTGCATGCATGCCTAAATAACAACCAAATTACGTACTATTATAATAAGTATCACCATTTTATACAGGGATAGGTTGTATCTAGAACACTTCTCTGTTACCCCAATTTACAGTCCAATTAGTTTTAATACTTATTTTTTTTAACAGAAAGACTGTATTGTATTACATAATAATTGAAGTTACAACTGTAATCAATAGTTACAAAAAGAACACATATTACGAGCCAAACTACACAATAATATGTGGTGTTCCCGCATACATCTATAATGAGCATTGTTTTAACTTCTAACAAAACTCTCAAATGACAAAACTTATAGAAATTCTAATCTCGAGTTGTGGTTTGTCTGAGAGTATATAACCTTTTAAAAAATAGAGATAAAACAACATCCTTCAAAGAGGGGGAGTGAATCACCACCTCCATCCTCTAAAGAAGGGGAGGATATCAAACCCCTCATCCTCTAAAGAGAAGCGGAAACATTCTTAAGAATAAGTCTATTCCAATTTATTACAAACTAAACAACACCCAAACGAAACAACAAAACGGAGAACGCAAAATCATGACACAAAACAAAGAAGTCAAAACAAAAAAAAATCTAAAAAATCCAAAGTAGAGGAAACTAGATTGCTGCCAAGAGTTATCTGGGACCCTACTGAGACCACCAACATCCCCCTTGTTCTTTTTCGTTGGCATTCTTGTTCTAGCTTCAGCTTCACGCCTCGAACTCACCGCAATACATGCGAAGAATCGTTTCTACCTCCTAATCCGAGACCCCACCGAGATCGCTAGCGTCCTCGAACAATGACGTTGGCCTTGCCTCCGTGTAAAGCCCACCATGACCGACACAAATAAACACCCCATGCTTTGAAACAAGAACCAACCAAATAGAGACCAAAAAAAAAATTGAAAGGACGAGGGTGAGAGGAGGAGGAGCCAGAGCTCTCGCCCTCCTCAAATCTAGTTCTTTGAGGGCGGCTGCTTTGGAGATAAAAGAGGTAGGGTTTTCCAATTAGCTATAAGATCATTGCAATATTCAACTTAGATATTCTTGAACTTAGATATATATATATATATATATATATAAATATATATATATGTATTTATTTATTTATTTACAATAGACTCACTTAATGTGTCTATTAATTTTTCTGGACAGCTCATAACTTTATGGTTCGATAGATATTTTAGAATATATTCCAATCCATTTATATGTATATTGGTACAAACAATTATATATGCACATGACATCAGAATGATTTTTAAAATTTCTTGGCCCAAGTCCAACAGAATAAATGGTTTGTAATTGGCCGGTGGAGAGAATAATAAATATTAGAAAAAGAGAAAATATTAAAGTGTTTGTTTATCAATTATGTTATTTATAAGATCAGTGTATAACAAATCACTTATTGCGAAACTCATTATATTTCAAAGTCTGCAAATTATCGATATTTTATATACAAGTTGATGCGGCGAATTTCCATATCAACAATATATTAGTTAGGTAGTTGTTTTGATAGCACATGTAGTGCACGTGCCATCACAGCCAATTTTAAATTTTGTGTGGTTATTTGTGTTATTATGTAGTTGTTTTAATGGTTTGTGAATATTGTTTGTATAGAGAAAAATTACAAAAATTGAGAAATAGTCTTCCAAATTTTTAATTTGTTAGGAGTTATAGTTTTCTCTTCTTTTAAATAAGAAACTTAGTAAATGCTTCCTCGAGAAGCATGGCTAGTTATCTTAAATTTTATCTGAGAGATTTAAAAGTTGAGTATAGTATATAATTAATTAATTGTTTAGTTACATTGTAAACTTTATACTCTCTTAATTTTAATGAAGTAAAATTATTTCTCAAAAAAATAATATATTAGTTAGGGGTATCAATAGAAAAATTTGCAAATGTATTTATTCTTATTTTAGAGATTTGGAAACGGGCCAGCAGGGAACTGGCCAAAAGATGATCTTGACCTATATATGCAAGATTCTTTTTATTCACGGATTCAACTCATGTTAACCTTTATTAAATTAAGGAGAGATAATAATAATGATGTGTACTAAAAAGCAATTTCTTTTTCACTATTCTGTGGGGGATTAATTAATTAGATATAAAACTTGAACTTGGCGATGATGAGATGAAGCGTTCAACTCTCCCTGCCGGCCCCTAATTAGCTTTTCTGATTCATGTTTTCATCATTGCATGATTTATATTCAAATATTGGTTCATAATCCCGATAAAGAGCTCATCTTTTATATCAACTAAAGTTAGAAGCCTGAAATTTGAGCCTACTCCCTAATACTCAATCCACCTAACCCTAATTCAACCTACTCGATTTACACTACATTCAATTTTTCAATTCCATTTTTTATTTTAAATTATTAAATTTATTTCAATTTAAAATTTTTTATACATAAATTTATAATTTTTTTAATTCAAATCAACATTTTTTTACTATTTGTAAAAAATTCAACTTAATTTAACATTCAAACAAAATCTTAATAGATTAGGTATACTAATATGATATGTAATTAGTAAATTTAAAATCTACGTGAAAATTTTATCTTTTTAATGGCAAAATCTTTTTTTTTTTATTTCAAATAGAGTATCCGAAATTTATACATTCCTCCACTAAAATACTAATTTCCAATCAAACCCGATTTGTTCTAATTCTTCAGCTTTCTACCCAACACAGAACAAATGGAAATTTCAAGTTTTAAATGCATTACCGGGTTAGAATAGTTATCATAACAGGCCCAAACATATATCAACACTGCAAAGAAATAAATACTTTTAAAAAAAAAAGTAATCATTGGGCTTCCAAACCGTGCTAGTTACCTTTTTAAGTGTCGGTCAATTTGAACGTAGTGGGGAGGAAAGAAAGAACTGATGGGACTGTAATTGAGTGTGTTATCTCTCTAAAGTTATTTCTTCAGTGGAAGGGGTTCTTCGCCCTTTTACTTGATTAAAAAAAATTAAAATTAAAATTTCAACCGTTCTAACTTCTTTCCCTTAGATTTAAGGTTAGCCTTTTTTGTGCAAGTAATCTGGTACTGATCATCATTATGGGCTGGTCCTTGTGAGTTTAGAATTTTGCAGCATTATTTTAAACGAGACAGGGACTGCTTGCTTTAAAATAGGGAAATGTTTATTGAATCGATTATTGACCAATAGTTGACTAATGATTTTCTTTTTATTTTTTGCTTTTGTTTAATGATTAAGAAGGTAAATATTATTTAATATATGTACTTTTTATACAAAAATTTAAAAATGTTCAAAAAATAATTGAAAGAAAAGGAAAAAAATAAAAATACATTGTATCAACGTGTATTCGGTTGGGACCATTGGTCCAATAGCACTGTCCTTAAAATATTATGTGACATCAAAGGAGTAGCAGATGAAATGACCCCGCTACTTATATAAATCAATTCATTTATAAGAAAAAAAAATGAAATTTCCCAATGCCTGACTTATGTTGAAGATAATATCAAATCAATATTATTTTGATTTGATATTATCTTGATTTGATTTTTATATTTCTCAAATCAATTTAATTTTATTTGAGCTGATTTTGATTTGATTTTTATAATATTTACGATATTTACATTCTTTATCTCAAGTAATTTTTCTATAAATATGATATCTTGTATTTAGTACCAATTTAAAAAGAAAAGATATAACCCTCAAAAGTTTATTGCCCTCTTTTTTTCTTTTCTATCTTCTTTTATATTATATTTTATTTTTCTAACATGGTATCAGCCAAAACTCATTCCTAACATACATTTGTCACCTCCCATGACTTCCTATTCGAGCTTTCCTCTTCATATCTCCTATATTTATCTATTTCTCCCAACCTTTTTTTTGTCTTCAGACATCTCAATAGAGATAAATTTATTAAATGACAACATGCACTTCATTGAGTCCTCAATGCCAAGAACAAACTCTGCTTTGTTGATAGCACTCTCCAAGCCATTGTCGATTTATTTTTCCCATACTATCTTCATTGTACTGATTACTCAAAATCTTCTTTAGTCGAATCTTTTCTTTATGGTGATAACTATCCCTCCTGGCGGCACTCCATGCACATGGCTCTTATTTCCAATCTCTTGGCTTCCATTGAGCCATCTCTCTTAAGCAGTTTGTTATTATGCAACACTTCATATGAATTCTAGACTGACTTGGAAACTCGCTTTTAGCAAAATAAAAATTTCAAAATATTTTGTTTAAGCCCCAGATCCAATTCTGGCCTTTTGAATTTGGTCCAATAGTTGACCAAGGCCACATATAGCTCATTGTTGACCAAAACTTTCGATTTGATTCCAGTTATACCATTTCATCACCAACACCATCATCTAATTGGCGATCAATGATCACTTAATCAATATGAAGGCTACTACTTTCAAGTTTTCTAAGTTCTCCACCTTGAGTTTAAGGGGGAAGTGTTGAAAATAATATCAAATCAATATTATCTTGAATTGATATTATCTTGATGTGACTTTTACATTTCTCAAATCACTTTGATTTGATTTGATTTTGATTTAATTCTCATAATATTCAAGATATTTATCTTTCTTATCTCAATGTAATTTTTCTATAAATAAAATACCTTGCATTTAGTACCAATTCAAAAAGCAAACATATAGCCTTCAAAAGTCTCTTGTGCTCTTTTTCTCTTCTCCATCTTCTTTTCTATTATATTTTATACTTCTAACACCATGTGAAATATGATTATTGTGGTGTGCACATTGAAAACCCCACGTTGGAAAATAAGTTCCATTATTCTTGGTAAGAGAAAGATGTTGATCTCTTGTAACAAATTTTTTTTGTGACTAATGACTTCTCTTGGCAAATAGTAGCCTTATTCTAAAGGCGTGGTTTGTAACCATCAGCTCCAAACTGCATTGAGTGCTTGTAAAAGAAGAAAGATTTCACCAAAGAAAAGAGAGATAGAGCTAAGAGTTTGTTTAGAGTGATTAACATGTCTCCTTTGCCTACTCTCTTTTTATAGTCTTATCTCCTAGGAGATCTCTAGCTTCTCTATCACTATAATGAGCACCTCCTGTTCTGGATGACATGGCATTATATTTAATCTAGTTTTTCCTATTAGTGACATAAACTTGACCCTTGGTGCTAGACATATTTGGCATTGTATTTAATGTGGATGATCTTGTCGAGGACATGATCTCGACAAGCATTTTCCTCATTAATGCAGTGGTTCTAAGAGTATGTTGTGTGCTTCTCCCTTCTTGGGCTACTTGGGTTGCCTCCCTTTCATTTTATGACCTGCCAAGGCACAGGCCTCATGTTTCGGAAAAGTGGGTCGAGATTGGCTCGACTAGGTGCAAAAACTCCTTTCTAGTTGCTCCATAAATTTCTACCACGTGGGCGTGGCGGGAATTTTATCTCTCAGCTCATTTTAGTTTCCCTTCTCTAAATTCAATGTGTCTCTGCATATTCTCATATCTTGAGAATGACCTCACCGGTCACGTCTACATGTTCTGTCAATTTCTATTGAGGCTTCTTAAACGCCGCCTTCCTCCTTTATAAGTTCTCCAGATTCTATTTCTCTCAATTGATGCCCTTTTCTTCAATTTTGACCATTTTCTCTTCTTTACTCTTTAGATTTACCTACGACTTTGACCCTTGCCTCTTCTCGAGCGGCAAGTCAAGCATTATTTGAGTGAATACTTTGTTCAAAATTCGCTCAAGTGGTCTATCGAGCGAGACTCAAGAAAACTCTCGAGTTGAGGTTTTCTCAAGCCAACCATTAAGCGCACCTTAAATGCACTCTCCTGCTGAGCTTCGCTTGAGCTCCATATCAAGCAACAGTTGAGTGAACTCTTGGCATGACATCTTCTTAGCTCAAACTAGGCTCCACTTGTCGGTATTGGTTAGGTGCCCGATGTTTACTATTGGGTGTATTGTTAATGCAAAAAAAAAAAAATCACTTTTTTATATTTTCTTTTAACATTCTTAATAATTAAAAAAAATACACAACTTCACTTATGGTGTATTTAAAAAACAAATAAATAAAATAAATAAATAAAGTGGAAGGGTCAAACCCAATGGTATAAATTGGACAATTAGACAGAAAAAAGTAGAATAAATATAAGGCATTTTCCCATCTCAATGGTTACAAAATTAAAGGCATAAAAATTTCCTAATCACACCACATTAAAGAGGATTTCGTCTTGAAAATTAAACACGACAAGCATATATAATTAAATAATTTTTCTGCCAGAATGCATGTTGCCACCTTAGCATGCCACATTATTAATATGCATTATTTTCCCTTTTTCGAAACAGCTTGGCCTCAATATGCAGTGCTCAATCCTTTCTAAAATTATACTTAATATGATTTTAAAAAATGCAATCTTTGCACAATCATTTCTAAAGATGTGGCACCCATTGTAAAAAGATGAATATTTTCATATGAATGTTAAATTTACACTACTTTTTCTAAATGACAATGCAGGCTAGCACAGTACCCTAACACTATAAAAATCATTTTCCTCCTTTCCAAAAAGTTTTGCTGACTTTCTCAAGTTTCAGCCTATCTTGGCAATGCACTAAACATTGAAAGGCTTGCAGAATGTAGCAAAGGCTAGCAATAAATTAAGCTTCAACTAGATTGGATTTGAGCTTCCTATTGTCTTTTTCTATCAGTTGGAACTCATTATTCTTTACCACTTGTATCATTAAAGCTAGCAAAGAAAGGCATGGGTGTCACTTTTTGGATTAGGCCATTCATGAATAAGCCGTTTCTTACAAAAATTGTTTAAGGCGGATGAGAAGTAAGAAAATGCTAATTTTTCGAGTTTGCTCTTCCAATAATTTAAGATTAATTGAGTGGGCCTTTGTTACGAACTCGGTTGTAAATCGTTGTGATGTAACTAGGAAAGGGAACAAAAATATTATGATGGGTGTTGTAATTGAAATCATATGGCTATGAGGTGTTTGAGAAAATGCTAAAGAGAGTCAAAAGTACTTCTATTAATAATAAGTGATGCTTCAAGGGATTCTCAACCTCCTTACATATTTCAAAAACCTTAACCATTTTTAGATTCCTTCTACTTTCCCTTTCTCCTCTTCCATATACCCACCATAGCTTGTACAATTATATTTTAAATCTCCTACCGTACCAAAACAATAGTCAATACATACAAGAGTCATGTTTCATACCGAAAAAAATTTCAGTTGTACTGGTGTGTTTCTGTTGATACTGGTCAAAATATTGGATTTCGGTTGATATAAAAATTTTGTTTGATACAGTTAGCTATTGAATATGGATGGCATTGTTGTAATTTAAATAAAAATGTAGGGTCATTTGACATGATTAGCCCAGATGATGCAACCTCTGTTATGCGTGTATAGAGAGAAAAAGTAAAAACTGAGTCATGACAAGATTGTAAGTAGTGAGATAATTTTTATAAAAGCATTTGATTTGATTTGGTTTGATGACAGCATTTGATAAGTAGTCAAACTCTCTCTCTTGAAAATAAAACATAACAATAAATTCTCTCTTTTGAAAATAAAAGTATGGTATTTTGGATGATACGAGATTATAACTGAACGAGGTTTTTAACAAGCGGATCTAATCAAATAAATAAAAATATAAAATCTAATCAATCTATTTATAAGTTTTTTTATGTGCTAAACGTATATTTGATGTGAAAATTTGTCACATAAATGATATATTTATGGAAAACAAAAATAGCTTTTTAACTTTTCCATAATACAGTGAGTCCCACTTTCTTTTTCCCATCGATATCAATGGAGGACACCGGTGATCTCGACAAGTTTGGTGGACTCCAAACCGACACCCTCCTCACAGTATTAACTACCCAAATGAGAAAAGCTTTTACCAAAGCTTAGACCCTGATCCAGACTACCAACAATTTCACTACACTGATTCGCATCAAGTTGGGTGGCACTAACTATACTCTCTAGTCCTAAGTTGTCAAGATATACATCTCCGACAAAGACGAGTTGGGATATATCGACGGAGACTTTCCCGAACCTCTTTTGACATCTGCATCCTTCTAGAAATGGCGCATGAGCAATGCCATTGTCAACGATTGATTGATCAATTCCATGGACCCTTTGTTGATTGGAAATTTTATTTAGTTTCCCACGGATACGGATTAATAGGTATGGGAGTCCATCTCGAATACCTTTTTGTGGCAATGATACTTCACAAGTCTACGAACTCCTACGTCATGTAACCCATCTACGGCAAGCTTGAGGTTCGCTTGAAAAATATTATAACAACCTCCAAGGTTTCTAGCGTGAGATCGATTTTTGTCGTTCAAAGCAAATGGAATGTGTTGTTGATATTAAACACTATAACCATCTTCTGTAGGAAGACCAAGTGTACGTCTTCTTAGATGGGCTTGATGATTGATTGGACAAGATTCGAGGTGACATCCTGCAAATGTGTCCATTTCCTACCATCGAACAAGCTTATGCTCATGTTCACCAAGAAGTGATTCGACAAACTATTATAATCACCGGCAAAAGAGTGACATCCCAAGAGCAGTTTTGGATTCTAAGGGTCTTAAAGTGGGAAAGTGAGCATATTCCTCTATTGTATTTCTTTCATTGGGTAATGGGAAATTCAGGGCGTCCTCCAAGCCATAAACATCCTCTGATGGAACCAAGTGTACTCACTGTGGAAATCTGAAGCATACCCGTGAGACTTGTTTCAAGCTACATGGGTACCCCAACTGGTGAACGAATCTCAGGCTAAAAAAATGATGTAACGCCACCGAAACTGATGGAGGAACAAGCAAGACTTTTGTATCTACTACAGAGCCATATCTATCCCTTACACTGCCTGTCGAACCTTCCTAAGGAGTTTCATCTCTTTCGGATTCAAGTAATTTAGGTGCTGCTTTATTTAATTCTCATCGAGATGTTGACAGTGGTAGCTAGATACTTGACTCTCGAACTACCGACCACATGATGTTCGATGCCAACGATTTCTCACACACTTCTCCATGCGACGCATCAGCGTTGCAAATGCCAATGAAGTTATTTCTTCAGTCACCGAGGCTGGTATTATGACTTTTTCACCTTCTCTCACGTTATCTAGTTCTTTATTGGCTCTTTATCTGTCTCATAAGTTACCCTTTATTAGGCAAGTAACAATCGATTTAAACTGTGTTGTGCTCATTTATCGTACCTTTTGTCTTCTTCAATATATTCTCACTATGGAGATCATTGGGCATGGTACTAAGAATGGGGATTATACTAAATGCATCATCCAAGTGGCACCAAGGAGAGAGAGGTTTGTTTTCTACATCATTGGTTGGGACATCCGTCATTTGGTTATATGCAACATGTGTTTCTTGATTGTTTTCACATCAACTATTGACTTTAAGTGTGATACTTGCATCCTTGCTAAAAATGATCAAGTTATTTATCCATTAAATATGAATAAAAGTGTTGTTCTATCTGATTTAATTCATTCTGGTATATGGGGTCACTCTCCTGTTTATACTCCATCTAGTAATCGCTAGTTTGTGATATTTGTTGATGATTTTACTAGCATGACTTGGCTATAGTTGTTGAAACTAAAGTATTGAGTGTGTTCCAATCATTTCATGTAATGGTTCAAACTCAATTTTCAGCTAAGATACAGATTCTCATATCAGATAATGGTGGTCAATATGTTAATCGGGGATTTCATGATTATTTCCAACATCATGGCGTTCTTCATGAAACTTCATGCCCACAAACTCATTAGGAAAATGGTGTTGCTGAACGAAAAAACCGACATATACTCAAAATTACCATTGCTATTTTACTTGGAGCCTGCGTACCCAAAAGGCACTGGACTAATGTTGTTTCTACCGTTGTGCACCTCCTCAACCGTATGTCATTCAAAGTCTTGGATTTTAAGACACCCCTACAGACTCTTTTAAATTATGTGTCCTTGCCCATAGTGTTGATGATTCCGCCCCAGATCTTTGGATGTGTAGCTTTTGTACATCCCCATAAGAACCTATGCACTAAACTTGATCTTTGTGCTATCCGGTGTCTCTTTTTGGGGTATGCCTTGCATAAAAAAGGATATTGCTGCTATGATATGAACACCAAGCGCACCTATGTAACTATGGATGTCACATTTCTAGAATTTGACATGTTCTACTCTCCCTTGATATCCAATTCTTCTTTGCAAGAGGAGATCCAGGATGAAGAGTTCAATTGATTAAAATTTGATTGGTAGGGGTTTAATGACATAGATATGGTGGTCAATGGGGATTCTGACAAAGCTTTGAAAGCATCTACAGAGGATGACATAGCTCCAAGAGTGACATTTACGCCGTCTGAAGCTAAACCAGAATTCCCCCTACTCCTCAGTATCTGAAGAGCCATTTCTTGAGAATATCCCCGAGGTAAACTCTACCATTGCATCTCCGACTAACAATGATATGGATATCTTTATTGGTTATATCTTACCTTTCAAACATAATCGTGGCAAGCCACCAAAAATTGAGGAATGAAGAACAAAATATCCAATTGCCAACTATGTAACCACAAAAAAACTATTTGAGCCCCTCAAAACATTTATGCACGAACTTTCCTTGTGCCATGTTCTCGCTAGTGTTCAAGAAGCTTTAACAAACCCTAAGTGGACTCACGCTATAAAGGAAGTGGAGGCATTATTGAAAAATGAAACATTGACACGTGTTCCCTTGCCTCAAGGAAAAAGATGGTGGGTTGAAAATGGGTGTTCTCCATCAAACAAAAGGCAAATGGATTGATCGAATGGTATAAAGCAAGGCTTATGACAAAGAGCTATACACAAATATATGGCATGGACTATCAGGAAACTTTCTCACCAATGGCCAAATTAAAGTTTTGCTATTTCAAGCAACAAACCTCGATTGGCCACTACACCAATTTGATATAAAGAATGACTTCCTCCACAATGATCTTGAGAAGGAAGTGTATATGGATATTTCACTAGGCTATGTGGCAACCTCAACAATTGAGATTGTGTGCAAATTACAACAAGCATTGTATGGACTAAAGCAATTACCTCAAGCATGGTTTGGGCTATTTAGCTTGGCAATGAAAAAATATGACTTTCAACAAAGCAATTCAAAGCATACACTCTTCTTGAAGCATTAACTAGTTAAGGTAATTGCTTTGATAGTCTATGTAGATTACAGAGAATGATCCAAATCAAATTTTGAGACTCTAAAAGCAATTGGCGATTGAATTTGGGATGATTTAAATATTTTATCGGAGTTGAAGTGACTAGATCAAAGAAAGGTACATTTCTCTCCCAATGAAAATATATACTTGATTTACTATTTGAGATTGGATTGCTGGAGTGTAAGCCTACAGACACACCAATAGGTCAAACCATAGACTTGGAGAATATCTAGACCAAGTGTCGACAAACAAAGAAAGATGCTAGAGATTGGTTAGGAAACTTATTTACCTCTCACATACTCACCCAAATATTGCTAATGATGTGAGCGTAGTAAGTTAATTATGCATTGTCCTATTGAGGATCACATCGATGTAGTGATCAAGATTCTTTGGTACTTAATAAAGTCCTCTCCTAGAAAAAGGACTTATGCTTTCAAAGAATAATCATCTAAGGGTTGCAAGATATACTAATACAAATTGGGCAGGAAACATCTTGGACAAAAAGTCCACTTCAGGTCACTTCATGTTTGTTGGCAGAAATCTAGTCACATGGAAAAGTAAGAAACAAAAGTTAGTGGTATTATCAAGTGCTGAAGCGAAGTTCCATGGAATGGCTAAGGGTCTTTGCGAGCTCCTCTGTCTAAGGTGACTATTGATGAAAATTGGCTTTGCTCCTAGCTCCAAGATGAATCTATTATGTGACAATAAGGCAATTATTGATATCTCTCACAACCCTGTACAGCATGATCGTACAAAACATGTGGAGGTGGATCAGCATTTCATCAAACAAAACCTTGAAGCCAAGATAATTAGTTTTCCTTTCATGAAGTTTGAGGACCAGTTAGGGGACATACTTACAAAGGCGGTATGCAGCAAAAACTTCTACAACTCACTTGACAAATTGGGCATAAGAGATCTGGCACCAACTTGAGGGCGAGTGTTGGCATGAGTTGTCATTAGAATTAATTAGAGAGATTATAAGGGTGTCTTGAATGTAAATTCCCTATTTCAAGGGTTGCCCTTTATTTTAGTTGTAACATTTGTATATTCAAGGATAGGTTTCAATTATCTTCTTTATATGTGTATTTCCATCTCTGTAAAGATTACGATAGAGTAATATACAATTTTTCCAAAATTTGTCACTTCCAACTATCTCAGAAAATCTCTCACGAAGAAAATGAATTGTTACTGAAATACAAGTCAACCAAAGCAACTCATTCATATTCTTTCTCAAAGATTGTAACAAATCACACCTCAATTCCTTGTAAGTTACTCTCCCATCTTTGTTAGTGTCTATTAATGTAAACATATTTCTGATTACTCCTACATTTTCATGAAACAAGTGTTCTACACTTATTGTAAGACCTTTCTTTTTTAATTTGTTCATCACAAAGAATTTCTTGAGTCTTTTGCACCATATCTCCCAATAGGACATTTGGAGCTTCTTTTGCATTTTGCAACTTTGAAGAGTCAAGCACTTCAAATATCATCGGAATTATTTTCGCGCACCAAGCCTTCAATAATTGTTTTAGATCCATCTAGATTTTCACATCGAACTCACTCACCACTCCACACTCCAAACACATCCTTCTCCACCATAATTATTGAATCCAGATGGAGAAGGGATTCTCATATTCCCTTTTCCAACACATCCTTCTCCACCATACAAATCACATAATTACTCTCCCTCTTAGTGACATGAAATACTAGATTATTTGCAGCAGAAAGTTTATGGGAATCTTTTAGAAGCTCAACAGTGTCCCGGTTATTACAATTCAATCTCACAGGTTTATGTTCTCTTCCTCTATCAAGGGGCTTAAAAACAACTGTAAGGGCAAAGCATCAAGTAACTAAGGTGCAAAGTCCTTACCCTTAAATTTCGGCAAACTCAACCATGCAACCTTCTTCAACAATCTTCATCAACTCTTATGTAGTAATACATTTTCATCCATGGGTAGTTCTGCCTCAGTATAGTACTTCTCTACTTTTCAGGTGCTCTTAATATTTGTTGCATGGTCCTGATTGCTAATGTACTTCAAGCGAAGATCCATCTACCCATGAGGCAAGTCTTCTTGTCAATTAACTCCTTCATGCCAACAATGTCCTTGGATGACTCCTCTTCCCCTCTCAATTACTCCCTTTTCTAGCCAACTCCTCTCCCTCCTTCGTTTGCTTTGGCTCTTCTTCTCTTATCTCTTCAATATCTCATTTCTATTAGAAACGATTGCTAATCCCTTCCCCATAGGTGCAGGTTTCACAGGCATTTTATAATTAGCCATTTATTCCTTTACCTTTTCAATTTTCAACTGTACAATTTGTTTTCCTTGTTCAATAGTTGACTGTGGGGGTAAAGATGATTGCTCGTTGATTTTCTTTTAACAACATTATGATTATGAAATTTTTTCTGATTTGTCATTAGGTCCTCGCCATCTCCATTAGCTGATTCATGCCTTCCCCGATGTCCTGAAGACACTTCTCTTGCAAGTCTAGTTGGTGCTGTAAGATCTCTTGTTGTGCAAAAAGTGCTCCTATGTAAATTGTTGTCATACAAGTAGGAAAGAGAATAGAAATGTAATGATGGATGTTGTGATCGAAATCGAAGATGGCTATAAAGTGTTTATGAAAAGAGTCATGCTAGTGCAAACCCTATGAGGGACCTGCGTGTGCACGAAAAGGGTCTTTAGGTCATTTTCTTACAATTTTATTCAAATGTTAAAAATATCTCTCATTTCATCTTTTGTCTCTATAGATGATTCATATCTCTTTCTCTGATTCTTCTCTCTTCTGGTTTTTTAGAACACAGGCCTAGAGTAAAATTCCAACACCTTTGGTCACTTCTCGAACTTCATCTAGCATAGTTGACGTCATCTTCTCCTCCACTGGCCGATAACCATGTAAAACTTCTACACCTTTTTTTTTTGTACATTTTTCTTTTAGATTTATCTATTGCATTTGAGTTTCACGTTCTGAACAAACGAAAAGAAAATTTCATATGTCAAAAACATGAAAGCACAAAAGTGATAAATCAATGAGGGAATGAAAAGAGGTTCTACAAATTATGAGTTAAACCAAAGCAAGGGAAAGTTTCAAATAACTTAGCTTTACCTTTGAACGACTATTCTTCTTCTTTTTTTTCTTTAATTTTCAAATAACCTACACCGAAAGTTCCTACCAAATTAAAATCAAACTTGCCATTATGTCCCCCAACAAGACTAAAGCTGGCTTACTGGCGAGCAAGCTACCACACATATATGAGGTAAGAACACATGTCACGATAGTTGGCTTACTAGCAAAAGTAGCAAGCTATTAAGCAAGGCATCGATGTGACAGCTAACAAGGTGAATCCAAGGGACTAGTCTTTATAGCAGACAAGACGAAGAAGAAATTCTTTAGAGAGAGTGGGAGCTCAATCGATTATAAGAAAGAGGATTTCAAAAGGAGGGGAGGGAGAAAGGAGAATGGATTTGGGTATAAATGATATGTGGATGAATGAAATCCATTTCTTGTGCATGAGCAGTCCTTATTCAAGACTGCACCAAGAATTATTCTTGTGAAAATGCTATAGCAAGTCACAAATTCTATTGATAAAAAGGAATGCTTTGAGGTATTCCTAGCTGCATTATAAACTTCAACGAGCTTGACAATATCTAGATTCCTTCTACTTTCCCTCTCTACTCTCCCCCCATATACCCCCCATAGCTTATACAATATAACCCATAACAAAAATAAGGACTAATAAAATGACTAGAAAAGTAACAGTAATTAAATGATAGACAAAGGTCCCCTAAAACGACCAACTTAAACAAAATGCACAGCTTAACTAAAGACCCCAAAATGCTATATTTATTTCTTTTTTTTCGATGATATCATTTCACTTTAGGTGCATAACAGCTTCAAACTCCCAATCTGACTAACTTGATCTTAGAGCTTCACCAAGAACCAAGACCTCAATGAATTTGGACTTCCTTGGCAACTGTTGAGCTCTCAGTCTTGATCAATCTATTGGTCCCAAGGCCCGCTTAGGACCTACTTGAAGACTTTTTTTTTTCTTTTTTCTTTCTATTTTGCCATATGGCAACCTTTTCTCATCAATCCTACACCCAAGAGACTAACAAGGTGAAAACCTAAAACAACATAGAATATGTTTATTCTTTGATTGAATTAAATTAGCATTTTAATAAAAATAAGTTTACAAATAAAATCAAAGAAAAAAATAGGCAACCCACTTGCAATATGCCAAGATTTTTAAGTGAAAAATCCTTAAATATAAAGGAAAAAATCACACAAGACCTATTTTAGTTAAAACTTCTATTATCAATCATAATGACTTTATAATTACCTTCTCTAGAGCAATTTCTATAGGGTATTAGTGTATTAGTAATATGTATATTATTGGTTTAGCATGTAATTATCAAAATAAAACTCTCACAATAAAAAATAACATATAAAACTTTAATCAAAATCGTACTACAAATCATCCATCAACCCTCTTATAAAAATGTAAGAAAAAGACAAATCTTCACATTCTCATACGTTTGGCCACAACTCCCACTCTTTTTTTCTTTTTTCTTTTTTCTTTTTCTCTCACATACCAACACACACCACATCACTTACAAAAACATAATTCTTTATTTTCTAAAATTCAGATTACCATTGTGTGGTTCACAGCTAGGGGTATAAGGAAAATACTAGAAAATCGATTAACCGCATCAAACCGAACTAAATCAAACCAAACCAAATCATGGGTTTAGTTCAGTTTATAATCGGTCCAATGAGGTACTGATTCTTAAAAACAAAAATAGGTCTTAAATCGATGTGGTACCAGTTTTTATATTTTAAAAATCAGTTTACACTGAGCCGAACCGGTATGTATATATTTTTAATTTTTTATATTATATATGATTTTTACATTATTATATACATATTATATACTACATTTATAATTAATATAACATGAAATTTTAATTTTATTATTCATTTCTATTAATATTTCAACATAAAATTAATATGCTAGTATAAATAGATAATAATTATACTATTGTAATTTTATTATTCAGGTTTATTTATCTCACTATTAAGTTAGACACTACTTATATTATACTAATATAACTGAACATTAATGAATTAGTAAATATTAATAATAAATACTAAATTCTCACAATTAAGTTTAGTTTAAAAAGATTATTATATAATATTAAACATATAGAGTGCAACACGTGTAAATGATAAATCGAAAAATCGAACCAGACCAGACCAAATTGAAAGTTCCAATTTTAGTAATGAATTGGTCCGTATCGGTTCTTAAATTTTTAAACCAATATATATCTATTCAATTTTAAGATTTTTCCAAAACCAATCTAAACCAGACTGATTACATTCATACTCACAATCTCACATGGGCTTCCCCACCCAACAAAGAGCAAGTAATTTTAAGTTTACAATTGCGGACCTATGGTTCCCTAATATAGGTACAAGGGAAATGATCCACAGACGAAGATCTTCTTAATTCAAACACGAAGATGGTTTACTTTTTCACCTATATTTTGTATAAGTAGTCCATGACTCCATCCAAGGAATAAAAATAGTACTTAAAAGCCATTAATTAAGAATGCTATTTATTCTTTTTATCATTATTTATATTATTTTTCAACATAGGTTTTCACCTATATTTTGAATAAGTAGTCCATGACTCCATCCAAGGCATAAAAATAGTACATAAAAACCATTAATTAAGAATGCTATTTATTCTTTTATCATTATTTATATTATTTTTCAACACAGGAGGACTATGGTTAAAATAATGGTGGATTAAAAATAATCCTTATAATTAAGTTAACATAGCTTGTACTATTAAAACTTTTTAAATGAGTTTCAATGTGAGTACCTCCCCTCTCCAAAATTTGTTTGAACACATTGGCTGTCGATTCTTATTTTCATTTATGTTTGAATTTCAGTAATGAGAAATTACAAACTTCAATTTGCTTGAGTTGAAATACGGGCCAAACAAACCTTTTATAATTGAATTATTTTAATATCTAAAGAGTAGGAGTGGCAATATGTGACATGATCCATTAATCCAATATGAAAATGACATGAAATTAGTGAGTTTAGATTTAGGTTTGATATTAACATGTTTGGGTCAAAGCATATTGATCCATGCTTAAGACACAATTCGTTAATGTGTCGCTAACAGGTCAATCCGCTTAATCCGTTAGTGACCCATTTAGACATGTTAAATTTTTTACTCAAAATTATAATTATATCATTTTAAACCTAAAAACCAAAATACTCTAGCTAATCCTATTTTGTATTTCCTAACTCTCTCTCAAACCCTCACTCTCTCTTAATTCTCAGTTGAATTACTTCTCACAAGTCATGACTGCCTCCCATACTTCACTGAATTGTAATTTTGGTATTTTTATTATTTGAATTGTATATCTGGACTCCCATAAAAAAAAAAAAAAATTGTATATATGGACTTGTGTAGTTTTATATTTTTGGGAGACATTATGATTTTAGCTTTTATGTAAAATTATGTTAATCACATCAAATAGATTATTTAAATCCATTTACAAAGATGGTTAAAACGGGTTGGCATGGGTCATGTTGATATATTTTTAATTAATTCATAACGAATCAAAACAAGTCGTGTCATATCAATTTATTATTTAATCGTTCATGTTATGGTTTGAAAATCTGACACGTTAACCTTAACGAATCGTGTTCGATTTGGTCCATATCGTATAATATACACCACTTGACATGATACAATTAACACAACTCATTAACACGATTTGTGTCAAGAAAATATTTGTTTGTGTTGTGGAACTTGAATTTACAGTGAGAAATATGTCCAATATATAGATACAATAGACAAATCTATCTAAGGTAACTAATTCTACGGTATAATTTTACAATTACAAAAATCATGCTAATTTCCTGAAAATCATGGTCCTACAAATTTGGAGGGGATCATTGCTTGATTTGTGGAGAAGAATCTGTCATTGCTTGATTTGTGGAAAAGAATCTATCAATAATTTGTCACCCCTAATTCAAAAGTCAAAATTTATAGGTATATTTCATTGTTTCCAACTTCTTATAGAATCCATTAACCTCTATTACTCTATAATTAGCTGCAAAACTAAAATATATGAGTCAATAAAATCAAATCACGTGTGCAAAACTATGTCTTAAAAAATCGATTCGATTCAGGCTGATTCAGCTAATCTTAAACTGAATAAGTTAGAAACCAAATTAATTATAGTGAACTTGTTGAATCGTTCACCGAATTTGCTGATGATCTATTGGATGATTTAGACTTATTCTAGCTGATTTCGAACAAATTCCAATGGATTCAAAATTTTTATTATTTTTTAAGTTGTAAGATAACTTAGTTTTTACTTTTTATATTTTTATACAAAGTATTAGAAATTTAGAATTAAACATATATTAATTATTTCACCATTGTATTCAATAAAAATCGCAGGGAATTGAAAGATAAATTAACTTGTACTAGTTATTTATTTAAAATTAGTTGAACAAAAAGATCAAGAGAAGAATGAGTATTTTGTATGAAATTTGTGGTTGTGCATAATGCTACCCTTACCATGTGATACTGCATGGTTTTGTATCTTCTTTGTATATATATAAGGCTAAAAAATGTTGGCAATTGAAGTTAAATGTATCATGAGTTACACGTTTATTGGAACTACTTATATTCATATCGTATTTTTATTGAAACTAGTTAAAAAAATTATATTTTATACTCTTTATACATTATATTAAATACTTGGATATATCATTATTATATGTGATCTTTAATATATTTTTATCAACATTGAAATAATTTATTTCAATTTTTTGAGCTTTGTCCAAAACCATAATTAAATTAATTAGTAACAAATTTCAATGATGAAAGGACATCTTATAATTCAAAATCATGAGAGAGTGGTAGCTGCGTCTATTAACAAGAAAAAAAAAATCTCATTAGAGACAAATGCTTTAAAAAGAATTTGACGTTGCAATAGATACTAGGAGGACTCATTTGGGGCCGGAGCATATAAATGGTTTTCTAAAGTGAGTGTCGATTATGCATGGGCTAATCAGTTGTTTAGTCCAGGCGGCCCAGAAAAAGGCCGGCCGGTCAAGTAAAACTAACAAAGTCTCTTCTGCTGAGGGGAGGACTTAATTAGGCGCATAATTATTTGAAAATTTCCACTCATTATTTTTATACTATATATTTGTTTTTACTATTCAGTTTTTTATTTTTCTTCCTTTAACAAGCATGTTGTGCAGGAATAATGAGTAAAAGACTCATTTAATTTAACAATAAAAAAATATTAAAACAGATGTAATGTACAGATGTAATGTGCAGTGTAGACAACTGAATAGCAAATAGGGCTGCAAACGATCCAATCAACAACGAGTTCGAGTCGAATCGAGTCGAGCTGGACTCAAATAACTCGAGTTCGAGTTCGAGTTCGAGTTTGAGTCGAGCTGATAGTTTGTCGAGTCGAGTCGAGTTCGAGTCGATCAAAGACGAGCTTGAGTCGAATCGAGTTATTTATCGATCTTTGTTTTTACTCTTTAACGCTCCGTGCGAATCGAGCTGAATTGAATCGAGTAATTACTCGAGTTGCTTAGTATTTATAAATATTTGATTTAATAATTTTTTTATGAACTTAATACATTATTATTGTAAAGAAATAAAATATATTACTTATACATAAAGTAACAAGATATATTACTTATATAAAATATTAAAAATAGTATATATAACACATAAAATATATACAAAAAAATAATATATATAAGAATGTATGTAAAAGTATATATGTATATAGAAATGTTACGAATATTGTTACGAGCCCAAAACGAGTCGAATCGAGTTTATACGAATTTTGATTACGAACCTAAACTGAATCGAGTCAAGATTATACGAGTTTAACTCGTTTAATATTCGAACCAATATTAGTGATCACAAACAACTCATTTATTAAACGAATTGAGTTCGAACCGAGTTTATACGAGTCGAACTCAAATTGTTCACCAACAGCTCTATTCGTTTGCAGCCCTAATAGCAAAACTCTAATTATGTAGAGTATACCAAAGCCCGTTGAGAGAGAAAGAGAGAGAGGGGAAGCAAAATCATATCCTATATTTATAAATAATATCTATAAACAAACACAGAATTAGGTTCCATAACTTGCTTCCAATCCTCCATTTATTATTTCCTTAATATTTTATAATTTTACTAAGAAAAAAAAACCTCTCGTATGGTATAGAAGGATACTATTACAATTTATGTATTTTTCATATTTTAAGTTTTATTGTCCTAATATGCAATTTTACATTGTGTACTGATGTGTAATTTACATTATAGTCGGTGACAACTTATCTTAAATAAGTCGGTCACATAATATGTATAAATAGATGTAATATGCTCACATTTTATAATAAGATGAATGATGTACACTTCTCAACATGTGTGTAATTTGATATGATATCACTTTACATGCTAGATCCTTCTGCACGTTTATCAGATTACATTTTCCTTTCTCTCTCTTCAACTTTCCCTTTCTCTTTGCGATTCTCGCGATTTCATCACCTTGCTTTTGTGATTTTTTCGCGTGATTTGTCCGATCCATTCTTTTGTAACATTTTCGTGATTTTATCACGCGTCCTTCATCATTTTTCGATTTTGAATTTTTTCACTTCGATTTCAATTTTGTCTCAGATCGAATCCTAGATCTTCTTTGTGTTTCAATTTCTCTTGATATTATGTTTCTCTTGAGTTTATTTGAAGATTTAACTTGTTTCCTTGAGTTAAGACTTTGTCTCCTTAGCTTGAATGATTTTCATGCCTTCGAACAAGTCCTCGAACAAATCTTCCTCAAATTCTATAGTTGAAGCTTCGAGTCCTTACTTTCTTCATTCAAGTGATAATCCATGAGTCAATCTCGTCACACAAGTTTTCAATGGTGAGAACTATTATTTGTAATCCCGATCGATGCACATGGCGCTAGCCGCGAAGAACAAGCTATGGTTTGTGTATAGTTCTATCCTCAAACCTTCAAATTTGTCAAGTCCACTGCTTGCATTTTGAAATCGGTGCAATAATATGTTAATATCATGGATCCTTAGCACTGTTTCTTCTGATATTTTTGCAAGTATTTTGTACATCAATACTGCACATAAGATCTAGAATGATCTCAATAAGCATTTTTCTCAAAAAAATGGACCACACATTTTTCAACTACAGAAGTCAATTTTGACCTTATCTCAAGGTCAGATGTCTGTTAGTGCATATTTTACTAAACTGAAAGGTCTAGAGTTTGGTGCATATTTTTCAATTGGGACGAGTTGATTCATTTCAAACCTATTCCAGTTTGTACCTATGGAGCTGTTAGAACTGTTACTTCATATATTCAACAAGAACATATTTTTCAATTCCTTATTGGATTAAATGAATCATATGCATCAGCTAGAGCTTAGATACTTTTGATGGAGCCTCTACCTCTTCTTAACAAGGTGTTTAGCCTTATTTTACAAGAGGAACAACAGTAGGAGATATTAGTTCTCCCTATTGCATCAATTGAAAATCATGCTTTTGTTGTTGATGCTAACCGATCTACGAAGCCTGTGTTTAAGAAGGGACGTCTTGTATGTAAGCATTGTGGTGCTTTAAGACGGGATTGAAAAGTGTTTCAAGCTCCATAGATTTCTCCCTAGATACAAGTTCAAGCCGAGACAACACTTCATAGCTAATCAAGTTGTCTTTGACAACACTTCTTCGGTTGCATCTCCCTTCTTTTTAACTGAGTCTCTGTATCAACAGTTATTGGCTATATTTCCTTCAACTGATTCTATTCCAACACAGCACTCTGTTAATATTGTTTCATCTACATCACATGCTGGTATAAATTGTTTTAGTTCTCATTTTCCATCTGTTTTTTCGTTTTTTCCACTACTCGTTGTTTACCTACTAATATTGATTCCTCTATTTGGATTCTTGATTCCGGAGCCACAAATCATATGGTTCCATCCATATCATTTTTTTCCACTTATATTCCTATTCTTAACACTTTAGTTAAGCTTCCTAATGGTCAAAGTGTCTCTGTTACACATATTAGGATTGTCCACATCACTAAAAACTTAATTCTTAGAGGTGTTATTTGCAATCCTGTTTTTTCATTCAAATTAATTTATGTTAGCAAATTAACTTCAAATCTAACTTGTTGTTTGTCTTTTTTTTTTTTTTCTGACTATGTCTTCATATAGGACCTAAATTATTGGAAGTTAATTGGAGTGGGTAGGTACAAGGGAGGCCTTTATTTCCTGCAAAAAACAGGCTCTTCAATTAGTGAATTACACCACTCTAGATATGTACCCTTTTTTTTCCTTAGGTAAATAGTCACTTAATAGTTCCAAAACATCAAAAACTGGTTTGTTTGATCTTTGACATCGTAGATTAGGTCATCCTTCTATTTCAAGGATGAAATTGTTGCATAATACTATTTCATGAATTGATGTTGTAGATTCTGAATTTCCATGTTTTATATGCCCCTTAGCCAAAAAAAAAAAAAATTGTCATTTCCTATTACTTTTCATATTTTAGAATTTCATTTTAATTTGATTCATTGTGATGTGTAAGGTCCATTTTCTACTTCTATAGTTGAAAGTCAAAGATTTTTTTTAACAATCATTGATGATTGTACACAGGCCACATGGATTTTTTTTTAAAATGCAAATCTAAAGTTTCTTCTCTTGTTTCTCAGTTTTTCACACTTGTCAAAACACAGTTTAACACAGAAGTTAAGAAAATTCGTACTAATCATGGTACTGAATTTCTTTTAACCTATTTTCTTAAATCTAAAGATGTTATTCACTATTTCAATTGTGTTGAAACTCTTCAACAAAATTTTGTTGGTAAGCTCAAACATCAACATCTTTTAAATTTGTCTCGGGCCTTAATGTTCCATTATGATCTCCCACTTAATTTTTGGGGTGATGCACTTCTTGTAGCTACACATTTAATAAACCGGCTACCTACACCTATCCTAGGTAATAAATCATCTTCTGAGTTACTTTTCATTCATCTCCCACTTATGAGCATCTTAGAACATTTGGTTACCTTTTTTCTGCTTCCTCTCTTCTTAGATCATGCTCTAAGTTTGATCTTAGAGCAGGACAGTGCATTGTTCTTGGCTATCCTTCTGGTATAAAGGGTTACAAATTATTAGACCTTAATACTAATAATACATATGTCTCAAGAAATGTAATTTTTCATGAGAACATTTTTCCCTATAAACATTTCTTTCCATTACCATTTACTTCTTCTAATCCTTCCACTACAATGTATTTTAATAATGATATTCTATTACCTATTTTAAGTCCATTATCAACTTTTGATCAATTTAATGTGCCTTCAACTATTCCTGAGCACTTCTAACTTTCAGATACAGCTTCTCACATCATTAGGGAAGCTGTTAACACCTTAGATATTCCACAAATAGGCCGTTCCCCACCATCACAACCCTCTATAGCTCCTAAAAATTCAATTTCAGAGTTCTCAAACACCTGTTATTCGAGCCCGTAAGTCCTCTAGAGTTAGAGGAACACCTGGTTTTTTGCAAAATTACTACTATAACTCCTTTGCTACACATTCTACATCAACTTCCACAGGTTCTCCTCTTATACTAGCAGATATTTCTTATGATATTTATTCTTTTCTTTCTTACCATAGATTATCTTCTAAACACAAGTTATTTGCTTTAGCCATTACTGTTGATATAGAGCCTGAATTTCATTATCAGACGAATCAAGCATCCTCATTGGAGAGATATTATGGCTGCCGAGATTGTAGTTTTAGAAAATAATAACATTTGGACTATTATTTCTATACCCCCTAGAAAGAAACCTATTGGGTGTAAATGGGTCTATAAGATCAAGTACAAAGCTGATGGTTCTATTGAGCGTTACAAAGCACATTTGGTGACAAGGATTACATCCAACTTAAGGTTTGGACTATTCTTAAACTTTCTCTCCTGTAGCGAAAATGCCTAATGTTTGTACTCTTCTTGCTATAACATCTGTTCAAAAATGGTTTTAGTCCAAATTGATGTGAATAACACTTTTCTACATAGGGATTTACTTAAGGGAATTTATATGGCTCTTCCTCCTAGATTTCACACTAAGGGGAGTCTAAAGTGTGCAAGTTAAATAAGTCTCTCTATTGTTTGAAACAAGCCTCTCGTCAGTAGTTTTCCAAATTTTTCAATACTTTTATTGAACTTGGTTTTACCCAATCTAAGGCTGATTATTCCCTTTTTACTCTTTCCAAATGAGAGTCTTTTATTACACTGCTTGTATATGTTGATGACATTCTTATTGCTAGTAATGATCTTCATGCTGTTGATGAATTGAAGACATTATTGGATAGTAAATTCAAGTGAAAAGGTCTCGGTCAACTAAAGTATTTCTTGGTTTTGAAGTTGCAAGATCTCTAGAAGACATTTTTTTGTGCCAAAGAAAGTATGTCTTGGAAATTTTGCAATATGTTGGGCTTCTTCGAGTGAAACCTTCATCTTTTTTTATGGAGCAAAATTCTTCATCTTTTTTTATGGAGAAAAATTTAAAACTTAGTATGGATACTAGTGATTTGTTGAAAGATTCTACTATTTTTAGAAAATTGATTCGGAGATTATTATATTTAACTATTACATTGCTAGATTTAATCTTCTCTATGCATCGGCTTAGTTAATATATGGATAAGCCTTGTGAGCCTCATTTGCAAGTAGTTTATCGTATATTTCAATATGATAAAACTACTCCAGGCCATGGATTATTTTTTCTAGCCGATTCTTCTCTTCACATCAAGGTTTTCACAGATTCTAATTGGGGTTTTTGTCTAGATACTTGAAAATCTACTACTGGCTATTGTGTTGGAAATTATTTGGTCTTATCGAAATTCAAGAAACAACAAACAATCTTTAGATCATTTGTGGAAACCGAATATCGATCTATAGCTGCAATTACTTGTGAAATAGTTTGGCTTCTAACTTTGCTTTCAGATTTTCGAGTTTCCCATACTAATAGTGCTCATTTGTTTTGTGATAGTACAATTGCCCTTCATATTGTAGCTAATCTTGTTTTTCATGAACGCACAAAATATATTGAGCTTAACTACCATTTTGTAAGGGACAAACTTCAAGATGAAATTATTCAGACTTTTCATATTGCTTCCCAACATCAACTTACTGATGTTCTCACTAAACCATTGGGATTTCAGCAATTTTGAACTTTGATAGCTAAGATGGAAATTCATTCTATTTACTCTCCATCTTGAGAATGAGTATTACAATTTATAAATTTTTCATATTTTAAGTTTTATTGTCCTGATATGTAATTTTACATTGTGTACTGGTGTGTAATTTACATTATAGTCGGTGGTAGCTTATCTTAAGTAAGTTGGTTACATAATGTGTATAAATATATGTAATATGCTCACATTTTATAATAAGATGAGTGATGTACATTTCTAAACACGTGTAATTTGATAGATACTATGATAATAGTAAAAATTCATTTATAAAAAGTTGAATAAAATATTATTAGAATATTATTTTTTAATATTATTATTATTTTAGAATTTAAAAAAGTTGAATTATTTATTATATATATTTTGTGTATAAACTTTAAAAAATTGTAATGATGAGATGAAATAAAATGAGATGAGCTCAAATACAATCCAAAAGAGGGCTAACAATCATAACCAAACACAAAAAGAAACAAAAAAGGTGTAACAAAGTGTAATTACTATATAAACAATAACAATCTCCATAGAGCTCATATAACATAAACTATAGACTAATTGCCACTAATAATTTTATTGCTTTGCTTTATCTCGTATCAAAATGCCTCTACTAATCTTTTGTAGGACAATATGCAACTCTATCTGAAAATTCCACCATTCTTAAATTATGTCTCGCTCTTCATTATTGCATTTGATCTCCAAGTTGGAGGTGACACCAATATCTTTCAATTTACTCCATTATTATTCTGATCTCTAGGTTCCAATTTCTGATTAATTAGGTGGTACATAATATTGGTGTCAAAAGTATTATATGACAAATATAGTTTTTAAATAATAAGTTCTTGGAAGGTACTCAAGGGAGATAAATTATTTAAAGAAATAATTAAAAAAATGGGGATTAAGATCTGGCAATTGATTGTCAAACCTATAAATATTTTTGAACAAGGATTCTCTCGTGCCAACCCATAAAAGGTTTCTTTGTTCCAACAGCAACTACTTAGGTGGCATTGTATGAATGGATACCCCAAAGAAAGTCTTTACCCTAGCGGCATCCTCGTGCTTGTTGCTTTCATTGCTCTTCATCCAGCTGGAAGGAAAATGCCCCCTAAACCCCCTGTATATGGCCCTGGCTAGCTCCCATTATCATAATATTCTTAGAAAGGAAGGAACTAATAATGAATGTAAAGCACGTGGGAGGTTCTTGGAAAGCCGAGCAATGGCACTGTTTATGGTGTCTTTTCTGTTCTGGGAGACTTCCATACAATGCACAGAAAGATTAGAATAGTAATGGTTATTTTGATATTTGTAATTAATTATTGCAATAATAATGATTATTAGTAAAAAAAATATTTATTTTGATAGAAAATAAATATTATTATAAAAAATAATTGATTGCAAATAAACAAATTTTTTATAGTGTGTTATTTACTATATCATCATTTATATATTTCGTGTATCTCATAGCAATGACGTGATATTATGCATAAATTTATAATTTTTTAAAATGAATATTATTAGGTACATGAGTGCAAATCTCGCATGCTTTAATTCTTTAAGGAGTACACAGAAGATTGAAGAAGGAAGTGAGTGCATATTGCGTTGGTTGGGATGGCTTTTAAAAATGATTAGGATGGTAGAGATCACATGGTGTTTGAGATTCTTTGCATAACGAACTATAGGCCGGTCAGTAAATTATGAGAAGAAAACAGAAAAGCTGATCATCACTGTGTAGAACTTTAAGCCCAGTTTAAATTTAGAATTGGGATGAATTTTAAAAATTAAATAAATTATTATTATTATTAATTTAAGGTTTGAAATTTTTGAATTAAGATTTTTAAAAAAATTGTATTAAAATTTAAAAAATTTGTATTGAAATTTGTATTTTATATAAAAATTTAAAAAAATATAAAATTTAAGATAAATTAAAATAAACTCCATTCGTATCGAAATCTAAACCAAACTTAGACTTTCATGATATGTACATATAATTTCTGTTGCTACTTGACTGAGTGTTTCTTGTCAACCAATGATACGTGTGACTTGATTAGTTAATTTTCTCCATTAGTCAGAGTAAACTTTTTAAGTTGATGATTTTTTTTTATTAATATTCACCAATTTCACATCCTTTGAACCTTGAAAGATTTGTTAATGCATTCTCTACCTGCATGCATGATTACATCCCATGCATATGTTATTCTTAAATTTAGGTTATTTTATTGTGAAACTTCCCATATCCAATCAATCAACATTGGCACCGAAATGAGAAATAATTTGGTCGCCAACGTTTTTTTTTGGGCACATAATTAGAGGAGTGTTACAATCTAACTTTTTTTTATTTTTTTTAAAGATGATGGTATCTCAATTTTATTAATTGTCAGTTATGATGAAGGAAAATCATAATAACAAATCAAATATATGAAAGTTATAATTAGTAATTAAAAAAAACCCAAATATAAAAAAGATCATAAATAAACCAAAAATACTATCAATATGCCCCAATAATCCAAAAAATCAGAACAATCCAAAATAAACTAAATAAACATTAGAATCAAATCGTGCAAACATGAGAAACCCAAAAAAAAAATACCCAACTCCTAAGCAATTCGAATAAGAGGAAGACGAGACAGTCTTTCTATACATAGAAAGCCTCTAAGACGAGACAAAATATCTATTGAAGACCACCATAAGCCGCGACTCCCTTCCCCTCCCATCCTTGCCAGAAAATCTACCGAAGCATTCCCCTCTCTATATATATGATAAATCTGAACCTGAAGTACGCTAATGTCCATGACTTCATCCTAATAGTCCTCCAAGTACCAGTTTTCACACCTATTGTCCTTTAACCACTTGACCACCATCAAAGAATCTAACTCCATATCAAGGTGCATAACACCTATATTTTTAACTATTCAAATACCATGTAACAATCCCACCCATCAGTTCAGCCTAGTTTTAAGTAACTGTAGCGATAAAAAATGCCATAATTAATTTACCTTCAGAATCTCACAGCACACCTCCAGCACCTGCCAAACCAGGATTCCCTCTTGAGGCCCCATTAATGTTGAGCTTCAATCTACTAGCTTGTGGTTGCTGCCAACAAACTAAACTAGAAAGAATCCTTTTTTTAGGCTAGACAGAAATGTTAAACTCTCTAAGAAGAGGTTCATCTCTAGTTGTAAACAATTTCCTAGCCTTTAATTTCTCCCCAACTCTCGCATCCAAAACTTTACTTGAAGCCAAAACGACTTTGACGACTGAAAGATCCTTCCATCCGAGCACGACAACGCCTAAGTCACAAATGCCAGGTAATAAATTATAATAGAATGCAATATGCCTAGAATCTGCCCTAATTGAGAATTTCTCGACGCCTTTATCAACCAACCATCAACAATGTGCTTCCACTTAGAACCAGCTGGCACACATCCTAACCCAACTTGAGCTGATGCATATTGCCACATTGTACTTGCAATTTCTTCAAATGCAAGCACATGGTTTAAATCCTCATACCCACCATTCAAACAATAATTACATTTAGAAACAATCGAAATGCCAACAGACTTCAATTTATTATCAACTTTAAATGAGTTGTTAAAAGGGCCACAAAAAATCTGCTTTCTTGTAGTGTCATCCGCGCAGTTATCCAACTAGAAAAGCAACATTGCCCTCCCTAAATAATTAAATTCTATTTTCCACATTAGTTTATGTTTTTTAAAATTAATAGTGATTTAACATTCTATTAAAACTTTCAAATGATCAGAAATAACATGATCAGTGTTCAAAACTAGTAGTGATTTAACATGTTAGGGCTTTGCTATCATATCATGTGGTGTGTGGTGTATAGATTATCAGTAAATTTTTCATTTTGCAATTCGAGATCCCAATTTTTAATTTTTATAAAATTAATATCTATTAAGAATATTCTTTATTTTTTATATTTAAAAGACTAACACGATTGCTTGACACGTGACATAATTATTCACAACACCTAATCATAGGCTGATGCCACATGTCAATCAATCAAAGACTGATATGTAGAACCCTATAATTAGTTTTATAAAAGAAAATTAACAAAGTTATCTAATTATGAGGTTTTTTTAGTTCATGTATTAATTTTGTAGAAGTTGAAAATTAAGTAAGGAATTGGAAAAACTCAAGTACTCACCCTTAAATTTATATCTTAACAATCAATTCAAATCCTAACTTCACATATATATGGAATCACTCTACATGTCCATTACCTTTCAACCTAGCTAGTGGTACCACCCCATTTATAAGTGGGATGGATAATTGGAATGGAGTGTCCACTATCTCAGCCAAGGGGCGAAGAGAATACTTTTCTCCCAAAGAAAAATGATGGTCGACATTGTCTAGTCATAAAATCCCAACCATATATATATGGGATAGTGATAGGTTATTACTCTTTTATTATTTATTTATTATTTATAGTGTATTTAAAATTTTTATTTTGTTTTATCATTTTGTTTTAAATATTTTGTTAACATCCTTAATCATAAAGAAAAAATTTTTTAAAATTATAATTTTAGTAATAGTTACTTTCTTAAAAATTAAATAAAATTACAAATTAAAAAAATCAAATACAAAAAAAATAATAAATAAATAATAAGAAGATAATAACCCTATTATTATCCATATTTATGACATCCATGTCTCCAAATTGTGCGTTGATGAACCTTTATACGGGAATGTTCATTGACTAATCAACCACGCGTACATGTTTTACCTGGTTTGCTTGCATATGAGGTAGGGAACTTTGGCAGGAAATAGCGTGGCTGGCTGGAGAGTCGGGCCCCAGCTAATAGCCTAATTATACCGATCACTGCGCGTCGCGGTCGCGTCCAAACCATCTGCATGCTTGGCCTGGCCAACACACAAAGTACTGATCAACGCGACCATTTCTTTTTGCCTTCTTGTTTTGAATAATGAAATTGGCACAATTATTTTAGAATTTATTTTAAAAAATGTGACTGGCCTTTCATTCAAGCTTGTTTTTTCAAATTGGAATTTTTAAATTTTTGTACGATCGATTTTCTTTCAACAAATAATTTCTTAATAAACCAAATATTACTCTTTTTTAATCTTATCTAAGCCTATTTTTGAGGTCATGACGAGTTGTATGTTTGATTCATTGACAGTTCATATTTGGGTTCAATTTATGCTGGAACTAGATTCGTTGGATGTGGGACTCATGTCACTTATATCCAGTTACAAAATGCATGTCGCACTTCTTACGACTCTTAACTTCAATAAAAATTAGACCGGCCAAGTCAAGTCCTTTGTTGACATTGTCAATTTCAAATCATTCTAAACATTGCTTAGAGTATTTCTTAGTGTATTGGATGGGTTAGAGTATTCATGACGCATTTTTTTAAAAGGGAGTTAGAATTTTGAACGTTTCTTGAGATCGCATATTTGGAAAATCAATTTGTTGATACCATAAAAATTAGTCAACAAGCTAGAGCAAGAGAAAGAGTCATTATTGGCTCACTGGTGTGATTTAGACTTTGTTCAGTGTCGTTTGGGACCCCAGTGAGATTTCGGTGCGGCTGGCGCGTGCATTAATAACAGATTAAATAAATAAATTTAGACACAAGATTTACATGGTTCAACATAATGCCTACGTCCACAAGTACTTAGGGAGGAGTATCCACCATAATGAGTATTTTATAATTTCTCATATCTCACTATACAAGAAAAAATAAATGTCTATAGAGGAAATTCATCTGGTTGAAGCTCTCGAAGGCCTTTGGAAAGAAGAACGAAATTGAAGAAGAAAATGAGTTGGAGAGTCTCTTGTTTTCACCTGCTTAAGGTCCTTTTATAGGCCCTTGGTGTGTGTCAGTCACTTTTTCATTCAGCGTGCTTCATTTTCCTTCCTTTTTGTCGTCTACTTCTTCACATGCATATTTCCTGTCCTCTATATCCACACCTGCTAGGCCTCTTGCTTTCCCTAACCATCCTATGTCTTTTTGTCCCATCATTTTTATTTCTTTTTGTCCTTTAGTACAATAAATAGTAGGCTTGGCTCTACTTTCTCTTCCCTTTATGGTACCCCGCAAATTCTGACCAACAAGAAGGTAATGGGAATTATGTCTTGATATCCTGTAATCGGGCTTCGAGAAGGCAACAGTTCATCTTCTGAGCCTAAGGTAAGAAATAAAAGCATGCAACAAATAATTATCAAGAAAATGTTGTAATGTGCTGATATTTCAAAACTTTCAATGGCGTAGAGTGCAAGCGCGGAGCTTGATTAAAGTGGGAGATAGGCTCGACCGCAAGCATGGGAGCACAGGGCTCAAAGCTGGCAGGAGATAGGCACGACCGCGAGTGTGGGACCGCGAGGTTCCGAGGTGGCAGGCGATAAGCTTGACCGCAAACGTGGGAGCGTGGAGCTCAAGGGTGGTGAGAGATGGATTAGATCACAAACATGGGAATGCGAAGCGCGAGCGTGGGAAAGGATGGACTTGACAGTGTGCGCGGGAGCACGAAGTGCAAGCGTGGCCAAAGATGGACTCGACAGCAATCGTAGGAGCGCAGAGCCCAAAGATAACGAGAGATGGGCTTAACTGCCAACATGTGAGCGCGGAGCTCAAAGGTAGCGGAAGACAGACTCGATTGCTAACTTGGGAGCTCGAACTCAAAGGTAGCGAGAGACGGGCTCGAATGCGTATGTGGGAGCGCGGAGTTCAGAGGTGCAAGAGACGGGTTCGAATGCGAACGTGGGAGCACGGAGCTCAAAGGTAGTGGGAGACGAGCTCGACTGCTAACGTGTGAGTGCGGAGCTTAAAAGTAGCAGGAGACGGGCTCAACTGCGAACGTGGGAGCGTGAAACTCAAAGGTAGCGAGAGACGGGCTTGACTACTAACATGAGAACATAGAGCTCAAAGGTAGTAGGAGATGGGCTCGGCTGCAAGTGTGGGAGCGTGGATCTCAAAAGTAGAAGGAGATGGGCTCGACTATGAATGTGGGAGCGCGGAGCTCAAAGGTAATGGAAAATGGACTCGACCGCGAATGTGGAAGTGCGGAACTCAAAGGTAGTAGGAGATGGGCTCAATCGCGTGCGTAAGGACATAGAGCATAAGTGTGGAGGGAGATGGACTTGACTGGGTACGGTTGTTTGGTGCCTTCATTTTATTTCATCATTGTCTTCTTTTTGCACCTGAGTTTTTCTTCTTCTTTTTACCCCGCAAATTATCACCACCGAGAAGGTTTACGAGCAGGCTAGGTCCCGAGTCTCAGTCTTGCGATTCGTTAGCGAATTAGCGTGCGAGAGTTTACGAGCAAGTTAGGACCTGAGTCTCAACCCTGCGATTCGCTGGTGTCTCGAGTTGGCGGTGGAGATTCGTTGATGTTTGTTCGATCAGTGCAACTTTGCTTGAGCGTAAGGCCATACAAAAAACAACTTCATTAGTAGAAAAAATGAATTCACATGCTGAGCGTGACAAATCGGAGATTTTCGATTGTCGTTGTCGATTGTGATTTTCATAAACTTGTGGGTGTTGCACCCGAGCTTGCGCATGCTGAGTCCGCATCGAGTGTCTTGCTAGTTCGAGTCCATGTATGCGTAATTGGAGCGTAAAATTTTTTCAAAATTGAGCTCGTTGTGTTGCCGAGTTTAAGTTCCCGTAATCCAAAGTGGTGAGTAACTTGTCTAAGCAATAAAAGAGGGGAAGCAAAAGAGTATTGAAGGGGAGAGGCTTGGCCAACAAGTCCTAAGCAGGAGATGCATGTCGTAGATAAGTCCGTAAGCGGATTGGCCCGAGTGCATGCATGGTGAGGTTTTGAGGGTGGAGTCACGAGTGGAGTCCAGTGCACGGGTGTGTAGTCCGAGTGGTGGTCCCGTGAAGTGGGGTGAGTGGTCCGAGTGGGTGTCCCATGAAGTGGGGTGAGTCTCGAGTGTGTGCATAGTCGTGAAGGTAAGCTCTCGAGCCTGTGCATGGTGACGTCCCATGAAGGTGAGCTTCCGAGTATGCATGGTGAGGTCCTGTGAAGGTGAGCTCTTGTGCGTGTGGCATTGAGGTCTCGAGGCCAGAGGTGAGGTCCTGAGGGCGACGAGGAGTCTGAGTCCATGGTCTCGAGCCCATGGTTTGCCCAATGCATGTCTCGGGTGCATTGGGCGAGCACCCAATAGTGGCAGCAAACATGTACCTCTGGCAAGCCGGTGACATTCCAAAGGTAACAAACAGAGTCGACGACCTCCGTGGTGGCGGCTAGCAACCCATCCATACAATAGATGGGCTAGGTCATGCATTCTCGTTGTGGGCGAGACGTAGCTGGGGCGGGTTTGTTTCCGGCGAAGTTACTGGCTGGCGATGGTTTCGTTGGGGATAGAGGATGCCAGTGTCTCCCCCCCAACCCCCCCGACATGACGAAGTCCCGTGGAGGGTGTGTGTCTTGGTGTGATTATTCTTGGTGGAATGATCGGCTGGTCGTTGACTCACCGGGGATAGAAATTGTCGACGTTCCAAACGACGACCGCTGATAGGCCTAAAGGACTCGCGACGTGACCTTATGAGGTACTGTGCACATGTGTGGCACTGTGCACTTAAGTGCATAGTGCCCTCCCTTGTCTTGCAGTTAACTAGTCCCTCTATTTCCATGCTACTGTGTACAAAATTCATATGTTCGGGAGTATAGGACTCAGTCTTTTCCTTGGGTGTGAGAAAATAATGTTTTCTCGTTGTCCATCTATTTTTTACAAATATGAATGCTCAAAAGTAAAGGTAGAGGATACTCATCTGGGAGGTGTTCTTTACTTGTCTGATAACTTGTCCAGTGTGTCAAGAAATTATCCTTTGCTCACATCCGGCTTAAAATGCTTTCAAATCCCACAGACAGCACTATTATTGATACCGTAAAAATCGATCAACAAGTCGGGGCTATATAAAAAGCTATTCCCGACCTACTGGTGTGATTCGGATTTCGTTCGGTGTCGTTTGAAGCCCTCGAGGAGGTTCTAGTACGGCCGACTCGTGCATTGATAACCGATGAAATAAAGAGATTTAAACATAAGATTTACGTGATTCGATATAATGCTTACATCCACGAATGCTTGGAGATGAATATCCACTATAATAAGTATTTTATAGTCTCTCATATCTCACTATACAACAAAAACTATAAACGTTTATGGAGGAAATTCCTTTGGTTGAAACTCCTGAAGGCCTCTGGGAAGAAGAAGGAAACTGAAGGAGAAAATGGGTTGGAGAGTCTCTCGTTTTCATCTGTTTGAGAGTTTTTTATAAACCCTTGGGCGTGTGTCTGCCACTTTTTCATTCGGCGTGCTTCATTTTTTTTTCTTTTTTGTCATCTACTTCTTCACATGCATATTTCATATCCTCTATACCTGCACCTGCCAGGCCTTTTATTTTTCCTAACCATCCCATGCCTTTTATCCCATCATCTTTTTTTCTTCTTGTCCAGTAATATAATAAATAGTAAGCTTGACTCTACTTTATCTTCCCCTTACATGATTGAATTGACGAACTAAAAAGAAAAAGTGATAAGTTCAGTTCGGTGCAGTACTGATTTTCATATTTTGAATGAAAATCAGTTTAGATTTCATCAAAGTAAAAAATATAAAATTTAATGTTTTCTATTACATATAAAATATTTTTAACATATTATATGCTAATTAATATATTATAGAGTTTTAATGTTATTATTCTTATATTTTACTTAATAATATAAAATTAATATAGCATGTGATATAATATAAAATTAGTTTTCAACATTTTATAATATAACATTTGATGTGACATATAAATTCTAATATTATAATACAAAATTTTACCTACTCGTATTGCTACTGTTTATTACCTTATCTTATTACCGTTTTTGGTATATGCTTATAAGGACGGTGCTAAGCTCACCGTTGGCAGCTCCCACTAGGGGTCGTTAATGCAATCTTTTTTTTTTATATATGATTTTTTTAATATTTTTAAATATGTTTTAAAAAATAAAAAAATACTTATTTAATTATGAAATAAAAACAAAAAACAAAACAGAGAATCCAACGACAGCCCCCGACAAGAAGCTTAGCTTTATTATTTTATATATAATTGTAAAGGCTCCCGATAGAGTTCCTAACTTGCACAAATTTTCAGGTTTGTATTTTTTTTCATTGATTCTGCAATGTTTAAGAATGTTTTTTAATTTGTGAATGATTATGCAATTTTGTAATTTTAAGAAAAAAGTGGAGTAGATATCGGAGTCTGGCAAATTTCGAAATTGATAGTTTCGTTTATCCATGAAAAGAGATTGAAGTTGGGCAATTCAAAAACGGAATCACACCTATAACTCGAGCCGCACTGAAATCGCAAGAAAATGAAAGTTTCAATTCCAAAATCTATCCTCTTAAATTTTCAAAACTAATTTATATTTTAAAATTGGATCAAATTGAATTGATTACACCTCTACTCAATTGTGAATTGAAAGACAAAAATATAGATAAAAATAAAAAATAAAAGAAGCATGCTATGGAATAATTCCAAACATACACATTACATAGCCACTCAAATTAATCATCAATGACAAAAATTAAAGAGAACTATAATTAGAGAAGTATACAAACTAATATAATTAAGAGATAATAACTAGAAGTAGTAATGTTCTAAATTTGAATGTTTTAGTTAAAATATTAAATTATGAGTTATTTTATTCTTCAATAAATGTCTAAACATTAAATTTACGTTAGTTAGATGATAAGATTTAATTTATAAAATTTATTTTTTAAATTAAATTATATTATATAAATTTATTAATATATTTTAATAATAATTTTAAAAATTATTTCTATCCTATAATGTAAAAACAATAATGCTAAATATAATATTAGAATGTGTAAATGTCGCACAATTTTAAAGAAAAATAAGGTCTATTATCAAAAATGCTAGGAATATGCTAGAAACAACAGACAAACATCAACTGATAATTTATGATATTTAGTGTGTGTTGTTTACTACACATTTGTAAATTGAGGAATGAAAAAATAGATTCAAAACTAAAGAAAATAAAAACGATATATTTTGTTTATAATATCATATCAATTGACATTTATTTGTCATTTGTTTTTAACATTTATTCTTAGAGATCACTTGGACTTCGATCGGACCGAACCCCCCCTATTGTAGCCCCCGTCATCTCCGACGGCGGTGAGCTACACCGCTTACCTCATCGGGATCAGAGGGAGCCGGCGTACGGACCTATTTTCGGGTTTAAGGCCGTTGGGGGGCACACCGGAGGTCGCCGATACTCGCCGTCGTAGGGGTAGGGTCATCGACTCTCTCCAGTTCCGATAGGGTGGGCGGTGGGTGAGACTAAATTTCTTTTAAAAATTCATTTTTATTTTATTTTTTATTTTATTTTTTATTATGTTTTCTTCCTTTTATTATTTTATTATGTTTTTTAAATTTTATTTTTTTATTATATTTTTTAATATTTTTTATTATATTTTTATACAAATTGTAAAAATTTAGAAAGCGAACTGCTTCACGTTAGATTACAACCCAACTACACCCCCAAGTCTCACTTATAAAAATAATTATACAATATTTACCTATTTTACCATTACAAATAACCATTTCTTCTAAACAAAAAAAAAAACAAGATTTGAAAGTGACGTTAGTATTAAATGTGGCGTTGATCGAGGTAAATGAAAAATAATGGCTTCGCACCGGACTGTTATCGATTCAAAGGACAGGCGCCCAAATGTCAGTAGAAAGTCTCGTGGTAGGACTCCGTAACGACTTATTACAGGCAACCAATCTCGGCGGTCACGTCATGACTCGTAACTGCTTGACGGGAATCTTAAAAGTCATGAGCTACGGATCAGACCATGGACTGGCCTACGCTTCTTGGCCGTTGGCATGTCGCTGTTCTTCTGTGTATAATAGACGGCCTCAGCCTGCCTCCCAAATTAATCGTCATTTATAAAGAGAAAAATGCCCAGCATTGTCGATTCATAAATTAAGTTTTATTTATATTTTAATAATTAATGAACTGATTATAATAAGTTCGATTTTTTTAACTTATTTTTAATAATTAAAGATGTTTTGGATATTTAAAAAAAAACAATAAAAAAAATAAACCATTTACACTGATATGCATATTTGCAATGCACATTTTAAAAATAAACTTACCTTTGTGCCTCGTGCGTCTAATTAAAAAGTGTAAAAAAAAATCATAAATTATTTGGACCGTAAATTTATTTTTTATCATTTTTTATTTTTATCTTACACAACATCCTTTTTTTTTTTAAAAAAAAATTAACTTCACTGAAGATAACAAATTATAAACAATTATATTTGGCTTAAAAAAGTAAGTCAGGAATAGAATTCTCACTACAATAAATAGTAGTATTTGTTACATTTTTTTAACCAGGAGTCAAATTCTACTACAAATAGTGACATTTGCTGCATTTTTCTATTGAGAGTCAAATTATGTCGCAAATAATGGCATTTTACTATATTTTTCTAGCCAGGAGTCAAATTTTGTCACAAATAGTAGCATTTGATGCATTTTCTCGAGCCGAGAGTCAAATTCTGTCGCAAATAGTAGCATTTGATGCATTTTCTCGAGCCGAGAGTCAAATTCTGTCGCAAATAGTGACATTTGTTACGTTTTTCTAGCCATGAGTCAAATTCTACCACAAATTTTTCTAGCCGAGAGTCAAATTCTGTCGCAAGTTTTTTTAGCTGGAAGTCAAATTATGTCGCAAATAGTGACATTTGCTGTATTTTTCTAACTGGGAGTCAAATTCTGCCGCAAATTAAAGCAAAAGCATGTTTTAACGGCGTTTTTATTTTTGCAGCAAAAGCTTTAGCCGCAAATTGTCTATAATAGCAGCATTTACCATTTAGCAATTAGCATCGCTAATTTCACTGTGAAAATTATTTTACGACGAAATTTCAGCCTATTTGCAGACTAAAGCGCTGGAAATAGTTACTTTTAAAAATTAAACCAAACTCGCATAACCTCCCAATAGCAAATCCGTGATATCCCGTATTTTTGTATATTTTAATTGAAGGATTATTTTATTTTATTTAATTTTGGTTCTCCTGTTTTAAATTTTTTCGAATTTCTCGTTGAACTTATTTTATGATTTTAAGTTATGAAATTTAAATTGATATTCTTTCTTAATATTAATTAATGTTTTGTATTTAAATTACACTTTAATTTAAATTAGTTTATTGTTAGACTTTAAATTTTGGTGTTGTTATTCTTATTCTTATTTTATTTTAATTAGTCATTGTGTTTAAATTAATTTATTCGATTTAATGTTTTAAAATTCTTTTCGTTGAATCAATTCTATAATCAAGTTGTGAAAAATATATCTCTTTTATTTCACTTCCTTTTTCTTTTTTCTTTTTCTTCTTCTTCTTTTTTCTTTTTTCTCTTTTTCTTCTTTCTTTTCTTTCTTTTCTTCCCTATTTTCCCCAAAGCCCGCACGACCCCCCCCCCTTTTCTCCTCTTCCCGTTTTTCCCCCTCTCCACCTAGCGCCACCGTCCGCAGCCGTGGCCATCACAGCCCCTCCTATCCTCTTCCCCATCGGTTGGCAACCATCCCCCATCAATTTCAACCCAGCCCATGCCGCCGATTGCCCCCACACATGTCTCATATGTCGCAGCCCTTTAGTGCTCCAACATCGACGTCGTCTTACTATTGGCCACACTATTGGCCACCACCTCTTCACCACTTCACCACCGGCCGGTGGGCTACCTAACCCACCCTTCCTCAGCCCCGATCCGCCACCCTTGAAACCTCTTCATGCGCTCTCTCTTTCTCCCTCCAATCGTCTCTCTTTCCTCTCTCAGTTAGTCTCTCTGTCTAGTTTTGGTTGATTTTAGTTTTATTTAGTGAATTGTTGTATTTATCAGCCTGATTTGGGATTTGAAATCAAAATTCTTATACAATGGTTGCAGCTAATTTTAGCATGTGTGGGAGGTTTTTTTTCTGTTAGGGCTTCAAGAAAACAGAGGATTAGGGTTTTGAAGTAGCAAACCTTTATGATTCTCATGATTTGCACCTAAGTTGATGGTTTGGGATGGGCCTTGAAGTTTGATTTTTTCTGTTACGGTTGTTGTTAACATGAGAATCGTATATGCTCCTAATGTCACTAACATTTTTGATTTTGATTCACGGGAAGGATTAGGGTAGTTGTTTTAGGCTTGTTTTGATTTGACTGCTTTTGACTCACTCTCCCTTCCCCCTTTTTTTTACTCCAGATTTCATGTTTATGATATTGATACCAAATATTGTGAGTATACTTGTGAAAATACATGATAGTTTCTGCTCTCAAGTATCTAAATTTTTAAATCTTTGTATGTTAATTTTTTCCAATTATAATTTGTACCAGTAAGTGTTTTTTTTTTGTACCTCTTCCAATACTTTTTAAGTGCTGAGTACTGCAATTTACAAATTGGAACTCTTTTACATTGGGGAGTAAGAGCTGGGTACTGATTTTTATGAGAAAATGTTGGTTTGATGGCATTATACTTTCATTAACTTGTTCGGTTGGAAAGTACTCTTTTACATTGTGTGTTCATTTTTTGAAAGTACTACAATGTCACATTTGTGCACCTTTAATGATGAATATTTATATCAAGGTTTCAGAGCATATTTTACTTTCTTTTGTATAGATAAGCATTGAGTTATTGTTGGATGTGGCTATGATCTAAGGACTTGTTGGGATCTGCAGGCTCATTTTTTAATCTGATAAACTTGATGTTGGCCTATTTTTTCCTATGATAATTTTTTTTTTCTGTTGGTTATTTGGTTTTTTGAGTATTTGAGCTTTTTTAACGTTGGTCAATCATATTCTGCTCTGTTGATTATATATTTAGGATGTTAGATGTTTTCCATGTACAAAGAGTTTCTACTCCACTATATTAACCATATTGCTATAGTTGTTACCTGTAGGTTGCTACTATAGCTGCATTTTCCTTTATCATAATGGGGGGAACCCGAAGTTAGATGGAAGGAAGCAGTACTTTTGGTAAGTTCAGCCTTAAGTAATTTTTTATACTTGATCACAAGTCCTATTGGCACTCATCAATATTTGCATATTGCCGCCACTGTGACATAACGTTAGTATTGATTTAAATCAGTATTTCATTGTTTCTATGTTTATTAGATATAACTTGGAATCCCAATTGTCAAAAATTAGCATTATAATTCATCAATCATTTTTTTCAGATATATATGTCATTCATCCTTCTAAATTAATGATACCACCAGAATGAGGATTTTTTTTTTTTAAATCTGCTCAAAGATTATCCTGTTGTGATTACCCATTTATGATAGTAGTCACGAAACGATTGAATTTAATATTTGGTTGAGATAGACAAGCATGTTTCAATTTTTCATCCTAATCTTTTTTCTCTCTATCTTATATGTCTTGATGATATGTATTGCAGTGATAGGCTCTTATTTTGGATCACAATTGCATGGAATGATGTCTCCTCCATTTATTATCTCCACCAAAGAAATTGAGATGGTAGGTTAGAGAATTGTTCTATTGAATTTGTATCATCATATTGAATTTGTTCTATTAAGTAGTGATAGGCTCTTATTTCTTTTAAATTATAGTGTTATCATCATATTGAATTTGTTCTATTAAATAGTAAGATAGTCATCAACCATCTTGTATACTTGAGCTTTGTCTATTCTATCAATACAATTGTTTACTTATAAACAAAAAGAGAGTAAGATAGTCATCAAGATAATCTGGATATATAAGTGATATGCTTGGTTGGTTGGGATGTAATGGTTAAAAAGAGAAACTCTATTTCATCTTTTAAGTATAGTTTTATATTATATTCATTTACTGCATAGAGTTCTTTTATTGTTTTCATTCTTTCTATTCACTTTTAAATTTGTTAGGCCCATTCGGACATAAAATTGGTTAATAAATATTTGATCTTTACATTTATTGATCAATGTTATGTTTTTGGCAAAGTTGGAGTTTGGGAATTTAGATTAGGCTTCATATGAACTTTTTTTTTTTCAGTTACCCCAATGTTACATTATGCTTCCTGTGTGTGTTTTATTGTTTTAATACAATCCATTCATTAGCATAATACTCCTGTTTAATTGTATGTCTGTGCGAGATCCTCAATTGCTTCTTCCATGCCTAATGAAAACATGTGCTAGTCAAGGTGAGTAATTTAACCTTACGCAGAACATGATGTATAATTGGAATAGTGTGATTTGGATGGTGCTTGAGATTCAAAAGATGCAAAGATTCCTAGGTGATATTAAGTAAAAGGATAAGAAGCTGAACCAACTAGTTTTTACAGAATATTGTATTCTCAAAAACCAAAAGTAAGTATAAATCTGAAGAAAATATATATATTTTTCCTTTGATATTGATGGGATTTATCTAGGAAGTTTTCAATATAAAGATATATGTCTTGATGTTTTTTTGATTAATCAATATTTGGTTGAAATTAGGTGTTCACTTCAAGAAGGCACTCTTTGTTCCCAATATGTCGTTGTATTATAAGGTTGGTTCCCATGCTTCACCAACTACTGATTCTTAAGTTGACCTGTCATGGCAATTCAATCTTCAAGGAGTATGGGAAAACCTTATGTAGGGTAGCAAAGCTATTGAGTTAATACATCACTCATCGCCAAGTGCATTATATTTTGGAGGAAATGACTTGTATATTTTCTTTTCTTTTTAAGTATTTACTATACATGGTATAGATCAGAGTGCATTTGTGACAGCTTGATTTCCTTAGTTTAGTTTGAATTTGACTTAGGTGATGCTAAGAGCACTGATGCTACTTGTGAAGAAGTAAAAGATGATACAACACTGCCCACTAAAATTTATGACAACAGTGCAGTATTTTCTTCTCTCCCATTAGCTATTAAATGGCACAGAGATTCTATTTCAGGTAATTATTTTCTTGTTGGGAAATATAATTTCTTGCTCTCTCTTTGTAAAATTCCATAAAAAAAAATGTGATATTGTTTGGGAGCACTTGTGAAAATTGTGTTCTATTTCAGCTATAGTAACTTAACATGTGTATCATGAATTATCCATAGCTTTGCTGTTTGTCCATGTTCCTCAATCCTTATCCATTAAACATATATGTTAGAGTGGAATTATCTTACTCCATTTATTCTACTGTCATTTAATTGACTCATCCAGGTCCTTGTGAATGAGTATTGGCAATGTGGCAATACACAACTCACGATGTGTATTGGCAATGTGGCATGCACCCTAACTTGTATTTTTGTTTTTGGTTATGCAGGAACAAAAAATGGTATGAATGGGATGGTGGTTGATTTACGACATTGCTAAAGTTGAGCGCGATCTTCGTGCTAGTGGAACACTCATGAACAGGTGAAGTCATGATTCTCCCTACAATAATTTATTTTTGCAATTCAGCAGCATAGAATTGATATTGGATTGTTGAATTGATAGCCACTGACTTTGATGATCATTTTTTTTTTTGAATTAAGGGTTGAATATTCATGTTGTATCTTGTCATTTTATCTTATTTTGCTATTTTGATGAACCTTACTTGATTGGACAACCATGAATACTTTTGATGGTTGGAATGAATTTTCATCAATTTGATAGATGAAAATGTATAATTTGGACAGTTTGAAGTGGTGTATTAGGTTGATTGCTGGTGTATTAGGTTGATTGCTAAACATGTATGCACTTTTGATATATTTGTATGAAGTGGTGAAAATACTGAAATATATCAAATCAATATAGATTTATGTAGGTGTTTTTTATGCACTTTTGCTGGTTGGACAGTTTGGAGTTTCTAAGTAGGTGTTTTGTTATCAAGTTTTGGTATTGTTTATGCACTTTTGTTGGCTAGCAGTTTGAAGTGTTTATATAGATATTTTTTTCATCAATTTTTGATTTATTGATACACTTTTGATGCACATTTGCTGGCTAGACAGTTTAAAGTGTTTCTATAGGTGTTTTGTTATCAATTTTTGGTATTTATAAATTTTTTCTTGGTGGTGTTTATGTAAGTGTTTTGTTATTAATTTTGGGATTATTAGCATTAAATGACCTTTGGAAATATGATTTTTTAATATTAATTTAATTAAAATATAATTATTATTGATATTATATTGGTTATAATTATAAAATGTGATTAAAAAAATTAAATAAAAAATTATTAATTTAATAATATTTTATTATTATATAGAAAATAAATGGCTAATTCAATGTGCACCTTGAATTTAAATTGATTGAGCAAATGTAAAATAGTGAGATATTGGCTAAAATTTGAAGATAGATTTGAAGTGAGATACTAATATTTGTAACTTTTGTGTTTCATATTGATGTTTAATTGCATTTATATATTAAATTTTATCTTTTATATCAAAATTTATGTAATGTAATTTCGTGATTATATTTAATTGCATATATATATTTTTGATTTTGTATGGGGCCATTTTTAGCTTTTTATTAGCCGATTATATATATATTTTTTAAATTCTGACACTATTTGCGGCAACCTCAACTCGCGGCAAAGAGCATTTGATTTTGATTTTGTACGTGGAACGTCCAAATCGCAGCAAATGGCACCTAATATTTGCGGAGGAACCATTGCGGCGAGAAATTAGGCTTATATCATGCCCAAATAGCTGCAGTTAATCCGCTATCTTCAAAACGCAGCAAATGAATTTTTGTCGCGATTTTGAAACTTTTTGTGGCGACTTTCAGTTGTCGCAAAAGGCCTTATATGTTGTAGTGGCCTCTCACATCTCAATACTCTTTACATTCTAAGCATAACGGGCAAGCGTAGGGGTTGCCCTATTTCCTTTTCTATACACATGAGTAAAAGAGTAAGAATTAATTAAAACAGATTCTCAGCTTTTGAACTTCAACAAATAGAAATAGAATCCCTTCATGATGAGCATAATAATTCATAACATTTTTCCTTAGGGACAGGGACTCAACTAACAAGAGACAATCGTATTCCACTTCTAAGTGCATGATACCCCTTTCAACACACAGTTGTAAACCATGTAAAACAGCCAACAATTCAATATATATATATATATATATAGTTTCCGAACCATCCATCTCATTTTCTACTTTACTGGTTACCATAACTATTTCACCTTTATTATCTTTCATGAGTATTATCCCAACACCAGCCTTCTTAAGATCACTGAACTTTAAAACATCTTCAGGTAGAGGAGACCAGCAGATACTTTTATATGCTTGAATATTTGTCTGGCCCTTGACTGTTTTGCACATTTTCATGAGACTGATCAGAGTTGAATCTGCAAGTTGTTTTACACTGAGTTTAATACTTTTGAACTCTTGTTTATTCATGCGATGCCAAAAACTTTGTTGAGTATGGCTTGTGATACACGCCTCAGCTCTGTCTCGTTCGAGCCTCGCTCGAGCGAGACTTCCAGATTTCCAGACTTCTAGACTTGCCTCAACCCGAGAGTTCGCTCGACCCTCGCTCGACCTCCAGCTCGAGCGAGGATCAGGCAGTGACTTCGCTCGACAGTCGCTCGACCTCCCGCTCGAGCGAAGTACCACGTGTTGCCAGGTGTCCGTTTGCTAGTTGCGCGAGTTTGACCTAGAAGTACTCGCTCGAGCGAGATTGCATATTATAAATATTGCGAAGTCATTTCGCGCAGACGAACGAACGATGAACTAGAGCCCCTGTTTTGACGCCGACAAACAAAGCCTCATTCCTAGATCATTTCTTCTCTATTTCTCCACTATTCTGAGTGAAACTTGTGAGGATTGAGTAGATACACGTGAGATGAGTGTTCTCTGTTGTAAGAATCTTTTGATTCTCTCTCTGTAACCTCCATTTGATCTAGTGAAGTTTTAAAACCAACCCCACAGTGAATGTAAACTCATTTTGAGCTGAACCACTTAAATCGCTGTGTTCTTTCTTTATTTACTGTTTTATTTCTCATTGTTGCATCTGCTGCGGTTTATTTCATATCTTTATTGTTTGTTTCATCGGCTATTTCCCAACAAATTGGTATCAGAGTGTTTCAGGCTCTGTGAATATTTGAAGGGATGGCTACAACAAGATTTGAAGTTGAGAAATTTGACTGTCAGAACAGTTTCAGCTTATGGCGCCTGAAGATGAAAGCATTGTTGTGCCAGCAGGGGTTATTCAAAGTTCTAGAGGAAAGGATGACAGATTCTCCTGTACAATCTAAGGACAATGAAGAAAAGGTACATAGTACTATTTTATTGTCATTGTCTGATAGAGTGTTAAGAAAGGTGGCGGAGGAGGAGACCACTGAGGGTCTCTGGAACAAGCTTGAGAACTTGTATATTAAGAAGTCTTTCACTAACCGGTTGTATTTAAAACAACGGTTGTATTTAAAACAACGGTTGTATACACTCAAAATGACTGAGGGTTCATCAGTTACTGAACACCTAGATGAGTTTAACAAGATTGTTATGGATTTTAGAAATGTTGACATCGAGCTTGATGATGAAGATCAAGCTTTAATTGTGTTGTATTCATTACCTGCCTCATTTGAGAATTTTGTAAATTTTATGCTGTATGGTAGAGATACACTTTCTCCTTAGCAGATGTGAAGTCAGTTTTGAACTCGAAGGAGTTGAGGAGTAAGTATGATAAGGGTGGTGAAGCACAAGCCAGTGGTTTGTTTGTCAAAGATACCTTCGACAGAGGAAGATCCAGTCAGAAGGGTTCAGAGAAGGGCAGAGGAAAGTCCCGGGGGAAATCAAAGTCCAAGTCCAACAAGAAGAATGTAAAATGCTATTACTGTCAGAAGTTTGGACACTACAAGAGTGAGTGTACGAAGCTGAAGAAGAAGGAAGAATCTACGAATTCCTCTAATGCCGTTAGTGCTGCTGATGAATTTGATGGCTCTGATGTGGTTCTTGCAATCAGTGATTCGAATAGTCAGTTCAGTGATAAGTGGGTCATGGACTCAGCTTGCACATTCCATATGTGTCCCAGAAAGGACTGGTTCATGTCTTATGAACCAGTCAACAGTGGTTCTATTTTGCTAGGGAACGACACAGCTTGTAAGGTTGCCGGATTGGGTTCTGTAAGGGTTGCAAACGATCCGATCAAAAATGAGTTCGAGTCGAATCGAGTCGAGCTGGACTCAAATAACTCGAGTTCGAGTTCGAGTCGAGCTGAGAATTTGCCGAGTCGAGTCGAATTCGAGCCGATCAAAGATGAGCTCGAGTCGAATCGAGTTATTTATCGATCTTTGTTTTTACTGTCTAACGAACGAGCGAACTAAGTCGAGTAATTACTCGAGTTTCTTACTCTTTATAAATATTTGACTCAATATTTTTTTGTGAATTTAATACATTATTATTGTAAAGAAATAAAATGCTACTTCTGCATAAAGTAACAAAATATATTACGTATACAAAGTATTAAAAATAATATATATAACACAGAAAATATATATAATAAAACAATATATGTAAGAATATATGCAAGATTATATATATATATAGAAATATTACGAGTATTGTTACGAGCTCAAAACGAGTCGAATCGAGTTTATACAAATCTTGTTCACGAACACAAACCGAGTCGAGTCGAGATTATACGAGTTTAGCTCGTTTAATATTCGAAAAAATATTAGTGCTCACGAACAACTCATTTATTAAACGAATCGAGTTCGAATCGAGTTTATACGAGTCGAGCTCAAATTGTTCACGAGCAGTTCTGTTCGTTTGCTGCCCTAGGTTCTGTGAAGATCAAGATATTTGATGGGATAGTTAGGACATTGACCAATGTCCGGCACATCCCAGACTTTAAAAAGAATCTTATCTCCATAGGGGCCCTTGATTCTTTGGGTTTGAAGTACACGGGACAAGGTGTAGTTCTGAAGGTTAGCAAAGGCTCCATGATTATTATGAAGGGAGACCTGAAAGATGGTCTCTATTTCCTCCAGGGTAGTACTGTCAGCGGTAAAGTTGCAGTTTCAGTATCTGATCAGTTAGAGTCAGATGTTACTCGTCTATGGCATATGAGATTGGGCCATATGAGTGAGAATGTGATATCTATCCTCAGTAAGCAAGGGTTGTTAGGAAATCAGAATTTGGACAAACTAGACCTGTGCGAGCACTGTGTATTTGGCAAATAGAGCAGAGTTCAGTTTGTAACAGGGGTCCACAGAACAAAAGGTACAATGGACTACATTCATTCCGACCTTTAGGGTCCATCTTCAGTTCTATCGAAAGGTGGAGCTAATTACTTGTTTACGTTTATTGATGATTACTCACGGAAAGTGTGGGTTTATTTTTTGAAACAGAAAAGTGATGTCTTCAAGAACTTCAAGCAGTGGAAAGTTCTGATAGAGAATCAGACCGGTAAGAAGGTTAAACGGCTTCGGACTGACAACAGGATGGAATTTTGCGGCAGTGACTTTGATGAGTTCTGTAAGAACGAAGGAATTACCAGACACCGTACAGTCAGGTACACTCCGAACAGGACCCTCCTAGAACGAGCACGTAGTATGCTCTCCAATGCTGGCCTGTCTAAGGACTTTTGGGCGGAAGCAATCAATACAACCTACTTTCTAGTGAACCGCTCTCTAACCATAGCTATTGAGTTGAAGACACCTAATCAGGTATGGTCCGATGAACCTACTGATTATTTGAATTTGAAGATATTTGGTTGTCCTGCTTACTTTTATGTGAATGATGGTAAGCTAGAACCCAGGGCAAAGAAGTGTATTTTTATGGGATATGCTTCTGGAGTGAAGGGATATAGATTGTGGTGTACTGATCCCAAGTCACCCAAGTTTGTGATAAGCAGGGATGTAGTATTTGATGAGAAATCCATGCTTAATCCGCCAAATCAGATTCCCATGTCTACAGGGAAGAAGGTGGAGTTGCAGGCTTCACTTGAGACACCACCTGAGACTCAGGATCATGCTATAGCTGATGAGCATGATTTTGAATTAGAGATGAGACACCAGTTGAGGAGCAATACAGTATAGCTGTTGGTAGACAGAGGAGGCAGATCAGACCACCTCAGAGATATGCTCATGTAGATATGATCAGTTATGCACTCGCTACAGCGGAAGAAATTTTTGGGCAGGAGCCTTCCAGTTACTCAGAGGCTGTGAAGAGTACTGAATCTGCACAGTGGTGTTCAGCGATGACTGAAGAGATTGAGTCTCTTCACAAGAACCAAACCTGGGATTTGGTTAAGTTACCAGCGAAGACCAGAGTTGTGGGCTGCAAGTGGGTTTTCAAGAGGAAAGAAGGAATATAGTCTGATGCAAGATACAAAACTCGTCTAGTTGCTAAAGGCTACAGTCAGAGAGAGGGGATCGACTTCAATGAAGTGTTCTCTCTAGTGGTAAAGCACAGTTCAATCCGAGTTTTACTAGCCATCACGGCTTTGTATGATCTAAAGCTTCAGCAGCTTGATGTGAAGATAGCGTTCTTACATGGTGAGCTTGAAGAGAATATTTATATGCGTCAGCTAGAATGGTTCACAGTTGAAGGTAAATAAGACCGTGTATGCAGACTGAAGAGGTCTTTGTATAGGTTGAAGCAGTAACCTAGGCAATGGTATAAACGCTTTGATTTGTTTATGAATGATCATGATTATTTGAGAAGTAATTATGACTGTTGTGTATATCATAAACAATTGCCTGATAAATCTTTCATTCACTTATTACTTTATGTTGATGACATGCTTATAACTGCTAAAAGCATGGTTGATGTTGATTTGTTGAAAACTTAACTTAAAGATGAGTTTGAGATGAAAGATTTAGGTGATGCTAAGAAAATATTGGGGATGGATATCCATAGGGATAGGAAAGCTGTGAAGTTATACTTGTCTCAGAGAAAGTATATAGAGAAGGTTCAAGACAGGTTTGGAATGTCTAACTCCAAACCTGTCAGCACGCTATTGGCGTTGCATTTTAAACTTTCAGTTTCCCTATCTTCCCAGACAGATAAGGAGGAACAGTCCATGACAAATGTTCCTTACTCTAATGCTGTAGGCAGCATTATGTATTCCATGGTGTGTACCCGTCCAGATATTTCAGAGGCAGTGAGTGTGGTTAGCAGATATATGGCTAAACCTGGTAGAACTCACTGGCAGGCAGTGAAATAGATTTTGAGGTACTTGAAGGGAATCTCGCATGTGGGCTTGATATTTGATAGAGATGTAGATCTCAGTTCTGTTGTTGTTGGTTATGTTGATTCTGACTATGCTGAGGATTTTGATAAGAAAAGATAATTGACAGGCTATATTTTCACATTGTGTGGTTCTGCTATTAGTTGGAAAGCAATACTTCAATCAACTATTGTTTTATCAACTACAGAGGCAGATTACATGGCAGCAGCTGAGGCTGTTAAGGAGGCCATTTGGGTAAAGAGGCTGATCAGTGACTTGGGTCTTCAGCAGACAGAGATGATAGTGTTTTGTGACAGCCAGAGTGCTATACATTTGACTAAAAATCAAATGTATCATGAGAGGACGAAGCACATTGACGTCAGGTATCACTTTATCAGAGGAGTAGTGGCAGATAGTACAGTTAGTATTCAAATGATTGCTACTTCAGAGAATCCAGCAGAAATAATGACCAAGCCAGTTGCAGTATACAAGTTCAAATTTTGTTTGGACTTGATAGGGGTTTGGGGTTTCCAGGTTCCTTAGGGAACTCAGATGGGGTTGGTTTCTTCAATTGCTGCATTTTACATTCTTGGGTTGATATGGATTTTATGAGGCTTTTAGGTATTCAAGCCAATATGGAGATTTGTTGAGTATGGCTTGTGATACACGCCTCAGCCCTGTTTTGCTCGAGCAAGACTTCCAGACTTCCAGACTTGCCTCAACCCGAGAGTTCGCTCGACCCTCGCTCGACCTCCAGCTCGAGCAAGGATCAGGCAGTGACTTTGCTCAACAGTCGCTCGACCTCCCGCTCGAGCGAAGTGCCACGTGTTGCCAGGTGTCCGTTTGCTAGTTGCTAGAGTTTGACCTAGAAGTACTCGCTTGAGCGAGTTAAGTTTCGCTCGAGCGAGATTGCATATTATAAATATCGCGAAGTCATTTCGCGCAAATGGATGAACGACGAACCAGAGCCCTTGTTTTGACGCCGACGAACAGAGCCCCCTTCCTAGATCATTTCTTCTCCATTTCTCCACTATTCTGAGTGAAACTTGTGAGGATTGAGTGTATACACGTGATGTGAGTGTTCTCTGTTGTAAGAATCTTTTGATTCTCTCTCTGTAACCTCCATTTGATCTAGTGAAGTTTTGAAACCAACCCCACAGTGGATGTAAGCTCATTTTGAGCTGAACCACTTAAATCGCTATGTTCTTTCTTTGTTTACTGTTTTATTTCTCATTGTTGCATACGCTGCAGTTTATTTCATATCTTTGTTGTTTGTTTCATCAGCTATTTCTCAACAAACTTCATGATAGCATGAAGAACTCAACCAAAGCTTTTCTATCTTTTGTTTTATAAAACATAGTCGCCACATAAAAAACTGAAGCATTAGATGACAGATCAGTAAAAGCAGAAAAGTGCTGCTATAACAGATTCTTAATATCCCTGCATGTTGGAGATCTTCCATAAGATAATCACTGAAACAACATTTACTTTCAGAAATAACATGCCGCTTCAACAGATTTTGCTTTGTAGGGAGACAATCTCGACATGTACGCCATGCAAATATTTTAACCTCATGAGGGGCAGCCATACACTACATGAAAACTGATTATTTGTGGTTAATTATTTCTTATCAAAATAATTATTTCCTGTTAAAATGAGTTTATTTTTACAGCAAATAGTCATCTTTGCAACAATTAGTCCGTCACGAATACTCATTTTCCTTATAGTGATATTCCATATGGCTTTCCATAAAATTTTGTTCATCCATATTAGATGACTCAGCCACCACACTTCTGATCTGATCCATAATGAATCTATAACAACTACGAATAGAGAAAAGTTCATTCCTTTCATGTTCCCACAACCATTGATCATTTATGTTTCTCAGGCCTATCCTCAATTTATAGATATCAGCAACAACGTTGGATTGAAAAGAGCTTTCAATTCTCCATATTCCACCAACTAGTGTTGTTAACATCCAACAGTGACTCAAATAGCTCCTCCCTATTTTCATCTGGAACTGCATAACCCTTCCGGGCTCTGCTCTAAAGCTTTACAACTAGCAATCCATTTTTCAATTCACAAGTGAGCCCTCTTGCCATCTCCTATTTTCTTCCTACATCCCTGTCTCAACCACGCCAAGCATAAGATGGATAGTGCCCCAAACCTACCTTAAAAAAATAGTTTTTGAGAGATATCTGACTCTAAACAGCTTATGAAATAATGAGTTCTCATTTCGAAATAGCCTCCAACATTGCTTTGCAACCAAAGCAAAATTAAAAGTTCTAAGATCTTCGAATTCCATCCCCCCTCTCGAATTTTTTTTTTTTGACATTTTATACCGACTCAATCAATGAATTTCCCTTTTCTCATTTTTTTGCCCCCCTCAGAATTTTGCCATAATCTCTTCCAATTCGACAAAAGGATTATTAGGTAATGGGAACTAGCTTATTGCATAAGTGGGTGTGGATAGTGCAACGGCCTTTAAGAGGACTTCCTTCACCCCTTGAGAAATCAATTTTTTTCCAACATTGTAACTTATTCCAAACCTTTTGTTTAATAGCAAGAAAAACTCTACTTTTGGATTTAACAATCATAGGTAGTAACCCAAGATATTTCTTATATATTTGAAACTTGCCATTACCCCATAAATGTCCAATCTCCTTTCTCAAATTTTGTCCACATTATTGCTGAAAATCATGACTGTCTTTTCTCTAATTATTTTCTGACTTGATGCATTTTCATAAATATCGAACAAATCTTGTAACCTTTTGTTCTATTCAATATCTGCCTTGCGAAAAATAAGGCTGTCATCGGTAAAGGATAAGTAGTTTATGGTTGGAGCCCCCTGCAAATTTTTACTCTAGAAATCTATTTTCTAATCCTAGCTTGCTTCGGAAGTGCTATTAATCCCTCATTGCATAATAAAAAGAGATAAAGAGATAGTGGATCTCATTATCTCAATCCCTTACTTGGCTTGATAGTACCTTTTGACTCATCATCTAAAACTAAGAAACAAACTGAACTTATACAAAACATACTCATGTCTATGAAATCCTAATTAAACTCCATCACTTTCTTAATCATTTCTTCAATAAAAAGTCTATTTTTAAAAGAGTTATGCTACACAATCTCCTAATCTTTTATGTACCACGTTTTAAATTTTAAAAAAAATATTTTTGAGTTTATTCTTCTTAAACTAATTAAAAATTTTTTTATTTATTATTCAAATATCAAATATTTGATAAAAGAAAAAAATAATAAAATTAAAAAATTTGTGGTGTGTGAGAGGTTGAGAAGTTCTATAGCTTTTCTCTTTTTTAAACTAACATCCCCCAAATCTTACACTGCATCCTTAACATTGAGCTAATATTAGGATTACGGTTTTTTAAAGGATGGTATGAGGATTATAGATTGAAAATTTATAAATATAAACGAGAGTGTTTAAGTATATATTGTGATTATTATTTTTAATAATTATTTAGTTTTTACATAGACATGAGTGGTGCTCGAGTTTACCGTCGAATTAGATTTTACATTCATGAATAGGAATTTATTTGTGAACTATTTAATTTTGATAAAATAAATCATTTATATTATATCTTATAACTTTATATATAAATTTAATAATAATGCTGTTTAATAAAAGAGAAGTCTAATATCTGCACAGAAATGTGATTTAGCATATAATGTAATATGTCAAATTTAATTACAATAAAAATATGCCGTATGACATTAAATTACGTCATTTTTATAAATTTACATACCAAACATTTTTCTTTAAATAATGTGTTTATGCATACAAACAACAAACTACCTTGATTAATGATTATATTTTGAATGATTCAAGTAACACATTGTATTAAAACATGATTTTGTTTTGTATTTTTAAATATATTATAAACTTAAAGATAATATTATAAAAATAGTAAATACAGAAAAACTTGAATTGAACTAATAATATTAATATTATAAAAATAGATAAACGTGAGAAAAATCTTAAAATTCGAATTTGAAAAAAAATTGATAAAATAAAAAATTATAAGAAGAGTTGTAATGAGTATTATTACTATTATTATTATTATGTTTAAGATGAGAGGAAGAGACACGACAAAGAACACGACACAGCAAGCAGCTAGCAGTGTTGAGCCAGTCAATTGCCGCGTGTAACGTAGAAAGATTCCATCATCATTAAATGACCCTCGTACCCTTATATGCTCGGTCATGAAAACACGCGAGACATGGTCAGTTCCGTAAAGCAGAGTAATGGTATAGTTGATATATAAATACATCATAAAAAAATAGAGAAATACGTAAGAGAAGACAAAAGGCAAAAAGGCGAAGAAGGGCAAGAAAAAAAAAAAAAAGGCGAACGGGCTCCATTTGTAATTGTGATCTGTGGGTAGTCTTTAACAACTGCCACCCATTTCTTCTACACAGGCCGCAGAGTTTCCCTAAATATTCTTTGTTTTTTCTGATCAGAAGCTCATTATTGCTGTTATTATCATTATTATTCGTTTTCCCTCAATACACTATTGTTCTTCGATTCTCGGGTCTTGGGTTTTGAAATTTCTTATTATTGTTGGCCTGTGGGTATCGAAAATATAGAGAGGGCGAAAGAGAGATAGATCGGAGGACTGAACCGAATCTGGAAAGTTTTTCCATTTTTGCCTCTGGCTTTGGGTGCATCGTAGTGTGGTTTGGGACGGGATTTTGGGTCAATTTCTCCAAGCCCGATCCGGCTTATTCATCGCTAAGAGACTGCAACGACAGGGTTTTGTGAGATAGTGAGAGACAGAACGAGAAAAATGTGGTGGATGATGGGTGAGAACGGAGGCCATTACTGTAACAAGAAAAGTGATGATATTTGCGGCGATGTTTGTGGGCAGGTATTTCCCTATTTCTTTATGCTTCTCTCAAATTAGGGTTAAATGTTTGATATAGGCCATTGATCTGTTTGCTCGGTAAAGGTTTCTGTTTTTTAATTTTTTTTAAATATTTATTTGATTGGGTTTTGCCTTCTGAGAATGTACGGTTGCTGAGGAAAATCGAAGAAGTGGATCTTCGAAGTTCATGCTGTATGCGATAACCCTTCAGTTTAATCAGAGTCCATGAACTTTTTTTTCCACCCATTCAAGTTCCATTTTTTGTTGTTAAAAATAAGGTTTAAATATATTTGTTATATATTATTTGATTTTCCTTATTTTACGAACGGAGGTTTGGCATGATCTACTTTGTAGAAGTTCTCTGCAATGCTACGCTTGTGGATATTTTAGTGGTGTTTTTTTTTTGGATATTTATTTTAGAATTAGGGTTAGTGATTACAATTTTATTTTTATTCTGTTCGTGTTGTTTGTTTTATAAGAATATTTTTTACACTCAAAGCAGCTGATTATAGAATAAATGTTTCTCTAGTGCCTAAATTGAACTTTATTACTTCAGTTTTCGCTGCTTTTGGGTCCATGGAACTGGGTGTCGCTCAACTGAGGCAAAATTAAAAATTTTTATTTTGTTTTTTGGCATTACATCTTTTGTTGCTTCAGGTTAATTGTTGTCATGGTCATGTTTGTATCTATACAATCTGGTGGGTATGACAGATAAGTTAACGAGCAGTTAAATAATTAGTAAAGAAAATCAAATTTATCTTCTTTTGCTTACTGTAAATAGAGATGCTTACTGTTGTCATTTCAATGTGCTTCATTGTTCATCCTTCTCATTTTAGTTTTTTGACATATGCTTTTATTTGGCAGGAATCAAGTCGATTTTTAAGCATGTCAAGACTTCGCTGTGTTCTCCGCGGCTTCGACTTGAAAGCCTTGATATTTCTTTTTGCATTCGTTCCTACCTGCATCTTTTTCATCTATTTGCATGGGCAGAAGATCTCATACTTCCTACGGCCACTATGGGAATCACCACCCAAACCATTTCATGTACTTCCTCACTATTATCATGAGAATGTGTCGATGGAGAACCAGTGCAAACTTCATGGTTGGGGAGTGCGTGAGTTCCCAAGGCGTGTTTTTGATGCGGTGTTGTACAGTAACGAGAAGGAAATCCTTGAACTACGATGGAAAGAATTGTATCCCTATGTGACACAATTTGTTCTCCTTGAGTCAAATTCAACATTCACTGGATTGCCAAAGCCTTTGTTTTTTTCTGGTCATCGAGATCAGTTCAAATTTGCTGAGCCCCGATTGACCTATGGGACCATTGGGGGGAGATTTAAGAAAGGAGAAAACCCATTTATCGAGGAGGCATATCAGCGAGTGGCACTGGATGTGCTTCTCAAAAAGGCAGGGATTGATGACGATGACTTGTTGATAATGTCTGATGTTGATGAGATCCCAAGCAGACACACTATCAATCTCTTGAGGTGGTGTGATGATATACCTCCAATCCTTCATCTTCAGCTAAAGAACTATCTTTACTCTTTTGAGTTCCACGTGGACGATAACAGCTGGAGAGCTTCAGTCCACAGGTATCAAAGGGGTAAGACAAGGTATGCACATTATCGACAGACAGACGACATCTTAGCAGATGCAGGTTGGCATTGTAGCTTTTGCTTCCGCCGGATCAGTGAGTTTATATTTAAGATGAAAGCATACAGCCATTACGATAGAGTCAGGTTCTCCCACTATTTGAACCCAGATAGAGTCCAGGGAGTAATCTGTGACGGGGCTGATTTATTTGATATGCTTCCGGAGGAGTACACCTTTAAAGATATCATAGGGAAAATGGGACCCGTACCTCATTCCTTCTCAGCTGTTCATCTTCCATCGTATCTTTTGGACAATGCAGAAAAGTTTAAATTTCTGTTGCCTGGGAATTGCAAGAGGGAAAGGGGCTGATCATCGTCAACATGTTAAGATGTCTGTGTTATTGTACAGGTTACTGGGACTTGCAGTTTGCATGACTTCTCTCATGGAGGTTCTAATTGAACAATTATCATAACAGGTGCATTACTGATTCGGCCTTGCCATTTGTCTGGCTATATTATATTATTCTTTGGGAAATGTTTGGGAGAGTAGACAAATTCCTGGATTCTTTGGGCAACATTCTGTACATAACTTTTTGTTCTCTTTTCTGGAGTTGAGATTCATTTAGGACAGAGGATTCCCATTTACTCAGCGCTGAGCTCGTTTTGAAACAGGGTGCTTGTGTTTATTTGGCATTCATATGTCCTGATTCCCCACATAGAAAATAACTTGAGGGCATGTAATGTACCTAATTTTTGGAAGTTTTGTTTATGAGAACTTATTCATATGCGTTCTTTATAACCCTTTGATTTGGTCTATCCTCGAGTTTTTGAATCTTTTGTTGTTACTACTTACTAGTTTTCCATGCCATTAGATAGTGTTCTATTCTTTTCCTATTAAGTGAAGAAATTGTTAATAACCAATCTTTTTCTTGTCAATTGCTTGATATTATTGGATTCAGTATAAAATTACCTCCACTTGTCTTCCTTCCCAAGCTATGTATAAGTTCTTGAGCAAGTGTAATTGATTCAGTGATCAACGTCTCCTCTACAAATGCGCCTTATTGAATAGATATAAGCTTAGGCAACAAAAAGGGCAATCTATTAGTCAAAATATTTGCAAATATTTTATTAGAAAGTATTGGTCTAAAAACTTTTAAACCATATGGGTTTTTAGATTTTCCAATCATGGCAATGAAAGAATATTTTAAAACATCAGGAAGCAAACTGTACGAACAACAGTAAATAAATCTTCAAGTACAATGTTCCAACAGCTAATATCAAAGGAAGAGGTAAAACAGTCTAGCTCTGGTGCATAATCAATTGGAATAGATTCTATAAGCCTTTGATCTCATCCAAAGAAGGCAATTTCAACATAGTCAAGCTAGTCTCATCTGTTATTTAGGTAGGATTAATACCACAACTTTGTTCTCTTCTAAGAACAAGATTTCATTTAGAATAAATCATGAAAAAAATAGCAAGAGATCCAAAATATGAAGAAGAAAAAGTCATTTAGGTCTCGTTTGGATTTGGAGACGAAACGAGTTAAGATGAGATGAATTGTGAATAGTAATGGATGAGTGAGTTGAGATGAATTGAGATAAATTTTTGTATATTTGGATTGAAAGTAAGATGAGAAGAGCTTAGGTTGTTGGAAATTGAGATAAATTGAGATAAATTTTTGTGTGTTTGGATTGAAAGTAAGATGAGAAGAGCTTAGGTTGTTGGAAATTGAGATAAATTGAGATAAATTTTTGTGTGTTTGGATTGAAAGTAAGATGAGAAGAGCTTAGGTTGTTAGAAAATTAATATAAGTAGGTTCCACAACTTTTTGGAAGTAGGTATTGGGGCTATTAAACGGCGCGTGGGAGACGACAACTTAGTTGTTAGAGATAGGATCTTTAGGGGTTGGTCTCCGACATGAGGCGATGTAGGTGATGCTGGCAGTGCATGTCGGGGGTTGGTCACTGGCGGTGATGCCAGTAGTGTAACTGTTGGTGTCCGGCGGTAGGTCAAAGCTTGAAGATGTCATCCACGGGCTTAATGACGACCTGCAGCAGTGAACAAAAATAATAATAATAAATATTTGAAGGTAAACAGTACTTGCGCTAACGGTATAAAAATGCATAAAGCTAAACTTATCTCACGGCCATTTGGATTATAAATGAGTCTACCGTACAAAGTTCGAATTCAAACGGCCTGACTTTCGTACATTATATTTACTTCGTCCAAACTAATGCACATTCAGCTCATACTTTCCTACATTACACATCTACTATATATGTAAAAAGTCTGTCTATATCGCTACTATATATATTTACTTTTCTACATTACTTTCCTATACTTACCCACACTTTTTTCCTATAGAAATTTATGAATTGAGTCCAAGAAATTCAGTTCAAACTTATCCCCTGCTAACCCACAATTTCCCTCATCTAGCCTTAATATAGAAATATTTGGATGAGAACAGCACAAATAGAAATCACAAAATGAAGAAAGTACAGAAGAAATACCATTTCGATCTGTTCTTGCGATTTGAAACTCGTACGCAAATTGTGGGCGACGGACAAAATCAGAATTGCACTTAGGTCAGACTCATGGGTGAGTGAACGGCATCGGAATGGTGGTAACTCGCTGTCGCACAACAATGATGAACTGGTGGAGATGGAAGTGGGCGGTGGAAATCCGGGTTGATGTTGGAGGCTTTCTGGGACTCGAGTGTCACACGATACTTTCTCCTCAATTTCCTTCTCTTGAAGGCATGCCATTGTTTGTATCACATATGATCGAGCCTATTAAGCTTATGATAAACTTAATCAGACGTCTAAATTTCATTGGCCGGCTGTAAAAAGCTCCTCGTGAACCCATCCGCGTAGACGCGGTTTTGTTCTTATATTCCTATATATTTTAAGAACTTTTATTTAAATAATTAACTTAAAAAATCTTCTAAAATATATTACATCAGGCAATCTGACACTTCCCCACGTAATCCACAGAACACTTAATGCATGCACGAGTCTTTTATAACGAAACCGGATGCTGCATCAGCAATGCGCTCAGCATCTCCCTCAGCAGGAACGAAAGGAAAAAACGCTTACATTTCTTACATCACTGAATAAACGTCGACAACGCCTTCTCCCAAAACTCTAAGTAGACAAGCTTTGCGAGGACGACAGAAATGTGAACACCATAACAAAGACGTCTCTGTTTTCTAATTTCTCATTTAAATATATAAAATTAAACATGAAGGTAGAGAAAAGAAGAAAGAAAGAAACAGAGAGAAGAAAGTGCAACATGGAAAAATGAAAGACAATAGGGTAGCATTCCTTGTTCCACCCAATAAAACCATGGAAATCTAGTCCAAAGAGCGACAGAGAGGACAGGTATTAATATGCCTGTTTTCGAACCATTTCTCTAAGCAATCTTTGTGAAAGAAATGCTTGCAGGATAACTCACTCACCTCCTCTTCTGTTTCAAACTTACACAGACAAACACAACACTCCATTGAAACTCTGCTACCAATACTATCACCAACACCTCCAATATTGCAGTTTTGGCACAAAGCCTCGAACCTTCTTGTTGAAACTCTTCTCTGATCACTTGCAATATTCTCTGGGTCGTCTTCTTCTTCTGCATAATTTTCAGGGTTCCCAGTTGCGCCCACCATTTGGAGCACGGATTTCAGCATGTTCTTCAAAAGAGCCACCGAGAGAATTGTGTTCATTACCAGAACGGGAAGCACTCCCTCGGCTACACTAGGGAAGAAGTTCGAGAGCCCCATTAATGATCTTGATCTTTTGTTTCCAAAAAACCCAAAAGAGGAGAATGCACTTCGTTGCTAAAGCTAGCACTAAAAGTCTAAAACTCCAACTGCTTTTGCTAAAAGCAGTTGAAGTGTTCGCGGGAGAAGGAGGAAAATAAGTCCAGATACTTTACCAACAACGTTCAAACGTACAAGCTGCCTGGGCGAAGGTCATAATTACATAAACTACTCCCTAACATCACTCTTGCTTAAATGATAAAGATCATTCTAACCAGTGATGTATTAACCCTGGTCAATGAGGCAATCATGGCGGGGTCGATTCTTACACGTGGCAACACGTGTAGGGTTTGTGAATGATAGTGGTGGATGATTTGATAAGTTAAGAAAAACAGAGGTCGTGCTGGCATTTTCAGACGAACGAAAGGAGTAAATGTCAAGCTGACACGTGCCAGGAACCTTCTAGTTGCAATGTGTTGACCCCTTTTGACAGGGCTGTGCGAGCTTTCATTTCTTTCCTTTTTTGTTTTATGAGTGGCCACGAAGTTTATTAACATGGGATTAAAATGGTGTGCAAAACAGACATTAATAATGATAAATAAAGTAAAAGTAAATATGATAAAACACACAAGGTATAATATGCGTAGTTTAAAAAATTATTTATATCTATAGAATTGCATAAATTTTATTAACCAAAAAAAATTATAGTCATTTAATTTCAACTTATATTTTTTAAAACTTTTTGCTCTCTTATATAATATACATTTATTTAACAATTATTCCATCTAAAAAAATGCTGAAATTCAAATTTGTACAAAATAAGTCAAATATAACATATTTATAATAAATGATACAAGAATTCTAATTTTTTATTTCCTATAATATTCGCTTGAGTTAGAGGTGTAACCAGTCCGGTTTGGTTCCATTTTTTATAAAATTAAGAACTGAACTAGTACCACCGATTTTGCAATTCTTAAAATCGATTACGCTCCGCTTATACTCTTAAACTGGTAGTATCAATTTTATCGGTTTTAGTCCGATTTTTCGGTTTTAATAAAATGTAATTTTATAAAAACAAATGTTTTTTTTAAAAAAAAAAATTGGTTTAAAAAATCTATTTTAGTAAAAAAATTGTAATCTATTATAAAAATTTGTTTTAGTAAAAACATTTGTTATATAAAAAAGAAACTGCTATTAAATAAAAACTGCTCTATAAAAATAAACTGTATTAAAATAAACTGAAATTTCAATTAAGATTACCTTTTCATTTTATAAATTATTACAACATTATTTTATATCTAATTATAACTTATATAATTATATATAATAATAATTCTTAAAAAAGAGGTAAATAGAACCGGTTCTGTTTGGTCTGGTCCGGTGCTAAAATGTCCAGAATCGGAACCGGACTGGTTCTAATTGGTTCTTTATTTTTCGGAACCAAAATTAGACTAGATCGGCACAAAACCGAAAATTCCGGTTTGGTTCATCCCAGTTCGGGTCGATTTTCCGATTTCTCGGTTTAAACTTATACCCATAGCTCGAGTGGATTGTCGATCATATCGTCGAGTGACCTCTCTGCCTTGCCTTTGCTCGAGTAGAGTGTCAAGCCAACTCTTTGTTTCTAAATTCTTAGTTCTCGGTCCAGTCTCCACATGCAACCCAACAATCTCTCACTTGGAGATTGGGTCTCCACATACCAACCCCTATTTTCAACCAAGCTCTATCATTAACATAGCTCACAACTCTCCTTTTCAAGCTAGAAAATGAATTGAAGTTGAGTTTGACTTTATTCTCTCACGTACATCGCAATTAGTCAGCACATCCATTAGACGATTCACAACTCCCACTGCACTCAAAGTATCTTGTCTCGAATAGATGTTAACAACCTCAGCCAACTTTCTCAACCTTACATGAAGAATAACAAAACTGACTCCTTTTGGCTTCTTTATAAATTTTCCGCGATTAAGCTTGCATTTTTGTACTCTTGTATTTTCCTGCACATCACTGGACTGTAATGTTAAATACAAAGAGTTAGATCTCTTACTATATACTAAAACTTGTGCACCCTTAGTAATCTTCCAAACTCCTCCAAAGAACATTACTGCCTAACCATTGTTATCAGATTGTCCCACAGAGATAAGATTCTTCTTTAGATTAGGAACGTGTCCGACTTGCTGTAAAGTCCACACGCTCATGTTTGAAAGTTTGATGTGCACATCATCCATTCTCACTACTTCTAGTGCCTCTTTATTAGCCGCATACATCTTTCCAAAGCACCAGCAACATAATTTCTGCATGTTCTTTCAATGTGAGGTGCTATGAAATGAAGCCCCTGAATCGGACTTTGCACTGCAAAAATTAGGGCATCCTGAATTTCTTCTGTCACTACATTCACATCATCATCCTCAGCACTTTCTTGATTTCTGCAATTTGTCTCGATGTGGCCCGACTTGCCATAACTCTAGCATGTGATCTGCTGCCCAAATTTCGTCTTGCTCATCCCCTACTCTTGGGGCTTGACATGTCATGTCCTCTGCCTCAATTGTCAACATTCAGGACAGATCATGAACTTGAAAACTCACCAGAATCTCTCCTACGTACCTCTTTATTAAGGATTATGTCACGTACGTCGTCATAATTTAGTTTCATCTTGCCGGCTAAACTACTCACAACTATCCTCATGGCCTTCCAATTATTTGGCAGCAATGGAAACAAAATCAATGCTTTGATCTCATAATCAAACTAAATCTTTACAGGAGGCAGTTGATTTGTGGTCTCTTTGGATTCGTTCAAGTATTAGGCCACAAACATATCTTACGACATCTTTTGATTGAAATTTTTTCATCAGGTGCACTTTGTTACTCGCCGACTACTTTTCATATGTACCTAATAAAGTCGTCATGAGATTTATCATGGTTCTCTCTTTATTGATATTGTGTGCCACTGTTCTAGACAAGATCGGTCGAACAATCTTCAAAACTTGTCAATCTAATAGGGTTCACTCAACATCATCCATGCTCTCCAGCTTTTTTTCTCAATAATGGAAGGTGGAGTCTCTCCTATAAAGATAGTCCTTGATCTAAATATTTCAATACCCAAAATGAGTGTTGTCGAACTTCTCTGTCTCGGATGCTTTCGCTTTATAAACCTTGGTTCTTGATACCAATTATTGTGCAAAAACATACACCAACAATGGCAAACAAAAATAAAAGTAAGCATGATCAAACACACGATACACAATATACATGGTTCGACAAATTGCCTACATCCATAGAGCTGCAGAAATCTTATTAACTAGAGCAGATTACAATCACTCAATCCTAACTCACACTCTCTTGACAATTGTTCTCACATAATATGCAGTCACTTGACAATTATTCCATCTAAAAATTGCTGAAAGTTGTACAAAATAAATCAAACATAATATATTTACAGTGGCCATGTTTGGGCCTTAGTTAAAACTATTTTTAAAAAAGTATGTAAAATGATTTTCAACTCCAATCTAATAATGAGAGAAGATTCTAGGCGATTTAAGAGGCGAGTGTTTTGAGAGGCAATTCTAGGCAATTTTATTTTCTAATTTTGGCATTTCCAGATTTCTTAGGATTGCCTTATTTTGTTCGGTTGTGTGGAATTGTGGTTGACTAGGGTTTCTTGGGTCGGCATCTTTTGCCCCTTCGATGGCTTCACCATCAGCAGGGAATGCTGATCAGGCTGGTCATGGGGTGCAATCCTATACACAAGCTATGAACAAGAAAGGGGAGAATCCTTCGTTCAAAATTCCTATGCGCTTTCCAGTTGATATCAATGATGAATTAGGATTTATTTTCTCAAAAATGAAGATGGGCAAGGCTGCAAAGGAATTTTTTTTTGCATTGGTTGTGAAGTTCATGAGATTTCGGCCTTCCATTGATAAAATCTGTCTGTTCGTTGTGAAAACTTGGGGTTTGACAGAAATTCTGACGATCAGTTTTATGGATGATTATCATGGGCTAATTCAAATAAAAAACGAACATGATTTTGTGCATGGTTGGGCAAGGGAAGAAAGAACTATGGAAGGCAATTCTTTTCAACTTTTTAAATGGACTAAGGATTTTGACGTGAAGATAGAATCTCCATTGGCTCCTCAATGGATTTTCTTACCGGGATTGTCGATGCATCTCTATAGAATGAACTTTCTACAAATTTTGGCGACACATTTTGGTCATTATCTTGGAACTGATAATGTGACTATCAACTGAACGAAGGCTTCAAGAGCATGTATTTGTGTGGAAGTAGACTTGACAATGGAGCTGGTGAAGAAATTTCCTATTGTTTTATTTCCAAAACAATATATTTGGCAAGAGGCTACGAAAAGATTGGGTTTTATTGCTCTTGATGTTTTCGGCAAGGGCATACTTCAGTTGTTTGCAGGGTTGGCGAGAAGAGAAGGGATGGGGGAAAACAAAAGGAAAAAACGATTTGGTAGCCAATGTTGAATAATGGGATGGTGGAAATCAGTGTTGCTATGGACAACGGGGTAAAGATGAGGGACGACGAAGTAGGTCCCAGTAACATGCCAGTGTCAAAGCAGGTCCCAATAATGTGCCCTATGTTAACGGAAAGCCCAATGAAGATTATTCAAGAAAATGGGAAACAAGTAATGGAAATTCTGATGTATTGCAGAGGGGTGAAGGACAAGTGGTGGATGAAATAGCGGATAGTGATGAGGAAGAGTGTGAGGAAGTATGGTGTGATAATGTTAATCAAGGTTCACATGGAGAACCTATGTCTCACGTACAAATGAAGATTGCCGATAACACAATGCAAATGGAAGACGTGAATAATGCTCTTCATCAGGGAGAATTGGTGCTGGATTATTCGTTAGAAAGGGAGGAAGGAGAAATACTAGTGATGATGGATAGAGAAAAAATGTATGAGATGGATACAGAGCAAAGATCGATTTCTGAAAAAGCCAAATGTTTGGAGGAAAAATTAGTGAGGAAGTCTCAACGGGTTTACACCCGATCCCAAAAATTAAATTTATGATTAATACAATATTGTTTTGCAGTATTAGAGGGTTGGGCAAGTCTAGAGGTAGGTTGAAGAAGTTGATTAATATATTAAGTGTTGCTTTGTTTGCTATGGTAGAGCCTTTCGCGATTGACGATCGTATGGCGGTATTGGATAATTTTTTAAAGTATCATCATTTTATTTCTAATGAAATTTAGGGTGGTAAATTATGGCTTTTCTGGAATGAGCCAAATTCATTTGATGTGATTTTATGCACAACACAAATGGTTACTGGGTGATTCACTAAGGCCGATCAAAGGGTCTTGGTGACATTTGTCTACGCTAAATGTTCATATGTTGAAAGAAGAGAGTTATGGAGGCACTTAGAAGAGAGGCAAGTATCGGATGTGCGTAGGTCCTGGGAGATTTTAATGTGATTCGTATGTATTTAAAAAGAATTGGTGAAAATCCAAGACCTCTTTTATTGATGACAAGGTTTAATGATTGTTTAGATCATTGTGGTGTCTTCGATTTATTAAGCACGAGTCAACGTATGTCTTGGTGTAACAACCATGAAAGGGTATCTCGGAGTTGGGCTAAACTTGATAGAGTACTTATTAATAATGCTTACTCTAACTTGTTTGTTTCGGCACAATTCAAATATTTGAGTAGGAAATCCTCATATCACTGTCCTATGGTGGTTTTTTTGGATAAACCATTCTCTTCTTATGACCCTTATCCTTTCAGGTTTCTTAATATATGGTGTTTGCATGATATGTTTTTGTCATGTGTCAAGGATGCTTGGTTCAAGCAGGACTCGACGTCGGGTCTCTAGAAACTTGCTCTTCGTCTTAAGAGAACTAAAGTTGCTTTACATGCATGGAATAAGAATGTCTTTGGGAGAGTGGAAGGGCACCTATAAGCTCTTGAGGAAAGGATAGAATTCCTAAAAAATCATCTTTAATATGATTTCTATGAGGAGGTTGAAGCTGATTATTTGACTACTAAGATGGAGATTTAGGTTTGAGAAAAAAGGGAAGCCACTCGCTTGGGTCAGATTGCATAAAAAAAAAGGTTAAAAAGAGGGTTATCAAAATACAAATTTTTTTCATTCGATTATCAATCAGTGGCATAAGAAGAGCCTCATAGACCGAATGCTTCTTTTCAACAGCAGGATCTTGGATAGTGCAGAAATTACGCATAAAGAAGCGATGAATTTCTTTCAAAATTTTGTATAAGAGTCACTGCGGTGAACATTGTGAACTCTTGGATTTAATTGGAAGACAAATTTTAGAGGTTGTTAATAATTTGCTTTGCTCTGAGCCGACTGAAGAAGAAGTCAAAAAAATGGTTTTCTATATACCAAAAGAAAGTAGTTCAGGGCCTGATGGTTTTGGAGTATGATTTTATATGTTTTGCTGGGATATTGTTAAGGAATATGTCATTGAAGTAGCAAAGGATTTTTTTTCAGGGTACACCACTCTCCAATTTTTATTCATTCACTTTTATTGTATTAATTCCAAAAGTGGCAAATCCATGAGTTTTGATAAATCACATCCCATCAGTTTGTGCTCAATGGCTTACAAGATTTTCTCGAAGATTATTGTATACAGATTGACGAGTGTTGTTGAAAAGTTGGTCTCGCAGGAACAAGGTGCTCTTATTCCTAAGCGTAGTATTTTTGAAAATATTATGCTTGCACAAGAAAGGTTCACTCTTTGCACAAGAAAGTGACAGGCAGCAATGTGATGATGAAACTTGATATGGAAAAGGCTTATGACAAGGTGAATTGGAGATTTCTTTAGGTGCTTAAGTCCTTTTGTTTCTTTGATCGATTTCGCAAGTCAATAGAAAATTGTGTGAATTTTCTGTGGTTCTCCGTTATGATGAACAAGACTTTTGAAGGATTCTTTCAATCAGCAAGGGGATTGCGTCAAGGGAATTCCCTATCTCCTTACTTATTTATCATAATGGAGGAAGTTTTGACATGACTGCTTAGAAATAATTTTAAGGCAGGTCATATTAAAAATTTTAAACATCAAGTTGGGGCACCACTAGTATCCTATTTACTATATTCAGATCATATTCTTATTTTTGCCAATGGGGAAAAGAGGTCTATTAAAAATCTTGTCCATGTTTTTGAGATGTATGCAAAGTGGTCGGGTCAAAGAATCGGTAAGGATAAATCAGCTTTATTTACGTCTAAGCATATTACCCTAGCTCATAAACGTGGTTTGTTGAGGCTTACGGGTTACATGGAAGGCAAATTTCCTATTACGTATTTAGGTGCTCCTTTAGACTCAGGAAAATTGACATAATGAATTATGGAGCCTTTTGTGGAGATGATTAGGAAGAAAATTGCAGGGTGAAAATCTAAGTTTCTCTTGCAAGGAGGAAGATTGATTTTATTGAGACATGTGCTTACATGCATGCCTATACATTTGTTGTCTGTTATGAATGTTCCACAGGTCATTTTATCCAGTATTAATTCTTTTCTTGCTATTTTTTTATGGGGTGAGGTGGTAGGTAAAAGGAAGATTCATTGGTGCTCTTGGGAGAAGGTGTGTAAACCGACTTCAAAAGGGGGAATGGGTTTAAGAGATCTTAAAGAAATTTAGACATCTCTTCACATGAAATTTTCCTACAAATTGCTTACCTCTAATAATTTGTGGACAGATTTTTTCAAGGCCAAATATTGCAGAAATGAGCACATTTTAATAAGGAAGGGAAGGCCTAATGATTCTTGGTTTTGGAGGTCTATGGTGTCCATTATTCCAGAGGTTATGGATAATGTTAAAACACTAGTGAGGAATGGAAATTCTTCATTTTGATTTGACAGGTGGCTTGCGTCAGGCCCATTATCTATGAGAATGGAGGATGTGTTGAACATAAAGATATGTATTAAGGATTGCTGGTTGAACAATAACTAAAATTCTGATCTGTTACTGGAACTGGTTGGTGCCAATAAAATCAGAGAAATATTGCATAGTGTGCAGGCTAGAAGAAGAGGTCAGGATATTCTAATTTGGAAGCCTACTCTTGGTGGTAATTTTTTCATAGTAATAACATGGGAGGCAGTGAGAAGCCGAGGACATAATTTTGTGTGGAATGATTGGTTTTGGCACTCTTTATTACCAAAAAGAATATCAATTTGTCTATGGAAATGCTGGTTCAAGTGCTTGGCAGTAGATGATTGAGTTCAAGACAAAGGCATATCGATAGCATCGACATGTGATTGTTGTGTTCAGAGATGCCAGGAAAACATTGATCATGTACAGTCTTTGGGTGATGTGGCTTTAGAGCTTGGCATCGGGCAAGCGTTGTGATGGGAATTCCTTTCCTGCGGTGTTGTTCCTGGAAAAGCAAAATTGCAAACTAGTTTCACTATGTAAAATTCTTCCTTCAAAGGTATGTTAATCGGATTGATCTCTTGTGTAATTTTTTGGTGCCTTTGGAATAGAAAAGGCAAAGTAAAAATGGCGGGAGTGAAACAAAATGCTGATCATAATTGAAGAAATGTTTGGTACTAGGTTAAATTGTTTGCCGAGAACATCAATTCAATCCACAAGTTAACCATGCTGGACATTCATATTATGAAGGAATTTTAACTTGAGCATCTGAGTGTGTGTGTTAGACCAGAAAGATTAATCTCGTGGGCTAAACCTCCTGAGCGTTGGTTGAAATTAAATTGTAATAGAAGTTGTAGAGGCAATCCAGGTAACTCGGGAGGTGGAGGAATTTTCTGAGATAGCCATGGCAAAGCAAAAGCGACTTTTTCAATTCATTTTGGTAATGGCACGAACAATACTGTGGAATTGAAAACAAATTTGAGAGGTATTCGATTGTGCAAAAGGCTTACTTATTTTAATGTGATGATTGAAAGCGACTCCCAAATTGTTGTTGAGTGGTTACAAAAAGGTAGATGTACCTTGTGGCATCTTTGGAATTTTTGGGAGGAATTATAGGTGGAGTTAGAGGGGGTAAATTCCATAGTGCTCCATCAATATCGAGAAGGTAATAGTGCGACTGATTTTCTGGCTAGAAAAGGAGAAATGGGGAAGAATATGATTTATGAAGAGCAACATTGTCTTCCACGACTACTAAAAGGAATTCTTCGTATCGATAGGTTGCGTTTGCCATCCTTTCGTAAGTAGGCTGGTTTTGGTTTTTAAGCTCTCTTTATAAGCATGTTTAGAATGTTTTATTCATTTGGTATGCTAGTTGTATAAATTTTGTTTGTCTATTAGTTGGTGTTTGATTAGATTTTTTATGTAGCAAGGAATGGTATTATTGAGATTGATTGTAAATCTTTACTTATTGGTTGTAATCACGGATTTTTTCTGCTAGAAGTGAGGTTTTCCTTAATAAACTTGAGGCAGGGTCGCTATTGGATATGTGATTATCGGCTATTTACAAAAAAAAAAAAAAACTTTAATCTAATTGTGACGCCTACAACTCACATATGGGATTTAACGTAAGTTAAAGGGTCAGGATAAGTAACATTAACCTACTTAGCCTCGTACGTATTAAGATCTTAATAAATAAAATATAAGAATTTTATTATACACAGCGGATAAGGTCAAGTATACAAATGTTGTAAAGGTAACATATGACAAATTTTAACTTGCAACTTCCACATTTTTCTTTCATACATCAAACATTGTACTATTATATATATATATATATGCCCAAAATAGTTATCAGTGTCAACCAAATAAAAATACATATCAAAAGACCATCCCTATGGTCACTTGAGTTCCTTCTTAACTTCGGGAGATTTCCTCCCATAACGGAACATATCCAAGCTAAGACAATGGTCTTGCTAAAGATATTGTCCTTATGGTGTCGAATAAACCCCACATATAGAAAGGAAACCATCTAAACCCAAAGTTAAACAGCAACCTATACGCTGCTCTTCCTCGACAAAAGTAAGTGCACTATGATACCACAACTCCACCGGCTGATCATATATAGAAAGTCTTAGGGATGAAAATCTACATAAGGTTTATATTTAAAATGTCCCTCAGGACTCTTCGAAGTCTCCTGCGTCATCAGGGCTTTCCCCTTGTTGCCATCACATCCTGTATATAATTTTTACACATACAAGAAAGAAACATAAAACCACAAAAGAGTGAGATTTCCTTAGAAATCTCAGTAAGTACATAATTAGCTTAATAAAGTATAGACACAGCTATCATTAATCTTTTTAGGAAAAGAAACTAACAGAACATGATCAAATACATGTTTCATGCAACTTATCAATAACCTACACAGGATTGCACTCTTATAAAACTTATGTTTATTTTTCTTAACCATCAACATTTTTTTAGAACTTATTCAATTATTATCCTCAATAGGTGTTACGTATCGCCATCCCCATTGCAGATAACTCTTTTACAGCATATTTATCTCTTATCACCAATGGGCGTTACGTATCGCCGTCCCCATTGCACATAACTCATCAATCACCCGGGCGTTACATATCGTCGTCCTCGTTATGATGAGTCTCGTGTCAATCTTCCGGGCGTTACGTCTCGTCATCCCCGTCTTGACACGGAACATATGTAACATAGTGGACATTATGTCTTGCCGTCCCCGTGATAATACATATCACTCTTATCATACGACATGCGTTACTTCTCGCCATCCCTGTCGGCACGTCAGTTATCCGGGCATTACTTCTCACCGTCCCCGTCACGACATGACTAACTTATCCATATCTCTTATTCATAGTTGTTGCTTTCTTATTCTTAGGAATGTTTCTCAAGCACATGATGTATCACTCTTCTTAAGTCTCACCACATATTAGAACATACATGTACTTTTAAACTATCACACTCACATATGTATGTATCTTAAATTTTGCCAAGTGTTTTACACATGCTATACACTTAGATATCGCATATAAATCTTTCTTATTTCAATGTCCACTCTTTATTCAAGCAAAAACCTTGAATTCAGCAAAACAGAATATCTCGTTCGAGTGAGATATCGAGCGAGAGTCGAGCAAAATCTCGGGTTGGGACTCGCTCGAGCAAAGTATTAAGCGAATATTAGGCAAACTGAGTATCTTGCTCGAGCTAAGTATCGAGCGATATTCAAGCGAATTCTTGGGTTAGAACTTGCTCGAGTAAGACATCGAGCGAGTATCAAGCGAGGTTTCGGGTTACACTTTGCTCAAGCCAGACATCTAGCGAGAGTCAAGTGAGGGTTTACAATTGTTCTTCACTCGATCCTTCGCTCGAGCAGGAGTCGAGCGAAGTTACAGAGCATAGGCTTTTTAATCCAAAACTTGCAATCTTTTCATATAAACTTGATTTTTACTTATTATAACATAGTTTTTAGGTTCTTCTAACTTCATTTAACACATTTCCATTAACAAAACCACTTCAAACAACACTTAGATTTATTATAACACTTTAACAGCAATAGAAGAGTTCAATACTTAACATGTATAGTCCAACCTCTTAAATAACCATCTCCATACTAAAGTTAAGCTAGAATATGAACTTACACACTCTCTAAGTCTGGTTGAAGATGATCAAACCAAGTCTTTGCAAGCTTTCTCTTAAAAATCTTACTAAGCTCACTTAGGATGTAGTTAGAGATTATGGAACTAGACAAGGACTTTATTTGGTTTCCTTCAAAAAGATTTCATGCTAGGCTTCTCCAAAAGAGTTAGAAGACTCCCAATTATCTATTTATAGGGGTAATGGTCGACTCATGTGAAGGAGAAAAGAGGGATAATTTGGTAAAAACTATAAGTTTCTGGTTTGCATGGGATAAAGTGTCCCTTCTAATTTTTTTTTTCAAGATTAAACTAAATCTCCATAAATCCTAAGCTTTGCAGCTGAAATGATCATCCAATGGTCAGTATTTGAGATATTTTTGCTAACCATTTGATCAATGGTTGGGATAGAAGCTTATAGGATAAGGGATGAGGTGTCATCTCACTTACCCATGCATGCATCTCCCTTTCCAGTCTTCATCTAGTTAGCCACGCCCCTTAGCCTTCCCTAACTCATTTGGTTACTTGCTAACCTCCTTAGGACTCTTCTTAACAAGTTCTAGAAGGCCACTTCTTAGTTTGGTTAGGATAGAATCTCATTTGGATCCATATTCTCCAACTCGAGTTCTGGTTTAAGCTCAGTCCAGAGTTATCCACTTGATTCCGAAATAAGTCATTGATACTGTCCAAATCTTCAAAAACTTATAACATAAAAATTTTAGATCCATCTCTCAAGATTCTAACGAATTAAAATCACCTCATTTGGATCTCATATGAGTAACTTATGATCATCACACTAAAACTCGACAGTTTAATCTGAGAATGTACACCAAGTGTTTGATCTTTAGTTCAACCACTTCCTCTTCCATTTACACCCAAATTCTTGAAAATTCAACTCCTTCTAAGTTTAAAATAAATTTCTCTAGTTGATACCTTGTTCCAAATCTCAAAGATTCCTTCACAATATTTTCTCTAATACATTATCTCACTTATTCTAAGTCCAATACTCTCATTTAGGTTTCCGACTTTATTATCCTAGAAAAATATACCCAAAATATAATCCATTAAAGAAATCCAACTAATACTTCATCTTAGAAATTTTAAAAATTCCAATTTTAAAAATTTTATGTTTCAACTTTTCAACAAATACTTTGGGTTGATTACATTGAAAAGTTAAATACTAGGAGAATGGCCTGCAAAAGCAACCTCAATCTTAACTTCTCAAAATTTAGATATTGGGTCTAGGTTCATGGAGTTTCAAGATATAAGCCTCCAACAGAAAATGCAATCCCCTTCAAAAGATGTATGGGACAAGCATTAGGTGTAGACATATATGACCTACTCTAGAGGGGCCAACAAACAATTTTATAGGTAAAAGTGGAGTAATGTTCTCTATATTAGCCATTGAAGCCCCGCTCTCACTCCCAAAACAAAAGAAGATAGTTGCAAACTGTTGGGATAATTGTTTGTCAAAGACTAATTTGAAGAGTAAGAATAGAAGCAAACAAAGAAATAATGACAATCACATGAAACACACCAAGATCTAAGTGATTTTTAACTCAATGTGAGCCTACATCCATTGATTAGATTGGTCTCAATGTATTCATTATGAACAAAGACGAAGTACAAGAGATTAGTCACAAGAAATTTCAATCCCAAAGTCCTAATATACCAATGAACTCTCAGGATTATTCCCAAAAGGATTTTCTCTTTCTACAAAATTTGGCTATTGATTCATAAAAAAATACATGAAAAAATATATGTTTATAGTAAAATAGTGCATAACCTTAAAAACTAGAACATTCACTTGAGCGGAATTCGAGCGATGCTTGAGCAAACATTAGGGCTAGCATCTCACTCGAGCTGATTGTCAAGCAAGCATTGAGCAAACTCAAGGGTTGGCCTCACGCTCAAGCTGACTGTCGAGTGGGCGTCAAGAGAACTATCTGTCTGAAGTTTTGCTCAAGCAAACTATCGAGCAAAGTGTCAAGATCAGGTTACTTGAGCCAAGGTCGAGCCTAGGTTGCTTGAGTCAAGGTCGAACCAGGGTTAAGCAACAATCAATCCAAGCCTAAAAAAAAAAAAACTCATCCCCAATGGGAAATCATGCCAAACTCAACATGAAACATTTTTTGGTCATAAAACGGAACTAAGACCATGAATGCTAGTTCAATGAACAACCACTAGACCTATCATTAATAAACTCAAATTTATTTATTTTTCCTCCTATTTTGACCACGCCATCGATCCTTTATACGCACTAAAAATAGCATTCCACAAAGATTTGTTGCATTAACTCCACACTTTTTGGCCATGAAAAAGTAAAGACCACGGGAAGAAGTAGGAAACAAGTAGGTTCAAATACAAGCCCTGTATGTACCAAAGCAATATCATTGGCAAGAATCAAGTCTACTTAGCCAATCTCGATCTCCGACAATTTCTCCAAACTAAGTATAATAACTCTTTAGTAGTGCACCTCCACCAACACTCTTTGACATTAATCACTGACGACGCATGATACTTGCTTAGAAAGATCATGTGTCCCAACAACTACCACCCTATAATCCTTTAGCAAGATATTATCTATCATCAAATCAACCCACAAGATGTGTTTTCTTCAAATCTTAGTTAAACACATTAGACCTCTCATAAATCAACAAGTCGACGGGTCCAACAATTGCAAGATGGATACAAGGGCCATCGAGTTCTCTATTCAACTAGTTCAAGTTTATGATAAGCAAATCATAACAAACTCCAACATTAACACCAAACAATAACACTACCTTGAAATCACCTTAATGGACAAAAAATCCACTACCATCAATTGGCAAAAAATAAAGAGCCAATGAAACTGAAAGTAATTACTAAGCACGAAATACATGCTTTCCACACTAGCAAATCTGCAATAAGTTGCACATTTCTTGGTCTACAATGCTCTTAACCAATCATTGGTTATGTGTTTGCACAAAAACGTCTTCTACAGGTCTATTCTCAGAGATCTTGCAAGGGATTTTACAAGTCTCCTTGAGGCTTATCCTCAAAAGACCTTTGTTGCAACACAAAATAACAAAAAAGCAAGGGAAAGTTTGGGTTATTTATTTTTACATTCTTTCTTTGTTGCGATTATTTTATATTGAAAATTATCAATGCCTTCTTGTGTAACAAGTCAACCTTAAGAAGTGCGGGGTTGAGCTCACTCGCTCTCTCCCCTCTCTCTTTAGCCAACAACTGCTCCCCAAAAAACCCAAGATCAGAATAGGGGTTGGAGCTTTGGCTCCTCCCTCCCTCCTCCTTTCCTCTCTCATCCCCTTTTCCTCTTCCCCTAATTTTCTCTTTTATTTTTCTAAGTTTTGGTTGGTTGTTTTCTATCTCAAATTAGGATGACAGAGGTTTGCGACGATTGTTGTGGGGTGCCAGACTACTCTTGGTGGTGGTGGTTATGGGATCTCGACGTAGTGAGATTTTAGTGAGGGTGGCTTGCTAGGACTCAAGATCCTCCATTTTTTGGAATTGAGAAATATGGATTCGTCGTGTGCTTGAACGCTATGACTGTGGAGGCGCGGTGGTGGCTTGGGTCCTGCCGAGTTGGATTAGTGGAAGATTTACATGGTGGCTTGGTCTTTCCATGAGGAGTCACTCAATGTACAAGATGCACTTGAAAAAAAATACTCCTAATTGATCCAGCATTGGCCATGAGTGGTATTGTTCTCCAAAGTCCGGTGTTTACAGTCTTTGTGTCTACTTTTTTATTTCGTCTAAGGTTGAAATTGCAAATATATTGCTTTCCAAACTTGTTTTCATTATTTTCCCATGTATATTTTACGTTTTCTATTTTTTTATTTTATTTTATTTTAGGTTAATAATGAATAAAAAAAAATACAGTCTCTTGTACTTTTGTTCATAGAGTGTGTGGTTTTAATTCTGTCTTAGGACATAATGCATGGTTTGTGAAATCTGTTTTAGGACAATGTGCTTCAAAAGCATTATTAGGCTTATGTATGTTTCAAGTTAAGTTGTAATGTTTAATGAATAGAATTTGTTGTTTTATCTTAAAAAAAAAAGGAATTGCATGATTCTTTTTTCTATAATTTGAACTAAGATCCAATCTATTGAAGCCTATTAACAAGGATAAAAGAAAGGATAAGAAATGCTTAGAAATAAAGATAAAGTAAGGATGAGATAATGTCAAAAATGGTTGACTGATGTCAAGGATACAGTGCCTTAATTCAAGGCTTACCATATTGACTTGTACAAATTGTATAGATTCATTCTTTCCATTTGATTGATTCTTACCATATTTATAATTATCTCCAAGATATTGTAATTGTGCATATACATAGAAGAATTACTCACCACGATTAAAGCGTGGTGTTGTGCCCAATTATTCTTATGGTATTAGAGCCCTCTCGAATTAACCTCCCTCCATCGATCCTTGCTGCTCTAATGGCTGTCGAAAACACCTCACCCACGCTTCTCCCTTTCAACACCATGATCCACATGGTGACCATCAAACTTTCATCCTCTAATTATCTCCTATGGAAGAGCTAACTCCTCCCTCTCCTTGGAAGCCAAGAACTACTCGATCATGTGGATGGAATACTTGAACCTCCACCTTGTTTTGACCCTGTTGGTTCTCAGACACCAAACATCAAATACTTGGTATGGAAAAATACTAACCAGCGCCTCTTGAGTCTCTTGCTTTCCTCCTTCATGGAGGAAGCCATAGCCGAGGTCGTGGGCCTTTCCACCTCACGAAAAGCCTGGCTAGCAAAACAGCTTTAGTCATCGATCCAAAGCCAGAGAAATTCGTCTCAAGGACAACTTTCAATTGATGAAATGTGGGACACGTTCGGTGATTGAGTATGCTCAAGCCTTCAAGGCTTTTTGCGATCAACTCCATGCCATTGGAAGAGTTGTCAACAACACTTATAAAGTGCATTGGTTCCTCCGAGGACTAGGTTTGGAGTTCACCAGTTTCTCCACCACCTAGATGACTCAAACGCTCCTCCCTTACCTCCCTAACTTGGTCTCCAAGGCCGAAAGCTTTAAGCTTTTCCAAAAGTCCATTGAGTCCTTTGCTTTTCCACCCGCTGTCTTCACCACTACTCATCATGGCCAATCTCACCCAAACCAGAGGAATAACAGATCTCGAAATCAATGGGGCCACAACTCCTTAAATCGTGGTCGTGGTCGCTCAAACTCCAGTCAAAATTGCCATCCGCCGCGCTGCCAAATTTGTCGACAAGAAGAATATTACACCGACTGGTGCAACTAGAGGTGTGCATGGGGCGATACTGGTGGAAACACGACAAATCTTTGCCAAGGCTTTCAACACCTCTTGTGGGCTTAATGGACCGAAGCCTAGTGACTAATACCTGGATACTGGGGCTTCGGTCCATATGACACTAGACCGCTCTAATTTGGATCACTCAAGTAATTATGCAGGTAAGGATTCTGTAATTGTAGAAAATGGTGCTTACTTGCTCATTACTCACACCAGTATTATTTCTCCTACCTCGACCCTTGATTTATTGGATGTTTTTGCTATTCTCCGTCCCACTAAAAATCTCTTGTCAATTAGTAAATTAACTTCTAATTTTCCTCTATTAGCTACATTTACCAATAATCTTTTTATCATTCAGAATCGTCAAACGGGAAGGGTGGAGGCAATCGGTAAAAGAGATGGTGGCCTATATGTGCTAGAGCGTGAAAATTCTACCTTTATTTCTATTCTTAAAAAAAAGCCTTTGCATGCTTCATATAATTTATGGCATGCTTGCCTTGGACATATGAACCATTATGTTATTTATTTATTAAATAAGAAAGGTCACCTTTATCTTATCTCTTTATTGCCTTCCCCTACATTGTGTAGTACATGTCAAATTATGGAAAAATCATTGCATACCTTATTCACGAAATGAAAAATGGGCGTATCATGTTTTGGATTTTATTCATTGTGATATTTGGGGCCCTTCTCCCGTCAAGTCCAATTCGGGTTTTATTTATTATGTTCTCTTTATTGATGATCATTTTCATTTACTTTCAAAATTTTGTGAAAATAAACATTCCACATGCATCAAAATTTCCCAAAATGATGGTGGTGCCAAATTTACCAGTAATTGCTTCAAAGTGCCTATTCGCACCTCGGGTATCCTCCAACAACTCTCTTGCCCTTATACACCTACCTAAAATGGTCGCACTAAACAAAAAAATCGCCAACAACTCTCTTGCCCTTATACACCTGCCTAAAATGGTCGCACTGAATAAAAAAATCGCCATATGACTGAGACAGGACTGGCCCTTCATTTTCATTGCTATCTTTCACATCACTTTTGGATTGACACCTTCAACATTGCAGCATACATCGTCAACTTTTTGCTCATACCACTTCTTGGAGGTAAGTCACCTTTTGAGCTTTTCTATGGTTCCTCACCGAACTATGAGAATTTTCATCCTTTTGGCTGTCATGTCTATCCTTGACAGCTATCCTTGTTTGCATGATTACATGCCTCACAAGCTTTCTCCTCGTATAATTCCTTGCATCTTTTAGGTTACAATCTATCTTATAAAGGGTTTCGTTGCCTTGATCCCACTACCTCTAGGCTCTATATCGCTAGACACGCCCAGTTTGATGAAACCCACTTTCCCTCTAGAGATAGTTCCCAGGCCCAACCCATATAATCTCTTCATTTTTCAAACTTCCTAGAACCTAGCCTCCTCCACACCAACCCATTCCCACCTTTGCCTATGCACCATTTCAAGCATATTACTCCATCTAGATCTAACCCATGTATTATTTGTATTGACCAAGTGGATGAGTCTTTGTAAGTTCTAGATTCCCTTGCAGGTCCTTCTTTGTCGCCTCTGGATCCCAGATTGCCCATTACTAAGGCTGATGATGATTCTCATGTCAGTGATCCCACTCTTGCTCCTGCATTCCCATTGGGCTCTCACCCTTTGCTCACACGTGCTAAAGTTGGTATTTTCAAGACTCGCCATTTAGTAAATCTTGCTTTTTTAGAATTTTCTAAACTTATTTATGCTCTTCTTGCATCCATTAAGCCTAAGAGATTCAAGTCTGATGCTAAAAACCTTGCCTGGCTTGTTGAAATGGATGAAGAAGTCCACACTCTACAAAATAATTGAACCTAGGTTTTGCTCCCTCGGCTGCCAACATTAACATTGTGGGTTCCAAATGGGCATTTAGGACCAAATATCTACCCGATGGATCTATTGAGTGCCTCAAAGCCCGCCTTGTTGCCAAAGGCTACACATAGGTACTTGGTCTTGACTATACACACACCTTTAGTCCCGTTATCAAGGCTACCATTATCCGTGTTGTTGTTTTTATTGTTGTTTCCCATAGACGGCCTCTCTGCCAACTTGATGTGAAGAATGCATTTCTTAATGGTTCCCTCACTAAGAATGTTTATATGGAACAACCTCCTAGGTACATTGATACTTGCTATCCAAATCATGTCTTTCAGTTGAAGAAAGCTCTTTATGACCTCAATTTATTTCTTCTTACACTTGGGTTTTCTTGTAGTCGTGATAACACCAATCTCTTTGTTTTTCATTAGCAGTCTAAGATTATTTATCTGCTTTTGTATGTTGGTGACATTATCATTACTGGGAACAACTCTTCTCTTCTTGACAGCTTCACTCACAAGCTCAATTTTGAGTTTGCCACCAAAGATGTGGGCTCCCTCAGTTACTTTCTTGATATGGAAGCTATCCCCACTACTGATGGTCTTTTTATCAGCTAGCTGAAATATGTAAGGGATATCCTCACTCAAGTTCAATTGCTTAACAGCAAGCCTATTCACACCCCCATGCTTATCGCTCAACATATGAGTGGTGATGGTCCTTCCTTTTCGGATCCTACTCTCTACAAGTCTCTTGTTAGTGCTCTCCAGTATTTAACCATCACACAATCATATATTGCTCATGCTATCAATTTTGTCAGTCAATTTCTACATGATCCCACTACAGATCACTTTCTTGTTATCAAGCATTTCTTCACTATGTCAAGGGCACACTTCATTTTGGTCTTACATTTTACCCTTCTGCTGCTTCTGGTGTTCTAGTTGTCTACTTTGATGCTGACTAGGCTGGCTGTCTAGATACTCGCTGTTCTACCTCTGGCTATTCTATTTATCTTGGCAAAAATTTAGTATCTTGGAAAGCTAAAAAGCAACATACTGTATCCCGTTTTAGTTGTAAATTCAAGAATTGGGCCCTTGCGGCCATTACACCTGAACTTCTCTAACTTACACATCTTCTTCATGACCTCAAGGCTCCCCTTTCAAAGAAGCCTCTTCTCTTATGTGACAACGAAAGTGTAATTTTCTTCTAACCTCGTTACCCCGTTTCTCACAAATGAGCTAAACATGTTGAACTTGACTATCATTTTCTTTGAGAACTTGTTGCTAGTAAACTTTGGATGCAATATGTGCCTTCTCATCTACAGGTTGTTGAACTCTTCACCAAGAGTGTTCCTCGACCTCTATTTGAGTTCTTTCAAAACAAGGATATGGTGCCTTCATTCAAGGCCTACCATATTGACTTGTACTTATTGTATAGATTGATTCTTTCCATTTTATTGATTCTTACCATATTTGTAATATTTCAATGATATTGTAATTGTGCATATATAGAAAAATTACTCACCACGATTAAAGGGTGGTGTTTTGCCCATTTATTCTCAACTGACATAGCAAAAATGGCATAAATTAAATGAGATTCAAGTACAACTTTAGGCTTCAGAGGCTAAAGAGGTTCTTGTTGGCCAACCCTAGGACATACCTTAGGGCTTTGAACTTGTATGGTACAGTATTCTCTGATACTACTACAACTTAGCTAATCTTGGACTCTCTGGGCTGATGTATTGTCTACGCCTTCTTTGCCCAGCCGCTTCCTCCTCCATATAGTAGTGGCCTCGAGGCCTAGTTTTAAGTTTAGACTTTGTGATTATTTGCAGTAGTTTTAGTTTTATTCTCGTGTTGGACCATTGATAATGATATTTGTTATAGACTTCGCTTTCCATTTTCTGTCTAATGTTTGTTGCTTTTCTCTTGTTTCATTCCCTTTTTGTACACTATATCATCTTACAGCACAAGTGTTAAGACTTAAGTGCTTGTTAATGGTGCGAGTATTAGATTCTCGTGCTTGCTTGCCTTAGTTGGGAGCTATTAGATGAGGTAACTTTAGGTGTTACCCCATGGTATTAAATTCAAACCCTTGTTTGTGCAATGAGTACTTGAGAGCTTGTTTGTGGCACGAGTGTTAGTCTCTAACGCTTGTTGGTGATGTAAGCGTTATACTCTTGCTTGCCTTATGCAATGGTCATTGGTTGGTGTAACTTTAGGCATTACCATGTAGCGTGAGTGTTAGAATCGAACCCTAGTCTGTGGCACAATGTTATAGTTTAGCGCTTGTTTGTGCTATGAGTGTTAGACTCTAGAGCTTATTTAAAGGATGATTGTTAGATTCTAATGCTGATTACCTTAATTAGGCAAGCCTTAGACTCAAGAGTTGATTTGTGTTGCGAGTGATAAGACTCACCCTTCTTCATACGAGTTGATTTTTGTTGCTGATCTTCTCACCAACCCATTTGGACACCCAACTCCTTATTCTCTTTGGATTAAACTTGGGCTTGTCCCTCACCACAGCTAGACGCTCCTTGATACACAACTTGACAATATTCCGTATCTATGAGTGAATTATCTAGTAACATATATAGAGCTTGAATCTATTGTAACGGTCAATACAATTTGAAAATCGAACTATAGGTTGTAATTCTCTTATATATATATATATATATATTAGGAGTAGAGCTACGTGCGAGGCACATTGCCATGTATTACTAAAAAATAAATTGTTAAAAAATATAAACATCTAGTGTACAAGAAAAAAATTAAAGTAAATGTGGATAATATAACTTATTCTAGTTGCAAGCTACTACTTCAAACAATAAGCTTAGAAATTTTGCAAATTGGATCATGCAAATTCGTAGATAGTAAAAGCATAAATTTCAAAAATATTTTCTTCTAATGAGATGCAATGACTAAAAATTATCTTTCATTTCTACACAATTCACACCAATTTGTTAACTCAACTCCTAAGAAAGATATTAAAAAGAGAAATATGGTGAAAGACAAAACTAAGGAACCCATGCTCCACAGCTTGGTAACTGATATGATGATCAACATCTACACCATATTAATGGCTTTCACTAAAAAAACAAAAAATCCCAACTATTTCCAACTAATCTAACATGTCAGGATGGTAAACTACATTTTTTGCCGTCACTCATCTTGCAAACAGAACCAATATCAAATAAACTTGGTTATAGAAATATACAAAGGCATGCACGAATACCCTAAGTAAAACTACAGCTCATACCTATTCTTAAGTATTCTGGAGGAGTGAAGGTTCAGTTTGTACTATAGCTCTTGCCATCTCGACTAATATTCATAAGGCCAAAGCAAGAGAGCCTGGGATTACTTGTCAAGTAGGGACTCATTGTAAGGAGTGAAGTGTGAAAATAAGCACAACTCTAAAAAGAGTAGGAAACCAAAAGAATGGCAATAGCCAAAGTACCTTGTCAAATTAAAATTTGTATGCGTTAAGGTCATGGTACAGTGCCCTGCCTTTACTGCTGCATAAATTCAAAGCTTGTGCCAAATATAGAGCCACTCTCAATCTCATTGCCCATTTGATGGGCTGGGTGTCCCTTAGAACATATTGCCCAAATACAATAAGAGCAAAGTAAGGTTCTAAGTAGGTGAAGTGCAAACACATTGAATCAACTAAGTACCAAATCAAGAAATAAGACGTTAAGTCCATAAAACTCCACAATAAGGTACATTTCTCTCGATATGCAATAAGAGCTTACATCTTTTACTAGTTGCTCAAAAAATTCTAAGGAAGTTCTTAAAACAGGAAGCAAAATTTTAAGGGTACTTCTGATTACTCAGTAACCCATAAAAATAAAAAAAACTTTTCATTTTCCAAGATTGTTGCCTAGCATTTCCAGAAAATCCAAAATCTCAAATGATATATGCCTCATCCGTTCCTCCCCAACAAACTAAATAGAGGATAAAACCTATCTATATTAGAAACATAAAAATGTAGCATAGAAATCAGCTCAAAGTAAATAAGAAATTTAAATACAGTACATGACGAAACAAAGGGAAATATTTTAAGTGGAAAAGATGTTTAGACCATCTCATTAGGCATAAACTCAGCGACAAGCAACCTCTCGTCACCTTCACATCAACAACCTAATAAGTTTGCCAACCGCTCGTTCCTCAGCTGCCACACGACCCTCACTTCCTAGAATCCGAATCAAACTCCTCGTTCAAAAAAAAAAAAAAAACACAAACTGAAAAAAATACAAACACACACCACCGCTCTTAGTAATGAAAATGAGCATGTAAATAAACAATTCAATTATAGCATACTCCCAACAAAGTAGATGTGGGCAACGTCATTCAATTTTCAATCAATGCCAGAACTCAAAAAGAAATAGAATCATACCACTTTGTTTTTGGTTTGGTCTAGTAATACTGTCAAATTGGATTAAAGATTTCAAGAATTTCATGTAAATAAACAATTCATTCTTCCATGTACTTGATCGATTAAAATTTCAAGAACTTGTTTTCGAAAGGAACTTGTAGCAAGAAGTCACTGCATATACATGTAAAGGTCACTGCAAATACCTGCCAATTGAGCAGAACAAATGATAAATCAAGAGATTTTTTTTTGTAAAGGTCCCTATGTTGCAGTAAATCAACACCTTATTTTGCACGTCTGCCAATAGGAAAAAAAAATTAACTAAATATAAAGTTCACTGTAGAAGCAGATGACAACATAAATTAATTAATGTTCATTACATAAAACATAAAGACATTGGTATTAAAATTGTAATAGCTTAGAACATAGATTTTCAGTCACCAATTCAGCTTCAACTATGTTTTTACTACAAGAAATAGAAAAAGTTCAAATGAGCATCATCCGATCCGAGAAAAAAGTCAACCTAGACCTCCACTCCAAAGCCTTTCGAAATCAAATGAACTAGAAACTATCAAAACCACTAAGCAATTATCATATGCAATCATATCATAGATTCATATAGCCAAGAAATTTTAAAAAAAATAGACACCATAAGGATAATGTAGGGATAAGAACTTTAAAAAGCTTTTATTGTAATGGCCTTTAGGATATAAAAACTGGAATATTGGTGGGTAGTGTATGCATTTTAGACAAGCAAAAAATAGAACCTCCAAAAAGATTTAAATAGAGAATTTAAGCACAAGATCCTAATAATCAATCACATAACATATCAAGCCAAAAAGTGTTATACAATCAGGTGAATAGGTCATTCTTGCTTCTTTCTTTCACTGACACTTTGGCTCTTAATTCTATATTGTTAAGCACATATATCAAACTATCTCCTCATTGTAGAAGTGAGTATTAGAACAAATAACCAAGACGTCTCTAATGAAAAAGTTTATACCTAAGCGGCTCTTGATATCTTCCTGAACCTTATCTATTACCCAATAACAAGACAAAAAATGATCATTGAAATATGCCACTGAAACAACCAAAAATAATAATAATAAAAGCAAATCATAACAGAACTCCAAGAGGGGAGGTCACCCACCCAATTCTACTATTTAAACAAAGCATACAACAACACATCCACTTGAATATCTTAAAATTGGTCCAAGTATTCCTTTTCTCTGACATAAACCAGATTTAACTAATCCAAGTTATAAAGTACTTCTAAAAAGAATCATAGAAAGAGAGTTTCAAGGAAACTGTGAAATACAGTGAGTTTCAAGGCCTATGCTTTAGAATCACAAACGGTGAAACTAAGGTAGTAATAAGTTTGGTTGGTTGAGCACCTATTTTAATGTAATCACTCGAAATCCATTGATTTTTTTTGCTTTTATTTATAAGTAGATCTAAAGCATTTATTTATTATGAATAAAAGTACATAGAAAATCAATACTAAATACATTCCCAACAAATCAGACCTGTATTTTCCTATCAAATTTAATTGATTTTCCTTCTGCAAGTATAACATACATACAGATTTTTAACTTGCAAAACATTCATATAAAACACTAGATTTTAACAAAACAGATTTTCATCTACATCATACAATTATACAACTTTTGAGCAAACCAGATTTAATACCTATATGCCAAAAAAAAACCAACTCTATATAATTTAATATTTAGTAATTGCTTGAATAGAACTTCAATAGATGTAGTTAAAGCATTCAAATGATTTGCGGTAAATTGACTCAACTGCTTAATATTATACCGAATTGCCTAACAAGATAAATAATCGATTTTCTATCAAACCAACTGTGTCATCAAAGAGAGGTACTATTGCCAAATAACATTGTAGAAGAAAGTAAATTCTAAACAAGACAAGCACGTATTACCATACTAGAGTTGATCAAATAGAGAATACTATTCCAAGAAAAAAACGAAACATCTGCCAGATTTAAAGTCCTACGAAAATATAACTATCCATGAAAGGCAGTCATAAATGAAACATTTAGGGTTTAAATTATTATGCGAAAGCTTCATGAGTAAATTAGTATTATCATGCGAATTTTTTCCACCCATCATGCTCTGTCTTTTGAATCGATGTAAAGTATCTACAAAATTTACATTTACTCAGTTGCAGTGACACAAATAGTTTTTTTTTAGATAATCAAGAAGTTTTATTCATAGAAATAGGCACAACCTAAGTTCATGGGGAGTGTACATGAGAACCTCTTATATAAAATTTACAATCAAAAGAAGAAAATTATGGACATTTAGTCCATTACAAAAAAAGGCCCCTGCCCATGAGAACAAAGATTTTATTTTATTTTTTAAAAAAAAACTTTAAACTAGTCCATTGTTCTCTCCCGATCTTCGAAGCACATAGCGTTTTGCTCCTGCCATATGCACCAACACATACATATGGGAACCATTCTCCAATTGGCTGTGATACAAATAATATTAAAACTCCTTAAAACTAAACGAAAAATTAGCCAAACAACCAATATTTATGTTTTTTTTTTTTGAATTTTTGTTCACCACAACTATAGTGAGCCATGCAAAATGGCTCTAGCTTGTTTCACAAACAAAAGCAATCAATAGAATTACAAGCATATATAACCAATAACCATGATTGCCAAAGAAAACTTCTGAACTCCTTAGATATATTAAACCTAAAAGAAGTTTGTCTAGATTAGACACACAAGAAAATAAAGAAAGATGATTTTGACATTAAAGTAACTTATAAAATTTAAAATGAATATCCTATTTTACAGAAAAAAAATACGATATACTTCAAAGAGGAGAAAACAATATCAAATGCAGTCAACATTTAGAAATAATTTTCTCACTATCATGGTGGTAAGAATAGACATAAATTTTTCCTTAATATTTTTCTATAAGTAATCAAGAATTTTATTGAATAACTCAAAAGGCATAGCGGACCTATAAAATAGAACCAGCCAAGACTCCCATGCCCATGGGGAAATTTGTTTCAGACAAACCGGGATTAGTTCAAAGTTATTTTGTCAGGATCAGTTCCTTTATTCATCGACCTCTTCCATAAAATTCAACAAGTCAAATAAATTAGACTTCTCAATAGTCAATATCATTTAAGAATATACCAACCTCATCTCCTCATACTTGAGTATTTTGATCGATCCATTGTTGCTAGTTCCTGATGTCATGAAAATTGGATATAAACATTCCTCCCCCTTGAGCAAAATATCAAGAGAGATGTCTTATAAGGTGATATTGAAAATTAAAAATGTACTGTCTTCCTACAAGATTTGCACAAACAAAAGCAAACAATTCATGTATACCTTATGTTTGGCTGAACATTGGCATACAATCGCAAAGCATTGACTGCTGAAGAAATATTTAGCATGGGCAAGAGGCTGCAAGCATGGAAGGCATCAAAATATATTAGACCTAATATCTCAAGTTATCAAACAGGAAAACCAAAGACAAAAAAAAAAAATGCCTATATTATAGTGGCTAATCAACAACCTGAGTTTTTGCACGAAACATCACAAGCTTAGTAATGACTCTAAATGGTTGGAATAGCTTAAACAAGTCATTCTGGAAAAACCATGACAAAAAGTGTCTAAAAATGTATTAGATAAAAATATGAGAGAACATGAAAAAAGTATCTGATATAAAATTGGCAAAAGCTCAACATGTTTTTTTTTTTTTTTTGATAAATAAGCAATTTATTGATAGAAATAGGCAAAACCCAACTACACAAGATGGTATACCAAAAGCTCGACATGTAATCACTATATATTTCTATTGCTTTTAGACAACGCTATTTTTCAAAGGTCGTACAAACATATAGAATTGTTTTTGGGTTTTAGGACTGTAATCAAAACATAAAAAAATAATTACATGTCTAACCCCCTAGAACTGTAATTAAGGGTCCAATAGTACTATTTGGAGTTCAAGTTCAAAACTGGCAAAAGCTCCTTAGATATATTGAATTGTGAAATTACTCTCTTCTAGTAAATCATTACCTCTAAAAAAAATAACACATAGGAAACTTTGCCAACATCATAAATTAAAACATAAAAAAGTTAAAAAAAAATAAAGATATCTAAAATGTAACTATCTTTTCTATGATATCAGCTAAATGCAACAATGAGACCTGAAAAACATCCGCAAAATAATTTTTAAACTTTTAACTATAGACATTATTAGACTGGAGTTGCTGATAAAGAATGTGACCAACAAGGAATAATAAACTAAATTACATAAATTTATCACATTTATACTTGGGTAGTAATATCAAAATGACACTCCAAAACTGAGAAAAGATTAAAAAAAATGGGTTATTAAATATGTGTTTTACTTCCATCCTGTTTTTGAACTTAATTGAAGTAAGTGAACATGGGTTTGACCTAATAAGTTTGAAAAGCTATTGATGGAAAATATTTTGGGACATCCGTCTTTTTTGCTTCTTTGCTGATATGCAAATGAATGTTTTGTCTTTTTATAGAAAATGAAATGGAGCAACCTAGCGGTCCATCTGTTAAAAAGTTTGATGAGAAAGGTATAGTTGTAGTTCATGAAGTTAACTGCAAGTTTTATGTGAAGGTATTCAGGTATAAAAAAGCTTCTTCTGACAGGTAAAAACACAAGTCACAAACCCACATGAGTTATTAAAGTTGTAAAATGACTGTACATGAGTTGGTGGAGTATCATTATTCTTTTTTTTTTTGATAAGTGGAGTATCATTATCCATATAAAGGAATGCATGGTAACAGTAGTACTTAGTGATTTTTCATAATTTTGTTCTCTTGTGCAATACATTATATGAAACTCAAGATCCAAAATTGTACCACCTAGATTTTGTCTTGTTAAGCAGTGGGATGGAAATATGAAACTTTTTGTTCTTGTGCTTGTTTCAACCAAAATAGATTAGGTTTCTAATCCTGTTTTTTTCTTTTTTTTTGATAAGTCAAATTTTTAACTGGAGATGCAGGGGAACTCAAACTACCATACTTATCAAATTTTTTTTGATAAGTAAAACTACCATTCTGTTTTTGAAGTCAACTGAAGTTAGTGAACATGGGTTTGACCTTTTAAATAAATTAAATGATAAGTTTGGATGCCTAGATGAAAAAATATTTATCACAAAAAAATAAGACCAGCTTTAATTCTTGAAGCCTAATTTATCAGAAGTGACAGTGATAAGAAATAATCTTAAGACATCCTGTTCAAGCTTTCTGATCTTATTAGAGAATATATATATATATAATACAGATCATTCCAATTACTGTCCTAAGCTATTATTTTCCTCTATTTTTGTTTTTTTTTCCTTATTTTTTTGTGAAATAATAAAACTGAAGCTATATTTTTAGCATGAATCAGTGCTTGTGCGTTGTTTGTCTAAGTAATTTTATAGATTTGCTTTCTTCAATATCTACTTTGTTATAATTTTCTGATAAATCTATATTCAGCTAAACCAATATTCAATACAAAAGAAGGTCAGTATTAAGATCGAAATGTTTAAACTGGGATAGATAATACTTCCAACTTATTCATAAAGCAGAGAAAGATGCAAAACTTTATTTCTGTACAACTTGAAAATTGGCCATATGCATATATAATTGTCTAGAACTCAAAGCAGTAGGATGGAAGAAAGACTATATTTATCACAAAAAAATAAGACCAGCATGCCTCTTGTTGTAAATTGCCAATAATCAATAAACATGAAACTTTATGAAACCAACTACAGTAAGAAACTTAGAACTTGTCATATGCTTCCAATAATGTAAGATACTTAACAACATTAAAGTTGTTGAAACAAACACCCATCAAGATGATAAAAGTAGAAGTTTTCTTCTTTTTGATGGGTAGTAGTTGTCTTATTCTTGCAAAGAACATATTTTTTCTAATGGTGATCAGCATAATAGTGAAGTGTTTAGATATGAGAGATACGAGGCTCATGACGTTAAAAATGGTGGCCTACTTGTAAGAAAATAAATTCACACACCTCCACTCTCCTCATTACAAAGACATTTCCTGTATTAGTTAAAAAAAAAAAAATGAATTAGTTTTTTAATGATAACAATTGGCAAAGTTTTCGACCAAAATAACCCATTAAAATAAATAACTTCTTGAAAGTATTTTTTTGGAATATATATTAAGTTGTTAGGTTTATATCCTTATGTTAACAAAAACTTACTAAAAATATTGCGAACTAAAGTAATCAGCACAACAAAAAACAACGTCAGGGTCAACTTACAGCCAACCCAAGATGTAGAACATTTCTGAAGCTCCCATTGCCTGCTTCACAAGATTAACTAATACAAATCAATAAAAAAAAAGTTTAAAGCATTACAATAAACAACGTTAGGGGCAACTTATAGCCAAAGACCTTTAAAAATGCTATTGCAAGCCAACCCAGGATGTAGAACATTTCTGAAGCTCCCATTGCTGGCTTCACAAGATTAACCAACACAAATCAACAAAAAAAACCTAACAATATATACATCTTGACCTTGATATATATTCCAAAAAAATACTTCCAAATTGAGAGATCAATACATGGAATCCATTCTATTGATTTCTCAATTTATCAACTTGAAGCTTGATTAGACTTACTAAACGCTGCAAAATCAAAATGAAAAATACAACAAATAACGAAGAATCAATACAATTCGAATCCAAACGACTGCAATAGAAAAGCATGCTCACGGGGCACTGAAAGCTAAAAAATCTTTAGCTTTAAAACCCTAAGATCTACAAGTTTGTTTAGAGAATCAAAGAGATTGGAAAAATGGAGAAATAAAGAGCGTGCTCATGGGGCACTGAAAGCTAAAATCTTTAGCTTTAAAACCTTAATATCTACAAGTTTGTTTAGAGAATCAAAGAGATTGGAAAAATGGAGAAACAAAGAGGGAGAGATAATGGTGTTGGGGGCTATACCTCACAGTAGCTAAAATCTTTAATCTTAAAATCTTAAGATCTACAAATTTGTTTAGAGAATCAAAGAGATTGGGAAAATGAAAAAACAAAGAGGGAGAGAGAAGGGCATTGGGGGTTATACCTCACGGTGGAGCTCGTAGAAGAGATAGAGAGAGAGATGTTGTTGTTGCGCCAAAGATGGCTGTTGTCTGGCCTACTCCGCAACTGCTACGACGGCAACCGATGCGAGGCAGATAGAGAGAAGACATACGGTTAGGCGAGAGAGAGAACTCGAGGGAGATAGCCGAGGCCCGTCAATAAGAGTGAGAGAGGATTTACGCTGGTCTGATATTTTTCGAGAGAACCTGAGAGTTGAGAGAGAGAGCCGACAATGAAATTGATAGAGGATATAGGTGTAGTTTGATATTTTTAAGGGACAACCGTAACAAGGCCGAGCAAGAGAGGGGGCATAAATGGAAAGAGCAGGGCAATATTGAACAATTTTACTATTTATTACTGTAGACAATCGGATAGCGACGTTTTAAATATAAAGATAAGTATAAAGATATAAATACAAGTGACTCCACGGTAGCTGAGCATATACATCAACAGAATTAATTGAAGAAGTTACATTTTCAAGACAAATTATATACCCCTAAAATAATTGCTCATAAAAATTCTATTTATAAACTTACAAATTTACGTTGATCATTGATTGGTTAATTAATTAACGTTTATATCATTCTTTCTTATTAGATAAATTGCATTTATACACTTAGAAAAAAAACCTAAACTCATCACATTTATTTGCATTACAACGTAATTCTCATCTCACTACATCACGCTATATTGCGTATCGGCTAAACATTATTCATCAACCTTTACATCAGTGCAATTAGATAATAGTAAAATGAAGGGTACTACCTATTCCATTTTCTTCGTTGGAAAAATACCAAACAGTGAATTTCTGGTTTTATGCCTTTTCATTTGAAACATTTGAGCAATCTCCTCTTTGCACACCTATGATACCAAAAGCCTACTTAGTACTTGCAGTTCCTTGGATACAATTCCACCTTCGGTCCAACAGGGTCGCACTTGCACCACACATCTCCCCAACGCCAAGTACTCTTAAAATTTGGTAAAATTTTGAAGTTATAGATTGAACGGCAATCAAGAAAGATATAGTGGGTTTGGCATTATTTCCGTAATAATAGTTGCAAAATAGTGGTATGTGCCTCCAAACAAACTCTAGTCGGCACTATAACTCTTAAGCCTTTCAATGTGTTCAAGGAATTGGTACAAAAATAATAATGTTACAAGCTAAAACAAAGAATTTTACAATCGAATGTAAAACTCTGAGCAGCAGGTGGTGGTGCCGGCAGCACACGATCATCTTCTGTTGTTGCTAATTCCCTAATGAGCTGTCGAATTGGAAGGATCGACACCCATTGCTTTAAAATATGCATGTTCTGCTGTTGTCATTCGACCTTGAAACATTGTCCACTCTTTCCTACACCTCTCCCTTACCTGACACAAGTAAAAATGAAAACATATCAGCACATTTCATACACAAGTCACTGCAGTATCAAGCTGAAACATGCGGGCCTATGCCTCCGTGTGAGAGACATAAGAGGATTAATAAAGGGTGAACCCGGAGCGAGCAGTGGGAGGGACATAAAACAATAATAGCAGGAAAAGACTGTAAATACCCCTTGCCATGGTGCCTTCCCATTGTGTGATTCTCCCTGCCAAAATCAAAATGAAGTGAAAAGTAATTAGTTTCTAATACCAGGATAAGCAATTTATATATGACAAATAGAATATAAACATAGCCAATGATTTTCCTTTTACCTGGTTCCCAAGGGAGGGAACAGTTTGATGCACAATCCATTGTGAATCTACAACTCCAATCTTCTCATGTGCAGGCTGTTTCCAAGAAAAAGACAATATACATACACATATATATTATATCACACATCATTTTTTTGATAGGAATAGAAAGATTATTGAACAAACAAGAATGTAGTTGACAGCCAAAAAGTGAACACACACAGACACACACACACTATAATAAAGCATTGCATCTGCAACCACTACTAGAACTATTAATTAAAGAAGAAAAATGCAAGGGGAACGGGGTGGGGGATGGAGGCAGGTTACTCACATCTACACATTTTCGAAGGGCAAAGTCGAGACCCCAACCATGGACCAAGTCATTCTGCAATTTGCAAAGGAACACAACTTTACTCTAATGCATCGTGCCCAAAAAAAAATATAAAAAATCATGGACCACCAAGTTATATGAAATAAAATAGTTTAGAACAATGTTGGATACCTGAATCATATGCCACACACAGCGCCATGCGTCCCTTGAAAATACCGGGGCCATGATTTCAACAAACCTACATTTATCAGGAGAATTTTGTTAAATTCCATGATAAAAAAGAGCACGGCCAAGAACCATAGCATATAATCAAAATGTCTAAAACAAGTTCATACGCTGCACAGGGAGGCAGATGTGGGCTACTGCACCATCCAGGTTTCTCCACTGTTTCTCTGGTAGAAAGAAATAACAATATAAACGTTTTTTCATACAGTTATCATCTTTAATGTTTCTTAATTGTTAAAAAGTAACAGACTTTTGATACAAGGGCCAAAACAAACTTACTTGTGAACTTCACGGTCACCTCTTCTCTTTGTCATCTGCCATGTTAATCCTTTGTTAGGTTCCAAACCAGGCTGCGAAATCTCCAAGCCATGCTTCCTCACTAGCTTTATGTATCTAAAATGAATGCAAAACAGGCAAAACAAATCGTTGAGTAGACTGAAGCAAAGTTATCATAGAATAGCTATTTCAAATCCAACACTCACTCTTCTGCATTAAAATGCTCGACTCCCAGGTCTTCATCCCAAATAAATATGTAGTCATATGGAGCCACTATGTCAGGATGTAGAAATCGCTTGGCATACCACCTTGCAAAGAATTTCAGAAGCTATAAGCATAATTTGGAGAAACCACCTATAAAGTATGTGTAAGCAACTTTCTGGGTAATTTAAGTATGTGTTAGTCTATAAGCATAGCATGAGAAATAGTTACATCAACAATGCATCTATGTATCTATATAATTTTTAAGACACAGAACTTTACTCCTATGAAGCCATGTCATCAACTAACAAATCAAATTATTATTAGTTGGAAATGGCTGCTTTTATTAAAAATTAGTATTCTTTTAGTTTTCCTAAAGCATGTCCATTTTTTTCTCAATATATGGCTCATGTAGATTTTCTTATTATGTTATAATGTTTTAATGTATTCTAACTTAGTTGCACAAAGTATTATTTATTTCTAAATTTAGTTATTCATGTACACATGCAAGTCTATGACTAGAACAATTAGCAATAGTTTCTTACCATTTAGTCTGCTTACGAATGCTAACATGAATGGCTTGCTTTGACCACTCAAACTCGTCCCATTCAGTTGTTCGGCCATCATAATGAAATAGAAGGATTGTAAAGTTATCTGAAAACTGTGAGAATGACATATTAGCAATAAACATAAGGGAAAAGAAAGAAAATCATACTCAGAGAGAGAGAGAGAGAGAGAGAGACCTTCTTCACCGCTGTATCAATATTATTCCTCTGATCATACCCGACAGTGAAGGTTACAAGGTACTTTGGTTTTTTGCTCAAGTCCTGCAAATGCCATCTTGATCAAACACCATAGTTTTTTTTTTTTCTTCTTTTTTCTTTTCCTTCAAGGTTATGTTATTCTAATATTCAGTTTTACCAAAGAATCCAGTAGAATGGTAGACTACAAATTGAGACATCACCTATCAATTCATATGAAGTCCTACATATTAGTAAAGTGAAGCAGCATATTACACAAGTGGCACAGACAACCATGCAGACCCAGCAAGCAGAATGTATGCTTGTATGATTTACTCTAATTTGCAGAAGAATACACACCTCATTGGGATTACCCCACAATCTTCGCAGGTAGAAATCTGACTCAGCTTCAACAATTCCTGGAGGTAGTCTTTCTGCACCTCTAGGATTTGAGGGAACCCAAATCTGCAGCAGATTCAAGTGCAGTAGGAAAAGTGAGCATAACAGTATAGATATGCACTACTTCTCTTTCCAAAGAATTTATGGGATATGCACTATTTCTACTTCCAACATGAGAACACTAAACAAGCATGAATTTTTTATAGGAATCCCGGAGACTGCAAGCGTAATATGTCTTTTACCCAGTTAATTTCCAAACCCTTGTAACCCCCTATATCACACTGATTGGGTAAGCATCAGCTTTTCACCAATAGGACATGGCCCCTAGAAATTGTTTGCACCATAGAGTTTGAACTCTAGACCTAGAGCATCATACCCCCAAGGCCAAGACCCTCACCACTTGAGCCCACTCCTAAGAGCTCCCAAGTAGGCATGAATTAAGTAGTAGAATTATGGATTTACAGACAATTGATGCTCAAGATGATAGCTGTTCTCTGTAAATTGACCAAATATGCCAATAAAGATACAAGAAACCATGCCGTACTTTAATTCATCATTTACTTTAAGAAAAGAATACTTTGTCTGTTGCTCTCTCTCTCTCTCTCTCTTTCTTTTTGATTGGCACCGAGTGTCAAGGAACAGTGTCCCGACTAATTCTGGGGGTGCACAAGCCCTTGCAAGAAGTTCCTGCAAGTGCACCTTAGGTATTCAAGTGGAAAATACCCCAATCTGATGGCTCCTAGAGATTATTTACACCCAAGGGAATTGAGCCTTACACCTGAGGGGAGGATAACCCCAAGCCCAAGGTCTTTACAACTTGAGCCAACCACTAGGGGTTACTACTCGTCCGTTGCTCTCATCAATAATAAGCACACACAATAACACAAATTTTAGACATATGGCGATATGTGTAAAGTGACTAAGTGGAACTTCTTTTCTCTTCGACTCTATTTGATTGTCCTATACCCACTCCATATTGATCTACCCCACCATTCCAAGTTTGTCCAATAAAACTCATATTAATATCATTTCCAAGAAAGTACATAAAATGCCAAAAATCTCAAATGCACACATATTTGGTTCCAAAATGCATGTGCTCACATCTTGAATATCATCCAAGTATACAATGTAAACCCGAAACCTCATATATTTCAAATGACACTAATAGAAAATGAGGTTTACCTTCAATGAATCATTTAACTTTTGAGCTTGAGCTGAGCTGCTTTTATTACTACGCAATGATGACCAAGCATTTCGAATGCCTAATTCTTTATTTCTAATGTATGAGACATCAATTGTAGGAAGAAGGCTGGACGGGAGATTCACCTGAAAATTATAGAGATCGATAAATGTTCCATCCTCTAGCCATATAAAATCTATAATAAAGCACAACCATTCATACAACAAAGAAAAGAAGAAAATAGTTCAAATTCTATGTACCTTAGTTAATGACAATGTCGGAAAAGATATTCCTATCAAGAAGCCAAAAATTACTCCAATGAAAGTAGTAACAATGAGCCTCATATTCTCATTTGGTTTTCTACTAACTGCACTGCACTCAAGAAGATCAAATGTTATATGAAGAAATTGTTCTCATAGATAACCATGCCAAGTAAAATATCTAAAGTCTCTTTCTATCAATATATGCCATCAGAAATACCGAACCTGCGTGCAATGATTCTCATCTTATTTACAATCTTCTGACTATATATTCACCAAAAAATGAGCTGCAATGTAGAAAGCGGGAGCTGGTCTGCCTTATCTAACAAGTTTAGAGATGCCAATCCTCCATGAAAGTACCAGAGACCCTCATGGAAGAAATCCAATACCTGGTATAAGATCTTATAACCATAAGTTTTAAGTACTGCACTTAACAAACCCAGATAGGAATTCTATGTCAGCAATAACAAATAATAGCTGTATAATTTTCGACTAAGCATGACTTTAGTAGCATATAAGAAATAAATATTATATGTATGTATGTGTACATATTATCTGTCTAGGTATATATAGTAGCACACTCTTTTATGCTGAGAAAAACTTGTGAGATTTTGGGCTGCAACCTATCACTGCTACCCACGTATTTCTATCAGACGTTTTAGAAGCTCATATAAGAAGCTTTAAACAACGATAACATCTCACTGTTGGTCCTCTACAGAGTAAATCTCGCATAATTAAATGGGCATTATACAATCACAAAACCCCAATAAGAGGCAACTCTAGGACTGCCACGAATGCTCAAAACACTTGAATATTTGGAAATAAACAATTTCCAAAATTTATACCCAAAAGCCAGAAGGTCGCCGTTCTTCAGGCACTATATGTGATACACCGTGAAAAGGAACCATGTGATTCTTCCGCATTACCCTCAACCAACCAAGCAACCATGTAATTCCTTGAGACAACAACCTAGGAACAACAAACATAAACCAAAGGATCCGTTCATACCCTCAACTGAGTCCCCAAATTAAGCAACCTTTTGCGAACTTTTGACACAGACGTAAAGTTTACTTAAATCACCGATAACCATTTGTCAAGCTTTCTAGTTACAACTAAACAAAAAACCCAAGCACAAAGTTAGCTCAGGAATAAAAAAAACTAATACTCGCAATCAGTATTTGCAAAAGTCACCCCGATTGCATTCACTATTGACTTCATTTATATAAAACTACATCTCCGATAGAGTAGGATAGCAATTTCGGAATAAAAACCGATAACCTGAACCAATCACAACTTTAATTCAAATGAAATATATGAATCTGTAATCCCTCCGACCCAAGAAGACCATTATTTTAAGAAGAAACTCCAATACCTTTTTATTTCAATAATAATTTGAAGACATAACAAGTAACAGTCGTGCCTAGATTACCGAGAGAAATCACGAAGAAATTGAAAACCAAAACAAAAGGAATAAACTTGGAATCCAAACCGAAGCTAAAGCGTCGTACTGGAATTTTCCACAGCAAAGCTGCAGTTTTCTTTCCTGTTCTCAGGGGTTTCAAACGACAAGAGCAAATTCCCAAAACACAAAACGATAAAAAAACTGAGAAGCAAAGCCGAAAAGTGAATACCAGCAGATATATATAGGAGGACTGGCGGAGGATGAAAGCTGACCTGGATGGAATATAACCCTAATAACAGGATAAAGATCCGACTACGGCGAAGCCGTTTGGAAAGCCCAGAATCGCGATTCACGAGAAACCCGGAAAATGAATATTACCAACGTCGTGATCGCCTTTTCCTTTGAAAGTTAAAAAAAACCGTGCTTTAAAAAATGGGCTGAAGAATAAACGAGAAATTCGCCGGCCAAAAAGATTTAAAAAGAGAGAAAGGTAATCCCCTAACCTCGGCAGAAAGATATCCCCGCCTGTCCACCTTTGAGAACGGGAGGGAAACACAAATGAAAGAGAAAACAAAGAGACAGGAGGTTTTGCAGAATTCTTTATGGCTAAGTTTTGGTTGGTATTGTATTTTGGTTGGGAATTTATCAGATCAGAAGGGCAAATATTTTGGTAAGAAATGTTATTTTTGTTATCTACAGAACCAAAATCAAAAGTAACAAATCTACTTTCCCTGTGTGTTCCATCCATATTTATTGGTTGGTTTATGACAAAGAGATCCGAAACAACTCCCCAACTACAACAACGGAGGGAGAGAGATCAGTGGGTGTCAGAGATGCGACAAACGACAGGAAATGATTGCTTAATGTAATGTCGTCTTTACATTTCAGGTTTTGCTCATCAACATTTAAGCTCCTTCCTTTAATTTTGAAAATATGATAAAAGTTCAAATTAGTTCAGTTTATTTTTTAATATTATTATTATTTTAAAATTTAAAAAAAAAATTATATTTTATATAAAAAAATAATAATAAAATAAAAATAAGCTGAACTGAGTTCAACTCATTTCCAAATCTAAACGAGACTTTAAAAAATAAAAATAGAAAGGTGATTTTCATAATAATAAAGTTGGACCGTTGGTGCTTGAATAGTAATTTTATGTGACAAAAATCTCATAGGAAGAACCCAAAAAGGAAAAGTTCTAAAAGAAAATAAATTTAAATTGGATGATTTGGTTGGCCCACGAGCAATAATCTGAAGATTAATGGAGTGGAGCACATTTGGTATGCAGCTTTTAAGCTTGTGACCAAATGGGGGTTTGAATCATTGAGAAAGATCTTAGTATGTTTTGTTGCAACTCTTTTTTGTTTTCCCGTGTTTGAACATGATTGGAGTCTTGGACTGTTTTTGTTTTTTGTTTTTTGTTTTTAAAGTAACTTTAGGTTGAAATTAAAATTAATGTTATAAAATATAAGATGAGTGTTTTTTTTTTTTTTTGAAAACCCTCTTTCTTCATTGATTCCATTTCATACTACATGAACTTAGATAGCATTGGAGTTTCCGCCAATTCTACAATACACTCAAATCCATATAATGCAGCTCTCCCTAGATCATGAGCTATTGAATTGCTCTCTCCATATACATGACAAACCTATACATGCTTCATAGTTGGACATTTTTGCTTAAGTATAAGAAATAAGCATCCCAAAGTAGCTTCCATTTTGCTTCTTTAACTTGAGATCATTAACAACTGTTTTGGAGTCTCCTTCTAGAATTCCTTCTAGAATTTGACTTTTGTGTAAGTTTGCTATTGCCTCTAGTAATAAAGGGTCAGGGTATTAATCTTTGTTTTTTCCTCAAAGTTGCCAAAAAGTTGCGCACTTCATCTCTCACATCAACACTTATTCCTAATATACATTGTTTTTTTGTTTTTTTTTATCAAATATCACACCCCAATTGATTTTAAAGAAACTTGAGATGGATATCTCCAAGTGACTGACCTTCTATTCTCTAGGAAATGTTCTATTCATGTCTTGAGTGTAATGAAGATATATCTAACATCATTTGATTCACTCTGTGTTGTACTATTTTAGGATCCATGATAATGTTCTTAAACACATACGCATTCCTTCTCCACCATACATTTTAGAGTTAATGACAGTTCTATCATTTCTTCCATGTTAAGCTTGTTGAACATATCTTGCACTAGCTCCTTTACATTCTTATAGACCACTTTCATTTCTAAACTTTCCTAGAACATTGGCTCAAGAAGTCATTATCTGAAACACATTCCCACAGAATGTGTTCTATGGTTTCCGGTTCTTTGAGACACATTGAACAGTTTGGATCATCCAGGATTTTTCTTTTGTGTAGGATGAGTTTGGTGGATAGTATATTTCTACATGCTCTCCAAAAGAAATTATTTGTTGTTGGAGGCATGTCGATTTTCCATATTTTGGTCCACCCTTCTTTGTGATTATTGTTGAAGGAGTTTTTAATTCTGTCCTACACCTCCCCTTGTAGGTGGTATGCACTTTTAATTGTGAAACTTTTATCTACATTGCTTCTCCAAATCAGTTTATCTTGCTGACTGCTTTGACTGATTGGAATTTGCCCAATTAGTCCACCCTCTTCTTTGTTGAACACTACTTGAACTAAAGGAAGGTCCATTCCTTGGCTTCTGGTTATACAAGTATCTCCACTTTAGTCTCATCATAAGATACGTAGAGATTGTTCTTCAATGCTTGTCGCATCTAGCACAACATATACTTTTTCCTAATTGAAATTACCAAGTCCCCTCATCGAGTCCCTTGTCCTTATTCCATTTGGTTACCAAAACAGATCGTAGAAAAGAGAAAATTTTCTCCACTTTAGGGTTTGTAGGATGTAGGTCGATGCAGCCATGGATTATACCAAATTCTCCCATTATCAATTCTCCAGCAAAGTTATTATTCAAGTAGTTCTCTAGCAACTAAGATACTTCTCCAGATGAATGAAGGATTGCTCCCTATTTTAGTAGATAAAAAAATCCAATTTAGGGAAATATTTGAGCTGTAAAACTCGAGAAGCAAGTGAGTTTGGATTTGTGATAATTCTCCATCATTGCTTTGCTAACAAAGCAACGTTAAAATTTTCGAACTCTCTAAAACTAAGCCCTCCAATGTCTTTGGACTTCCCCATTTGAGACCAGCTTAACCAATTCAATTTCCTTTATTGGTTTGCTTGACCTCACCAGTACCCTCTCATCATTTTGTTCATTTGCTTTAACAAGCTTTACGAAGTTTAAAAACTCCTATAGAATAAGTGGGAATTGCTTGAATAATAGATTTCAACATGATCTCTCTCCCTCCTTGTGACAAAAATTCTTGCTTCTAATTACTCATATCTTAGCACTAACTTTATCAAAAAAATTGCTTTGAATTCTTTATTCCTTGATCTACCTATCAATGTTGAAAGCCTAAGATATTTCTCCTAAGAATTTGCATTTCTGACCCTGCTATGCTTATGATGTTATCCCTTATTGAAGAGTTGGTATTTTTCCTGAAAAAAATAACGGACTTGTCTTTTGTTCAATTTCTAACCTATTGCTGCCACATATTGACTTATAAGCTCCAACATCCTTCTCCATTCCAGTTTGTAGCTTGATAGAATATCAAACAGTCATATGCAAAGAACAGATGATTGATATAAATTTTCTCTCTAGCTATAGGAAGGCTATTTAACAGTTTTTTTTCACCGTATTGAGCATTTGAGTTAGGGCGTCTAAACATATGATGAATAGATAAGGTGACAGAGGATTACCCTGTCTAATTCTTCGAGATGGTATGAAAGCTAGCTGTGGGATTCCATTGTTTAACAAAGAGTATGAAACTGTAGATACACATTTGATGATTGAATCAATCCATCTTCTATTGAACCCCATCTTTTTTACTACAAGTTTAATAAAAGGCCACTTCGATCTGTCGTACTCATGTCCATCTTTAGAGCCATATATCCTTTAGACCCTTTAATTTCAGGCTTCATTGAATATAGTGCTTCAAAAGCAATAATAACATTACCTGTTATAAGTCTTTTTAGGACAAATGCACTCTGAGCTGGTGAATGATGCTTGGCAGAATTTTCTTCTTTCTGTTAGCTAGTACTTTTTTCATCATTTGATACATCATATTACATAGACTTATTGGTCTGAATTCAGTTACAATTGTGGGATTCCTTACCTTTATGATTAAGACTATGAAAGTCTCATTGATGAAGTTTTCCCAATTGTTGGTATTGAGATCTTTCATAACCATTTCACATAGATCATTGCCTATATTCTTTAGTGTTGTTGAAAAAAATAGCTAAAAATTCATCTGGTCCTGGGGAGCTCATAGGATGCATACTCAGAACAACTTCTTGTATTTCAAAAGAGTCAAAGTTTCTCAATAGGCTATTGTTCATTTCCTCTGTAATCAATTGTGACATTGCTTCTACAAACCATGTTTGACCCACTAGATTTGAAGTAGTATATAGATCTATAAAAAACTTCTGAAAATTTTGATTTATCTCTTTTGGTGAGGCAAACAAATGCCCTTCTCCATCACTAATTTTGTGAATTGTGTTGGTCTTGAGCCTTTGAGAAGCACATTGTGGAAATTACTTGTATTCCTAGCCCCCTTTTTAAGCCATCTTTGTTTTGATCTTTATTTCCATACTTAAATTAAGCTGCTTTTGAAGCTATGTTAGTTATTGTTGATCTGATCCTTGGTTCCTATCTTGCAACTATAATACTTGTCCCAACTTGCTTGCAGTTGCTTCCATTGTTTCCTTCTCTTTTCTCTTGTTCCAGTTGAGTAACTGAGCTATGCAGTTATTCAATTTGTTTGATAATCTTCCAACTGAGTTACTATTTCTGTTTTGACCCTTCCAAGTAATTGAGATCAGTTCTTTACAATCATTACTGAGGCTCCAACTTTATTCATATCTAAACATTCTTTCTATTTTTCTTGCAGGTTGCAACTGAGTACTCGTTGTTATTAGAATATGATTGTAATCTAAAGAGCATGTTGCCAATGTGTTGACATAAATTTCTTGAAACAAAGTCATGCATTCACTATTAGCACATATTCTGTCTAATCTCTCCTTGGAAAACTCTGAACCTTCTCTTTTGTTAGACTAGGTATATTTGAGGCTTCTGTATCCCATCTCACTCAAATTAGTATCTTGCAAAGCTAGTCCAGACCCTTCCATTCTAGTAAAAGTTCTTTGTGGTCCTCCCCATTTTTCATGTTGGTGAAGTATTTTGTTGAAATCTTCCAAGCACAACCATGGTCTATGGTTTGAAGGCTGTAAAATTCTGAGTAATTGTCAGCTACCTTCTCTTTTTTGTTACTGGATTCCATTGAATCTTGCTAGAGTCCATGCCTTCCCAATTTTAGAATCATTAACTCTAACAGAAATGTGGTAATTGGTATAAGTTCCCACTTCTATGTCACAATCTTATTTCCACATCATTGCCAACCCTCCACTACTTCCTTTTGCATTGATAGTAAAGTTTCTATCTATTGCATTTCTTCTTTTTTTCACCACTTCCCTCGAGCTCTTTGTTTCCATGAGGAAGAGTATTTCTAGGCACTTTTGCTTCACTAGAAAATGAAACTTTTGAACTGTTCAAGAGTTTTCAAGCACTCAATAGTTCCAAGATATGCATCTCATTGTTGCTCATTGTGCTGCTTTTGTAGCCTCCACCATAAATTCGCTACCTTCAGGATTGAGCCCTTCTTTCTATTTTTTTGTTACTACTTTGTGATTACCACTGTCTATCCTTTCCTTGTCTCTTTTTCTTCCCCTTGTTTCAACTCTATTAGTGATGTCACTATCCATCTCATCTATCATTGATAAATTAATAGCTCTAGCCCTTCTTTTCCAACCCACGGGCTTGAGTATCACCTCCACAGTCTACACTGGTATTGTGTTTTGTGCCTCTTCCACTGTTTGCATATCACTTGTAGCAGTAACATTCTAACTTGCTTGAAGACTTAGGTTGGGGTTCCTGACTATGTTTTGCTTTCCATTTTAAGTCTCAATACCCTTATATTCCTCATTTGATATATTTTCCATTTATTTTTCATTATGATCACCCCTCCTCTGATCCTCCCATTCCACAATTTGTTTTCCTTTGTCATTAGCTACTTCATATGAGTTATACTTACCATGTTGTAGAGCCTGGCCTGCTTCAAGAGCGACATCTTCTGGGGTTACTTGATTACCATGGATAGTAATTACATCCCTTCTACTTGGACGCTCCTAATGGCTTTGGTAAGGAAACTAAGTTTTGTTTCCCTCTCTTTTGGTCTTTTATCTCCATTACCAAGTAAATTGAAAGTTGTAGCCCTTAACCATTAATCATATTGAGATTGATCAATTCCTGAATTACTTAATCTTGTTTTCCCTACTCCACACGCTCACAAAAATGTTGAATAATCCCACAATGAAAATAGAATAAAGGTAGTCTTTCATAATTCAACTCAATCCAACTCAGTTTGCCTTCTTCTACTTTAACTAGATTTCCACGATGAATAGGTTTAGTTATGTCCATGTTGACCCTAATTCTGAGGTATTTTCCCCATCCAGTTCCATCCTCGTCAACATCTACAGTTAAAACTTCCCCCAAAGTGTATTCGATTCTCTCCCCTCCTTCATAGGTCATGGCTGTTAGAGGTAGGCCATCTAGTTGGATCCAAAATGGGTCTTGGTAAAAAAACCACTTCATTAGGAGGAGTACTTCTGTCAATAGTTTGGATACAAATTAAGTGTTAATCAAATGTTCAAGGTTTACCATTTATTACTTGTTCAATATCTATATCTCTTTGAAATTCAACTAAGAACCTGTGATGCCCCACCTCTCTGGATTGAACCTTTAGGACTTCAAATTTTGGTCAGAGTTGCTTTAAAAGCTTAATTGTTAAGACTCTTGTCCATCAAAAGTAGTAGAAGAAGGCACATTTGAGCTCTTGTATATGCACGTTTAGTCTCTTTCCCTGTGAGTTCCACCTCTTCTTTCTCAATTTCTGTGAGTTTCAAACCGTCCCAAAGCTTTGTTAATTCATCTGCCATGGCTATTTGTATACTACTATCAAATTCTACTATGAAAATCTAGAAACCCTACTCCATCGCCTCACCTTTCTAATTGTATGTGGTTTCTCCCCAAAGGCTGAGAAAGTTCAAAGCAATAGCAGCACAACTTGGGGTTAAGTGTTATCAAACATTGTGCTTGGATGTTCTACCTCGATGGAACTCTACATAATTGATTTTGGATGTGGCACAAGAGCATCAAAAAGCATTTGACCGAATGGAGATCGAGGATAGGGGCTTAGATATGCCTTGCTAGAGCCTGCAGGAAAGGGGCTCTATCCACGAGATAGTATTGATTGGAAACATGTAGAGGAGTTTGTCACATTTTTGTAGATCTTCTATGATATCACTATACAAGTATCTAGATCTGTATATACGACTGCAAACATATGGTTCAACAAGGTCTCAATACTACACTACCACTTGAAAGAAGATTGTGATGACCCGAGCGGACTATTATCTGGAATGACAAAGAAGATGTAGACAAAATATGATAAATATTTGGAGCAAGTGGAGAAGATAAATATGTTATTATTCATAGCGCCGATTCTTGACACCCAATTCAAATTGGCGGTGATAGAATGGTAGGCAAATAAAGTCCTCGGGATAGTGAAGGCTGCTACATTTATTACAACACTTTAAAGAAGATCGGGATGACTTATACACCCATTATAGAACCACTGTTTAGGCTTCATCCTCAGCAGCCGCAGGTACCTTACGCTCAAGCTTGAGCTTAAAACCTCCTTCCGATACCCGTAGCTGTCAGACCTTTGTACCACACAGTCGAGATTTCAACATTATGATGTTATTTCATGAACGCTTAATGAGAAATATTATGCAATATACAAATGAGGTTGAGCGATATCTAATGGCAGAGGTCAAGGCACCTAGTAATGAATTTCAAATATTGATTTGGTGGATGACTAATTCCATCAAGTATTCGACTATTTCCCATATTGCTCGAGACGCGCTAGCCATTTCTATCACTATAGTTGCATCTGAGTCGGCGTTTAGCACCGGAGGTTGAATGTTGGCTGCTTGAGTTCATTGTCACCGTTAACCATGGAGGCTTTCATTTGCACACAGATTTGGATCAGTGATATGCCCTTTAGACTAGAGAGTATTGGCATTGATGCTGAGAGCTATAGGCTTGAATCAAGTAAAATTAAATTAATTTGTTTAATTATTTTTTTAGTATCAAAGTTTATATAATTATTTAATTATTTAAATTATTTTTTTATGATTTCATAAATATATTTAACTTATACTATCTACGATTTCACAGATATAATTGACAACCACAGCATAGTTGCCGATGATTGATGTCTAATACAGTAATTAGTATTTAGTATGGGAAATCCTTTTAGTCTGGACTGTTGGTTCCTTTTAATTTTTATTGATAATAATACTTTTTAATTTTATCGTAATTTTAGGTATGACCAACTATGAACCAACGACAAACTATTCTACTGCAGTTGATTATTTTAGTCTAGTTAATGGTTTAATTAATATGTTCCTACATTTTTTTTATTCAGTCTGGACTGTTTGAATTTGAAATAGATTGTTGCTTGTATTAGTAGTATTTTGGAGTCTGAACCATTGTATTATTTGTATAAGACTATATATTGTATAATGTATTATGTATGACTTTTTAAAATTATATGTAAAAGTTGAAGAAAATGGAATGAAATGGGCCCAACTCCATTTCGAAGTCCGAGTTGGAACCCATTTTTGACTTCGACTCATGTCAGAGTCGAAGGTCAAAACTCTGAACTCATACTTCGTTGGAGTCGAAGCACAACCATACTTCTAGGAAGAAAATAACCTACTCCTTACCCAAAAAAGTAAAGGACCTTCGAATAAGAGATTTCTATAAGATGAATGGTTGGATCCAAAACTTGGCTACAAGCCACAAGCCGATACATGTTAAGAAGAGAAAATAGTAAAAGTTTATGTTGGACCCTAATTCCGAGTTTAAGCTCATTTGCATAGTCGGTAATGGACAATGGTGCTTTGTAACCAACTATCAATTACATATTAGAAAAGATAAATGATATTTAGTGTATAAATGCTACACAATTCTTTTGAGAAAATGAATAAAAATATAGGGTTTACATTAAAAAATAATTTTTTAATGATAAACCTAACTCTTTAAAGAATATAATAAGATAGTTTTTAATAAGAAAGGAAATATTTTTATTCTTCATCAAAGCAATTACAACATAGAATTAGACCAAATAATTTGAGAAGTATAATCCGGGAAAGAATCCCACCAAATTACCAAATCCTCAAGATTCCATGCAAACCTTGCCAAAGAATAAACTGCTCCATTTGCTATGCACCCACTATGTTGAACAAAATAAGTTGAAAATGTGACATCTCTAATTTACGTTTGAGTTTTAATGTAAACTAGAGCGTCAGGATAGGTAGCACTAGGCTACATACCCCCGTAGATATCGGAAATTTTATGCATGCACATAAGCTTACTAATATATATGATGCATCTCGCAGCAGAATAGAGTTTATATCCGTAGTTATGCAAAGAGGACTAGCTCTTGCATAAGTAAATCACATGGTAGAAGTAAAACTATAATATTCAAAATTTCAAATTTACACTAACATAATGTATCAAATATTTATATAACTCAGTTAGTTCTCAAAACACATACTATAATCCTTTGCCATCTTGAAATCATGTTATCTGACTTGGTCATGTACAGGAGAGATCATCCTATCAAGAAAGGAGTGTTCTGTAGGACCCTCAAAGTACCTCAGAATCTCCTGTAACTTTTGGGTTTTCTGACAATTTATCTATTCCTACATCGTCTATTATCCCATACGAAATGATAGATATAATTAAAAAAGTGAGATTTTCAATAAATCTCAATAAGTACACAATTAACTTAACAATGGTATTATTAGAGCATATCAATAATATAGAATAACATGTATCATGATAAATTAACTTAACACATAATTCACGAATGCCTTATGCATGACACATGTACCATTTTCACATAAACTCATGCATTTATATGAAAACTTATATGATTATGGGTACACGACCTTTCGTAACATGCAAAGATTCTTTTCTCAAAATTTTTATCTCATTCGTATCTTTTCTTAAATCTTATATTTGTTTTTGAACCTCAACGGGCGTTACGTATTGTCGTTCCCGTCGGGTTTTCCACTATTATTATCCGTGGTTGAGCCATATTATATCCACTATTATTACCCATGATTGGGCTATATCTACTATTATTACCAGTGGTTGGGTCATATCCATTATTATTATCTGTGGTTAGGTCATATCACTATTTCTAAATCTTGACGGGCGTTACATATCGCCGTCCCCACCGAGTTTATATTCTCGTCAATTGCACGAGTATTATGTATCGCCGTCCTCGTCATGACGTGTCTTATCATATTCGTATCAGTCATACGAGCATTACGTATCGCTGTCTCTGTTATGACATAAACATTCTTATTGTAATGGGCGTTACGTATCGCCATCCCCACTAATCATGTCAGTCATGCGGGCGTTGCATATCATCGTCATTGTCATGACGTGACTTTAAGTTTATCTTAGTCTTATCATGTTCTTATAAAATTTTCTTATCATATTTTCTTTAAGATCGACGTCATGACTTATGACGATATATATGTGACAAAATGCAACATGACCCTGACCTTAGACTTTTAACAATCATATCTCATCTCCTTATGAACCTTATGACATGTATAAACATATCACAATAACATGCGTCATGTGTATATATATTTACGTCACATTATCTCGTAATGTCAAAACATAACAAATAATGCTTAAATAATTAAATAAAATAAAAATATTATAAAATCATGGCTGACCGAACATTATATAAATTCAAGCCTTATTTTTCTTTTATTTAAACAAAGTCAAACTCTTCATTTACAAAATACCAAATTTTCCCTTAGCTTCCAAAAACAGATTCAAGCTTAACTATGTTGTTTTCTTAATTATTTCTTCAATAATTTCTAGCACGATGATTCTTGAAAATTTCCAAGTAAACTAGAGTTTCTAAACTCCTCATAATTATTAAAATATCATCCAATTAATTAAAAAACCAATTGGATAAAGTTTAGAACAAAAAATTCATCAAAAACCCTATTAAGGCCAAAATGCACTAGGGTTGTTTTCTCATTTTTTTTGTTGAACCAAAGCCTCTTATTTTCACATAAAATTCTTCATATATCAAAATAGAACATATTTCTAAGTTCTTACAACTTTTCTTAGCATTTTTTCATAACAAAGACTAATCCAAAACTTAATCGATTTCATTTAAACACATAAGCAAAGTTTAAGATTAAATAAATAACAAACATGATCTAGCCTTCAAACAAATTGTTCTATGCCAAGATAAAGTTAAATATTGTACTTAAATTTCTCCAAAACTTGGTTTGATGATTAAAATAGGTTTTGTGCAAATTTTCCTCCAAGGCCCCTAATTTACTGTCTTTTGATGTTTTGGGGGAGTGAATGTGTTTAAGTGAGTTTTTATTGTTCTTTTTCCACAATGGTCGAGTGTTCTCTCTAAAAGGAAGAAATGAAAGACTTACATACATATATATAGGCATAAGAGGCGCGGCTTAAGGGTTAAAGCACATGGGGTATTCGGCAATGCCCTTAGCCAAGAGTGATGAGGTGTCTACCCCTCTTGTGTCTCATGATTAGCTCTAATCTTTAGGTTTATTTGCTAATATCTCATCTAATGGTCAAGTTTGTCCATCTACAAGGGCTCAAAGGACTCCAACACATGGGAATAAAAACAAAACAACATCATGGGTGATCTTCCAATAGGGTGTATCTGGCCACTTGGCCTCTCCAAGGGTCACAGGGCAACTCTAGGGTTTTATCCCTATTTGCCACTTGTTTAAACCCCCATTGGTACACTTGGGATAGTTTTGAAATTATTTCCTAAGGCTTGGTTGGGTATTAGTTAGCAAAGATTAGGTAATTGGATGATTTAGTTAAATCTAAACCAATCCCTTGCTACACTTAGTTTCTCCATGGTTCTTGGCTAACTAACCTTCTAGAAAACTTTTCTCCACATGCCACATACCCCCTTACACATTTCAAGATTCCAAAAACCTTAAAAACCAATCAGATTTTGTTCCCAAAAGTAAGGCGGTGCTGAAAATCCAATTTGGGTTCCAATTTGCCTATTTTAGGTCCGATCCCTTCTCGCCCAAATACATCCTTGATAAAATTTGATTCTCTGAAAACTCAAAATATGAAAATTAGTGATCTATATAATTTTGAATCACCTCATTCTGAGATCATATGACAGAGATGTTCTTATTTTACCAAAATAGGTTAAGGTCACTCGAGAATACCCAATCCGAGCTCTCCATGTGTTCCCTTCTTCCAATTTTGAATTTTTCTAAATTTCTTCTTAATCTTTCAAAATAACATCTTCCTAAATTTAAACTAAAATCAATTTTTATTTCCATGAGTCTCACAGAAATTGAGGGGCAAGGAAGCCCCATACTGAAGTCAATGCTAGTCTTCCCCCTTAGCCAATCATATGGTTTCAAGTGCTTCTTCTCTTTACTTTGCTTCTTTACCTAACTCTCATGCTCATGCATGATCTCCTTGAATATTCAAAAGTCATATATCTCATCATATCTAGTGTCTCTAATGATTTTTCAATCATCTAAGTATTTCCCAAATATTTTTCCTTCAATACCTATAGGCTTAATATCAATAAAAGTTCATAGAATATATATATATATATATAATTCCAAAAAGCTCTAAAGGTTTATTGAAATAATCTTAAAGAATTATAATTATACCAAATATGAAATTTAAAAGGACACTTAAAAATTCAGGTTATCACACAAAATCCTTCTATCAAATTTTGGATTTCATGAATCAGGTTATCCTAAATGGACATTATGGGACCATCCTTATTCAATCTTGCACCGTAGGAAGAGAGTCATTCTCTATTTGCAAATTATTTATACCTAATTGAATAGTTGTAACCCTCTCAGTATGGCAACAATTTGATTTCTATAGGGTCATGCACAACATGTACTAGTTTGCTCATAGCAAAAATAACATTGCCACCTTCATACATTAACACCATTCCAACACCTGATCTACCTTGATCACTGAAAAGAACTCCATCTATATTAAGTTTTAAGACCCTTGTAGGTAGTGGCTGCCAACAGAAACAAACCTTCAATCCATTCCTCTTTGCTTCTACATGCTCAACAACTTGCTTTGGAGATAGAACCTTATCTTCATATAGTTTTTGGTTTCACCTATGCCACATGCCCCAAGCCATTAGAAACAATCTCTCTATCTCCCCAATGGTTCTACTCTTTATCATAATTAAAACAATTTGAATAAAATCCATCCTGACAATAGAGTCTTTCAGAACTTTGAAATGTTGGATCTAGAAGTCTTTGATAAATGGATAATAAACCAGTGCATGACCTATGTAATAGCCCGAAATTTCTTAAGATTAATTTTTACTTGAATTTATTTTTAGAGAAATTTATTGGATAAATATATTCTAGAAAAATAGAGTTGGAGATTTAAATGAGAATTTTGAGCTAAGGATAGGTGAAATTATGCATTCTAGAAACTATTATGGAATGACCTTTGAGATTTGGAACAATGTATCAACTAGAGAAATTCAAGTTGAATTTAGAAGAAGTGTAATTCTCAAAATTTAGGGTATAAATGCAAAAGAAAGTGATAGAACCAAAGATCAAACACTTGGTGTTCGGAATAGGCATTCTCGGATTAAACTGTCGAGTTTTAGTGTAATGAGCCTAAGTTACTCATATGAGGTCCAAATTAGGTGATTTTAATTCTTATAGAATCCTAAGAGATAGATATGAAACTTTCATGTTATGCGTTTTTGAATATTTGGACAGTATCAATGACTTATTTCGGAAAGCAAGTAGACAACTCTGGACTGAGCTTAAACAGAACTCGAGTTAGAGAATATAGATCCAAATGGGATTCTATCCTAATTAAATCAAGAACGGGCCTTCTAGAACTTGTTAAATAGAGTCTTAAGGAGGTTAGAAAGCAACTAAATGGGTTAGGAGAAGGCTAAGGGGCGTGGCTAACCAGATGAAGGCTAGAAAGGGTGATACATGCATGGTTAGGTGAGATGCCATCTCATCCCTTATCCCATAAGCTTCTACCTCAACCATTGATCAAATGGGCTGCAAAAATATCTCAAATACTGACCATTGGATGATCATTTTAGCTACAAAGCCTAAGATTTTTTAGGGATTTAGTTTAATCATGAAAAAGGTTTAGGAGGGACACCTCATCCCATGCAAACCAAAAGCCTATGGTCTTAACCAAGTTGCCCCTCTTCTTTCCTTCATATGGGTCGACCACCACCCCTATAAATAAACATTTGAGAGTTTTCTAACTCTCTTTGGGAAGCATAGCACATAATCCATTTGAAGGAAACCAAAGAAAACCCTCCTCAAGTTCCTTAACCTCCATATACATCCTAAGTGAACTAAATGAGTGATCTTGGAGAGAAATCTTGCAAGGATTGGTTTGATCACTTCTAACAAGCCTTGGAGAAATATTAAGTGCATATATTAACTTAATCTTGGCATAGAATAAGTGGTTTTGTGATTAGATTATATTTGATATTTATTTGAGCTTCATCTTAGTTTATGTGTTAAATTGAAGCTTATTGAGTTTTGGTGTTGTTTTTGCTATGATAAAATGCTAGAAAAATTATGAGACCTTAGGAATATATTCTATGATACGAAGAAGATTATATGAAAATATGAGGTCTTAATTTGGAAAAAAAAATGATAGATCAACCCTAGTAACTTTCGGATTTAAAAGGGGTTAATGTTGACAGATTTAACATCCTATGGTAAATTAGTCATAACTTGTTAGTGTGATGTTGGAAAAAATTATTCAAGATGATATGGAAAGATAAGACAGAGATCTACAACTTTTATGTTTTAAGTTTTAAGAGATAATAATTCTATAAAGGTCGAAATTGGACTTGAAAAGGCAAAATCGAGATTTAGGCAGAGACTTCGTTCAACCCTCGCTTAACTTCTGACTCAAGCGAGATATAGGGAGAGATTTGACGTCCTTTGGTAAAACGGCCATAATTTGCTCATTTGTTATCAGATTTGAATGATTCAAAAGGCTATAGAAAGTTAAGAGAAATATCTACAACTTTTATATTTTAACTTTGAATAAATAAGGACTTAATCAAGTATGAAATTGTGATTGAAATAAGAACCAAATTGATCATAGTATGCATTGATTCTATGAATAGATATGACGTAAATGCATGTGTATGTGATGTGTAATGTTCTAACAGTTTGTAAGGTTCATATGGACATACAATATGCATGTCATAAGTCTAATTTTATGCGTATGTTACATTTTATTTCATACGTGTCATCATAAGTCATGATATTTATTTTAAGAAAAATCCATATTACATGTCATCGTATAAGTGTCGTCACAAGTCATGTCAATCATTTAAGAAATAAGAAAGGATATGACATGGCCCAACCACGGGGAATAATAGTGGCATGGCCCGACCACGGGTAATAATAGTGGCATGGCCCAACCACGGGTAACAATAGTGGCATGACCTAACCACAGGTAATAATAGTGGATATAAGTAAAGACTTATAAGAATAAAGATTTTAAGATAAGAATAAAAAGTACATGCATTATACAAGTTTATAAGTCCAAGTCATGCATGAGTCACATAAAGTATGCCATAAATGTATACTCTGGTTGTCTGGTTTGTATATGATTATTTTATGATGTCTATACTTTTATTAAGTTATATGTGTACTTACTAAGATTTCCTCTCATTTTTGTATGTTTCTTTTCTTTTGGAAATTGATTTTCGCTGTAGGATTGATTATGGACATGGACAAGTCCCTAGTTACTCGAGAGACTCGGAGGAACCCTGAAGAGCTCTCAGAGAGTCTCTCTTTAGAAATTTTGACCAATTAATAGTAGTAAGGATCAGTGTGGATACGGGAAGAAATTTCAGTAAAGGAAGAATGAGCCGAGGTGGCCTTATGAAAATATTTGATAAATCTTGTAATTTTATATATAAGAAAACTAACTGGGTTATATATGTAAGGAGATGATGTTATGATATGAATAATTGTGGTTTTTATGCTACCATGTGATCACTAGAAATTAATTTTTTCTCACAATTTTTTCACTGCGATTTGCATTAAATGTCAATAAGTACTGAGGGTGAGTAGCCAAGTGTTACTTATCCTGACACTCCGGTTTACGTTAAATTTCAGACGTAAATTAGGGGCGTCACAAGCCTATATTATTTTCCTCCACCTTACACCAATGAAATTTAGCCTCACCAATGATCTTTTTTTATTTAAATTCTACAGTGTGGGGAGTCCACTTTTACACACCTTCCAAGAAAATACTTTCACATTATAAAGTACATTCAATCTCCATATTTTTTTTTCCTGATCCTCTACATTTGAAGTCTCACCAATCTTCCTATCTTTTCCAATAGAGAGAAAGAACATATATTCACTCTTTACACTAAAATCTCCACTCCTTTCACGCTACCATACAAGGCAATTAGATTTGCTCTCTAAATTCAGCATCATGTTGAACAACCTTATCTACCTCCCTATCTAGTAAAGTCCTTCTAACCTTCTCTACATTCCACTATCTTGTATTCTCATCAATTAAAGATGTCACCTTTTGACTCCATTTGTGTTGCGAAAATAGTCACAGGTATAGGCACTAGTCTATGGTTAGGTAACCAGAAATCTGTCCAGATATTGATGGATTTTCCATCCCCTACTTGCCATTTACATCATTTACACAAATTATTAAAAGCCTCCCAATACCTCTCCATATATAAGAAGCTGCTCCACATAGTCTGGATTCCCTGAAACTAGTATTCGAAAAATGAGATCCCCTCGTCACACCCTCGAGTTGGGTTCACCATTTACCAAAATTTAAAATGACGCTAATTTTATGCAAAACATCACCAACTTCAACCATTTCTCTCTAAACTCCATTTGTTCTTCTCTGGCTCAAGAAATCCCTACTTTATCCTTTTATATACCCTACTCATATCTAACTTCAAAGGCATGAACTCATTCTTTCCAACTCTCTTTCTCCTAAAAAAATAGACCAATAGGCAACGAACACATTGTCAGTGACATCCTTCCAGGCACAAAAACACTTTGGGATGGTGAAATTATACCCAATAATATTCTTTTAAGTTTGTTAGCTAAGACTTTAGAAGTCAATTTGTAATTCACATTACAAAGACTGATTGGCCTAAAATCATAAACAAATTTAGGCTTCTTCTTCTTAAGAATCAAAGTAATATAAGCGTGGTTTAGATCAGAAGAAAACTGACCATTGTTAAGAGCTTGAAGCATTGCATCTAAAACATCTTTGCCTACTAAAAACCAATATTTTTTATAGAAAAGATGAGCCATACCATCAAACCTTATGGCCTTTGTAGGGTGCATCTCATGTAGAGCTACTTCAACCTTTTTAGCTGAGAAATAATTGTCTAGATGCTCCAACATATTAGTAGTAACTCTGCAAGCAAGCCCTTCCAGAAATTTCATATTCCCAATATCATAAACAACTTTAAAAAGAGTGTTGAAATAGTTAAGAATTACAACATCTCTTCCTTCCTCCACTTGCCAACTCCTTGTTGATTCTCTAATATCTTTATTCTAATTCTTTTTCTTCCTTTGAGTTACTTTATTATGAAAAAACCTAATATTTTTATCCCCTTCTACTAACCATAGTGCTTTTGACCTTTACCTCCACATGATTTTCCTCTTTCTAACTACTTATGCACTTTTGCTCTAGCTTCACAAATATTCTTCATATCATGGCATAGAGGATCTGATTGATGGACGAAGTAGAGCTTCTCCTTAGCGTTGTTCAAATTCTTTTACACATGGCCAAAACTACTCTTATTCCACACTTCTAGTTTCTTCCCACATTTATGAATTCTTCTCATCCTAATACCAATTTTTTTTGTGCCAATTACTCCCCTCCATGCCTCTTCAATGACTTATTTACAATCAATGGCATCTACTCAGATTGCCTCAAATTTAAATAGTCTTTTCATTGGCTTCTATTTCATTTCCTCTGTTAACTTCAAAATTATAAGCACATGGTCAAAATGGGCAACTACTCCATGGACAACACAAGCCATAAGATAGATAGAATGCCACTTTAAATTTGCAAAAACTCTATCCAATCTCTCACTAGTGCAATTTTCAAGTTCTTGCTTGTTGCACCAAGTACAAGGATTCCCATTGAATTCCAAGTCATTCGGCCGACACACCTATACCACATAACTAAAAGCTTGCAACTGTCAATCTGGTCTAACCCTTACAACACATTTCTCTTTGTTGCTTAAGATCACATTAAAGTCTCCCATCAGTAGCCAACTTTTGTCGCTTGGAACTTTGGGAGATCTAATTAAAGCCCATGATTCATGTCGTTTACTTGCATCAGGTTGGCCATACAGACCAAGACCAGTGAGCCACCAAGGTTCCACTTCCTCATCTTCTCTTTAACTAGAGCATGTATGTGAAACTTCGAAAAACTCGATATCTCAACCTGAAAGTGCTTCTTCCAAAATAAAGCAACACATCAACTTCTTCTCTCACTACTCACTACTGAATAGTTTTGAAAACCTATTCTAAATTTCAACCTCTCAACTACTCTAGCATGTAGTCTAGTCTCTTGCAGAAACAAGACCTCAGAAGCTTCCTTTTTGACAAGGTCACAAAGGACATGAATTTTTTGTAGGTTCCCAAACCACAGATTTAGCTAAGGAAACTCATTGCTCCCAATAGGACTAATAAATAGCCACTATTGATCCCAAAACTTTATTACCCCCACTCTCAGACTCCTCAAAAAGTTGTAAAAGAGTTCTACCCCATTTATTACCAGATTGTTGAAACTTAGCATAACCATCCTCCTTAAAACAAGCTTCCCAGTTTGCTTCTCTACTTGTGAAATAGAGGTATTACCTAGTACTCTTACTCTCTTCTTCTGGGTACTACGAGTCTATCTACCTTGCTTGAATTCAGATAATTGATGGGCTTATGTAGCATAGATTGGATTAGCCACAAAAAGCCCAACATTATGTAAACCCTGAATAGCCCCTTTACTTTTCTTATTCACCATATTAACCTGTTATGTTTCAAGGGCATTATTAGGAATGTGAATCAATCAAATCTTCCTTGTAGTCATTATAGTCAGAGTCTTGCCTTCTGTACAGAAATCTTCTAAAGATCCCCAATGGCTCATTCCTTTATTAATCAAATAACCTCCTTTATCACCTCCTAAACATCTTCTTAGTGGTCTTAGTGCCACCTTTTATTGCCACGTTTAAGACCATCTCCACATGTAAACCCTTAGCCATCGTATTAGAGTTCCCCTTCTGCTAGTCTCAATTCTTTTTGCCTCATAGTTCTACACGTAGCATGTGACATATGGTTGATGTTCTTCATTAGTATGCAATGTTTGTTGGCAACTTGCAACATCATGTATGATTCTACCATACTAGAAACATAATCACAGAATCTTTTCGTATTGCAAGTGTAACGCCCCAATTTTTTGCCTCAATTAAAACGTAAGTTGAAGCATCCGAACAAGTAACAAAAGGTTACTTATCCTACATAAACGTAAGGAATAGCATGCATGCATCTAAGCTTACTAATTAAATGCAATGCAAATTACAGCAGAAAGAGATAAATCTCCAATATATACAAGAGATCTAATTCCTGCATAAATAGACCACATGGCATAGTAAAATTATAACTTTCAAAACTTCATATTTACAAAAATATATTTTATCCAAGAATTACATAACTCAGTTAGTTAGCTCAGTTAGTTTCTTAAAACAAATATCGTATCCCACCGTCATCCAGTAATTTTATTATTCCAATTGATTACGTACATAATAGATCATTCCAACCGGAGATGAGTATTCTGTAGGACCCTCAGGGTACCTTAAAACCTCATGTACTGTTTGATTCTCATTGCAATTTATCTAATCCTGAAACAACATCTATCATTCCATCAGTAAGTACACAGTTAACAAATTAAGATATAGATAATATCATAAATTATCATACATAGCAATGATCACAGACCTATAGCTTATGAAAATGCTTTATGAGACTTATACATGTCAATGACCATTTTTCCCATACAAACTTAGACCTTACTTGGACCCATGATCTTATACTTAAAAACTTATACTTTTCATCTTGTTTCTTAATTTTGTAGGTCTTACTTATTTCTTATCCTCAATGGGCATTACGTATCGCCGTCTCCATTAGGCTTACTTCAGCTTATTTATACATATAACTCATCAATCGTTCGGGCGTTACGTATCGCTATCTCCGTCGTGATAAGTCTCGTGCCAGTCTTTTGGGTGTTACGTATCGTTGTCCTCGTCGTGACACCGAAAAAAAATACTTAACACAGTGGGCGATACGTATTGTCGTCCCCGTCGTGACACGACTCTTACTTTTACGATGGGCATTACGTATCGTCGTCCTCGTCATGACGTGACTTTAGTTTTATCATAATCTTATAAAGTCTTCTTAACATATTTTCTTAAAATAGACGTTATGATTTATGGCAACACATACGTGTAACGAAATGCAACATACGCATAAATTTAGACTTATGACATGCATGTTTCATGTTTTCATAAATCAGATGACATAGAAAAATATTTCACAAGAACCTACATGTACATACGTCACCTAAATTCGTAACGTCAAATCTTAACGAATGATACATACACAATTAAATATTATAATTTTATTAAAATAGGACTGGCTGAATTTCATGAGGAACTTAATCTTATTTATTTATTTAGTTTATTTAACTCAAGTCAATTTTACATAATCACACATCTTAAGCTTATTTATACGTTTTCTTGAGTATTTCTTTTATATATATTTTTATTATTTCATTATTATTATTATTTTTAGCATAATAATTCCCAAAAATCTTCCAAGTAAAATTGAAATTTCTAATCTTACCATACTTGTTAAAAATCTTATTCAAATAATTCACTAAAAGTTTAGAATACAAGAAATACACCCCTTTTTCTACTCTGTTCTACTACTTCAAGTCCAATTTCTCCCTTTATATAGTTCTTATCTCTCGAACCTTAAAACACGAAAGGTTGTAGATCTCTGTCTTAGCTTTCCATAACCTTTTGAATCATTCAATTTCGACATCACACTATTAAGTTATGACCAATTTACTATGGGTTGTTAAATTTGTCAACATTTCTCCTTTTGAATTCAAAAGTTACTAGGGTTGATCTTTCATTTTATTCTAAATAAAGACCTCATTTTTTCATATAATCCTTTTAATATATAATCATAAAATATATTCTTAATATTCTAAAATTTTTCTTAATATTTTTCCATAACAAAAATCACTCTACAAGTCAAAAGCTTTCAAGCTATTACATAAACAATACATAAGTTAAAAAACAAGCATCAAACAAGAATCAAACTAAATATATAAATTAGGCCACTTCTACTACACCAAGATTATGTTAAGTAGTGCACTTACCAATTTTTCCAAAACTATATTAGTTGTCTAGAGTTGATCTTGCGCCACCCTTTTTCTCCAAGGCTCCCACTTTGCTTCCTTTTGATGTTTGGGTATTGTGAGTGAAATTTTTGGTATTTTTCTTAACTTTCTCTCAAAGCAACCATATGAACTCTCTAGAAGGAAACAAATAGAAGCTTTTGTGTCTATTTATAGGGGTAAGAAAGTGCCAGAGACTTAAGAAAGGGAGAGGGTGTCTCAGTAACCCCCTTAGTCGAATGGGTGAAATGTTCCCCCTAGATGCATGGTCTTATGATCACCCCTACCTCTAGTGATCTTCTAAGATTTTCATCCCATGGCTGAGCTTAATCTTCCTCTAAAATAATCTTGATAAATGTTTCAAATAATTACAACACATGGGTAAAAATAAAACAAAAATCTTAGCATATCCAAGATGGGATCCAACCGGCACTTGGCCTCTCCCTTGTACCCCATGGTTTCTAGACCAATTCTTCTAATTTTGCCACATGTTCCAGCTCTCCTTGGCACCCTTAGATCATTTTGGAAGAATTCCCTTAAGGCTTGGTTGGCTATTGGTTAAGAATAGAAGGGTAACTTGGCTGATTTGGTTAATTCTAAACTAATCAGATTTGTTCCTACTTCTCCCATGGTTATGGACAAATTTTCCTTCTAGAAATTCTTATACCACAAAACAAAAACCTTCTTACACATGTCTAAAAGATATACATGTAGAGAACCAATCAAATTCGAGCTTTTAAAATAGGTTGGTGATATAATTCATTTTTGGGCTTCCATTTACGCTCAAATCAGATCCCTTAACTTTCATCCCAAAGACCCCATTGATCCACTTAGATTCTCCAAAACCGCAAATTATAAAAGTTTCATATCATTCTCTTATTGATCCATAGGATTTTAAATCACCTTATTCTAAGATTATATGAGAGATATATGATTAATTTACCAAAACACGTCAAAACCACCTGAGAACATCCAATCCGAGTTCTCCATTTGTTTTCCTTTGTTTTTTTACCCATCAAGGCTTCTAGATAAATTCTTATCAACTTGCCACATGTTCCCACACATGTCAAGACCATAGAAAGTTTGGTAACCAATCACAATTTTGGTCACATGGTCAAGCATAAGACAACTTATCTAAGTCGCTTACCAATTGACTCCTATTCTTGTCCGTCCACTTCATACCGAATCTCATCCTTGATCATTTCCTTATCTTCACAAACCCAAAACATAAACGTTATAGATAACCTTCTTAAGATTATATAAGAACTGGAATCATTTTATTCGGAGTTCATATGATCAAGTTATGCTTTTTTTACTAAAAGTCGACAGATAAGGCCGAGAGCACCAATCTGGGCACACCAAGTATTTGATAAATCATCCCTTTTGTTTCACACGAAACTTACTACATAAAATCTTCTCATTTGACATATTTCTACACACTTGTTAAGATCTTAGGAAAATTGAGAAAATATATCAAAGGCTTAATCTTAATCAAAGTCACTAGTTAACTCCAAGTCAATACCTATAAATATCAAATTTAGATCTTCCGCTTCAATCTCAATTTCGTATTTTATTAAATCCATATCTCTTAAAAATCAAAACATAAGAATTGTAGATATTTCTCTTACTTTTCCAAATTATCTTGAATCATCTCGAGTCGATATAAAATGAGTAATTTATATCCATATTATTAAATGATGCCGAAACTGTGCTACTACAGTAGCCTGTGGGTGTCTTTCACATATGGTGTTATCTTTATTGCTACTAGTCTTGATTAATTTCTTGCGAAAATGTGCTACTCAGCAGCCTATGGGTGTCCAAGGCATTGGTGCCAGATATATTCTGATACTATCCAAAACCCTGTGGAGAAGAGAGTCATTGGAGGAGCACAGATTGAATATAAGTTACCATTTCTTATTCTCCTCATCAATACCTGTTGGTCAATCAGTCCTTAATTACAAAATCATGATTAGAAAATTCACAAGTCACTGAATAATAAGAGGTAAGTTTTCCTATAGACAATAAGCTTCTTTCTAATTCAGGGACTAGAAGGACATCTCGTAAGGTAATAGCAGAATGACCAGAACGAAGAATTTCATCACCAATATGAGTAACTTTAAAAAATTCTCCATTGTCTAGGATAACATGATCATCACCATTATAGGTCGAAGATTATATACCAGTATTCGATGTCCATCCTCATAGTGTGCATCAGGATCAAGTTGATTATAACATTGACAACATCGAATTGCAAGATGTTCTTTCTTGCCACATATCTGACAAGTCAGATCATGGCTTCTGTCACGAGAAAATAGTGCTTGAGGAGGATTCTTGTTTGAATTTTTTTTTTGATGATTAGAAGGAGAAAATTCTCGACCTTTGGAGGGAAAATGATTTGATGGACCAGAAATCTTTGTGGTAGGTTTTCCATCATTTTTTTCCGTATAAAAAGAAGGAAGTATATTGAAGAATCTAGTGTATAAAGGTTGAGGTGAGTTGCATAACTTTGAAGTAGGAGAACTATTTCATTGTAGGGCATTGTTGGTTTAAGCATTAAGGTAGTGAAAGGTTCATACCATGCACCGCCTTGTAAGCAATGAAAAGACCTTGTTCTTATCACTAACTGTGTGTCCAATAGTAGCAAGGCTATCACATAACTCCTTAAACTTTTGAAGGTAGTCATTGAGAGAAACTTCACGAGCTTTCTTCATGTATGTGAGTTGTTGATTGAGCTGAAATTGGCGTTCTTGAGAGAATTGGGTATAGGCTTCCTTGAGAGCTACCCAAACTCATGCTGATGTATGAAGACCACTGACATGACCAAGTGCCTCTTCTGTTAAGGTTCCAATGATCCAACCTCTAAGCAAACAATTTGTCGTCTTGCATTTTGTATTCTAGATTGGGGTAGTATGAGAGCCATCGATTGCTGGGAGTACAACAATTGGGGAATGGGTTTCTCCTATGATAAAGTATGTAAACTCTTGGCTTTCAACAAGTGCAAGGACTTGCTCATGCCAGAATGGGTAATTTTCAGGCTTGAGCCTGGGAGTAACGAAATTGCTAACATTTAGCAAGGTGAAAGACATTGCAATTCTTTGATACCAAAAATAAATTTGATATAATAGATTAGATGGAGAAATTTCACTACACTCAAAATAATGTGTGATCATGTGTATTTATACAACTTTCTATCTCTTTGTAAAAGGATATTACAAGATGAAATGCTAAATACTAGGCTGCTATCGCGCTATAATTATTGACAAGGATTTGATTACAATCTAAACACATGGCTGCTACCACGCTAGAGTTTATGATAAAGATTTGATTGAGTTGTACCCTTGATCTTCGGATGTGTATCTACTGAAGTTCCCAAATCTTCATCCATGATTCTAATACAAATAATAGGCAATGAATCCTCGTTACGCCCAAAGAATAATACGGTAATTGTAGTTTAATTTTGGGATGTCGATTCTACAGGAAGACAAATTAAAATAACAGTAGAATAGTAAAGAAACTAAAAAAGATATCAAATGATTAATAAGAAAATTAAAATTGATTTTAAATGAAAATTAAAGTTTAACAAAGTAATTAACTTTTAAAATTAATCAAAGTTGATGAATAGTAGAGTGTTGGGAATCCCTTACACATATCCGATATTTTAATTATTCTGAATTCATTGGTAACTCAATTAAGAATTCAATTCCGTAATTCTCAATCAGAAGATATAGAACTATAAATCAAATGTAACCCTTTGAAAAATCATTCATCACTTTTTAAATTACGTAAATTGACATCCCTATTAAGAAAATCCAACGACGACAATATACCCAAGGAGGATATTGTAGTAGAGAATTAAATCAATATAAATAATCAATGGATCCAAATATAATAAAAAAATAAATCTATTCAATAAAAAAAGTATGACTGAATTCATAAACGAAATAAATTCTAAAATTATTTAGAGAAAAAAATATCAACAAAATATTGAGAATGATAAATCAAAGAGTTTTAATAATTGAAAATCAAATACATGAATTAAAAATAAATTAAGAATATCATCTATTGTGCAAATTTATCCCTAACCCTACATGAGAATTTAGTTATCCATAAATAGAATGGACGATAAAAATCTCAAGGAAAAGAAGCAGCCGGCCATGAAAAGTAATTTCGTTCCTTCACGTATGTTTGCGTCCGCCACCAGGTCTGCCTCCTCTGGTGGAAACATTATGCATGATGGTGTGGCTGTGCGTGTAGGGTGGAGGTAATCTTGAAGAGTCCTAGCGGGTTGATCCTCGTGTTCACTCATATTTTCAGAAGCAGAAAGACTATCAAACAAATGAATAGAGAAATTGGACTCTAAATCTGACTCTAACACAGGCCTACAAACAAATCGACCTAATGCGTCCCTATACCTATTATGCATGCAAGATAGCAATAAAAAGTAAAAAGAAAAAAATGCAACACTAAAAAAAAAACTATGAAAGAGAACGAAAAAAATAATATAGCAAGTAAAAAGAGAGAACAAAGTTACCGCTTTTAAAAACTGCTAAAAAAAACTATCTAACAATTATTCTACCGTCTCCCTGGCAAAGTTGCCAAAATTTGATTACACCTAATGAATAACGCCGTAATTGTAGTTCAGATTTTGGTTGTCGATTCTACAAGGAGACAAATTAAAAGAATAGTAGAATAGCAAAAAAACTAAAAAAAATATCAAATGATTAATAAGAAAATTAAAATTGATTTTAAATGAAAATTAAAATTAAACAAAATAATTAACTAAAAAATTAATCAAAGTTGACGAACAGCAGAGTGTCGGGAATCCTTTATACATATCCGATATTTTCATTATTCTGAATTCATTGGTAACTCAATTGAGAATTCAATTCCGTAATTCTCAATCAGAAGATATAGAACTATAAATCAAAATTAAATCAAATGTAACTCTTTGAAAAATCATTCATCACTTTTTAAATCATGTAAATTGACATCCACATTAAGAAAATCCAACGACGACAATATACCCAAGGGCGATATTGCAGTAGGGAATTAAATCAATGTAAATAATCAATGGATCCAAACATAATCAAAGAAAAAATCCATTCAATAGAAAAAGCATGATTGAATTCATAAATGAAATAAATTCTAAGATTATTCAGAGAAGAAAACATCAACAAAATATTGAGAATGATAAATCAAAGAGTTTTAATAATTGAAAATCAAATACATGAATTAAAAATAAATTAAAAATACTATCTAGTGTGTAAGTTCATCTCTAACCCTACATGAGAATTTAATTATCCATAAACAGAATGTACAATAAAAATCTGAAGGAAAAGAAGCAGCCTGCAATGAAAAGTAATTTCGTTCCTTCATGTAAGTATGCGTCCGCCTCCAGGTCTGCCTTCTCTTGTGCGGCGTTACACGTATATATATATATATATATATATATATATATATATCTGTTTTCCTGTATTAGATGCCGTGTCCTTCTTGTCTTCCAAAAACAATGCTTCCAATTCACTTGATTTGTCGTGTATCATGTGAAGCCCATGAAGTGAAGCCGTGTGACTAAGTGAATTACATAGGCCTTTTTCATTTGATTCCAACGCAGCAAACGTGTGGCCCTAGGATATGCAAGTGGATTGTGGGCCACGGTTGACTTCAAGGTGCTGCTTTATTCCCCAAATCCAAATATATTACCATGCCTTTAACTAATCTCAAACCATGCAACTCATTTATCCAAATTCAAATCAAAAGTGTGGCCTACTTTGAATAATTGAGTAAGTGTGGCCCATTGATCTTTTTCACTCCTTCACACCAACAAAAAAGTAAAATAAATAAAAATTAAATAGAATGAAATAAAAAAAATAAGATAAAAAAAAAAAAGAAAGACAAATAATGCTTAAAGACATCTCAATGTAAATAGAAATCTAATTCAATAAAATAAGTGAAATTCAATTATTTCTATTTTCGTTCTTTATAATTTAATCCAATATTAGAGTATTTAGAGTGCACTTTCACATACTCATCAAATCCTCTTTTTTATGATACAAGTTTTAATTTGGAATAAATAACAAATTTACATACTAATTGTAGGGGTGAACAAAAAACCCATTGTTCTGACCTGTCCATTATGCCAACCCGAAAACCCATTTTTGATAAGCATTAAAACGGAATTAGTCTTCTGATACCCATTCCGACTCGTTTGTTTTCCAAACGGCTAATACCCGATACCGCTGTGGGCAAACAAATCGAATTGGTTTAGGTCTTCGTTTTCCTACCCATCTCTCTTGCTCGATTGATTGCTCCTTTGACCTCTCTCTTGCCGACGACACTGATTGCTTTTCTCTCTCGCCAACGATGCCGATTGCTCTTCTTTCTCACCGAAGATGCCCATTGTCGATGTTGATGCCGATTGCTCCTCTCTCGCGAGGTTTGTCTTCTCCGTGTTTCAAATCTCTCTTTCTCTCCATGTTTCATATTCATTCAGCTATCTCCATGTTTCATATTCATTCAGCTATTTCCCGAGGTGATAGCAGTGTGTTTTGATTTTAAATATGATCTCTTGGGTCTAATTAAGTTTTCTTTAGCTAATCCAAGTTGATTTTACATATTCTATTCTTGACTTGCTCATAGATATCATGTCATGGGTTTGATTCGTGCACCACCCATCAAAGACTTGATCAAATATGTGATGCCCCTAATTTATGTATGAGATTTAACATAAACTGAAACGTTAGGATAGATAACACATGGTTACATACCCTTCATACTTATTATACATAATTTGCATGCGCCTAGCTTACTTATCATACGCAATGAGTAATGCAGTGGAATAAGGTTAATTTTCAAGAAATGCAAAGAAATCTAACTTTGCACATAGATCACATGGTAGGACATAACTAAAATCGTTAGATATATTTACAATAACATCAAGTGTTAGCTGTACATAAGTTAAATATTCAAAATACATATACATAGATTCTCATATTTCCTTTATGCCTCTTCACCAAGCAGGCTCTTTCTTAACTTCTTTCTATTGTATTGACTTATGTTCTTTATCACATGCTCAAAAATAGAAGAGGTATAACTATCAAAAGTGGATTTACATAGGGAGAGAATTCGGTGGGCCCCTCAAGACTCACCGAAATCTCTCGAGGAGTCTAGTTTTCCTGGCGGGTCATACCTACTTGCCACTAAATCTACCATTCCGAAAGGAATAATAGGAAATATTCAAAAAATAAATTTTCAAAAAAATTTCAGTAAGTGCACAAGTAGCATAAATAAGCAGTAACCATATTCACAAATAACATGCATATGCACATGATATGCGCATATGACCTATTAATCATAATTCGTACATTTCTTATGCATGACTTACATTTAAATTATGCACTTTTATAAAAAGACTTAGTGAACAGTGCACAATTTTTGTGTCGTAATGTATCTGTTCGTGAATAGTCTTATTTCATATTTTTATTTTTGTTCTTATAAATCTTAACCTTAACCACGATGGCAGATCGAATCGCCTTCATTGTTGGGTGTCTTAGCATGACGGCAGTTACATATCGTCTTCACCGTCAACTTTCATATTCTCGTCAGTCATACAGCAGTTACGTATCGCCTTCACCATCGTGACAAGCCTTATCATATTATAGTGGCAGTTACGTATCGCCATCACCACCAGTCATAACCATCATACAGACGTTACGTATTGCCGTCTCCGTCATAACATAAACATTCTTATTGTAACGGGCATTACGTATCGTTATCGCTGCTAGTCATGTCATTCATACGGACATTACGTATCGCCGTCTCTACTTTGACATGAATTCTTATCATTCGACAGACGTTACGTATAACCGTCCCTGTTGACATGACCTTTCATAATCTTATTCTTTTGTTGCTCTTTCTTATTTTTGTAAAACATTGTGACTCAACACGTAAAATTCTTGTGATGTACTTGGGTCTGCATGTACTCTTAAACCTTTTCATACATGCTACATGTTTCATGGGACCCATGACATGCAAATTATGCACTTGCATTCCACATATACTTCTTGCATTAAAATTCTTCTTTACTTGAATCATAGACATTTCAACCAAAGGAAAAATTTTGAAATTAAACTAACACGATATCTCGCTCTAGCAAAGTATTGAGCGAGTATCAAACGAAATTTCTGCATGTGTCTCGCTCGAGCCAGAAGTCAAGCGAGAGTCGAGTGGACTCTTGGGTTTGATGCTTTTCCAACATAATACAAGCCACCTTTCTACACAAACCCTATCCATGACTTACTAACATACACTTATAAATTCTTGGGGTCCTTTATTAAAGTCCCACCATATTCTACCATATCTTTGCCTTAGATCATAATTCTTAAAACACAGATGATTTCACTTGAATACAAACTAAAGTAATCTCACCTTAATTCAAAAGCATAAAGCCGAAACCTTATAAGTCCAACTGAATTCTTTTCTTTTCTTAGTCACACTCATTCCTTATTTGATAAAATTCAAAAGTTCATACATTAATTTCCTAACCTCCAAGCCGAGACATATGCATGCCTATTCCCTTTCCATAATTTCAATTTGTTTTCTTTATTCAAGTCTTATCCTTCATAATCTTATTCCTGACTAAATTTTTATTTTTACTAGAATCCATACCATATTTTAGTATAAAAAAAAATCAACAAAACCATAACTTAAGTAACAAAACTTACAATATTTCAACCTATACCATATTAAGGACGAAACCCTCTAGCTTCAAACTCCAATTTCTTTTATCATCTAAATTTTACATATTCTTATCTATTCTTTCCATCATAGATTTCTAAGATAAGGTCTTGATTCCTAAAAAAAAATTTCTTCCTTGTCTTGCAAGAATTTACAATCCAAGCTCACTTACACTAAACTAACAATTTATTATCACTTTGTGTTGGAAGAGAACATCTATGACTATAAAACTATCATATAATCAATTTAACATCAAAGTTAAGATAATTTGTACACTTACAAATTTCTCCAAAGCTTTTTACTTGAGATTGTACTTGGTTTTAACAATCTTCTCCTCTATGTATCCAAAATATTCTTGTTGAAGGTTTTATAAGAAGTTGGTAATTTAAGCAAGAGTTTAAGGATTTTCTTCTAAGTGTTGTCGTGTGTTCTAGTAAAGAAAAGGGTGAAGAGCCCCTTCCCCTTAGGGTGTCATCCATATATATATATATATATAGTGGGAGGGTGAAGAAGACATTCTAAAGGTCCAAGTGTTTCCTTTAGCCAATTGCCATATGTGGTGGGGGTCTTGAGGTTTAGATCATCATTTGCCTTTGCTAGTAGGTTTGGTGGGCAAGCATTACATCCAAGAGCTTAGCTTAAGCTACTTAAGAGAGATGCTAAAATATCAGATCTACTAAAATCTTATCACTTAACAAAATAACCCAAGACCAAATGACATGTGTGTATAATCAATTACCTTGCACCTTTGGAGTAATCTAAAAGCTTCCAGAGATAAATCCCTCTCTTGACACTTGTCTCATGCCTAATAAGACACCTAGGTAGTTTAAGAATATTTCCAAGATCTGGTAAAGTCGGTGGCTATGTATCTCAATTGGTTTCCACATAAAACAAAGTCGGTGCCTCAATTTCCTACGTTCAGGTTTATTCCGTCGACTTCCAACCCAATTTTGTCCTTGATCCCGTCAATATCTCTTAAAACTAAAAACATTAAAGTTATATATATCTCTCTTAGTGTTCTATAATAACTTGAATCACCTTATTTGGAGATCCGATGAAAGAGTTATGACTAATTTACCGAAAGACGTAAAAATTGCTCAAAATAGACTAATCCGATTTCACCATGTGGTACCACTTGACTTCTCCTTCAATTTTCCTATCTCGAATTTTCCTTAACTTTTCAAACGTCATATCATCTAAATTTATCTTTTTATTTAGCCATAAAAAAAAAAAACAAAAACATAATAATACCATAAGAGAATTTTTATAGTTTTTGTTTCTCTTTCTAATACTAAAGAAAATCCAAATATGCAAATCAAATATATTTCTAAGAAATTTTCACAACAATTTCCAAAATAAATATAACCATTCTATTATATAATAAAATTAATAAAAGAAAGCAGGTCGTCACAAAATCTATCCTATAGTTTAATTGGAAATGGAAATACCAATTACCTAATAAGGCTATCAGATCGGGTATTCGACTTAACAGGAGAGTCTGTTCGTGGGTCAGGTCGGAAGCATGTTTATCGGGATGGGTCAGGTTGGGCCGGATGTTCACCCCTAACTAATTGGATCATTCTAAGTTGATCAATCCAAATCTAGTTCAATTAATAGAGTTTTTTGTTCCGATTGACCTTGATTTTACTCAAGTCTATTATTCACAACTCTAATCGGGTTATTTTGACGATGGATGTGATAACCCAAAATTTTAAATTGTTCATTTTTTGCATGATTATATTTCTTTAAGATTATTTTAGGGAACCTTTAGAATTTTGGATATATGTATATTTTATTGGTATTGGAGAAAAATCATGAGAGCCACTAAATATGATGAGAAGATATGGTTTTTGAATATTCAATGAAATATTGTATAGAAATTGAAGGAATTTCACAAAGGAAGTCAAGTGATATGAGTGAGGGATATACCCTACGATATTTTCGGATTAGGCTAATTTAAACAATTTCAGCGTTCTTTAGTAATATGGATAGAAATTATTCATTTTATATTGGATTGAGATGATTCAAGATAATTTGGAAAACTAAGAGTTATATCTACAATTCTTATGTTTTGAGTTTTAAGAAATATGGACTTAATCAAATACAAAATTGAGATTGAAGCGGCAGATTTGAATTGAATATATATAGGTATTGACTTGAAGTTGACTAGTGACTTTGATTAAGATTAAGAATTTGATATATTTTCTCAATTTTCCTAAGATCTTAACAAGTGTGTAAAAATATATCAAATGAGAAGATTTTATTTAGTAAATTTCGTGTGAAACAAGAGGGATCATTTATCAAATACTTGGTGTGCCCGGATTGGTGATCTCTGGTTTTTCTGTCGACTTTCAGTAGAAAAATCATACCTTGGTGATATGAACTCAGAATGAAGTGATTTTAGTTCCTATAGAATAGTAAGAAGTAGATCTAGAATGTTTATGTTTTATGTTTGTGAAGATAAGAAAATGATCAAGGACGAAATCGGGTGTAAAGTGGACGGACAAGAATACGAGTTAACTGGTAACCAACTTAGATGAGTTGTTTTATGTTTGGCCATGTGACGAAAATTATGATTTGCTACCAAACTTTCTGAGGTCTTGAAATGTGGGAGAACATGTGTCAAGTTGATAAGAATTTATCTAGAAGCATTGGTGGGTAAGAAAATAAAGGAAAACAAATGGAGAACTCGGATTTGGTGTTCTCGGGTGGTTTTGATGTATTTTGGTAAATTAATCATATATCTCTCATATGATCTTGGAATAAGATGATTCAAAAATCCTATGGATCACTACGAGTATTATCTAAAACTTTTATGATTTGTGGTTTTGGATAATCGAAGTGGATTAATGGTTATTTGGTATGGAAGTGGGCTGATCTGATTTGAGTGTAAACTAAAGTCCGAAAATAAATTATACCACCGACCTACTTTAGAAGTTTGAATTTGATTGGTTCTCTACTTTATATCTTTTAGACATGTGTAAGAAGGTTTGTGTTTTATGGTGGAAGAGTTTCTAGAAGGAAAATTTGTTCATAACCATGGAAGAAGTAGGAACAAATCTGATTGGTTTAGAACTAACCAAATCAGCCAAGTTATCCTTCTATTCTTAACCAATAGCCAACCAAGCCTTAAGGGAATTCTTCCAAAATGATCTAAGGGTGCCAAGGAGAGTTGGAACATATGGCAAAATGAGAGTAATTGGTCTAGAAATCGTGGGGTGCAAGGGGGAGGCCAAGTGGCTTGTTGGATCCCATCTTGGATATGCTAAGATTTTTGTTTTACTTTTATCCATGTGTTGTAATTATTTGAACCATTGATCAAGATTATTTTAGAGGAAGATTAATCTCAGCCATGAGATGAAAATCTTAGAAGATCAATAGAGGTAGGGGTGATCGTAAGGCCATGCATCTAGGGGGGAACATTTCACCCATTTGGCTAAGGGTGTTGCCGAGACACCCCCTCCCTTTCTCAAGTCTCTAGCACTTTCTTACCCCTATAACTAGACACAAGAGCTTCTCTTTGTTTCCTTTTAGAGAGGTCATATGGTTGCTTTGAGAGGAAGCTAAGAAAAATATCAAAAATTCCACTCACAACATCCAGACATCAAAAGGAAGCAAAGTGGGAGCCTTGGAAAACAGGGTGCTGCAAGATCAACTCTAGACAACTAATCTAACTTTGAAAAAATTGGTAAGTGCACTACTTAACATAATCTTTGTGTAATAGAAGTGGCCTAATTTATAGATATATTTTGATGCTTGTTTAAGCTTATGTATTGTTTATGTAGTAGCTTGAAAGCTTTTGACTTGTGGAGTGATTTTTGTTATGGAAAAATGCTAAGAAAAAATTTAGAACCTTAAGAATATATTTTATGATTATATATTAAAAGGATAATATAAAAATATGAGATCTTGATTTAGAAAAAAATGAAAGATCAACCCTAGTAACTTTCGGATTCAAAAGGGGTAATGTTGACAGATTTAACATCCTATGATAAATTGATCATAACTTGATAGTATGATAACGGAATTGAATGATTCAAAAGGCTATGGAAAGCTAAGACAGAGATCTACAACCTTTTGTGTTTTAAATTTTGAGAGATAAGAACTATATAAAGAGATAAATTGGACTTGAAGTAGCATAAGAGAGTAGTATGGGCTTCAAAAATGGGTGTATTTCTTGTATTCTAAACTTTTAGTGAATTATTTAAATGAGATTTTTAACAAGTATGGTAAGATTAGAAATTTCAATTTTACTTGGAAGATTTTTGGGAATTATTATGCTAATAATAATAATAATAATGAAATAATAAAAAAAAATATATAAAAGAAATACTCAAGAAAACATATAAATATGCTTAAGATGTGTGATTATGTAAAACTTGACTTGAGTTAAATAAGCTATATAAATAAATAAGATTAAGTTCCTCATGAAATTCAGCCAGTCCTAGTTTAATAAAATTATAATATTTAATTGTGTATGTATCATTCTTTAAGATTTGACATTACGAATTTAGGTGACGTATGTACATGTAAGTTCTTGTAATATGTTTTTCTATATCATATGATTTATAAAAACATAAAACATGCATATCATAAGTCTAAATCTATACGTATGTTACAGTTCGTTACATGTATGTGTCGCCATAAGTCATGATGTCTGTTTTAAGAAAATATGTTAAGAAGATTTTATAAGATTATGATAAGACTAAAGTTACGTTATGAAAGGAATGGCGATACATAATACCCGTATGACTGACGTACTGATGGGGACGGCGATATGTAATGCCCAGAAGACTGACACAAGACTCATTATGACGGGGACAGTGATACGTAACGCCTGAACGATTGATGAGTTATATGTATGGATAAGTTGACGCGTCATGCTAAGTAAGCTCGATGGGGACGACGATACGTAACGCCCATCGAGGATAAGAAATAAGTAAGACCCACAAGATTAAGAAATAAGATGAAAAGTATAAGTTTTTAAGTATAAAATGGTAGGTCCAAATAAGGTCTAAGTTTGTATGGGAAAAATAGTTATTGACATGTGTAAGTCTCACAAAGTATTTTCATAAGCTATAGGTCTGTGATCATTGCTATGTATGATAATTTCTGATGTTATCTATACCTTATTTTGTTAACTGTGTACTTACTGAGATTTTTTGGAAATCTCATTCTTTTAAGTTTTATCTATAAAGAATGATAGATGCTGTTGTAGGATAAGATAAATTGCAATGAGACTCAAACAACACATGAGATTCTGAGGTACTTTGAGGGTCCTACAGAATACTCCTCTCCGGTTGGAATGATCTCTCATATACGTGATCAAGTGGAATAATAAGATTACCAGATGACGATGGGATACGATATTTGTTTTAAAAAACTAACTGAGTTATGTAAGTCTTGGATACAATATGTTTTTGTAAATATAAAATTTTGAAAGTTATAATTTTACTATGTGATGTGACCTATTTATGCAGGAGTTAGATCTCTTGCATGTATTGGAGATTTACCTCTTTTTGCTGCAATTTACATTACTTTTAATTAGTAAGTTTAGATATATGCATGCTATTCCTTACGTTTATATAGGATAAGGAGTCTTGTATTACTTATCTGGATACTTCAATTTATGTTTTAATTGAGACAAAAAATTAGGATGTTACAACGGATTTAGAAGTCATGTCAAAACCAACCCTAATTTTGAGAGATAAAAGAGTTGGGGAGCAAGCATCAAATGATCACCCCTCTAACTCTCTCTAATGTTGAGTAGAAGTAAAAAAGAAAGAGAGAGATTGTCACATGACCACACACAAGTATAAAATGAACGTTTTGCACCCAAAACTTCTTATACTCATTAAAATCATATTTGTTTGACCTTTCAGAGAGGAGCTCTCAGCTCATATCTCCAAGCTCCAACAGTCCGACCCCATCTACCTCACCACCAACTCCCATACTTCCTGCTTGGAGCATTAATTTTAGGGAAGGACCCATTCCTCTATCTCCACTTATATTTTTATTGAAAAGTACATCAATTTTCCTCAAACTACTACTAAATTGTGAAATTTCTTTGAAACTATAAAGTACGCTAATCATACCCCCATAATATCAAGATTGTAGCCCCCTCTTTCTTTTTAAAACACAAAATTATCTTTCAAGAGTTAAGAAACTAGCTAATTTTATTTCTTTTTAAAGTATTTTACAAGTTTTAATTTTAATTACTATTTTATTGTTTTTAATTTTTAACTTTTTCATTAAGTGCATTCTTTCAATTTTTTTTAATAAGTAGACGCATTATAGTTTTTGGGTAGTTTGAAAGTGAGTGTTAAAAAAAGATTGATAGTAATTGCGAAACAAATGGTAGTTCACAGGGACTTCGATTTTTTTTTTTCTCTCTTTCTTCTGATCGTCATCTTCCGCAACCTGTATTCAATTTTCATTTGATTTATGTCCTCTTTACCCTCATATCTCTCTCCACTCCATAGATTTCGTTTGGAACTTAAACTGAATTGATGTACTTATATCTTCTAATTTTAATGAGTCTAATTTTCAAATACTCGATTCTCAAATTATTAAACTCATCTTATGTCAAAATTTTTTTACATATAGAATCCACAACTTGTTTTAACTCAATATTTTTTTACACGCAAGACTCACATCTTTTTTCAACTTCTCATAAATATATTTAAATTTATCTTAATATTTAACCACATTTAAAATCATTTTAAATAAATTTACAAAATTCATCCTATTATCTTAACTTATTATTATTTATAAATAAGTTTATTATCTCAACTGATAAATTCAACATTTAAATAGAGCCTAAGCGTTTTTTTTTTTTTTTTTTACAGCACTACCTGCTACCATATCACTATCAGCCTCCAAAGTTTCTGACATTCATAACTTTCTAGCAGACTCAACAAGGGATCATGCCTAAGTGGCAATGTATATCATGATTCTTCTCTAAGGTGGAGAAAACAGTTTCCAAAGACTCCGGAAATTTAAAAAAGAAATTTTTTTTGTCATAATATTATGAATGAGCATATGGCCATATTACATATTGTCAACTCATACATTAAAATTAAGATAAAAGAACAAAAAAATTCACATCATCTTCATGACAATGGGGTCTGATGACTTTTTTTTTTTTGCAAATTTTAATTATTTATTAATATATATGTACTCTGAGTTTTACTATTTTTCTTTTCAATATAGGTAACTAAATAACTTTGAAGAAACTCATCCATCTTATTATGAAACCTCTTTTTTTTTTTTTTTTTTTTGAGATTAAGAAACCTCAATTTGAACAATGATCAATAGCCAAAATACTCTTATATTTCTACAAGCTGCTAAAATTATAAGATTTAATAAAAGGGGAATGCATTTATCAATCAACCAATAGATCTCAAACTTCCCAACTGACAAATTCTTAACATAATATGGGACGAACTAGCTTGAAAACTATTTTAAAACCAAAGTGGAGAAAGCACATTGAAAAGTTTGAGAAATTTTAAAAGTTTTGAGATGTGCTTTTTATTGAATTTTGTAAAAGTTGACAAATAATATTAGAAGTTGGATATAAACTTCTTGAGAGATGTGTTGTGTTGGATTTGTGAAAGTGAATAGGTATATTTAAAAAATAGGGAATGCTAGTATGACTCTTAAATGTACTCATTAAATATGTTTTTTCATATATTTTAAATTTTTATAATTTTTTAATATTATTTTTAATAATTAAGAAAGTGATTATGAGTAAACTTTTATTTTATTGTTTTCTTAATAGGTAAGGATGTGATTAGTGACATTTTAAGAATTTGAAAAAATTAATCTATAAATCAATTGAATGATATATACGCATCTTCATGAATATGATGGTAAGATTTGATTTGGTAAAAACTTATATTTTCCTTACAAATTGAAATTTTCAGCTTAAACCAAGAGTTTGATGGTCTAATAGCATATGACCCAATTCTTCCTTTAAAAAATATCAAACCTCCCACTCCCTTTGTGTTAGGAAAAAAAAAAAAATTCCTAACTTACGTTTGTTTTGGAGAAATTTTAGAAGGGTAATGTTATTATATATATAATTATATATATATAGTTTTAAGAAAATACTATATATAATAGCATTATTCATACTTTTAGAATGTGCAAAGCTGCCTATACTTTTTTTTAAAACAAATAAAGTTTTACTAAAGAATAATTTTTATATAAATTTTAAATTTAACTATTTTCTATGGAACAAATTTGACTAAACTATCTATTTTAGAATAGAGAAAATATTTATACAATCGTAAATTGGGTAACTGCTACTTAATTGTTCTGAAAAAAGTGAATAAAATATAAGTCTCACATGAAAAAAATTAATTTTTTAATAATGAATCATACTTCTTTTAAAAAAATTATGCGATAATTATCGAATTTATAATTATATATAAAATTATTCAAGAAAATATATGTATAAGTATGAATTATGTAACCGTCACAATTACCCAATTTAAAGTACAATTATGAGGTACCATAAATGTTGCGATTACCCAATTTAAAATAATTACGTGGCATTTATATACCTCGTAATTATACATAAAATTAGTCTTTTAGAATTGCAAATACAGTTTGTATATAGAAAAAATCAAGTGTACCCGAGAGATAGGCGGATACATGACCCACGTTGTTGGCCGAATTTAAAGTATATTTAATGAAGAATGCTTCTACGGTGACCGATTGAATGTACTGATTAGTGCATTCTTATTTTATTCCTAAACATTAAAAAATGAGAAATTGTTAACCGATAGAATGCAACGTGTCACCTTTGGGCAGGGTCGGCAAAAAGTCAGAGTGGAGATACAGATTAAGGTGGGTCCATAGAACGTGAAGGCCATGACCATTGACCAAGTCTTTCGACATTTGAATGCCGTTGTTTTCTACAATTTGCACCAAGCATTAAATCCAGCTTCCCCCACTTTCAAAGGAAGACATTTCTTGCAGATCCTGGTCCAACTAAATTAATGGTTCGACTTGTAAAAGATTGGTTTTTTTTTTTTTTTGGCCGTCATGGGAAGGGAATGAGACCCAATTCCAATCAATTTTCCTTTTCTTTTCGTATGACTAAATCTAAATTCAAAATGATCTAAATGAATTAGGAAATAAATGTACCATAATTGTAATCCAAATTCAACAGATTTAAATTAATAAAACTCATAATTATTTGCGTATTCTTTTTCTCTCACTTAAGGGATCGCAACGGAGGATTCACGCCGGTAAAAATGGCAGTTGGGTTTCAAATTAGTCGAAGAAAGCAATCATTGGGCAGCCAGAAAGATTAAACTTTGACCGCAAGCACACGACATAATGCCTTCAGGCCTCAGGGAATACAAGGAAGGAAAGAACTAAAAAGCACGAAACGCACCCCTCAGGTCTACGTCACCTCCTGTCTGCCTCCCTTTCTATAGGAGGCTTTTTATTTTCATTTAAATTAGGTTTTTGGGCCTGTAGACTCGAATTGGGTCTCTTCACCTAGCTAGGTTGCAAAACTCGCTATGCCATTCAAAAAATCTTCTGTTACAACTTACAATCTTGATAGGCTGGCAATATGCCTGATTGTTGTTGTTCTTAAGGAAATGACCCAGTTCATCGTATTAAGAGTCAGTATGGAGTTGTATTTTAAAATTTAAAAAATATTTTTAACTATTTAAAAACTCTTTTAAATAAAATAATATATTTTATAATTTTATAAAAAATGTTTTAATCAATTACAAAAAATTGAAACTTTGTTTTTTTTTTTTAATATTAAATTGAAAGTTTAATAAAAAAAAAAGTCAGGCAGATAACTGTATATTTTAAAAAAATTATTATAATTAATTTTAAAAGTACTTTAAATATATGTTTATCAAACAGTAAACAATTTTTGAAATATAGAACTTATTATTTAAGTTACCTAAAACTATAAGCTATATTTTCTACCATAATTTTAAATATGCATTGAATATTACACAGAACATAAATATTCCCAGCAACAATATAATTGTAAGCCTGGCAATATGGTTGATTACTGATCTTAGATATTCTATTAATAGTAGTAAAAATTTAATAAATAGAATATTAAATAATGATAATAATAATGAATAATAGTAAAAAGTCAGTAAAAAATAATAATAAAATACTTAAAATGCAAATAACAGACCCACAATTAATGTTTCATCAAATCAAAAGTTATATATCGATCGATGGAAGGCCTCTTAAAAATAAAAAATAAAAAGTTATCGGTGAAAGAATGCATGCAGACTTCAGACATGCTTCATCAATTTACGTTTGAACAATGATCCTGGTTATGTGCGACATCAAACCTCATGTCCAATATTCAAACAAAATAATTAAACTTACAATCAAACACTGCATACATCATTGCATGACTCTGCTTGTATGTATTATGTACAATTTATATGGATGTATTAAATTTTATGGTTACAATGTATTTTATTTTATAATGTCCTTATTTGTAATTACACATTTTCTTACTTTACCCTTGTAACTATTATAAATAGACATGTACTGTTTTACAAATTAATTCAATTTCCGAGGTATTATTTTTCAATGCGTTGATATTTGATAGCATGCGAATGCGAATAGTTCCACCGTATACTCATCATGTATGCGAGTACAAGTATTGAATATTTGTAAGTATCATACGTTCAAATTATTTCTGTTTATGTTCAAGCGTTGTTTTTGTGAGGAAATCAATTGCCAAAATTTAATTCAATACTCACAAAAAAAAAAAAAAATTGTGACAAAAACCCGATCATCGAGCCATCCTAAAAAAATGTGAAGATGATTTTTTGTTTAACCGATACATGAAAATATGCAATAATAATCTATTGTAGTTCATGAATGTATGGTCGAATTGGTAGCTTTCCCATTTGACTAATCTCCAATTCTTGAATAATTTTGGACCTATAACGTCTAACCTACTCAGTATTGATCTTTTGTTTATTTTGAATTCTCCTTTAAGTACTGTTCTTTATAAATGATCTCTATTAATGGATATGATATGAAGCCCAAATCCATAAATGGATAGAATTATATATTCAATATGCTTACAAATTATAATGAGAACTTTAATATATCAATATTATAGCTCGATCGATTGATTAGCTAGTCTTCAACTTTATAAAGTAAAAGGAAAAAAAACATGAAATTTGATAATGTGATTGAAACTAACTTGTTAGTAATTTGTTTTGTGCGTATCATGTTATATTCCTGAAATTGGAATATCTTTTTGTGAAAAATCAACAGCTATGAGTTTAATGCTGATCTCAAAAAGAAAGATTTTTTTTAAAATTTTTTTATAAATTCCGTTTCAATTAATCATTACATATAATTTGTTATATATATCCAAACCAAATTAATATAAGTACTATGGAAGTTGAACCTTACTCGATCCTATGGTATTTGGTATGACAAACTACTTTGTCACAGCTTGTACGTACTTAATGTGTTTCACAAATCATCTTGACTCCATCGTAATTGGAAACGTTAATTCAAATATATATATATATATATATATATAAATCCAAGAAAAAATCTCTCCTTCAAGAATTAAAAAAGAAAGAATTAATTCAACTGTTGAAAAAATCTATCCAGAATGAAGCCAACAAAAATAATTCAACTATTTCAAAGAAAGAATTGATCCAATCACTGTTTCACTATTAGATTTTACTTCCGACCAACTTTCAGTGTTGAAAGACGGCTACTATGCTTTTATTGTTTCACCAACTGTTGGTACAAAGAGTCAAAAATACTTTCGGTACAGAAAGACAGTTGTTTTACTTTTACTATTTAACTCATGATTTACTCATTATACTCACTGAAAGCATGTGATTTTCATTGTAAAAGGCAACTCCTTCATCGATAAAATGAGACCTCATTTCATTTGGAGAGGCAGAGTGAATTCTACCATTCTCCTTCTGAACTTGTCTTGTAATTGGTTTTCCTTGTAATCTTGTGAGTATTCAGTTTCAATAAAATGAAGAATCTTTTGATTCAAGCTTTTATCCAGTTTTATTTATATTAATTATTTTATTTTTGCATTACATTTCATGCGTTTGGCCGCACTACTGCATCATATCTGTTTCATATTTCATCCTCCAGTTATCTGGTCCTCAATTTATTTGGTCCTTGTTTCAAGGTGATATCCTTCCAGTAAAGCATTTTGGGAGTTCTAATGTTGGCACCAGATGTAGAACTCTGCATTAGAAGGGTCTCATTCTTGGCATACTTGATCTTAGCCTTAGGGTTAAGATTAGTCTTTAAAACACGGTAGTAAATACGATAAACTAAAGCAAGAGGCCTACTGCCTTCAACCATGTCAAATCCAGAGGTTAAAATGTTCAGAGTTAAAACAGATAGAATATTTTTATCATGCAAAGAAACAGTTAAATCAGGAAAACAATTAAAGTGGACAGGATCTTCTATAAGGGATGTCTAGACCACTCTAAGCATATTATCATTGAAATTTTTGAATCTTCCATCACGCAAACATAGAAGCACCGAAGCATTTATACATTTTGTAATTAAAGGTTTAATAGCAACTTGAACTGAAGCAATTTGCATAAATTTATAACCTTTTTCAATAAAGGCCTGAATCGTTTTCCTTTGAAACAAACAACATTTTTCTTCGGATTTTGAAATAGCAAACGTTTGTTCAACTGTTTTCACATTGAACTCAGTTTTGAAAGTAGATTCAAACCAGAAGTATTATAGAGAGAGGCAGTATCAATCTTTGGCATACGCCATCGATCAATATCAAGTGAATCTGTTTCTTCAAAAGTACAATCTTTCTCATTGATACTATCAGGTGGTAAACTAGACCTGAAACTGACAGATGAATTGGATCTAAACATCCTATTCATCTTGATAATTACCAAAATAATACTCTAGTACTTCCTATTCTCGGTCTGGGATCTCTCCCTGTTGCACATACTCTTGACCCACAACATTAGTATTTCATGCCCAACATGCATTTTTGGCAAACAAAAGGTCTTATTGTTCACGGATGTATTCGGATGGGGTGGCAGACAAAGAGATTAGAATAACAATAAGGAAATAAAAGAGCGTATCAGGAAATTAGCAAGATAAACAAACTGTATAAACACAATAAATCTACCAGGGCCAGAAGTTTGTGTGTGCGCGCGCGCACGCATCTAAAAATATTTGTCTTCAAAACTCATGTAAATTAGGTGAAGTAGCCTAGGATACCAATTCTTTGTTAGACTTATTGGATTGGACTTTTTTTAGAGAAAATATTTAATCCCAGAATTTTCCAAATCAATATTTTTAAATTTCAAGTAGAGCAAGAAATTTGTTAGCTTTAAAGGAGTATTAATTGTTGATCGTCGAAACCATTACTTTACATGTTGCATGCTTATTTCTGTAGTACGTACAGACTATAGTACTGATCTAATTAAATTTGGTTTTGGGACGACGTACATGCTATATTCATTATGATGACCAACCAAGCATCTATAACAACGGGAAAAAAAATAATAAGATGAAAAAAAATTCTTCTATATATAATAAATAATATATGCCATGATCATAAACTGAATATCGATCAAAAGAGAAAACCAAACTCAAGAAAAAAGGAAAAGGAAGCTGGAAAGCAACGCTTTTGATAAACTTAATTACTCCTTTTATTTATTTTATTACCATGATAAAATAAAGCATTAATAACCCAGATCTTACACATGTATCTTGAGAATTTTATCTTCCTAATCATCATGACAACATTATAATTATAATCAGTACCCTAATAAGGCATGCGTGGGCATCATGATCGATCATTTTCCCCAGCCATATTTAAACTTGTACTGGTTGGTTTTACGGTTAAGAAGGGAGATTCCAGTATCATCTGCTTTCCAAATGCAATGGTTTCCACCGCACTCTCTCTTTGTTATTTTATCACTGACGGTGAAAACTTTGCTTGTAAACCCATGTCGGAGATCGCAGCTGAAATTCATGCCGGGTGCAACATCATAGTTGAACTCATACTCCTCTTTTGGCAATAGAATGTGAAGGTTCAGATCGATGTATGGTTTCAGGTTTTTGCAGTTTACGTTAAGCACTTTGTTGTCAAGTTGGTTGACGAACTTCACGTAGTGCTTCCTCAAGCGGGGAGCCCTTGCCGCGCTGCTCAGCCCCAAGGCCAAGGCGAGGACGAGTGCAAGGCAATACAACTTGGCAATTCCCATGCGCTTCATTCTCAGATATTGCCCACTGATTGGGAACGAGACGTACTTCTTTGGCCGAAAATATGCACTTTTTGCACCTTCAACAGCCAAAGAATGCAGCTCGGATCCGAAACTGTTGTTTCTTCCAACTTTATATAGTTGTCTTTACTTTTAAACTTGTGGCCTGTCTCGTTTTTAGGGCAGCATGGAATGCAAGGTCGAGCTTGATCTGCTATATATGAAGTATTTGTTCGATGCTAGTCGTACGGTACGTAGGCCATGACGAAACTGGCTACCTATTGAAGAAATGTCCATTTTTAGCTAAAGTTTTCTATGGATTTTAACTGGAGTGCAAGATTAGTACGTAAATGGGTGGAATAGTGATAACATCTATTAATTAAATCCGTAATGCAAAAGATTTTATTGGTCACATATATAACCCAAGTGGGAACAAGTTTTTATGCTTATGATCTAAAACGTTGATTAGCTGATGAAACATTATTTAGAGTGAAATCCGTCGACGTCATACCCTTTTATTAAACGTTCAGATATTTAAATTATCTATCTTGAAGCGGCTATAAATGTTACTTTGGAAGGTGTAGCATGCATGGAATATTGATCTTCTGCTTAGAAGTTGTAAACAAAAAATATTATTTGTATACGATTAATGTATTTTTTAAATACACTCCATACAAAAATATTATTTGGATGCATCATTTGGTCTAACTATTCGAATTTTTAATTTTCTATTTCCCTTTCATCGTGTTTTTGTCTTTTTTTGTGTAATTTTTTAATATTTTGACTGACCTGACATTTTTAATACGTCACCGATTCTACAAAAATTATACACGCGAGGTCGTGTATATATAGCATTACTCAATTATAAATTTGCCCACTATTCTGGCCTACCAACTCCTTCAATATCTCAACTAAAGATCTCTGCATCAATCATTGCTTATTTGCATAATTATTTGTAAAGCTTTTTCCATGCATCGCTACTCCACAACGCTATGTTAGCGCAAGCTCTCATGCAAGACTAGATCAAGATGATTCTGCAACCTCGTGTAGAAGAGTATTGCATATTCCTTTCTAGAGAACAAGCTTGGAAAGTACAACTCCAAATCCAATCTCTCAAGTACATTAGCTCATAGTGTAAAATTATTTAGAGAAAACAAAAAGGCAAAAGGATTTGAGACAAAAGCTATGTTCTCATTAATGAATTAAATACAAAAGTTGTCTATGTACACTTATATATAGCATTGTGTCACTACCAATATGGCTGGCAAGAAGAAGGAAATGTGTAGTCTGCTACTTAGCACTCGACTGTACTGTCGACTACATAAAACCAGACCTACCAAGAATACCAAGGACATTACAATAAAGAATTATATACAAGCTACAAGCCAAAAATAGAGGGGTCAGCTACATTGTGCATTCCTTGGCAGTGGAGCCTCATTCTAATGGTGAGCATGATCATCAGGCTTCAACACCACCACCCCCACCCTAAAAAAAGAAGAAGATGGAGAATAGATGTTAGTTGTTCCCATCTTGGAGTGGTATTAAGGTTGAAGTAGGTAAGAAGGGAGTACCTTAATAAATATGTCTACAAGATGGGAAGTGGTGCACACATTGTTATGATACCATAATGATGAATAGAGAAAATAATGGAAGATGTTGTAAAACAGAGATGAAAGGTGATGAACACCAGTTGATGATGGAAATCAATTCTTATATGTTGGGGTGTGTTTGAGGCCACCCACTTCCTCCATGAAAGAAATTACAAACGTTTCTACAATCTTCCAGAATGTCGTCCCATTTCCTCTTCCTCTCTTCTTATAGGCGTACTTCAGTAAGCCCCATCTAATAGCAAAACGCAAAACTTTAATAGAAATAAAATGACACAACCTACGTTGAACGACATCAACTGGCTAAAAGACTTCCTAATTTAAAACGACACCGTATCTATCAGGTCCATTACAATCCCCTTAATGAGGGAACTGCATCTTCAGCAATCATAAAAGATCTGTCAGTGCAGGAAGCTGAGCTTGATTCGCCACTAGGGAAAAAACTCTTCGAACTCCAAAGGTAGGCCTAACATTGACTTTTCCCAATGTCATTTCCATAAGCATCAAACAAGTTAACTGAGAATAAGTGTCAATAGCCTTTTTATCAAAACAAAAAAGAAGAATTTGATACGCAACTGACTCGTCAAGATTAACTCCCTTGCTTGGCTCTTCCCAAAGAATTCCGAAACTATTTGTTGTATCTTGGAAACCTAAGTCATACCTCCAACAACCAAAACTTGATTCACTTCTTTGACTGATATACCTGTGATGAGTGCACAAAAATGCACTCTAAATACTCTATTTAAATGTTAAAAGAAATGAGAAAATAATGAATATAACTCATGTTATTAAAATTAATGGTCATTTATCTTGAGATAGATATAAGCATGATTTAATATATTGATGAGAATATAAAATGCCATATTTTCCTCTCTTAATGTTTAATACTTTATTCTTATTTGATGCCTAAATATACTCATTATTCTTATATTTTGATTTAGGACACAAATAGAGGCATTAGGAGCAAATGAAGATAATTGCGGAATTTTAGACAGTTCTGACGTATTTTCGTAATATGGGCATAACTCTCTCATCCAATCTCCGATTGAGCTGATTCAAGATGATGTAGAACCACAAGAGAAATATCTATAACTTTTATGTTTTATGTTTTAAGAGATATCCACTCAATCCAAGACAAAATCGACCATCAAGTGGACGCACCTGCACTTGACGTTCCTGGATATTTTTCAGCCACTTGCATCAAATCCAAATGTCATCATAAGATTTTCCAGCAAGCACTCCTACACCAACTTGGAAATGCAATGATCAATTCATATGCAAGATGAAGTGCACTCAAGTTTCTTCAAGACAAATTATTTGACTACAAGATATTAAGTCATACAAGACAACTAATGGGTAGAGAAGCAAAATTGAAACACTCAACCTACAAGCAAAATCCAGCTCATGTATAGTGGGAAAACAAATGATCAAAATGACAACTCACAAGTCACTTGGATTCAAGAATGGCACATGGCAAAACAAGTTGAAATTGTGATGATTTTGTCATGACAACTTGCATGAAGGATGCTTATAAATAGAAGGGATGGGTGTGTGTTCTAAGATATACTTAGTGTGCTTGGATGCTTTGGAAGAGACATTGTTTTTGAGAGCTTGGGAAAAGAAAAGAAAAACCAAAGAAGAGAGAAGAAAATAATGGTTGGCTCTTCCATATTATCCCTTGAAGAATTTTTGTTGCATATTTTCAATATGTGTAACTAATTTTCTAGTAGAGCTAGGGATGAATTTGTATATATGATGGTATTTATAATTGTTTTTGATTCATATATGTGTTCTTCAAATATTAAACTCTTTTGTTTAATCATTCGAAATTTATTATAAATGTTTTCGTCACCAAATAATCTTAAAATTTATTTCATTTATAGATTCAGTCATGCTTTTTCTATTGAATGCAATAATCCTTTGACTATGTTTGGTTCAATTGGTTATCTATTTTAATTTAATTCTCTGCTGCAATATTGCTCTACGAGTATATTGTCGACGTTGAATTTCCTTATTATCGATAACAATTCCTGTTCTTATATTGCGACGAATGATTTTTCGAAAGATTACATTTGATTTAAATCTGGTTATTAATGTTTTATTTTCCGATTGAAAATTTGGACATAGAATTTTCAATTGAGTTATTAATGAATCGAAAATAATTAAAATACCGATTATATACAAAGGATTCCCGATGCTCTACTTTTCGTCTCATTTTTATACTATTCAAATTACTCATTTAGTTTTAATTTACGTCAAACTCTAAAATTTACTTTTCGCACTCATCTAAATCTTTTTGTTAATTTCGTTACTGTTCTTCAATTTCTCAATCCATCTCCCTGTGGAATCGACACCCCAAAGCTATACTGCAAACGACCGCATTATTCTTTGGGCGTAATCAAATTTTGGCGCCGTTGCCGGGGAGACGGTAGAAGAATTTGTAGTTTTTTTTAGTAGTTTGTAAAAAAAAAAAAAAAAAAAAAAAAAAGCGGTAACTTCGTTCATTTTCTTTTTAGCTTTCTGCATCTTTATTTTATTTTACTTTTCTTTTTGTAATTATTATTTTTTTTTTGAGTATTACGCTTTTCTTTACTTTGCATGCGCAGGTACAGAGACGCTTTTGGACGGTTTGCTAGTAGACCCGTGCTAGAATCAGATTCAGAATCTAATTTTTCTAATCGCTTGTTTGATAATTCTTCCAATTCTGACGCGATGAGTGAACACGTGGACCAACCTGTTAGAACCCTCCAAGATTATCTTCATCCCGCACGAACAGCCACACCATCCTGTATTATGTTCTCACCTAATGTTCGTCATGTAGATTTCAAAACAGGAATGATACAATTACTTCCGACTTTCCATGGTCTAGAAAATGAAAACCCCTATGTTCATATTAGGGAATTTGAGGAAGTAGTTGCAACATTCCACAATCAAAATACCACTGACGACACGGTAAGGCTAAAGTTCTTTCCTTTTTCTTTGAAAGATAAAGCTAAGAGTTGGTTGTACTCACTAAGACCACGGTCTATTGGAACATGGAGTGAGATGACTCAAGTGTTTTTCAATAAATACTTTCCCCAACATAAGACCAATGCTTTAAAAAGACAAATCTCTACCTTTGCACAAAAGGATAGTGAGACTTTGTACCAGTCTTGGGAAAGATTTAAAGAATTACTGAGTATGTGTCCCCACCATGGATATGAGAATTGGCGCTTAGTGAGTTATTTCTATGAAGGGCTTACGCCCAGGGAACGTCAATTCGTGGAAATGATGTGCAATGGAGAATTTTTACAGAAAAATCCCGATGAGGCCATAGAGTACCTCAATGAGCTTGCTGAAAAAGCTCATACTTGGACTGGACCTAGTGCTACTGATAGCACAAACAGGTCACGACCTACAGGAAACTTGAGTGGTGGTATTTACCATCTAAGGGAGGAGGATAACCTTAAGGCTAAGGTTGAAATGCTCACCAGAGAATTAGAGTTATTGAAAACCAAAAACTCAAAACCAACACACATGGCTAATCATGCAGAATCTTTTGGGCCATGTGTTGTCTGTGGTGGGATAGATCATCATGCCCAAGAGTGTCCTACACATACTAACATGAATGGTATGTATGAGGAACAAAGTAATGCTCTGGGTATGTACAAAAAGCCGTTCACACCTTACTCTGAAACCTACAACCCAGGATGGCGTAATCATCCCAACTTCAGCTGGAAGTCTGAAAACCAGCAGCCTGCACAACCCTCTAGATCATATCCTGCACCATACCATGCACCTCAATCTTCTAGAAATTCTTTAGAAGATACTTTGCATACTTTTATTGAAATACAGGGTAAGACTAATCAGAAATTTGAATCTTTGATTATGCAGGTTGTCGAAGAAAACAAGGAAGTCAAGAGCCAGGTGTCTAAAATAATGAGTTCATTGACTATGAATGAGAAAGGTAAGTTTCATTCCCAAACTCAATCTGTACCTCATGGTCAACATATGGCACAAGGAGATCTGAAGGACGTAAACGCCATTGTGACACGAAGTGGTAAGTCTCTACGTGATCCAATAATAGACAAAATAAAGGATGTAGAGAAAGATCAAGATAGCAGCAGTCCTGAATTTCCCAAAGAACTTGAGGTAACAAAACCCGAGGAACCTGAAGTAAAAAAAAATCCTGGTAAGGTACCTTTTCCTCAAGCATTAAAGTCAAGCAAACAAACTCTGGATCATAATAATGATATTTTGGAAAATCTTAGACAGGTAAAAATTAATCTTCCTCTTTTGCATGTAATTAAACAAGTTCCTACTTACGCAAAAATTCTCAAAGATTTGTGTACAGTTAAGATGAAGCATTATGTGAAGAAGACAGCATTCTTGACAGAGCAAGTTAGTGCTCTAATTGAACAGCGGATTCCCCCTAAGTACAAGGATCCTGGATGTCCAACCATCACATGCAACATTGGCAATCATGAGCTTGGACAGGCCTTGCTAGATTTAGGGGCTAGTGTAAATTTGATGCCATATTCTATTTATTTGCAATTAGGATTGGGAGAAATCAAACCAACTTCTGTGGTATTGCAATTGGCTGATCGTTCAGTCAGAGCACCACGGGGTGTGGTAGAGGATGTTTTAATTCAAGTTGACAAATTTTACTATCCTGTTGATTTCTTAATTCTAGACACTAGTTCTGCTGTAGAAACCACCTCTAAAATTCCATTAATTTTAGGTAGACCTTTTCTTGCTACTTCTAATGCTCTTATCAATTGCAGAAATGGATTGATGAAACTCTCTTTTGGCAATATGACTCTTGAGGTAAATATTTTTCATATTGCAAAACAGCCAGAAGAGGATGTCCAGTGTCATCAGACATACATGATTGACTCACTTATAGAAAGGGACGTTCTTACAACTCATGACTCAGATCCCCTTGAATACTTTATTGTTAATTCTGAATTTAATCCTATAAGTGATTCATCTGATGTAGTTGACATTTGTGCTATTTTTGACAGAACTCATGATTATAGCACACAGGCATGGCAACCAAAGTTTGAGAAGTTGCCTGAAAAAAGAGAAAGACAGATTCCTTCAAGTAGGGAAGCCCCTAAAGTTGAATTAAAATCCCTACCTAAGGGTTTAAAGCATGTTTTCCTTGGTCCAGGTGATACTTTTCCTGTTATTATTTCATCTGAATTATCTGAGTCCCAAGGTGAGAAATTAATTCGGATTTTATGCAAGTATAAATCAACCCTAGGATGGAGTATTGCTGATATAAAAGGCATTAGTCCCCTGATCTGTACTCATAAAATAAATTTAGAGGAAGGAACTAATCCTCGAAGAGACCCCCAGCGTAGACTTAATCCCACAATGAAAGAAGTTGTGAAAAATGAAGTATTGAAACTATTAGATGCAGGAATGATATATCCTATTGCTGATAGTAAATGGGTAAGTCCTACGCAGGTTGTTCCTAAAAAGTCAGGGGTAACTGTAATAAAAAATGACCTCGGAGAGTTAGTCCCTACAAAACTGGTGACTGGTTGGCGGATGTGCATTGATTACAGAAAATTAAATGCCGCCACACGAAAAGACCATTTTCCGCTTCCTTTTATTGATCAAATTCTCGAGCGGGGTGGCTGGTCATCCTTTTTATTGCTTTCTGGATGGTTATTCTAGTTATTATCAAATTGAAATTGCATTAGAAGACCAGGATAAAACCACTTTTACTTGTCCTTTTGGTACTTATGCTTTCCGCAGAATGCCATTTGGACTATGCAATGCTCCAGCTACTTTTCAACGTTGCATGATGAGTATTTTTAGTGATATGGTTGAAAAGTGCATGGAAGTTTTTATGGATGACTTGACTGTTTTTGGATCTTCTTTTGATGCATGTTTAATGAGTTTAGAAAGAGTACTGACTCGTTGTGAAGAAAAAGAATTGGTTTTAAATTGGGAAAAATGTCACTTTATGGTACCTTCAGGTATTGTTTTAGGGCATATTATTTCTTCCAAAGGAATGGAGGTTGATCAATCAAAAGTTGAATTAATCTCTAAATTGCCTACACCTAGAACAGTCAAGGATATAAGATCATTTCTTGGTCATGCGGGTTTTTATAGGAGATTCATACAGAATTTTTCTGCCATATCTAGACCACTATGTAATCTCCTAACTAAGGATGCCCCATTTGAATGGACACAAGCCTGTCAAGAGGCTTTCAAAATATTAATTGGCAAGCTTACTTCAGCACCCATAATGCAACCACCTGATTGGAATTTACCTTTTGAAATTATGTGTGATGCTAGTGATTTTGCTGTAGGTGCTGTTCTTGGACAACGAAGAGAAGGGAAACCTTTTGTCATTTACTATGCTAGTCGAACTCTAAATAGTGCACAAATGAATTACTCCACCACTGAAAAAGAGTTGTTAGCTGTAGTATTTGCTTTGGATAAATTCCGCGCTTATTTGATTGGTTCTCCTATTATTATCTTTACAGATCATGCAGCCCTTAAGTACCTTCTTACAAAGAAGGATGCTAAGGCACGATTAATACGATGGATTTTACTTTTGCAGGAATTTGACATCACCATCAAAGACAAGAAAGGAGTGGAGAACGTAGTGGCAGACCATCTTTCTAGACTCACATTCGAGGACACTTCTGACCACATACCAATCAAAGATGATTTTCCCGATGAGCATTTACTTTCTATTACTTCTCTACCATGGTTTGCTCATATTGTGAATTATTTAGCTGCAGGTGAAATACCAAAGGATTTTAGCACCCAAGACAAAAGGAAATTCATGATTGAGGTACGAAAATTCTACTGGGATGACCCTTACCTTTTCAAATATTGCCCTGATCAAATTTTAAGGTGTTGCATCCCTGATGAAGAGATTGCAAGCGTTTTGAAATTTTGTCATTCCCAAGCTTGTGGTGGCCACTTTTCAATGAAGAAAACCGCTGCAAAAATCCTGCAGTGTGGATTTTATTGGCCCACCTTGTTTAAAGATACAAATATCTATTGTCGCTCATGCGAAAGATGTCAAAAGTTAGGAGTTATGACCCGTCGTAATATGATGCCCTTAAACCCAATTTTGGTAATTGAAATTTTTGACTGTTGGGGCATTGATTTTATGGGACCATTTCCTCCTTCTTTTGGATATTTATATATTATTGTGGCAGTAGATTATGTGTCAAAATGGGTAGAGGCAGCACCTTGTAGGACCAATGATAACAGGACGGTAATTAAGTTTCTCAAAGAAAATGTATTATCTCGATTTGGTACCCCACGTGCTATCATTAGTGACCGAGGTACACATTTTTGCAACCGTTCTTTTGAAGCTTTAATGAAAAGATATGGGGTGATACATAAGCTTTCTACTGCATATCACCCTCAGACAAGTGGACAGGTTGAACTTGCGAATAGGGAAATTAAACAAATTTTAGAAAAAACGGTCAACCCGGATCGGAAAGATTGGTCTTTGAGACTAATCGATGCGCTTTGGGCTTACCGTACAGCTTTCAAAACTCCCTTAGGCATGTCACCTTATAGACTTGTTTTTGGAAAACCTTGTCACTTGCCCGTGGAGCTCGAGCATCGAGCATATTGGGCCATTAAACATTTTAATTTTGACTTGGAAAAAGCAGGAAAACTTAGAAAATTCCAATTGACGGAATTAGAAGAATTGAGAAATGATGCTTATGAAAACTCCAAGATCTATAAGGCTAAAATGAAAGTATTTCATGATAAAAATATTTTAAGAAAAACATTTAAGCCTAATGATCGAGTATTTTTATATGATTCAAGACTCCATAAGCATCCAGGAAAACTTCGATCTAGATGGACCGGCCCTTTTATAGTAAAAAACATTTTCACAAATGGGGCGGTAGAAATAGAAAATCCAAAAGATGGATGTATCTTCAAAGTAAATGGTCAGCGCCTCAAAATCTTAATTGATAGACAAATTCCAGAAGTGGAAGACATTCCACTTATGGACCCAGTATATCAATCTTGACCATCTCCAGGTATGTTTTTCTTTTATTTTATTTTCGTTCATTTTCTTTTTGTTTATTGTTTACTTTATTTTGTTATAGGTTAATTTTATTTTGACAAATACCATCTTTGATGCCAAGCAAGCCACCCACATCCCACATCAGGTGTATTCTACCCTGTTTAGTTATTCAATTCTGATTCTTAAACATTGAGGACAATGTTTCATTTAAGTTGGGGGGTGGGAATACAAATCTGTTATTTAAACTCTGTGGCATATTTCAATCAATATATAAAAAATTGCCAAATTTTTTTCACACAGGCATCTTTTCACACATGATACTCATGCTCATTCATAACCATCTTGGTGAATTCAACAAACCCATCTTAAATCATTTTGCTAAAGTATCCACAGAACCATTTATGCACTTCTCCAAACTTTGTGGTAATATGGTGATTTGACACATGTAACTAAAGAATTATTTTGCTCAAGTATTCATGTGAATTTTGTGAGAATTGAGAGCTTACAAATATAGAAATTGTGATAAGTATCCATTGATCTGTTGAATTTGACACTTCTTTTGAGAATATCATTACATGGTTTGTGGTAAGATGGTGGATATACTTGGGATATGACGAAAGTCAACTTAGGATTAACGTTTGAAACTTTCAAGCTGACCATTTTCATCATATACCCCTAGTAGCCAATTTTGAGCCAATATACACATATGGCCTTTTCTTTTCATATCTACATCATCCATACCTCTCCACATTGGAGTATAGCTTATACACTATATTTTCCTACCATTTTACTTCCAAGTGTGTACTAGGTATGAAATTATCATTTAAAAAAAAAGAAAAAAAAAAGAAAAAAAAGGAAAACGATGACAAAAATGGCATGGTGCTAGATGTGTCCATCAAATTATTCATGAAAGAGTTCATCAAATTGCGAAGACACCAGTGGCAAAAGAAGATGGAAAAGTGTACTTAGTCAAAAATCTAAAAAATTGCAAAGTACATCAAAAGGAAAGTATAGTCTACTGAAAAATTTAACAGATTCCCTTTTGTGTATACTTGGAAGTTTTTGAAACCTCTTCACCTTTTCTTCTTATGAACCCCAACCCTAAGCCACATTACAACCCTTTGTATTGATTTTTCCGATCCTAAGTATGCTTGTGGAAAGAATGGTGGAAATCTCATTTGTTAGTATTCCTATCATAAGATCAATGTTTACTTGTTACTTATATATAATTGGCTAAATTTCCATGAGAGTAAATGTACACCTTTGTTAACTCCATAGAGAGAACCCATACATGAAACACTTCTATACCCGTGAGTTATGGAGTTGAACCTTTTTGCTTAAGATATTCTAATGTTGCATGTGTCGAAACCTCTGATTTGATAAAAATAGTTTGGAACACATACACACTCTGTGGATTGCTATATTTGAATTACTTGTGAAAGGGTTATTGAATTTCTAAGATTGTTTTGATATGTAAATTTGAAAAATGTGTCTTGATGGCCCCTATGTGTGATTTTTTTTTGTCTTTCTCATCATTTTGCATGAAAATTGCTAGGGACTAGCAATGAGTAAGTTGGGGGGTGTGATGACTGCACAAAAATGCACTCTAAATACTCTATTTAAATGTTAAAAGAAATGAGAAAATAATGAATATAACTCATGTTATTAAAATTAATGGTCATTTATCTTGAGATAGATATAAGCATGATTTAATATATTGATGAGAATATAAAATGCCATATTTTCCTCTCTTAATGTTTAATACTTTATTCTTATTTGATGCCTAAATATACTCATTATTCTTATATTTTGATTTAGGACACAAATAGAGGCATTAGGAGCAAATGAAGATAATTGCGGAATTTTAGACAGTTCTGACGTATTTTCGTAATATGGGCATAACTCTCTCATCCAATCTCCGATTGAGCTGATTCAAGATGATATAGAACCGCAATAGAAATATCTATAACTTTTATGTTTTATGTTTTAAGAGATATCCACTCAATCCAAGACAGAATCGACCATCAAGTGGACGCACCTGCACTTGACGTTCCTGGATATTTTTCAGCCACTTGCATCAAATCCAAATGTCATCATAATATTTTCCAGTAAGCACTCCTACACCAACTTGGAAATGCAATGATCAATTCATATGCAAGATGAAGTGCACTCAAGTTTCTTCAAGACAAATTATTTGACTACAAGATATTAAGTCATACAAGACAACTAATGGGTAGAGAAGCAAAATTGAAACACTCAACCTACAAGCAAAATCCAGCTCATGTATAGTGGGAAAACAAATGATCAAAATGACAACTCACAAGTCACTTGGATTCAAGAATGGCACATGGCAAAACAAGTTGAAATTGTGATGATTTTGTCATGACAACTTGCATGAAGGATGCTTATAAATAGAAGGGATGAGTGTGTGTTCTAAGATATACTTAGTGTGCTTGGATGCTTTGGAAGAGACATTGTTTTTGAGAGCTTGGGAAAAGAAAAGAAAAACCAAAGAAGAGAGAAGAAAATAATGGTTGGCTCTTCCATATTATCCCTTGAAGAATTTTTGTTGCATATTTTCAATATGTGTAACTAATTTTCTAGTAGAGCTAGGGATGAATTTGTATATATGATGGTATTTATAATTGTTTTTGATTCATATATGTGTTCTTCAAATATTAAACTCTTTTGTTTAATCATTCGAAATTTATTATAAATGTTTTCGTCACCAAATAATCTTAGAATTTATTTCATTTATAGATTCAGTCATGCTTTTTCTATTGAATGCAATAATCCTTTGATTATGTTTGGTTCAATTGGTTATCTATTTTAATTTAATTCTCTGCTGCAATATTGCTCTACGAGTATATTGTCGACGTTGAATTTCCTTATTATCGATAACAATTCCTGTTCTTATATTGCGACGAATGATTTTTCGAAAGATTACATTTGATTTAAATCTGGTTATTAATGTTTTATTTTCCGATTGAAAATTTGGACATAGAATTTTCAATTGAGTTATTAATGAATCGAAAATAATTAAAATACCGATTATATACAAAGGATTCCCGATGCTCTACTTTTCGTCTCATTTTTATACTATTCAAATTACTCATTTAGTTTTAATTTACGTCAAACTCTAAAATTTACTTTTCGCACTCATCTAAATCTTTTTGTTAATTTCGTTACTGTTCTTCAATTTCTCAATCCATCTCCCTGTGGAATCGACACCCCAAAGCTATACTGCAAACGACCGCATTATTCTTTGGGCGTAATCAACCAGCATCCTTTAAACAATTCTTGTATGGATTTTTAGTCCACGAAAACAACTTATCCACCAAACTCTCAAACTTTGATTTGGGGAGGGTTATATTTAAATGTTTGGCATCAGAAGCATCAATTCTCTTATACTTCCTCACTAAGAATTCCAGAAATGCATTGTCCAAGTCTTCCCCTCCGCAAAAGATATTCCCGTTTGTGACTTTGACCTCAAAGACACCATTTAAGATTGCCATGGTTGACCATGCCGAGTCTTCAAAAGTTGGGACAATCCATAATTCCTTGTCAGTTAAGCTGGTGTATTTTGTCAGAATCCCTCTTGAAGCTTTAGAAACAAATACAGTGTATATTTTAATGCAAGTTGAATTTTCGGCCATTGTGACCAAGATGCCACCATCTTGATCGTCATATACAATTGCTACTTTGAATCCAGCATTTTGTGCTCTTCTGACTTTATCCTCAAAACTACATCCTCCCCTAATAATTATAACAATTAAGGAATTAGCATTTGAAGCTGGTTTGATTATATTGGCCAATGTTGAGCATGCATCAAGAGGCTTTGCCTTGTATAATATTCCACATTCCCTTGAAGCTTTAACTGGTGGAGCTGTAACAAGTGTTCCACGTGATGCTAATATTAGAGAATTCAAAATGGAGAACCAATGTATTTTCGATTGCCATAATTCCCAATAATACCGGCCTTCTTGGTTCTCTTGGTCTTCCTTTCCTCTATCAAAAGGGCTCAAAAAGCAATTTCAGTGGCAAAAAATCAAACAAGTAGTGAGCCAGGTGTGTCTTACCCATAGGATTGTCTGCTTTATCTCCATTGCTCTCCTCCATAACCAATTCTACTTTTGCATTGTATATCTTCATTCCCTTCTTCAAATCAATGTCCCTCAACCTCTTAAGCCAAGCAGAAACAAAGCATGTAAATGCCCTCAAAGAACTTTCACCCTTCTCATTGAAGTAATCTTCTCTCCCCCTGTCAAAGGCAATCTTCACTAATGAAGCATGACAGTGGAATTTATCAAACTCGAGTTTCTCAGCAACGCCCTTTCATACGCCTACAAACTCCATGGACACTGATCCCCATTTGACTTTCGAAAGCCTGCAACTATCAAGAAATTGATTCCCATTGCAGTCCACTACCTGGGTTTTCGAACATAGATTCACCGACACGTCGATCTCTTTGGTTGAAAATGGACATAACGTCGGTGTAACAGGTTTGTCGCGGTGGACAGGGACGGTGTCTTCATCTCGCAAGTTGTGTGCCATCGCTCTATTTCTCTTCTCATTTTCTGTTGCGTTGAATGATGGAAAATCCATTTTAACTCCTCGGTTTGCTCCTCGCCTGCTGTCAAAAATCTCCATATGCAGTGCTTCATTGTAAAGAGGTCTGGACTGCAGATTCCTCAGCTACTATAGAATCTGATGTAAGGTGCCCTTCATTTCCCGGATGGAAGCAGTGTTGCTTTCCACTTGGCGCTGCAGGTTTAGCTCCTTCTCAAAACCCAATAGCATCCCATTCAATGCATGCATAGCCACACTTGCAGAAAGCCGATCTGAGGAGATGGTGAAAGCAAACGGTTGAAATAGGTGGTGGTTTTGTCGCAGTCAGGAAGTTAACGGAAACTAAAATAGTTTTGGTTGGATTGGTGATTTTTTGGGATAACCATGATTTTTGCTTTTCTCTATCTCACTTTGTCTCTCTCCGAATCTCTTCTCCGCTTCAACCTTAGCATCCCTAGTCATCCGCGAAACCCACACCGAAGATTTTTGATAAACGGCTGTGGACACCAGAAATGTATTCTGAAGAGTTTTTGGCGACGTGAATGAAATCGTATCCAAGATAATTGGTGTCAGTGCTTCCTCCTTCATTGGATCATCCACTTCCGCTTCACTTTCCTTCATCTCTTCCTCAATTTCATCGGGTATTTCGTTTGACCTTTGATTAAATTTTTCTTTGATTTCATCCTTCGAGTCTTCATCGTCGTCGTCTTTGTCTGACCTTTTCAGTAGAGTATGTCGTAATCTTTGATTACCTTCCGCCAGTCGGTCAACTAATTCCTTCATCTTCAACACGTTTTCTAAAATCTTATCCATGGCAAGATCGTTGGCTCTAGATACCATTTGTTATGATACCATAATGATGAATAGAGAAAATAATGGAAGTTGCTGTAAAACAGAGATGAAAGGTGATGAACACCAGTTGATGATGGAAATCAATTCTTATACGCTAGGGTGTGTTCGAGGCCACTCACTTCCTCCATGAAAGAAATTACAAACATTTCTACAATCTTCCAGAATGTCCTCCCATTTCCTCTTCCTCTCTTCTTATAGGCGTACTTAGTAAGCCTCATCTAATAGCAAAACTCAAAACTTTAATAGAAATAAAACGACACAACCTATGTTGAACGACATCAACTAGCTAAAAGAATTCCTAATTTAAAACGACACCATATCTATCAGGTCGATTACACACATGAGCTATTCTTATGTTACCTTCTTGAATGTTATGTTATCCCTAATCAGGTGACAATCCACTTCTATATGTTTGGTTCTTTCGTGAAAAAAATGATTGGCTGCTATGTGAATTGCAGCTTGGTTATCACAAAATAAAGTGACAGCTTGAGGATGATCAATAAGGAGATCATTGATAAGTTGTTAAAGCCATGTGAATTCAATAGCGGCAGAGGCTATTGCTCAATATTCTACTTTTGCAGATGACCTAGATACCATTGTTTGCTTCTTTAATTTACAAGAAGGAAATGAGTTTCCCAAGAACAAGCAATAACTTATTGTAGATCTCCTAGTGTCTTGACATGATGTCCAATCTAAGTCACCGAACCCCTTTAGTTGAATAGGTGACAAGGCTGATAGGAATACCTCTTGCCAAGGAGCCCTTTTTCAAGTATCTAAGCACCTTGTGTGTTGCTGTGAGAATTGGTTGGTTTTGCCATGAACTGAGTTAGGCTCTAGATAGGATAATTAATATCTGGTCTAGTGATAGTTAAGTACAAAAGGCGACCAATTAATCTTCTGTAAATGCTCGGTTCAGTCAACAAAGTTCCAAAGTCTTTACTAAGCTTATGGTTTTGATCCATAGGTAGCTTAAGTGGCTTGAATCCTAGGGTCCTTGAGTCAGCTAGGATATCCAAGGAATACTTTTCTTGGCAAAGGTGTATGACATGGAGTGATTGAGCTACCTCGATCCCAAGAAATATATTTTTCTTTTTTATAAGAAAGACTGCAATTCATTCCAACAAATTGAGGTTACAACTGTGACTTGATAAAATAAGGTAAACCCATATTACAAGCCAAACTAACAAAACTGATTGACGCACCCTCACACACAAATTTCTTTGTGACGGATATTGTTTAAATCTCTATATCCTTTCAAGTTACAACACCATTAGAGACTTCCATCTCGGATTATCAAAGAGTATAACTCTCTGTAAAATAGATAATAAACCAAACCCCCCCACCCACCCACCCTATCCTCCAAAGGAGAAGAGAGGATCAATACCACCATCCTTCAAAGGAGAAGTGAGACAAACAAAGGATCAACTATTTCCTTTTTATTAATACTAAGTACAAACTACAACACACAAAAAAGACAAACAAATAGACAATACAACACTTCACACTACAATGGAATCAAGCATGACTGTGGTGGTGCATGTAGAACACATGTGATGTTAGGGAACATTGGATTAGCAACCGTGAAAACGCTGACATTGTAGCGGAGGCTTCTTTTTGTCACACTGCTTCTTATGGTGGATCCTTCGTTTGGCTAGATGATCGGCACTGGACGAAACCCCTAGTGGGGCGCATGGTTGTCCTTTACAACCGAAGATCATCAGAACAGCAACCATGCTTGAAACAGAACAAAACAACCTAGGAAAAAATGAAGCACAATGAAAAAACGAAAGGGGAGGGAGGGAGGGAGGGAGGGGGGAGTCAAGACTTCCATGCCTCCTAGCAGCGGTCTTCTTTTGAGAGTGCTTGAATTATTGGTTCAAAAATGCCTTAAGAGTAGCAATGGACTTCAAGGAATTGCTTGCCACAACTATGTCATCAACATAGACCAATAAGGTAGTAAAACAATCATCATCAGTCCAAGTAAACAAACTGTAATTAGATTATGACTGAGTGAAACCGAAGTGAATAAGTGAGACATAAAATTTTGAATATCACTACCTTGAATCTTGCTTTAATCCATAGAGACTTCAAAGCAATATAAAAACTTGATCAGGTTTCCCTTCATTATACCCAAGAGATTTCTTCAAGTAGATTTCCTCATCAAGCTCTCCATTAAGTAAAGTATTATTCGCATCAAATTCATGAATATGCCACCCATTTATAGCCACTAAAACTAAGGAAGTTCTAACTGTCACCATTTTAGCCACAGGCGAAAATGCTTCACAATAATCAATTCCCTCTTGCTATGTGAATCTCTTAGTAACTAATCTAGCATTTTTTTTTTCTTTTAAGACTCCCATCTGATCTGTACTTTGTCTTGTAAATGTACTTGCAATCAATATTGGTTTTTCCAGATAGTAAATCAATGACCTTCCATGTGTTATTTAGTTCCAATGCATCAAGTTTAGTCTCCATTGCTTTACTCTAGCCATGGTCCTTAACAGTCTCATTGTAGGTGTGTGGATCATTGTGTGATGAAATAGTGACAAGAGAAAAGAGAAAGCAGATGATAGTTTGCTGTAAAAGAGTGAACTAGACAAAGGAAAAACGGTGGATTAAGATTGAACATGCTGAAGCGAGGAAGCATGTTGGCAATGGAAGTCTTCCAGGTTTTGAGGTGCCCTCCTAGATCTAGTTGTCTTTTGAGTCTAGTTTCAATGGGTTGAGGTGAGTCATTAGGGATATGTGAAGAAGTGAGTGAGGTGAGGCAAGGGAAACTGGTGTAGAAGGGGAAGTTTCAAACTCTTCTAAGGGAGAAAAAAGTAGTGATTGGATTAGTGAGGATGTGTGTTGAGGAGTAAAAATTATCATCTCTTGAAAGTGTGCTATTGAGACTTGTTAACAGAGTTGAAGTTTTTGGTTTTGAGTGATGGAAAGGGAAGATGTGCTCATGAAAAATCATATCTCTAAAATTGAGAATTGTTCTGGTATCCAAATCTAAAAGTTTGTAACCTTTGACCCCAAAGGGATAACTAAGAAAGATGTATTTTCTTCCACAAGAGTCGAGCTTCTTCCTACTAGATATGGTAATAGCAAAGCAAAGGCATCCTAGAGTCCTCATATGTGAGTAAATGCGTGGAGTCTTGAATAAGAGTTCAAAAGGGGTCTTGCTAGACAAGGAAGGACTAAGAATTCTGTTAATTATATAGGCTACAGTTAAGATACAATCACTTCAATATTTGATAGGGAGATTGGACTGAAATTTAAGTGTTCGAGCTGTGTTGAGAAGGTGTTGATGTTTCCTCTAACCAATTCCATTTTGTCAAGGGGTTTCAACATACAGTTCTATGATGCACAATCTATTTTCTGTTATAAAAACCTTTCATTTGAAATTCTAGTGCATTATCACTTCTCACTATTTTAATTTTAGAGTCAAATTGTATCTCCACAATACTAAAAAATGATTTAATGCAAGCTCTAGTGTTAGATTTATTTTTGATGAGATAAATCCATATGCTTCTTGAAAAATCAACCACAATAGTCAAGAAATACTGGAGCCCCATATGTCACAATGCACAAGTTCAAAAATCTATTTTGCTTTTATGTGTGCTTATGGGAAAAGACAGCTTGTGTTGTTTAGCAATAGGACATATGCAACAAGGAATTTTGAAATTGTAGGCAAATGAACCTTAGCACAGTCATCAAAGATTAAATTTAAAGCTGAAAGGGGTGTGTGACCCATTCTACAATACCAAAAGTTTGATAAATCATCAAGATTACTACTAGAAGAAGCCACAACAAGTTGTGGGGGGCACTTTAGTCACCAGAAGGTGGTACAAGCCATTCTTCAATTCACCCAATCCAATTGCGGTCCATGACAAAAGGTCCAAGATCATGAGTCGAAACAGAACATAAAATAGCAACATATGACATTAGCTAGTTGTTTTGCAGAAATTAGGTTAAAACTGAAAAAAGGAACACACAGAACATTGTTCAAGGATGGTGTGTTTGTGATCTAACTGTACCAATGTGGGTCACAAGACCATTTAGAAGTTTAACCATATAGGAAACTTGTGATGTAATTGAAGTGAAGTATGAGGTGTTACATATCATGTGATTTTTAGTACCTGTTTCAACTATCCAAGATGAAAAGTGTCGATGCCCCCAGCCTATACTTGGAATCGAACATAAACTGAAGCGTTGGGGACATGTGACACAAGGTTACATATCCCATGTTCGTGTCAGAAATAAATGTATGCACCTAACTTACTAGTAGTATGCAAAAATTATCGCAACGAAATAATGTCAAACCGAAAAGAATAGGCAAGAAATCTAGAAGCTTTCCAATCATCACATGGTAAAACTAAAAATAAATTCCAAACAAAAACTTTATAAAACATACGTCACAAAGTATCAAATCCAACATGAGACCAAATTTCCAAAACATGGGAGATATACAAATTCCTTCAACTTTACAAAATATGACATAGTCCAACACTAGTAAGGAAAAGACCCTATTACCTCTCCCTAAATTGGGAGTTCTTTCTTCACCTCTCTATACCCAGGTCTAAAACGGAAACGGTCCAAACTCAGACGATGTCTCCGTTGAACACTTATCTCTGTTGACGACACATAGATGCAGTCAAGGGACAAAGACCCGTCTGAACTCAAAACAAGACAACACCCCACGGGTCGCTAGTCTTCTGACGACCTAGGTGTGTTCCTTCTCATCTCATCTACAAGTCAGTCATACCCGAAAATGAATGATAGTTGTAAATTAAAAGAGTGAGATTTTGAGAAATCTCAATAAGTACACGATTAACATAACAAAAGTATCACGGGCATATATAGGTAAATACAAAAATAAATGCATGTGTCATGGACATGAGACTTATGACGTGACTTAGGCATATGCGTTTTCATAAAAAGACTTTCATGTATCATTGACTTTCTTTGACAAGTATTCAACATTTTTCGTAAATTTTTTACATCTTTTTTAATATTCATAACGTTACATGTCATTCTTCTTATTCATATAAATCTTAGGCTCAAAGTCTTTTTTGTCATGACTTTTCATATATTGGATACGTCACAACTCCCCTATGCACCGTGTGTTCCTTTCTAGTTACTGCATCACGCTACGACTACTTTAGTCGAGGTGACTACGTCATAACCATATTCTTAACAGCAGTTCGAATCGCCTTCACCATCTTTAGCACCCACTAGCTTTAGGTGTGACTTCGCTCCAGAATCCTTTAATAGGAACCACTCGAGGCCTATCGATTGTTTTTCGTTAACTCAGGGGTTTCACTTGACTTTAGTCACTCCTAAGTGAACAGAGAGTTTCATAAGGACAATACCCGCCCCAGCCTTTGGGATTCTTATAAAAAGTTCTTAACTTATTTTCTTTTTAAAAAACGTGATGACCCAAAGGAAATGGAACTCATGTCTTGAATGAACATGCACGCAAACTTTGACTTTCATATTCCTAGCATATGGTTCATGAGATGTATGAGGCATATATTTCCAAACTATGACTTGTACATACTATAACATGCAAATATAATCAAAATATATTTCAAGCAAGTCATGCATATTCAAATAAAAGAGAATTGACCAAAACAATCCTAACCCAAAAAGGTAAGGCCGAAGAACTCAAAGGATTAAACTTAGTTTTTTTTTTCTTCTATCAACTCATGCATTTTTTTAGAGACATAAATAACTAATTATCAAACCATAAAGGAGTCTTGGCCGAGACCCTAAATGCATATAGGCTTCAATATTTTTTCGTCAACTTTCACCAAATAGGAGCTAAATCTCATTTCATGCATTTCCTCAATTACAAAGCCATAAAAAGTCTTAGCCGAACCCCTAACATGCTTACTCACTTTATTTTCTTCAACAACTTGTTATAATATAATCTTCACTTTACACCAAGTACATACTTGTGACCATGCACCAAAGAAATCAAGGATTACACTTTTATAAACCACCTAATGTCTTAGATCATGATCATACATCAATTAAGAGCTAACAGCCTAATCAAATACTTCTTGGATTAAACCCTATGATATCACCTTAACAAAGCAAAGAGAAAGTATGATAAGATCATCCAACAAGCAAGCAAGAATAATAAGGTAATGCAACCAACAAGAAGTTTACTCAATATATACAAGAATTGCTAAAGTTAGGTTAGGAGTGCACTTACAAAACTTTCAAGCATAGGAAAAGAAAAATCTGAAAAGTACACAAAGGAACCAAGATTAACTTTAAGAAACCTTAGCTCAACAAAATCAAAAGCTCTTGCTAAAAGAAAACTGTTTGGTTTTTCAAGAAAAGACCATTTTTTTCTTGGAGAAAAATCCTAGGGTTGAATTCCTTGGAAACAACTATAGTTTTCACTTTTTGTTTTTCTCAAAAACAACTCTTGACTAACCACTCTACCCTTTCTTTATTCAAAAACTTCAAAGTTTAGGATTCTTGTTTTCAGGAAGAACTAAAAAGCTTTGGTTTTTCCATGAAAACTCAAGAATGTGTAAGAAAACATAGGGGATAAAACTTTAAAAGGAAACACTCCACAAATCTTTGCATGAAGAAATAAAAAGAAGTTCAAAAGATTATTTACCTTCCAAGGAAGATAATTCCACGAAAACTCTTGAAGAAAACACTCAAGTTTGCTAGCAAAAAGGTTGTTTGGATGGTGAGAAAGTGTGGATAAAATGGAGAGAGTAGAGAAAATAGATTGGCCGAAACTCTTGGAGAGAGTTGAGACAAAAGTGCGTGGAAATAGGTACACACAAGAGTCGGCCATGGGGTGTCCTAGTGCCTAGAGCACTCCACCTCACCTAGAGCTTGATTGACACATGAAGATGATTGACACAAAGCATGATTGACACATGAGAGACTTCTATCTCAAGTGATGTGATAGTGCCCAGAGAAGCACACTCAAGGATTCGATTTTTTCCCTTCCCAAATCTAGCCTATCCGAAACTTACAAGGAAAAGGTTACCTCACTTGCTTGCATATCTCCCACCATGTCACTTGTCAATCATTTTCCAAAGATCTTACTTGTACAATCCCACTTGTCTCTTGTCAAAGGTTTGAGCTTGCATGGGAAAACTCAAAAAGAAAGGTTCGCCTCCCCCTTCCTTCTCTCCAAGCTGAAGCCCTCTCTCTCATAGGATAGCAAATCTTACTTGTTATTTGTTACACATTTTCTAAGAGATATTCCACACTCAAACTTCCTCACACCATGCCTTAACTCTTCCCAAAAAATCTTCTTTATTTGAAACACAAAAATGTGATCTTCTTAGTATGCCATGTGTCCCATAAGATCTCATAATATTCTAGGCAATCATCACCTAAAGCATGGCTGGCCACTACTCCTTTTCCATAGGCCTTTGGGCCTTGTTTCAATTTTTTGGGCCAACTCCTATGTTCTCATTCCAATAAAAGGCCTAGGTTTGATCCACAAATCTCTAAAAATGAATAAAGTAAAAGTATTCACTCCAAGCATGAATAAGCGGGTATACCAAATATGGTTGATGGGGTGTTGAAGTCTACCTGAACTTGGTTGGCCGAGTGGTTGGCAGTGGTAGCCTCCCTCGAGTGCAGCAATGATATAAGTTGTTGATATTGGACTTTGGTAGAAGACATCATTTCCTCAGTGTTTTGTTCTTGTTCTAGGGATGACATGTTAGTAGAAAAATCATTGGTTTGCTTTTACTGGGAAGTTTATTCCCAAGTGGGTATCCATGCAATTTGTAGTACTTGTCAATCATGTGCCATGACATGCTATAGTGAATACAGAAAGGAATTTGTGCATTTCCTGCTTTGAAGCAGTTTTCCAGAGGTGGCCTTGGATATGATAGTGAGTGCAGTAAGGTCTCTCACGTTTTGTGGAAAAGAAGCCCTTGTGGTAGGTTTAAAGGATGGATATCATTTCTTAATGGCAAGGGCCATTGATTCAGGAGAAGGCATGCCAGAGAGAACAATGTGTTGCCTCTCTTACTGCTAAATAATGGAGAAAATCTTGCTCATAGCAGGTAAAGGGTCTAAAATCATTATTTGGTCTTGGGTTTTTTTATAGGAGTCATTGAGGCCAATCAAAAATTGGATAACACAATCATGTTGGTACCTATCTAGAAAAATACTGAGTCTCTCACATATGGAGTCTCCCACAATCCTATTGGCTGTTGCTATGCATCGCTTGGTGGCTGCACCTTCACATTAGCATCATGTAGAGCCTTATTCTGATGGTGAGCATGATCATCATGCTTCAACACATAATAGCTTCATATATAGCTAATTTGGTTGAATATATGAAACATAATGCACATGCAAGTGGTGAGATTCCCTAATTGGTTGATGAGGTTCCTTAATTGGTTACCTTGCCTTCACCTCCTAATGCAATCATGAAAGCCACATGTTTGCAACATAGACAAAGATATATGAGGTTAGAGTACAACTGATGGTAGCTGATAAATTCGTACACACAACTCTCATTGAATTCAGATCCCTTTGAGTTTTTGGCCAAACTTTAATGACTTATAGTAAGAAAGAGATAAACACATACGTGAAATGGAGTTCGGTTGAAAACACATACTGTCAGACTAGTCTTGCTAATAAGTGCTCATCTTGTAACATCTAATTTAGTTAGAGCAACTAGCCACTATAGTCCTTGTAATCACTTATTAATTTGTAACACATGATGATTTGAAATACTCCAACAATTCGACTAAACTACCTGTTGATGCCCCTGCTTACGCTTGGGATCGCATGTAAACTGAGACGTCGGAGATGAGCAACACAAGAAAGTTCACCTCTCGTTCTCACTAAATTTTTTTCGTTTTAAGGTAGTAAATAAAAAATTTTGCAGCGGACAAGGTTAACCCTTTCTAAAGTTTGGCAAGTACTTGGCATTTGCCATACATCACATAGTTTAACAATTCTACTATCCCAAAATAACTTCATAATAATAATAACAAAAAGTATCATATCCATAGGATATTCTTTCTCCCAAAACAACGGGAGCCACAAAACTCATTAACCATAAAAAAAAAAACAACATCAGCTAAGTGCTGACCCCACACGACTCTCTATTTAAAGGGAGGCTCGTCCTTAACCTCCTTCACATTGGGACCAAATGAAAACTGACTTAGGCCCACTCGTGCGCCAAGTAGAAGACTTGTCCCTACCTCCAAGGTATAGACACGATCCATGAACAATGACCCGTCCTACCTCAGAGACATACAACATCCTGTACACTGGTGCCCACTGGCCTCTGAAAGCTCGTTCCGATGCAGGTCCATTATGAACTGGTCATACAAAATCAGGATCACCACATCAAAAGGTGGAGAAGTCATCAGACCATCAAGGGCCTGGGGAGTCTCCTCGATCATCATTGTCGTCGATGCCATCGCTTCGTGCAACTACTTCTATCGTCCCCCAATAAGGAATAATAATGGAAATATAAAGAGATGAGATTTCTTGAAATCTCAATAAGTACACAGTCATATTACCCAAAGCATTGACAAGTATACAAGAAAGTGAATAACAAACAAACACACGTCAAGCATATGCAACTAATGACTTTGCAGATGCGTATGCTCATGCAGACTTACAAAAATTGGTTTTCTTTTAGTTTTATTTCTTATACTTGCTTTTCACAAAAATAGTTTTAACACAAAACTTCATTCTTCAGACTCATACTAAAAAAATCCTTCTTCATAAAAGCTTTTTGTTTTCTTTGATTCTTTTCTTAGGCACCATTTACAGATCAGACAGATTCGGATACAGATACAAATCATACTTAGGGCTCGAAAGCCGCTCTTATCCAGACTTCAGAGTGGACACCTTATGGTTCCCCTATGCACCGTGTGTTCCTTACTAGTTACCGTTGCACCCGGCGACCGTATCAAACCTAAGTGGCTACGTTATACGTTTCCGCTCTTCATCACCCAGTGATCACTCACCGAGTGACTACATTTTTTTCAGATACAGATACCGGTAAGGCACAAGTCAACACTGGCCAGAGGCACCCACTAGCGTTAGGTGCGACCACGCTCCGGAATCCCTAAGGGAGCCATACATAGTCTGCCGACAGTTCTTCGTCGATCTAGGGGTTTTCACTCGAATTTAATCACTCACGAGTGAACAGAGAGTTTTATTAGGACATTACCAAGTCCCAGCCTTTGGGGTGCTTATCAAAATTTTATTTTATTTTATTTTTCTTTTGAAAACATGTTTGACTCAAAACATGATTTTCATACTTCATGCATGGGACATGCAAACTCTTAATGCCTAGCATGCGAAACGTGAGTCAAGTTCAAGTGTGCAGAGTGTTATGCTCATTCACAAGTCAATCACCATGTGAATCAAATCCTTTCTCATATGAAAGTACACAAATAGAGTTAATAAACCAAAAGGGGTGCTCGGTCTTCCCCACTTCGGTTAGGCCTGGACCCTCCATGGCCATCTTCTAAGAAATTTTCCGCTTCCATTCCCTTCTACATACTCTTCAAGTTTTATTAAAATTTCTAAAACATTTTTATTAACAACTAATGGGGTTGAACCGAACCCTGTGGGCCACAAGATTAACCTTTTAATCATTTTTCTTCTACCCAAAATAGCAACTTCATTCTATGCATGATAACCGAACCCTATGGCATTAGTCTCTCTTTGTTTTCATATTTTTCAAACTTTTCAAGTACTTAAGAATAAATCCTTAAATGAAAGAATATTTTTTTATCACTTAAACATATTAATCTTAGAACCCTAAATCCGAAATCCTTATGTAATCTCAGCAAATTTTTTGTTTTTAATCTAAATTTTACTTTAGCATGTGTGCATTTGTCTCATGCATTTTCCATTGACATTGTTAACAAAGTGATGAAATCCACCAATAATATAATATAATCATTGAGTCTATTTAGCACATCAACCAAACATGGAATCTCTTTAACTAAATATGTAAAGCACTTCTCTAATTAAACGAGCCTAGCAACAACATCATAGATTTTATCTCCATTAAGCATGCATCTTTTCATCAGATATCATATTGAACCATTTGCACAAATTGTTTAAGTCCTCTAGCATATTAAGAATAAAAACCTAAAATGATCATAAGGGCTAAGCATGAATTCCAAATCAAGTAATCATAGTATTTTTATCAAAAGAACCTAAACTAGCATTTCCAATCAACCAACAAAAAATACATATACATTCACTCAAATATATACATGGAAATGCCAAAGAGAAAATGGAAGTGCACTTACAATACTCCAAGTGGCAAAGAGTAGTTCTGAAAATATATAGGAATACTCCATTAAAATAATTTCCAAACATGAAGTTGGAGAGAAAATCTTAAGGATACAAGCTTTGGTGTGCGCATGTGATTTAACCTAAGATATCTATACTTGGAATAGCTTAGGACTTATCTTAGCTCTTCAAAAGTGCTCCCACTCAAGAATGCTGGTTCTAGCTCCACTAAACATATGATATTCTTGTGTTTAGAAGATAGAGGAAAGTGGAGCGAAATGAGAGTAGAGTGGAAGGGAGTGTTGCCGTGAGATGAAGGTGTGTGTGCTTGTGAACAAGTGAAGCAAACAAAAAGAAATGGAGCAAGGTATAAGGCCATTTGGCTATGAGGGTTTCTAGGTGCCTTAGGCACTCATTTTCCTAGGCTTTGGAGTGACACTAGATGGGTTGAAAGACCCTTGGATTGACCTCCATCACTAGAGTTGAATCAACTCCTAAAACTAGCTTGTACTGGGATAGAAACTACCCATCCCTTTCTCTCCTATGGCCGACGCATGCCATGGGCTTCAACCCCTACCTTTCCTTTCACACACTCCCCACACACTCACAAATCACTTCACAAGTCACTTTACAAGATTTCAAGATCACATTTTGGAAAAATGGGCATGAAGCATTCGGCTAGCCCATTTCTAGTCTCCTCCGAAACCTCCTCCCTTCTTCTATGGTTTTCTCTCCTCTCAAGCAACTATCAATCAACTTATCAATCACTATTCCATCCTACACTTTTACACACATGTCTTTTACACTCTTACACAACCTCATATGTCCAAATCACTTAGATTTGGAAACAATTGGAAAAGTCACAAAAGGAGATAGTCGGCTACTCCCTCACCCGAATCCATTGTTTTCCTTTCTTCTACTTTTCATCTCTCCAATGATGTCACACCTTCTCAATTACTTGTAAACTTCTTGTCAAATCCCTTTTACAAGATCTTTCATTTGTCCATTTGGAAAACATCACATAGGAAACACAAATGGGGTGATTCGGCTATAGCCTCCACCGAAACCTCTCCTTCTCCCTCATGTCTATTTCCATCAAATCTTGCAATGGCCATTCACCTAGATATGGTAGGATCCTATGAAGAACAATTGGGAAGACTTATTCCCCTACATGCCTCCCTAGTTGGCCAATGATGAGAAAATCTCATCTTGGATTTTTATACTTCTTCTTCCTAGAAACAACTAGTCAACTTTTCAACTACCAATATTTCCTTCCTCATGCCTACTAGTCTTTGAAAACTTACTAAAACTCTCCTAGAGTGACATGTGTCTCCATACATGGGCTTGGTGGACTAATGGATCCAACCTATGAGCCTTTGGGCTTACATACTACACTTTGGGGCTTATACTTTAATCCATACTCCCAAAGCTCAATTCTAAGCCCAAACCTTCATCCTTACCAACTTAAATCACTAATATTATTATTAAAATAATTAATTAAATAAAATAGCAAGAAACAAAAATTTTGGATCATCACACCACCTATCTTGCAAGCAATCCCAAGTAATGTGACATTTACTACCTTCCTATCCTCAATCTAGAGTATTTCATGAATCTCCCCCCTTAAATCTATAGTGTCGTCTTCTGTCCATTCCATTATATGGCACTATTGAAATCCTACATTTATGGTTGATCGACTTTCACTCTAATACATTTTGTAACAACACAAAGAAAGCTCAATTCACGTTTGGGACTATAATTCAAATTGACTACTCAATTATGTTTCAATTACAGCACCTTGGAATCACTAATAATGGCTTGAGCTTCTTCCTCTCTACGTGTGTGGGATTTCATTGACCACATTCCTCTTCTCAAGTCAAATTCAAGTAAAGCTCAATTCTATTATTAAATAGGTTTCTTGAAAAGTAAAACGCTCAATTATTAAGGATACAAACTCATGTAAAACTCTCTTGACTTGATTAATATATATGAACAAGTTCTTTTGTAAAGTTCAACTCAGATCACATTTTTTTCACTTCTTTCAAATAACTAGTTTGTTCTTTCGTATATATTATACATACACATGTCTATTCTATAGATAAAAGAGGCTATCCAATTAGGCCAAATAGTGAACTTTCGAGCATTTTTCATTTTCAATTTTATTCCTCTATTTTATTTACTTCCTCCTTTTACCTTTTGATGCAACTCTCTTATTTTTCTCGTTTCCCATTTAATCCATTTTTTTGCTTCACTCTTTGTCCCTGATTTTCTAAGAGTAATTATTTGAGACACCAATTTGGTTTTCCTTTTTTGCCCTTTGACTAAGTCAATTGATTTTGGTTTTTTCTCTTTTATTTCAATTTTTTGTTTTCCTTTCTTGTCCCTGTGTGAGTGGGTGTAGTGATTTCTTTCACTTCTATGGAGTGATGTACAGTAAAATTTTGACCAATTTTTTTCCAGTTTTATCCGTATTGTTTTTTTTGTTTTTCCTTTAGTATCCCTCGGCCCTTTTTTTCAGTCGATTTCACCCACTTCTGCTACCCTTGTTTGGCCCTAGATTTTTCTTGTCTTTTTTTTTTTTTTTTTTTTTTTTATCTTTCTCTTTTGGTCTTAGTTTTGCTTGGTCTTTACTTTTGCCTGTGACTTTCTACATTACGTCAAATTTCATTTCGGGAGAATTTTGGATTTTGTTGATTTGTGATTGAGTGGGTTTGATTGTAGCCTTTCTCATTCTTGAGGATCAGTTATTTGGTTTTTTAATGACCAAAACATCTTGTTGCTCGTTGGTCCTTAAACATTCGTTTGTTCTACAGTATATTGGTGTGAAGTACTGTCATGGCGAAGAAATTAGGCTAGTTGATGGGAGCGTTGGAAAGACGATTTGTTTAGTTTTGTTTTTGCGCATCTATTTGACGTATTTTGCTTCTGAGGTCTCAAAGAAATTCCTTTTCTCCCTTGCAGTATCGATTTCTCGATTTCTACTGTGTGTTTCTCCATTGTTTACAGATCATTTTTGTTGTTGGTGTTTCGAAGCTATGGTTTCTTGGCTGTTATGGTGTGTCTTTCTTGGTTTTCCTTCTGGTTTTGTTTAATTGTGAGTCTAATTCTTCTCTTCATTATTTGTTCTCATCTTGTTAGCTCTATATTTCTATTTGGTTTCAGATCTAAATATTTTGTTGCTTCGCAGTCCTTGTTTCTTACTTCCCATTGTGTCTTTCTCGGTTCTTCTCCGATTTGTTTGCTGCAAGTATGCCGTGGGCATGATCTCTTGGCTGTTCTAGTAAATGACTTTTGTTTCTCTTTGGTGGTTAATTGTTTTGCTTTGGTTGTTTGTCGAATTATCATGTTTTATTTTGCACGGTTCAATTGATCTGTCGGTAATTTCTTTTCCTTAATTCCTTTTTTTTTGTGCTATGTTTTTGGGTTTGGAAAACTTTACTCCCATTAAGCTTAGTTGTGCTTTTGCCTCTTTGTTTTGTTTGTTTTGTTTTTTTTTTGTCTTTCTTCAGAATGTATTTTTTATGAGTTTGTGATTTTATTTTTGTTAACATGTTTGATGGATAATGGATTTACAAAAATGGATTTTTGTTAACATGTTCAATGAAAACAAAATAAAATAAAATTTTGCAGTTGTTGAAAAAAATTGAGTTTATTCAATTGGTGAAGAACTTCAATGAATTTTATTTATGGGTGTAGTGTGCTGCTTTAGGTTTTTGGTCTCTTTCCCTGTCAGCCCTACAATTGCAATAAAGAAAATGAAATTGTTAAAAATTATCATCACATCAGAGAAAAAATTAGTTAACATAATGAATAATTAATAAATGAAAAAAATGAAAATCCAACAAGCAAGAAAAACCAGGAAAAAATTCATTGTAATTTAATGGATTCATTGAAGTGAGGATGAAAATACATTAATTTTTGTTGTCATCCTTTCTCTGTGTGTATTTATTAATTTTCTAACAGTTTGTGTAAGGTCATATCTATTAGTCCAAATTGTGTGGTGAACGTATAGATGTTGGTGTGTAGAGAACTAAGTGATTTGGTATTTTGTTTTATTTTTTTAGTTCTGTAGTTGCAAATGTGTAAAGGTAAATGTTTGTATTAGATTATTTACTTATAAACGCTATTTGAAATTCAAAACAACTTATATGTTGGGTTTGAATATGAAAGTTGCTCTTGCATCTATAAAAAGTTTTGCATGAATATAATTCATTTTGTTGCAGTTCTTGTAAAATTATTACATTTCTAATTGTTTAGAGGTTGGTTGTATTTAATTAAGTGGAATCTCTTTCGTTTCCTAGATAATCTAATACCGGTTGGTTTAATAATCTTATTCTGGTATTTTCCTAATGTCAAGTGCTAATTTCAATTATTAATATTTACTTGAAGCAAATTATCTAGGTTCAAATTTAACACTAATTTTTTTATAAAACCGTTGTCGATCGACGATCGTTAGACCCAAAATTAAGTTTAAAAAATAAAAACAGGTCGAAGGAAACAACATTTTTTACGATACGTGTGGAAATTGATGGCTGCATCATTACATATATAACATGGAAAAAAATAATCAAGAAAATATTACTCAACGGAATGATCTAATTTATATGCATAATGGAAACAAACATTACTATACACAACCGACATCCATATTCTAGTATCATACCAGACAACATTATATATTTTTATCCCAACAAAGTTAAAAGTATTCAGATTTTGAGATTAGTATTCAGATGAAAAAAAAAAAGATGGTTAGAGAAGTGACAATATAATGATACATATACACTACAAGAAATATGACTTTTTGCGATGCTTCATAAATGCTGCAATAAGCCTCCTAAAATGATGCAAATCATTAAAGCCGGCATTATTTACAGTGCCACACGTTGGACGCCATTGAAATGCAGCAGTTTTGATTTTGTGTCATTTTTCAAACTGAGCTACATAAGGTAGTTGATTGCGACACTGAATAAATGTCAAAAACACTACAAGAGTAAAGCCTTGTTACGGTGGATTTATTATTGCTGCTACTGATATCGACGGAAAATGCATGCTGTAAAGGCGAAAGCAAATGCGCCATGCATTGATTAGCGAGATTCCACCATGCAGTTGGCGTGTCAACAGTTTCTTCATTGGTTGGGGCGTCTCCTTTACTATAGCAGCGAGTTTGGCGTCATTAAAGTGAAAAGTAATTTGGCGTCGATAATGGTCTACGTTATTGTTGGCTTAGAACCGCGATATTTTAATTCCTGTCGTAACAGGTAAAACTTTACCTTTTTTTTTGGCTGTTCTATTTCGAAAAAGTGGTTTTATCCACTGCATTCCCGAAACGTTGCCACCCATGCTTCTCCTCTCTTCGTCGATGGTGCCATTGATGCTCATTTCCTATTAGGTTTCTCCCACCAAAAACAGTTAGCGTGGTGTTTCCACCCCACATCGAAGGAAATTTTGGCTCAGAGCAGGGGAACAACTCTGTTCCTAACGATTTTGCAAATTCTAGGTATGTAATTTCGCAACATTTTAGATAAATTCATATCTTTGATAAAATCATTTCAAGCTCCAAATCACGGCTTTTAAAGTTTTTTATGGTTGTTTGATCATCAATATTATGCATTTTGTTCGGTGGCCTGGATTATCAATATTTTACTAATTAAATCCATAATAAATGCACAGTTCTCTTGCTTTGGTTCACCAATGGAAGCGATATTGATAATTTTATCAAATTAGGATTATATTTGCCCTCCTATTAATTGAATCATTTTTTCCTCGTAATAACGTCAGTTTAATTTGTAGTCGGTTTCTGTAGATTTAATGTTTATTGTTCTTTCAAGTTGTCATTTTGCAAAAAGTGTCCTATTGCGGTGCTTTTTGAACTGTCACAATCTCTTGAGTAGAATCTTGAGGCTTTATGCATAATTTTGAAGCATATCTCTATTCAAGCATATCTCTTTTTTTTTTTTTTTTTTATGTTACAGTTTTTGGTGTTGTACGAGTTTATATGATAAGCATCTGAACACCCTTAAACCATCACTACTGAGCAACCATTCCTCTCTTCGACTAGCATTATTTAACATAATAAGCCAAATTAATCTGGAAAGGAGGTAATGATTCCATGCCTGCCTATTGCAACTTTGGTGTGTTGATTTTAGCATTATATATATAGCTACTTCATTTTAATTTAATCCCCTCAACTCGCTTAGCCTTACATGCAATTCTAATGCCTAGATTTCCTAAGCATAGGGTGTAGAATTAAGAATAAAAACTTGAGAACTTTGAAATGGATAAACAAATAATTACTTAAGAGTTGCTCCTATGGAATTTCACATGCACCCTTTCAAATTAATTATGTTAAAATTACACATGCATACAAAATTGGATTAATCGTAAATGTGCTTGTTAATTTGTTTTCTGTATTTACAGGTTTATATGATAAATTTTTGGGTTAATGCCATCAACGAACCCTGGAACTAGGACAATGTAGGTTCCATTTCTCTCTTGCATGCATACCTTACCTAATTATACTAATCTTGTGGGTTAGAGGTAATGACTGACTAGTTAACCATTGCAAAATACCTAGAATGGTTTTGGGCCAACCACATATAACCCTCACTCTCTTTTGGTAATCCCCACAGATTGTATATGTGCCCACCAAGGTAGTAGTTGCATTTATACCACCCGACTAATTCCTAATGTTTGGATACCCATGGATGCAATTACCCGAATGGTAATTGCAACTACTTAAACCTTTGTTTGCTTGGTTTGAATAACATAGCTACACGTAGGCTACACATTTGAATAATTTGATGGTCATGAAGTGCATTGTATGAACTTTAACATCTCTGACTACTTAATCCCGCAAGATATAAAAAACAATGTGTAACATTATCTTAGCCTTGCGAGGATGCTGAAATCCCATTGCAACATATTTTGAATGGCCACATGGAGAAAGTATATGTTAAACATATTGGTTTGCTACTCACATGCGAACTGTCTTCGGCTTATCTAATTGGTTTATTAACTTCCAACCAAGTTCTAATAATGTCTTCTAATGCCTTTTAGATGGACAAAAGTTGGATGCATTTGCCCGATAGACTTCTATCACCTGCATATGCTGTAGGAGTTAACCAGTTCCTCACACTAGTCGAAGCCATGCGGCTGGAAGGGACCGCATCCGATGTCCATGTCGTCATTGTTGTAACAGCCTATTCCTTCCTATCATGATGTGGAAACTCATCTATACATAAAAGGGATTACTCCAACTTATACGGAATGGATCTTCCATGGGGAGGAGGAAACACGTCCATTGCCCGAGGAGGACGACAATGCCAACTCTAATGATGGCGATGAATATATTGATGACATGGAGGGTATGCTAGCCGACATTTGGGCGGGCACATCCGTTGATGGGCCACAAGACAGCACTACATTTCCAACATCGACATCCATACCTGAGCCTATGTATTCGTCATCTTTTGAGCAGCTCTTAGTGGATGCCCGACGTCCACTTTTTCCCGGTTGTCGAGACTATTCTAAACTATCATTCGTTATCAAGTTGCTACATATTAAAACCCTTGGTCATTGGTCAATCAAGTCATTTGATATGCTTCTAAACTTGCTACGGTCTACCTTTCATAATCCTAAACTGCCACTATCATATGCAACCTCACGATCAATAGAGCGAGGTTTGGGCTTCAAGTATCACAAAATTCATGCATGCCCAAATGATTGTATATTATTTTGGAAGGAAAATGTTAATATGAATTCATGCCCTAAATGTCAGTCTTTGCGGTGGATGTCAAGTACACATGGGACACGGCTTGTACCTCAAAAGGTGTTGCATCATTTCCCATTGAAGCCACGGTTGCAGCGGCTATATATGTCTGCAAAAATAGCACGTGATATGAGATGGCATAAAGAGAAACAAGGGACAGATGAGACTACTATGAGGCACCCGTCCGACTCAGAAGGGTGGAAGACATTTGATAAGGATCATGATTGGTTTGCAAGTGACACTCGCAATGTTAGGCTTGGGTTAGCAAGTGACGGCTTCAATCCCTTCAACAACATGGCGAAACCTTATAGCATATGGCCAGTGATTCTTGTACCGTATAACTTGCCTCCATGGTTGTGTATGAAAGATCAATTTTTCATGACATCCCTGCTTATACCTGGTCCAAGATCACCAGGAAATGATATTGATGTTTATTTACAGTCGTTACTTGATGAATTATTTGAACTTTGGGAACATGGGTTATCGACTTATGATGCCTCCACATCGAGAACATTCACCTTACATGCTGCTTTCCTATGGACGATCAATGAATTTCCTGCGTATGGGAACCTTTCAGGGTGGTCAACTAAAGGCAAACTCGCATGCCCAGTGTGTAATGAGAGTACTGACTCGTGTTGGTTAAAGTATGGTCGAAAACATTGCTATATGGGACACCGCCGTTGGTTACCAACTAGTCATGTCTATCGAATGAGAAAGTCCCCGTTTAATGGTAAAGAAGATCATCGAGAGCCACCAAGTCCACTATCGGGTGAAGATGTGCTACGTCAACTACATACTATTGGCGATGTACAATTTGGTAAGTTTCGTCGAAGGAGGAAACGCACCACCGAAGAGATGAACTGGATGAAGAATAGCATATTCTTCAAGTTACCTTATTGGTCGGGTCTGATGTTGCGACATAATTTGGATATTATGCATATTGAGAAAAACATTTAAGATACCATCCTTGGCACTTTAATGAATATATCTGGGAAAACAAACGACAATGTCAATGCACGCCGTGATCTGGAGATGTTGGGTATACGGAAGGAACTACATTTACAGCGTGCAGGTGAATGGTTTACCATGCCCTATGCAATTAGGGGTGGCAACATGTCACACAACCCGTTAATTCAACACGAATACGACACGATAATAGCGGGTTAGGGTTCAGTCTTAAAGGGTTTCGGGTCAAAACGGGTTGACCCGTTATGACACGATTGCTTAATGGGTTGATAGCGGGTCAACCTGTTTTAACCCGCTATGACACATTATAACACGTTAAGAAAGTTAAAATTATAAGTGTATATACCCTTACATTTAAAGATAAAATTGTTAGAATCTTAATTTTAATATTTTTATTATTTGTATTATAATTCATACTTATAGTTAGTATTATAGCTTTTATAGATATTATGATTTTAATATTTGTATAAAATTATGTAAATTATGCTAAGTTTAATTAAGTCAAATGGATTAATTTTAGACATATTCAACACATTTACATAAACAGATTGAAACATATTATATTTTGTCATATTAATTTATTTTATAATATTCACTAATGGGTCATAACAGGTTGACACGACACGACACATTATGTTAACGGATCGGTTAGGGTTTGAGATTTTGACACGATAAGCTTAACGGGTCGGGTTAAGGTTGACTTATATAGTATAATATACATGTCTTGACACGACACGAATACGACCCGTTGACACGATTTGACACCCCTATATGCAATGTACACATTACGCGGAGATGATAGGACAAAATTCTGTGAGTGGCTGGCAAGTGTGAAATTTCCTAACGGATTTGCAGTCAATATTGCTCGGTGAGTTTCCATACGTGATTGCAAAATATCAGATCTGAAAAGCCATGATAACCATGTTTTCTTGCAAAGACTAATGCCTATCGCAGTGGGGGGTTTCCTGAGAAGCGATATTGCAGTCGCTTTGACTGAACTCGGTACTTTCTTCAGAGAGTTGTGCACACGAACATTAGATATAAGTCTGTTGGCTAAGCTTCAAAATGATATTGTCATAATTCTATGCAAATTGGAGATGATATTTCCTCATTCTTTTTTTGATGTCATGGTGCACTTTGCTGTCCACTTACCACGTGAGGCTATACTTGGTGGTCCAGTACAATATAGGTGGATGTACCCATTTGAGAGATATCTCGGCAAATTCAAAAGGTATGTCAAAAATAAAGCACACCCAAAAGGCTCAATTGCTGAAGCCTACATTCATCTAGAATGCTTGACCTTTTGCTCAATGTACCTCGAGGATGTTGAGACGAGGTTCAATCGGTTTGACCGTAACATTGATGGTAGAGAAGAGGCTACTACAGATGGTTTCTCAGTCTTTAACCAGAAAGTATGTCCATTGGGTATGGCCTCTAATGTGCAGTTAGATAATAAACTCCTCAACATTGCTTGCTGGTACATCCTTAATAACTGCACGCAGATTGCTTCATACCTAGGGTATGCATCCACTTTTACTCAATTTGCCTCCTGATTTACCTATGCACAGTCATCTATCTTGCTTACGCTTTTAACGAATTTTTTGAGTTGTGTTTGGAATGCATAAAACACTATGCAAAATGTAACCCTTCCAATCCAGATGATGTGGGTCGTACACACCAGAAAGAGTTTCCATCATGGTTCAAGAAATGTGTACATTATGTTAAGTCTGTTATGTATGAAGATGGGCCTAGCTTTTGCTATGTAGGATGACGATAATTATTTGTACTTAATTACTTTCAGGTTAAAGAACAACGTGCCATCAACCCAAATAATGTGTCTGCTGATCTATATGCGTTAACATGTGGTCCTCAAAGTTGGGTTGCATCATATGCAGCATGCATAATTAATGGAAAAAGGTTCCATACGAAGGAACATGAACTTAGGCGGCGTTCAGCGAATTCAGGTGTGTATGTAACTGGTGATCAACAGTCCTATACCGGGGACTTCTATGATGTCATCCATGATGTCGTGGAGTTACACTACATGGGATGGAGGCGTGTGTACTTGTTCAGATGTACATGGTTTGATGTTGGTGATCGAAGGCGCGGGGTACGAGTGGATGGTCACATGACTAGTTTGAACATGAACAGAACTGCATTTAAGGATGATCCATTCATTTTGGCATGCCAAGCTTCCCAATGTTTTTATGTAAAAGATTTAAGGGTTAAAAATGGCAATTGGTGTGTCGTTCAGAAGTTCACCAACCGGAATGTATATGATATTCCACCAGCCCCAATAGTGACTGAAGATAACGATGTCAAATTAGGTGAGGATGAAGCAATTCAAAAGAACGAACCGGGGTCTTATTATGCACCTGTACAGTGTCCTGATGTGCCTATCTCCGGAACACGAAGTCGGACGGACTTAGAACCCCGGCATATTGAAACACAAGAGGTCGACAATACTGCTAGTTGTTCAAGACCCATAGTTGGATTTCTTGACGATGTTGGGGTTGGGTCTGACTCGGTTGAAACTTTTGGTGATGGAGAGTACTAAGAAGAGGAAGATCTATCCACTGATTCTTACTCACTCTCGAACTGAAATCAGTTGCAACAAACTCTGGGAAACTAGTAGCTACAAAGTCTCTTATGGATTTCTTTTATGATGCGATCTAAAAAACGCATATCTATGCATGATAAAGTTTTCCCTTACACATTTGATGAAGTAGTGATGTAATCAGGTACAAACATTATAGCAATTCATAATGGTCTACGAATAACTCTTTCTCAAATTAATATCCTTAAATGTTTATACCAATGTGTAACTTGTGTTAAAGCGCAATGGGGGGCTTTGGATAGCTATAGCAAGTGCCCCTGTTTTACATGCTATTGTGTCAAAGTATTATCTGTAAATGGTACTTATTCTTGATCCTTTTGTTTATTTGGTGTTAGGAAGTTTTTATTGTTATGTGCATGTTGGTAATCCACCAAATCAAGTCATTCGTTTGTGGGGCTGTTACTACAGACAATCGAGAAGCTTGATCATTGCTCTTTGCGTGACTCTTGATCCACTATGAGCTGCACTACAAAGGAGCTAGAGTGAGAACTATTGTGAATTTTTGAATATTATTTATGTTCTGTGATGGACAGCATGAGCTAATCCACCATAACTTCGCATTTTCGCTTATGCCTTCATATTTAAATTAGAATCTTTTTATCCATTATGCCGGGACAGATCCCTAAAACTAGAACATGACCAAATTTTGTGCATGTGCTGATTTAGAGCATGGTGACTGTCTCATTTATTGCATTTTACATACTCGGCAAGTATATGTGCAATCGTGTAATTGATACTCTTGCATATTGTGAGATGGTAAGGGGACAACTCTTGCCTGAGGATGGTGAAATGGGATCTCTTCCCCATGAAGGCAGGTGGTGCCACAAGACATTGCATATTGGACAAAATATTGGCTTCCAATATGGCCATGCAGGTTTATATATTTTTTTTTTTAAGGACTGCAGCTTGCTACTTGACGGTGGGAGCTTTGGGAGCCCATTTATATTAACCATAAGATCATACTTTGACATTAAGGATAATTTGGATTATAATTGAGTATATACAAAATTGCAAGTATATACATACATTAGGAGGAAAATGGACATGGAGAGAATGTAAACTATTCAAACAAGGTTTAACTGAGAAACTGGATATGCAACCCAATTATGTGGCAATTAAAATATGAATTAAATTTTATAGAATATTTGTAATTATAATAATTTGAAAAAAGTATCTACTAGACTATGGTTGAAATGACCCAGTCGTCAATCGTAATGCAATCAAATATTCTTACAAAATGGGGGGAAAGTACTCCTTGGAGGGAAAAAAATGAGCGCCCAAAAGGCCTAGCCTTTTGGGTTTGCTAGGGGTAAACAGTTACAAGTAATTCTTAGTAGGTGAAAAACAAGCAAATCTTTTGAGTTGACTATGGGTAAATAGGTAAAACTGCACAAACAATCAAGTCATTCAATTGTACCAAAAAAGGCTAGAACTCATTTTATCTGCTGGTTAGAGTTTATTTTTTCAGTCCTTTTGTTTTCGAAACCTTTTTGTTAAGGCATGCGCACCCAAAAAACAAGCTCCTTACAACGATGTTTGTGTAGGAAATGGGATGTTGAGCTTATTCTGGAGGTGATTTCTCTCTGAACTCCTTAAGCCGGTTGCTGTAATTTTGGTGGATAGCTCTTGGAGGCGTGCGCCTGGTGAGGGAAGGAGAGAAATTTGCAAGGCTTCATTCCACAACTAAGGTAAGTTCTTTCTTTCAGCTCCTGGTAATTGGTATGTCCCTATGCATTGATCTTGATGAGGTAGTGGGTTAAAATATCTCATGATTCTCTGTTTATATCTGGACAAAAGTTAAAATATTCCATTCCTTTTGATGAGCATAGGAAGGTATAAAATATTCTATTCCAAAGGTCAAAATATTCCATTCCTTTTTGCAAGGTATAGCAAGTACTCATAGCACACCTGCATGTCCATTCAAAAGGAAATAATATCAACCTTGGATGCTAAAAATATTCTAGAATCCAAATAATGTCAACAAATTATACAAAAAAAATATTCTAGGCTGAAAATAATGGACAATAATAGAGCCAATACCTAAATCCACATATCTATGGCCACCCAACTTGATCATTGCAAATACAACAGGGGACATTTACAACACAAGTAATTAAAGGATGTTGGAGAAAACTCAGCAAATGTGTATAATACAGCACAAGTAAAATTTACATCTAGCTAAAAATAAAGTAAGGGCATGCAAACTCAGTGCAGGGTCAAGAAAACAAATTGCCCATTAATACATAACACTAACTTCTATGTAAGGCTCCCACGCCGAGGACTAAAGGGATCCTCTTCTCTAAGATGGCATCGAAGCAAACACATAAACAAACATAATTACATTCTCGGGTATAAGCTTAAGAAATTTAAATTTTAACTAGTCTAAGACAAATTAAATCAGACAAACTTGATCAACTTGCCCTTTCAGCATAATACACAATATTTAATTGCTAATTATTCAACTATGTTGAAAGATGAAGGGAAAAAAACAAAGGACAACTTTTGCTTGCAGTTGTAGGTATGACATAACTGCACATATTAACTGGATTTTTTTTGGCCTGGGAACGATAAAATCAAACTCTAATGAGCACGATGCAAAAAATTAAAAAATTGTGTACCAGTTTTAATATCAATATGTGTAGATAGCTACTACTATTCTCTGTATTACTCCTACTTCTTCATCCAATAAATCATGCCCATTTCATGAGATGTGATTTTGTTCTATGATTGATTTATAATTGCATTATAATTAAAAAGGGCCTTAATGTGTTCATTTTTGTGAAGGTAGACAATACACACATTTTTCACTGAATTTGGGTATTCTATTTGTATGTATGTGCACCTGAGGGACTAAAGAGCAATGAGGGGCAACAACGTATCAGGTGAAAATTCATATATCAAGTTAATCCACCTTGCTGTTTGTGCTTAAACATTGATGTTTAAAATTTAATATATTTGCGTAGAGCTGAAGTTAGTTAACACAAATGTTTTAAAACCTTATAACATGAATTATATAGCAGCCACCGAAGAGATACTCTCTATCATTGCTCCACAATCATAATGTTTCTTATTTGTTGTAAATGAGGCCAATATTCTAGAAGTCACTGCACATTTGCTGAAGTTATTTACCATCCACATAGATACATATTACTTACTAAACTTACATATTAAAACTTTTTGTGAGGATGATCCAATTTTTATAACCCAATACAATATATATTGACAATCATTGGCCTATCCTAAATGTCAAGGGAAATCAGGATTAATGCGTGTACAAAGTTGTCGTGCAAGTGGAGGACGATGGGGTCTAACAACTAGACGAAACACCGATTATCGTGGAATTAGATCGTTTGCACGTACCGGTGCAATTAATGAGTATTGGGACACAAATAAGAGACGATGGTGGTACATCTGACGATTCAACCGAATCTCAAACTGGATATTGGGACTTGCCACCTCCCATACTTAATGTCAGGCCGATAGCCGAGAATTGTAAAAACCATCAAGGTAAGCTAAACGACCTCCCACCTTATGTTATGACGATTAAGTTGAACTGTCTATGATACTAATTGGACATATGAAATATTTGGTTTTCCTCTCTTTGCGTGGTAATTACTCAACGTTATTTTGTTTTGGTAGTGGATGCCGCAACTATCCCGGTGGTCGAGAATAGTAGAAACCATCAAGGTAAGCTAAACAACTTCCCATTTTATGTTATAACGATTAGGTTGAACTATCTATGATACTAGTTGGACATATGAAATACTTGGTCTTCCTCTCTTTGCGTGATAATTACTCAACATTATTTTGTTTTGCTAGTGGATGCTACCACTATCCCGATAGTTGATAATAATAGAAACCATCAAAGGTAAGCTAAAGGACCACCCATTTTATGTTATGACGGTTTAGTCAAACCATCCATGTTCCTATTCTTGATATGAAATACTTGGCGATATTACTATACTCCCATTTTATGTTATGACGGTTTAGTCGAACCATCCATGTTCCTATTCTTGATATGAAATACTTGTGATATTACCATACATGTGCTAATTTTGCCATTTAAATTAATTGTTTTGCTAGTGGATGATGTTGCTATCCCGGTATTAATACCGGGCCCGCAGATGAAACGTGGAAGGGGGCTTGCTCAAAGCAGGGAGTTTGATAAGCTCAGAAAGCACGAAAAGGTACAATTGAGGATTAACGATGGACAAATGGCACCTTGCTGTGAGAATGCACAAATGTTCACGATAAGGATCACATGGATAGTTAAACACTATGCCGACATGAGTCACGCTCGATGGACCGATGTACCTAAGAGCGACAAGGATGAGTTGATCGATCGTGTACGGGTAAGCCGTTAATTCAAAGAATTGCTTGATGAATTAAAGGGTCTTCTAATTAGATGAAATTAACCAATTAATACACGTGTAGGAGGATTTCAAATTAGACTGGGACTTGTATAATCACAAGATGGCAGTTTGGAAACAACTTCGACGGCGATTTAATGCTTTCCACTACGACTTGCACAAGAAATATTTGAAATATGGCACCCATGAGCAAGCTTTGGCCGGTGGGTGTAGCTTGGTTGATCTGGAGGTTTGGGTGACACGATGTGGGAGGTGGGGGACTGAATCGTTCAAGGTATACATTCTAGGAATGTTCGCACCAAACCTATTCTATAGTTAGAATTCTATCGTTAAAGGTTTATGCATTGAGGTAAGGGACTAACATTCCCTTCTTCTATGGCTAGAAAATGTCAAACAAAAATCGGTAAAATTGAAAGCTGCTGATAATTAATCACACTGCAGGACAGAAATCTTTTGTCAGAATAATGGCGGAGAAGGTATACATACGGTATTATTAATCTTAACGACTAGCATGCATGAATGGCATCTTCGAGTGGTCTGTGGGACTTGATCTCCATAAATCGTTTTGTATAACTTATGTAACCTGATTTCAAAAACTGGGTAGTGAATTTTTCTAACAGAGCATTGTGAATCATGAATAATTTTAATGTTTTCATTATGAGACTAAATTGGTCGAACATGCTTAACTACCCCATCCTGGCTGTAGTTGTTGGTGAACTGAAGATGTCTAGTTGGGAGAGGGAGTCATGACTGACTGATGTAAAATCTGAAAATTCTTTTAGAAAGCTACAAGAGAGGAGTCCTAACTATAATTGACAACCTATGCTATAATACAACTAACTGGTTTATTATGCCGCTGGTGTTGTTATGAAGTGCATGATGAACAAAAGTGAGCTGAGCCAGAATGTATGAACATATGATTGCAATGTATTAGTGATCTCTAGGTACCTTCAGCATCATAATTTAGTGTACTATGCAACTATATTTGTAAATAAGGATATCTGTTAGGAGGAATTAGACAGAATGTCCAAATTTATTTATTTAAATTGATGGATCTTTAATGACCACATGCTTCCTTCCTATAGCATGACGAGGCACCAACATGTATAGATTTGTACAAGGTGACCCGCTGGTCAAAGAAGAAAGGTAAATTCGTGACAAATGCCGCGGAAGAAAAACACGTGAGTACATTATGCTATTATTTGCAATTTCTTCATACAAAGTGAGAGAGGGTACCTAGCAGATTTCGAATGGGTTGCTAAATCTGATGGCAGTGTGCATATTTCTACATATTAATGTGTTTGATTCTAATTGTGTATGTGCAGAAAGAGATGGTTGGTAGAATGGAACAGCTAGAACCTGAACACCGGATTGATGATGCAGCGGCTAAAATATTTAGGAAAGTACTTGGATGCAGACCTGGCTATGCTAGAGGCCTAGGGGAGATGGTCATCCCCAAGGCCACAAGAGACAATGAACGTGCACGTGATAAAGAGCACGCTGCTACGTTGGAACGCCAAAAGAAAGAAATTGAATATTACAAAGCTAAAGTTGAGGAGATGGCTACCAATCATGTCCTAATGATGGAGAGGCAGCTTGAAACTAACGATATACTGAAGTATTTACTAGCTAAGGATAGGGGATCCAACGGGGCGTCACATGGGGAGACTCCCATGGATGCTGTCACCTTGTGATTGCTTCGATAGGAAGATTTTTGAGATTTTTGAGAATAGAGGGTGGTATTAGTGGTAAAGTTGGTGCCTATTTTGATCTAATAGGGGTGGGAGGGTACTCTCTTCCTTTTTTGTGGGATCACGCTGGACAATAGTGGGAGGTAAAACATTGTTGATATGAACGAAACTAGACTGCACAACAACAGATTTGGTGTCACCAAAATATGGGGAGTTGGATTGACAGAAACGGCTACATGATATCCCATGCTCTTGTAAGTATATGACTCTATTTTACCATGTCTTTAGCTATTAAAACATTTAAGATTACATTTGATAAGTAAGTTCTATCTGAATGTGCATACAAATTTTCATAAAGACTAAGCTAGCACATGGATATATAGCAGATCTAAACGTGTTAGTGATCTAGATTCCATATAGAAGCAAACATATTTGAATTAGTATCTGCCTTCAAAATAAAAAATAGCCTACGTCATGTAGAAACTTTTATTGTTACATACTCAAGTCTAAACAGGTGATGAGAAGGGCATTCATTAATGTTCCATTGAACAGGATGTTTGCTAAGATCGTAGAGATTTTACATCTTTTTAGATCATAAAGTAATGAGCAGTTGTTAAATTTAGACTCCTTTTATCTTAAAAAGGTTGAGATGATATGGATCTTTATACAGGTTCAGGCTCACTTGTTAAATGGGTAGAACTTTATCTAAGCACTTAGCCTACCAAGTAAGCACAATAGGATGTCATGGATTTAATCTTGTTAAACCCTAGTATTGAGGGAAAAAGAAAGTGGATTCAGATCATGTAGTCAATAATCCAGGTTTATTGCAATGCCCCAGCAACCATTCCCATTCCCATTCCCATAATACATTGCATGGTTACATTAAATTTCTCAATAATAACATCTTCCATCTTTAATGTGTATACTGATGCCTACAACAAATTAAATGTGGCATTTTATACTGTTAGTGTTGCATTTCTTTTGATGCAAGCCACTTCTATATAGGTGGTAGAAATTAAAGGCAAGGGGATTTAATGATGGGAGCATGTTTCATGAAGTGTTTCAGAATTCATTGCTTCTACACCGAGATGGAATTTTGTTGAAAGTTGGCCCAGTTGAAGGTTGAAGTGATGTTGGAGATCTCATCCACCCCTACAAGCCACAATATAAAGCATGTATGAAATATTTGGTTGTTCATGATTATTAACGACCCCCCCTATTAAATTAGTAGGATTATGAAAGTGTTAGTATGGCTCAGCTAGCACGTACATGCAAATTTGCTGTTTTCAATTCCATTAGTAGGTGTTGACATATGTGTTTGTGATAAATGGATTCCATCATGTATATAATTGTTATCACTCAATTTTTATGTAATGGGATGTTGTAATTGCATGGATGTTTATGTAATGTGATGTTGTGATGGGATCAGTTGATGTGTTTATCATTGAGCAAGTGCATGTGATCGATTTGGATATGTGCAGATGATTGAATCTCAAATTGTTATTGGTGCAACAGGATAGAAGTTATTAATTAGTACACATTGTATAATTAGCTAGATGATATTGCAATTATATGGCTTTGAATTAATGGTAAATGAGGAAATAACGAATTTCACAACAGTTTTAATTATACTAATATTTTAAATTTAACTCATAACATTTTTAATAAAATTGTTAATGAATTGGAGTTTTCATTATACAAATAGATAATTTTTAATTAATACAAGTGCAAATGGTACTGAGCAAGGTTTATTCAATTTGAGCCAAAACCATTAATCCCAAAACAATTGATCAAAACCAGATTTTGAGGTGTGAAAAGCGGCGGTTTTTTCTAGTGCAGCAAATTACTCTCGGGCCATGTGAAGAATATAGGCGGCAATTATATTTCGCAGGTGAAAATTTGGTGCGGTAGTATAAAAGAGGTATAGCGGCGAGCTACAAAGGTAGCAGTAAAGTTATAGCGAGGAGAATATCCAAACGCCGGTTTACCTTTCGTGTCCTATTGCGGCGATAGATTTAGATGTTACGTCGACATTCCAGTGCCGCCTTTATGCATGCCTGACGTTAGTTGTACGCAATGTCAATTGTTATTTGCGGCAGCAAGGGACTATTTGCGGCGTCTGGATTTCGCAGGAAAAAAATTAACAACCACGGCGCTGTCTGGCATTTCGAAGCTTCATAGTTTTAGCTAACAAATTATACTGACGTTCGTCCGGCGCCTACAAAAATGCAGTTAAAGGATATGGGTGGCGTTTTTCCACACTAATAGCTACTAAATCCAGCGTCGGTAAAAGGCACATATGTTGTAGTGAAATATGCATTATGGTATATCGTGATTCTGATTTAAAAACTGGTTGGTTAATGCCGTGAAAAACTATTAGCAGCATTTTAAAAACGTTGCAAAAGTTCCCAAACTATGCTGCAAAAACTTATAACTTGAAGGCGACATTTTATACAAAATGCCGGTTTTAAACTTTTATGCAGCGCTGTCTAATTGCCGATAATAGTCTTTAAGATGTTTGCAGCGTAATGAAAATGGCAGTGACGTTAAACGTATTTGGTTTTTGGCAGCACTTTATTCCGCCAAAATAAGCAAATTTTATAGCCGAAATAGAGCTTTTGCAGCAATTTTTTCCACATGCCGCAATTGCAATAAAAAAAATCGAAAGAATAGTAACTATTTCATCTCCAATTGATGTATCGTCGGTTCACCAATCGCCGGCAATAGATGGTTTTGTATTTTTTTCCCTTGTTTTTGGATTTATACTGGCTGTTGGTAATTAAATAATTTGTCAACGTAACCATGACCTAAAAGTATTCCATTTAAAAACCATTTCCCAAATATCTATACCATTCTATGCAAAAGTACTAGTACTACTAAAATATATCCTAGCTATATTTTTATTAGCTAAATATATATATAGATATATATGGTACTTATAATTTTTACTTATTTATTATAACAATAATCATTTTGTCAAAACATGGGCATCCCGTCCGAAATTTGGGCTGGACTGAAATATATTATATGATCTACTTCTTTACATTTTAGAAGTAGTCACCTCCTAATTAATCCTGGAACAAGCAATAAATTAAAGATCATGAGACTTTTGTAGCATATCTCTAAAATTATAATCTTCCAGATATATACAATGTTTGCTATGATATATGTAGAATAGTTAATTATATATGTAGCATCACATTCCGGAGCATTATTGTTACTTTCTAGTTAAATATAATATACAATTTCCTGCTCTATAAACATGAAACAACACAATACCATCTTTGGGACTGAAATTTAATCCCTAAATACACCTTAACTTTTATTGACTATAAACACATTGGGTAAGTAAATACTTTCCTCATTCATTTAGGCACTGTCACAATTCACAGAGTTCATACGATAATCTCCAAATGTAGTTCACATATATAGGTAGTAACTACGAGAAAGTTACTAATTTTTAACATTAGACAGAGACAAGGTAGGAGATATTAATACCACAATGTGGAAGGAATATGATACCAAGGTGCATTCATCCAGAAATGCACCATCTATTCATTCTATCAGGTTTACTGCTAATTAATAAACAGAAATGCACACTTGTTAGCCAAACATAGATTGCAAAGCTCAATTTGATGCTTCTCACAAACCCTTCTACATTGAAACTGGACCTTCTCTGCAGCCACATCCTACCCATCAGCATATATTAACCTCCCATATGCATATATAAATTTGAATGTAAGTTTTTTAATTGTGTTTTTACCACACTCCCCATCTACCATATAAATAGACATGCATGCATGAACTGATTTTATGCCCCCATATTCTTGCAACCGAAATAAATACACTAATAATTCTAGCACAACCATATTCCAACAGCCACACAGTAATAACGTCAATGAAGAATTGAGTATGTTAAAATTTAAGATCCACCTGACAGTCAGGACAACTGGACAAGAAACTCATGGTGTAAGGTTCAAGCTCATTACCTAATCAAACAGGTTTCGAACCCCCTGAGGTGTTGATGGGAAATAAATTGCATCATCCATGGGGAATGTAAATCAGCCAAGTTCTCTATGTTTTGACCAATTCCACAAGCAGAGACTCACCAATCAGCTCCGAACTGACTACATTTTTACCTGTGATGACACCCTCTCGTTAACATGCATAGCAATAACCGAAAGTTCAATTAAATCTGCTGAGAATAACTTACCCTTAGTTTCCAAAACACATAACACCATCATCACTAATCAAAAGCAAACCTGGGATTAATATGAATGCCAATTTCTTCTCAATCCACATACATGTCTACCCTATAGCAAGTCCAATACTTAGACCTCAATTAAGGGCTGCATAGCAAAACTGGGATTAATATTGGAGTCAATCTCATATTACTGTGGCATTGCACAAATCATTGTAGAAGTAAAACAGACATATACGTTTCGATATAACAGGTTAAATCAGAAGCGTTAAATATACGCATACATATATACTAGTTTATATGCAAAGAAACCATGAGAGTCATAATAGAGAGAGAGAGAGAGAGAGAGAGAGAGAGAGAGAGAGACATACATGTGGTAAATGAAGAATTTAACAAGTTCACCCTATACATGTGTTAAATATTAAAAGTTTAGTTAACTTCTACTATATAGTAGAAGTTAACTAAACTAACTGGCAATTAGGGAAAAGAGGAAAATAAAAAAAATCAGTGTTTAAGAATCCAGAATTTTGATTCTAAATTTTGTTAGTCAAAATAGATTTGAGATGGAAATAAAGACAATGAGTGTTTAAGAAAAGGGTTTATTGCAATTAGGGAAAAGAGGAAAATAAAAAAAATCAGTGTTTAAGAATCCAGAATTTTGATTCTAAATTTTGTTAGTCAAAATAGATTTGAGATGGAAATAAAGACAATGACTCACATCATAAGTGAAAAAAGAAACCATGTCTAAACGTATAAAAACACTAACACGTAGTTATGCATTCCCTTTATATTCCTTTTTAAATTAGTTCTTATAACTCAAAAGAGAAATGAACTTTGGTCATTCAAATAAGACCAGTCAAAAGAACACAAACCTAGCTAGCACGGGGATGAATTAAGAAAAATAATTTATTATCAATTTACTCTTTTTCTTTCTTCCCCTTGGTCTCTACATAAACGCATCATGATCTCTTAGTATGTCACAAAATCACAAGCACTTTCCTCGATCTTTACTAGTACTGCCTATCTTCAAGCATCGTGAACTCAGTTTCTCTACTATTGCTTTTTTCGAAACCTCCATTTCTAATCTCGAAGATCCTTTAATGACATCGTTTTCATACCAACAGCAACGGCTTTTTTTTTTTTTTTTTACAGGAATTTCTTTTCAGACATCCATATTAAGATCAGGTTTAGCTATGTAACGAAAATGTGTTAATGGAGAAATTGATCAAAAAAAATTAAACTCCTTTTTTTTCACGAGTATGAAGAAAACCAAATTGTTAAAGCACTCATTGCAATAATTAGATCAAAACAATTAATTGTACTTGCAATTGTATTATCTGATGACAACATTATAATTATAATCAGTACCCTAATAAGGCATGCATGGGCATCATGATCGATCATTTTCCCCAGCCATATTTAAACTTGTACTGGTTGGTTTTACGGTTAAGAAGGGAGATTCCAGTATCTTCTGCTTTCCAGATGCAATGGTTTCCACCGCACTCTCTCTTTGTTATTTTATCACTGACGGTGAAAACTTTGCTTGTAAACCCATGTCGGAGATCGCAGCTGAAATTCATGCCGGGCTCAACATCATAGTTGAACTCATACTCCTCTTTTGGCAACAGAATGTGAAGGTTCAGATCGATGTATGGTTTCAGGTTTTTGCAGTTTACGTTAAGCACTTTGTTGTCAAGTTGATTGACGAACTTTACGTAGTGCTTCCTCAAGCGGGGAGCCCTTGCCGCGCTGCTCAGCCCCAAGGCCAAGGCGAGGACGAGTGCAAGGCAATACAACTTGGCAATTCCCATGCGCTTCATTTTGATCAGATGCCGACTGATTGAGGACGAGACGTTCTTTGGCTGAAAATATGCACTTTTTGCTCCTTCACAGCCAAAGAATGCAGCTCTGATCCTAAACTGTTGTTTCTTCCAACTTTATATTGTTGTCTTTACTTGAAAACTTGAGGCCTGTCTCATTTTTAGGGCAGCAAGGAATGCAAGGTCGAGCTTGATCTGCTATATATGAACTATTGTTCGAAACTATTCGTACGATATATAGGCCACAAAATTACGTACATATATGGCATGAAGAAATGTCCATTTTTAGCTAACTTTTTCTATGGCTAATTTTAACCGGAGTGGTGCAAAATTAGTAAATATATAGCAACAAACTATAAGACAAGGACCAGAGATGTTTAGGGTAAATGAATTGCCACAACATTATTATATATATATATATATAGAGAGAGAGAGAGAGAGAGAGAGAGAGAGAGGAATAGTGATAACACATCTAATTAATTAAATCCGTTAAAAAATGCAAAAGATAATTTGATGACCTCTAATATTATCATATCTTTAATGTAGGAATCCAAATAATTTTTCTTGCTCAAATTAACCCAAGTGAGAACAAATTTTTTTGCTTATCTAAAACGTTGACCTAGCTGATGAAACATTATTTAGAGTGAAATCCGTCGATGTCACAATCCTCTATTAAATGGTCTCAGATATTCAAATTTATATGTATCTTGGAGCGGATAAAAATGTTATTTTGAGAGGTAGCATGCAATTGCATGCAGGGGTGGAGCTACAAGGTTCCTTTTTTTTTTTGTGAAGAGGATTCTACATTCCATTCATTAATAACGGGCATTACAAATGAACTTAAAATCATATATTATAAATTAACTTAACGACGATTTGTAACTCCCTAGTACACTAAAAGTGATTGACATCTTCTAGCCCTAACTGCAAAACTCTCAACAACATTGTTGGAGAGATAGCCAAACTCTATCTAAAACAGAGTGATAACCAACAAACAAACAAACAAATTCGGTGCTCGTTCTAAGACAAGTTAGGGACAACTCTAAAGATCAAAAGTCCTAGAGACTCCATGTTTTTTTTTATTAACAAAAGTAAAATATAAAACAGAATTGAAAAACTTGGAAAAACTGAATCACATGGACATGAATCCGGTTTTCAATCTTTGAGGAAAAACAAATCCGAACAACCAGGAGACTTGCGACTGACAGTGGCACATGGGCTACAAGTGCCACCTTTAGAGAATGACGAGAGTCGGGATTGAAGTAGCCAATGGCCAAGGGTTCTGTGGAGTCGCGCGTGGCCACAAAAAGCCATCCCTGGAGGAGGCGCATGGAAGACTAGACTTGAGACGTACCATGCATGTGGCTCACGCGCAGCACCAGAAGGTGCAATTCCTCCCCCTTCTGAAGATCGGCACCTTGGGAGGACTACAGAGGAGCACGTGAAATGCCTTGGCCGCTGGAGGCATCGGGACTACGTCCCCCTACAAATGACTAGGAGCCAAAAAACCTGTTGGTGAAACCTAAAAAAATATAAACAAGAGAGAATAAAAGAAAAGGGAATGGGAAAACAGAGAAAGAATGGAGAAGAGAAATGGTGGAAGACGAAGCAAAAACCAAAAGAAACCCACAGAATGGGAGATAGGCTGAGAGAAAAGAGGAGGGGAGGGAGGGAGGGGGGAGCCGGGACTCTACCCCCTCCCAATGGTGCAAACTCTTAAGGAGGGAAGCTAGGCTTTTTTGCTGGAGAGAAAACCGTACGTTGGGGGACATATCGAGCTACATGGTTCCTGTCGATGCCCCCCAGCCTATGCTTGAGATTTTATACGTAGATCGAAGAGTCGAGAATACGTAACACAAGACTACTTACCCCTCGATCATGACATAAATAGATGCATGCATCTAACTTATTAGAAGTATGCAATAATTATCGCAGCGGAAATAAAGTCAGACCGAAATAAAATAAGCAAGAAATATAAAACTTGCCAAGTATCACATGGTAGAACTAAATAATATCCCAAACAAAACTTTATACATAGCATCATAATATATCATGTTTTACAAAATACCAAATTCTCGAAAGAAGGGGATTACACAACTTCCCCAAAGTTACCAAAATATCAGCTGAAACATCAACTGAAAGAACTAGCCCCATGACCCCTCCCTAGAATAAAGGTTCTTTCTTAACCTCTCGGTACCCCAATCCAATACAGAAGTGCCCTTGACTCAAATCATGTCCCGGGTGGACACTCATCCTTGATGGCAAGGCATAAATGCCGTCAAGGAACAAGGACTCATCTGTCCTCAAAACTAGACAGCACCCTATGGGCCACCAGTCTTCTATCATCCTAAGCACGCTTCTCTGCATCTCAACTATAGATAGATCATACAAAAAGGGGGTCACTCCATCAAAATGAGAATACTCTGTTAGACCTTCATGGGTCTGAGGAGTCTCAGGGGAGTCTGACTCATGAAATCCATCACTACTTGCAATCAAGTTTATCATCCCATGAAGGGGTGATAAATGGGAAATAAATGAGTAAGATTTCGAGAAATCTCAGTAAGTACACAATTATCCTAACAAAAGTATTACAGGTATATATATAAGTGAATATCAAAACAAATGCATGTGTTGTGAACATGAGATTTATAACATGACTTATGCACATGCACTTCCATAAAAACTTTCATGTAACATTGACTTTCCTTGAAACTTATGACTTATGCACGTGCTTTTTCATAAAGGTTTTCATATCATAACTTCTTTGACACGTATTGAAAACATTTTCGTAAACTTTTTGTCTCTTGCATCATATTCATTTCATTAGGTGCCATTATTCATGTTCATATCATTCTTGGAATTATAGCCTTTTTTGTAATGACTTTTCATATTGGATATCTCACGGTTCTCCTACGCACCGTGTGGTCCTTACTAGTTACGGTATCACATGAGGTGACTACGTCATAATCTTATTCTTACTGCAGGTGAATTGCCTCCACCGTCTTTGGGCATCCACTAGCTTTAGGTGCGACCACGTTTTGGAATCCTTTAAATAGGAACCATTTGTGGCCTGTCGACTATTCTTTGTCGACCAAGGGGATTTCACTCGACTTTAGTCACTCTTGAGTGAATAGGGAATTCTACTAGGACACTACCCCGTCCCAGCCTTTGGAGTTCTTATAAAAAGATCTTAATTAAATTCCACTTTCTTTTGAAAAACATATTGACCCAAAGACATGAAACTCTTGACTTGAATAGGCATGCATGCTATGACTTTGACTATCTTATACTATACCTATGGATCATGAGGTGTATGTTGCATGCATTTTCAAATCCATAACTTATTCATGCTAACATGTGAATATAAGTATCTTTTAAATACGTCATATGCATATATTCAAACAAAGAAAATAATTCAACAATTTTAACTTTAGAAAATGGGTATGGCCAAATACCCCTGGGGCGCAAACCCTAGTTTTTCCCTTTTTTATTTTTTTATTTTTTCTCACATCAACTCTTGCATTTCTTAATGAACCACCAAAACACAAATAACGTGTTTTATACATGGCATACCCGAAACCTTAAAAGTATTTAGACATTTTATTACTCCAACATCTAGTAATAACATGAACTTCATTTTACACCTAGCACATATTTGAAACTATGCTCCAAGAAAAATCAAAGGTTCATTGTTATTCATTAGCCGAAACCCATAGATTCAAATATATAAGTTTCCATCAACCATGAGTCACACCATAGTACATTCCTTACATTCTTTTGACAAATAGTCACTATATTCTAACAAGTATCTCTTAGATTAAAAGTCTAAAATATCATCTTAACACTACTTAGAGAAATTATAATAAGGTCACTAATAAACAAGCAAGTCAAACAATAAGACCAAGCAACCCAATAACAAGTTCACCCTACGTATACAAATAATGCTAAAGTTATGTTAAGAATGTACTTACAAATATTTCAAGTATAGAGTAAGGAAAATCTAAAAATTTACAAAGGGAAACAAGATTAAGTCTAGGGAATATTGCTCTACATAACCGAAAATGACTTGCTTGGTAGGAAATGCTTTTTGTTATTCAAAAGAGAGACATTTTTCTCAAAAACACTCTAGTTTTCCTTTTCATTTTTAAAAGAACTAAAAGCTTAGATCTTCCTTGTAAGTTTAAGAAAATACTAAGAAACACAGTGACTAAAACTTTTGAAAATAGATGTTCTTTAGATCATTGCATGAAATGATAGAAAAGAGTTTGAAAGTTTATTTACCTTCCAAACTAGATGCTTTTGCAAAAACCTTGAAGAAAAACCCTTGAGCTTGTTAGGAATTGATGTTTGGAAGGTGAGAAAGTGTAAAGAAAAGTAGAGAGTGTAGAGAGAGTAGAGTGGCCGAGAGTCACAAGGAAGAAATGGAAGGAAAACAAAGTGAAGAGGGAAAAAGAAAGGCCATAGTAGGCCATGAGTTGTTTCCTAGGCCTAGGGTACTCCATTCTCTAGTTGATTGATACAAGGGATTGACATGCAAGTGATTGACACAAAGCTTGATTGACTCCAAGAAAACCTCCTACTCCTAGGGAGAAGATGATGCCTAAATTAGCACAAGCTAGGATCGGTTTTGGCCCTCTTAAAAGCCACCTAGCCGAAAACCTTTCCAAGGGTAGGTCACCTCATCCACTTGTTACTCATTCTATTCTTGTCAATCACCTCACCCAATCTTACTTCTAGATATGATTTTTTTGGGAAAATCAAAGTGAAATTTGACTCCTTCTTTAGCTCCCCATCATCCAAAATCTTCCCCCTCCCAAAGATATCATATCTTTTCATGTCATCATCATTTGCTTTTCCAAGAGATTTGACTATCACATCTCCTTTTTCCCATGCTTTCTCTTTTTCCCAAAAACCTACCATTCTTGGAAGACCAAAGAATGCTTCTTAGGGTGCCATGTGTCCATCACAATCTTATAAAATCCTAGACACATCATCACCCAAAGACATGGCCGGCCACCTCCTATTTCCATGGGCCTAAAGCCTTGTTCCTCCATTCTTGGGCCTACACCATTCTTCCTCCATGAAAAAGCCTAGGTTGGTCCACATCTCCTTAATAAAATATAATCTTCACTCTAATCATACCCAATAATCTAAGTAGGAGAAGGAAAAAAAATCCGGGTTGTCAAATCCTCCCCCTCTAAAAAAAAAAATATTTCCTTGAAATCGCTAAGGAACATCCCAAACACACAAGATTTAATTAGAACAAGAACTTTTATACCTCTGGCACTAGTAGCTGCCAATTCCTCTAAAGATGAGTAAGATGGTACATCATCTTCCACTATCACAGAGTCTTAGGAGTAGTATAATATTGCGTCCACGTCCGAATCATGGTACATATTGACCTTCATCTCATAGAGCTTGTGCATAATCTCCGATTCGGTATCCTCGATGGGTTGACCTTCCTCTCGCTGTCGAATGTGATCATCGAAGGTATCAGAAATCTCCCAAGGTCGTACACCTCTCATCACTCACTTCTCCTTCATTAAGTCGATGCAAATGCTCTCTCTCTAACCTTAGCCATTTGCATGGCGGTTGCCGCTCTTCGTGCGGTAATGCACGTCAAAAAACAAGGTTCCCTTATGATTTACATCCATAACATGGGTATGGTGCCACTCGTACCTATCTAGTCTTCTAAGTCGTTTTGCTTTAATGAGTTGCCATCTCCTAAGGCGAGTATCTGTAGAAAGTCCAAACACAGGTAGAGATGATCACTGAATCGTTGGGAATCACTATCCTCTTTCCAAAGTACAACGTTCCATCATCTGAGATCATAAAATACGGAGACCCTTCTTGTCCTTCTAGCAACTGTTGCCAGATCTTTTCCAGCTTGGCATCCTGATGTTGTCCTTCTCTAATATCCTCTTTTGTTAAGGAAACGATCTCTTGTATTGCTGCCAACACAACATCTCTTGGTAGGTTTCCGATTAGTAAGTCCTGCATAACCAACAACATCGAATGCTCCTCCGTTTGAGCATTCCGACTTAATGCATCAGCCATTACGTTAGCTTTTCTAGGGTGGTATTTGATCCAAAGTTTTAAATTCCGTTCCGTTCCGGCCGGAACGGCCAGAATTTACCGTTCCGGAACAGTAGCCGGAACGGATAGACCCTGCATTCCGCACCGGATTAAATTCCGGCCGTTCCGGCCGGAATTATATGTTCCAGAATTCCGGCCGGAATATCATTAATGGCAGTTTTGTAAATATATTTACTTTCTTTTTTATTTTATTAATTTTTCTATTTCCTAATCTTCATTTCGACGTCTGAGACTAATTTTCGCATTCCACTCTCATTTCTCAAGTTCTCAACCCTAAGCCCTACGCTGTACGCCCCTGACCTTGCCGACGGTCTCATCGCCGACGCCCACTGCCGAGCCAACAGTCACTGCCTTTGCCGACGACGCCCACGCCTTTGCGGCTTCCCAAGTCACTTCCGGCGCCTTCTCCATCGCCCACTGCCGAGCCACACCCACGGGATAAAACTGTCTCCTTTGCGGCGCCGCCTCTCTTCGTAGCTGCTTCTGAGCCTCTGGTTGCCGACGTCAAGACGCGAATCGCCGGAAATCAAGGAGAGGTCCACGACTCCACTGGGTTAGTCAATGACTCAATTTGCTTTCCATTAGCTCGTTTAGGATCTGCGATTCTGCTTTCCCCTCTGCTTTTTCCTTTGCCCGCCGAGTAGATAAATTCATGTTATTTTATTTTATAAATTAGTTAGATATTATTGATTCTTTGGCATTATTTTTATATTTTTTATAAAAAAAATTTGGTAATTTTGGAAGCCACTGACAGTGATTGACTTGAATTCTTGAGTAAATTTATTCATGTTATTTATTCATGTTACCGTAGATTAAGTAAATTTATTCATGTTATTTTATTTTATAAATTCATTTAGATATTATTGATTCTTTGGGCTAATTTTTTTATTTTTTATGTGTTCTGTATATTTATTTTTGAAAGTGTGTAAATGAATGTGTTCTGTATATTTATTTTTTAAAGTTGAATATTTTTTCTTGATGGTTACCGTAGACTAGCTTGGTTCTGGCGTTGGTGCTTGACTTGATGGTTTCTCCATTTGTATTAGAATTTAGACTATTAGTGCATAAATTATCCATTTGATAGTTCCTCCATTTGGTGTCTTTATTACTGTTGGTGCTTGAAATAGAATTAATCCAATTTTTATAATTATGTAGGGGTATATAAAATTATAAATGTCTAGTTGTCAATCAAATAGTGCTACATCTATGGCACTTGCTCCTGCTAGATCAGAGGATCCAGCATGGGCCCATGCACGTGCAGTGCCAGGGGCAAGAAGTAGTACTGAATGTATTTATTGCAACAAGACAATTAGAGGTGGTGGAGTCACAAGATTGAAGTACCATCTGGGTGGGATTCAAGGTGATGTAGAAGCATGTAAAAAGGTCCCTGCTGATATAAGATGGCAAATGAAGGAGTTAGTCAATGAAATGAAAAAAAATAAAGAAAAGAAAAGAAAAATAAACTCACAGATTGGAAGTCCTATCGATTTAACATATGATGATATTAATGTTGATGTTACTGATGATGATGGAGGATACATTCATAGTTCAAAAGGGAAGGGGAAGGAGAAAGTAGACGAAAAGTCAACAAGGGGTATAAATAAATTTTTCGCTCCAAAAACAACTCCTAGGTCTCAGCCTTGTATTAAAAGTGCTATGTGTTCAAAGGAGATGCTTGATAAAGCAAAGATGGCTGTAGCAAATTGGTGGTATGATGCTAATTTATCTTTTAATGCATCTCAATCTAAGTTTTATCAGCCTGCTATTGATGCCATAGCTGCCATCGGGCCAGGATTTAAGGGTCCTTCTTTGTATGAATTGAGAGGAAATCTTTTGAAAAATTCTGTGACTGAGGTTCAAAAATATCTTTCGTTTATTAAAGCATCTTGGGAGAAAAGTAGTTGTTCACTAATGGCAGATGGTTGGACAAACCAGAGGCAACAACCAATAATTAACTTTTTAGTTTATTGTCCAAAAGGTACAATTTTTTGAAGTCTATTGATACATCAGGCCTTAGAAAAGATTCTGAAACACTATTTAACATATTTGATGAAGTTGTTCAAGAAGTTGGGGTTGAGAATGTTGTGCAGTTCATAACAGACAATGATGCAAGTTATAAGGCTGCGGGAAAAAAATTACAGCAAAAGCATGGTTCTTTTTTTTGGTCTCCTTGTGCTGCTCATTGTATAGATCTGATGTTAGAGAATTTTTGTGATCCCAAGCATTTTCCTATTATTGATGAAACTATAAAGAAGGCAAGAAAAATAACAAAATTCATTTACAACCATGCTTGGGTTTTGGCTTTGATGAGAAATGACTTCACCAACGGTCGTGATTTATGTCGCCCTGCAGTCACAAGATTTGCTACAAATTTTATAAGTATCCAATGTTTACTTTTGTTTAAAAAAGAGCTTAGACAGATGTTTACTTGTGATAAGTGGGTTGCATCAAGTTATTCTAAAAGCAGCGTAGGGAAGGAAATAGCCAAAATTGTTTTAGAAGATGGAGAGTTTTGGAATCAGTGTCAGTTTATTGTAAAAGTCGGTGAACCTTTGGTTCGAGTATTACGACTTGTTGATGGAGACGAGAAGCCTGCAATGGGATATTTGTATGATGCAATGGAGAGAGCCAAAGAGAATATAAAAGCAAGATTGAAGAACAAAGTTACTGCATATATGCCATTCATCAGGATCATTGATGCTAGGTGGGATAAGCAGCTTCATAGTCCATTACATGCAGCAGGTTGTTTTCTTAATCCTGGAATTTACTTCAACCCTTGCTTTAAAAGTAAAAATGATGTTTTAAGAGGGTTTATGAGTTGTGTTATAAAGTTGGAACTTGATACTGATAAGCAAGACAAAATCATGGAAGAAGTTGAATTGTATAAAAATACAAACGGTGATTTTGGAGAACCTTTAGCAATTCGTCAGCGTACAAAAGTTTGTCCAGGTAACTTCCATACACTTTATTAATTAGTGTGAATTTATCTTTAAATTCTTTTATTTGTTTTTAAGTAATAATTTATTATTTCTTTTTTGCTATAGTTGCATGGTGGACTAATTATGGAATTGAAGTTCCAACTCTTCAAAGGTTTGTAGTTCGCATACTAAGTCAATGTTGTAGTGCAACTGGTTGTGAAAGAAATTGGAGTACATTTGAATTTATTCATTCGAAGAACAGGAATAGATTAGAGCATAAACGATTGAATGACTTAGTATTTGTACGTTATAACTTGAAGTTACGTGAAAGGTAAATTTTTTTCCCAAATAATAATTTATTTACTTTTGAAAAATTATGTAACACTTATACTTATCTGTGACTTTTATTTTGGCAGAAATATAAGAAGGGGAAGAGATGCTTTTGATCCAATCAATCTTGAGAATATTGACTTGATGGAAGAATGGGTTGGAGAAGAACCAGAACTTATTGAAGGAGAAGACTTAGATTGGGGATGTATTGAGGAGCCATTAGGCTCACTAAATTTAGAAGATTGTGATAATGTTGATCTTGATGATGATGATGATATTGAAGAAAATGTTTTGAATAATGTTCCACTTATTGATCCTTATCGTCTTGTTGAAGATGAGGAGTATATGTTGGATTGAGAACTTATGATATTGTGTTATATTTCAAAATATGTCTTTAAGGCTTGTATTGACTGTTGAAAAATATTATTAATTTTATTAAGCATGTATGCTTTTAATATTTGTGTACATATGTTTATTTTAGAATAAAGTTAATATATATATATAATTTATTCATATAATGTTTATCCCGAAACGGAACACCGGAACGAAACGGAACCGAAATATTCCGTTCCAGTGCCTCAACCGGAACGGTCACCGGAACGGAATTCAAAACTTTGATTTGATCTCACACTGGAAATTTCTTACGGTTTCTATGACAACCCGGATTTCTTTTTCTCCTAAAACATTTGTTCATTTGGAGAAATATCTATATTTATTATTTTATTTTATTCAAGAGATTGGGATTTTCTTGGAAGAGTAGCATGGGAGTTGGCCCAAGTAGGTGTGGCAAGGCCCAAAGGCCCAAGATGGGTGTGATGATGGCCGACCATACTATAGGAGGAGTGACTAGGATTTTGTGAGATTTGGATGAACACTTAGCACTCTAAGAAGCTCTCTTTGATCTTTCAAGAATGGTAGGTTTGACTAGGCAAATCTCTTGGAAAAGGTGATAAGTGACATGTTGTGATATGGTATCATTGGAAAGAGAAATTATGGCTTGAGAGAGAGGAAGTTTTGGATGGGCAAAAAGGGATGAGGTAGCCGGCTTCCCACTTAGGGATTTTCAAGTGTTTTCCAAATCTAGATGAGTGACAAGTAGGATTTGTGTAAGAGTAAATGACAAGTGATAGAATGGATAACTTGCAAGTGAGAAACAATCTTGGAGGAAAAGATGAAGTTTCGGATGAGAGGGAGCAAGGGGATGGCCGACTAGTGCTTTGTGATTATCCCAAGAAAAGAGCTTCATATCTTGGTGAATGACAAGTGAGAGTGTGATTGACAAGTGTGAATGTGACTTGAGAGATGGGTGATGTGATCTCCACTCTTGAATAAACCGGCCATGGCTAGATTTGGGAGACCAAATCCAATCCTAAAATATGCTTTCTTAGGCACCATCTTGTCCCTAGTGATGGAAGTCTTTCAAATGTCACTCAACTCTTCCTTGTGTCACTCAACAACTAGGGAATGAAGTACCCTAACCTTAGGAGAGACCCCTTAGCTGAATGGCCTTGTTCTCCTTTTTCTCTACCATTTTTCCTCCCCTCTCTCCCAACACTCTCAGCAACATCTCTCTCTACTCTCTCCATTTTTTCCTTTGCATTTTCTACCATCCAAACAATTCGTTTCTAAGGCAAACTTGAGTTTTCTTCAAGGCTTTCTTAGTGTAAGCTTTCTCGTTGGAAGGTAAACAATCTCTTGAAACTCTTTTCACCCTTCCGTGCAAAAGATTTATAAGAATGTACTTTTTAGCTTTCTAGCTTCCATGTTTTCTTGCTCTTTCTTAAGACTTCATGCTTTTGAGTTTTTCTTAAATTAAAAAAAAAAAAATTAGAAAAAAGAGAGTGAAGGTTAAAGTTTCCTTTTGAAGAAAACGTTCCTTTTAAAAGAAACCAACAATTTCCTTATCTATCGATTGAAAATGAGCTAAATTTATCCAAAGTTTGATCTTGTTTTCTTCTATCTCATTTTCAAATTTTATCTTTCTCTACACTTGGAAACTTTATAAGTACATCTTTAACCTAATTCTAGAATTCCTTGTATATGTAGAGTATATATATTGTTGTTGTTGCTGTTGGATGCTTTACATTTTTACTTGGCTTGTTTATTTGAAGGGTTTCATCCTATATGTGTAGTCTATGCTATGTTAGGATAATATCTTAAGATTTTAATATATGGAATATTGATGGTTTGTAGTAATTATTGTTGGAAACAAATATAAGTAATATGCCCTAACCTTTGGATAGTGCCGGAAAAACCATGGATTGATAGGTTGATGAATAAAAGAACAATCTTTAAGTATAACGTTTTAATCTATGAAATGACCATAACTTGGATACTTGAGAAGTTCAAAAGTTTGAAACTAGGAGAAATCTCTTGGAATATTTTTGGATCTATGCAAGGGATATGTGGAATTTATTTTAGGAAATGTTGATAAAAGAATATGCAAGCTAAGGATACCTAAGTTTCGATCAAACCCTATTTGTGGTGAATGGATTATTTCTTTGTTCTCTAAGGGTATGCATGAATGAATAGAAGAAGAGAGAAGGAAGAACAAGGCTTTTAAACCTCTTGGGTGTCGCGGCCTCACTCACTTTAGGTGAGGGTTGAATGGCTGTTTTCTTTTAATTTGATAAATATGCTTTTCTTGAGATAATGATATTTGCATGATGTAGCTTGACTAAGATATGACATGGTGATGTATGTGTATATACATGTTTCATGAACTATATGCCTAGTATGGGAAGTCACATGTCACATGCATAAAACATCCAAGTCTAGTGATTTCATGCCTTTTGGATCAATAAGTTTTTCAAAAGAAAATAGATTAAGAATTTTTATAAGAATCTCAAAGGCTGGGATGGGGTATTGCTCCAGTGGAACTCCCTGTTCACTCAAGAGTGATTAAAGTCTAGTGAAAATCCCTTGGTCGACGAAGAACAATCGGCGGGTTACGAAAGGTTCCAAAAGGATCGCGGAGCATGGTCGCACCTAAAGCTAGTGGGTGCCCAAGTACGGTGGAGGTGAATTGCCTGCTGGAAGAATAAGATTATGATGTAGTCACCTCATGTGATGCGGTAACTAGCGGTGATGCGGTATCCAAAATAACGGTGACGGGGAAGGCGATACGTAACTTCCGTATGACTGATATAATTGGCAGTGAAGGCAATACGTAACTGCTGACATAATAAGGACTTTCACGTTATGATGGGAAAGACGATACGTAACTCCCACATGACTGACGTGATGATGGTAAAGGCAGTACGTCACTTCCGTCAAGGTCAAAGAATGATATGAATGTGACAAATGGTACCTAATGCAAGAATTAATAAAAGACACGAAAGGTTTACCAAAAAGGTTTTGAATATGTGTCAAAGAAGTTATGATATGAAATTTTTTTTATGAAAAGCACGTGTATGAATCAAAGTCCTAAAGAAAGTCACAATTTTATGAAAGTCATTATGTGAAAGTGCATGTGCATAAGTCAAGTCATAAGTCTCATGCTCATAACACATGCATTCATTTTGGTGTTCACTTATATACATGTATGCTTTTGTTACAATAATTGTGTACTTATTAAGATTTCTCGAAATTTCATCCCATTAATTTTCAACTATCATTCATTTCCCGGATGATAGAAGTGATTGCGGGAGGTGATGGATTCCAGGAGCCAGACTCCTCGAGAGACTCCTTAAACCCCTGAGGATCTGACGGAGTATTTTCTTTTTGATGCTTATGCCCCTCTTTAGTATGACCGTCTCATAGCGGATATGTAGTGTAGAATAATTAGACATTAGGAGGTCTAACGCCCTGTAGGGTGCTGTCCCGCCATGGGGTCAGACAGGTCCTTGATCCTTGAAGGCGTCTATGCCTCATCATCAGGGAGGAGTATCCAGCGAGGATACAGCCTGAGTTTAGGGAGTTTTCGTTTTGGACCTGGATACAAGGAGGTTAAGCAGGAACCTCTGTTCTAGGAAGGTGTAGCGGGGCCAGATATTTTTCTGATAATGTTATAAGTTTATTTTGGTAAATCTGGTGGAGTTTGTTTATTTCTCATTCTCTTGAGAAATTTCATATTTTGCAGAACTTGATGCAATGATGTTGTATATAAAGTTCAATTTGGAGTACTTCTTTTTTTAATCTACCATGTAATATTAGCTTGGCAAGTTTTTTTTTTTTTATTTCTTGCCTATAATACTCGGCTTTACCTTATTTCGTTGCGATAATCAGTCCATACTACTAGTAAGATAGATGCATGCATTATTCATGTCATGAATAAGGGGTGAGTAGCCTTGTGTTATGTAATAGCCCAATTTTTTTTAAGATTAAAACATTTACTTGAGAACATTTTAAAGGAATTTTTTGGAAATATATTTTTCCGTGGAAATGGAATTTGAGACTTAGATGATAATTGTGAGCTATGAAAATGTGAAATTATACATTCTAGGATGAATTTTGGATGGACCTTTGGGAATTTTAACATAGTATCAACTAGAAAAATTCAATTTGGACCTAGAAAGAGATACATTTTTGAAATTTAGGGGAGAAATTCAAGAGGAAGTGATAAAACCAAAAATCAAGCACTTGGTGCCCGGATGAAGTGTTCTCGGGCTGGTCTGTCGAGTTTTGGTGTAATGAGCATAACTTCTTCATATGAGGTCTGAATGAGGTGATTCCAATTCGTATAGAATCTTAAGAGGTAGATCTAAAACTTTCATGTTTTGGGTTTTGAATATTCTGACTAGATCAAAGACTTATGTTGGATATAAATGAACTGCCCTGAATTAGACGAAAAAACTTAGGCCCAAAAATAAAATTGGGGCCGTACCTTAGGAACTCGAATTTGATTGGTTTTTTCCATTTATATCATTTGGACACATGTGGGGAGGTATGTGGTAGGTGGAAGAACAGTTTCTAGAAGGATAATTTGCCTATAACCTTGGAGGAACTAGAAGTAAATCTGATTGATGAGAATTAGCAAAACCAGCCAAACCATCCCTTTGTTCTTAACCAATTGCTAACTAAAAATTTGGGGAAACACTTCTAAACACTCCAAGTGTACCAATAAGAGATTAAAAAAATGGGAAAAATGGGAAAAAACCCCATATCTGCCGTGTACCCCCTTGGGAGATCCAAGGGTCAAGTTTTCATCTCTAGAGCACTCATGATGTTATCTTGTCTTTACCCATTTGAGTTGGTTTCTTTTGAGTCATTGATCAAAAGGATTTTTTAGGCAGCCCAAAGGTTAACCATTGGATCAAAACATGACTCACCAAGCCTAAGGTTTAGGGGTGATTATGAGACCATACCCTTAGTGGGACAACTCACCCCACTCGGCTAAGGCATTGCCAAAATGCCTCTCCCTTCTTCTCATGCCTCCAACGCCCCCTTATGCCTATAAATAGGTACACAAGTTTCTCCTCTCTTCCCTTTTTGAGAGACTATTCGGTTACCTTGAGAAAAAGCCAAGAAAAATACACAAAACCCCACTTACAACATCTAAACTTCAAAAGAGAGTTATGTGAAGGCATTGGAGGAAAAAAGGTGCAAAACCAACTTTAGACATCCAATTTAGTTTTGAAAAAATTTGAAAGTGCACAACTTAACTTAATCTTGGCACAGAATGAGTGATTTGATGATTAGATTATGAAAGAATGCTAGAAAAATTATAAGACCTTAGAAATATATTCTATAATATTATATGAAAAGAATTATGTAAAAATAGGGGGTCTTAATTTGAGAACATTTTAAGAAAGGAAACCTAGAGTAATTCGGCTACAATGGGATTTTAGTGGAATTTTTATTTTAAATCTTATCCAATTTATTTTTAATTATTTACATGATATTTTGATGATTATAATGAAATTAGAAACTTTAGATTACTTAGAAAAATTCTAAGAATCAATTTGCTAAGAATTATAGAAGAAAACACTAAGAAAAATGATTAAATTCACATAAATTGATTAAGGAAAATTTGACATGTTAATTATGGGAATTTTAGCATGATTTGAATTAAAATAAAATAAGGTTTAATCCTCTAGAAGTTTCGGCCAGCCTTGATTTAATAATATTTTAATATTTTATTTTGTTATTTAAGTAGTTTTCTTATATATTGACATTATGAATTGATGTGACGTAATTACATGTACATGTGACATATGCTATTGTGAAATGTTCTCATATGTTATAAGCTTTATAAGGATATGAAATATGCATGTCATAAGTTTAAACTTATGTTTACGTTACATTTTGTCACATATAAGTGTCGTCATAAGTCATAACGTCTGATATAAGAAAATACGTTAAGAAGACTTTACAAATGGAAAGATTAATAAGTCAGTCACGTCATGATGGGGACGGCAATACGTAACGCAAGTATGACTAACGTGCTGGCAAGAACGACGATACGTAACGTCTTTCAAGGTTCAGAAATGGATATGGCCCAACTACGGATAATAATAGTAGATGTGATATGGCCCAACCACGGGTAATAATAGTGGTTATGGCCCAACTACGGATAATAATAATGGATATAATATGGCCCAACCACGGGTAATAATAGTGGCTATGGCCCTACCACGTGTAATAATAGTGAGTAGAGTCCAACCACGAGTAATAATAGTGGTTATAGCCCAACCATGAGTAATAACAGTGAAAAACCCGATGGAGACGGCGATACGTAATGCTCGTCGAGTTTAAGTTATAAGAAGGACCCATATAAGTAAGACTTATAAGAATACTTTAAAATAAGAATGAATGTCCATGCATGGTATAAGTCTGCATGAGGTATAAAGTATTTCCAGTAAGTGGGACATAAGTCATGCATAAGTCACATGAAGCATGCCATAAATGCATACTTCGGTTATCTGGCTTGTATGTGATTATTTTAGAATGTTTATGCTTTTATTAAGTTGAGTGTATACTTACTGAGATTTACAAGGAAATCTCATTCTTGTGTATTTCCTTTCTTTTGGAAAATTTAAATTTTGCTGCAGGATTTGATAATGGATATGAGCAAGGTCCCAATCGCTTGAGAGACTGAGAGGAATCTTGAGGGGCCTCCGAGTACTCTCCCTATGAGTTTTGACCAGTTAATAGTAGTAGAAATCAGTGTTGGTATGGGAGGAAGTTTTAGAAAATGAAAAAGGAGCCGAGGTGGCCTTAAGAAGATATTTGAGAAATCTTGTAAATATTGTATTTAAGAAAACTAACTGGGTTATGCATATAAGGATAAAATGTTATTGTGGTTTTTATGCTGCCATGTGATCACTAGAAATCAATTTTTATTCAGAACTTTTCCGCGGCGAATTGCATTAAATTTCGATAAGTATAAGGGTGAGTAGCCTAGCGTTATTTATCCTGACACTTTAATTTGCGTTAAATTATGAATGTAAATTGGAGGCATTACATGTTACTTATCTCCGATGGCTCGGTTTACGTACGATCCCAAGCGTGGACTGGGAGCGTCAAAGTAAAACATGCAAGAAATATAAAATTTGTCAATCATCACATGGTAGAACTAAAAATACTTCAAATAAAAACTTCATAATCATACGTCATATTGCATCAAGTCCAGCAAAAGATTAAATTCCCAACACATGGGAAAATATACAAACTTCTCCAAGTTTTCAAAATATATAATCATCCAACACTAGAATGGGAATGGCCTCATTACCCCTCCCTAACTCAGGGGTTCCTTCTTAACCTCCCTGTACTGGACACTCATTCATGATGGCGAGGCATAGATGTTGTTAAGGGACAATGACTCGTCTGTCCTCATAACTAGATAGCACCCTATAGGTCGCAAGTATTCTGGCATCCTAAGCGCAATCATCTGCATCTCAATTATAGATAGGTCATATAAAAGCGGGTCACTTCATCAAAAAGAGAATACTCCATCAGTCCCTCAATGGTTTAAGGAATCTCTCGGGGAATCTGGCTCTTAGAGTCCATCTATGACTGCAATTACTTCTATCATCTCAAAAATGAATGATAGTTAAAAATTAAAGCGGTAAGATTTCAGGAAATTTCAATAAGTACACAATCAACATATCAACAACATCATAGGCATATAGAGGTAAACACCAAAGAAAAATGCATGTATCATAAACATGGGACTTATGACGGGACTTATCCATATACACTTTCATAAAAAGACTTTCATGTATCGTAAACTTCTTTGGCACATATCCAAAACTTTTCCTAAACTTTTCATAAACTTTTCGTGTCTTTCTTAGTATTCATATCATTAGGCGCCATCATTCTTGTTCATATCATTCATGGGCACGTAGCCTTTCTTGTCATGACTTTCCATATTGGATACCTCATGGTTTTCTTACACGCCATGTGCTCCCTACTAGTTACCGCATCACGGTACGACTACTTTAGTCGATGTGACTATGTCATATACATATTTTTACGGCAATGCGAATCACCCTCACCGTCCTTGGCACCCATTAGCTTTAGGTGCGACCACGCTCCGAAACCTTTTAAATAGGAACCATTCGTGGCCTGTCGATTGTTCTTAGTCGACCAAGGTGTGATGCCCCCAATTTACGTTCATAATTCAACGCAAATTGAAGTGTTAGGGAAGTAACACTTGACTACTCACTCTCGTACTTATCTAAATTTAATGCAAATTAGAGTGGAAAAGTTTTTACTAAAAATTTTCTAATGATCACATGGTAAAATAAAATCATATATTCACATCATCCATTCTTATAATAATATTGTATCCTAACATACATAACTCATTTATTTTTCTCAATCAAATATACAAACTTATCAAAACTTTGACTTAGGGTCACTTAGGCTCTTTTTTCACTCCGAGGAACTCTTTCTCCATGCCGATCCGAACTCTATTACCACTAACTGGTTCAAAACTTCTACAGAGAGAAAGTACTCCAAGGACCCCTTAAGGTTTCTCCGGGTCTCTCGAGTAACTAGTGTCTTGCCCATGCTCGACATCGAACCAAATTTTCTCCAAGCTTGAATTGATGCTTAGGATAGGTTTTGCACCACTTTTCCTCCAATGCCCTCAATTAACTTTCTTTTGGTACCTAAGTGATGTAAAGGGGTTTTTGTGTATTTTATTGGCTTTTTCTCACCCTGACTAACTGGTATCTCTAAAGGGGAAAGAAGAGTAGATCATGCATCTATTTATAGGCATGAGGGGCGGTTGAGGCAAAGGGTTTAGGAGGAAATTGTTGAACTCGTCTACTGCAGCCTCCCTTAGCCTATTGGGGTGTGTGTCCTATAGATTTGTGGTTTCATGATCACGCCTAAATCTTTGGCTTGGTGAGTCATGTTTCCATCCAAAAGTCAGTTTTTGAGCTACCTAAAAATCTCCTTGATCAAAGGCTCAAGTAATTCTAACATATGTAAGATAAAGATAAGATAGCATGATGGTATCTTCTAATGGTGTGTATATCCGGCACCTTCCATCCCAAATAAGTCCTTGATCCAATTCGATACTTTAATAACTCAAAATATGGAAGTTTTATATCATCCTCTTAAAATTCTATAAGATTTTGAATCACCTTATTCCAAAATCAGATGAGAGAGATATGCTTAATTTACCGAAAAACATCAAAACTTACCCGGGAACACCCAATCCGAGTTCAGCATTTGTTTCCTTTTGTTTTCTTGCCAATCAAGGCTTCTAGATGATTAATCTCCATTTGTCACATGCCTCCCCACATATTTCCAGATCAGAGAAATGGAAGGAACCAATCAAATTTAAGCACCTAGAGTGAGGTGGTGGCACACTTTGTTTTCAGGTTCCAGTTTTCCTACAATCCAGATCAGTCCACTTGCAGTCCAAATAAGTCATTGATACAGTCAGAATCTTCGACAACCCAAGGCATAAAAATTTTAGATATACCTCTTAAAAATCTATAAAAGTTGGAATAACCTCATTTAGACTTCAAATTAGAAAGTTATGTTCCTTATACCAAAACTCGACGGACCAGCCCGAGAACTCGTTTTGGCACACTAAGTGTTTGATGTTTTGTTCTATCATTTCCTTTTGAATTTTCCCGACAAATTTCAGAAATTTACCTTTTCCTAATCCCAAATATAATTTCTCTAGTTAATACATTATTAAAATTCTCAAAGCTTTATATTGATAGCCCCGCTTACACTTGTGATTGCACGTAAATTGAGACGTCGGGGATGAGCATCACAGGGAAGTTTAACTCTCGTTCTTACTAAAACTTTTTGTTTTAGCGTAGGAAATAAAAATTTTCACAGCGGACAAGGTTACACCCTTCTAAAAATTTGGCAAGTACTCGGAGTTTGCCATACATCACAACGTTTAACAATTCTAATATCCCAAAATAACTTCATAATAGTAGTAATAACCAAAAGTATCAGATACATAATATGTTCTTTCTCCCAAAACAGCGGGAGCCACAAAATACAATAACCATAATTAAGCAACATCAGCTAGGGGTTGATCCCATGACCCTCTATTTAGAATGAGAGCGTCTTTAACCTCCTTCACACCAGGACCAAAAAGGAACTGGGCCAATCCTACTCACCCACCAAGTAGGAGGCCCGTCCCTGCCTCCAAAGTATACACGCGGTCCATGAATATAGACTGATCGGATCCTAAAGAGAGGCAACACCTGGTGCATTGCCGTCCGGCAGGCTCATGGAGCACCTTCCACCACATATCTTCCATAAACTGGTTGTACAAGATAGGGGCCACTGCATCAAATGGTGAGGAGGTCACCAGACCATTAGGCTGGGGAGTCTCCCCGGTCATCACTGCCTTCGATGCCATCGTTTCTTGCAACTACTTCTATCGTCCCCCAACAAGGAACGATAGTGGAAACATAAAGGGGTGAGATTTAGAAAAATCTCAGTAAATACACAGCCATATTACCTAAGGCATTAACAAGCATACAAGAAAGCAAATACCAAACAAACATACGTCAAGCATATGCGACTGATGACTTTGCAGATGCACATGCTCATGCAGACTTACAAAACTTGGCTTTCTTTTAGTCTTATTTCTTATGCTTTCTTTTCACAAAAAGGGTTTTAACACAAAAACTTCATTTTTCAAACTCATACTTAAAAATCCTTCACAAAAGTTTTCATTTTTTTTTATTCTTATCTTAGGCGCCATTTACAGATCATACAGATTCGGATACAAATACAGATCATACTTAGGGCTCGAAAGCCACTCTTATCCAGATTTCAGAGTGGACACTTCACAATTCCCCTACGCGATGCGTGTCTTCCTCGCTAATTACCGTAGCACCCAGTGACCGTATCAAACATAAGTGGCTACGTTATACATTTCCGCTCTTCATCACTCGGTGATTGATCACTCACCAAGTGACTACATTTCTTCATCGACCCATACATGGTCTGCCGACAGTTCTTCGTCGACCCAGGGGCTTTCACTCAATTTTAATCACTCTTAAGTGAACATGGAGTTTTACCGGGACACTACCCATACCAGCCTTTGGGGTTCTTATCAAAACTTTATTTCTTTTCTTTTTCTTTTGAAAACATGTTTGACTCAAAACATGATTTTTCATAATTCATGGATGGGACATGCAAACTCTTAATGCTTAGCATGCGAAATGTGAGACAAGTTCAAGTGTGCCGAGTGTTATGCTCAATCACAAGTCAATCACCACATGATTCAAATCCTTTCTCATATAAAAGTATACAAATAGGGTTAATAAACCAAAATGGGTGCTCGACCTTCCCCACTAGGGTTGGGCCAAGACCCTCGATGGCCAACTTCTAAGATTTTCCTCTTCCATTCCCTTCTACATACTCTTCAAGCCTTCTTAAAATTTTTAAAACATTTTTATTAACAACTAATGAGGTTGAACCGAACCTTATAGGTGAGTAGATTAACCTTTTAATCCCCCTTTCTTCAACCCAAAATAGCAACTTCATTCTAGCCATGAAAACCGAACCCTATGGCATTAGTCTTTCTTTGTTTCCTTATTCTTTAAACTTTCCAAGTACTTAAAAATAAACCCTTCATGAAAAAATATATTTTTTTTATCACTTAAACATATTAATCTTAGAACCCTAAACCCGAAATCCTTATGTAATCTCAACAAATGTTCTATTTTTAACCTAAACCTTACTTTATCATGCATACATTTGTCTTATGTGACATCTTAATCATGTTTCCATTGACATAGTTAACAAAGTGATGAAATCCACCAATAATATAATATAATTATTGAGTCTATTTAGCACATCAACAAAACATGGAATCTCTTTAACTAAATATGCAAAACACTTCTCCAATTAAACGAGCCTAACAACAATGTCATAGATTTCATCTTCATCAAGCATGCATTTTTTCATCAAATCTCATATTGAACCACTTGCATAAGTTTTGTCTAAGTCCTCTAGCATATTGAGAATCAAAACCTAAAATGATCAAAAGGGCTAAGCATGAATTTCTAACCAAATCTAGCATGTTCAATCAACCAACAAATAATACATACACATTCACTCAAATATATACATGGAAATGCCAAAGAGAAAATCGAACTGCACTTACAATACTCCAAATAGCAAAAGTAGCTCTGAAAATATATAAAAATACATTATCAAAATAGTTTATAAACATATAGTTGAAGAGAAAATCTCAAGAACATAAACCTTAGTGTGTGCATGTGATTTAACCTAGGTTTCTATGCTTGGAATGGCTTAGGATTTTACTTACCTCTTCAAAAGTGTTTCCACTCAAGAATGATTACTCTAACTCCTCTAGACTTGAGAGTATTTTGAGTTTTAGAAGGTAGAAGGAAGCAAAGCAAAGTGGAGGTAGAGTGGAAGGCAGAGTTGCCGAGAAGTGTAGGTGTGTGTGCTTAAGAACAAGTGAGGTAAGCAAAAGGAAATGGAGCAACGTGCACGGCCATGAGGGTTTCTAGGTGCCTTAGGCACTCATTTCCCTAGGCTTTGGAGTGACATTTGATGGGTTGAAAGACCTTTGGATTGACTTCTATCAATAGGGTACAATCATGCCTATTTCTAGCTTTCACTTAGATTGATCTCTTCTTCCTTTTCCATCCATAGCCGGTGTATGCTATGGGCTTCAAGCCCTTCCTTTCCTTTCACACACTCCTCACAAACTCACCAATCACTTCACAAGTCACTCCACAAGATTTTAAGATCATCTTTATGGGAAAATGGGCATGAAACAATCGGTTAGCCCATTTTTAGTCTCATCTGAAACCTCCTATCTTCTTCTATGATTTTCTCTCCTCTCAAGCAACTACCAATCAACTTATCAAATCACCATTCTATCCTACACTCTTACACACATGTCCTAGCCACTCTTACAAAATCTCATTTGTCCAAATCATTTCGATTTGGAAACAATTGGAAAAGCCACAAAAGGAGATAGTCAGCGACTCCCTCACCCGAATCATTGTTTTCCTTTATTCTACTTTTCATCTCTCCAATGATGCCACACATTCTCAATCACTTGTCAACTTCTTGTCAAATCCCTCTTACAAGATCTTTCATTTGTCCTATATCTAGATTTGGAAAACATCACATAGGAAACACAAATGGGGTGGTTCGGCTATAGCCTCCATCGAAACCTCTCTTTCTCCCTCATATTTATTTCCATCAAATCTTGCAAGGGTCATTCACTTAGATATGGTAGGATCTTATGAAGACCAATTTGGAAGACTTCTTCTTCCCCTCCCCTACACGCCTCCCTAGTTGGCCAGTGATGGGAAAATCTTATCTTGGATTTTCACACTTCTTCCTCCTAGAAACAACTAGTCAACTCTTCAACTACCAATATTTCCTTCCTCATACTTATTAGTCTTTGGAAACTTACTAAAACTTTCCTACAGTGACATGTGTCTCCATGCATAGACTTGGTTGACTAATGGATCCAACCTATGGGCCTTTGGGCTTACATACCACACTTTGGGGCCTATATTCTAGTCCATACTCCCAAAACTCACCGAAGCCTTCATCCTTACCAACTTAAATCACCAATATTATTATTAAAATAATTAATTAAATAAAAAGCAAGAAATGAAAATCTTGGGTCGTCACATCCTCCCCCACTAAAAAGAAGATTCTGTCCTCGAAATCGTTTAGGAGATAATATGAACACCAATCAATAAAATATTATACCTCCAGCACTAGCAGCAGTGGATTCTTCTGACGACGAGTATGAGGGAATGTCATCCTCTTTTGTCACAGAGTCCTGAGAAAAGTAGAACATGGCGTCTACGTCTGGGTCATAATACGTGCTTGCTCTTAACTCATTTAGTCTATGCATAATTTCCTCTTCAGTGTCCTTTCGGGGTATTCCCTCTTCCCTTTATCTAATGCGGTCGTCAGAGGTGTCTGAAAAGTTTAGTGGCTCTACACTAGGTTCACTCACCTCTTCCTGAATTAGATTACGCAATTGTTCTCTTTCGACTCTCAACCATCTATTAGGTGGTTGTCGTTCTTCATGTGACATAGCTCGAGGATAAACAGGCATTCCTCTACGGTTTACACTTATGATATGGGTATGATGTCTCTCACACTGATCTAGATATCTAAACCTCTGCATTCTCACTCTTTCTCGTTTCCCACGTAATATCTTTTACCTATTTTCCCTTCTTTCTCTCAATTGCGTTATGGAGGATACTAACATGCGAGGGGTCCGAGCCATATCCTGATTAGAGTTTCACAAGGTCACTATGACCAAGGAAATTCTTTGATTTCTCAATTTTTTGCTCCTTGCGATCTTCTATTCGTGTTGGGTGCAACTTAATACTACTCAGATCCATAATTGTTGTTGGTCCTTCACCAAGACTTTTCTTTAATGACGATACATAAAACACTGTGGATTCCTTGTAGGCTCACAGGTAAGTCCAAACGATAAGCCACTAGTCCGACCTCCTCAAGAATCTCATAGGGTCTAACATAACGAGGACTCAGCTTCCTTTCTTGCCAAACCGAGCCACTCCCTTCATAGGTGAAATCTTGATAAATACCCAATCACCTATTGCGAAATCCAATGGTCTTCTATGTCGATCCACGTAGCTCTTCTGCCTACTTTGGGCAGTTTTCATTCTTTTTCATATCATTTCCACTTGGTTTTTGACTTCCTGTAAATATTTAGGCCCTAACACCCTACTTTCACCTACTTCATCCTAGTATTGGGGTGACCTACATTTTCTTTCGTATAATGCCTCATATGGTGCCATCTAAATAGTCGCTTAAAAGCAATTATTGTAGGCAAACTCGATCAAGGGTAAAAGAACTTCCCAATCACCATTCGAGTCTTAACACGCAAGCTCGCAACATGTCTTCTAAGGTCTGAATGGTCCGTTCGGTTTGACCATCAGTCTGTGGATGATAGGCACTACTCATCCTTCCTACATCAAAATGCATCCTAAACCCATCTTCGAGGCATTGCTATGTACCACATACGACTTGTGAGGCTCTGGCAGTGCTAATACCAGTGCCGACGTTAACCTTTTCTTGAGTTCTTGGAAATTCTGCTCGCATTGGTCACTCCAGATATACTTGGCATTTTTATTAATAACTAATGGGGTTGAACCAAACTATATGGGCCACTAGATTAACCTTTTAATCCCTTTTTCTTCGACCCAAAATAGCAACTTCATTCTAGGCATGAAAACTGAACCATATGGCATTTGTCTCTCTTTGTTTCCTTATTCTTTAAACTTTCCAAGTACTTAAAAGTAAACCCTTCCGTGAAATAATATATATTTTTTTATTACTTAAACATATTAATCTTAGAACCTTAAACCCGAAATCCTTATGTAATCTCACAAATTTTCTATTTTTAATCTAAACCCTACTTTAGCATGCATGCATTTGTCTCATGTGACATCTTAATCATGATTACATTAACATAGTTAACAAAGTAATGAAATCTACCAATAATATAATGTCATCATTGAGTCTATTTAGCACATCAACCAAATATGGAATCTCTTTAACTAAATATGCAAAGCACTTCTCCAATTAAATGAGCCTAACAACAACATCATAGATTTCATCTTCATTAAGTATTCATCTTTTCATCAAATCTCATATTGAACCATTTGGACAAGTTATCTAAGTCCTCTAGCATATTGAGAATAAAAACCTAAAATGATCATAAGGGCAAAACACGAATTTCTAACCAAATAATCATAGCAATTCTATCAAGAGAATCAAATCTAGCATGTTGAATCAACCAACAAACAATACATATACATTCATTCAAATATATACATGGAAATGCCAAAGAGAAAATGGAAGTGCACTTACAATACTCCAAATGGCAAAACTAGCTCTGAAAATATATAAAAATACATTATCAAAATAGTTTATAAACATATGGTTGAAGAGAAAATCTCAAGAACATAAACCTTAGTGTGTGCATGTGATTTAACCTAGGTTTCTATGCTTGGAATGGCTTATGATTTTACTTACCTATTCAAAAGTGTTTCCAATCAAGAATGCTTGTTCTAGCTCCTCTCTAGACTTAGAGTATTTTGAGTTTTAGAAGGTAGAAGAAAGCAAAGCAAAGTGGAGGTAGAGTGGAATGGAGAGTTGCCGAGAGATGTAGGTGTGTGTGCTTATGAACAAGTGAGGTAAACAAAAGGAAATGGAGCAACGTGCAAGGCCATCGGCCATGAGGGTTTCTAGGTGCCTTAGGCACTCATTTCCCTAGGCTTTTGAGTGACACTTGATGGGTTGAAAGACCTTTGGATTGACTTCTATTAATAGGGTACAATCATGCCTATTTTTAGCTCTCACTTAGGTTGATCTCTTCTTCCTTTTCCATTCATGGCCAGCACATGCTATGGGGCTTCATGCCCTTCCTTTCCTTTCACACACTCCTCACACACACACTCACCAATCACTTCACAAGTCACTCCACAAAATTTTAAGATCATCTTTTTGGGAAAATGGGCATGAAGCATTCAGCTAGCCCATTTCTAGGCTCATTCGAAACCTCCTCTCTTCTTCTATGATTTTCTCTCATCTCAAGCAATGATCAATCAACTTATCACATCATCATTCTATCCTACACTCTTACACACATGTCCTAGTCACTCTTACACAATCTCATATGTCCAAATCACTTAGATTTGGAAACAATTGGACAAGCCACAAAAGGAGATAGTCGGCTACTGCCTCACCCGAATCCATTAGTTTCCTTTTTTCTACTTTTCATCTCTCCAATGATGCCACACCTTCTCAATAACTTGTCAACTTCTTGTCAAATCCCTCTTACAAGATCTTCCATTTATTCTATACCTAGATTTGGAAAACATCACATAGGAAACACAAGTGGAGTGGTTCGGCTATAGCCTTCACTGAAACCTCTCATTCTCCATCATGTCTATTTCCGTCAAATCTTACAAGGGTCATTCACCTAGATATGGTAGAATCCTATGAAGACCAATTTGGAAGACTTCTTCTTCCCTTACACGTCTCCTTAGTTGGCCAATGATGAGAAAATCTCACCTTGAATTTTTACACTTCTTCCTCCTAGAAACAACTAGTCAACTCTTTAACTATCAATATTTCCTTCCTCATACCTACTAGTCTTTGGAAACTTATTAAAACTCTCCTAGAGTGACATGTGTCTCCATGCATGAGCTTGGTTGACTAATGGAACCAACCTATGGGTCACTGGGCTTGCACACCACACTTTGGGGCCTATACTCTAGTCCATACTCCCAAAGCTCAATTCTAAGCCCAAGCCTTCATCCTTACCAACTTAAATCACCAATATTGTTATTAAAATAATTAATTAAATAAAATAGCAAGAAACGAAAATCTTGGGTCGTCACAATTTAACCATAATTTATCCTAGAATGCATAATTAAATCATTTTCTTAACTCAAAATTATTATCCAATTCTCAAGTTTTGTTTCTATGGGAGATTATACTCCAAAACCTCCTTAAAATATAATTATAAATTCTAAAAATAAATATTTTAGCTTAAGAAAAAAATGGGCTATTACATCCTACCCTCCTTAAAATAAATTTTGTTCTTAGAATTTGGGAGGTTGAACCTCAATATTGTAAATGCAATCTATGTCTATAAAAGTTTGAAGCCTATCATACTAAATGTTTATACATATATTGGTATTTTCGATCATATCTGTGATGCCCCCAATTTAAGTTCATAATTTAATACAAATTGAAGTGTCAGTGTAAGTAACACTAAGGCTACTCACCCCCGTATTTATCAAAATTGCAGTGGAAGAGTTCTGAATAAAAATTTTCTAATGATCACATGGTGAACTAAAACCACAATATCTACCTCATCCATTCTTATAATAACATGGTATCATTACATACATAACCCAGTTAGTTTTGTCAGTCATGTACATAATTTATTCTCAAAACCTAGACTAACTTTATGGCCATCCAGGCTCTTCTGAATTCCTTAAGTCATCGGGCCTTCCCTTATTTCAGTTATCAATCCTGCAACATAATTTTATATTTTCAAAAATAGAAATCTACAAGAGTGAAATTTCCTTGAAAATCTCAGTAAATACACACATAACTTAATAAAAGCATAGTCATTATAAAATAATCACATATAAGGCAGACAGCTAGAGTATGCATTTATGGCATGCTTCATGTGGCTCATGCATGACTTAGACTTACAAACTTGTATCATGCATGGACTTTTCATTCTTATATTAAAATTCTTATTCTTATAAATCTTTATTTATATCCACTATTATTACCAATGATTGGGCCATGCCATATCCTTTCTTATTTATTTAATGCTTTACATGACTTATGATGACACTTACCTGACGACATGTAACATAATAGACTTTTCTTAAAACAGACATCATGACTTATGATGACACATATACGTGACAAAATGCAATATACTACCTTAGGCTTATGACATGCATGTTTCATGTTTTCATAATTCATGTGACATTAAAAAACATATCCCAAGAACATACATCACACATACATGCACTTACGTCACATAAATTCGTAACATCAAAACTTAACGAATAAAGCTTACTATGGTAAACTCGATTCTTCCACTTCAATTCCAATTTCATCCTTTATTGAGTTCTTATATCTTAAAAATCTCTTATCTTTTCTTAACCTCTTGAATTATTCAAATCTGATATCAAAAGAACAAGTTGTGTCTGATTTACGAAAATGTGTCAAATCTACCAATAATAATCCTATTAAGGCCGAAATTCACTAGAGTTGTTTCTTCATTCTTTTACATAGAAAAATCTCATATTTTCACATAATTCTCTTCATATAACATCATAGAATATATTTATAAAGTCTCATGATTTTCCAAACATTTTTTCATAGCAAAAACCACTCCAAAATTCAATATGTTTCAATTTAACACATAAACAAAGATTATGCTCAAATAAATATCAAACATAATCTAATCACCAAACCACTTATTCCATACTAAGATTAAGTTAATATATGCACTTACAAATTTTTTCAAAACTAAATTGGATGTCTATAGTTGGTCTTGAACCACTTTTCTCCAATGCTCTCAATTAGCTCTCTTTTGGCACTTAGCTGATGTGAGTGGGTTTTTATGTATTTCTCTTGGGTATTTCTCACTATGGCTTACTGGTATCTCTCATGGGAAAAGAAGAGAAGTCCATGCATCTATTTATAGGCATAAGAGGCGTGGGATGCAAAGAGAAATATTTTGGGCATTTCAGCAACTCTATTTGACTGCATAAGTGAGGTGTCCCCTACACTTGTGGTCTCATGATCACCCCTAATCCTATAGGGATTTGCTGATATTTTAATCCCATGGTTGAGATTAATCCAACTATAAAATGATCTTGATCAAGGGCTCAAAGAGTTCCAACACATGGGGGTAAAGACAAGATAACATCATAGGAAATCTTCCAATGGGTGTATCTGGTTACTTGGCCTCTCTTGGGGGTCAGCCACGTTCCAGCCCAAATAAGTCCTAGCTAAAATTCGATTCTTCAGAAACTCAAAACATGAAAGTTTTATATCACCCTCTTAAGGTTCTATATGATTTTGAATCATTTTATTACGAAACTAGATGAGAAAGATATGGTTATTTCACCGAAACACATCAAACCTTACCCGAGAACACCCAATCCAAGTTCTCCATTTGTTTTTCTTTGTTTTCTTGCCCACCAAGACTTTTAGATGAATTCTTATCAACTTGCCACATGTTCCCACAGATGTCAAGACCTCAAAAAAATTAATATCCAATCACAATTTTCATCACATAACCGAACATAAGACAACTCATCTAAATTGGTTACTAGTTTACTCCCATTCCCATCTATCCAATTCACACCAGATTTAGTCATTGATCTATTCCTTATCTTCAAAAACCCAAAACATGAAAGTTCTAGATATGCCTCTTATAATTCTATAAAAATTCAAATCACCTCGTTCTGACCTTATATGAAAGAGTTGTGATTATTATACCAAAATCCAACGGATCAGCCTGAGAATTCGTTTTGGCACACCAAGTGTTTGATTTTTTTTGGTTCCATCACTTCCCTTTGAATTTCTTCCTCAACTTTCAAAACTTTATCTCTCTCTAGGTCCAAATTAAGTTTCTCTAGTTGACACCTTGTTAAAATTCCCAAAGGTCAATCCAAAATGTTTCTTCGAATGCATCTAAGCCTCAAATCCTATTTTAACAGAAAAAACATCATTCCAATAAATCCCTTTAAAATATTCTCCAGTAAATGCTTTATCTTAAAAAATTTGAGTTATTACAATATCATCTCCTCCAATCAGTATTCCACACCTAACAAAATATTTCTCCCAAATCAACTCACAAGGACATGCATTCTCCAAAACCCATTCATTCATCATTACTACACCTCGATCATCATAAACCACTAATAAAACCATAATTCCTCAAATAGAAAACTAACAAGTTAATTGGTTGATTTCGAATTCACATACTCAAAGGACAATTCTTTATCCTCTAAATGATTTGTCAAGTTATCCTCAATTAAAATCTCTTTCCTAATAAATCTCTAGAATCTCAAATTGATGTAGCTTGAACCTTCGATCATTGCCGACATCTTGTTCTCCTTAATAACTATAAACTTCTAGCAGTCAAATCATTCACTAAGACCATCTTACTTCATAAAGATTCAAACCTATTCTAATACCACTCTTTTTTCTAGGACAATATGGATTTACCCAGTGTCGTATTGCTCTGATACCATTCTGTGACGCTCCCAATTTACGTTCCTAATTCAACGCAAATTAAAGTGTCAGGGTAAGTAACACTTGGCTACTCACCTTTCTTATCTAAATTTAATGCAAATTGCAACGGAAAAGTTCTAACTTAAAATTTTCTAATGATCACATGCTGAAATAAAATCATAATATCCACATCATCCATTCTTATAATAATATTGTATCCTTACATACATAACCCATTTAGTTTTCTCAGTCAATATATAAACTTATCAAAACTTCAACTTAGGCCCGCCTAGGCTCTTTCTTCACTTCGGGAAACTCTTTCTCCATGCCGATGCCAAACCCTATTAGCACTAATTGGTTCAAAACTTCTACAGAGAGAGAGTACTCCGGGGACCCCTTAGGGTTTCTTCAGGTCTCTCGAGTAACTAGAGTCTTGCCCATGCTCGACATCGAACCAAATTTTCTCCAAGCTTGAATTGATACTTAGGATAGGTTTTGCACCACCTCCTCCAATGCCCTCAATCAGCTTTCTTTTGGTACCTAAGTGATGTAAGGGGGTTTTTGTGTATGTTTCTTGGCTTTTGCTCACCATGGCTGACTGATATCTCTAAAGGGGAAAGAGGAGGAGCTCACGCATCTATTTATAGGTATGAGGGGCAGTAGAGGCAAGGGGTTTGAGAGGAAATTGTTGAACCCGTCTGCTGCAGCCTCCATTAGCCTATTGGAGTGATGTGTCCCATAGATTTGTGGTTTCGTGATCACCCCTAAATCTTAGACTTAATGAGTCATATTTCCATCCAAAGGTCAATTTTGAGCTACCTAAAGATCTCCTTGATCAATGGCTCAAGTAATTTTAAAACATGTAAGATAAAAGATAAGATAGCAATGATGGTATCTTCTAATGGGGGGTATATCCGGCCACTTCCATCCCAAATAAGTCCTTGATCCAATTCGATCCTCAAAAAACTCAAAACATGAAAATTTTATATCATCCTGTCAATATTCTATAGGATTTTGAATCACCTTATTCTAAAATCAGATAAGAGAGATATGCTTAATTTACCGAAAATTGTCAAAACTTACCCGAGAATACCCAATCCGAGTTCACCATTTGTTTCCATTTGTTTTCTTGCCAACCAAGGCTTCTAGATGACATATATCCATTTCCCACATGCCCTCCCCACATGTTTCTAGATCATAGAAATGGAAGGAACCAATCAAATTTAAGCACCTAGAGTGAGGTGGTGGCACACTTTGTTTTCGGGTTCTAGTTTTCATCCAATCCAGATTAGTCTAATTTAAGTCCAAATAAGTTATTGATCCAGTCAGAATCTTTGAAAAACCAAAACATAAAATTTTTATATCTACCTCTTAAAATTCTATACAAATTGGAATCACCTCATTTAGATCTCATATGACAAAGTTATGTTCCTTACACTAAAACTCGACGGACCAGCCCGATAACTCGTTTTAACACACTAAGTGTTTGATGTTTTGTTCTATCACTTCCTTTTGAATTTTCCTCTCAAATTTCAGAAATTTTACTCTTCCTAATTCCAAATATAATTTCTCTAGTTGATACCTTATTAAAACTCTCAAATATTTAAGCATAATTTATCCTAGAATGCATAATTAAATCCCTTTCTTAGCTCAAAATTATTATCCAATTCACAAGTTTTCTTCCTATGGGAGATTATACTCCAAAAGCTCCTTAAAATATAATTATAAATTTTAAAAATAAATATTGTAGCCTAAGGGAAAAATTGGCTGTTACACCAGGGGTTTCACTCAACTTTAATCACTTCTAAGTGAACAGGGGGTTCCATTGGGATAGTACCCCCGCCCTAGTCTTTGGAGTTCTTATAAAACTTAACTCATTTTCTTTAGAATGGATATGCATGTAACACTTTGATTTTCCTAAGATGATTCCCCACTTCAAACCATAACTTATACATGCATGGCATGCGAACATAAGTGTTTTTCAAAGGTGTCTTACACATTCAACCCAAAAGAGAGTCATTCAAATAATTCTAGCCCTAGAAAATGGGTAGGGCCGAATTACCATAGGGGTTCAAACCCTAGATCTTTCTTCCCTTTTTCTTCCATCCACTTAAGCATTATTTAAAGAACAACCAAAAACTCAATGACATGGTCTAGACATAGCATATCTGAAACCTCAAGATGCTTAGTTATCCTATTTACTACCACATTTCTCATAACATGATTTCCCACTTCAAACCAAGTACATACCCGAAACTATGCATCCAAGAAATCAAAGATTCATGCTCTTTTAAATCACCCAATGTCTTAAATCATCATCATACATCAACCAAGAGTTAAAAGCCTAAAGTCTCTCCTTGTAACTTACCCTAGCCGAAACCCATAGGCTCCAAAAATAAATTTTTGTTACTTAGGCATGTCATACCATAGCATAATCTTTACATTCTTTCAATAAATAATCACTATATTCCTTCAATATCTCTTAGATTAAAAATATAAGATAACACCTTAACAAAGTATAGAGGAAGCATGATAAGATCATTCAATAAGCACGCCAAACAATAAGATAAAGCAACCACAACAAGAAGTTCACACTATATATATGAATAATGCTAAGATTAAGTTAAGAATGTACTTACAAAATTCCTAAGTACAAGACAATAAAAATTATAGATCTTTCTCTTGGGGTTCTATATCATCTTGAATCAGCTCAATCGAACATTGGATGAGAGAGGTATGCTCATATTATGAAAAGAAATCAAAACTGTCTAAAATTTCGCAATTATCTTCATTTGCTCCTAATGCCTCTATTTGTATCCTAAATCAAAATATAAAAATAATGAGTATATTTAGGCATAAAATAAGAATAAAATATTAAACATTAAAAAAATAAAAATATGGCATTTTATATTCTCATCAATCTCCACTAGCGTCGCATAGACACTATCAAGGAATAGTGAGCCATCTAGGTTCAAAACCATGCAACATCCTATGCGTCGCTGATCCTCTGACGACGTGGATTTGTCTCGCCTCGTAATCTCCAGGAAGTGATCATACAAGGGCTGGGCCAGCTTGTTAAAAGGAATTTTGTCGGGCCATCAGGGCTCTACAAAATCTCCTGAGATGTCTGGGTTCTGCTCTGTCCCATCACATCCTGCAATCACTCCTATAATTCAAAAAAAAAAATGATAGTTAAAATTAAAAGTGATATTTCGAGAAATCTCAGTAAATACACAAATAACATAATAAAAAAATCATCAGCATATACAAGTAACCATGACAAATACATGTATCATGGTCATGAGACTTGAGACATATGACTTTTGGATTAGGCATTTTCATAAAAGACTTTTGTGTTCTTCTAAAAAGACTTTCATGTTTTTTAACTTTCATTGACACATATACAAAACTTTTCATAACCTTTCTTATTATTTATAATATTATGTGTCATTATTTTGCTCATATCATATTTAAAGGCAGATCAAAATGCCTTCACCGTCATGATTTTTCATGTTGAATATCTCAGAGCTCCCCTATGCACCATGTATTTCTCGCTGGTTACCGCATCACGCTACAACTACTTTAGTCGAGGTGACCACGTCATGATCATAATCATAACGGCAAATCGAATCGCCTTTACCATTATGATCATATTCTTAACGGCAGACGAAACTCTCTCACCGTCCTTGGCACCCACTAGTTTTAGGTGTTACCACGCTCTAAAATCCTTTATATATGAATCATTCGTGGTCTGTCGACTGTTTTTCATCGACCTAGAGGTTTCACTTAAGTTTATACAATCTGAGTGAACAAGGAGTCCCAATAGGACAATACCCCACCCTAGCCTTTAAGGGTTCTTTTTAAAAAAAGCTCTTATCTTGTTTCTTTTGAAAACCATGATGATTTAAAATATAGGACTTGGGACATGCATGAACATGCATGCAAACTTGGACTTCCTTATGCATGATACATGGTTCATGAGATCTATAAAGCATGCATTTTCAAATCATAACTTATACATGATAAACATGCGAACATAATCCTTTTCAAATAAATCATGAATATTCCAATAAAGAGGAAATTAAAATAAATCAGCCCTAGCCCTAAAAAGGTGTAACATCCCAACCAAATTTGAGATTTATTATTATTATTATTATTATTATTATTATCATCATATTTTAAAATGTGTTTTAAATATAATGATTTTATTTGTTCCTCTTCTAACCGTATTTCTCTCTATTAGATTTGATCAATTCTTTTCTAATTAAATCATTATCCAATCCTAGGCTAAACTCTTGATTTAAATTCAAAATCCCAACTTGGAAGTTAACACCAATGAAACCAGCTGCAAATCAAATCCAAACTTTATCCTTACATTTAAAATTTCAGAACTGAAAACTAGCAGCTTCCAATCAAAATCGAATTTCAAACTCGCATCCTGATCAAGTTCAAATTTCAAACCTCAATCTCCTGATCAAACACTCATTCTCCTTCATCTATAAAACCCATTCCCTCATCCGTCCGAAAAAGCACCCTCTCAGCAGCCTCACGGCCTCCCCCCAACGCAACCTTCTTCCACCCAAAGCCACCATCAAGCTCCCTGCTGAATCACCGAAACCGCTGCATGCAGTTATAGTAGTCCCTTGTTTTAACCACCCAAAAACAGAGCAAGAAGATATCTCCCAAGCCGAGACCTACACTATTAGCACTTCAACCAGCCAGCCTAGGATGCCGAAAACACCACCTTCACCAACACAGAAATTGCCACCAGGTTTCCTCCACCATCCCGAGCACCTCTCGGCGATACCCTCCCCTGTTTCACCCAGCAAACCAAGACAAACAAGCCTAGTTTTTCCCAACCACCATAGACCATGCGACGATGTCGAAGCACAACTTGGACCGCCAAGAAATCACCGATCACTCCTTCCGACGAAGCCTGGAGCCTTAATCATTCTTCTTTTCCTCCCTCGGTGAGCCTCCACCATTAACGGCGAGCCCTCTAATTCTTCCCTCTGTTTTTGGTTCCTCCTACATGCTTACCTTTATTTTTTAATCCTATTATTTCCATATGTTTCATTCTTTGTTTTAAGGGGTCCAACAAAGAAATTTGGTAATTACAAATCATGCCATTGACTCTTATTTACAAACCGAACCAGCCTTCTTCCTAAGTCTTCAGGCTTTTACATCTATTCTCAATTGGGCTTGGTTTTATTTTAAAGGGGCGTGTGTTGTAAAATGTTTATGAGCCAAAAACAATTTATTTCTTTCAAAATACTAAAGTTATAAGGTACTTTTAAAGTATTTTTAATATCTTATTAAATTATTAATTATTTATGATTTCATGTAAGTAAAGGGTTACGATGTGATTATTTTAGAAAACTAATGACGTTCAGTATCTTGTATAGGTTACGAGCTACAACGTAAAATTAGGAAGCCACACTAAGAGGTAAGTAACATGATCATACATTTCACGCATGTACAGTAAACAAGTTTTATAAAAATTATTATGTATGTATGGCCATCATTGCAAGTCCCTTTTTATGTACCCAATCATGATACAAAAATTATGAAAATTTATACATGATTTATGAGAAAGGTTATGTATTAAAATTATTTATGAAATGTCATGATTTTTTGCATTAAAATCATTTATGAAAAGTCATGATTTTATGTGAGAGTTATGTATTAAATTATTTTATGAAAGATCATGAATTCATGTGAGGAACCATGCATCACGATATGTTATGAAAAATATACGATTTCTTTTGAAATTTATGATATGAATGTTAAGATATGTAAGCGGCCTATATATGATATGAAATCGATACTTATGTATGGGCATATTGCATTGTTAGGTCGTACATGCTGGTAGTGCACCCAGTATGTCTTCCTTATGTATGGATTCCACAACCAGCGGCTATGGGTGAAATTAAAATCTTTTTAAATTCGCTAACCCTAATTCATAGGGGCAACAGTGAGTAACTTCCTATGATATAATATGATAAGCAATATCAATTTTTTATGAAAAATCTCATGTTTTCAGCATTTATGAAAAAGTCACGTTCAACATTTATGAGAAATCTATGTTCACGTTATTATGTATGTATCTATGATTATGCCTGTTTTGAGAGAATGGATGAGTATTACTTTTACCGTATGATGTGTTACTCATTAAGTATTCGACTCATTTTATTTTTATTTTATGTTTCTATGTTTTCTTTTAAAAACCATCATAGGTGATGAGGATATAAAATTGGCAGGATTTGATTCATAGAAGCGATGCAGAGACCTAAACAGTGTATTAAATTTAATTTATGATTTTTAGTGAATAAAATATTTTTTTATTATTTTTTGTAAACACATGAGATTTCAACATTTTATTTTAAGCAAATTCTTCCACTGACTCTCTTTAGCTTTATAAAGACTATTTCATTTATTTAAAAACGTTCGTATCTGATGCGTTTTTGTAAAACAAAAAAATTAGTTGTATAGTGGCTCCCTAAAATATTTTCAAAATGCTATATTCGGAAGCAGGGTGTTACAAAAGGTCTAGGCCGAACTTCATAATGGGGTCAAACCCAAATTTTCCTTTTCTTTTTCTCTTGACCAACTTAACATTTTCTTAGTATATTCCAAAACTCAATAATCAAGCTAAAATAAATTACTTACCGAACTACTAATATGACTTATAGAGTCATTTTCTTCAACCCCTTTTCCTCATATAATTTTTTCTCCAACCTAAACATGTCTTCAACTATTCCTTAAGAAAATCAAAGAGTATACTTTTATAAATCATCCAACAATTTAGGTTATAATCATGTCATCAACTATGAGTCAAAAGCATAATTTGTTTTTCAAAGAAAACCTCACAGCCAATACCTATGAACCTCCAAAATAATATTTTATCATTTAAACACCTTACGCCATGGTTCAAGCCCTTAGCCGAAATTCACTAATTATATTCATTGAATTTTTTCCTCAAATTTTCACTATATTCCTTCAACTATTTCTTAGATCAAAGCCTAATGTATCACCTTAATAAAGCATAGATAAATATAACAAAATTATCCAACAAGCAAGCTAGACAATCAAGTAGGACAACCAACAACATGTTTACTCTATATATATACAAGAAATGCTAAAATTAGGTTAAGAATGCACTTACAAACTTTGCAAGAAATTTAGTAAAGGAAATCTGAAAAAGGTGTTCAAGAAACTAAGATTAAAACCTATAGTTTTTTTTTTTATTAAAAAACCAAAACATCACTTCCATAAACACACTCTAGCCGAAAGTTTGATGGGAAAAACTTTCTCAACACATTGCATGCTTAAATATAAGAAGATTAAAAGTAAAACGCTCACCTTGCAAGGAAGAATTTTCCCACAAACTCTTGGAGAAACACTCACACAAGTAGGCCAAGAAGATAAGTTTGGAGGGTGAAGAAGTAGAAAAGAATGAAGGGAGTGTGCTATGCCTCTCATAATCGAACTCAAAGGAAAGAAAAGTGAGGAAGAAATCACCTAACCAGCCATGTGTCCTCCTAGGGGCTTAGAGTACTCATTTCCCTTTTAACTAGACTCACATAAGATAAAGCCTTATCCAATCTTTGATGAGAAATACATAAAGAAGATGAGACAAAATCGGATTTGGCTTCCACCTTCCCATTCTTATTCTAGCCGAAAGTCACCAAGATAAAATCTCATATGTTTCTTGCAATTCACCACTTATCATTAGTCAAATCTTTCTCAAAAAAAGTGAACTAATAGGGATAAGCAAAATGACAAAAGTCTAAGTCAGTTTCCTTCCCCCCAAAATTATCCAAAAGTAGAGAATATTCCTTGCTTAATCCACTAGAATTCTTATGCCATGCTTACCTAACTCAAATTTCGATGCAATATCTTTTTGAAATTCCAAAAAGGCATGTGTGTTCTTAACACTTAGGCATCTCCCGAAATCATCTCTCAAAACCGAAACTCTATATATATAAAAAAAACAAATTTCTTTACTTGCCTAACTCAACTTCTCATACAAAGTTCCTTAGGAAATTCAAAAATGCATTTTTGTGTGCCAAGTGTCCTAGACCAAAAGTCCCAAAATTCCATAAAGCCTTAGGCGCCTCCCAAGTCTTTCTATGGCTTCACTTGTGCCTTATTTTCAATTTTGACCTAATTCGCATATGCCTTATACAAGTAAAGGGCCTACACGAAAAAAAATGGAAACATCTCTAAATACCTCCAAAGAATGACTAAAGAAAATATTCATCCCAAACATGAAGAAAATCCAATAGGGGAAAAAATCCGGGTTGTCACACATGAAATCATAAGAATGTGAAGCATACATTTCCAATCATGGCTTGAAAACATTTGAACATGCAAACATGCTTCATTTCATAAAAGCTTAATCATTTAAACTTGGAAAGTCATCAATCAAATCTCCATAAAACCCTAGATGGTCTTGGCTGAACCAATTAACCCATTCAAAGTAATCACTTTCACCACCCAACCTTGTAAACTCGTCCATCCACTTATGTGTTTATCCAAACAAGTTTATAAGTATTCTTTCACATGCCTAGACGAAACCTTAAGATTCCCTAACATGCTCTTTTCCATCAAAACATCAAAACTCTTCATCTAACATCTCCAACCTCTCAAGGCCGATTATGCAAGCCATAGAAATTGATAAGTTCACACCATCCATCATATAAAAACTTGAGTAGAATAAACATGCATCCACTTATATGTTGAATCCTTTAATAAAACCTAAAATTTTGCCATAGCTGAAACTCATAGGCCCTTAATTCTCATAGTATTTTATCAAATAACCACTCCATACATCTCTATACACTTAGGCCGAAATTATCAAATCTTACCCTCTCCATAGTTTCATCAAATAATCACCAACAATCCATTAATGTATCCTCAAAATTATAAGTTAAAACCCTTAACTTATAAACAAACAAGCAAGTAACAATAAGCAAACAAGTTTACACAAAAGCAAACAATATCCAAGATAGGTTAAGAGTATACTTACAAATTATCCAAGAATATTATCTAAAAATAAATCAAGAAATCAATCAAGATTTGACCTGAAAATTCCCAAATCTGAAACTCTAAGAAATAAGGAGTGTTTAGTGTCTAAAACAATCAATCTTCTCTTCCAAAAACCCTAAGGCCAAAACCCTAATTTTCGTTTCTCTTAAAAACCTATTTCTAATTTATGAAATCTCCGATTTTCGTTTTTTTAAAAACTTAAAAATATCTAGGATTTCATTTTAAAAGGAACAAGAAGCCTAGTTTTTGAGAGACGGTGTGTGTTTGTGTAAAAGGGGTTTGTAAAAAATCGCTAGGGCTGAAAACAACAAAATAATCTCCCCCCTCAAACTCGTGCATAGTGAAGTGAAATCAATCACGTAGAAAATTTGAAAGCAAAGCAATTATGGGGTGTTTGGCTAGTGAAAAAGTGGAGGAAAATGAGAGAGCTTAGAGGGAAAGCTCTTGCCCTAGGGAAATGAAGAGGCAAAATGGTTGGGAAAAACCCCTTGATTTTTGGCTCCTTTCTTATACAGCCTCTTTCCTTTCAAAGCAACCTCTAATGCATGCATGACACGTGGCTAATTTCCTCTATTATCTCCCTTATGATGAGATTGCATAGGGAAAACTAAAAGCCACAAGATTTTTGGCCATCCCTCTTACCAAATCCAAAAATGTCATCCTCCCTTGTTTCCAATTTTGTGACGTCCTTAATCTACGCTTGGAGTTTTAATGTAAATTGAAGAGTCAAAGTAGGTAACACTCGGCCACTTACCCTCATACGTATCGAAAGTTCGATGCATGTACCTAAACTTACTATTGTATGCAATGAAATTTGCAGTGGTTGAAGGTCTAAATAAATAAATAAAATCACAGAATAAGATAATGATCACATGGTGAAATATAACCATAACATCCACATCATCACATTCATAACATAACATTGTACCATTAAATACATAACTCAGTTAGTTTTTTTTTGTCATATACACACATGATTTATCAGGATACAACTTTAGGGCCACCTAGGCTCCTTCTTTACTTTAGGAAGCTCTCTCCTATAACGAAACATTTCCCAACTAATACAAAAATCGCAACGAAGTTATTGTCCATGCGGTGACGTGTAGACCCTACATATGGAGAACGAGCCATCTAAACCTAACGTCAAACAACATCCGATACGTCGCTGCTCCTTTGAAATACTAACATACCATGACTCCAAACCCCCATCGGACGATCATAAATATCATAAATGGGAGAAACAAAAGTATCAAAAAGGGAGTAGTCAGAGGGCCTCTCAGGGCTGCTCTGGCCCTCCTGAAACATCGGGGCATTGTTCTTCTCCATCATAAACTCCTGTAACAAGAATTTATATGCCAAAAATATGGAAACATACAAGAGTGAGATTTTCTTAGAAATTTCAGTAAGTACACAACTAACTTAATGAAGCATATATAAGATAGAATATCAACATACATCACAATTATCACATATATAACTCAGGAAGTGTTTAATGAAACACATGCATGACTCAACGTATATCTTTCATGGACCGTCTCCGTCGTGATGTGTCTCGTGTCAGTCTTCTAGACGTTACGTATCACCGTCCCAGTCGTGACACGAAACATACTTAACATAGCGGGCGTTACGTATCGCCGTCCTCGTTGTGACACAACTCTTATTTTACGACGAGCGTTACATATCGCCGTCCATGTCGGCACATCAGTCATACTGGCATTACGTTTTGCCGTCCCCGTCATGACATGACTTTAGTCTTGTCATGTTTTTAATGAGTTTTCTTATCGTATTTTATTTAAAATAGACGTTATGACTTATAACGACTCATATATGTGATGAACTGCAACATGGTTATAAACTTAGACTTTTGACATCCATATTTCATGTCCTTATGAACCTTATAACATATAAAATTATGTCACAATAAATATACATCATGTGAATATACATTTATGTCACATCATCTCGTAACATCAAAACATAACAAATAATGCTTGATTAATTAAATAATATTAAATATTCCCAAAACCATGGCTGGCCGAGCCCTATAGGGATTCAATCCTTGTTTTTCTTTTATTCAAACCAAACTAAACTCCTTATTTACAAAATACTAAATTTCCCTTAACTTCCCAAAAACAAATTCAACCTTAACTACATTATTTTCTTAATTATTTCTTCAATAATTTCTAGCATGATGATTCTTGAAAATTTTCGAAGTAAACTAGAGTTTTTATGCTCCTCATAATCATTAAAATATCATCCAATTAATTAAAACCCAATTGGATACAAATTAGAACCAATATTTCATCAAAAATCCTATTAACGCCGAATCGCTCTAGGGTTATTTTCTCATTTTTTTTCTAAAACCAAAGCCTCTTATTTTCACATAAACTTCTTCATATATCAAAATAGAATGTATTTCTAAGTTCTTACAATTTTTTTTAGCATTTTTCCATAACAAAGACTAATCCAAAACTTAATAGATTTCATTTCAACACATAAGAAAAGTTTAAGTTTAAACAAGTAACAAATATGATCTAATCATCAAATGTCGATGCCCCAATCCACGCTTGAGATCGCACATGAATAGAAGCGTCGGGGATGAGCAACGCAAGGAAGTTCACCCCTCGTCATATCATACGCGTACGTTTTTTTTTTTTTTTAACTTCAAGTGAAGATTCTCGCAACGAAAGAAAAAGGTCAAACCATCTATAATATGCATCACATGGTTACGCTATAGATCCCAAAATAAATATCATACATAGCCCAATTTCAAAATTTACAAAACCTTGTCCAGATAATCAAAATAACACTTCCCGCAAGCGGAAAGGCTTTACTAACTACATAAATAAAGGGCGTCACATAATAAAGTGGGCCTTAACATTGCCCATGGGGTTTAACAGATGGGCTCATTCTTTATCTTTTTAAGGTTCGGGTCCCAGTGAAGCCGATCCAAATCTAAGCTACGCCCCATCTCACATATTGCCCTAGAGAGCGTTTCAAAAATACGTCCCAGGTGGAGGGACTCACCTACACCTAATACTAGACAACACCCCGTAGGGTACAAACCGACCGAACCATACATCGCCATCTTCAGTGACTCTACCTCCCACTGACCTTGAAGGATCAGAGTCACTGGCCCCATAAGGGCAGACTCAATCGGGTCCCTGAGAGTCTAAGGTATCATCAAGGGGGTTGTACTCGGTTGAGCCATCGTCACCTGCAATTACTTCTATCATTCCCAGGAGGGAAGGATAGTAAGGATATAAAGAGGGGTGAGATTTCGAGAAAAATCTCAGCAAGTAAATCAATATTCTAACGAAAGCATCTCAAGCATATGATTAAGTGAATAACAAGCAAATTACATACGTATGCAGTAACATGAGACTCATGCTTGGACCGATACACATGCTCGTGACAAAAATTCATGTTTCTCATCTTTTTCTCACTTTCCAATGCATATGCTTTCCAAGAGACACTTGGTTCAGAAAATTTCGTCATTTCTTATCTTAGGTGCCTCTTATCATATCATATACGGCCCGAAAGCCCTTTTATTTTCGTCAAGACTTCATATTTTGGACACCTGACGGTTCCCCTATGCACCACGTGCTCCCCGCTAGTTACCATCACACCCGACGACCAAGTCAACTTAGGTGAAGACGTTTTGCGCCCTTTCACGCTTTTCGTCACTTAGGGATTTCTCTCCGAGTAACTATAAATTTTTCATATGGTGAGGCCGAGGCCAACACCGCTTTTATGGCACCCACTAGCATTAGGTGCGACCATGCTCCGAACACCTTTTGGAGCCATACATGGTCCGCCGACTGTTCTTCGTCGACCCAGGGATTTTCACTCAATTTAGTCACTCCTGAGTGAACAGAGAGTTCCACTGGGACACTTCCCCATCCCAGCCTTTAGGGTTCTTCTAAAACTTTAATTCATTTCTTTCGAAAACGTATTTGACTCAAAACATGAGTTTTCGTGCTTATGCATGGGACATGCAACTACCAACTTTGTTATGCAAGACTCGAGGCGAGCTCGAGTACACACATTTAGTCATTTCCCTTCAAAACCTTCTTCTCCTTAACACATATTTATGTGAGAACACTTAAACAAGTACAATAAGGTGAATAGGGTGCTCGGCCTCGACCCCTAGGGTTTGGGCCGAGACCCCCATTGTCTCCCTTTGGAGTTTTTCTTCTTCCATTCATCTCCCTTACATTCTCTAGCCCTAGTTCAATGTTTAAGCCAATTTTCTACCCTTACAAGTGGGCAACCCGAAACCCTATAGCCCCTAAGTTTAGTGTTTCTTTCCTTAGCTCATCAAAACTAGTGCCCTACTTGAGTACTCTAGGTGACGAAAACATACATGTCATTCTCACACTCCTTATGTTTTTACTTCTCCAAAATATCCAACACAAGTATTTGACGAAAGGGAATTAAAACCTCAAAATTTCCCCTCCAAGAAATCCTCCAAACCGAAACTCCACAAGCATGCATTTCTTTAGCAACCATCAATCAATATTAATAACAATATCTTCCAAGAACAATATAGCTAGATTCCACCAATACTTTGTAAATATTCATCCTAGCATGGCATTTCAATAGGCAAGATATTTGCTACAAAAAAATCAAGATATTGTCTTCAAATGATATATCCCACATTACCCAACATTCAACAATTTAACATTCTCATGCTTACATGCTTTTCTCACGAAACCACCAAGATCATCAATACAATATAACTCTTTATCTAAAAAGGAACATGAGTTCTAAACAAGGATTCTTACCAAAATAACATTTCTACCCGCAAAATTTCATCATGGCAATATAAAGCAAGAAACCAAGCAATACAAGCATATACAAGCACATACAAGCACATGCAAGCACATTCACTCAAAAATATACTAAAAATGCTAAAGGCAAAAATAGAGATATACTTACAATCTTCCTAACTAGCTTATATGGGTTCTGACAATAAAAGAAATACTTTATTAGAATATGCTATAACATTTTCAAAAGGAGGTTTCTTTTAGAAAGCATGAACATAGGTAATGTTCTTCCTTATACTTCTAGGTTTATTTTAAAGTAACCAAGTCACTTACCTCTTCTAGGATCTCTTCCTTCCAACACCACTAGCTTCCTCTTCTTCTAAGTTTGGAGTGTTTAGGTGGTAAAGTGAAGTGAAGCAAAGTTGGAAAAAATGGGGAGTGGTTGCCGTGAGGTGAAGGGTGAGTGGGGTGTATATGTGTGTGTGTGTCTGATTGAAGCAAGCCAAATGGGTGAGGAAGCAAGGCCATTCGGCCAAGGGGCTTTCCTAGGCTTCTAGGCCACTCATTCCCCTATGTTTGGGTGACATGTGATGGGCTTGAAAGACCTTTGAGTGACTCCCATCACTTGATCATATCAACCCTAATCTAGCTCATCTTAGGTTGAAGATTTTGTTTCTTCTTTCCCTCCACATGGCTGGCCTCTCTCTCAAGGGTTCCAACCTTTTTCCATCATCTCACATCACTTCTTGTGTTCCCAACAAGCATCTCATCGGTCATTCCAAGGGATTTGAGGATCACTTTGTGGGAGAATGCACAAGTGGGGTTCGGGCCCCTTGCCTCACTCGAAACCCTTCCTCCTTCCTATCATCATTTCCCTCTTGTCACATGCTCTATCAATCAACCAATCACTTCATCTCTTACACATGCTTGTCCTATCACTCTTACACAAATCCATGGCCTAGATTTTGTGGCAAAAAGAGTGTCAAACAAGGGGAGGAGGAGTCGGCTATAGCCATACCCGAACCCTCCATTTCCTTCCTCCCACCTTTTTGCCCATCAATCCACATCTCATGTCATCTTTCTCTTACACCCTCTTACACATCAAGTCTTATCTAGTCTTACACAAATCTCACATGTCCACTCCATCTAGATTTGGAAATATCTTGGTGAGAAAACCCTAAGGCCATTCGGTCATAGCCCCCACTGAACCCCTCTCTCCTTTCTCATCTCCAAATCTTCTCAAATCTTACCTCGTCATTTGATTAAATATGGTAGGATCCCATGATGATCTTATTTGGCAAAAATCCTATGCCTCACACGCCTATCTAGGTAGGAAATGATGTGAAGATTCCATCTTAGTCTTCTCTTTCCTTTCTCCAACCAAAACAACTAGTCAATTTTCTCACCTACTAGCATTTTCCTTCTTTTAACTACTAGTCATGATTTAACTTACTAAACTTCTCCTAGCTTGACATGTGTCATCTAGCATAGGCTTGGGTTGACTATTGGATTTCCTTTTCATGGACCTATAGGCTTATCCTCCCCACTTAGGCCCAAAGCTTTTGTTATGGCCTTAAGGCCTTCAACTTCTAAGCCCACGTTTTAAGGCTTTATCCACTAAATTGTCTAAGTTACTAAGCTCTATATATATATTTAATTAAATAAAAGCAAAGTATGGGAAATTCGGGGTCGTCACATCCTCCCCCACTAAAAAGAAGATTTCGTCCTCGAAATCGCTAAGGTATGCACAAGAAGACAAATAAAGGGTGGGTTTTTTTTTTCCACATATATATATACCTCTTGTGCTAGTAGCAGTAGATTCGTCTGATGAAGAATAGGTGGGTATGTCTTCCTCTTCAGTCATTGAGTCCTGGGAGTGGTAGAACACGCATCCACATCCGGGTCATAGTACATGTTTACTCTCAACTCGTTCAGCCTATGAGTAATTTCTTCCTCTGTCTCTACTCGGGGCACTCCCTCTTCTCTTAGTCTAACACGGTCCTCGGAAGTATCGGAAAAGTTCAGGGGTTCTAAATTTGGTTTGCTCGCCTCACCCCGGATTATCCTACGTAATTGTTTTCTCTCCACTCTCAACCAGCTTCTGGGTGGTTGTCGCTCTTCATGAGGCATAGCTCGATGAGGAACAAGTACTCCTCTACGAGTGATACTCATAATATGGGTGCGGTGCCACTCATATTGTTCCGAACGCGCTAATCCCTGCACTCTCAATTTTTCTCGTCTTCTGCGCATTATTCTTTGTCTATTTTCTCTTCTTTCCCTCATCTGAGCTACGGTAGCTACTGACATACGAGGATTTCTCTTAGTTCGGGCCATCTCCTGATTAAAATTTCACAAGTCGCTATGATTCTAAGAAATAGTCAAACAATTACAGACATAACATCACAAAGCACTTATACATTCATACATATACACACATATCACCGTCATCATTATCCAAAAGATACAAAAGGTTCAAGCAAAAGACTATAGATACATCAATTGTTTACAAACAAATGAAGGTATTTAGCCCTCATAAGATCTTCACATTCCCATGTTGTTTATTGAAAAGCGGGGTTGTTCCATAATACTTTAACCATCAAAATCTTTCGTTTCCTCAGTTCTTGTTCTTTGTAATCTTCAATTTGAGTTGGCCACTCTTCATATGTTAAGTTAGGACGTAGTTCGATACTTTCTGGGTCCATAACTATCCCCGGTCTTTCACTTAGACTCTTTTTCAGTGATGATACACGAAATACATTGTGAATTCCTTGTAAACTTGTGGATAAATCCACACGGTAAGCCACCGACCCGACTTTCTCAAGAATTTCATAAGGGCCTACATAACAGGGACTCAATTTTCCTTTCTTGCCAAATCGAGTCACTCCCTTCATTGGTGAAATCTTAATATATACCCAATCGCCGACTTCGAAGTCCAAGGGTCTTCGACGTCTATCTGCGTAACTCTTTTGCCTGCTTTGGGCCGTCTTCATTCTTTCTCGTACCAATTCCACTTGGGCTCGGACTTCTTGTAAGTATTCAGGCCCTAGCACTCGACTCTCGCCTACTTCATCCGAATATAAAGGTGATCGGCATTTTCTTCCATATAGGGCTTCATAGGGTTCCATTTGGATTGTAGCTTGAAAGCTATTGTTATAGGCAAACTCTACCAGAGGCAAAAGACTTTCCCAGTTGTCGCGCGAGTCTAGTACGCATGCTCGCAATATGTCTTCTAAGGTCTGAATTGTCCATTCCATTTGACCATCAGTTTGAGGTTGATAGGCACTGCTAAATTTCAAGTTCGTTTCCATCATCTTTTGTAAACTTTGCCAGAAACGAGATGTGAATCTGGGGTCTCAATCCAAAACAATCGTTTTGGGCATGCTGTGCAGGCGCACTATTTCTTTCACATAAACTTGTGCCAGCTTCTCCATGGAATCCGTATTGGCTATTGGTAAGAAATGTGCACTCTTAGTCAATCTGTCGACTATTACCCAGATTGTATTCTTCCCTGCCGATGTTCTCGGGAATCCCACTACGAAGTCCATAGACACGTCTTCCCATTTCCATTCCGGAATCAGTAAGGGTTGTAACATTCCAGTCGGACGTTAATGTTTGGCTTTAACCAGTTGGCATACCGGGCATTTGGCTACGAACATAGCCACATCCTTTTTAATGCCTTCCCACCAGAATTTCTTCTTCAAGTCTTGGTACATTTTGGTGCTTCCCGGGTGAGCTGTATAAGGGGTGCAATGTGCCTCCCTCATAAGCTTTTCTCTGAACGCTAGATCGTCTGATATTACTGTCCTTTTTTCGAAGTACAGCGTTCCATCATCTGATATTGTAAAGTGAGGTGATCCTTACCCTTCGAGCAGTTTCTGTCGGACCTTTTCCAATTTAGCATCCTTTCGTTGGCCTTCCCATATTTCATCTTCCGTTAGGGACACAATTTCCTGTGTTGCCAGTATTAGCACACCGTGGGGTGGGTTCTTAACCAACATATCCCGCATAGTTGTCAGCATTGGTGACTCTTCCATCCGCGTCTTTCGACTTAACACACCAGCCACTACATTAGCTTTTCTTGGGTGATACTTGATCTCACACTGAAAATCACTGATCGTCTCAACCCATTTCCTTTGTCTCATATTCAAATTCTTCTGACTAAATAGGTACTTTAAGCTTTGGTGATCAGTATATATCTCACACCTTTCCCCATACAAGTAGCGTCGCCAAATCTTTAGTGCGAACACTACTGCCGCCAATTCTAGGTCGTGGGTAGGGTAGTTGCGTTCATGATCCATAAGCTGTCGAGATGCGTAGGCAACTACTCGTCCCTCCTGCATCAGGACACATCCCAAACCCATCTTCGAAGCGTCGCTAAATATCACATATGATTTGTGAGGTTCTGGCAGAGATAATACCGGTGCCGACGTCAGCCTTTTCTTGAGCTCTTGGAAACTCTGTTCGCACTTATCGCTCCAGACATACTTGGCATTTTTCTTAGTTAACGCCGTTAGAGGACCAGACAGCTTAAAAAATCCTTCTACGAACCTCCTGTAGTATCCCGCTAGATCGAGGAAGCTTCATATTTCATGAGCATTTGTCAGTCTCTGCCATTCTGTCACGGCTTCTTTTTTTGCTGGGTCCACCGCCACTCCTTTACTGGAAATAACATGACCTAGAAACTTAACCTCTCAAAGCCAAAACTCGCATTTACTAAGTTTGGCATATAACTTATGCTCCTCCAGAGTGTTCAGCACAGTCTTTAAATGTGCTCTCGATGTTCTTCATCATTCTAGGAGTATATTAAGATGTCATCAATAAACACCACGACGAAACTATCCAGATACTGTCGAAAAATCCTGTTCATTAGATCCATGAAGGCTGCTGGGGCATTGGTCAGTCCAAAAGGCATAACTAAGAACTCGAAGTATCCATATCAAGTTCGAAAGGCAGTCTTGGGTACATCCAGCTCCTTGATTTTCAACTGATGGTATCCTGATCTGAGATCAATTTTTGAGAATATTGTTGCTCCTTGTAATTGGTCTAACAGATCATCTATCCGTGGTAACGGATACTTGTTCTTGATTGTGACCTTGTTAAGGTCTCTATAGTCGATGCACATCCCCATCGTTCCGTCCTTCTTCTTTACAAACAATACTGGAGTTCCCCATGGCAACGAGCTAGGTCGTATGAATCCTTTTGATAGTAATTCTTCTATCTACACTTTCAATTCCTTGAGTTTTGTTGGTGCCATTCGATATGGTGCCTTATGAACTGGAGCCGTAACAGGTTCCAATTCAATGGTAAATTCCGTCTCGCGATCTGGAGGTAGTCCAAGCAAATCCTCTGAGAATACTCGAGGGAAATCTCGTACCACTGGAATTTCTTCAATACTCTTCGCATCCTCTGTTGCATTGGAGGACATCAGCAAGAATGCTTTCGCCTCTCCCTTCAGACTTTGGACTGCTTTCCTTGCTATCACAATAGAAGGAACTGAGCTAACCATCTCTCCCGCGTAACGTAGCTCTGGTTCTCCTGGCAGCTCAAAGATAATCTCCTTTTTGCGACAGTCGATCTTGGCGAAATGCTTGGATAGCCAATCCATCCCCAGTATCACGTCAAATCCCAACAGGTGAAAAACTATCAAGTTGTCATCTAATCATACCCCCGCAATCTCTAAATGACAGTTCCTTGCTATCTGCTGGCAGCCTATAGCTCTTTCGTCCGGGAGGGCTACCAGTACTTTCTGATCTAAGGGTTTTACTTCTAGCTTACACTTTCGCATGCAATTATAGGAGATGAAGGATCTCGTTGCTCCAGAATCAAACAATGCATACACTATATTGCGCATCAGAATGATCTTCCCTATAAAATTTTCTACCATCAACAATGTTGAACCCAAGGTTTCAAGTTTCGTGGAATTATAAATCTACACATGGATTTTGATGATAACAAATGAATTCAAAGAATAAAGAAGTCTCAAGCTCAAGTTGTCCACACAATAGAATCAAGCACATCAAGGAATCAAGCATGAGCAAGAAGAGAACAAGTTCACATTAAAATCATAGAGTAATGTTGTAAATCTCTTAAAAATTCGAAATTAGGATTAAGGCTCAAAATTAATATTTTATCATAAAGCATTAAAATACATTTTCCACATGTGCATGAATATTTTGAAAATTAAATTTGAAAATTTTGAAAGATGATTGATTGTCATCTTTTACATGTGCATGCATTATTAAAGGTTTGAACTTTGAAAATATTAAGATGATTAATTGTCATCTTTCACATGTGCATGTTTTATTTGAATATTTTCAAAAGTGATGGATGCTTTTCTTGACTTATGCAAAAGGTAGATGTCTTTTTTTGAAAATTTTGAAAAGTAAAGTGTGCTCCTTTTGTCATATGCAAAAAGTAAAAGATTAGGTTTGAAATTTTTGAAAAGTAAAGTGTGCTCCTTTTGTCACATGCAAAATGTAAAAATATTAGGTTTGAAATTTTTGAAAAGTGAATGATGATGTCTTTGATATGGGAATCTTTTCAAATTTAAAATTGAAGACTTATTTGCCTATAAATAACTCACTTGAGTTTTGCAAAAATTATAACAAAAGCTTACACATCTATTGCTAAGTTTTGCATCATTCATTCAAAGCTCTCATTCTCTCTTTTCTAAAGTTTTGAGCCTTAATTCTTGTTCTTGTTGAGAGAGATATAAGTTGCGCTGTATTGTTTCTATCTCACTCGTGGAGGAGTATACTTTGATAGTCTACCCACTATCAACTCTTGTATTTGTAAGAGGGTGCGTATAACCCTTGTGTGTGTAGAAGATGTTCTACACGGGGAATAGTTAAATCACCAAGTGTGAGGTGATTGGAAGTGTAGAGGGTGTTCTACACGGATTCTTTGGAGCGGTGCTGCTCAAAAGTGTAATAGGTTTCTATCTCCACCTAAAGGAGATTGACTAGTGAATTCGGGATCCTCAAGGGGTAGCTTGAGGTGAGGACGTAGGCAGTGGGGCTGAACCTCGTAAAAATACTGAGTTTGCTTTCTCTTATCCTACTCTTTACATTTTTTACTGCTTTACATTCTGTTTATATTTTATATTGTGTATTTGATTAATAAGTGTTAATTTTTATAATATAACCCAATTCACCCCCCCTCTTGTGTTAGTCATCTGGGCAACAAACAAGCTAGTAAGAATCATTTCGTAATTTAAATTAAGACAAGGTCGAGTCTTTTACCAGTAATGATGCCTGCATTAATGGCCTCCTCATCTTCCATGTCCACTTTCTCCCAGGGTAAGGGCATATACTTTGGCTTTCACGGGAGTCTTTGCTTTCTCTTCTGGTAGTGTAGTTCCGCTAGCGACCATTTGAGGACAGTCGTGGACCCTATGGCCTTTCTGACCACATCGGAAACAGGCTCCTATCGCCACCTGACACTCGCCCGGATGCGGTAGTCCACATGTTCTGCAAGGCGGCGAGGATGCTGGTACTCCTGGCCCGCTCATTTTGCCCTTCCCTTTATCCGTAGGAAAAGCAACTCTTTTCTTGCCCGCGTCCTTCCCAGAAGAGTAGGGAAAATTCCTCTTTTTGTTCATTTGCACTTGGTTAATCAAACTCTTTTGCTCTGCCTCAGTGATAGCCGCTACATTCACTAGCTCTTAGAAATTCTCAATTCGCAGGCAAGTAACCTGGTTGCGGATTGTCGGCTGTAAACCGTCTTGGAACTTCTTTGCTCACATTTTCTCGATGAATACCAAATGAGGAGTGAATCGTGCCATTTCCATAAATTTCGCGGCGTATTGATTCACTGTCATGCCCCCTTGTCCCAGCGTGGCGAATTCCATGGCCTTTTGCTGTTTGATGGATTCAGGGAAGAAGCGGTCGTCAAATTCTGTCTTGAAGCGTTCCCAGGTGGGATCCACTGTCTCTCCCAATTCCTCCTTTAGTAGCTTCCTTTTTGTATCCCACCACAGTCTAGCCTCTCCCAATAGCAGGTGTCCTGCATATTGTACTTTCTGGGTTTCCGTACATCCACTGATCTCGAAGGTACGTTCCAAGTCCATAATCCATCTATCCGCTTTCATAGCTCCCTCCGTTCCCACGAAGTTCGGATACCGGTAGACTAGGAACTTTTCGTAAGAACAATCCGACGTTCTCTCGCCGGTATGTGGATGGCATCTGCCTTGTTCCATCTGGGTTTTTACTAACTCTGTCATCTGACGGATCGCCTCAGCTATAGCTTATCCTTTGTCCATTGGGGTATTCTGTGCTTCCCTTCCTCCAGTTCTCGGGGGAGTGATCAATGGTGTCTCGCCCCTCGTAGGACTGCCAATGTTCTGATCGTCTCCTTTTGGAGGTGCCCTGGGCCTTGGGGTAGAAGCACGTTGTTTTCCTCCTACCATATTTCTCCAGAAAGCATAGAACTTACACGTGAGTTATCTAAACTCTGGTATTCTATTCTAATCATCTTAGCAACTATCATCATTCTCAACCAGTCCTCCGAAACTTGTCAAGCCTAAAGCTACGAGGTCATATCCTATACCATGTGATTTCCTTTCCTAGGACTTGTGGTTTTCACCCAGAGACTTAACTGCTATGATACCATCGCTGTCGACGCCCCAATCCATGCTTGGGATCGCACGTGTAAGGCTGTGCACCCAGGTTCCAGATCCGGAAACCTGGGTATCGAAGCCCGGATCTGGATTTCAAATCCGGATCCAGAAATCCAGATATTTAGAATCGGATCCGGATTTGAAATCCGGGCCGGATTCCATAATATTCCGGATCCGGATCCGATTTCCTGATTTGAACCCGGTTTTTTTTTTTTTCACATACCTTTTCCAATTTTAATTTTGAGTTTTGTAAAAGTGATAATACTCATTAAAAATAAGTAGTTTTACAAATGAATAGTGTGCTATGGTATGACCTTCTGGTTTGGCATGGGTCATGCCCAAAAGAATAGTTATTGGTAGTTTGTATAGATTTGCCGAAACAAGACGATGCTTGAAAATTTCGAAAGGCTGATGTAGAATGGAAAACATTGTCATTCACATGGGGCGGGAGGGGATTACAACATATACGCTGTTCCTTTATAGTTTTACATATACGCCTTTCATGTGGAGGAAACCTGCAACGAGGCCCCAAAATAAAATTTCGAGTAATACAAAAGCCAAGGTACCCCACTTTCTGGAATGAAGCATGGCCTGCAATAACAATTCCGTGCCATCCACCTGAATGTCACATTCAGTTCAAACTATTAGTCTATCAACCAGATAACGGACCAAATCAACCTATACATCAATTATGTTTGCACAAGGCCCCCCATTTATCTACTAAGATTTACTAAATGACTGCTAATGAAGAAAACTTCAGTAATATTGTTTGTCCACCTTTACACGTCTAGCATGTCATACAAACCAACTACACGAGCAAAAAATACAAATGTTATGGGAGATACAAAACCAGCACCAGCGTAGGGGCTTTGTCTCATTGAGTCATTCATATAAAGTTGAATTTGAACTGAAATAATTCGATAATTATGCCCAAAAATAAAACAATCGATTCTATTTCCATGAATTGCAGCAATATCACTGCATGTGAGGAGAAAAGTTAACTATCTGTACCAATAAGCAATGTTCAGTTATTGGTAGATCTTGAAAACAAAGATTCCAAACTCAAAAACAACTCAGCACTACTTTCCCAAATATTCTTGAATTTATTGTATATTCTTGTAACAGCTGAGAAGCACCTGAACCATGTAGTACACCCCTTTTATGTACTGTATATCAATGAACATATTAGCTTTCTAATCTGAAAAGACTATATTATTGCTCAATAACAGAATGTCTGTGAAGGGATATTTACTATTCTGCACATGATTACATATATTTCTATTGAGTTCTCGAACTGATTCCCTCACCACATAAGATGGAGGCTAGAAGATCTACTAATTCCAAGCTACGACCATTTATTAATTAAGTGGATCAAACAATTGCACAGAAAAAATAGATGACAATAATTAAGTGATAGGATAACTATGGGATCTGCAATATCTTTTTCTGGGCTATAAAATAATTGCATAGTAAAAGAACATCTCCCTTGATTTGCACTCCACAGTTACAAACGAGAGAACCTCTAAGTCAAATGATAGATCTTCCTAAGAGAAAAAAGCAGTCAAAACCAATCATTGTGTATCCTATCGTGGTGTATGGAATCTCAAGAGAAAATGTTGTGAAAGTAAGTAAGAATCATATGGTCTGATCTAACTTTTTCATGAACAATTATTTAAAAAATGCATGGAATATAATATATTAACAAATTCAATTAGTGGGAATTATCATGTTCTTTTTTTTTTTTTGGCAAAGAATCAATGCCACATGTCTAATTGTAACCCCTATTCCAAATTTATAATTAAAAAACCCTCATTTATGGAGGAAGAAAACCGTCTACAACTTGACACTTGGGAATTATCATGTTCATTTAGAAATATCATCAATGAATAATATTATATATATATATATATATATAAGATAGATCATAAAATTATTTTGGTAATGATCAGATCATGCAGGCCTATAAGGTATTATATATTATTGTATAAAGTATTCATCTAAATAACAGTATCAATAAAATTGAGATAAGGTAGTACTATTTTTTTTTAAAAAGATAAAAGTAGTGTCTCTCATTCGAAAAAGATAAATTGCTCGTACAAATACTTGCGTACATATATATAGTTTCTTAATTTCTTACATGAAGAGATTTTGAAATTGGCCGGCCGTATATACGTGTGTTTATATATATGATAAGTACTAATTAGCACATTTTTCTATTGCAATTAGCACTATAAGTGTGCATACTGCATACCATACTGTAAGTTCAAGTGTTTGTGGGATGAATTTATGAACTTCAAATTTTCTGTGGGCTTTTTCTTAATATTAGATGTGAATTCGAGAGTTCAGAAAAAATTTGACGACGTGGATATATACATATATTGATCTATGGATGAAGAATTAGATACCATACATGTATGTAGTAATTGAAAACGGCCTATAACATCGATAATAGATTTATCTATAAATTTTTATTTTTGTGAGGCAGACCCAAGCAATATACTGTCTATCATGTGGAATCACACATGATATGCTTGACATTTTTATTCTGTATATTACAATGGCACGATCATTATGGTGGTTAGTAATGTTCTGTATGCAATTATATCTGCTGTTGTTGTTTTATGTACTGTAACAAGGTTTTTCTTACATGTGTCAGTGTGAAGGTTAATAACTGGGATGTCTGTGTGGATTATTCGGGTATACCTGCCTCAACCATTAACAGTTTTGCAAAATATGGTTTGGTCAGGTTGACTCTGAAGCTTATATAGTGTTAGACTATAGCTACAAATCCATGATTAAAATCAATTTAGTCAATAAACATTCATTTACTTAAGTGAATAAGCATTCAATTCAGAATAGGAAGCTTAAATATTTGCCAGGAAGCTCAAATATAAAAGGGTGAGTTAGACGAGAAAATGGGTGCGATAGACGAAACCCATAAAACCCTAGAATCAACTTAGATTTTCCTTCAATAAATTCAGTTCTAATCCTCACGCAATTACAGGGAGAGAGAGAGAGAGAGAGTACCGAACAATGTTTTCGGCGACGAAGATTCAGAGACGGCGATGGGTCAAGAGACGGCGATGAAGACTCGACGATGGGTCATGAGACGGCGCGGACTCAACACGGGATGGGGCTAGGGTTTCTATGCACAGAGAGAGCTCTAAAGACTGAGAGAGTGAATGGCGTTTGAAAATTGAGACGCAGACAGAGTCACTCGAGGGAGAGCCGGAGAGGAGAAAAGTTTGAGACAAACGGTGCCGTTTAAATTTTGAAAGCCGGGTTGATAAAACCGGGTTCCGGATTTAATATGGATATCCGGCCCAATTAATCCGGTTTGTTAAAAACGGGTTCCGGCCCGCTTTTATATAATCCGAAAACTGGATTTAAGATCCGGGTATCCGGTTATGAATCCGGGCCGGATAAAATCCAGCCCATGTGAACAGGCTTACGCACGTGAATAGAAGTGTCGGGGATGAGCAACGCAAGGAAGTTCACCCCTCGTCATATCATACGTGTACGTTTTTTTTTTAACGTCAAGTGAAAATTCTCGCAGCGAAAGAAAAAAGTCAAGCCATCTATAATATGTATACATGGTTACGCTATAGATCCCAAAATAAATATCATACATAGCCCAATTTCAAAATTTACAAAACCTTGTCCAGATAATCAAAATAGCACTTCCCACAAGCGGGAAGGCTTTACTAACTACATAAATAAAGGGCGTCACATAATAAAGTGGGTCTTAACATTGCCCATGGGGTTCAACAGATGGGCTCCTTCTTTATCTTTTTAAGGTTCGGGCCCCAACGAAACTGATCCAAATCTAAGCTGGGCCCTACCTCACATATTGCCCTAGAGGGCGTTCCAAAAACACATCCCAGTTGGAGGGATTCATCTACACCTAATACTAGACAACACCCCGTAGGGTACAGACCGACCGAACCGTACGTCGCCATCTTCAGTGACTCCACCTCCCACTGACCCAGAAGGTTCAGAGTCCATAGCCCCATAAGGGCAGACTCAATCGGGTCCCTGAGGGTCTGAGGTATCATCAAGGGAGTCGTACTCGATTGAGCCATCGTCACCTGCAATTACTTCTATCATTCCTAGGAGGGATGGATAGTAAGGACATAAAGAGGGATAAGATTTCAGGGGAAATCTCAGCAAGTAAATTAATATTTTAACGAAAGCATTTCAAGCATATAGTTGAGTGAATAACAAGCAAATTACATACGTATGCAGTAACATGGGACTCATGCTAGGACCGATGCACATGCTCGTGACAAAAATTCATCTTTCTCATCTTTTTCTCACTTTCCAATGCATATTTGTTCAAAATCACGTAGCAAAACTTCTTTAATGCATATTCTTTCCAAGAGACACTTTGTTCAGAAATTTTCGCCTTTTCTTATCTTAGGTGCCACTTATCATATCATATACGGCTCGAAAGCCTTTTTCTTTTCGTCATGACTTCATATTTTAGACACCTCACAGTTTCCCTATGCACCGTGTGCTTCCCGCTATTACCTTCACACCCGGCGACCAAGTCAACCTAGGTGAATACGTTTCGCGTCCTTTCACGCTTTTCGTCACTCGGGGATTTCTCTCCAAGTAACTACAAACTTTTCATATGGTAAGGCCGAGGCCAACACCGCTTTTATGGCACCCACTAGCATTAGGTGCGACCACGCTCCGAACACCTTTTGGAGCCATACATGGTCCGCTAACTGTTCTAGGGGTTTTCACTCAATTTAGTCACTCCTGAGTGAACAGAGAGCTCCACTGGGACACTTCCCCATCCCAGCCTTTAGGGTTCTTCTAAAACTTTAATTCATTTCTTTCGAAAACGTATTTGACTCAAAACATGAGTTTTCGTGCTTATGCATGGGACATGCAACTACCAACTTTGTTATGCAAGACTCGAGGCGAACTCGAGTACACACATTTAGTCATTTCCCTTCAAAACCTTCTTCTCCTTCACTCATACTTATGTGAGAACACTTGAACAAGTACAATAGGGTGAATAGGGTGCTCGGCCTCCACCCCTAGGGTTTGGGCCGAGACCCCCATTGTCTCCCTCTGGAGTTTTTCTTCTTCCATTCATCTCCCTTACACTCTCTAGCCCTAGTTCAATGTTTAAGCCAATTTTCTACCCTTACAAGTGAGCAACCTGAAACCCTATAGCCTCTAAGTTTATTGTTTCTTTCCTTAGCTCATCAAAACTAGTGCCCTACTTGAGTACTCTAGGTGAACCCGAAAACATACATGTCATTCTCACACTCCTTATGTTTTTACTTCTCCAAAATATCCAACACAAGTATTTGACGAAAGGAAATTAAAACCTCAAAATTTCCCCTCCAAGAAATCCTCCAAACCGAAACTCCACAAGCATGCATTTCTTTAGCAACCATCAATCAATAATAATAACAATATCTTCCAAGAACAATATAGTTAGATTCCACCAATACTATGTAAATATTCATCCTAGCATGGCATTTCAATAGGCAAGATATTTGCTACAAAAAAATCAAGGTATTATCTTCAAATGATATATCCCACATTACCCAATATTCAACAATTTAACATTCTCATGCTTACATGCTTTTCTCACGAAACCACCAAGATCATCAATACAATATAACTCTTTATCTAAGAAGGAACATGGGTTCTAAACATGGATTCTTACCAAAATAACATTTCTACCCGCAAAGTTTCATCATGGCAATATAAAGTAAGAAACCAAGCAATACAAGCATATACAAGCACATACAAGCACATGTCAAGCACATTCATTTAAAAATATACTAAAAATGCTAAAGGCAAAAATAGAGATATACTTACAATCTGCCTAGCTAGCTTATATGAGTTCTGAAAATAAAAGAAATACTTTATTAGAATATGCTATAACATTTTCAAAAGGAGGTTTCTTTTAGAAAGCATGAACATAGGTAATGTTCTTCCTTATACTTCTAGGTTTATTTTAAAGTAACCAAGTCACTAACCTCTTCTAGGATCTCTTCCTTCCAACACCACTAGCTTCCTCTTCTTCTAAGTTTGGAGTGTTTAGGTGGTGAAGTGAAGTGAAGCAAAGTTGGAAGAAATGGGGAGTGGTTGCCGTGAGGTGAAGGGTGAGTGGGGTGTGTGTGTGTGTCCGAATGAAGCAAGCCAAATGGGTGAGGAAGCAAGGCCATTCGGCCAAGGGGCTTTCCTAGGCTTCTAGGCCACTCATTCCCCTAAGTTTGGGTGACATGTGATGGGCTTGAAAGGCCTTTGAGTGACTCCCATCACTTGATCACATCAACCCTAATCTAGCTCATCCTAGGTTGAAGATTTTGTTTCTTCTTTCTCTCCACATGGCCGGCCTCTCTCTCAAGGGTTCCAACCTTTTCCATCATCTCACATCACTTCTTGTCTTTCCAAAAATCATCTCATAGGTCATTCCAAGGGATTTGAGGATCACTTTGTGGGAGAATGCACAAGTGGGGTCGGACCCCTTGCCTCACCCGAAACCCTTCCTCCTTCCTATCCTCATTTCCCTCTTGTCACATGCTCTATCAATCAACCAATCACTTCATCTCTCACACATGCTTGTCCTATCACTCTTACACAAATCCATAGCCTAGATTTTGTGGCAAAAAGAGTGTCAAACAAGGGGAGGGGGAGTCGGCTATAGCCATTCCCAAACCCTCCATTTCCTTCCTCCCACCTTTTTGCCCATCAATCCACATCTCATGTCATCTTTCTCTTACACCCTCTTACACATCAAGTCTTATCTAGTCTTACACAAATCTCACATGTCCACTCTATCTAGATTTGGAAATATCTTGGTGAGAAAACCTTAAGGCCATTCGGCCATAGCCCCCACCGAACCCCTCTCTCCTTTCTCATCTTCAAATCTTCTCAAATCTTACCTCATCATTTGACTAGATATGGTAGGATCCCATGATGATCTTATTTGGCAAAAATCCTATGCCTCACACGCCTATCCAGGTAGGAAATGACGTTAAAATTCTTCCATCTTAGTCTTCTCTTTCCTTTCTCCAACCAAAACAACTAGTCAACTTTCTCACCTACTAGCATTTTCCTTCTTTCAACTACTAGCCTTGATTTAACTTACTAAACTTCTCCTAACTTGACATGTGTCATCAAGCATGGACTTGGGTTGACTATTGGACTTCCTTTTCATGGACCTATGGGCTTATCCTTCCCACTTAGGCCCAAAACTTTTGTTATGGCCTTAAAGCCTTCAACTTCTAAGCCCACCTTTTAAGGCTTTATCCACTAAATTGCCTAAGTTACTAAGCTCTATATATATATATAATTAAATAAAAGTAAAGTATAAGAAATTCGGGGTCGTCACATCAAATCACTTATTTTATGTCAAGATTAAGTTAAATAGTATACTTAAAAATTTCTCCAAGGATTGGTATTGGAAGTGTATAAGCTTTTACGAACTTTTCATTCAATAGACTCAAGTGGTTTTCTTTTGAGTGTTTGGAGGATGAAGGGTTTGAAAAGGGCTTTTGCACTTAGTTTTTCTATGTGTGACAGTGGACTAACAATGGGAATTGAGTGAGGAATTCTCCCTTTTTATACATGCAAGAGGTGACACTCTCAAGGGGTTCAAAATGGGTGCAATGCATCGGATGACCGGTTACCCCATTCCATGGCATGTACACACATGTTCATCTTCCCATTTAGCCTTCATGATCATGCCTAAATTTAGGCTTAGCTATCTCTAACTCTCATCTAATGGTTAGATTCTTGCCATTTAGAAGCTTAGGGTGATCAATGGTCCAAAAATTTCATCACATATATAAGATGCAACAAAATCTAGAAAATCCTCCAAGAGATGGGATCCGGCCATCTATTCCTCCAGGTGTCTTCCAATTCTCCTAAGGATTTCACCCCATCTTGCCACTTGTCCCTTACACCTGTCCAAATGTCCAGAATCTTAAAAAAAACCCAATTAGATTTTGCTACATGTCTAAAGTGATAGAGATAATCCAAATCAGTTTCCATTTCCGCCCCTATCAAGCCCATTCACTTCTCGACCCAATAAGTCCTTTATCCAATTCGTTCTCTAAAAACTAAAAACATAAAAGTTTTATATCATCCTCTTAGGGTTCTATACAATTTTGAATCACCTAATTCCGAGTTCATATGAAAAATTTATGATTAATCTACTAAAACTTGACGAATCAGCCCGTGAGCACCAATTAGGACACACCAAGTGGTTGATTCTTGTAATCTAAACTTTTCTAAAATATCCCTTTAAATTTTCAAAAAACAACTCTTCCTAAGTACAAATTTAGATTCTCTAATTGTTACCTTGTTCTAATTTCCAACATTTGACCATAATTCATACTTTTTCACCTAATAGCTTAAATATCTTCACTTGGATTTTAATACATCAACACCATATGTTTCTAAAAATCCCATGAAATGCTAAAATGACCTCAAAATAAATATTTCATCTAATGAAGACTTTTTAAATAGAAGGGTTATTACAAATTTCGTCTCTCAACTCAAGTCTAAGTCAAAAAACCTAAGAATGACTCCTTTATCATTTGCTAAGACCCTAATTCTTTGCTTGATACGTGGCAAGTAGAGTGTGCATGATGCTTGCCATTCCCAATATGTATTTTCCACTCACACACTCTTCTCCTACCTCTTACACACCTACCCCCTCTCTTTTTATCTTTCCCATGTAAAACACTTTCTTGGAAAGGCAAAGGACATGATGTTTTAACTTGACACAGGTCCAAAAAGGGGTTCAAATGCATGTGGTGCCTAGCACCATGGCCGAATCCCCTTAGACTCATCTTGGGCCTTTTGGGCCATCTTCCATCTCTTTTCTTCTTCCACGAAAATTTGACAAGTGTCCAACCTTGCCTTCTTTCCAAAATTACCTAATATGCCCTTACTTATTAGGGCTTTCAAGAAAGGGATTTAATCTCATAGACTTGCTCTTCTCTTGGACCTAATCTTCCTATGCCTTAACAAAACAAAAAGGCTTGCACTAAAAAAATCCAAATCAAACAACCTTGAGATTTTCCTAAAAGGCTTTTCTTTAAAACTCCAAATACTTCAATAAAATAAATAAATAAATAATTATTCATTCCAAACATGGATAAGGTTCCTCATGAAAATTTAGGATGTTACATCACTATATTAGAGCTCAAAGCAAATCTTGTCATCAAGTTGACAAGTCACTGACAACAGTGGAGTATCATTTTAGAATTGATATAATTATTGGTACAATAGACTTCTAGTTGTAAGAATTGAACAATAAGTTTAACAAAAAAATAATGGAACATCTCATTCTTCGAACTACTTTAAAGCCTATAGGTTGCACAAATAATTTAAGATTGATGATATATATAAATTGGTTGAGAAGTTTTATCCACAAGAAAAGTTCTTTTTGAGAATTTAATTGTAGCATTATGAGCTTGATATGGTGTTGACACATCTAGATTTTCAAGATATGTCTACATTATTTGAGTTATGCAAATGACTATTATTTCAGAAAATTCAAAAAAATTTATTATTTGATTGATATGTCAATCCGTCTAGTATTAACTCTTCTTGTTTTTACTGCAGCTACTGAGCAAGACTTTTCTGGTATCAAACTTCTAAAAACTAGATTGCATATTCAAATAGAAGATGAGTTTCTTGCAGATCATTTGCTAGTTTATATTGAAAAAGAAATTGTCGAAAATTCCATTTCAGATATGATAATGAAGGAATTTTATTCTATGAAAGATCGTCGTCAAGCTTCATTTGAAGGGGAATATCTAAGTTGATAGTTCATTTTGTTGTCTTTCTATAATGGTATCTAGCAAATAAAAGAAAATCCTAAAGAAAATTATCTCATAAGATGATTTATAGACATATTTTTTGTATACGATTTTATGACATATGATTATTATTTTTTGTACAGTCACGTGCAAAATGCATATATTACTTATACTCATACATATCACACAAATAATCAATCGCCCCCCTAAACACCAAATCTTAGTTTTGCTCCTGATTGCAGGGCATATTGATCTTCTGTAAATTTGCCCACTTCTATGGCCTACAGCTCCCTCAATATGATGTCAACAATGATCTCTGCATCAATCACGTATGGAATCAACTCAACCAGTTTCTATTTTGGATTGCTTATTTGCAATAATTATTAATTGTAAAGCTTTTTTCATGCATGGCTACTTGACAGCCCTATGCATGTTTGCGCAAGCTCCCATGTAAGACTAGATCAAGATGATTCTCCAACGTCATGTAGCAGACTGCATATTCCCTTTTAGAGAACAAGAAACATAAAACTATTGGAAAGTACAACTCCAAATCCTATCTCCCGAGCATATTAGCTCATAATAGAATCATATATAGCTAATTTGATTGAATACATGAAAAGACAATACAAATGCAAGTGACGAGATTCCTTAATTGCTTACCTTCTCCCCCTAGTATAAAGGAAAATTTCAATATAGATGTAAGAAACAACTATTCCTATGTTGCTGCAACACTTGTTTGGAAGCATGAAAGTCACATGATTACAACATAGACAATTAAGAAATAAGAGGTCAAAGTACAACCAATGGTAGCTGAAAAATTTATACATGCAGCTCTCATTGAATTTGGATCCCTTTGAGTTCTTGGCCGTAGTTTAAGACTTAGAGTAAGATAGTGATACATACACATGAAATGGAGTTTGGTCAAAAACTTTAGGAGAGCTCTATCCGCTCTCCTCACCTTTAGATTGGTATTGCTAGTAAGTGCTCATCTTGTAACGACTAATGTACTTAGAGCAGCCACTATAGTTGTCTTCTTCATAGTCATTTATTGGATTGTAACACATGATCTTAAATACCCCAACAATTTGAATAAACCACCTTGCAAAGACTTTTGCCGCAAGGATTTGGTAAACATAATTGGCTTTGTTTTTAGTGTGTAATATCTTTTGTTGGATCCGCCTTCTCTTTCGGCACAAGAGATCTCATCAGTTACTTCATGATGAGAATTAAAAGATTTATTAACAAAAAAGAAGCCATATCCTTTCTCTTTAAACAATATTAACATGACAAGTACAAAATCTTGACTCTGATCACAAACTTGATACCTAATCATATATGTCGTAGTCCCGAGTAATGTCATATACTACCTTCCTATATAAATCCAAGGCAATACATGAATATCCCCCTTAAATCTCTGTCGTCTTCTTCAATCCGTTCCATTTTAAGGTACCATTGAGATCCTACATTTCTGGTTGAGTATTGCTTTAATACAATTTGTAACAACACAAAGAAATCACAATTCACATTTGGGACTATAAATTCAAAATGACTACTCGATTATGTTACAATTACAACATTTTGAATCATTATAAATGGCTTGAACTTCTTCCTCTCTACATGTTGTATAGGATTTCATTCACCACATTCCTCTTCTCAATCAAAAGGGATCAAATAAACATTTTTGCAAGGGCACGACTTTACATGATCACCAGCTTGAATTTTTGGCCAAGTTAAATTCAAGTAAAGCTTGATTCCATTATTAAATAGGTTTTTTGAAAAGTAAAAGTAGGCTCAATTATTAAGTGATACAAACTGATGTAAAACTCGTTTGATTTGATTAAAATATATAAACAACTTCATTCAGATAAATTCAACTCAACTAGTTAGTTCTTCGTATATATTATATATATGCATATAATAAAAGAGGCTATCCCGGAAGGAATAATGAACTTTCGACCATTTTTCATTTCTAATTTTATCCCTCTATTTACCTACCTTTTTATCCTTTAGTACAGCTCTCTTATTTTTCTTGTTTCTCATTTTTTCCAATTTTTTTTTTTTCCTTTTTTGTCTTTGATTTGTTGATAGTAGTGATTTGAGACAATATTTCTGTTTTTTTTTTCCCTTGTTTGAATGAGTCAATTGATTTGAGTTTTTGTCTCTTTTGTTTCTAATTTTTCGTTTTCCTTTCTTGTCACTAGGTGAGTGGGTGTAATACTTTTTCACTTCTATCACGTGATGAACAGTAAGATTTTGACAATTTTTTTATTCAATTTTATCCTTATATTTTTGTTGTTTTCCTTTGGTATCCCTCGATCTTTTTTCCAGCTACTTTCGCCAACTTTTGCTTCCCTCTTTTATCGCCAGATTTTTCTTTTGTCTTTTTGATATATTTCTATTTTGGTCTTTAGTTTTACTCAATCTTTAGTTTTGCCACCTATAGTTCTTTACAATATGATGGATTTCGTTTTGGGTAGTTTTTGGATTTCGTCCATTTGTGACTTGAGTGGGTTTGATTGTAGTCTTTCTCATTCTTGAGGATCGGTTATTTGGTTGTCTCATGACCAAATGTTTTGTTGCTCATTGGTTCTTAGAAACTCATTTGTTCTACAATATATTGGTGTGGCACATTGTTAGAGCAAAGAGATTAGGTTGGTCAATGGGGAGCATTGCCGAGACTATTTGTTAGTTTTATTTTTGCCCATCGATTTGACGTATTTTGTTTTTGTGGTCTCAATTTCTTCGACTCTTCTCGACTCTTTTTAGCTGTTGCTGTGCCATGGGTATGATCTCTTAGTTGTTCTGGTCATGACTTATGTTTCTTTGTTGTGGTTATTTGTGGGGATGTAACCAATCCAATTTAATATATTATGGCCAAAATATAAGACCGAACCGATATTATCGGTTCTACAAAATACAAAACCGATTACACCCCGATGATTTTCTAAAATCGGTAGTATCGTTTTTATCGATTCCGATCCAATTTTAATAAATTATAGAATTTTTTTTAAATCTGTTTTTTTTTTTTAAATCTGGTTTTAAAATCTGTTTTATTAAAAAAATTATAGTTTATTAAAAAAATCTATTAGACTAATAAAAAAACTGTTATATAAATAAAATTTGTAGTAAAAAAAACAGTCATAAAATAAAAACTGTTATATAAAAACTGTTATATAAGAACTGTTATATGAAAAAACTATTATAATCTCATGTTTAAAATTAAATTTTTATTTTAATAATATTATAATATTATTTATATATGACTATAATTTATATTATTATTTATTATATATAAAAATTATATAGAATATAATTTTATATTATTATGTATTATAAAATAAAAACATATTATATATATAATATTAAAAAAATAATTTAAAATATATAGTTAATAGGACCGGTCCGGTTCAATTTAGTCCAGTTCTAAAATGGCTGAAACAGGAACCGAACCAGATCTTATCGGTTTTGTATTTCTAAAAGAAGATTTCAAATTGGATTGATTCAAATGCAGTCTAACTAATCCGGTTTGGACTAATTTGGGCTGGTTTACCGGTTTTTCATCTTATGGGTTTACACCCCTAGTTATTTGTTTTGCTTTGACTGTTTGTTGAATTCTCATGTTTCATTTCGCACGATTCAATTGATTTGTCAGTTATTTCTTTTCCTTGATTCTGTTTTTGGGGTTAGAAAGTGTTTACTCCCACGGAATGTAACTATGCATTTCATTTGCCTATTGGTTTTTTTGTGTTTCTTCAAGAACTATTTTTTATGAGTTAATTATGATTTTATTTTTGTAAACATTTTTTATGGATTTGCAAAAAAAAGTTTGAAAAAAAAAAGAGAAAATAAAAGGAAATTTTTGCAATTGTTGAAAAAAAAGAAATTTATCTAGTCGGTGAAGACCTACAGTGGAGTTTATCTGTGAGTGTAGTGTGCTACTTTAGGTTTCTGGTCTTTTTCCCTATCCATTCTACAATCACGTCAAAGAAGAAATCAGTGAAACATAATGAGAAATTAATAAATACGAATAACGAAAATTCAACAAGCAAAAAAAATAAGGAAAAAAATTCATAATAATTTAATAGATTCATTAAAATGAGGATGAGAATATATTAATTTGTGTTTTCCTAATCCTTTCTTTGTGTGTATACATTAATTTTCTAACAGTTATATAAGATCATATCTATCAATCAAGTTTTGTGTGGCGGACGTGTAGATGTTGGTGTGTAGAACTAAGTGGTTTGTTGCTTTTTTATGGTGGTTCTATGAATGCAAATGTGTAAAGATAGATGTTTTTGTTAAATTATTTACTTATTTATTTATAAATTTAAATTTAAAAGGCTATGTGAAATTCAAAAGAACTATATTGGGTTTAGATATGAAAGTTTCTCTTTCTTCTATAATTTTGAGCAAAATTTTATTCTTTCTATTGCAATTCTTGTAAAATGAATTTCTTTCTTATTGTTTACAAGTTGGTTGTGTTTAAGCAAAATATCTCTTTCGCTTCCTCCATGATCTAATATTAGTTGATTTAATAATTTGGTTCTAATATTTTCTTAATATCATGGTCTAGTTTGAGTCATTAGTGTGCACCTGAAGCAAATTATCTAAGATCAAGTTTAACAGTGAATTTTTTTATATATGCATCTCCTAGTTAATTCAAACAGGTGTGTTAATTTATTTTTATTCTAGGATGTTTGTATGATTTCATATATGCTATTTTTTTTGTTTGGTGCAATATATGTAGATAGGAATTTATAGATGTAACGTCCCTTTTTTTTTCCTTGATTAAGACGTACATAGAAGCATCCTGACAAGTAATACAAAGTTATTTATCCTACATAAACGTAAAGAATAGCATACATGTATCTAAGATTATTAATTAAATGCAATGCAAATCGTAGTAGAAAGAGGTAGTAAATTTCCAATATATGCAAGAGATCTAACTCCTACATAAATAGATAACATAGCATAATAAAACTATAACTTTCAAAACTTCATATTTACAAAAACATTGTCATCCATTAATCTTTTTATTCCACTTAATCACGTACATGAGAGATCATTCCAACCAGAGAAAAGCATTCTATAGGACCCTCAGGGTACCTCAGAATCTCCTGTGTTGTTTGAATCTCATTGCAATTTATCTAATCTTGCAACAACATCTATCATTCCGGAATGATAGATAAAACCTAAAAGAGTGAGATTTTCAAAAATTCTCAATAAGTACACAGTCTATAAAATAAGGCATAGATAACATCAGAAATTATCATACATAGCAATGATCACAGACCAATAGTTTATGAAAATACTTTTTGAGACTTATGCATGTCAAAGATTATTTTTTCCATACAAACTTAGTCCTTACTTAGACCCACCATCTTATATTTAAAACTTATACTTTCCATCTTATTTCTTAATCTTGTGGGTCTTATTTAATGCTTATCCTCGGCAGGCATTACGTATCATCGTCCTTGTCGAGTCTTACTTATCTCTTATAATCGATGGGCATTACGTATCACCATTGTGACGACCCCGAATTTTCCTACTATATTTTTATTTAATTAAATAAATAGTGCAAAGGTGATTTGGGTAATTTAGTGGATAAAATCCTAAAATGTGGGCTTAGAAGTAGAAGGCCTTAAAACCATAACCAAGATTTTGGGCGCAAGTGCAAATGATAAGACCATAGGCCATGAAGTGAAATCCATTAGTCAACTCAAGCCCATGCATGAGAACAAATGTCAATCTAGGATAATTTTTGTTAGTCACCCAAGACTAGTAGATGGAAGAGAGAAAAAATACTAGTAGGTGAGAAGGTTGACTAGTTGTTTTGGTTGGAAGAAAGAGAGAGAAGATCAAAGTAGATCATCATAGGATTTTGCCATATCTAGCCAAATGATTATACAAGATTTGATGGGTTTTGAAAATGAGAAAAAGGGAGAGAGATTCAGTGGACTATAGCCGAATACTCTTGGGGTTTTCTTACAAGCTTTTCCAAATCTTGAGGAATGATTACTAAGGGATCTTGAGAAGACAAGTGAGGGTTTGATTGGTTGATTGAGTGAGTGATGGAAGGAACAAGTGGAGGAGAAAAGAAAACTCATGGAGAGGAATGGAGGGCTACGGGTGAATCATGTAGCCGGCCACTCTCTCCCATTATGTACCCTCTTTTTGCTTCCAAAATCTAGATGGATTAGACATATGAGATTGTGTAAAAATAGATAAGACATGAGTGTAAGAGTATGGAAGTGAATGATGACTTGAGATATTGATTGATGGATGCAAAGAGTGAGAGGAAGAGAAGGAGAGTTCGAGTGAGGTGAGTAGCCGACTTCCCCTCCTTTTTTAGTATCCTCTTTGCTACCAAATCTAGACAATTGGATTGTGTAAGAGTGATAGGACAAGTTAATATAAGAAGTAAGGTGAATAGTTGATTGATTAAACACATGAGAAGGAAAAGAGAATAGGAAAGTAAGGAGTTTCGGTGGAAGCATGGCAAGGGCCTAGCCGAAAGGTACAAGCCCCATTCCCCAAAGAGTTGATCATGCTATCTATTGGATGGACATGTGAGTTGATGTATGAGTGTGTAAGAAGGGATGTGAGAGAAATGGTGTGCTTGACACCCTTGATACCCGCCGGCCATAGGAAAAGAAAAGGGTGAGTTTCTCACCCCAAGTGTGGGCTAGATGTAGGCTTGATGTGATCAAGTGATGGAAGTCTCTCAAGTGTCTTTCAAACCCATCAAGTGTCACTCTAAGTTTAGGAAAAATTAGTGGCCTAGGGTCTAGGAAAGCCTCATGGCCGAATGGCCTTATTCACTTTCTTTTTGGTTGCCTTATTCGGTTACCAACACACACACACATCCCCCACTATACCTCACGGCAACTCACACTCCCATTCCACTCTCTTTGCTTCATTTCATTCTAGCACCTAAACATCAAAACACTCTGCCATGTGATCTATTTATATAAGAGTTAGATTTCTTTGCATATATTGGAAATTTATTTCTTTCCGTTGTATTTTGCATTGCATTTAATTAGTAAGCTTAGATACATAAATGCTACTCCTTACGTTTATATAGGATAAATAGCCTTGTATTACTTGTCCATACACTTCAATTTACTTTTTTATCGAGGTGAAAAACCGGGGCGTTACACCTACACACTATTACACCCCATGTGTTGGGGTTAGCAAGATTTTCCTTGGGATCCTGATTACGCCCGTGGCAGCGGGTTAGGAACCCATCAGTTTGGATGCAAAACTGAGTGCACCGCCAACACTATGTCCCAACATTGCAATCTACCCTTTCCTTAGTACCTTCATGCATTTGTTCATTCGTTCATCATCGACATTACATATTTTCATACATCTTGGCATTCAATTATTTCTTTCATTCATTAGTTAGTTCATTCATGAAAAAGCATCATTTATAGTATAAGCTTAAACATCACTTGAGGCATCGCATAAACATCAATTCATGGCCTTCAAAAAGCATTAGTTCATAGGGATATCTTAAAAGCACTTTTTTCGTATCACTTAAAAGCATAACGTAAAGAATGAGATAGAATTCTCATGTTTTCCTTTTTTTTTTAAAGACTACATCTAATAGCTACTACGTATAAACACAGATCCCATGCATACAATTACATATTTGGGTTGCATAAAAAGTGACTACCAAGAATGGCCATTACATACATATATTTGAACACTTATCTTAGCATGTTTTCATTAAATGTGACTCATTTTCATAAACCAACATAAAGAGAAATATTTTCATTTTCATTTTATTTATACTTTTAAACTATAGAAGCGTATGAATATAATATTTAGCTGGTCTTCATGCTATGCTCATACCATGCAGTTTATTCGTGTGCGTGTCAGATGACAACTAACCTATATGCATGCACATACTTAGCATCATTCTATATCGAGTACATAAGCAACTAACTAGAAAGAATCTACTCTTCACTTGGGACACTCTCTTTCTATCCCTATGTCCTATGTCTTCTCTTCTATGCTTCCTCTTTGAGGACTCACTTACGATCAGTACATCTTCCGAACTCAACGTCCTACCTGGAGTGCTTGTCCACTAAAGGAACCTCCATGACTCACTTGAGGGTTAAGACACTAGAACATATACTTTACTCTTTCTATTACCCTCATCCCGATGGGTGGCCTAAACCAACCAAATTGCATCCTGATCCTAGTCAATACACACTTCACTATTTCATCTAAGCCTATGCTTCATCATTGTCCTCATCCTCATCTATGCATATCACATGACTTTAAGCCAACTCTAAGGCTTAAGCATCGTGCAACTATTGACTCTAAAAAATGAGTAGTACAAATGTTATCTCAAGTATAAGAGTATGTCGTGTAATAATTAAGAATAAGATTCCTAGATCGTCTCCTCAGGAAAAGTCGCTTAAACTTAAACTCATGTAAAAGAATGAAAATATTTACAAAAAGAAAATAAAAAAGCACTAGTCATGGACCTGATTTATATTGTTGAATTTTTTAATGTCAGAGTGAAAAAAAAAATTATAATAAGATGCAAGACAATAAATTAATAACTAAACTAGACTTGCTAAGTTAATTAACTAAAAAGAAAATCACTAAGCTAATTTAATTAATAAAGCAGTAAACATAAATCTGAAATTAACTAATCAATAATACAAGAATTAAATAATCAATAATGTCTCCCAAAAATTAAGTCAAAGATACCAAAGTTTAATATGCTGAAAATAAAATACCAAAATTAAAAATGCTAAATGAACAATCTCAAAGAAATCCAATGTAAACTGTAAACAGAAATTAAATAAAAACTAGAGAATTAAAAGAGAAAGCCAGATGAATGGAGCTGGAATCCTTCTATTGCGTTCCTGAAGCCTCATATTGTGTGCGTTGTTGTGTGAATTGAAGCTGAATTGAAGAATAAAGTCTAGTGCAGAGCTGAAGTAAATTGTTGAATGAAAAATTGAAGTATAAAGTCTGAACTAAAATGCAAGCGGCACCAAGTGTTAGGTCTAGCCTAATGTAAAACTGTAATTGAAAAAATAATGGTTCAGCACTCTACAGGAATAACATCGTATATATGCGGTTGGAGCAAAAGTCAAGTGCAGATGCTTTAGGTGAAACATAAAGTGCATTGTGTGGCCCCACATGGTCAAAAGTGAGTTGAAGAGACATCTGTAGCCTGTTGAAGTCCAAAGCCGAAAGTTTGGGGTAATGCAGTGGTCTTGTGAGAAACGAAATGAAATGGGCACTATTGTGTAGTTGCAGCATAGGTGGAAACAAAGTTCAGCCCTTTGTATCTGTAATGTGCCCCGAGTGAAAAGTAAAGCCCTTGAGATGAAGCCCGTGCGTTGAATGAAGAGAAGTAAAATCATTGTTGTGAAATGTAGTGCCAACTGAATGAAGCCCAAAACTCAATGCGGCACTTTTGGTCTTGAAGTCTGAATCTCCTTTTTTAGGTAAGTTGGGGCTCATATTTGTAAAGCCTAAATTAAATTGTTGCCGTGTGTGGTTCTGTGCAGTGGGCCTCTTCTACTTTGTATATGCGCCCATCAAGTAGAACCCTTGCGCCTTGAAGCCCACTATTGTTGAGGTCCTCTTTCAATCTATTTGCTTTTCTTTCCTCTTTTTTCTTTTTTTTTTCTTTAAACATTGATGTATATCTTCTTGACCTATATAAACATAAATAAAAATCAGAAAAAATTAAAATCAAGAATAAAATATCAAAGATGTGTTATGCATGTGAAGAAATATTATCCAATTACATCAAGTTATAAACTTAAGTATAAATTATGCTATCAATTAATTTAAATAATAACTTGGATTTATACCTCTTAACTATTTTTCTATCTAAAACCAATGATAAGATCATGCAATAATTGAAATATATTGATTTTGGATGTATAAAATATGCAACAATTCAGCTCAATCAACTATGCTTAGGACAAATTACGGTATTTCCCATTATATATGATAAATCTGTCCGATACACGTGTCTCACCAGGTACATATATACCTTACCTCCTTATCATCTTAGATCAACGTATAACATGTTGATCACCTACTTGTGTAAACAAGCACCATAGTCCAATACTAACCTTCTCTCAAGGGGTTGGTAGGACTCTACCTTCTTCACAACTACACCTCAGTCATGTCACATAGTTCAAGATTACTCTCAAACTACACCATTATCAGTCACTTCACCTAGCATTACGCCATGTCACTACTACACCAACTTCTAACTCAACATGAGTACAACTAATTTCTCACGTACTCATGCCACAACGTGACATCCCTTCATGTTCAAGTTATGTCACTTCACACATACTCTCACATAACACGCTTACACAATGACATCTATAATTAGAACTACCAATCACATCACAATTATTCTAGAACAATGTTCAACAGTTCTCGACACTTCACATATACAACAGTTATAACACTGCTACACAGTGACACCGGTCGCTTGACCACACAATCACATCACAACTACTTTGGAACACTATTCAACAATTTCCAACACTTCACATCACACTCTACACTAAACTCTGCAACCATCCAAACCTTCGTGACACATTTTACGGTGCATCAAGACTTCACCACATGTACTCTTTCGCATCACACAACGCCACCTAGACTGCACTCCACGTGTACTTTCCAATCCACACTACACCTAAAGTACACTCCACGTGTACTCTTTCCACTCCACACTAAGCCACGCAAAGAACACTCCACATGTACTTTCTATTTCATACTACACCACATAGAGTATACTCCATGTGTACTCTTTCCAATCCACACTACACCAAGCAGAGTACACACCACGTGTACTCTTTCCGATTCATACTACGCCACACACAACAATGACACATGTCACTCGGTGCATCACTTCACCACACGGAGTACATGTCACGTATACCCCATTCACAACACACTGTGCCATATCATAACCACACCTCCCAATTACGCCCAACACTTCACGTACATATCTACACTTCACATAACCACACTACCCAATGAACTCCACAACATAGCACAATCCACAACACTACACAATGCACTTCCCAACTATGCCCAACACTTAATGTACTCAGCCACACTTCACATCACAACACTACACAGTGAACTTCACAACACATCATAGTCTACAACATCCAACTACACAACTACGCCTAACACTTCACAGCGAACTAAATAACTACCACAACACAGTCCACAACCAAAAACCAACTTAACATAAATAACGAAAGAATGAAAAAGAGCATTATAGCATCGTCAAGATTAACTCGCTGCCCGACACGGTCAATGGCGTCGAAAGCCACTAGCTTGAGAAGTAATCGCTCCGTCGTAGTCACTACCATGACCTCGAAATAGGGCTATCTCGGAGGTTGGATCTACGATTTTGGTGGGTTTATCTAGTTTGTGTGAGGGTGGTGGACATGTAAGTTCTTTGGTAGTGGCTAAAGCCATGTATGGTGGCAGTTAGCCATGTACAATGGCAGTTTAGGGTGTTTTGGGGCTGTTTAGGCATAAGGATAGGCTAGGGTGGCTAATTGAGGTCATGATGGCCTTGGGTGGTGGTCTCAAGTACATGTCGAGGTGGCACACGGTGGAGTCACAGTGGCTTGTAGAGGGACTTGGGTCATGCATGGCTAAACTGGGAAATGGAGAGGGAGAGCTGGGGGAGGCACGGCTAACCATGGAAGGCTTGAGGGAGAGAAGAAGGGAAGAGGTTGTTGTGTGTACTAGGTCTGTGAGGGGTGGTCTGACAAGGCTCGATGCGGTGGCTATGAGGGCTCTGCACGGTGGATCAAGCAGCGGTGACACAGTGGCTTAAGGGGTGAAGGACCCATGTGAAACCCCTTTTGGGTTGTGAACTAGGGAAGGGAAAAGGGGTTGTGTGGGGGCTGTCGACGGTAGCTGGAGGGTTGCCAATGAGAAGAGGAGCGGCTGGAGGCTGACAATGGCACACAACAAGGCTAGAGCTAAGGGGAAGAATGGCACAAAAGGAGGGAGGGATCGGTGGCTTACTAGAGGGGGGGAGAGAGAGAGAGCGCGAGAGTTTCATATATGTCCTATACTTTAGGGTCTTCAAAACGCTCTATTAGTGGGCTTTAAATACTAGTTAAGATAAAATATTATTTAAACTACACTTAGCTTACAAAATAATATTCTTTCATCATTAAATAAATGATGAAGTTTTGCTAATTACTTTTAAGAAGATAAAACCATCTAATTACATTAGAGTTCTCAACACAATTTAAATCACATAATATTTTAAATAACTAAAGTCATTGAGAAAAAATGATTTCTACAATTATAATATCTTTGGAGTTTTTCAAAAATATGGTAATTATCTTTTTTTTTTTTAATCAGCATTGGTCCAATAACATTGGAAATACTCCATTAAAGTACTTACAAGACATTTAAACTACTAACATTAAAATACGTCATCGAGATTAGGCACATACATCAAGACTCATGACTATTAGAGAGAAGAATGAGTGGGTTGTTACATCTTTCCCTCCTTATAATAAATTTCATCCTTGAAATTTCCTCAACTTTAGAGAGAAGGAGAGGGATGTTACAATTCAAATATAATAAATTTAATTGTCCATGATTTTCCTCCATGCGACTAATGTTTTCTTAGATTTGAAGGGCAACACTTAATGATAGTTTACATGAAGAGGTTGTTGAGAAAAGCTTATATGGTGTGTCCGCATCCATGTCAACTCTTGGTGTTCAACTCATAACCAAGATTGAGGATGCTGTTGACCTCCTAAAATCTTTGCAACCCCAAACGTTAACATTCTACACTTTGTAATATATTCTCACTCACTGTGTAAATACCTTAAAATATAATGTATACACTTTGCTATGACTAACTCAATATTCTTTCAAAAACTTTGAAATATTTATGACTATTTTATGCAAGTATCAGTGTTAAATATGAAACAAAAATCAAAATTCTTGATAAAAGTAAAGACAGTTATGGTTGATCTACATCAAATATTCTATTACATGTCTTGTACCGGATGTAATAATGGAATATGATACAAACAGAATAAAAAACTCCTTGGTTATCATTGCAAGCATATGAGCAGTTTACAATCCTGGTATGTGTCTTATGTTTGGATTTTAAATTATGGTTAATAAGTGCCAAAACTTTAGTATATGGCTTTTATTCATTTGAACTCACAACTCTATTTTTATTATTTATAATTGTCGAGCATATGTAAATTTAGATGATGGTACAAGACAGCTGACAGCAATTTTGTTTAGCTCAATCGCAAAGAAAGCTTTAAGGTGTATAGCAACCAACTTTATGAACCATACTGTTGAGTAATCAACTCTACTATAAAACCTTTTTGTAGTCACTACAAGAAAAAGTAGCAAATATGGCTACTTTTATTTCCGATGATGTAATTATAGCCGGTAATAAGTTGTTTTTATATTTTTAAATGGTTTGTTTTGTTAAATTGGCAAAATAGCCATAATAATTTACTTTTTTTGGGCGATTTTTGTGCGCCAAAAAAGAACGGTAAAATAGTCTTATTTCCCCGCGTCTAATTTCTCTCTTTCATCCCGATTTTCCCTCTGTTCTTTCCCTCTCTCTCTCGCTCTCGCTCTCGCTCTCTCACTCTCTCGCTCTCTCGTTTTCGATAATTTCAGGATTTAGGGTTTCCAAATCCATGGCCGTCTCTAGATCAGGTTCTCTGCTTCAACTCTATTCTTCTCATTGAAGTCCTCTCTATTTGCACTTGGTTCCACAAATGAAGACGTCTCGATGCTGATTAACATTTTCTCCAGCTGTCCATGTTCATCTTTGGCAATTTTTCATTCCTCAAATGCATTTCCATTTGGTTGCAATTTTTTTCTCGAATGCTAGGCTATGTTCATGAATCTCCTAAGTTCTGACTCTCATTTCCTCCTGCCTTATCTCGCAGCTCCCTTGTGCCTCATAGCTGTTGGCCGTCAGTTCAGGTACTCTCTCTCTCTCTCTCTCTCTCTCTCTCTCTCTCTCTCTCTCTCTCTCTCTCTCTCTCTCTCTCTCTCTCTCTCTCTGAGATCTTCATTAGTCTCAAATCAGAGCTATTTTTTGTTTTTGTTTTGATTTAAATCTTCATTAGTCTCTCTGAGATTTTCTAATTTATTGGAACAAAGACAGTATTAATTAAAATCTCATCGATTTTTTCTTAGAATTGACAATTTGTGCTTTACAGCGTAATTACTTCAAGCTTACTGGTGATCTATTGAATTAAGTTAATGCAATATTGCAAGCCGTCTTAACTAGCTTAATTGGAACAATGAAAACTATTTTTAACACCTACTTTCAATAAAGCAAGTCTGTAACTAAATCTTTTCTGGTTTATGTTTGATAAAACTGATTATGGTGTTCTACTAAATTTGTACAATGAGATTAATGTATTTGAGAGGATATTGATAGTCAACTATGACATTTTGCTTCTAGCATTAGATCCCTGTGCCAATTTACTCAATAAATCAGCTGCATGCATAACAATTTAAGTAATTACCATCCCAAGCTAATGAAAGATTCATGAAAATACTTTGACCAAGATGTGGCAAACTCAGTGTAAGGGTACATGTGTGGAAATAGCAATACAGAGCTTTAGTAATAGGAAACATTCTAATATATCTGGTTTGCCTGGGTTTCGTGAATAAAGTAGCTGAAAAATTTCAGTTTCTAGCCCTTTGAAATTGAACCAGAGCTAATAATTGTGTAGAAAGCATGATTTAGAAGTTAGAACAGGTCTATTTGGTTGGCATGAGGTACATTCTTTCGGGATTGTCTCTAGTCAAGGTTGGTATTTGAAATGGTCTCTGTTTGTTCTGTTCAAAGTGACTAAGACTGCATTTAGAAAAGTGAGATAAAAAATAAGAAAAAAATAATGATGAAATATTGAACAGCTAGGAACTGCGCCACATATGGACCAGAACAAAGTCAAGATGCATATTTTCCCTTGTTTTTTCTTAATGAATGTCCAAATAGGTACACGTACTACCATTCTGTTGCAACAATTGAGTATGTCTTTTATCATATAAGGAAGTCTGTTTAATTACTAACCTTTCTTTCAAGTGTAGTAATCTCATTCAGAAACCGCTCTTCCTGAAAGAAAAGAGGAAGCCCACACAATTCTTCATGTAATATTCTTAAGTACGTAGTTTGATATGTAAATACTACAGAAAGGAAACAGCAAAAACCTTAGTCTCAAGCACACGGCTAAGCCCAGCTTCAAGCATTTTCTCCAATTGCTGTAATTCCTCTAAATTTAATCCTTCCAGATCCTCTCCTCTTGTCTGCCTGCAGCCAAAAGTGTCTCAATTTCTTAGGCATCGAATACTGGGAAATATTATCCTTCAGCAACTATTAATACCTTAGTTGATGGGACTTTTCAGCCACTTCCTTACTCAATCTGATGTGATTATCATTCTCTAGCTGAAAATAAACTAAAACAGTGGTCAGATGACCTCCTTTAAGCAGAAAGCCTAAAACAAAAGCAAATTCCCGGGTCTGACTTGGATCTACAATTTATATGAAATGTTATTTCATAGGAACCTTCCTTAAAGACTTGATTCATGGAAGCTAATGAATCTGTCCATCTTTTTGTTTTAATCACTTATTATCTCTGTATGCAGGGAATAGAGGCCTTAAGATTGCTGGAATCTGAATGCATACAGACTCATTGTACCAGGTTTTTAAATGCCCCAAATAATTACCGATTGTCCTTTTTTTTAACGATTAAAGAATTATTTCTTAATGAGTCTATGGTTTATAATTTTTTTAAAAGAATATGTGAATTTTTATTTTCCTTTTTAATCACTGGAGATTCTAAGGAGGACCACCCAAATAATTTTTTTAAAACTGTCTTCCTCTTTTTTGACCACAATGAGAGTCTAGATCAGGCTTACTGTGCATCTTGAACAACTCAGATTGAACCATCCTGGAAGCTAAAAGTCTATATTCAGCACAAGAGGACTAAAACAACACCCCGACACTAAGGATGGAATCCTAAAACAACACCCCGACACTCTTTAAACATTACATTTCCAGTACTTCATAGCTATACATGAACTCATTGGATTTCATAAAAAAGAAAAGGAACAAAGTTTATTGCAAGAAAATCATCCACAAATAAGCATTCTCATATATAAGACCACTATCATAAACAAGAACTACTTTCATTCATGTTAAGTTCTAATTTTAGTGTGAACTTTGGTCTTATATGTTAGTTGCCAATACTGAAGACATCCGGGATGTTGAGATGGCTTTTTTATTTTTATTTTTATTAACTATGATGTATGCCTACATGGATTTTATTTTTCGACATTGTATTTTTGCACACTAACATCAATGTGTTGCCTTTCACACGCAAACATTTCAAGAATGTCCATGGTTGTATGTTTAAAATTTGAAAAATGTGTAATACTTTCTCTGCACTTTAACTCAAAATGCATCTTGTAAAGAATGTTATCCACTTGTCGGGTTTCATCAATATTGTCAGCCAAACATAGGTAGTCTATATATTACAGCAAGCCAAACATGCGAGGGTGTGCTTTTCTGATCATATACAGCTTCGGAAACATCTTGTAAAGAATGTTATCCACTTGTTGGAAATACCAAAGCCTCCACCTTTTCTAACATGATCTTGCTGTAAGATACTTTTCATTATTTTCATTTCTATGATCTCAAATTGGGCTGTTTACTAGTTTGAAGCATTTGTCCATCTAAAATCAATCTTAGGAAATGAAAGAACCATAGTACATTATAATTAAAAATCAAAATCAAAATAAAAAAGATTTATTTGATGCTGTCCAACACTTGTTCCACAGCTGATTTTGCTTAATGACTCTTTCAAATGCCATCATCAATCCTTCCAAAATATATGCGAGGTGTTTCATAAAAATCCATGGCAAATGGTAATTCTTCCTAACCTACCACTTGGTGGGAGTTTTACAGATAAAATTAGGCTCTTTGTGCTTAGTAGTCATTGGTCATTGCCAAAAGTTTTTATTTTTCTTTTCCTTTTGAAAAATTCTATCCCCAAAAGCGAAATGAATGTGATGTGTCTGTCTTTTGTTCTGTCTGTGCTATATAATGTTTGTGTTCTCCATTTCCAGCTCCGGAGAAGAGACAGAGAGTCCCATCTGCCTACAACCGTTTCATCAAGTAAGAACTTCTGAACATGATGCTTGTTTCATACCTAACTATAACCTACACTTCAGCAACTTATGTGTACGTACATGCAGCAACTTATAATTTAAATTTGCAGAACTGTTTAAAACTGCACGTGCAGAAAAGAAATTAAAAAAGAAAGTAAGAGACCTGGTCACCTAAACATCCACTAGCAGGAACTTAATGGACATGTACATTTACTAAAATAGGTGCTCTGCCATTGCAGGAATTTAATAGACATGTAGGAACCTAATTATATATAATATATGTTAATTAGTAACGTATTCTGATTAGATTATTAGTTAAAAATTCATATTTTCAGTTGTCATTTAATGCTAAATAACCCTTTGGCTAGCTAGTTAAATCCATCTAAATTGTGGAGAAGTAGAGGGAGATTAAAATAATAAAATACAAATTTGACTAATAAAAGTATTCATCAAATCACCTTATATAGAAAAGTTTCTGTCGCTAGAATTCTTTCCTGGAGTTGGAGTTGGATCACACCTTTAATTTAATTATTTTGTAGAGATTCTTTAATTTGTGAGCTTTCCTTATAGTTAAAACATTTTTTTAATTTAATGCTAACTTTGAAATATTTTTAACGCACACTAAATATATAATATTTTGAGTAAAGCAAGAGTTGTTTTCCAAATCACTAATCTTGGTTCAGTAACTCCTTAGGTGATTTTTTAAATGGGCAAGAGTTGGATGCAAATCACTGATAGATTTGGATCTAGGGAATATGCTAAACGAGTTAAGGAGTTCCTTACTTTGGCCCGATCTCATGCTACAAGTGGGGTAATCCGTTGCCCATGTGTCCGATGTTTAAATAATTACTTCCTACCACTAAGCCAGGTAGAGAGAGACTTATTCATCAAAGGTATTGACAAGACTTACACGGTGTGGATTTTTCATGGCGAGGAAGATGATTTAAACATAAGTGATGATGATGATGATTTACATGATCCTGACCAAGAGGAAGACTTCATTGATGACGTTGATGTTATGTTGCGAGATATTCGGGCTAGAGAATTTCCTGATGTTCCCATAACCAAGTCATTCCATCCCGAGGATTCACCATCGGTCAATACTAATTCATCTCACATTTCCGATCAACTGTTGGCTGATTCCCGGCGTCCTCTTTATGAAGATTGTACAAAGTATTCTAAACTATCATTCACAGTCAAGTTGTTGCACATTAAAACACTTGGTGGTTGGAGTGTAAAGTCTTTTGACATGCTTTTGCATTTGCTAAAGTCAGCTTTTCCCAATGCCCTTTTGCCAAACTCATATCAAGAGTCACGTAACTTGGAAAAAGGTCTGGGCTTTACTTACACCAAGATACATGTTTGTCCGAATGACTGCATACTTTATTGGAGAGAAAATTTAGATCAAGATGAGTGACCAAAATGTAAACTCTCAAGGTGGAAATTTAGCGACACTAAGAAGAGACGAATTCCTCAAAAGGTTCTACGACATTTTCCATTGAAGCCAAGGATCAGCGCGTGGCAGAGATTGTTTATGTCACAAAAAACAGCAACAGACATGCGGTGGCATAAGGATCAGCGCGTCATTCAACATGGTATTCTAAGTCATCCTGCTGATTCTGAGCTGTGGACAACATTTGATCAAGAGCATGCTTGGTTCGCGGAAGATCCAAGAAATGTCAGGCTTGGCTTAGCTAGCGATGGTTTCAACCCATTTAATAATTTGGCTAAGCCTTATAGTGTATGGCCAGTAATTCTTGTCCCTTACAATTTGCCTCCTTGGTTATGCATGAAAGATCCATTTTTTATCACTTCACTCTTGATTCCTAGACCAAGATCACCAAGCAATGAAATCGATGTTTATCTTCAGCCTCTAATAGAGGAATTGATTGATCTATGGGATAATGGTGTTGATACATATGATGCAAAGGTCAAAGAAACTTTCCAATTGCATGCAGCATTGTTATGGACAATCAATGACTTTCCTGCTTATGGAAACCTCTCTGGGTGGAGCACTAAGGGGAAGATGGCGTGTCCATCATGCAAGGAAGAAACAGATTCCATATGGTTGACACATAGTCGAAAACATTGTTATATGGGTCATCGCCGATTCTTGCCACTGGGCCACACTTGGAGAAAGAAAAAGACTATTTTTAATGGCAATGTAGAGTATCGGGACCCACCTACAATGGATACAGGAGAGGATATACTCATTCAACTCCAAAATATTCCTGATGCAAGTTTTGGCAAAGGCATAAAGAAAAGAAAGCGTACTACTGAGGAGTTCAATTGGACTAAGAAAAGTATCTTCTTTCAATTGCCGTATTGGTCGACTTTAAAGATTAGACATAATCTAGATGTAATGCACATTGAGAAGAACATATGTGACAACATCTTAGGAACTTTGATGAATATCTCCGGCAAAACTAAAGATCATCCGAATGCACGTCGTGACCTTTCCAATCTCAATATAAGGAAGGAGTTACACCTTATTCAGGATGGACAATGCATTGGTATGCCACATGCATTTTATACGTTGTATGGAGCTGAGCGGACTGGTTTATGTAATTGGTTGCACAGTGTGAAATTCTCAGATGGCTTTGCTTCAAATATCATTAGATGTGTTAGTGTAAGTGATTGCAAAATCTCGGGATTGAAAAGTCATGATTGCCATATTTTCATGCAAAGATTACTTCCTATTGCAATTTCTGGATACTTACGCCAAGATGTACGATTGGCATTGACTGAGCTAAGCATTTTCTTTAAAGAACTATGTGCTAGAACATTTAAGGTTGATGTCTTAGAGCGGCTACAAACTGATATTGTCGTCATTCTTTGCAAGCTTGAGATGATTTTTCCACCTACCTTTTTTGATATAATGGTACACTTAGCCTATCATTTGCCACGTGAGGCACTACTTGCAGGGCCAGTTCAGTATAGGTGGATGTATCCTTTTGAGAGGTATCTTGGAAAATTCAAGAGATATGTTAATAATAAGGCCTACCCAGAAGGTTCAATAGCCGAGGCCTATATCCATGTTGAATGTTTGAATTTTTGTTCCATGTACCTCCATGATATTGAGACTAGATTCAATCCTCCTGAACGCAACGTTGATGAAGGAGAAAAGGGTGTACGAGAGGGACTATCTATTTTTTCACAAAAGGTACGACCCATGAGTGTTGCATCACGTCACCGATTAGATGATGACATTTTCATAAAAGCTAGATGGTACATTCTGAATAATTGCATAGAGATTGGAGAATATCTTAAGTAAGTAACCGAACTACTTACCAACTTAGTAATTTTCTGTTCTCAATATACTGATTTAACTAGTGTTGGCCTTTTTGTATAGTGAGCACTACCTGCATATGAGTGAAGAGTATCCTGATAATGTTGATAGTATGCATGCCGCAAAATTTCCAGACTGGTTCAAGACACACGTATGCAAACTTATTTGGAAGTTCACCCCTATTTCCCTATGAATATGTTTGTTTTATGCCGTCACATGTATTATTTTTACTTTATGCGATTTCTTTTTTGAACTTGTGATAGATTCAAGGTAGGCGTGCTGAAAATCCTGAAGAAGTTTCGGAGGATCTATATGCCCTAGCATGTGGTCCTGACCCCTGGGGTGTGTCCTATTCTGGTTGTATAGCCAACGGTATAAGATTTCACACAAAAAAACGTGAAGAACATCGTTGCACCCAAAATTCGGGTGTCATGGTCATTAGTGAACAACCAGGATCAGAAAAACTTGAGTTCTTTGGTAGACTAATTGACATTGTGGAAGTCCGCTACATGGGTTGGCGATGTGTTTACTTATTCAAATGTGAATGGTTTGATATCTTCGATTTCAAACGAGGGATACATAAGGAGCATCATCTTACTAGTGTGAATATGTCTCGGACAGCTTATAAGGATGATCCTTTTGTTTTGGCGTGCCAAGTGTCGCAGGTATTTTACCTTAAAAATCGCAGCATCCGTGGTGATTGGTACGTAGTGCAAAAGGTCACACATAGAAATGTCTATGACCTTCCACGCGAATCCCTTATTGAAGATGATGAATCTGATTCTAGCGACGGTGATGCATACCAAGAGGATAATTCTGGTAATGCTTATGTGAGTGTCCATATTGATGAAATTCCATTGCAAGACATGCATAGGCCTAATGTTGAGTTGGAGCAAATTGATGTTGACATGTCAGTAATGCAAAGGTCTAATAGTGCCGAACTTGAAGGTAGCATAGAAGAAAATAGTCTTTCAACAGAAGATAAGATGAACTAGCCATTTCAAAATTGGTAATAACCTTGTGATTTAATACAATCTATTGTGTTTAGCTTATCCTAAATATCATTTTACCACTAATTATGCTCACCGTCTTTTCCATCTTTTCTTATCTAGTGTAGGAGTTAGGAGGTTGTTAGCAGTGTGCAATTTCTTATTGTATTGATGTTTCCTTTTTTTGTGTAATTTGCTTGACAATTATCTAATTGTATCTACTTAGTGTGATTGTAGAGATAATTTCGATATGCCAATAATTGGAAGAGGTAGAGGTAGAGGTCGATCATCCAGTGTGAGCTACGGTCTACATAGATCTCATGGAAATGATAAAGTTCGGAATAGAATACCCATTGCTGCTATTAATGCCCAAGATAATGAATTATCAAGCTCAGATGATTCAATTGAGCTACCTGATGTTGTCCCCAGCACAGAAGTTGATATGCCAGCAGTGGATTCAATTGGTATTGTTTTACATTGTACATTTCATTTTTCATGTTGATTAATTTGATGCTAACATGTCAATTGAAAACATTAGTACCACCTACCCAAAAGCGTGGACGAGGAGCAGCAAAAAATACAGCGTTTGAAAAGATACGGAAGTATGGAATGATACCTTTGAGGATAAAAGATGGTGAGACTGCACCATGTTGTGAAAATTCGACCATTTTTACTACAAGGATTACATGGTTGGTCAAGCACCATGTAGATTTGAGTCATGCTAGCTGGCATGACCAGCTAATGAGAAGGAAGAATTGATTTCACTTATTCAGGTAAAAATACAAGAAATTCATACATGATGAAATTGAGTATTTGAAATCCTAACATTGCTAATGTTTGTTGTTTGTCCCTAGAATGACTTCATCCTTGACTGGACCAAGCAGAATCATCGTGATACAATTACGAAGGCACTTCGCAAGCGGTTTAATCATATTCGTTATGATTTGCATAGAACTTACAAGAAATATGAGAGTAATGAAGAAGCACTTGCGAATGTGCCATCGTATGTGCCACTAGCCACTTGGATGAAGTTATGCGCTCGATATTCAAGTGAGGATTATAAGGTAAGTTGGAAGTCAAATATTTAATTGACATGTATTAAATATTAAATATTAGTTAGGATGAATAGTTTGTTGTCATTATTATGATATTAAAAATATGTTAAGCTTGACTCATGTATATTATGTCCCTTGTGAGTGCAGCGGATGTCTGAATGAAATAAAAGTAATAGGGAGAAGCAACAAAACAATCACACGGCTGGAAGAAGGTCATTTGTGAGACTAATGGAGATGAGGGTAAGTCAATAATTTTGTTTTCAAGATGTACATCAATGATAGCTTAAGATGATATAGTTAAGTCTAAGTTGGATGTAATTTACTTGTATTTACAGGCTGGGAATGAGGAAACCTTGGTCGATTTTTTTAAAGAAGTGAGGTGGTCAAAAAAGAAAGCCAAATTTGTGACTCCTATTGCGGAAGAGAAATACGTGAGTGTGAAAGTCAAATCTCCAAATAGTTTTGTATGGTTCATAGTACATATCCCTTACTAACGTGTGATTTTTCAATGGTTGATAGCTAGAGATGGCTACAAAGATGGCAAAGCTGGAGCCTGAGAAGCGGACAGAAGAGGCAGCAGCAGCAATCTTTAAGGAAGTTTTGGGCCACAGATCAAGATATGAAAAGGGACTCAGCGAGATGGTTATTCCCCAGTCATCTAGACAAGCAGCTGATATCCAAATAACAGAATTAACTGAACGTGCAAAAAGGTTTGAAAAAGCTGCTTCAGATTATAAGGGTCAACTTGATGACTTACAAGAAAATGTCATGCAACTATTGGAGAGACAAGCCAAATACGACGAGTTTATGAAGAGATATGAGTTAGAGAAGCAAACCTAGGGATAGTCTCATAAAGAGACCCATAGACCTACATAGTTAGTTACTCCTTTTGGTAAGGAGATTAAGGTTAAAGTAATATATTGTTCTTATCGCATTTTCCTACTATTGTGGCTATTAATGTTGCCTATTTTGTCTTTAAATTTTGTAGATGCAAAACTTGATAAAGATGACTTGAAGAACGTTAGTTGGATTTTGTCCAACTTTTCAGCTGATATTTCTGAATAAATGGTCAGTTTCTTGTTACTCTCTATCTTTTTGGTGAATTCATTTCCTTTTTTTTTTTTTGGATTGGTTCTGAGCATATGAAATAGTTGCCAATTTGTAGGTATTAGATAGGTTTGAAAAATTGATAATTTCCTGTTTTAGATAAGTACATGATTATAATTAAAGTGCCAGGACTGATTACATGCATATATACCATTAGTAAAAAGTTATTAACCACATAAAAGACACTGTAATTTCAGTTCTCTCTCTTTTTCTCAAAATATTAACCAAATAAAAACAAAAAATAAAAAGGAAATCAAATGGAAATTACCCAATTTAACCACAGTCCAGATGGTTATGCAGCTACCACACCTGGTGAAAACAAAGAGTGGTACTGCCAGCTGCCATTGTCACAATTTGACCATTTGTCATCTTTTCATATTCAGACAAACCAAAAAGAAAAGAAACGCTTTTTTCCAGCTTCATTAAACTTCCCAAGAAAAATAATGAGGAAAAAGTTACCTTCATTGTAGTTGCAGGATCTCCAGAAAAAAGGGCTCTAAGTTTCAACAGTAACTCATTTATGTAAGGAAGAACCAATCTCAGTAACCATATTGCTTCTTGTTCCCCCAGCACATATCTTGCATCATCTATATATACAACTCCCCTGTTTGTTCACTCAGAAAATAGAAAGGAATATGATTAGAAAGAGACCAAATTGGTAGTATCTTTCCCTGTTAATTGGCAAGTGTTTGACTGATTTACCTACATATGAGGGTCCTAGAGATCAAAATGGCAGCAAGATACACAAGCCCCATGTAGGAAATCACAGAAATAAAGCTGTAGATACAAATATGGCAAAAAGTATTTAATTAGGAAGTTATATTAATTTAGCATGCTCTGTTCACGATCATGATTGGGTTTGGTTTTGTTTACCAACTAACATTTTTTATTTTTTACAGCTGACTGATCTTATTTTTTACAAAGATTTGACGAAGAGACTCCAGATTTGTACTGTGCAGCATGTTGAAAGGCTGGACAATGAAGCTGCTATCGACTAGTTAGATATACTTGATATGTTGATGATATATGTTGTTTTGTCAGAATTCTTTTTCAGGCTGTATTTCACAGATCATTTGATCTGATAAATAATTGTAATGTTTGATTTTTGTTATAATAAATGATATTTTGCAAACATTCTATCGTTACCAATTAAAAAATTGATAACTTGTGATGTTATTTTATAAAATTATTTTTTAAAATAAATAAATGTGATAGATTACATAAAATCACATTAATTAAAATACTGTTATTTTATTCTTAATATGCATTTTAAGTCTATTTTATTTGTGGCAAACATTTTTTTACATTTGTGGCAACGTTTTTTCACATTTCAACTTATTAGTTTTTGTGACAACATTTCCTGAAGGAAATGAATTGGAGCTTTAGCGGCGACAATTGGTCGCCGCAAATGTTAAAAAAATTTGCCACAGAAAGTAATCAGCTAAATGAATAAGAGCTTTAGCGGCGACAATTTGTCGCCGCAAAAAGTTTTTTTCTTGGCAATATAAATAGTAGCCGGAAAAGCCATTTCTTGGCTGTCTAATAGCGGCTAAATGGTGGCCAAATGATGTCGCCGGAAATAATTATTTCCGGCGATTTTAAACTATTTACGGCGAGTTTTGGTCGCCGGAAATAGGCTAATTTCCTGTAGTGATTGTCTCATAAAAGCATATTTAATTATATAATTCTATTAATAAAATTGATAAAAATATAAACTTGCTTCTCCATAATTCTTTTCATGTATAAAATTAATAGACGTCTCAAGATTTGATGCCAATTTATCATAAACATCATTATTTTATTACATATAAAACAATATAAAATGTATGAATATATCTTTAATAATAATAAGCAGTATATGGCGCAAGTCATTTGTGATAATTAAAAACAATTTTAATTTTTCTTCTATGTAGAAAAAGAGTTCAGTCTGCACTTATCATATTAATCAATTATGACCAAACATTTTTTTATTTTTTCTTGAAGCCATGATAAACACCATTGGTATTCCTTTTATTTTCAATACACTGGTTGTATGTTCCAAACCATTTTATAATTCTTATGGAGTCTTGCCATTTATGACATTACAATTTAAGAGTCTTAACTTTTTTAGTAAAACACTATGCTTTTGGACTTTCTACAATATTTTTAACTTGGCATCTAAGAATTCAATTATAATAATTTTTACATTGTTCGAATGAACTTAAAATTTTTAAGAACAGAATACTTCAATTCTTCCCAACCCTTAAGCCATCTAATTTTCGAATGATATAGTGTATTACTTATCAAAATAATTATATATAGCTCCATCATACTGAGCCAACAAATATTTCACTTTAAAAAATTTAATACCCAAAAATAACAAATTGATTCTTATGCAAATATATTCAACTTATTTTCCCAAACTTATTTTCCCAAAAAACGAATCTATAATCTATAATATTAATTATTATCAACTGAATGTACACATATGTGATGTTAAATAAATACCAACAACAAAAATAGTTGACTTTTTAACCAACAACTCCCACAAAATTTTCTTAACGATTAAATACTATGATACCTTTTTTTTTATTGGTGTGGCTATGTCTATTCTCAAGACTAAACATTGATTTCTCAACAAATAATTCTTCCTAAAAAAAATTGAGTTTCTATGATTTCAAAATTTTACTGCATTATTTATAGAAAGACAAAACATATTGTGATAGTAAAATAAAAGATATCCAGAATGTCTTCTTGTCCCCCTAAAAAGGAGCAAATAAATTAGGAAGATTTTAATATAATATCAGAAAAATGCCATGTGGATGATTCTAATTTTTTAATATTTCTTAACAATTCCTATAAGAACGAAAAATCATTTAGAATAATTCTTTCACACCTTCGAGTAAGCATTCAACAATTAAAATAACTAAATGCTCTAATCAGATGCTCAAGGATTCTTTTTCTTCTTAAACTCATTCCATCCTTTTACAACATTAAAAACTCTTCATTGTATTTTTGTTAATACAAATTATGAAGGAACTTCTCAAACTACGCTGTTATTCTTTTAATCATTCCCTATAAATATAAATGTTCTATTATTCTTGTAACGTTCATCCATCATTTGTTAAAATCTTCTACATTTATCTCCTCTTCTTCGTGATCAAGTTAAATGTTCTAGGGTTTTCATGTTTTTCTACAAAAATATGACTTTAAATTTTTATACAAAATACAATAAATATTTCAAGCTATAAAATTTTAAAAAAAAAATAACTATCAACACATTGAAATAAAAAATGAAAGCACTTACAACATTTTCTGTGACATCAAGTGTTGGGTCATGCAACACAAAGTCACACATCTATAGCATTCATGACAAATAACATCAATGCACCTAATAACTAGTGGTATGCAATAATATTTTTTGCAGCAATAAATACAAAAGGTCAAATAACCAAGCAACATTGTAGGCAATTGCAAAGAACATAAAACTATAACTTAAAGTTTTGATCTCCCAAAACACGAGACCAAAACTCAAAACATAAGTTTTCAAAATATCTCAAAAGTCATTTCCTTTCCAAAGAAATGTAGTCCAATCTTCTGATCATGACTTAGTCCTTTGATTCAAAATCCTTCTTAGTTCCTCGAAGAGTTTCATGATCTCAGCAATGAAATGGTCGACAGTCTCGATGCCGTCAACCATAGTGGGTTCCGTCGAGCTCTCACTACTGGCCGACACCTCCTTCTCCATCGAGGGTGCCTTCTTCTTGCAGGGTGGCATTAGGGATGTCTTCTAATTATGTTACAATTTCTACTGTTCCAAGAAGGGAATGGTAGTGGAAACTACCACAATGAAATTTGAGAAATCTCAATAAGTACACAACATACAATAGTTAATACAAGCATACAAGAGATACATTATGCAATGCATGCATGGATGTGAATTTGACATTTAACTGAAACAGAAATTGACATATGCATTGACACTTTTCAAAACATGTAACAGAGACTTGTAATTTTTAGAAAACATCTTTGCTTCATATTTATATTAATCTTTAATATAACTTGTTTTTTCAGAAAGTATCACAAAATTTATATTAAGTAATCCATAATAGAAAATATTACGAAACTTTTATCAAGTGATCCATAACATATAAACTTTTATACATATTCAAGAGGATGGAAACAACTCGGTTCCCCTATGCACCGCATACTTGTGTTAATTATCGGATCATCACCGATCCGTGCACCATGATGAATACATATTCGAATAGTAATTTATCATATTAACTTGATAGTATATTTCATCGAGTTACATGCTTTATGTACTTACTAGAATTAAGCGCTTTTTTGCTTTGACATTCTTTGAAAAAAATTATGTTCAAGTACCATGAACTACGGCCATGAAAGACTATTCAGTCATTAACAAAACATTTGTAAATTTACAATATAGTGGTTGTCCCGATTTGTTTTAGGTTACACTAATCAATTTCAAGCGCAGGCTTACCGTTTATCATTGGTCAAGACATTAATGTTTTGATATTGGTTTGGGTCCAAACTCAAGATCAGCATTTGATTGCAGGATTACTGAATTATCAATGTGTCATATCTAATCAAAATTATCATATCTACAGTAAGATAATACCGAGCGTTATGACTGGAAGTCATCGTGCACAATAAAACCAATTAACTATATAGCGCTGAGTGTCACAAAAGTAACCCAGAGTCCCATACCGTTCAATTAAAACTGAGTTCTACAAACAATGTGGACTCGTAATCTAAGACAGACAAATCTTTTTTTTTTTTTAAAGTGTAATTTTACATAGTTTCAAAATGTAAGAGATTAACGCATTGAGTTCCCAGTATCAGTACTCATCAATTTCTGCTCCACTTCCCAGAGCAAGACGAAGAAAACCAAGAAAAAAATGAGGCTATCATTTTTGGTCCCGTTTGTCAAAACTAGAAGATACTTCAATGAATCCACACTTCTGTTCACCACCCCTCCCTTGGCCTCGGCCTGCCAAAATATCAAGCGTAAAGCCATTAGTAGCATTTCGGCACATTTCGAAATATATTTCATCGCCAAAAGGTACATCTACCACACAAGTTGTAGAGAAGAAAAATGTGTACATTTCTCAAGGTTTAAAAAGCTTCCAGAATTGATAGCTAAAAAGATTTCTGAATTTTCAATTTAAGTGCAAATTATTCCCACACGGCTCTTGCAACTCTTATCTTTCTACTTGGTAACTCACCATCCAAATAAAGTTCGGTGTTAACCACTAAAAACAACTAATTTGCCACAACACAACTTCATATCCTTACAGTTCCAGGATTCTGTATCTCAACCAATACCAGAGCTTTCCCAATTATATTTCAGGAAATTGATCCAAATTTTAGTTCCCGAACCCGTTTCAATTTCTGAATTCAATATTGAACATCTGAACATCATAAATTCCTTGCTACAACAAAAATCTAGGAGAAAATCAACAAAAGCATTGCAGCTGACAGAATATCCATACCTGTCTAAGTCTCGGTTACCATGAAATGCTCTATCCCTTCCAGATCCAAAGGATCTTCTGCCATCAGCAGACCTTGTCCAAACATCCACTGTGCCGCGCGATCGAGGCCTATCCATGAACTCCGGATTTCTTGTTTCCTCATTTGGCCCAGATTGAGAAGGTGGCCTCTCAGGAAAGCCAGCCGCCCTGCCTGCTCCAGAACTAGGCCTGGAACCAGGCCTTTCAACAGCTTTCTGCCCAAAGCGAACCTTGACATCCAAATCATGAATCAGTGCTTCCAATTCTGTTTCTTTGAGATGTATTATATCGCATAAACTGGATTGGTCTCCACTAGACTCTTCAAGAGATTCCCTGTTTGCTTCTGCGGTAAATTCCCTCTGAAGTTCTTGCTTTAAATGATATAATTCTTCTTTCAATCTCTTTTCCTCCTCTGTTTCAGGCCTGCAGCATTTTTCCTTTACAATTAAACACTGCACGTTCATAGGAGATCCATACCTCACATAACATCAAATAAATAAATAAAAATTGACAAGCAGTTGTATGCACAAACAAGCATGTAGGAAAGGGCATCCAAAATCAGAAAAAGGGCCAAGTTTACAAAATGATGCATCACCAAAGAGATATTGAAGGAAGCCTCAAGCTGCAAAAGCTAGAAAAGGTTCTAGTAAATCAGTATAATACAGATAGTATAGACGCAACAAATAAAAATTTGATTGGATGAATATCCAATGGTGTATTTTCATCATGTCGCAGGATAAAATAATAAAGAAATTAAGAAAATTCATTGTTCTGAGTTCTGGTAAATAGAGGGGAAAAGCCCCGCATACTTACAAATGGTTACACCTGCACGAAACACTGGAGAAGTATATAAGAGGTATGGGGAACTAGAATGGTACAAAGACACCTATCAAAAAAAGGAACAGTACAAAGAGATATTTGTTTTTAAGGCATCCAAGGCTTTCTCAAGGCGAAAGGCAAGCGCCGGTATACAGGAAGTATACAAGAGTTCACCTAATCAAAAATAAGAAAAGAAAAAAGAAAATTATGGAAATTCAGCCCCTTTGTCCGCCACCCACGGAAGAGCCTTTAGGACTCGCCCATGGAACCTAAACCCCCAGGGAGACTAGCACAGCAGCCCACCACCATGGCCTCCCACTTAGATCACAGTTTGATCCCGGAAGAATTGAACCTCTGACATGGGGCACATGCACACAAGTTCGTCTTACCACTTGGGCAACCCAAGGGTGGGTAAACTCTATAGAAGCTACGCAGAGGAACAAAGTAACAAGAAATAAAGTTTTAGGCTACATTTGGATGATGATGTGATCTTAGATGATCTGTAAATAGTAGTAAGAAAGTAATGAATAATAATGAAGAAGTGATGAATTGTAAATAGTAGTAAACTATTTGTGAATAGTAGTGAAGTAGTCGGAGAACTTACCAAACACAGCCTTAAACTCCTCTGACGTCCTCTCACGAGATGCCATATCTTCTCCAAAAGATATAAACTCTATGTGCGTATGAATGTCCATGTGAGATTTACATGATTGATTATTACAAGATTTGATTGAGGGAAATACTTGGTTGTGGACATCTATACACTTCATTTCTCTTCGTACACTTTTGTTTTCCTGTTCTCCTACTTTTGTTTTTCTTTGCATGTCTTTCTTTCTCAATCTTTTCTGATGATTGGCTTTCGTTATAGTTCTGTTTAGAGGCCAAAATGGGCCATCATTCGGAGGTTTTCATTGAGTCTAAAAGATTTGGCTTCACCAACGAAGGTGGGCGGTGTTGCATTATTGAGAAAAGATGGAAGGTTGAACGGAAGGCTTTGCTTGGGACAGCTTCTGTGCAATGGCTGTTGAAAGTGCTTGAGGAATGCATCAAAGTGGGTAAGAATAAAGATGTGTATTCGGCCACCAGGGAGGGCTATAGCAATTTTATTGCAAAGAGATGTTCTAACCCCAAGGGTCGGTTCTTGCAAGTCAGTGAATACAATCAAGGGGGAAGGAGGAACACTAAGATTTCCAGAAAGGGATGGTGGTTGGGGTTGGATAAAAATCAAAGAACTCTTGGGATGGCGCAATCATAAGGGCATTTTTCAAGGAACTTTCAAAACCAAAAGTAGCTAAGAGAAGGGCAAGCCTTCACATTCGTATAAGGAAGCCTTGTTCCCTGAGGCGCCGACGCAAAGGTTAGAGAAAGAAAAGCCTAGGACGACCGTTGGTAACCCTAAGCGTGAACGGAGGAAGACGGAGCAACACAAGGACACCTCGAGCCTTGCCTCTGTTAGGTCTGATACCAGGGACTTGCACAGGAGGCTGAGTGACGTGCAGGGTAACTTACGGCAGCTGCAGAAGGACATGGCATATGCTGTGGAGTTTGTAGGTCGGTTTATGGAAGGTGGCGAGTGGCAAGGGCTGGGCTTTCCTAACAGAGACTCGGGCTTGAGGCAACACGGGGCTGGGCCCTCCCATGTAGCCCATGCCAAGAAGGGTTTTAAAAGAGGCGTCTGGCATAAGGTTAATGGGTCCACTCAGAAGGGGCCTGTTTCAGCCCATCTCTCTAAAGGGTCATCTCTAGCCCAGGCTTCTGGGCTTCTGGTGGTTGTAGCGGGCCAAGATGAAATGGCCCAGCCCTCGAATGGGTCTCCTCTACCCATTGGAATGGGTCACTCAGATGAGACTGGGCCCTCTAGTGGGCCTCCTCTACCCAATTCGCCAGTGCTCAAGGATGGATTGGGTCGATCAGACGGGTATGGGCCAAATGGATCGATCATGTCTAGTGGGCCTGTTCTCGAGTCTACTCAGATCCAACCCACGACGAAACCCACCAACACGCAGCCTTACGGCTTCGAGCAACTGCAGGCCTTCGGTTTCGGTGTCATGCCGGAGACACCACCATCCAGGGCAACGTCGGCAGGAGGGCCACAGACGGCTCTGACGGTGCCAAAAGCACCTTCCGATGGTATCCCGACAGCCCAAAACTCCCAATCCGCGATCGTTGAGTATGTTGAGCCATCGCAAATCCCGTCAAGTGGATTTCATCTGTTGCGGGCCAAGATGAAATGGCCCGGCCCTCGAATGGGTCTCCTCTACCCATTGGAATGGGTCACTCAGATGGGACTGGGCCCTTCAGTGGGCCTCCTCTACCCAATTCGCTGATGCTCAAGGATGGATTGGGTCAATCAGACAGGTATGGGCCAAATGGATCGATCATGTCTAGTGGGCCAGTTCTCGAGTCTACTCAGATCCAACCCACAGCGAAACCCACCAACACGCAGCCTTACGGCTTCGAGCACCTTCAGGCCTTTGGTTTCGATGTCATGCCGGAGACACCGCCATCCAGGGCAACATCAGCGGGAGGGCCACAGATGGCTCCGACGGTGCCTGTAGCACCTTCCAATGGTATCTCGGCAGCCCAGAATTCCCAATCCGCGATCGTTGAGCATGTTGAGCCATCGCAGATCCCGTCAAGTGGATCTGATCTGTTGCTGAGAGGGGTTCAGACCTTTCCAGCTGGGGGGGGTGATGTGCCGTCGGCAAACCCCCTAGGGTTCCCCAAGATTGGTCTTGAGTTCCTAGAGGATGAAGATTTTAATGACATGATGCATTCACTGGAGGATTTTTCGGATTCCAAATAGGGACTAGAAGAGTTCTCGGTTGATGAAGAATTTCAACATCCAAAGCCTTTAAATTATTTCTTCCCTGACCATTCTGAATGGGTTTTATAGATGGCTCAAGGGATTCACCAACTGGTTGGTATTCGGTGTACTAGTTACGAAGAGCAGTTCATGGCTTTGCTTACTACTATTGATTCAGGGTACAACAAAAATCGTAGAGGAAACTCAAGGCAAACCAGAGAACTTAATCGTTGACATGGTTCCTTAAATACGGAGGGTCCATCTAGTAAGGGACGAGCGAAAGGAAAGGAGCTGGTCGTTCCCCAATGAAACCAAAAATCGTGTCTTGGAATGTACGGGGACTCAATGAAGCGAATAAGCATCTCCAGATTCAGAATTTACTTCGTGAGTGGAAGGCGAATATCGTATGTCTTCAGGAAACTAAGATACAATTTTTTGATAGGCGACTGGTAAGAAGTCTATGGAGTGGCATCCATGTGGACTAGGCTTATTTGACTTCTTCGGGGGCATCGGGTGGTGTTATTGCATTATGGGATCAACTGGTTGTGGAAAAAGTGGATGCCTATATCGGTAGGTATACGGTAGCTTGTTTGTTTAAATGTGTGTCTGATAATTTTATGTGGGCTTTTGCAGGTGTTTATGGACTGAATCTTGATGCTAACAGACGCTTTCTTTGGGACGAATTAGCAAGCCTACATAGTTGGTGGGATGTACCGTGGTGCATAGGTGGTGACTTGAATATAGTTAGATTTGCCAGTGAAATTTTTGGTAACAGTAGAGTGAGGCTCGCTAGTCTAGAATTCTCAGAGTGTATCACTGACTTGAACCTGGTTGATTTGCCGTTAGCAGGGGGTCCAGCCACTTGGTCTAACAATCAGACTTGGTCCCGTTTGGATCGTTTCCTTGTTTCTTCGGAACTAGAAATCCATTTTCCTGATATGTGGCAAAAACGTCTAGAACGGATTTCCTCAGACCATTGGCCGATTCTACTTGATTGTGGTGGTCTTCAGAACGGGCAGCGGTGCTTCAAATTTGAGAACATGTGGTTGAAGTCCAAAGGCTTTAAGGACAGGGTTAAACTTTGGTGGTCTACTTATCAGTTTGAAGAAGTCCAAAGGCTTTAAGGATAGGGTTAAACTTTGGTGGTCTACTTATCAGTTTGAAGGCTCCCCTAGTTTCATTTTTTCTAATAAGTTGAAAGCTCTAAAGAGAGATATGAAGATATGGAATTCTCAATCTTTTGGCAACCTAGGGGATAATAAGAAGGCTTTATGGGAGGATTTGTAGAATCTAGAAATGTTCTAGGAGGGACGGCCCCTTACTCAGGTCGAACAACGTCAGAAGACTACAATGACAGCTGAACTCGAGCGGGTTAATCTTATGGAAGAAATTTCTTAGCGTCAAAAATCAAGAGCTTTGTGGCTACGGGAAGGAGACCATAGTACGAAGTTCTTTCATAGAGTTGCAAATTCCCACCGGAGAAATAACAACATTGAGGTGCTTAAGATTAACGGGCTGGAATGCAAAGATGAAAGGATTATCCGCAATCACATTGTCAACTTTTATGAGAATCTGTTGAAGGAACAGGAGGAGTAGAGACCTACCCTAGACGGATTAGTTTTTGATGCTATTGATTCAAATGATTCTGCTTGGTTGGAGCGGACGTTTCAAAAAGATGAGGTTCTTAATGTTATTTGGAAAATGATTAAAGACAAAGCGCCCGGTCCAGATGGATTCTCGATGGGTTTTTTTCAGGACTATTGGGAAGTGATTAAAGATGATCTAATGAAAGTGTTCTAGGAGTTGTTTACATTCGGAAAATTCAAAAAATGTCTAAATTCTACTTTATTGGCTCTCATTTCCAAAAAGGTGGGGGCTATTGAAATTAAGGATTTTCGACCCATTAGTCTGGTAGGTGGGGTTTATAAGATTATCTCAAAAGTGCTGGCTAATCATTTCGGTGTGGTAATAGGGAAGATTATTTGTAAACTCCAGAATGCTTTTGTGAAAGGCAGACAAATTCTTGATGCCGTCCCTATAGCAAATGAATATATTGACAGTAAAATGAAAACAGGCGGTACGGGTATTCTTTGCAAACTTGATACGGAAAAGGCCTATGATCATGTTAATTGGGATTTTCTATTGTATCTTCTTGGCAGATGTGGTTTCAGAGAAAGATGGGGGACGTGGATAAGGTGGTGCATTTCTACTACAAGAGTTTCAGTTTTGATTAATGACTGTCCTGAAGGCTTCTTTCCTAACTCCCGTGACTTGAGACAAGGCGATCCTTTATCCCCGTTATTGTTTGTATTGGTTATGGAAGCGCTTAGCAAAATGTTGTCGGCTTTGGTAGCTAATGGTTTGGTAAGTGGGTTTCCGATTGGAACACCAACTAGAGGTTATACTAATATATCTCATTTGTTATTTGCAGATGACACGCTGGTTCTTTGTGAGGCAGAGACAGGTCAAGTACGAGCTCTGAAGGCTTTCTTCCTCTGTTTCGATGCTGTGTCGAGGCTGAAAGTAAACTACAAAAAATCTGAGATGATTCCAATTGGAGATGTCCGCAACTTGTCAGAGTTGGCTGGTACTCTCGGGTGCAAGATCTCCTCACTTCCTTTAACATGCCTGGATCTTCCGCTGGGCTCAACTTCAAGGGCAGCTAGGATATGGGATACAGTGATTGAAAGAATGGAAAGGAAGCTAGCGGGTTGGAAGAGGATGTACTTGTCTAAAGGAGGGCAAGTCACTCTGATTAAGGGTACCCTCTCCAATTTACCTACCTACTTCTTATCACTCTTCTCTATTCCAATTAGGTTGGTAGGACGGCTTGAGAAGCTGCAACGAGATTTTCTATGGGGTAAGGTTTCTCGTCCCTTATCTCAGGGAGGTTTAGGTGTTCGTAATCTGAGGATGTTCAACCGAGCGTTGTTCGGCAAATGGTTGTGAAGATACCATCAGGAACCAGATGCTCTTTGAAAAGTGGTGATTTATCACAATTTTGGGGGTGCTTGGGGGGGATGGAGATCCAATGCTGTTAGGGGGGCGAGTAGTGTTGGGGTGTGGAAAAATATAAGAAGCGGGTGGGAGATGTTCAATCAGAACACGAGACTTCTATGTGGCGAAGGCTCAAGAATTAGATTTTGGAGAGATGTTTGGTGTGGTGTAGGGTCTTGACTAACTCGTTTCCTTCTCTTTTTCAGATTGCAAGCGATAAAAATGTCACTATAACGGAGGTCTTGGACTCAGCTGAGGGTCGTCAACATTGGAACATCAACTTTAATTGAGCGACACAAGATTGGGAGCTAAATACCTTTGTGGACTTCTACAGACTCATTTATTCCCAAAAACTAAGCATTTAGAATCAAGATGGCTTATGGTGGATCCCTGCTAGGAGAGGAATTTTCACTATTCGTTCCTTTTACAAGGTCCTTTCCCAAGGGCCCGCGACAAAGTTTCCGTGGAGAAAAATTTGACGCCATAAAGCACCTCCAAAAGCGGCATTCTTTGTTTGGACAACTTCATTAAGGATAATCCTCACTACTGACAATTTGAGGAGAAGGGGAGTTATTGTTACATATTGGTGTTGTATGTGTCGTAGTGGGGGTGAGTCAGTAAATCATTTCCTTCTACATTGTGATATAGCCAGAATTCTTTGGAACGAGATTTTTAGAAGATTGGACCTAACTTGGGTCATGCCAGAGACCATAGCGGCAATGATGGCTTGTTGAACTTCCATAAGAGGCGAGCGTCATATCATAGCTATATAAAAGATGATCCCAATATGTATTATGTGGTGTCTTTAGCAAGAGCATAACAAACGGACCTTTGAAGATAATGAGTGATCATAGGAAGAGCTAAAAGTGTTTTTCTTCAGAACTCTTTGTACATGGTCCCTTGCCGTTGACTTCAATGGCATGGACCTTCATAATTTTATTGTAACCAATGTGCCTAATTAATAGGCCTATATACCTTGTAAATCGGCTTTTGCCTTCTATTAATATATTTTACTTATCAAAAATAAAAACATCCTCTCACGATCCTCAAACTTTCTATCATTCCTTTCCCTCCAAATAAACCATGCTAAAAAAATGGAGAACGTTGCTACAATTTGGGGACTACCACATAATGGTCCTCTCCAATTGGACTACTTCACTTACCAAACACAGCCTTAAACTCCTCTAATGTCCTTTGATCCTCAAAATTTCGATCAATCCTTTCCCTCCAATACAACATGCTAAAAAATTGAGATCGTTGCTACAATTTGGGAACTACCACATTATAGTCCTCTTAAATTGGAAAGTGATCTACTACTATCCTTTTGGGCATTACCCAAGCCACTCATATTCAATTGAAAAAGTAGATCCACAAGGTACAAGACAATAGAATAAAAGGTGGTATACAGATTTTCTGCTCTTAATGGATATACATCACCAAAAAGGACCAGGCTGTTCAAGGAGATACAATCAGGAACAAAGATAAACAATTTATAGAATCAATAACATTGGTGATGAAAGAGTCAATAGCATTTTTGTAATAATGGCTAAACATAGAATTGGCAAGAAATTTGTAATCACAATTAAAAAAAAAAACATCTCTTCCTTCTCGGTAATCAATCAACTAGGCTAACAAGTTAGCTCACAAGCCACCCAGGTAACTATTCGTTCACATGTTACCGTATGTACCATAGTACCCATCGCCTTTCCGAGAATCTTGATATGAATGATGAGTGCAAGTGTGCTCTTAGGATATGTACCATGGTCGTCATGACCTTTTCGAGTAAGTTAATATCAATGAAGTGTGTGTGCCCATATAATCTAAGTACATGAAGGGTACAGAACAATAACATCTAGTGAGAGAAGAAGAAAAGAGCAAGAAAATCCTGAAGAGTAAAGCATTGAAAAACAAAGCTTGAGATCTTCAGAGTTGCTTGTGATATCTTCAAAGTTCTAGCCATTTCTCTCCCTAAATAAACACTATATCAAGCAAGCCAGGGTTGCCTTCCTTAATATCTCGCAATAATATCTCTCAAGCCATCTCTTCCAACACACTGATAGCTCTGCATCCTTCTAGGCATCACCCAAATCAGCCAAAAAGAATAAACAATTGAAAACAGCTTTGCATAACGGGCCAGCAACATCACAGTGTAATAAAAGCCGATCCACATATTCCCTGCCCCCATATACATATAACATCATGTGACCACCATAATGCGTAGAGCCTTTTTAGAATATCCTACATAAGAATCTTACCAAATGCAGCCATCGAAACAAGGAAAACAGTTCTCAAGGGAGCCTCGCTTCTCCACAATTTTTTTTATAGGTAATCAAGAAATTTTATTCATAGAAATAGGCAAAGTCCTGGTACAGAGGTAGTATGCATGTCCTCTATACTACCTTGGAGTGACCGACAACCTTGGAATGGCCAACTTGACTTTTCAGAATCTTTGTTCCTCAAAATGTGCAGTATTTTCTCCTTGGAATTCCCCACAACACCCCTATGCAGAATCTCAAAATACGATCAGTCCATGAACTTCAGAACTATTGCAAATGACCATTTGCCAGCAACCTTGGGCAGCAATTTTTTATTTTTTTATTTTTTTTCTTGATAAGTTCATTGGGCAGAAATTCTAGAGGACTTCATTTTACACAGCTCCCAAAGAAGATTTCTGTTTCATTGTCTTTGACCTGCTTTAATCTTCTGTGGAGATACTATTTTTCGGAATAGAGCCCACAAATGTCTGGAAGAAAGCTTCTACCTTGTGGAGTTCGTCCCCAAAGCAGTGTTGGCATAATCACCAGGCACACTTATGCAAATGCCACTTGGAGCCCAAGCGCAAGCACATGCCTAATCGAAGTAAAGCGCACATTTAAAAAAAAAAAATCCTTTCCTTTTAATATTTTCTAATTAAAAATTTCATAAAAAAAAATACCATATAATGATTGACAAAGCAAGGTAATAAAATATTTAGCCTCTTAACAAATTCATGACAATCCAGTGATCAACTAATTGTACAAAATGTAAACATAATATTCTACATACTAATCAATATGTGCATGAGTTATAATAGCCATAATCAAAATAAAGTACTGGTTGAATGCAATGACCAATAAGGAACAAGAATTATAGACATTGACTTTTATACTTACGTACATAAGGAACACAATATGATCCTAAAGTATATAATCATCCTCATCATTAAGCATTGGAGCATCATCATTTTTTTTTTCCTTTCATTTCATCGGTAAACAATATTTTATTGATTAAAAGAATAGGCAAAAGCCCAAGTATACAGGACATCATCATTGTTACTAAAAGATTTATAACCCTCATTATATTCCTCAACTACAACTTCTAAATTAATGTTCATAAAGAGAGTAACGTTGAAATTGATTTATATACAATTTCTTCAAAAAACAAAACAAAACAAGGCATGCTTCGTTTGTCAATAGCAAAGCACTTCAGCCTTACAAATTTACACTTAAGCACTTTTTTACCAACACAATTCTAAAGGACTTCTAGACATTTCCAGCTCTTCCAAAATGGCAATGAAACTTTTTTGCTACCCCCACCCACCATATTGCGGAAACCACATACCTTCATTAACTCTTTTTTTAGGTAAAAATAAATTTATTAAACCAAGTAATTGAGCATACCCCTAGTACACGGAGTATACAATCTTCATTAACTGTTAGAGCCGCACAAGAGAATGTATGCCAAGCCCCTGAGGACTGTATGCAATCTTTCTAAATTTCTGCCTGAGAATGCACTCCATATTGGATATAAACCAAGATCAGTAGGGCCATTTTTGTTAATTCTTATTTAAAAGGATTTGAAAAGTTTTCAAAAAACTTACTTATCAAAACCAAAACTTTTCAACTTCAATCCAAACATCTTTCAATCACAAAAAAAGTTTATATTTCAACTTTTTCATCCAACATTTGCCTACATTTCAGTGAAAAGTAAAAAGCACATAATTAACTTTTACAAAAACTGCCCTAAGAAAATTATAAAAACAACCTTTAGTCAGTTTGAAGCAACTCACTGTATAATTAGGAATGGCCTGTGCCACTGCCTTAATAAGTACTTCCCAGCCTGCCTGTAACAAGAGTTTCTCCTTCCAGCCATGTAACTTAGCCTGTATTACTTTCTTAATGCCTCTGAAAATGTGCTTTTTTTTCTGCCCACAAAGAAGGTAAACTCAGATATTTTTCATGATGTCAAACTGATTCCACTCCCCAGACTTTTTTGTGGAGTCACAAATGGGGCTGATTTCTACTTCTCCAGATCTGGAACAGTTCAAATCCTATCTCAAAAGAGTCCTAGAAGGCTGTAATAGACTCCTATTGGTGCATGAGTTCTTCTAAAACAACCCAAGTGTGGAAAGCCTTCATCTAGAGGGTTTATTGGCACCTAATCTGGTTCTAACTTAGATGGGCTACTGGCTAGTTTCCAATTCTCACGAATTTAACAGCTATAAATCTTTTTTTTAAGAGATAAATTTTATTCATGTGAATGAAATAGGCATAGTCCGTGTACACAAAGAGTATACAAAAGAACACCTAAATACAAGGGCTTTGACTATAAAATATTTAGGCTTATCCATTCATATAAGGGCCTAATGCGCCATATCTACCCTATTTTGAATCTAGGTCCATAATTTAATATCCAATCCCATCTCCTCAAACTAGATCCTCAAATAACAGGCACAGGCTATGTGCCCACTAGAATAACTTCATTCTAGTCTTAACGAAATTTGGCCCATGTCCCAAACTTATAAAATCTAGTCTTAACGGAACCAGGGGGGCCATAGGGGCCATGGCCCCCCAGGTTTTCTTAATTACTTAAATATATGTGTAAATATATATACATGTATATATATATAACTGAGAAATTACTTTTATAGTATTTAATGTATGTATAATTGAAAAAAACTAATTTAGGTCTCATCAAAATTAAAAGCCATCTCCATATAGTTGGGAAGTTGTAAAAAATTCAACATGTTTAAACTACAGTCTATTTATTTTTATAAACCGTGTATTGAAAAAAATCAATTTAATGTATGTTATGGGATATTGTTTTATTTATGTTTCTTAAATCTCCCAAATGAATTTCAATCCTATTCAGTTGTTTTGTTGTAATCTTTTACTTAATACAATTGGATTGAAACATCTTGATGTGGGTTAATATCATATTTGCATTTCTCAAATTTTCGGATTTGAGTGGGTAATAAATTTATGCATATACATATTTTATGCCTCTCTAATTAAATATGGATATAAGTGTTTACATTATGGAAAGTTGTAAAGAAAACTAGATGATAATTTTTCTGAAGAATAAAAATGTGTCACCCAAAATAGTAGGTCAATATCCCCCTACTCTTTTACTTTTGGACTCTGCATGGGGTAATGGATTCAACATGCTCATCCCCATTTAGTTATGGTTCTGTCCTGGGTTACATGCACTTTGGCTACTCCTATTATTTATTATTATTATCAATAATCAAATGGCACAACGAAGGTACATGGGAAGTATGTAAGAAAGACACACATCTAGAAGGAAAAAATACATTAATGTATGTAGAAAAGTCCACATCCTATTTAGCCATTTCACCAAGCAATTAAACTTAAGCAGATAAAACAGCTTCATTGAAGGCATACAGAAACCCTTGTACATTTATGGAGTCTCATTCATCAATTCAGCATGGCTTACACTGCACAATGGAGTTAGCCCATCCAGGCATAATTATATCCAAGCTGTAAACAGTTTGCCACAATGGCTTAGCTATTGCTCAGAACATATTTCAGTACATTTAAAAAGAAAGTGATTTTTCTGTTAGATTAGGAATGTATTGAAAAGCATATGTAAAAATACGAGTGCTACCCAACAGTATGTGAAGGAACCTTCTTGAGAGCATTATGATGAAGCACACATCAAATTCATGGAAAAATTAATTAAAACCATGCCTAAACTCACTGTATCAAGAACTCTTAAAACCATATACTAAGTCATCAAAGTAATGGCACAGGCTTTTCGGTGAAATTAATTTAGCCGTATCAAAAGGTCAAGCTTAATGCCTATGCTCTTTGTTCTTGATTATTAATAAAATTCATCATTCTTGCAAATAAATAAAGGCCAAGCCAAAGAAGCAAATACAAGATATACGTTTTTCTTAAGGTTGACCAAGCTGTAAAGATAACTTTAGGGTGGTCGGTTGACAAAGCTGTAAAGATAATTTTAGGGTCCTCCTCATGTAAATTCATCACAATCCTATTTTCCAAATTAACCAATGACATTATTTCGGCTAATCTACAGCAAACAAATCTTAATGAGCTCCACTGGATGACATACAACCAGCTTGGGATACAGTATCAAAATCACTAACAAAGCAACTTGAAAATTTGGCAATGCAATGTCAGAAAGAATGCAATAGTACGAACCTATCGACGCTGCGATGCTCCAATTCAAGATCAATCTTCCTCCAATTTTTACCTCGCTCCTCAAGCAAAACCTCCCTAGGCTTGGCATCACCAAAAGGATTCACCTTAGGCCTCGGCTTGCCCACATTCTCAAAAACCGGCTGCAGCCCTTGACCCTCAGAGCGGTTTGACTGTGCGCTGGAAGGCCTGCTCGAGTGTGCACTTGTCGGTGTACTCGCTTTCTTAGCCTCAATATCCGATTCCATCTTCTTCCAATCCAAGCCCTTCTCCGCTAAAACCTGCTCCCTAGGGCGTGCTGCACCAAACGGATTCGGCTTATTCGAATTGACCACGACCACCGGCGATTCATCAACGCCTGAATCCCCTCTTGGGGGATCCAATACCAATCTATGGCGTTCCCGATCGCTCTCACGAAACGCTCCGCCTCCTCTAGTCCAGCGTTCTGGCTCCGGACCCGAATCTCGAAATCCTGATCCGAATGTGGAAGATTTAGCAGGAAGCGGCTTTTTCCCAACCGCCCAATTATCAATGTCATCAGCTCTCGACCCGCCACCAAGAGACCCGTACCTATTATTCCGACCCGAGTCGAGTGAAGGCCGCAGAGGTTTCTTCGTCAATGCCCAGTTGTCGACCTCGTCCGCCCTCGAAGGCTGGTCCAAATCCGAAACCCTAGACGGAGGGGGACCCCTACGTTCCTGATCAAATCCACCATAGGGCCTACGGGAGCCACCACCCCAGGAACCATCTCCGTCGTCCCCGTCCCTGCCCCGACCCGGTAAAGAGGACCGCCCGTACGAAGAGAACCCACCTCCAAGCCTACCGTACTGCATTTCCTCGGCGGAACGCTGTTTGGGACCGGTCGGGAGCTGGCGCATCTCTTCGGGGGTCAACCCTTGGTTGTATTGGGTTGAGCCACGGCCACCGGACGACGCGGAGTAGGAGGAGGCCATGTTGAACTCGGATAAGGTCATCTTCTTCTTCTTGGGCTTGGCGGTCGCGGCTTCTTTGAGGCTAGGGAAGCTCTGGGACGAAGAATCGGCCGCGGCCGCAGCAGCCGCCGCAGCCTCGAGCTCTTCGGCTTCGACATCGGCGGCCCAGGCTCCGATATTACCCCAGGGTTTTGTCGACATCTTCTTTCTGGCTCAAGATCTGGCTACAAATAGGAAGCGAGGGATAATAAATGAGTGCTGGTTGGTTTACACTCTTTTTACCTTGACGTTCTTTTTCAATAATTGAGCCGGGGCTCCTTTAATGGAGCCGAAGCTCCGGGAACATGCGAAGAAGAGGGTATTACAGAAGAGAGAGAGATCGAGACAGCAGAGGAGCGAGTGTTTAAGGTTGTATTGTGGCGAAATGAGGTTGTGAGGAAAATCTAACGTTTGGCCAAAGCAATCGCGTCGATTTCTTTTTTGGATTATACCTCCCTTATCTGAGATTTATTTGTAACTGTATTTCTTTTTTATTTTTGGGATAATTGTATTCGTATATTTGGCTTGCTAGGATCAAATTTTAAGATTTGTTTATTTTTAGAGATGTGATAAGATAAAAATTAAAATATATATAATTTTATAATATATTTTTTAAATTTTAATTTTGTTTTGAAATTTAAAAAAATTATTTTAGAATTTAAAAAAAATTGAATTTAAAATAAAATAAGATGAGACGAGATAATTTATAAAAATAAACCAGAACTTAATTCAATTCGTTAATGAGAAATTTTATTTTTAAGTTTAGAAATGCTTATATATTATAATTTAATTTTAGAGAAACTTTTAATATCTAATTGAAATTATGTTAAAAAAATGTCACCAATGCGAGTATGTTAGAAAAACAATATACCATATTTCATACTAAAATGTACTAACTGTTATAAAATTAAAAAAAAAATTGCTATTACAAGAGAGAAATATATAAGAAACTCTTTAGAACTCTTGAAAACTGAAACTTTCTTTTCTCTCTATATTTTCTTATGAATTTCATAACAACTGAAACTCATATTTATAGGTCTTGAAATTACTATACAAGTTACTATGCAAGTCACTATGCAAGATTGAAAATAATAGTGGTGGGATCATTTACATAATTTTGGTAGTAGGACAAGGGGTGGCAGCCGTCCCTCCACTTACATTCGTTTCATTACACTGCATCTTGAATGACCACCCATGAAAAATCTGTATCGTTAAAACCTTGCCAAGGAAAAATCCAATGGGAAGAAAAATCAATGGCGAAGGAAAATGAGTACAGTCTTCTTATGTATCCACAAGTGCTTTAAGATTGTCTCATTAAAACCTTGCAGAGGAAAATCCAATGGGACAAAACCTCAGCGAAGGAAAAAGAGTACAATCAGCACAAGTCTTCATGACATTTACTCCCCTGAAAAGTGCATGATGATAGATTTTTGAGTTTTCGCATTCCAATATTATGCACAATCTTCTTGAATGTCACGGTTGGTAATGCTTTTGTGAATAAATCTATCAGATTATCACTAGATCGTATCTGTTTGACATCAATTTCACCTTTCTCTTGAAATTCATGAGTATAAAAGAATTTAGGTGAAATATGTTTGGTTCTGTCACATTTGATATATCCTTATCTGATTTGAGTGATACAAGCAGTATTATCTTTATATAAAATTGTTGGGTTATTATTAATCATGGGAAGTCCACACTTTTTCTGAATATGTTGAATTACTAATCTCAGCCAAATACACTCTCGACTTGCTTCATGAATAGCAATGATCTCTGAGTAATTTGAAAAAGTAGCAGATAGTGTCTACCCTATGATATGGCAATATCTCCATAAGTAAATAAATATCCAGTTTGAGGTCTACCCTTGTGTGGGTCTAAAAGATAACCTGCATCTGCATACCCAATCAATTGTGGACTTGATCCACATTAATAAAATAATCTCATATCAATCGTACCATGAAAGTAATGAATGACATGTTTAATGTCGTTCCAATACCTTCGAGTTGGTGCATAACTATATCTTGCAAGCAGATTAACTGAGAATGTAATATCTAGTCGAGTGCAATTTGCAAGATACATCAAAACTCCAATTGCACTGAGATATATTACTTCAGGACCAAAAATTTCTTCATTGTCATCACAAGGACGGAATGGATTATTCTTCACATCAAGTGTTCGAACAATCATTGGAGTACTTAGGGGATGAGATTTGTCCATATAAAAATGCTTCAGGACTTTCTCAGTATACATGGACTGATGAATAAAAATTCTATTTAGCAAGTACTCGAACTACAGGCCGAGACAAAGTTTTATTTTGCCAAAATCTTTCATTTCAAATTCATTTTTTAAATATGTAGCGGTTCTTGAGATCCCTTCAGGAGTTCTCACAATATTTAAATCATCAACATAAATCGCAATAATGACAAATCCGGATTCTGATTTCTTAATAAAAATATATGGGTATATAGGATTATTCTCAAATCCTTCTTTCAATATATATTCGCTTAAGCAATTATACCACATGCGTCCGGATTGTTTTAATCTATATAAAGATCTTGGTAGTCTGATAGAGTACATATTTCTAGATGTACTTGTAGATGCTTCAAGTATTTTATATCTTTCAGGGATTTTCATATATATATATATCATGGTCTAAGGATCCATATAAATATGCAGTGACTACATCTATCAACCGCATTTCTAATCCTTTTGTAACAACCAGACTAATCAAAAATCTAAATGTGATTGCATCCATAACGGGAGAATATGTTTCTTCATAATCAATCCCGGGTTTCTGCAGGAAACTTTGTGCGACAAGCCGTGCTTTGTATCGCACAATTTCATTTTTCTCATTACGTTTTCGTACAAATACCCATTTATATCTAACAGGCATTACACCATTTAGTATTTGGACAACAGGTCCATATATTTCTCACTTTGCTAGCGAATTTAATTCAGTTTCAATAGCTGCTTTACATTTTGGCCAATCATTTCTACGTCGACATTTTTCGACAGTTTTTGGCTCACTTTCTTTATTAATTTTGATAATGTCAAGTGTCATTTCATAAGAAAATATAGAAAGAGAAGAAAGTTTCAAGTGTTATTTTATATGAAAATATGTTGTCGACAATAATTTTATTTCTATCTAGAATTTCTCCAGTATTCATGAAATGTATTGAGATATCATTATTTTCATGTACCTGTTCCTCTTCAGGAGAAAACATTTCATGAAACACCTCTTTAGGAGGTCAATTTTCAGGAAATTTATACTTTTCAGGAGTTTCCTCTTCAAGATATTTCGGAATAGAAGATTTGAGCTCTTTAGGAGCACCAATTATATTTGTAGCCTGTATTGTGGGTACGTGCTCTTCAGGAACACCAAATTCATTTTGTATTCTTTTCCTTATGAGAATTTTATCTTTTGTATCAATAGGTCTTCCACGCTTCAGGCGTGTGTTAGACTCACTTATTGTTGTTTTGACAATTTGTCCTTCAGGGACTTCAATCCTTGCTGGAGCATTAACAGTAAGAATATAAGATTTTACTACATTTTTAGTGTCAGTAAATACATCCGGTAATTGATTTGCAACATTTTGTAAATGAATAATCCTCTGAACTTCCAGTTTACATTCATTTGTATGAGGATCAAATTGAGACAGGTTTTATTATCCCAAGTAATATCTTGTCGTGCTTCAGGTATCGACTTTTCTTTACCAATTAATGGAAAAGTGGATTCGTCAAAATGACAATTCTCAAAACGTGTTTTAAACATATCCCCTATAAGGGTTTAAGGTATTTAATAATAGATGGAGAATCAAAATCAACATATATCCCAAGTCTACGTTGAGGGCCCATTTTTGTACGTTGTGGAGGTACAATTGGAACATATACAATACATCCAAAAGTACGAAGATGAGAAATATTTGGTTGTTGACCAAATACAAGCTATAATGGAGAATATTTATGATATGCAGATGGTCTAATGCGAATCAATGATGCTGCATGAAGTATAGTATGTCTCCAAGCAGAAACAGGTAGTCTTAAATTCATAAGTAAAGGTCTAGCGATTAGTTGAAGCCTTTTGATCAAAGATTCAGTTAAACCGTTTTATGTGTGTGTATGGGCAACAAGATGTTTAACATCTATTTATATTGACATGCAATAATCATCAAAAACTTGAGATAAAAATTCACCTGCATTATCCAATCGAATGGTCTTAATTGGATACTCAAGAAATTATGCTCGTAGTTTGATTATCTGAGCAAGAAGTCTAGCAAATGCAACATTTCTAGTGGAAAGCAGACAAACATGTGACTATCGACTAGATGCATCAATCAAAACTATAAAGTATCTAAATAGTCTACTTGATGGATGAATAGACTCACATATATCTCCATGAATCCTTTGTAAAAAGGATGGAGATTCAACAATGACTTTTGAGGGAGATGGTCTGATAATCAACTTACCTTGAGAACATGCAGAGCACGGAGATTCATTGGGTAGAAATATCTTTTGATTCTTTAAAGGATGGCCATGCGAATTTTCAATCATTCGTCTCATCATTATAGATACCGGATGTCCAAGGTGATCATGCCAAGTCATAAATATTTTGGGGTCAATGCATTTCTGGTGCATTACCACATATGATTCAATTGTTCTCATCTTTGTATTATACAATCCAGAATATAGAGCAGACAGTTTTTCTAATAGAAACTTCTGGCCCGATATTATTTTAGTAATAAGAAGATACTTTTTACTGCTTTTATTAGTCATTTCAATATAGTAATCATTACGACGTATATGTTTGAAACTCAATAAATTTCTTCTGGATTGTAAAGAGAATAGAGTATCATCAATACAAAATTTGGTGCCATTAGATAATACAATATAAGCTCTTCCGGAGCCCTCAATTAAATCTAATGAACCTGATATGATATGGATATAGGCTTTACTTAGTATTAAATTTTGAAAATATTTCTTTTCTTTGAGAATTATGTGAGTTGTAGCACTGTCAGTCAGACATATATCTTTATCATTCAACTCATAGATAAAAAACTCATCAATGTGATCCATGATTAGAAATATAAGCCCACTAGTTTTAGAATTGGTAGAACTGTAGTGCTAATAACGTGTTACAAAATTAAAGAAATAAACTACTATTGCAAGAGAGAAATATATAAGAAACTCTTTGGAACTCTTAAGAACTGAAACTTTCTTCTCTCTTTATATTTTTTTATGAATTTCATAATAACTGAAACCCATATTTATAAGTCTTGAAATTACTCTACAAGTTACTATACAAGTTACTATGCAAGTCACTATGCAAGATTTAAAATAATAGCGATGGGGCCATTCACATAATTTTGGTGGTAGGACAGGAGATGGCAGCCGTCCCTCCACTTACATTCGTTTCATTACACTAACATCAATATTAAGAACACAAGCTCACATAATCTAATGAACTCCATCTCACACTGCAACACATACTTATTTTTCCATGAAGGGACTCAATGGCAAACTCAATCGCGGCGCGTGGGGCATCAAAATTTCAAATTTTACCCTATAATTTAATTATACTTTTATGAATATGAAAAATGGCCCCTTCAATTTTTTTCAAAATTTTAAATTATATCCTATATTTTATTTATACTTTTATGAAAATAGAAAATGCCCCCAAAATTTTTCATAATTTCAAATTATACCCTATATTTTATCTTTTATAAATATAGAAAATGGCCTCCCAAAAGAATTTATAATTATTATATCTAGAATTATCTCCATTTTCTTTTAATAGTCTCAATTTTTTTATAATTTTTATATATTTTCTATTTTTAAGAGTGTGTCCTTACCAAAATTAAATTAAAACCAAATTTAGAAAAAATAATATGCTTATTAATACGGATCCTAAAGTTTTTGTTATATGATATTAGGTTTCTTATAATAGAATTCAAAGTAAAAATACAAGAAAAATCATTTAAAATTAATGATTTGTATGAAAATAGCTTAGAAGTTTTATATTCTAAACTTTGTTGAGTAAGAAAAATATTTATTTAAGGTCTTAATTATAGCATTATATGCTTAATGTTATACAAAAATATCTAAATTTTACATAAAAGTTGATAAACTAGCTTACACAATAGAATGAAAGATGACCTAAAAAGTCATTTGATAGTTTCTACTAAGAAAATAAATTCTAAATATTTCATTACAAAAATAATAATGGATTAATATTATTCTATGAAACTTTATCGTTAGAAATTCAAAAAATATTATATTAAATTGTGCTTTTTAGAATTTTTTTCCATGTCTATGTAGCAGAGTATTTATATCTAATTATATATATATAATTTTTATTTTATTTTATATAAACATGTCACACCTTTGCAAAATTGGCCCCCCTCAGAAAAATTCATAGTTTCGCCACTAGAAGGACTTCATGGCAGAACGTACATTTTCAATAGGAAATATTTATTTTCACAAAAATGTCCTGTGGGTCATTTGTCGAAAATAAATCTCCAAAAAAAAGTATTATTTCCCACAACAAACATGACTTGTGGGAATAAGTTAATTTTCTTAGCCAATTTCAATGGTGGAAAAATATAATTGTCTATGAAAAGAGGTGCATTTTTCATGAGAGGATGTGTTTATTTTTTTCCCACCAAAACGTATAAAACCTTTTTGTGATGAACCTTTCGTTTCCTTTTTTATTACAATAATATTACATACAGTCGTAGAATGCATAAATGTCTTGCAATCTTTTTGAAAAAGAATGAGATCTACTATTAAAAAATTAATTTTTTTCATGTGGAGTCTTTTACTCACTTTTTTTGTCGCCCCTAACCCATGCTTGAGATTTAATAGTGACTTGAAGCGTCAGGACATGTAGCACAAGGCTACATACCCCTCGTAAATGATAGTTAAGATGCAATGCATCTAACTTACTAGTAATATGCAATAAAATTCGCAGCAAAAAAAAATCTTTCTAACAATCTAAGGCAATAATAATATGATAATGCCACATGGTATCATAACAGTGCAAATATCTCAAAAGTTTTAATAAGCAAATGCACCACAAAAGTTAAGTGCTGAAGACTCTCAAAACAACATAGACCATTTTCAAGACAAAATACAATTTTGTGTTCTTCAAATTCAATACTAAAGGTGTTACTAGGTCAGTCTTGTTAGGCCCTTCCATGACTCAAAATCTTTCTTAACTTTTCAAAAAATTTCATAATCTTTATCAGAAACTAGTCAACTGCCTGCAGCCTATTTAGACCGGATGATTGCGATAGACCCTTAAGGCTCTTCAGGGTCTCTAGAGATTTTTTGGGAGGCAGCCTTTTACACTTTTCCATCCTCACTTATAACAACTTCTACAATTCCGAGATGGGAGTAGTAGTGAAAATTAGTACAATGAGATTTCAAAAAATTGCAACAAGTAAACAGATAACATAGCACAGATATTACAGATATATAAAAGTAAACGCAAACAAATGTATAGACATGAACATGAAACTTATAACTTGTAACATCCCGACCCAAATGTTTAGAGTTTATGGGTGAATAGTTTGATCTTTTGAATCTTCTTATTGTTATATATTTTATTAGCATTATCTTTTATCCGAGTTATGGCATTAATTAGTAGATTTCAAATTGTAACACTCCCTTCCCGTAGACTAAAGAGTGTCACATGATTTTTTTAAAATTTTTAATCCGGTATAAAATTCTTGATTTAATAATAAAAATGACATTTATTTCATAGAAATGTGGTTCTAATAAAATGTCTTTCACAAAAATTATTTATTGACATAACTAAAAGTAAACTTGTGTCATAAAGACACTTTTTTCTAAAAATGCTGAATATTAAATAACTGTTCAATTTACTTCTGGCCTATCTGCTTGCACTGGTCTTTTTCTTCACTTGGGTGGTTTTAAAAACAAGAAATAACTCAAATGAGTCGATAACTCAGTAAGATATCCACCACAACGTAAGATAATGCTATAGAAAATTTTCATAAGATTTTCATGCTGAGATCTAAAATATGACTGTTCATGCTGATGCTTATACTATGCATGACTGTATTAACTGACTAACTGATTTAAGTGACTGGTCTGAACTAACATGACTGATCTGAATTAACTGACTGATCTAACTAACTTAATTAATCTGATGTAACTGAATTGATTTAACTGAAACTGATTTAACTTAACTGTTTTAGTTAAATTGATTTAACTGAACTGATTGACCAACACACTTAGCTTTATGTGCAACGTTGTGCATCGACCCTACGCCCTGTTGCAACAAAGGGCTGATGGTACTATAGTATACTATGGTGGACCACGCTTAGGTGTGTAGCTTGCACATCTACCGTAATTTGATATACATCGGTACCATGCATCTGAATAGCCATCTGAATTACTGATTTACTGAACTGGTTTAACTAGACATCTAATTAATTGATTTCTGATCTGACTTAATCTTATACTTGATTTTAACTTAACTTATGCGATGAGATGCATATCATATATACTGATATAAATAACTAAGTTCGTTGAATCTAAGCATGATGCTGAATGACATGACTGTATATCGTGCTGTGCTAAATGACATGCTTGCATGATATGAAGGGTATATGAAAAGGGTTATCAAAGAACCGGCTTTATTAGTAATATAAGCTACATGTGAGGATCTTAATTTTTGTGATCAAACTCACTTACCTCGTAGCGTTGTTTTCTAAATTCTCATTTATAACTCGTTACCTATACAAAATATTAAATAGTCACTAATCTATCTCAAGAACGTATCCTAATAATCCACTAGAATAAATTCATACTATAGAACTTATCCAATTAAATATTCTGTTTATCATAAAGATCAATAAATATTGATATTTAAGTTATTTAACTAATAATAACATATTATAGTTTAGTAAGAAATGATATTTGGTTTTAAACTATTACTAACATTGAAAGCTTGTTTCATACAATATACTTACAAAGCCTGTAAAGAACGTGGCCTACTAAAAGGGTCCATTAAAAATGAAATTCGCGAAAACTATTCAACCCACATCTGCTATAGTTTTCATATGAAAGGGCATAATTGTAATTAAACAAATATCTACATTAGGTTTACAAATCTATGAAACTTTAATAGCGTATATATATCAAAATCTATTTTGATGCATTAAAGATTTATTCCATATAATGGACTTAAAGTATATAAAAATATTAAACACTTATTATTTATTATTAACATCTATTAATAACATTAATAATAAATAATATAGTTTAAATCCTTTTAACTATTTTATTAAAAAAAACTCTTAGGTTAACACATCCTTTCAAGAAACTAAGCCCGATTTCAAATATTAATCCCAAACCTAGTTAAAATAATACAAATGTTTATGTAATGAAATAAGTCAAACCTCCTAAACAAGCCCATCGTAAAACATCACTACATATAACTTAATAGAATTGCCAAGTTAACCAAAAAAAAAAAAACTTAGTTTAAACTCACATGCTATTGCTGCCAAAGGTTTCATATAAAGGCTGAGAAGAAATTTGCAAAAAGGGCCAGCCATGCATTCGACTTCCAAAACTCTCAAACACAACGGGAGTATCAACCATGGAGACGCAACAGACTTAGAGAGAGAGAGCTTGAAGACTTACCATGGGTCGGACGGCAGGGGCAGCAGAGTTGTGACCGGAGCTGGGTGACTAGAGGGTGGTGTGAGAAACAGCAGAAAGTTGAGAGAGAGAGACTAACATGAGAAAGAAAGGGTAAACCGAGACACATCAAAACGAGGTTGCCGGTGATTTACAGTGACTTGCTGAACGACGGACCAGGGGAGACGGTCGACAATTTCTGTTGCCACCTGGGTTATTTTCGACGCGGTTGGCTTGAGGTTGAGGTGGCTGCAGGGTTCTATGTGCAGAAAATAGGTGCTCTATTTCTAGATGGTAAAACAGAGATCCTGTTGTGGCCTCTGGTGGTGACGTTCGAACTAATTGTGGCGGAGATTTGCGTGCATGTCGGGGTGGCTCTCAGCAGGGTGGTGCTCTGGCATCTTCTAAGATGGTTCGGCAGTGGCTGGAATGCAGAACATTGTTGTTTGGTTGACTGGATTCGTGAGGATGCTCGGCTGTGATTACCTTGTGGAGATGCAGCGGCAGTACAAGGCTTGGCTAGTCTTTTCTTCTATACGTGGGAATTAAAGTATGTAGGGCTGTATATATATATATATATATATATATATATATATGTATGACTATGGAAACCCTTAAGATTATATAAGAGAAGGAGAGGCGTGCATGTGTGAGCTTTGTGGTCGAGACGTGCGGTAGCAGCAGTTGGTTAACAAAAAAAAAAATCTAATCTAATTTTAAACCCTTTAAAAAAGTATTTGTAATTATTCAAAAAAACAAATATTAACAATATAATTAAAATAATAGCTATAATAATTTTAAAAAATCCATATTTAAAAATATGAACTTATTAATGCCATAACTCGAATAAAAGATAACGCTAATAAAATATATAATAATAAGAAGATTCAAAAGATCAAATTATTCACCCATAAACTCTAAACATCTGGGTCGGGATGTTATATAACTTCACTTATATAGCAAGTACTTTTTTAAAAAGGACATTCTTTCTTCTTTTGACATTTTATTACGTGTTCATATCATTTAAGCATAGGTTATTGTCCATATCATTTATAGAGCTTAAATGTCTTATTTTTATCATGTCATTCTTTTAACATGAAAATACCTCACGACTCCCTTATGCACCATGTGCTCCCTGCTTGTTACCGTATCAACCTATGACCCTCCTACGTCATAAACATATTCATATGTGGCAGGTCGTTTATTTTGCTTTCACCGTTCTTAGTACCCACTAGTTTTAGGTGCGACTACACTTCGTTATCCTTTCATAAGAGTCATTCGAGATCTATCAACTGTACTTCGTCGACCTAGAGGGTTTCACTCGACTTTAAACACTCCTAAGTGAACACGGAGTTCCACCAGAGCATTTCCCCGTTCTAGTTTTTGGGGTCATTATAAAACTCTTGATTTTTTTCTTTTCAAAACATAGACCCAAAGATATGTAACATGTGACATGAACTCGTATGTAAACATTGACTTATTCATGCAAAGTATGAAACCGAATCACATTCTTATCCAAAACATACATTTCCAATTATAGCTGAAAATCATTAGAACAGGCAAACATATTTATTATATAAAGTTTAATCATTGAAACTTAGAAAGATAGCAATCAAGTTTTTACAAAACCCTAAGGGGACTTGACCGTAGTCACTTTCACCATCCAATCTTATAAACTCACACATATACTTATGTATTCATCTAAGTAACTTGCTAAGTATTATTTCAAATGCCTAGCCAAAACCCTAAGGTTCCCTCACATGCTTTTTTTCATCAAAACATCAAAACACTTCATCTAACATCACCAACCTCTCAATGCCGAATATGTATACTATAATAATTGATAAGTTCACACCATCTATCATACAAAAACTTGAGTAAAATAAATATACATCCATTTATAAGTTGAGATCTTAAATAAAAACCTAAAATTTAGCCATAAGCAAAACTCAGAGGCCTTTAATCTTCATAGTATTTCATCAATAATCACTTCATACTTCTCTATACACTTAGGCCGAAATATACAAGCCATATAACCTCTATATTTCCATCAAATAATCAACAATCCATCCTCCAATAATATAGGCCGAAACCCTCATATATACTTGAGATAATAACAACCAAAGAATCAAGCAAACAAGTAGCATCCAATGTTACACAATATATGCAAATGATATCCAAGATAGGTAAAGAGTTTACCTACAAAATTCCAAGAACAACAAACAAAGAAATCTGAAAATAAACCAAGAAACAAATCAAGGTTTGAGCACAAAAGCCCTAGATCCGAAATTTTCAAGTTAAGGTGAGTGCTTTGTGCTCTAAAAGATCAAATCTTTCTTTCAAAAACCTTAGGGCCGAATCTCTAAAGAGTCAAATCCTAGTTTTCTTTTCTCTCTTGAAACCTAGAACTCTTTTATTAAAAATCTCATTTTTTTTAATCTTTATTCAAAACCCCAAGAGTATTTAGGGTTCCAATTTAAAAGGAGTAAAAACCCTAGTTATTGAGTGAAAGGGAGTGTTAGTGTAGAAAATCTTTAGGTCCGAAAATACTAAGATAATTTTCTCACTCAAAATTGTGCATGGTGAAATAAAAAGAATAGAGAAAGTGCTTACATTCATGTAGTGATCTTTTCCTCGAAAAATAATGTAGGAAAAATCGAAAATAAGGCAATACGAGATTGTTTGACTAGTGAGAAAATGAAGGAAAGTAGTGACTAGTGGAGAAACCTTCTTGGCTGAAACCCTAAAGGGTAGGAAGTCAAAAAGGAATGCAAAAAGTTCCCTCCAATTTTGACTCTACCTATATATAGAATCTCTCCTCACAAAAATACCCAATGCATGCTTGACACATGCCCTATTCTTCCAGTCTTTCTCCCTAGTGATGGGATGGCATGGAGAAACAAAAAGCCAAGGAGATTTCGGCTAGATCTCCCCATTTCACATCCGAAAATTCCCATCTTCCATCTTTCCTATTTTGCCCCTCAACTTTAGTCCAAGTTCAAAATATAAAAGGACTTCTAGGTCTCTTTCCTCCAAAACCCTAATATGTCTCTCTTTCATGCATGACACGCGGTGTGGATATGGAGTGTGTAAGAACATGTTTGACAAGTGAAATGACTTTTGTCATTCCCAAAGTACATTTTTCACTTTTACACTCAACCTCTCTCCCTCTAAAGCCTACCAATCTTCCTTCTTACACAAAATCTCTCTAAAACCTCATTTCTTTCTTTCCCATGTCAAACACCTTTTTACAAAAGTAAAATAGATTGTGTCTTAACTTGACACGTGTCTAAGTAAGGTTCAAAATTACAAGTGGCTCCCAACATTCCATGGCCGAATTCTTTGGACTTTTCTTGGGCCTTTTTTTGCTTTTCCTTTCCTTTCTACAAGATCTTGACAAGTGTCCAAAGCATTCCTCCTAGAAAGTCCACTTTACCCTTCTCCACTGCCAAGTAGTGCCTCTTTATTCTTCCAAGACTTATCTTGAACTTTTAAGGTAATAAATTTCATGGGCTTACTCTCTTGGGCCTATTATTTCTATGCCTTAACAAAACAAAAGGTCTTACACTAAAAAGGGGTCCAAACTAATCAAACTTTGAGATTTTTTTTGAAAATGCTCTTTCTTATAACAATCCAAGCTCCCTCAATAAATAATAATGCTATTATTCATTCTGTCGACGCCCCAATCCATGCTTGGGATCGCACGTGAATAGAAGCGTCGGGGACGAACCACGCAAGGAAGTTCACCCCTTGTCATATCGTACGTTACGTTTTTTTTTTTAAACGTCAAGTAAAGATTATCGCAGTGGAATAAAAAGGTCAAGCCTTCTATAACATGCATCACATGGTTACGCTATGGATCCCAAACACAATATTAAACATAGTCAGGATTTAATCATTATATAACTTGTCCAAGAAACCAAAATAGTGCTTCCCACATGAGGGAAGACTTTACCAAAATCATTAATACAAGGTATCAAAATACAGTATGGGTCTTAACATTGCCCATATGTTCATCCGATGGGTTCCTTCTTCACTTTCTTAAGGTTCGGGCCCCAGCTAAGCCGATCCAAATCTAGGCTAGGCCCTACCTCACATATAGCCCTAGAAGGCATTCCAAAAATATGCCCCAAGTAAAGGGACTCGTCAACCCCTAGTACTAAATAACACCCCGAAGGGTATAGACCGACAGAACTGTACATGGTCACCTTTAGTGACTCCACCTCCCACTGACCCGGGTGGTCGAAAGTCACTGGCCCCCTTAGGGCGGCCTCAATCGAACCCTCGAGGGTCCGAGGCGTCATCACCGAGGTCGTACCCATCTGATCCATCCTCACCTGTAAGTACTTCTATCATTCTCAAGAGGGAAGGATAGTAGGGATATAAAGAGTGGGGTGAGATTTCGAAAGAAATCTCAGCAAGTACATCTATATTTTAACGAAAGTATTTTAGGCATATAGTCAAGTGAATAACAAACAAAATTTCTTACATATACATTAATATGGGACTTATGCTTAGACTGATGCACATACTCGTGACAAAAATTCATCTTTCTTTTCCTTTTCTCAATTTCCAAAACATACTTGTTCAAATCGCATAGCAAAGCTTCTTTAATGCATATTCTTTCGAAAGACACTTTGTTCAAAAACTTTTCGTCTTTTCTTATCTTAGGCACCACTTATCATATCATATCATATATGACCCGAAAGCCCTTTTCTTTTCGTCATGACTTCTTATTTTGGATACCTCACGGTTTCCCTATGCACCGTGTGCTCCCCGTTAGTTACCGTCACACCCGGCGACCAAGTCGACCTAGGTGACTGCGTTTCGCGCCCTTTCGCGCTATTCATCACTTGGAGATTTCTCTCCGAGCAACTACAACCTTATCAGATGGCGAGGCCTGAGCCAACACCGCTTATATGGCACCCATTAGCATTAGGTGCGACCACGCTCTGGACACATTTTGGAGCCATACATGGTCCGCCGACTGCTATTCGTCGACCCAGGGGTCTTCACTCAATTTAAACACTCCTGAGTGAACAGAGAGTTCCACTGGGACACTTCCCCGTCCTAGCCTTTGGGGTTCTTCGAAAACTTTAAATTTATTTCTTTTGAAAACATACTTTACTCAAAACATGGATTTTCGTGCTTATGCATGGAACATGCAACTTTCGACTTTGTGAATGCAAAACTCGAGGTGAACTCGAGTACACACATTTGGTCGTTTTTCCTTCGAAATCTTATTCTCTAAACTCATACCCATGTGAAAACACCTAAACAAATGCATAAGGGTGAGTGGGGTGCTCGGCCGCCACCCCTAGGGTTTCGGCCGAGACCCTACTTTGTCTCTCATTGATGTTTTCTTCTTCCTTTGATCTTCTTAACATCATCTAGCCTTAGTTCAAAATTTGAAACAATTTCCTAGCCTTATAACTGTCAAACTCGAAACCTATATAGCCCTCAAGTTTTGTGTTTTCTTTTCATAGCCCTTCAAACTAGGGTCTTACTTGAATACTCTACGTGAAACCGAATCCATACACGTCATTCTCCCAATATACATACTTCTACTTCTCCAAAACATCCAAACATGAACATTAAATAAATAAGGAATTAAAACTTCAAGAATTCTACTTCAAGAAATTCCTCCAAAACATAACTCCACAAGCATTTTTTTTTTTTTTTTTTTATAACCATCAAGCAACCATAACATTGATATCTTCCAAGATCAATATAACTAATTTCCATCAAAACTCTATACATGTTCATCCTAGCATGGCATTTCTATAGGCACAATATTTACCATTAAAAAAAAACAAGATACTCCTTCAAGTAACATATATGCATATATCCATATTCACCAATACTCAACTAACTTAACAACTTCATGCTTTCATGCTTTTCCTCATCAAACCACCAAGATCATCAATTATCTTATGACTCTTTAATTAATAAGATTATAGACTCTACACATGGATCCTAATCAAAATAACATTTCTACTCTCAAATTTTCATCATGGTATTTCTAAGTAAGAACCAAACCATACAAGCATGTTCAAACATATACACACATCCAAGCACATTCACTCCAAAATATATAAAGAATGCTAAAGGTAAAGTAAGGATATACTTACCAGTCTTCCTAGCTAGCTTATATAACTTCTGAAAATAAAAGAAATACTTAGTTAGATCATTCTAAAAGTTTATCATTTTCAAAAGAAAGGTTTCCTTTTTTGAAAGGTATGAACATAAGGTTCTCCTTCATGCTTCTAGGTTTCATTTCAAAGTAACTAGGTTACTTACCTCTTCTAGGTTTCTCCTTCTTCCACAAACACTGTCTCCTTTTCCTTCTTAGCTTGGAGTGTTTAGATGTCTAAGTGGTGAAAAGAAGTGAAACAAAGTAGAGAGAAATGAGGAGTGTGCCGTGAGGTGCAAAGTGGGAGATGTGTGTGTGTGTATCCGAATTGTGCAAGCCAAAAGGGTGAGGGAACTAGGCCATTCGGCCAAGGCACTTTGCTAGCTCCTAGGCCACTCATTCCCCTACGTTTGAGTGACTTGTGATGGGCTTGAAAGACCCTTGAGTGACTCCCATCACTTGATCACATCAACTCGAATCTATCCCATCCTAGGTTTGGAGATTTGCTCCCCTTTTCTTTCCTCATGGCCGGCCACTCCTTCTAGGGTTCCAACCCCTTTCCATTACCTCACATCCTCTCTTGTCTCCCCAACAATCCCTTCACATATCCTTCAAATGGATTTGAGAATCCATTTTTGGAAAAACACCCGAAGGGGTTTCGGATTCCCCATCCTCCATTCGAATCCTCTCTTCATCTCACATTCCTTTCTATTTTGTCACATGCTTCTTCCACCAACCAATCACCTCACATCTCACACAAGCTTGTCATGTCACTCTTACACAAATCCTCATCTAGATTTGGTAGCGAAAGAAAGTCAAACAAGGGGGGAGGGGATTCGGCTAAGGCATGTCCAAAACTCTCATCCCTTTCCTTCCACTTTTTGTTCCATCATCTCCCATCCCATGTCACTTCTTCTTACACCTCATGTCTCATCCAATCTTACACCAATCTTACACAAATCCTTCATGTCCTTTCTTCTAGATTTGGAAAAATTTAGGTGAAAAAGCCCTAAGGCTATTCGGCAAAACCTCCCCACCGAAACCCTCCATTCCTTTCTCATCTCCAAATCTTCTCAAGTCCTTTTTCACATCATTTTACTAGATATAGTAGGATCTTATGTTGATCTTATTTGGCAAAATTCTACACCTCACACACTTATCTAGGTAGGAAAAGATGGAAGATTCTATTCATGTCTTTTCTTTTCTTTCTTCAATAAAACAACTAGTCAACTAGCTCACCTACTAGCATTTTCTTCTCTCAACTACTAGTTTTGACTCAAATTACTAAACCTTTCCTAACTTGACATGTGTCATCAAACATGGGCTTGGGTTGACTAGTGGGCTTCCTTTCATGGGCTTGTCTCTCCCCCACTTAGGCCCAGAGCTCTTGCCATGGCCTTAAGGCCCTTAAACCCCTAAGTCCATCTTCTTAAGACTTTAGCCACTAATTTGCCCAAGTCACTAAGCCATTTGTGTATAATCAAATAAAATAAAATACGATAATTTTGGGGTCGTCACACGTTCCAAACATGATTAAGGTTCCTCATGAAAAATTCGGGATATCCTACTTTTTTCAAAACAATTGTGCAGTTTTTGCATATTCTATAACTGCAAATATCATTTATCTTGTTTTGTTGTTGGTGGAGAAATGCTATTAGGAGGCATTTCATTTGCTGTGCTCACTGGTCAATTTTTTGTGTTTTTTGTCTGCTCGCCTACTATATTTTATTTTTGCTTTATTTGTTGTTTTTTTTAACTTACAAAATATGTGCCATGTCTCACCTATTTACATTCCATTTGTGTCGTGGTGTTTGTCTGTAGAAAAACTTATAATCATTACTATTGTAATAAACTTCCTTGTTGGCAAAAGCACTATTTTTTACAATGTTTGGTGGTAGAAAATAGTGTTGATTTTATCCCTTTCCCACAAGTTCTTCCCCTCGATATTTGAATAAAAATTATCTATTGTTTAACCTAAAGAAACTGATATCTATTGGATAAAGAGAAGAAATTAGTAAAACTTGACTACTACTCCTTCATTCTGCTAGTCCTTCTAAATTAAATTGCTTAGATCTTACTAGCTCAAAATACAATAAAAAAAACCACTATAAACAAAATAAAAATAGTAAAACAAAATAAAAATAAAATCTCTTTCTTGTTGTTTCTTCGATGGCAAAACAAGCGAGGCCTTCAACATCGGTACTGTTTTGAAATGGTGGAGCTTGTCCTTCAATTTTTCCTTCTATTCCAAAAGTCCTCATCCATTGACCCAATGTGGCTTTTGCAATGTAATTCGACAACATGACCAATCTGATAGTACCCTCATTAATTAGTATTAACCAGTAATCAATTTGTCCATCTTCAATCACCAAATAGCTAGAATCATCAGCATTATCTGCTCCATGATTCTGTAACAATAAGATATTATAATTTACACAAAAATAAGTGCCTAGAGTTTGGGAAAAAATAAGTAATATAAACTTTTAAACAAATAAAAGGAAAATAACTACCACTGCTTGCTAGATATACAAAGTAATAACCGTGATTAAAGCTGCTTTAGATTAAGAAGGTATGGTAGCACTAACAACTGCACAATTATTAATGCACAAGTAATTCCTCCAAATTCCAATAGTCGGTGTTGTATTTGCCCATCTTTCTATTTTATATAAAACAGATTCATTCTTCAAGCAAGAGTTCAAACTCTGTTTCCTTTTTTTAACAAAGAATTCAAACATTTTACTTTTCAACATCATATATCTGCTAAATATTTTAATTATCGGATCTAGAAAACATTGATGTCTAGTTATCTTTGTAACTCATCCAAACAAAACAAAAAACCATGAGCAAAATAGAGATAGATAAACTACTCATGCAAAGTTAAATAAGAAAATATAATCTTAGATCTAAATATTAAAGAAGGTTCAAACCCTATTACCTTTCACATCAGTCTTTTCTACCACAAGCAAAGATTAGTCATGTTAACAGAAGACAAACCATTGATAAAATGAGAAACTGCCCACTCCAATGCACAAAGTTTTATTTGCTAACTATGGAGACCAATTAAGTATCTTGTGAGGGTGACTAATGTGTCCAAGCTAAAATTGCATCTTGTCTTCAAAAAAGTACGTTAAAAAATGAAATAAGTTGAAAGAAACTTCCCAAGTAATGGGCCAATGCCAAAAACCAAATTTTCACTTGACACCCCTAACTTAGAATGCAATAAATGCAATAAACCAACGACCCAAATTCAAGTACTATGTTGAATCTAAAGGCATATGCTACCTTTCATGGTGAATCTAAAGTCAAGCATGTTAAAATTTTCATGTGTTTTCTTTAGTATTGAAATGCTATCTAATGTATCAAGAATGCCTAAAAAAATCTATATATATATATATATATAAAGTTGTGCACTTTGATCTGGTATGCAAAGAAGATAAACAAGGCTCATGAAGAGATGTGTGTGTGTGTGTGTGTGTGTGTTGAATTAGTGAATTAGCATTCAAATCCAAACTTTTTTCTAGATGTTGCATAGTGGAAAATACCTTAAACTTAGCTTACTAAGTTGCTCCACAAGTTTCTCTAGTCTAGTAAATTCCAAGCATTTTCTCTTAGTGGCGAAGTATACCACGTAGTAGAAAACTAGAATAACACTTAATAAACCCATAGCCTAAATACTTTATCCAGAGAGAATAGAAAATAGAGTTGTGCCTTTTTCAGATGGATCCAAAAAACATCTAAGGGGGGCCTATATATAGCCACCCCATATGGTTCGCCTTTAGCCTAAAGGCCAACCATTAATGTGTAATAAATATGCAATTACAAATTGCAGGTAACTCATGGCTTTAGCCATGCGTTTCAAGCAAGTAACGCAAGAATTAAACAAGGAGGGGGTCAGCTCCATGTGGACACCCTTCCAACTTACATCTCCCACTCGCACACAATGGGCATGACTTCAGGTCTGCATCTCTCTAATGTTCTCAATCTTGTTTATACAAGTAAATATGTTGCGCAACCACCAAGCACATATGTCGAAAGGTGGGAGTACATACACCAAATATCTTCCAGAGAATACCAGCATAGTAACATCCCTAAAGTGTCTGCTCATGTCCTAGACTCATTTGATCGCATCAAGATCAAGTATTTTCGAACCCTTTTAGAGTTAAAGAAAAAACTCAGAACAATACTTGACTACCTCCAAATTATTTCAATGTGTTCACAACCTTAGTCGCTACCAATATGTAATGTCATAGTTTGACGTCAACAAACACTAAAGAAGATACAATATCAAAGAATCTTCCATTTGCACTCATATCATTCAACTTTTGTTGAACCGCTTTTCCAGCAATGCATCTTTAGATCGTATCAATCATGGCCATAGACAGTATGCCAAAGTAGCAGACATCACAACCTCCATCTCATGACATAGTCAAAGGTAAATGATACTTTAAAAATGAGACTCACACAGTGAGAAAGAAGGGAACCATTTACGTGAATCTGGTCGAATAAACACATGTAATCCACATGCTATGGTGGATTTCTCTTTCTCAAAGAGCATATATCTATATCAGCACCAAACAAATCTTAGTCTAGACTCTCCTTAAAAGTCTAACCCAAGTTCCTATATTTGCACGCCGCCAAGGCGTCAAAGCGGACCTCACATCTAGTTAACCGCAGGCTACATGGATGATGGGATAATCCATGCATAGTCTTCTCAATAGACCTCATCTTAGCTCCTGATAAGGCGACATACCTTTGTGCCAACCAACTTATCCCTTTGGACAAGTACTTAGGGACACAATATCTCATTTTTACTCGCTACTCAAGCGCTAGAGGCGATCACTCGTATGAGTGAGCCGATCTAAGCCTGTCAACATATCTTGTGTATGTGTATTAGAAAAAACAATACAATAAAAACAAGAACTGAATCATATTGTATTAAAATCCCAAAGGAAAAATTATACCTCAATGTCATTTAAAACACAAATTACATTTACAATCTACATAATCCTAGATTCCTAACATAAGCCTCAAAGACGTCTCTTGCTATAGGCTTTGTTAAAGGATCAACAACCATGTGACTCGTAGAAAGGTTTTTCAGAACTATTTCCTTTTGCGCTACCATGTCTCTGATGTAGTAACATCTAATATCTATGTATTTGGTTCTTTTATGATACTTTGAGTCCTTAGCATATACGAGAGTTATGTTATCGCGGAATATTGTCACCGAATCTCAAGTATCCATGTCAATGTCTAAATGTTTGAGGAACTTCCATAACCAAACAGCTTCTTGAACTGCTACAAAATAAGCTATGTATTATGCCTCCATGGTGGATAAAGCTATGCACGGTTATTTCTTGTAGCTCCATGTAATGGCGCCATTGTTGAGCAGAAAGATATACCTAGTAGTTGATTTACACTCATCTAGGTCACTGCCCCAATCAATATCATTGTAACCTCTTAGCTGAAAATCTGAATTCTTATAGCACAACACATAGTCCGTAGTTCCCTTTAGATATTGCATAACCCTTTTGACTGCTTTCTAATGACCCAGTCTAGGGTTAAATTGGGATCTACTCACTAAGCCAACTGAATAACATATGTCAAGTCGAGTACACATCATTACGAACATCAGGCTACCCACAGTATTAGCATAAAGGAAACGAGCCACCTCTTCCCTTGCTCTTTGAGTCTCAGAACACAACTCTTTGGACAAACTCTCACTTTTTGCAACTGGGGTGCCAATGGGTTTACATCCACTCATTAGGAAAACTTGAGAATTTTGTTTATGTAAGTTTGTTGGGACAAACACAAAAGTCACTTTGAGTGATCTCTGTAGATCTTAACTCTCAAAGTATATTCTGCCTCACCCATATCCTTCATCTTAAAATTGAAGGATAACCACTCTTTTGTCTAGACTATCAACCCTTTATATGAAACTCTTCTTTGACTTTTTAACATAGACACAATAGTCCTTTGTGATCATCATAAATCTATTCGAGAGAATGGCTTTATGGAATGTGAGATACCACTGTTTAGATGATTGCTTTAAGCCATATATAGATCGTTTGAGCTTGCACACTCTACGCTCTTAACTTTTGACCACAAAGCTCGTGGGTTGATCCATATAAATCTCCTCATCTAGTTCTTCACTGAGAAATGTTGTCTTAACACCTATCTGATAGAGTTCCAAATCCATGTATGCTACTATAGCTAGAACAGGCGAATTGAGGCAAACCTACCATAGGTGAAAATGTTTCCTCATAGTCTATATTGTCCTGTTGTGTATATCCTTTTGCTACTAAGCGAGTTTTGTATCTATCTATTGATCCATACGACTTGCATTTAACCTTAAGAACTCATTTGTTCCTAATAGCCTTATGCCTTAACGATATGATATATCTACCAGATCCTAGACTTGGTTAGTCCTCATAGACTCTATCTCCTCATTAAGTGCTTTCATCCACTCATCTTTAGAATAGGATAAAAAAGCCTCATGAATTGTCCTAAGCTCATCAACATCGTGCAGAGCTACCATAAAAGTTTCTCAAAATGACGATGGAGAATACTTTCACACATACTTCTACGCGACTGAGGTTGTTGAGATTGATTCACAAGAGGTGTGCTCCCTCTTAGATTCAAGTCTTTTTTATAATTTGTAGGAACTTGAAGAATTTCTTCCTCATTCTAAACTAAATTTCTTGGAGCACTTTGCTCTTGTCCTATAATCTCATGGAGTTTTAAACTCTTATCAACCTTACCTCTACTTGGAAACTCATCTTCATTGAAATCCACATTTTGTGACTCAATTTCGATCACACTTTCATCAAATTATTCACAAATTAATACATACTAAAGCCTTTAGAGTGTTCTGAATACTTTATAAAATACATTTCTTCACTCTAGGACCGAACTTCCCATATTTATGAGAAATATAGTGAACAAAACTCGTTGAACCCCATGGCCACAAATTGGGTTTCTTACTAGTCCATAGTTCATATGGGATGGAAGTTACTGATTTTGAGGGCATTCGATTAAGAATGTAGGTAGCAATCAAAAGTGCATAAAAAAAAATGGCAGGTTTGTTTGCATCATCATTGATCTAATATCTCAAGAAATGTTCAATTTTTCCTTTTCGCCATGCCATTTTGTTGTGGCTTGCTTGGCATCGTCAACTTTGTTTTGATTCCTTTTTTATCACAAAATCTTTTAAATTGCTCAGAGAGATATTCTCGTCCTCGAATAGTTCTTAGAGTTTTTTAAGCTCTTGTCAAACTAATTCTCAATCATTCTTAAATATCGCCTAAAGCACTCCAACGTTTTAGACTTATGGGAGATTAAGTAGACATAACCATAACGTGAAAAATCATCTATAAATGTGATGAAGTAGACACATTCATGTCTTGCCCTCACACTAATTGGACCACAAATATATGAGTGGACTAATTGCAATGGAAAAGATGTCCTAGTGGCTTTTCCACATGATTTTCTCTTAATTTTTTTCATTAGACAATGTTTACATGTGGGTAAGATGGCTTTAGTGAGATTGCCTATTAGGCCTTCTCTAGCTAACCAAACCATTCTATTTTGCCTTATATGGCCAAGCCTAGCACGCTATTTATATGAATCCAAATTATCAGATGCAGAAAGAAAAATAATAGACTCATTCATATTAGAATAATCTAAATTCAATATCATAAAACCGTCTTAAAGAAAAGCAAAAACCTAAAACACATGGTCCAAATAAAAGGAAACACAATTATTTTCAAATATGATCCGAAAACCAAGTCTTAATAAAATAACTACAAAAAGTAAGTTTCGTCAAATCTCGAGAGCGTATAGCACATCGTGGAGAAATGAAGTGCGGCCACCCTACAAGTCCAACTTGTAGGTACCAAGTCCCAACACTTCAACGCTAGCTCCATTCTCACCTTAATATCATGACTCCTAGTTGGAATCCGGCGATACTCCACAAATCTGACTCTGTCTCGTGCTATGTCTTTGGTCGCTCTTGAATCAACAGTCCACACAGGATAGGAATGAACAACCATCAATGGCTAGTTACAAAAATAATGCAAGAAAAGTCAGAGTGTATCTTCTTCGGCTCAATATAGTCACGAGCGAAGTGACATTTCTTTTTGCAATTGAATAACTCTAATTTTAACTTGTTTTTGCCACGCTTGCCCCTTTTGTTCAGCAGCTATGTGATGACCCGATATCTTCTCCACTTCATCCATCATATTTGGGGTAGTTATATTTATTTTAGAATTATTTTTGGAATTTTTAATGAAACTTTTTGGAAATATATGTTACTAGTGACATCCTAAGTACACATAGGAAGAAAATATGTTATTCCCTTTAGGGTAATATTTGGCTATTGGTGACACTTAGCATAAATCAAACTATTGATTAGAAATTGAAAATTGAAACAAAAGTGGTTTATTTTTACTTGGTAGACAATAATTCATAGGTGGCAAGTGATGATTGGAAGAAGAGAGAACCTAAAACATTTGAAGATAATTCTTGGATGAATTTCGACTATGTTGAGTTGAATGAAAATTCTGATTGGTCCAAGGTCAAAGGAGGACATATGGCATGAGGTAAACTTGTCTAGAACTAGGTAAGCATGGGGAAAAGATATGTTGTCACCTAGCTAAATGAGAATACCGAAAATTTGAAGGGGAGACAAGGAGCACCGACTTAGCCCTATGAAGAAACCGACCTTAAGTTTTGTCCTCTTGTTATTTTTTTTTGTAACACCTATGATAACTTGCCAAGTGTGCGGACAAATGGCACTCAAGGGGTTTAAGTCTAGGATGATTTTCAGATTGGATGCAAAGGGCAAAGGGGTTGCCGAATACCAATTTTAGTTTACCTTAGATTTGTTGATCAAAAGGTAATGATGTGAATATCTAATCTTTGGCATGTGTCACAAGATTAACCATTGATCTTTGCTTACCCACCAAGCCTAAGATGGAATGGGATGATTATTGTAAACCTAAGAGGGACAAGTGGCTCACGGTAAGAGGTTGTGTATATGTTTCTAAGACTTGTTTCCTACTCATTTATATATATAGTGGTCGACCAAGCTACTAGGGAGTTCCCTTCCTTTTTCCATTTGGAAGCTCATTGCAAAAACAAGAACAAAACCCTCTCAACTTCCTCATACACTTACTTACCTTACCAAATAATTTTCAAGGCTTTTAGGTGTGGGTTCAAAGGGATTTTCCAAGGCAAAGCTCTTTCACAAGTAAAATTTCTTGGAGAAAGTTGTAAAGTGCACATCTAACCTAATTTTAGCATTTACTTGTATATATATAGATGTAACATGTTACTAGTTGCTCTCTTTGTGTGACTATCATGCCTATGTAATGAATAATTTGCTCTACGATTGTGATAAGTCATTCTATGAAAAAAATAAGAAAATGTTTGGAGGAAATCTTTTGTAAAGCAAGGGCTTATTCTAGAAAACTAGGGATGGAAGTGTAGAGAATTGATAGGTGAAGTTGGTTAACAAAAGAAGTTGAGTTTTGAGACTTGCAAGGGTTCGGCTTTGGTAGAATACCTAGTGGTGTTTTGAGTTTTTAAATTTATAAGTGATTGGTATGATGATTTATTTAAATTTTTGAGTGATTGAAGAATATTATATTATTTAAATTATTGAAGAATAAGTGTAGATTATGGTGGGGGTATAATGGTTATTGGGTGAAGGAAATAATTGGAGAAAATGATTTGCCAAGGGGATGTGTTTCGGTTAAGGGCTTAGTGTGGTTAAATTGTGGAGTTTTCACATAGGCTAAGAGTACACTAAATAGGATTAAAAGAAGGGACAAAATTTATAATTTATTTATCCTACTCGGCCATATAAATATTAAGGTTAAGGTTAAGTTATTTTATTATTCTTCAAGTGAATTATTTATGTTTTATGAGCAAATATATATGCTATGTGTTGATAAAATATGATTTGTATGACTACATGACCCATGAAGACATATAGTATGCATGAATAAGTCTAGGAGTAAATGCATGTCTCATTACGTTACGAGAATTCATGCTTTGGGTTATACAGTTTTTAAGAAATAAGATTATATAATTTTTATAAGAATAAGAAAAGAATACGAAAAGAATAAGATTATGAAAAGTCGCGTCATGATGGTAAAAGTGATTCAATCTATTGGATGACTGACGTGCCAACAATATAAGCAATTCGATCTGCCGTCGTAATATGTTAGTCGTGTCACGACAGTGAAGGCGATTCAATCTGCCATATGACTGACATGACTTGGCGGTTAAGGTGATTCGATCTACCGCCATGATAAGAAAAATCACGTCATGACGGTGAGGGCGATTTGATTTGCCGTCATGCTTAGAAACCCAACGGTGAAGGCGATTTGATCTGTCATCGTGGTTAAGACTAAGATTCATATGGATAAGAATAAAAATATGAATTTAAGACTTTCACAAAAAAATACGTCACGTGACGAAAAGTTATGCACCGGTGTCATTCAAGCCTTTTCATAAAAAAAAAATACAAGTTCTGTGTAAGTAAGTGCATAAGTCAGGTAAATTCATGCATAAGTCATGTATAATCCATGATTAATAAGTTTCATGATCATGTTATGTGCATCCACATGTAATCGGTATTTACTGTTCATGTTTTCATTATGTTATTTGTGTACTTATTGAGTTTTTTCGAAATTTCACTCTTTGAATTTTACCTATCATTCATTTTGGAATGATAGATTTTATTATAGGAATAGATGGAGACCCAGGACACTCGAGAGACTCAAATGAGCCTTGAGGGGCTTACTGATTACTCTTTTTTTCACGATTATGCCTCCTATATGTTGGAGGAAGTCAGACAACATACATTTGCATCGCATGAGGAGCGGATACAAATAGGGTGCAGTCTGTTATTGAGCCAGGATGACTCTTTGTCTCTGAGTGGTGCTTATGTAATGCCATTAAGAAAATTCCTCCAACGAAATTTTGAAATCAATGTGAATATGTTTTGTTATGGAAATGAGTATTGGGAGGCTAAAAATGAATCCCTATGGTAGAAAAGGGGAAGTTATATAAGGATTTATGTTTTTATTTTGAAAACACTGGGAGCTGTAAAACTTGGTACTCTTGTGTTTATGTATATATATTATGTTGTGAGACTTATGAGTATGTTTTTGCCATGTGATCACTCTATGCAAAAATTTAGATCTCTTTGCGTCTTTTTGGGACACTGACTTTATTATGCTACAATGAGCATTGTATTTTATTAGTAAGCTTAGCTGCATGCATAATAATTCTTACAGGAACGATGGATAGGTAGTCTTCTATTATCCATCTCGACTTTTCAGTTTACGTTAAATCTCAGACGTAAATTGAGGACGTCACAAGCTATCCCATTCTTGGACTTATTGCGCTTAGGCATTGATGTCTTGTGCGAACCAGACTCAGCCACATAGGCCAAATGATTGGGCTTAGCAATCTTTAGGCGTTCAGCCTCCAACTCTAAGTGACCCAAGATATCATCAAAGTTTTTGATATTCTCATTATGCGTCAGGTTCTGGCTCATATTCTCCCAAGAACTCGATAATGATCTTATCACTAATTAGACTTGCTGTTCATCAGTCAGGTTGTTTCCTGCCGACTTAAGTTCGTGGATCAATGTCGACATAGCCCTAAGATGCTACTTTATAGTGTGATCAAAGCACATCTTATAGGAGTCAAATCTCATGAATAATCCACGCAACCTAGTGGCTGAAATTCTTCCAAATTTTATTTTTAAAGCTTGCCACATACTTTGAGCAGTGTCATAGGTCACAAACCCACACATTTGATCATTGTGCATACTGCTCAACATGATTATACATGTGCAGCGATTTGTCTTAGCTTATCCAGTATAGACTATGTAATAGCCCACTAGAAATTCAAAGGTGAAATTTCTATAGGTTTTAGGAATCTCATGAAAACTATGGGGTTTTCACGATAATCGCACATGTTTTTATCTATTAGTATAGTCAGTGTTACCACTCACTATGGTGCCAGAAGTGTGATTTTATTTATTTGAGATAGTTAGAAGTGTTAGAATGTGTTATGGTCTACGCCATTAGACACAGTTGATTATTTAGAATTTTATGGTATAATAATCCATTTTTTTCAATTTTCAGTTGATACGCTTGTTATAATTCACACTTTAGTTTTTTTGAAGCACTTCGGGGTTGAATTTTGATAGACAAATTGCACTTTTAGCTTAGTATTATTATTTAGAATTTTTCAGCACAAAGTATAGTTTTCACTTTTCCAGAGTGAATAGTAACCTCCTTAATAATACCTAACACAGTATTTTGAGAATCACAATGTGGGAAGTCCAAATTAGTTTGAAGAAGTTTTATTTGAATATTTGGAAAGATTTTAGCCACACTTGATAAGTAGTATTGGATACTTAGCATCAAGAGGAACTAAGAGACGTTTTGAGAATAAAATAAGGTGTGAGACCGAGCCACCTAAGCAAAATTTTATTGTTTTTCATTTAACCATTCAATTTGTGCCAAACCAAAAAGGGTTACAAACCTAGCAAAATCCTAAATGATGGAAATCCATTTGAAACCCAAAAAGTTTGGTTGGAATCAAAATCTTAAATGGTTTTGCCAAATCCTAAAGTTGGCCTCCAAACCCATTTTTATCCAATGTCTAGTACTGTCTTTAATCACTTGGTTAAATCACTTTCATATGCTATTAATTGCTCAAGTTCGTGTTATGACATCATTATTCAACCTTTTAAACCTTAGAAATTTGATTGGGGTAAGAAAAATTGAATTTGGGCTTGATAGCACCCCAAACACTAATCAAACCCTTTTTAAACCCCAAATTCAACCCCACTTGGTTGAGACCCACTAAGACCCACGAAAATTGGTCATTTTGGAAAAAATTCTTGAGGAAGTTTCCTCCACCACATGGTAGAACATTTTCTGCTCTTAACTGCCCTCAATAGTACCATGATGTGAAGTATAAATCCACCTTACCTCCCTTCATGCTTCACAATTGTAGCAGTTAGACATACTTCTTATCATTTCTTACCTTTATGTGACCTAATCACTTCCAATTAAAGGTTATTCAAGACCATAAATTTCCCCTCTAGAGGTATATAGTCGTGAACGATCCCCTTAATATCATTTCATCATCTTTTCACGCACTTTCAAAGACAAACACGAAACAACTCTCTCGGAAAGATTTCTATCTATTCTTGCATGGTGATTTTGAACCCCTTATAAGTTTTTTCTTGCTACAACTCTTTCATAAAAGTTTTTCATATTTGAGTCTAGCTTCTGTGGGTATATTTTTAGTTTCATTTCATGGTCATTTGATTAGTTAAAAGTGGTTTTAATCATGAATAGGTCACTCTGAGCGTTAAACTGGAGAGTGAGTTATATTTTTGAAGTTTTGACCAAGCTAATGGAAATATCTTGGCCCAAAAATTTTATGGAGTATTTTTAACATGTTTTTTTGAATTATCATTGCAATTTTGTGGCATGACTAAAGCTTTTGAATAAAGGTTTTCTCGGATCTAGAAACTTGAAAACTGGAAGTGGAAAAACAGTTTCTATATTGAGTAAGTTTGAATATTTGATGGTCTAATCCTATTCATTGGGCTTTGATAATTTTATTGAACGACCCTAAGCCTCTTATGTACATGTTAAAATATTGTTTTGAAGATATTTGATGTTAATTTCAAAGATATGAAATTTTATGAAAAGAGATATTCGGATAGGTCAAAGTGTCGAGGTTCTCGACAAAATTTATGTTTTGGTTGATTTTTAACCATGTGATTTTGAGTTTGAAGCTTGGATGTGTTTTAGGACAACTTTTTAAACTATGTGATGTTTGAGTTTGAATATCACTTCTTTATAAGTCGTGGATCAAGAGTTTAATCAAAATAAGTTAGAGTTGAAAATCTGTTTTTGAACTTAGAGAAAAGCCAAAACCTTCAAGTGTTGTTTTGGTGATTTTGATAACTTTTGTTTGATGATTCAAAGCATGATTATTCTTAGGAATATGTTCTGAATATGTTAGAGGTAAGATTTGAATTTTTGAAGTTTTTAGAGATGCTTTGAAATAGATCAAATCATTTGATTCAAGAGTTATTCTTTTTAGTTAAAAGGGTTAGATCTTTTTCTAAAAAGTTTGGTATTGATAACTAGCATATTTATAGTGGATATCTTGAGTATATTTTTAAACATATGATTTGAAGATCTTTGTTATAAAAATTTGATTTGATCGTGAGTTTTGAAATTGGAAGAATTGCAACAAAAATCAAAGAAAAAGTCTAAGCATGTTTCAACTCTTATAGATTTTTCATGGTTGTGTTTAACTTTAATTTTTTCTGAGTTGGTAGTTGAGTTTAGCACAAGATTTACATATGGAATGTAAATTCTCGTATTTTTGGAGTTAGGATGTGAAATCCTTAAGTTTGGGATAAAATGATCATTTTACCACATGTAGAGGGTAAAATGATAATTTTACTCTAAGTTGTCTCTTTTTCATTTTCTAATCGTTAATGATTAAGTTATAACCTTTAAAATCATTTTTTTAGTTTCTTTTATTTCGCGTTTTATTCTCATAGTATGCAATGATCGAGGTAAGTTAGCTCTCAACTTACTAGCAGTTTATTGTGTATGTGTGATGAGTAAGGGAATTACAGTTTATGTATGTATGTTATCATATATGTCATGCCATGCGATGTCATTACATATTTATATGTTACACAATAGATTTTGCCACATATGTTATCTGTTGCAAGTATGTCATATTACGTACTACATATGTTATATGTATGTCATATAATGTAATATTCTCTGTTATATGTTATGTCATATTATGAAATGTTATCTGTTACATGTTATGCCATGTTACGAAATGTTTCCTATTACATGTTATTTCATGTTATGAAATATTGTCTGTTACATGTTATGCCATACTATGAAATGTTTTCTGTCTAATAGTACATCATATCTTTCATTTCACGTCACGTCATGTCTCAAGTATAGAGTATAAACTATAAAGCAGTATTCTTTCAGTCAGTCATGCATGTAATACTTGCGATGTAATCATTATGATTGTCCGGGCATCTCCATTTATAATTCACGCGAGGTATTTTGACGTAATCATTCTGATTGTTAGAATATCCCTACTCAAATGCTCTTGGCGTAATCATTCTGATTGTCAAAGCATTACTAGATATTCCCAGTGTAATCATTTTGATTGCTAGAATATCTCATGTAAAATACTCATGTGTAATCATTATGATTTTCTGAGTATCTCTAACAGGATAAGTTAGGCGGAATCTTTCTTATTGTTCATTATTCTTGAGAAAACAATTAGCAGAATCATTTTGATTGTCAGTGTTCATGTTCACGTTCATGTTTAACCAAGTTTAAAATGCTCTTAGTGTAATCATTCTGATTGTCAGAGCATTACTAGGTACTCCTGACATAATCATTCTGATTCCTAGGGTATTTCATGTAAAATACTCATGACGTAATCATTGTAAATGCCTGAGTATCTCTGATAGGATAAGTTGGGTGGAATCATTTTGATTGTTCACTATTCCTAGAAAAACAACTAGCAGAATCGTTTTGATGGTCAGTGTTCATGTTTAATCAAGTTTAAGTTCACGTTCATGCTATGTTTCAAGTTCATATTTATGTTATATACCAAATTCATGTTCATGTCACGTTTCAATTTCACGTTCAAGTTTATTTTCATGTTATGTTTCAAGTTCACATTTATACTATATTTTAAGTGCATGTTATGTTCAAGTTCACGTTAATGCTATGTTTCGAGTCCATGTATGTTCAAATTCATATTCATGCTTTGTTCAAATTCAAGTTCACGTTATGTTCAGATTTACGTTGTTTTAAGTTCAAGTTCATGTCATGTCAAGTCAAGTTCAGTTCACGTTTTAGTTTAAGTTATGTCAATTATGTCATGTTATATGTCAAGTTATGCTATGATTATTTACGACGTTGATTATGCCTTCATGCTTTTATTGTCATGCATGCATCTTTAACCTACGTGGATGTATTCTGTTAACTTGCTGAGATTTGTAATTAAATCTCAATATAGTAGTCCCACTACCATTCCCACCAGAATGGTAGATCTTGTTGCAGGACGCGAAGGAGTAGTCCCACTACCATTCCCACCCGAATGGTAGATCTTGTTGCAGGACGCGAAGGAGAACGGAGATTCGGCTAGCTAGATATGAACGGCTGAGTGGCGGTGTGGCGTCAATGTTAATATAGTAGTTAGCTTAAGTTACTACTTATACTATGGAGTTGCATCTCTAGTACTCTTTAATCATAGCTATTTTGGACTAGCGTTATGAACTCAGTTGTTTATTATGTCCTTTGTATGAAGGATGTTTTAAATATTTGTGATATTTTTAGTTTGGTGCATAGTATTGCTAAAGAAAAGAAAATATCCGCTGCAAATAATGCATACTGTTAGGTGCATGCTAGTTGTATTGCATCTTTATCTATCATGAATGGGCGTAGGTAACCTTGTGTTGCATGTTCTAAAGCTTCAAATGTCTGTCTGATCCTAAGCGGAATCTGGGGCACCATAGGCTAAATAATCTATTTTATGTTGGTCCAAGTCTCCTTTCTCGGGCTCAGTCAGAGAGTGAGATAAGGCCTCCAAGACCTCTTACTCATCTAGGACATATTGGATCTGCGATGCTATATGTCATAGTTATCCCCATCCAACTTCTCCTCCTTGTTTAAATCGGCAACTATATTCTTAGATGTTATTATACTACAATATGTAAAAAAAGGATATTACACACATACACCTAAGAAATCTACTGCATCCATCCAAGCTAGAAAAAGGATAATTTAGACATGTCGCAAAATTGAAAAATTGCTAAGTTTTAGATTCATCTCTTATGCCACAATATCTAATTATTAAATTTCTAACTAATTCCCACGCAAATTTAAACAAATATGAGTGATTTAATCATCATGAATTTCAACCATACTCCCACTATCTAAAGTAGTCACATAATCCTAGTCATGCATAAAGACAGATCCTACTAAAATCGCAGTAACCTTTAGAGCCAGTCTACAAGGACAGCTACACTAACCATAACAGCCTGTTCGGCCAGTCTACAAAAATGGTTCATATAAAACTATTAAAGTCCATTTTTCTTGTTCTATCAATACATTTACAATTCTTATTGGGGCTACGATGGTCTTGTCGTTATACAGTGCATTTACAATTCAACTGGGGTCACTGCAATTCTTTCAGCTTATCATTCACACTGACAATTTTAACTAAGACTATAGTGGGAATTTTTATTTTATCACTACAATCAATTAAAGCTAATATCTAATCATTTAATCCTAACATTTTATACATGATAAAATAATCACATATCCACATGTTCAATTCACACATACATGTAATCACATTTAATCTAAAAAGTAAACAAAAGATCACATGTAATATAATATTATGGAATAATAATAAAAAATAGCATGAATATCACCATATATTCACATGTAATCACATTTAATCGAAAGCATTAAATAAAAGATCACATGTAATATAACAAATATATATATATATATATATATCTAAACATAAATTAACTCATGCAAAAAAAAAAAAACTTTTTTTTATAGAAACGAAATGAATGCATAACAAATACATTTAAAACCCCATTTAAACCCAAGAAATGTCGGAGCCCAGTGGTGCACCCGGTTGTTCAGTAGGCGGTCATGGGTTCAAGTCTTTGTGGTGCCATCTTCATCCGTTTTTCTTTTTCTTTTTTTAACAAAAGGGGCGAATGGCCCATGCCCAATATGAGGTTTTTTAAAAACAGAAGGGCCGAATGGCCCATGACTAGAGGTCATCTTCTTCCTTTGCTAGCTACTGTTCATATTATACAGCAGCCGTGAACAGTCACCACAAGCAGCCTGTGGTGCCAAAAACTGCCACCCCATTGCCAGAAAACAGCTTCCACTGGAAGCTTGGTGTCGCCGCTGCACCCTTGTGGTGCTTGCGGCACCCCTGGTGTGTGTGGCACTGTTGGGTGCACGCGGCACCTGCAATGGTTTTCTTCTCATTTTTTTTTAAAATGCAATACCTCAAGCCAGTGATGGAGTAAAGTTTTTTTTTTTTTTTTACAAGAGAGGATTGGAAAATGTCACCCAAACATATCTCAAGCATATGCAAGAAAATAAAATATTATAAACTGGAAGCAACTAACTGGCTCTGATACCAATTTTAGAATGCATAGCGAAAAATACCTCAAGCTTAGCTTACTAAGTTGCTTCACAAATTTCTCCAGTCTAGCAAATTTCAAGCATTTCTTCTTAGTGGTGAAGTGTACTACGTAGTATAAAACTAAAGTAACACTTAATAAATTCACAGCCTAAATACTTTATCAAGAAAGAACAAAAGAGAGAGAGTTTCACCTTTTTCAAATGGATCTAAAAAACTTCTGAGGAGGGGCTATATATAGCCACCCCATACGGCTGGCCTTAACGGCCAGCCCTTAATGTGTAATAAACCTGCAATTACAAACTACTGATAATGCATGACTTTAAGCAAGTAATGCATGACTTAAGCCATGCGTTACATTTGCAAACAAGGAGGGGGTTAACCCCTCAAACTTACGCTAGCAAAAGTTTAAACAATTTTTTTAATTGGAAGAAAAGAAGGCCTAGCATGAGAGAGACAAGAGACTGTCAGCCTAGCCAAATTGACTTGCCTACCCCAAAACTTATTTAAGGATCGTGCATGTGAAATATATACACATGCATGCATGTTAATTTGAATCTGTCCTCAACATCAAGATGTAAGAGGCAAGTCATCCTTGGCTACCAAACATTAAAAACTCTCTTATCTACATGTAAGACCTCTCTTCCTCTCGATTTCGTACTCCCTTCAGATTGATGATGCCATTAACCCATTTGGGAAGTCTATTTATAGCCTTCAAAAAGATTAACAGAGATTGGAATCAGATACCCCCCCTCCCCGTATGAGTCTCTCTTATTGATTTTGCCAGCTTTGCACATTTCTATATATCTATGATTCCATCTAATTTCTTTGGACGAATTCCTTCCTTTCTTTGGACGATTCCAGCTAATTTGCAACTTGATGATTCCTTTCCGGGATGCTTATTATATAATTTAGTCGACCCTTCAGTGAATGAATGGCCTTAAGAAATGCAGCAAATAAATGCTTGCGTTAATGGCTGTCTCCCTTTTTAGTGGTGATGACCTTTGGATTTAGCAGAAGTTAAGCTCAACATATACTAAATAGCTTTTAGTTCCCAAAAGTCAAGGTGATCATATTTTAGGGCCTCCCAATTCTGCATTTCATGTTAAATTGTACGTATATATATAGCTGCTCCATTTTCACAAAAAATGCATTAATTATGCTCAAGCATTCATGCAAAAATGACTTTGATAATCGATATGATCTACTCATATTTAAGCTGTTAAATCAGTTGCTTACTAAACTTGGTCATGCCCGATCTGTTTCGACGAATTCCAGTACTTATAATTAACTAAGGTTAAAGACTTCCATTGGCATATATATAAAGCAAAGCTCTCGGACATGGCTAGCTTGGCTCCTAAGGTTCCTGTCATGACGTACGTGCATGTTTCTTTTGTTCTCTTTATCCTATATATATCCTCGTGTATTAATTTATGCTCCTTTTAGACCTCATGATTTTCCTTTTGAGTAATTTCTCTGACTTTCTATTCCTTATAATCTGATAGATTTTGACCTCACATAAAGCAAAAGAAGAAAAGAATACGATGAAGATGCTGCCTTTTATATACTACTACAATTGGGAGGTCATTGTAAGTGTATGTAAGAATATGGTGATATATAGAATCTAATCCAACTGATGATCAAGTTGTTTCTCTTAATTTACCTCTTTTCCAGATCCTTAGTACCTCATCATCCATCGGGACCCATTACAGCATCAAACCGTTTGAGATGTATTCCTCCCTTAGAAGTCAATGCCTTCGCCACTAACGGCCTTGTAAAGATTTCATTCTTTTCTTCTACTAGTGCAGCTAGCTAGTATTTCAAAAACTATTTAGACAGTCTCAATGATCTCCGAGATTAATATATACTTGATCTACGAAAAGATCTTATAATTAAAGAAAGCCTCAACACATAAGACATCAGATTTTAAAAAAAAAAAAAAAAAAATTATTATAAAATAAATTTGGCATATCTAATTAAGTAACGTAAGGGGGAGGAAAAAAGAAGATGAGAGGGAAGAGAAAGAAAGAAAATTAGGATTTTGGAAAATTAGATCATAGCCCTACATATGGGGTACTTTTATCTAATGGGGGAGATAAGTCCATTTAAAATAAAAGATTTATAGGAAATAAAGATCAGTAGAAATAATTGTAAGGGAAATACACTATGCCTTTGAGAAAAAGCGCTAGTATTTATCTTCAAATTATTTGCCGCAATTCATACTCACCGTAACATCTAATAAAGTTGGGATTTCTGGCCCTTTTCCAGTGAACTTGTTTGTGGGGACAAAAAGTCACCCAAAAAAGCCATTTCTGTTGGCAGATTTTTATCGTCGAACCTCATGTTCTCAGTTCTCACTGCAACATCCTGATTCATTTTTTACGAAAATTCTTTTTGTGATCAACCCAGTATTTTCCACCATGGTGTGCCTTCGGAAAAGAATTCATGGGAAAAGGCTAAATTTGTTCTGGAGTTATTTGCTGGTAATTGAACAAAACAATGAGACCAATCAGTTGATCAAACATTTTCTAATGTAAATAGACATCAAATTATTATAATTTTTTAAAATTAAAATCCAAAATACCACTGGAAGTGAAACAACACCAAAGCAAAATAAAATTAAAAAAAAATTAATTGGAATAATAAACATGTGAAAAACTAGGAAACAAATGTTATAAGTGTGGATAAGAAGATATTGGTCACATACTTACTCATGCAAAAAAAATTAATAGACTTTTACCAAACCTCCATAAAAGAAAAGGAAAGGGAAAATGGTCGAAATTAATTTTGTTGATCATAAGGATCTTGCAAATGATCGTCTAGTTTATTGTTTCCCCTTTCTTCATAAACTCCGAAAGAAACGTTTATATTTTGATAAATATTTCCACAAGTAACTTTTTTTCTTTATCATACTCTGGCATTATTGTTTTTATGAGTGTCTTTATATACACTTTGTTCTACGTTTATTTTATTTAGAAATATGAAATTATATGTTATTTAATTTACTTATAAAAAAATTATCTATTATTTATAAATAGGGATGCAAAGGTTCGGTCTTATTGATGGGTTAATCAATTCAAGATGAAGGATGTTTTCTAAAATAGTAATGTATACAATAGTAACATTAAGCCCTATGGATTCAAAGATGAGTTGAGATCAATCTCATCATTACAATTTTTTCAAATTCTCACACAAAATATAATAAATAATTCAACTTTTAATCGAACTCAATTTTTTCAAATTCTAAAACAATAAGAATATTAAAAAATAATATTTAATAATATTTTATTCAACTTTCAGAACTCATCTCACCTAATCTCTCAATCCAAACGAGACAAAATAAAGCTAATGTCAATATTATATCAAATTCAATAAACATACTTCAGCGCTTAGAACAAATATATTGGGTTGCAAAATGAAAGAATTATGAATTAACAATATTTTGCAAAATTTAGAAAAAAAAAATTACTTAGTTTTAAGAATAATTAACGTTACCATTATGGTGTTGAAACTCCCTACGTACCCAATGAAGATTGTAATGAATGCTTTTATATTACTTCAATAATTCAAGCTAGAAGCTTATAGTAGAAAAATTGTCGGCTTTACCAGGTATATTATAATCCAAAAATAATAATTATGCTTTAAAGGATAACACTATGGTTATCTAAGACCAAACTTGATACGTTGAATAATTGAAGAACTTATATTGTTATCCCTTAATCATAAGATTTTGTAACTAAGGTTTATCCAAGTTCAACATATGATTAAGCTAATTATCCAAGCATTTCCTTTTAAGGTTATTGTTGAATCTCCATCATTTTTACAAAAAATCTATGGAAATATATATAGACCAATTTATGTTTCAGGTATTTCATAGTACTTTTGACAGATATATATATATATATATATATATATATATAGGTCTAGTTCTGATTCATAATTTTGTGATAGACTTATAGCCTAATAATTAGATTTCTAGTCTCAATTTCTTTTTTTTCTTTTTTTTGTTGAACTTATAGACTTAATGACGATGCCCCCCAGCTCACGCTTTAGGATTTAACGTTGACTGAAGCGTCGGAGACATATAACATAAGGCTACATACCCCTTGTACATGAAAATTAATATACAATGCACCTAACTCACTAGTGGTATGCAATAAAAATCACAGTAAAAAAAATTCTTTCTAATAGTCTAAGCAAAATAATAATAATAATTTCATAGTTACATGGTATCATAAGTGCAAATATCCAGAAAGCAAGTAGTTGTACCACCAAAAGAGTTATAAGTTCCATAATCCCAAAACAACTGGGAATCCAACTTAAAACTTAAAACATTGTCTTATGCCAAAACAAACTAAGATATAAAAGTCTTCAGTGCGAATTATGGGTCGTGCTGGGCTGGTCCTGCTTAGCCATTCCTTCGTGCATGATCCTTCTAAATTCCTAAAAAAAATCATAATTTGAATCAAAAGTTAGTCCACCTCCTGCAACCTATCACAAGCGAAAGACTCTGAGAGACCCTCAGGATTCCTCGGGGTCTCCTGAGCTCTCTTAGGAGGCGGCATCTTGTACTTCTTTATCTATTCCTACAAAAATTTCTATCATTCTGGGAGGGGAATGGTAGTAGAAACTACCACAATGAAATTTCGAAAAATCTCAGTAAGTACACAATTATATAACATATATATACATATAAAGGCAAACACAAATAAATGCATAAACATGAACGATGAGACTTATAACTTGACATATGCATCATGTACTTTGTTTAAAAGACATTATTTTTTCTTTTCTTCTTTTGACATTTTAACATGCGTTCATTTCATTTCATATCCTATCTCATTCTTATCATTCATATTATCCATGGGCTTAAAGTCTTGTTCTTGTCATAACTTTCATATAATATGTATGAACACCTCACGGATTTCCTATGCACTATGTGTTTCCCACTAGTTACCACACTACTCTACAGCTCCTTCAGTCAAGGTGACTGTCATAAACATACACTTATATGGCAATTTGCATATTTCATCTTCATCGTTCTTGGTACCCACTAGCTTTAGGTGTAACCCCGTTCCAACATCTTAAATAATCCTTTCGAGGTCTATCAATAGTACTTTGTCGACCCAGGGGCTTCACTCCACTTTATACACTCCTGAATGAATAGGGAGTTCTATCTACTAGGGCATTTCTCCGTCCCAATTTTTGTGGTTCTTATAAAAACTCTTTGACTCATTTGCTTTCAAAACTTTGACTCAAAGACATGAAATCATGTGACATGGACTCGTATGCACTCTTGACTTACTTATGCAAAGAATGGAATCATATCACATTCATATTCAAAACATAGCTAGAAAACATTAGAACATGCAAAGATGTCTTATCACATAGAGACTTAATCATTCAAGTTTGGAAAAGTAACAAACAAATTTTGCCAAAACCCTAAGGGTCATGGCCAAAACCACTTTGCACTTCTAGGATACAATTTTTCATATTCTTCCTCACCAACTCATGCATCCACTTAATATTTATCAAAACAACATGTTTAGGCTATCTCCAAGGCCTTAGCCGAAACCCTAATGTCATCTATCATGTTTTCCCTTTATCAATTCATCAAATGCTACATCTAAGACCTTAAACCATTCAAACTTGAAACAAATACCATAATAGTTAATGAATTTAATCCATGTATAATACAAGAAATCTAATAGAATGATCATGCTTCCATGTATAAGTTGAACACCTAAGATTAAACCCAAAATACCATCATGGCCAAACCATGTAGATTCCAAAACCTCATAATTTTCATCAAATAGTCAATCCATCTCCTTCCAACCACTTAGGCCGAAATTATCAAGTCTTATCCTCTCCAATATTTCATCAAATAACCACCAACAATCCATCAATGTATTCTTAGAATCATAAGGTAAAACTTTAACATATTCTTGAGAAAAATATAAACAAACAAACAAACAAACAATAAGGAAACAAGTTCACACAATATATGCAAACAATATCCAAGATAGGTTAAGAGTATATTTACAAATTTCCAAAAAATATAAGCAAAGAAAATTTGAAATAAATCAAAAAGTAAATCAAGAGTTGTCCTCAGAAAAACTCTAAATCCGAAACTTCAATAAATAAAGGGTGTTTGGCTCTCAAGAAAATCAATCTTTTTTCCAAAAAACCCTAGGGCCAAATCTCCTAAGGAGATAAAACCCTTGTTTCATCTTTCTTTTAAAAATACAAATTTCTTCTATGAAATCTTCTATTTTTCTTTGTCTAAAAACTTAAGAACACCTAGGGTTCCATTTTAGAAGAAACAAGAACCTTAGTTTTTGAGTGAAGGTGTGTGTTTGTGTAGAAAACCACTAAGGCCAAAAACAACAAGATAATCTCCTTCCTCAAACTCATGCATGGTGAAGTGAAAACAATAAAAATAAAAGCTAATCTTGGTGTAGATCGTGTTCTTAAAAGATTCACGTAGAAAACTCAAAAGCAGAGAAATTGCGAGGCGTTTGGCTAGTGAGAAAGTGAAGGAAAATGAGAGAACCTAGAGAGATTGCTTTTGGCCGAAACCCTAAGAAAATGAAGAGGCAAAAATAGTTGGGAAAAACCCCTTGATTTTTGGCTCCTTCCTTATATACCTTCTTTCTTTTCAAAACAAACACCAATGCATCCGCAACATGTGCCTAATTCCCTCCATTCTCTCCCTTGTGATGGGATTACATTGGGAAGATCAAAGATCACAAGAATTTCAGCTCCCCCTCTTACCAAATCCGAAAAGCTCTCTCTCCTTCTATTGTTTTCAATTTTGCGCCCATTTCAAGCTTAAGTCCAAAAACCTAAGAGCTTAAGTCCAAAAACCTAAGAATGACTTCTTAGTAAATTGCTAAAACCCTAATTCTATGCTTGAGACGTAGCAAGTGGAGTGTGCTTGACACGCCTACCCCCTCTCTTTTTACTCAAAACCTTTCATCTTCCTTCTTTTTATCTTCCCCATGTAGAATGCTTTCTTGGAAAGGCAATGGAGATGGTGTCTTAGCTTGACACATGTCTAAAAATGGGCTAAAATGCATGTAGCGCCTAGCACCATGGCCGGACCTGTAATAACCCAATTTTTTTAAGATAAAGCATTTACTTGAGAATATTTTAAAGGGATTTATTGGAAGAATATTTTTTTCCATGAAAATAGGATTTAAGGCTTAAATGCATTCAAAGAAAAATTTTGGATTAACCTTTCGAAATTTTAATAAGGTGTCAACTAGAGAAATTCAATTTGGACCTAGAAAGAGATAAATTTTTGAAATTTGAGAAAGAAATTCAAAGGGGAGTAATAGAACAAAACATCAAACACTTTGTGTGCCAAAACGAGTTCTAGGATGGGAATGAGAGTGGCAGAACCGAGTTTGGTGTAATAATCATAACTCATTCATATAAGGTTATAACGAGGTGATTCCAATTCATATAGAACTTTAAGAGGCATATCTAGAACTTTTATGTCTTGGATTTTTGAAGATAAGAAATGGATTAAGGACTAAATCTGGTGTGAAGTGGATGGATGGGAATGAGAGTCAACTGGTAACCGACTTGGATGAGTTGTCTTATGTTCGGCCATGTGATGAAAATTGCGATTGGCTATCAATTTTTCTGAGGTCTTAAAATGTGTCGGAAGATGTGGCAAGTTGATAAGAATTCATCTAGTAGCCTTGGTGGGCAAGAAAATAAAGGAAACAAATGGAAAACTTGGATTGGGTGTTCTTGAGTAAGTTTTGATGTATTTCGGTGAAATAATCATATCTCTCTCATCTAATTTCGTAATGAAGTGATTCAAAATCTTATATAACCTTAAAAGAATGATCTTAAACTTTCATTTTTTTGAATTTTTGAAGAATCTAGTTTTATTTAGAACTTATTTGGGCTGGAACGTGGTTGACCCCCAGGAGAGGTCAAGTGGCCAGATACACCCATTAGAAGATTTCCTATGATGTTATCTTGTCTTTATCCCCATGTGTTGGAACTCTTTGAGTCCTTGATCAAGATCATTTTATAGGTGGATTAATCTCAACTATGGGATTAAAATATCAGCAAATCACTATAGGATTAGGATATCATGAGACCACAAGTGTAGGGGACACCTCACCTATGCAGCCAAATGGAGTTACTAAAATGCCCAAACTATTTTTCCTTGCATCCCACGCATCTTATGCCTATAAATAGATGCATGGGCTTCTCTTCTTTCCCCATGAGAGATACCAGTCGGCCATTGTGAGAAATACCCAAGAGAAATACACAAAAATCCACTCACATCACCTAAGTACCAAAAGAGAACTAATTGAGAGCATTGAAGAAGAAGTGGGGCAAGACCAACCATAGACATCCAATTTAGTTTTGGAAAAATTTTTAAGTGCATATATTAACTTAATATTGGCATAGAATAAGTGGTTTGGTGATTGGATTATGTTTGATATTTATTTAAACTTAATCTTTGTTTATGTGTTAAATTGAAACATATTGAATTTTGGAGTGGTTTTTGCTATGGAAAAATGCCACGAAAATTATAAGATTTTATAAATATATTCTATGATGTTATATGAAGAGAATTATGTGAAAACATGAGATTTTTCTATAGAAGAAAAAACTCTAGTGAATTTCGGCCTTAATATGATTATTATTGGTATATTTGACACATTTTGGTAAATCAGACATAACTTATTCGTTTGATATCGGATTTGAATAATTCAAGAGGCTATGGAAAGATAAGAAAAATATCTACAACTTTTATGTTTTGAGTTTTAAGATATAAGGACTCAAAAGGATGAAATTATGATTAAAGTGGCAGAACCGAGTTTACCATAGTAAGCATTATTCGTTAAGTTTTGACATTATGAATTTATGTAACGTAAGTGCATGTATATGTGATGCATGTTCTTGGGATATATTTTTATATGTCACATGAATTATGAAGACATAAAACATGCATGTCATAAGCCTAAGTTATGTGTATATTGCATTTTGTCACATACATGTGTCATCATAAGTCATGACGTCTGTTTTAAGAAAAGTCTATGTTACATATCGTCAAGTAAGTGTCGTCATAAGTCATGTCAAGCATTAAAGAAATAAGAAATTATAACACATGGCCCGACTACAGGTAATAAATAATAGTGGCATGACCCAACCACGGGTAATAATAGTAGCATGGCCCGACCAGGGGTAATAATAGTGGCATGACCCAACCATGGGTAATAATACTAAGCATGGTCTGACCACGGGTAATAATAGTGGCATGGCCCAACCTCGAGTAATAATAGTAGATATAAGTAAAGATTTATAAGAACAAAAAGTTTAAGATAAGAATGAAAAGTTCTTGCATGATACAAGTTTGTAAATATAAGTCATGCATGAGCCACATGAAGCATGCCATAAATGCATACTCTGACTGTCTGGCTTGTATGTAATTATTTTATGATGTTTATGCTTTTATTAAGTTACGTGTGTACTTACTGAGATTTTCTTGGAAATTTCACTCTTATATATTTCTATTTTTGAAAATATAAAATTATGTTACAGGATTGATGACTGAGATAAGGGAATGATCGATGACTTAAGGAACTTAGAGAAGCTTGGATGGCCATAAACTTAGTCTAGGTTTTGAGAATAAATTATGTACATGACTGACAAAACTAACTGGGTTATGTATGTAATGATACATTGTTATTATAAGAATGGATGAGGTGGATATTGTGGTTTTAGTTCACCATGTGATCATTAGAAAATTTTATTCAGAACTCTTCTGCTTCAATTTCGATAAATACAGGAGTGAGTAGCCTAGCGTTACTTACCTTGACACTTCAATTTGCGTTGAATTACGAATTAAATTGGAGGCGTCACAAGACCTCCCTTGGGCTCCACTTGGGCCTTTTGAGTCTTCTTCCATCTCTTTTTTTCATCCACCAAAATTAGACAAGTATCCAACTTGCCCTCTTTCCAGAATTTCGTAATATGCCCTTACTTATTTGGACTTTCAAGAAAATGATTTGATCTCATGGACTTGCTCTCTTCTTGGGCTTAATCATCCTATGCCTTAACAAAACAAAAAGGCTTTCACTAAAAGGATCTAAATCAAACAACATTAAGATCTTTCCTAAAAGGCTTTCTTTAAAACTCCAAACACCTCAATAAAATAAATAAATAAGTAATTATCTATTCCAAACATGGATAAGGTTCCTCAGGAAAATTCGGGATGTCACATCCTTCCCTTCTAAAAAAAATATTTCATCCTCGAAATCAGCACGAAAGCATCCAAAAAAATAATTCTCAACTAAAGAGAATTCTATACCTCTAGTGCTGGTGGCTGTAGAATCTTCCAAAGAGGAGTATGATGGTACGTCAGAGTCGTAGTACATATTGACTCTCTTCTCATTCATCTTACACTGAATCTCCATCTCCATATCCTCAATAAGCTGGCCTTCTTCTTGAAAATGAATGCGGTCTTCAGATGTATCCGAAGTTTCCAAAGGCGCATATCCATTCGCACACTCTTCCATTGGGCGACTAGATTCCGCTTCTTGGCCCAAACTATGCAACTATTCTCTCTCTGCCTTTTTCCAATTATATTGCAGTTTCTGCTCTTCATGCGGAAACGCACGTCTTGAGATGAGATTTCCTCTATTATCCATATCCATTACATGTGTATGATGTCATTTGTACCTATCCATTCTTTCAAGTTGTGCTGCCATCAAGAGTTCTTGTCTTCTGAGACAAATCCTACGTCTATGCTCTATTCACTCTCTCAATTGAGCTACCGATGACACAGACATACGCAAGGTTCTTCTAGATCGAGCCATATCTTGCTCATGGGTAGGGGTAACAATATGTTACATGACCCATTAACCCAATATGAACACGACGCGATAATAGCGGGTTAAGGTTTAGTCTTAATGGGTTTCGGATCAAAACGGACTGACCCGTTACGCACGATTGCTTAATGGGTTGATAGCAGGTGAACCTGTTTTAATCCACTATGACACGTTAAGAAAGTTAAAATTACAAGTATACTTTTATATTTAAAAGTAAAATTGTTAGAATCTTAATATTGATATTTTTCTTATTTATATTGTAATTTATACTTGTAGTTAGTATTATAATTTTTATAAATATTGTGGTTTTAACATTTGTATAAAATTATACTAAGTTTAATTAAGTCAAACAGGTTAATTTCGGACATATTCAACACATTTATATATATAGGTTGAAACGTATCATATTTTTTCATGTTAATTTATTTCGTAATATTCACTAATGGATCATGACGGGTTGACACGATACGACACGTTATGTTAATGGGTCGTGTTAGGATTTGAGATTTTGACACGATAAGCTTAACGGGTCGGGTTATGGTTGACCTATATAGTATAATATACATGTCTTGATAAGACATGAACACGACCCGTTAACACGATTTGATACCCCTACTCATGGGTATGGTCAGTCACGACGAGAACTAATTTCAAACAATCAAACAAAAGAAACCAAACAATCATCTCATTCAACTAGTCAAATAAATACATCCAGTCAAAACAAAGTTCAAACAAAATAATACATCTAGTTTACAAACAAATGAGGGTAGTTAGCCTTCATCACATCTTCTCACTCCCAAGTCGCTTATTGAAAACCAAGGTTATTCAAAAGTACTTTGACCAGAGAGATCTTTCGATTCCTCAACTCTTGTTCATTTTTGTCTACAATCTGCATTGACCATTCTTCATACGTTAGGTTAGGTCGTAACCTAATGCTACTTAGTTCCCTCACAACTGTTGGTCTCTTGTCAAAGCTCTTCTTCAAGGAAGATACATGAAAGACGTCATGAACTCCTTGCAAATCAACTAGCCATACATAAAGAAGACATACTGGGTGCACTGCCAGTATGTACGACCTAGCAATGCAATATGCTCTACATAGGTACCGTCTTCATATCATACAAAGGCTACTTACATATTCATTCATATCATACTTGTCATTTCATAGATTTTAAAAGAAATCACATTCTTTTCATAATATGTCGTGATGCATGCTTATTCACATGAATTCATGATCTTTCATAAATTTTTATGCATACTCTCACATAAAATCATGATTTTTCATAAATTATTTTAATGCATAAAATCATGAGATTTCATAAATATCTTAATGCATAAACCTTTTTCATAACTCGTGCATGACTTTTCATAATTTTCATGAATGGGGTATATAAAAAGGGCTTCCAATGATGGCCATACATACATAATAATTTTATAAAAATATGTTTACCGTACATGCGTGAAAGGTATGATCATGCTACTTACATCATAGGTCTTTCCTGAATTCACATCGTAGCTCGTACCCTATACACACTAGTCGTTACTAAATTTCAAAAAATGTATCGTGGCGCTTCTAATTTCTTAAAATCATAAATATAAATAATACAATAATTGACTAAAATAATATACTTTACAACCCTTTAAAAGAGTTATTGGAATGCCCAAGGTCCAATTTTAGCAAAATTTGGCAAGAAGAAAATAGTGCTCGGGTTCATATCAAGGGTAAAAAGGGGCATGCTTGGATTATAAAAATATTGGAGGGAATTTTGGGATAGGCTGAATAAGGCAATTTAAAACATGCTTAGAGGCTAAAATCAGAAATTAAGATCTGCAACATGAGACCATGACTCATGCGATAGCAACAGAGGCACTCACGAAGGTTCACGGCAGTAACTAGGCTTCGACAGAGGAGGTTAGCGGCATCACTGGAAGTTCTCTGGGCTAGGTAGTGTGATGCGATGAGATAGAAATGGAGTAGAGAGAGAGACCAAAATTGAGAATAACAGAGATGCATGAGGGTGGCTGACAAAAAAAGGTTGGCCGGCAGTTTTTGTGGCTCGAGTGGTGCTTTGACATGGTGACTATCGCAGTGGTGGTTGGGCAAGAGAGGTGGTCTCGGTGGAATACTCTATTTCGGAAAGCTAAAATAAGGGATTGCTTTGTGGTTTTTCGGCGTGTGAGGTTGCTAATGTAATGGTTCGCGTGCCGGGCTGCAAGGTGGTGGTGACGCAGGTGAAGGGCTAGCGGCATCTTGGGTTTAATCTACTATGAAGGCTAGCAGCTTCAAGGAGGAAGGGACAAGCGTGCATGTGTAGGCGAAACGCATACATATTTATTTATAGACGTTTGAAAAATAACCTAGAGAAGAAATAGGAGACGGAGAGGCGTGCATGTAGTTCAATTTCAATATCCATGAGGGATAGTTTTTGTTTTGAAGATTGAGTTTGTTTCGGATAAAAATTCTAGGATAAGACTTTTGAGTTGAAAAAATAGTATTTGATTTGGAAACAAGTGGCTAAAGAAACTTAATCAATCTTAAACATTGTTTCAAAGTATATCTTATAACGTATAGTAACAATAAAATAATAATAAAAATAGTAATAATAATAATAATAATAACAATAATAATAATAATAAATTAGTCCAAAAAATTGGGGTCGGGATGTTACAGAAACACTTGCTCCAACATATCCTCTAAGGTCTGAACAGTACGCTCTGTCCGTTTGTCTGTCTGTCTCTGGATGATAAGCGCTGCTAAACTTCAGGCGCAAACCCAACATTTTCTGTAAACTTTGCTAGAAATGAGAAGTAAACCTGTGTCATGATCTAAAATGATCGTCTTTGACACATCATGCAAACGAACTACTTCCTTGAAGTAGATTCATGATAACTTCTACATAGAATCTGTATTAGCTATCGGTAGAAAATTAGCACTCTTCGTCAGCATGTCAACTATAACCCAAATTGAATTATGTCATGTCGACATCCTTGGCAAACCTATGACGAAATCCATTGATACATCTTCTCATTTCCATTCCAAAATCGATAATGGTCGTAATTCTCTTGCCAGCCGTTGAAGTTTAGCTTTCACCAACTGACACACTAAGTATTTAGCAATAATTTCTTGCACTACTATCAGAGAGGCGTCTCTTGGCAAATCTACAATTAACAAGTTCCGCATTTTCATCACTAGTGAAAGTATCTCTGGTTGAGTTTTCCGACTCAAAACGTCTGCCACTACATTGGTTTTTCCAAGATGATACGTGATCTCGCATTGAAAATCACATATGGTTTCAATCTACGTTATTTTCCTCATATTTAGGGTCTTTTGACTAAACATAACTTAAGGCTTTTATGGTCTGTGCACGCTTCGCACTTTTCTCAATATAGATAAGAGTAGTGCTAGGTACAGTCCAATATTTTGGACTTCTTTGCAGTCCATTTTAAAAATAGAAAAAAATATCCTTATTTCATTATTAACTTGACTAAAATACCCCTAAATCAAAATACCCTAAAATTAAAACATCCCCAAATCACACGGCTCCTGCACTCCCGTATGCTCAAAGACTCGCTCTCAATCTCAGTCCCCCAACTTCGTTGTCAACGGATCAGCAATTTTTCATATATTTATTGGTTTGTATGTGCGCAACAGGTTTGTTTGTTTACGTGCGCTTCTATTTGTTTAGTTTTTCATATCTTTATCTCCCAGTTTTTTTCATATTTATGGTGGTTTGTTTGTACGTACTTTTTTTTTTATTATTGTAAATATTGTTATAAGTAATCTTTATGTTTTAAAAGTTATAGTCTTTGACTTGATTTTATCCCAAGTTTTTGTCGTTAACTTTTTGACGTTGTCAGTAATCTTTATTTTATAAAAGTTATGATCTTTGGCTTTATTTTATCCCAACTTTTTGTCAATTTCGGTAATCTTTATTTTATATAAGTTATGTAATGGTTTGTTTGAGAGGTTCACCTTGAATTTAGTTGGAATTTTCAAGAATGAAAAAATCAATAACGTGCATGTTTTGTTTCCACAGTGCATTTTTGTTTGTTTGTTTGTTTGTTTTGTATGTCTCCCATTTCTATTATTTTTACATACTTGCTCCCCCATTTTTCTGTATATCTTTACTTATCAAAATAAATATATAAATCAATATATTTTTTACTGCATTAATTGTAAAGAATTTAGAGCCTTCTTTTAGCACTACCTAACAATTGTAGAATCTTTATTTTTGCAACGTTCAGAACCTTTATTTAAATACTAACTTATTTAATTTTTTTCAATTTCATGTTGTGCAAAAATATATGAAGATTATTCTTGATGGAGACAAGAGAAGAAAGCACATCTAATAGGCAATCACTATTTTTTTTTTTTAAATAGTAATTATATGAATACTCCAAATATGAGAGATGGGGAAAGAGCAATTAATGATCATGAAATTTTAAAGCCAACACTAGAGGATGATGATGATGATGTTGGAGGTTTAGAGCCAATTATTGAGAATGATGATGATAATGGGGGTTTAGAGCCAACTCTTGAGAATGATGATGATGAAGTCGTTGATGAGCCAACGCCGCGAAATGATAATGATGGAGGTAAAGAGCCAACAGTTGGGATGTTTTTCAAAACTGAGCAAGAACTCATTGACTATTATAAGCAATATGGGAGACAAACTGGATTTGGCATAATGACCGAAAGAAGTAGAAGAGAAGCCGATGGTAATCTTAAATACATAACACTTGGTTGTGCACGTGGTGGTAAGGCAAGAAACCGTATTTCCAAGCTTTCTAAACCACGTTCGACAATGAAGACCAATTGTAAGGTGAAGATTAATGCAACTTTAGTTGATGATGGTCTACGCATAACTACTGTGCAAAATGCACACAACCATGGACTAAGTCCACGAAAGGCAAGATTTTTTAGATGTAATCGAGTTATTGATGACTCCGTAAAGAGGCAGTTAGATATTAACAACAGGGCAGGCATAGGCACGTCTAAAAGTTTTAATGCTGTGGCTATCGAGTATGGGGGATTTGAAAAACTTTCAATTATTGAGAAAGATGCACGAAATTATATTGAGAAGGCTTGACACCTTAGACTTGGCGAAGGAGGTGCTGATGCACTACGTGGTTATTTTGAGAGAATGCAGTATAAGAATGATGGGTTTTACGCACGCATGGATTTGGATGATGATGGCCGATTACAAAATGTTTTTTGGGCTAATGCACGTAGCAGAGCAGCATATGAGTATTTTGGGGATGTTGTGACATTTGATACAACATACCTAACAAATAGACATAACATGCCATTCGCTCCGTTTGTTGGTTTGATATCATGTGAAAATACTAAAACATTTGTTTGGTTATTTGAGACTTGGTTGAAATGTATGGATGGGAGAGCGCCAAAATCTATCATCACTGATCAAGACAAGGCCATGAAAAATGCGATTGCAATAGTTTTTCCTCACACCCGGCACAGATACTGTTTGTGGCATATAATGCGAAAACTGCCAGAGAAGTTGGCTTCACATGCTCAATATAAGTGTGGTTTGAAAAGTGCATCGCAGAAATGTGTTTATGATTCTCAGACTTCTGAAGAGTTCGATAAATCTTGGGAGATGTTTCTTGACAATTACAATTTGCATGCGAATGCATGGCTTCAAAGTCTCTATAGTGAGCGGATGTTTTGGGTTCCTGTCTACCTAAAAGATACATTTTGGGCTGGGATGAGCACAACTCAAAGAAGTGAGAGCATGAATGCGTTTTTTGATGGATTTGTACATTCAGGGACTAAATTAAAAGAATTCGTCGATCAATTTGACAATGCTCTAAGGAAGAAAGTAGAGAATGAAATAGCAGAGGACTTTCACTCATTCAATTGTACAATCCCATGTATATCACATTTACCCGTGGAGAAAAAATTTCAAGAAGTGTACACGAATTCTAAATTTAAGTACAAGCAGAAGTACATGGGATTATCTATTCTCAATTTGGTCTCATAAAAACAGAGGGAGCAATTACAACATATCAAATAAATGACCAGAGGCAAGTTAAAGACTACATCATACGATCCATTGTGCAAGCATACTTCAATGAAGATGAGTGCGAGGCGAAATGCATGTGTGGACTATTTGAGATGAGAGGAATTGTATGTAGGCACATTCTTGCAATTTTTGCTGCAAGGGATGTTCGAGAGTTGCCGGAAAAGTATATTATGGATAGGTGGAGGAAGGACATTAAACGTAGATATACTCTGATTCGAAGCAGTTACGATAACTTGAGTAGTAAACCAGCGGCTAGTAGGTACTCTAACTTGATAAAGCTATGCTACCAAGTAGCTACAAATGCAGTTGAAAGCGAAGAAATTCCTTAGACATGACACAAAAGTTACAGGCAATGAATGAAATTTATATGAAATCAAAATCTCATGCCACAGTTGCTAATACTCATACTTCCATTGATGCTAAAACTGGAAGTTCAAAAAAAGTGCAGAGTCCTCGCGTTGTTAGAGGCAAAGGGCGGCCCCCATCGAAGAGGAAACAACATCCAATAGAAAAGTTACAAACCAAAACCAAAAAGGCCGATAGGAAACGACAGAAGAAAAATGTAGGAAGATTTAAATAATGTGAGTTTAATATACACAAACATTTAATTTTAAGTTATTTAATTTGTTTATTTATTCAAATGTAGGGACCTGCACGTTTGGAAGATGTATTAAACCTAACAGATTCGGTAATACCGTCTGGCACGCAACAAGGTGTTGTTTTGCAAGTACCTTGTACACAACAAAACATTATTTCTTAGGTAAATATTGTTAATTTTGTCTTTTTATTTCTATTTTGAACAATTAATGAGAAATTTTACGAGCTTTATACAATATTTCATATAACTTATAGGTGGACTTTCAACATCATGGCCCTCTCAAAGATTGATGAGAGGACGATGTAGACTGCTGCATTTTGATGAGAATTTCTTGAAGACTGCATTTTGACTTCTAATATCATTGTATTATTTAACTCAATGTATTGTTTACGACATTTTCATGGAAACGTACTTTATAAAATTTCAATGTATGAGGGAAAGTATTTTGCAATGTTAATTTGTTTCTTTCTATTATGTCAAAGTAATTTGCATTCTCGATGTAAGGAACTGCTTTGTCTGCCTCTAGAGTTTGCAATGGTAAATTTCAATGATAGACAGTCACATAGTATGGAAACAAATATATTTGAAGATTTTTATTTATTTATATATTTCATTGGGACTTTCTATGTATAACAAGTGTCCATGCATATTCGGCTAAACCAAAAGCATTCAGTTCCAGATCATTAACTCTAAAGAACCAACATTAAAGCAGGCTAACCCAATTCAAATCGAGCTTAATTAATCCTGAGCTCGAGATCAGATTATTGAACTAATTTTCATCCACTCATAGTTTATAGTTCTTTGTTTTCCTCCATAAAATCAATGACTAACAGAACTGGGGAAGTATAATGATGAGGAGTGCGCCTTTGATGAGAAGCCAAATTTCTTAGTATTCCAAACAAAAAATCAAAATTGTAGAGAAACACAAGAGAGGAGGAAAACTTTTATGTAATTCTTCATTAATTTTTTTTGTACAGAAGTGAATAACTGATTTGAGCAGAACAATCTAACAATCTTCTCCTAGGAATATACTCAAGCACTTGCTGTGCATTACAAAAAACAATCTGATATGAACAGCAATCTAAACCGCCGGCCATAATACAATACATTACAACCAAACACCAACAATGGATTACTTCACTGGGTACTACACCAGCAAAAACACCAGCAAAAAAAAAAAACCAGTCTTCCTTGACTGGGTACTCGACACCAACAAAAACACCGACCAACAAAAATCAGTCTTCCGAAACGCAACTGGGGTTTGCTCAACTGGGGCTACGAAGGCGTAAATTAATGGGCATCACAGGATCTGACCTGAAAGTGAAAAAGATGGGCGAAATTTCTCCCATCTGAAAGTGAAATCCTTACTTGTGGAAAATTGGCATGTGGTTGCTATGAGAGACGGCGATGTTATAGTCCTCGACTGGGTAATCTGCATGTTGAAAATCTCTTGGTTGCTCTGCAGATCACTTCTGTGTAGATGGCCAGGAGATGGACGCAGATAAGTGGAATGGTGAGGGCGAGAGCTGGTTGCAGAGGAAGTAAAGTGCATCTAAGGTGAGGGCAAGTAAAGTGCGGAAGTAAAGTAAGCAAGAGTTGGACGCAGAGAAAGTAAGGTGCAGAAGAAAGGGAATGGCCTAATGAAACGCAGCATTTCATTTAGTGGATTGCATTGCAGTCCATATAAGTGGACTGCAAATAGAATTACTCTATAGATAATATCTCCAAATCTTCAGTGCAAACACTACCACTGCCAATTCCAAATCATGAGTTGGATAATTCTATTCATGGTCCTTAAGCTGTCGCGATACGTAAGCGATCACTCGTCCATCCTACATCAACACACATCCGAGTCCCATCTTCGAAGCATCACTATAAACCACATATGGCTTGTGAGGTTCTGATAGAGCCAAAACCAGTGCCATGGTTAACCTCCTCTTAAACTCTTGAAAATTCTTCTCGCACTGCATACTCCAAACATACTTGGTATTCTTCCTCATCAATACCGTTAAAGGACCAAAAAGCTTGGAAAATCCTTCAACAAATCTCCTGTAGTATCCTGCTAACCCAAGAAAACTACGTACTTCATGAATATTAAGTTGGCCTCTGCCAATCTATCACTGTCTCTATCTTAGTTGGGTCCACCGCAACTCCTTTACTTGAAATGACATGGTCTAGAAACTTCCCCTTTCGAAGCCAAAACTCACACTTACTAATTTTAGTATAAAGTTGAGATGCTCTTGTAAGATTTCCAACATAATCCTTAAGTGCTCCTTATGCTCTTCATCATTCCGAGAGAATATCACAATATCATCAATAAAAACTACCATAAAACTATCCAAATACTGCCTGAATATATGGTTCATCAGATCCATGAATGTTGTTAGATGATTCGTTAATTCAAAAGACATAATTAAGAACTCAAAATGTCCATATTGAATTCTAAAAGTAGTCTTAGGTACATATTGTTCCTTGATCTTAAGTTGACGATAACCAGATCTGAGATCTATCTTCGAAAATATTGACGTTCCTTGTAATTGATCTAATAAATCATCTATCTGAGGCAACGGATACTTGTTCTTGATGGTAACTTTATTCAAATCACAATAATCTATACACTTGCATGTAGTCCCATCTTTCTTCTTCACAAACAAGACTGGCACTCCCCATGTGTTAAACTTAGTTGTTTGGACATTGTTTTTGCCGTTATTGCAATTTATTTTACTTTGTAGTTGTTTAACACCATTTCATACTCAGTGGCACTTACGTTTGATGTTGCGGGATAGGGACAACACAAGAAAGCTATCGTGTGAGTCATAGTTTAAGTAGTACTGTACCAAGTATTGAGTTGGATTCTAGTTTTGATTTTGGTTCCGAGACTAATTTAGAAAATTCTTTCTTTGACAAGATGGGTTGAACAAGTTACAGCCCATACAAACCACAAAATCATCTTGCATCATCTTGCTTGAGCATGTACAAGATTTTAACATTAAGCATAACATAATGTATGGTTTTGAAAATCCATGGGATGGATTTTCATGGGATGGAATTTGAAAATCCATATCAGCACTTAACTGATTTTGAGCTTGTTTGCACTACATTCATGCATAGGGCTATCACTAATGAGAATGATTAAATTGCGTCTTTTTCCTTTTCCATTGAAAGACAAAGCTAAGGTGTGGTTTAATTCTCATAGACCCAACTGTATTGCTAGTTTGTCTGACATGGAAAAAGAGTTCTTACACAAGTTTTTTTTCCTTATAGAGAACTCAATCTTTGCAAGAATAAGTTAGTCAATTCATGCAGAGGGCAGATGAGACCTTCCATTCAAGCAGGTAAAAGTTCGAAGAGTTGGTCAACATGTGTCTTCGTCGTGAGTTCGAGTCATGGCAATTGGTGAATTCCTTCTTCATGGCTTTGACCCCCAAGTTGAGGCAATTTGTTCATACCATGTGCACTGAGGACTTTTTCAATAAGAAGCCTAAGGATGCTCTTAGTTCCTTGATTATTTAGCCGAGAATGCTCAACAGTGGACTACAAAGGTCAATAGAAAACTGATTCCAGCTCAACCATTGAAAGCAATAGGTGGTGAGGGCAACATAAACTAAAAGATGATATTGATGTTCAAGCACAGTTGACTGCTATTAGCAGAAGGTTGGGATTCATGAGATTGGCAAAAGAGAAAGCAGTGAATAAAGTTCAAGAAGTGTGTGCTCTGTGTGCTAACATTAATCATAAAACTTTAGAGTTCCTACTTTGCCAGTGCATCAAGATGGTGGTGTAGAACAACCTCAAAGTGTAAATTGAATTAGTCGACATCAGAATTCACCAATGTCAAACACTTATACTCTAACATGGCGGAACCACCCTAATTTTTCATGGAGAAATGATCAAGAACAATCAAGTCAAATAGTCACACTCCCTCAGAGTAATTTTCAACAATTTCCCATGACTCAGTATCAGCAGCCTTTCCAGCCTCCATAGAAATCACTGGATGATACAGTTGCTCAAATGGCTGCCACTTTTTAGCAATTTATGGCAAGACAAAATGCAATCAACACTTAGAATTCTCAGGCTATCAGTGAAATTAGAAGCACCTTTAGTAAAATGACGAGCACTATGAACACTTTGGAGAAGGGTAAACTTCTAACTCAACCTCAACCCAACCTGCAAGTGTTATAACAATGACAAATGCATTCAGTTGAAAATGAAGACCCTTTAACCAGTGAAAGTTGTGATCATACTTAGGTGTGGTAAGCAAATTGAGGGATCAGATATTTTTGAACAAGCTGAACCAAGGTTGTCAGTTGAAGATAATTGTGAGTTTGAACAACTCCCCAAGGTCTTGGAAGATGCATCAGAGTCACCTAAGGCATAGGTTGACTCAAGTGGGAACCAACAAAAAGAGATTAAGCCTATGGGTCAGAAGATTGAGGAGTTGAAAAACGAATATAGGCCTGCAACAACATACCCTTAAAGGTTATTGTCGGCTATCAAGCATTAGGCAACAAAAGAAAATTCTAGAGGTATTCAAGAAAGTAAAAATCAACATTCTACTGTTGGAGGCCATTCAGCAAATTCCCTCTTATGCCAAGTTCTTGAATGAATTATGCACACTGAAAAGCAATTGAATGTGAAGAAAAATGTCTTTCTAACAAAGCAAGGCCATAAATCAATGTGAGACTCCTCCAAAGTATAGAGATTCAAGCTCCCCTACAATTATCATCATGATTGGTGAATCTCGAATTGCTAGAGCTTTGTTGGATTTGGACAGTAGTGTAAATTTGTTGTCATACTCATTTTATGAGCAACCTGGTTTGGGGGAATTAAAGGCAATTACACTTATGCTCCAGTCAACCAATACATCAATCAAGAAACCAAGAAGAGTTGTAGAAGATGTACTTGTACAAGCTGACATATTTCACTATCCAAATTGCCATAACCCTCCTTTTCAAATATTAGCCTTCCTCTTGATAATAGTTTTCTGGATGAGCAGCATTTTATGATCCATAGAGCTCCCAGGTATGCTAACATAGTCAATTACCTGGTGACTAAGTGAATGTCTTCTAAATGGTCCACCCAAGATAGGAGTAGATTTTTGTCTGAGGTAAGACATTCCTACTTTGATGGTCCATATCTTTTCTAATATTGCTCGCACCAATTGATTCAAACATGCATTCCCAATGATGAGTTTTTTTCAATATTGAGATGTTGTCATATGGGTGCATGTGATAGTCATTTTCAACATAGAAAACAGTAGCAAAAATTTTGCAAAGTGGTTTTTATTGTCCTTCCATGTTTAAATACGCCCATAATTTTTGTAAAGCATGTAAATCTGATCAAAAACTAGAATCTATTAGTAAAAGAAACATGATGCCCCTTTCTCCTATTCTTACTTTAAAATATTTGATTGTTGGATAATAGACTTCATGGGACCTTTTCTGGTTTCCTTTTGGAATACATATATTTTAATAGTTGTGGACTATGTTTCAAAGTGGTCGCTGCTTGCAAAACCAATGACCATCATATTGTACTAAAGTTTTTATAATCATTGTTTGCACTATTTGGCATGCCAAGGTTATCATTAGAAATGAGGGTTCTCATTTTTGCAACAAATCATTTTCTACACTTATGAAGAAATATGATATTACACATTGATTTTCCACCCACTATCACCTCCAAACAAATGAGCAAGCTGAATTATCAAACAGAGAAATAAAAATAATTTTGGAGAAAACTGTCAATTATAATAAGAAAGTGGTCGGCTAAGCTTCTTGATGCTTTATAGGCTTAAAGGACAGCTTTTACTAATCTAGAAATGTCTCATTAGCGATTAGTTTATGGTAAAGCTTTTCATTTACCTATTGACATTCAGTATCGAGCTTTGTGGGCCATAAAACATGTTAACTTGTTACTTGATGAAGCTTCAAGATTGAGAAAATTATAAATCAATAAATTGGGAGAAACTCGCCGGAATGCTTATGACAATGCTCAACTAGTGAAGGAGTGCATGAAAATTTTGCATGACAAACATATACATCCCAAGCATTTCACACTTGGCTAGGAAGTTCTCCTTTACAACTCTCGTTTGCATATTTTTCCCTGTAAATTGAAATCTCATTGGAGTGGTCCATACGTCATAACAAAAATTCGTTCTCATGGGGCAGTGGAAATTATGAATCCTAAGAGTAATACATCCTTCACTGTTAATGGTCAGCGCCTTGCCCCGTTTAGATACCAAACCCACCTCAACTCACATAATCTCATCATTACAACTTTTTCAAATCTCCATACACTTTCCCAAGTTTTCGAACAAAATATAATAAATAATTCTACTTTTTCAAATCTCAAAACACTCATAATATTAAAAAGTAATATTCTAACAATATTTTATTCAACTCAACTCAGCTTAGTTCAGCTTAACTCAACATCCAAACACAGTCTACTCTTTTATTTCCACTTATGATCTAAGTGGTGAAATCCCTTTTCTCTAGGAACCTTGTGATTCCTAAATGCCATTTCTTTTGTTCTTTCTTTTTCTTTTGTTGTTTTGTTTTATTTTATTTTCATTGTTTAATCTCCTGCATTGGTTGTTTTCCTTTACATTGTTTTTATTTTCTTTTTCTATTGGCATTGAGGACATTGCATTGTTCAGTTGGGGGGAGTGAATTGGAATTTGCAATTATGTGTTGTCATGTGATTAGGCTAAATGGGTAAAGTGTTGATTAATAGTTTGATAGTGAGGACTTTTTTAATACATGCATGATAGACAATTCTTTTTTCATCAACATCCATCCTTGACACTGATAAATTATGAATAGTGATAGAACCTCTTTGATTTCTAAGATTTGGAAGCATGCTGATAACGACTCCAAAATTGATTTTCATGGGGTGAAGGGCAAAACATTTTAGGAGATAATTACTCTTTTACTTTACACCAATAATTGTCCTCATTTACTTATTACTTGACAAGAATAGAGAGAATTACATTATAGGACTACTGAGCTTGCCATTTATTAAAAAAAAAAATACATGAGAAGAAAGAAGTCATAACTGGTTAGCATCAGTGGTAAGGGCGAACTTGGGAGTTTGTAGGTTAGGCGAACAATCCTTGGCTCGATTCCCCATTGCGAAGCCATCAAAAATTGCAATAGTAAAAGGTAGCTTAGTGAAACTTCCTGAATAAAGGCCTAGAAACAGTTGTCCAAACTTTGAGATTCAGAAGTCAAAAAATAAATGAATGACCGACTTTTAAATAGAGTTAGCATAAAACTAACTGATAGACCATTCAGCTTTGAAGTACTGAGGGTCAGTAATGATCAATTTTCAAGTAGAAAATCTTTAAGATGTTTAGTGGTGGTACTTACACACTGATTTTTTTTTAGAAAGATAAGGTAAGGGGTTGTGCGTCTCCAAGAGTGTTGGCTCAATCTAATGTGGAAGAGTACTGAGTAATCCATTGAAGTTGCTTACATTGATTTGAATTTGTGAAAAGTAACATCACTGTGATTAAGAATTTAAGTGGCTGGTTGGTGTGCTCAAGAGTGAATTATTGTCCAATTGTAATATTCTGTTCAATTTTATTTTACTATTTTGTTAAGAGACCAGCAAAACGCTAGTTAGGGGTGTGATTGAGCCATAATATTGAATTGTTTTGCACCTTAATTCAAGTCAATCACATTTTTCTTATTAATAATTAAGTGAATTTGGCTTTGATAAATCAGCTCTCACTCAATTGATAGCAGCTTAGCTTTATGATTTTTAATCTCTAATTTATTACGTGCAATTGAGGAGTTCCACTTGTGTAATTCATTGGCATACATGCAGGTGGCAAGCGGGACTTCAAGCATATTTTAAGTGGGCCATGAGTGCCAAGCCCAAAAGCCAGCATCATGATGATCCATGACCAAACCATGCTGACAACTCATATTTTTTTTTATTATCTTGTTTCTCTTGACTTTTCGGTTGCATTAGTGTGTTTTTTTTTTTTTGGTACTTTGTTGTTTGTCATAGTCCCACCCTCTTCTCCCCCAATAGGGCATCCTAGTTGTTTATGACACCTGTTTGAGTCCATGCAACGATTGATATATATTTGGAGTTTGGATGATATTGTATTTTTCAGCTTCATTTTCTTTATTTTTTGTTTTAACTATATTATGATGATTGCTAATTCTCATGGATGGATATTGATCATTTTGATAATTTGTTTAAATTTATTCTAGTTTATTTTCTAGTACAAAATGTGCAAATAAAATTAAATAATTGATATTAAAAAAATGTAAGAATTGTGGGTTTTTCTATATAGTTGGGCCAAAAATACACATTAGAAGAGATTTTGGGCGTTTTGTATATTTGGGCCTTACACTGTCCCAAATTGAGTTGGACCAAATGAATTGATTGAACTGATAACTAACGTTCTAGTTCGATCTATAGGGATAATCAGTCCAATCTCGTTCTAGTCCAAAAATCTCCTTATGGATTGACCAGACCGGACCAATTACATACACCCTACTCATCACTGTAGGCCACCTAGTTGCGGCTCACCCCTTCACAAGCAACTCTTGTGATGGCCCAAATCAACTCAAGCCATTTAAAAGTTGGCTACTAATGGGTTGTCTTGATCCAAATTGTGTCCTTCTAGGGGGATGTTGGGAGAATCCCTTTTCTTCACCCAATTTGAGACACCCTTAAAATGAGGCCACCGTTATGGCATTCAATTTGGTGGTTGATCTAAGTCACCAAAAGTGGCACAACCCTTCACAAAGCAACCTTAATGGTAAATAGATGGTAGGGGTAGCAATGTAAAAATAAAAATAGAAACACCAAAAAACCAATTGAGCCTATTGAATTGGTGGGTTAGGTTAGGTTCGGTTCGGTTCATAACCAATTATGTTCGATATCGAATTCTTAAGAAGTGAAATTAGTCCTAAAGCGATTTGAAAATAGTTTTCATATTTTGAAAATTGGTTTGAACCAAACTAGACCAAATTGGTATAGATATATATTTTTTATTTCTTATATTATATATATGTTAAATTTCTAACTAATATAACATGGAATTGTAATCTTATTATTCATGTCTATTAATCTTATAACTAATTAGTTAATCTCACTAATAAGTTAGACACTACTTATACTATACTAGTATAATGATATACTAATGAATTAGTAATTATTTATAATAAATACTAAACTATAACAATTAAAAGTAATGTTGGAAAATTATAATACTAAGCTTATGTAGTCCACATGTGTAGATGGTAAAACGAAAAAAAGGGACCGAACCATATCAATATCGAAAAAACTAAAAATTTCGATTTTGATGATGAATCGGTTTGTATTGGCTTTTAAATTTCCAAAACAATTATACTAGTTTGATTTTAAAATTTGTCTAAAATCAGACCAAAATGAACCTTTTACACCCCTAAATAAGAGAGGGTGAATGGTATGCCTCTTCTACCCCTCTTCACTTTCACATGGCTAACAAAGGACCTCCCTTCCCACCTCTTTACAGCTGCACCATTTTTCTATGAGGAGGGTTTATTTTTTGTTTCTATTATTTTTTCTATATTTTGAATGAAAATTGATATGCATTGTGTTTGACCAACTATTACCTAAAGTGAACATTCATAGCAAGTCTATCATCTATTACCCAAAGTGAATATTCATGGAAAATCTATCATCTATTGCCTAAAGTAACATTTGTGGCAAATCTATCAATAGATATTTTGATGGAATATTAAAGGAAAATAGTAACTGATATTCTAGTCAAATTTGATGACGATTTGAAAATTAAGGATCACCTTACTATTTATGTAAGGAAAATAATACGTTGCTAACATTACTTTTATTTGTGACATGACATCAAAATTATGAAAGTATCATTCAAACCTCTAACATAAAATATGGTTACCATTTTCATCCTTTAAAATAGAATAAAAACAAGTGATACGACGCAACAGTACCGATAAATAGGAAAAATTACAACTTATTTTAAATTAGGGGCTATGTGACAACCTTCGTAATTTGGTGACCATATTGCAAAAAATAGTGATATTGTAGAGGACAAAGTGAAAATTTCTCCAATAGAGTAAAAATAACATCCTGATTTTCTGGAGGAACCTTACCATGGGTTTGGAATGGATAATTATATTATTTATTTATTTTTGAGGTGTTTGGAGCTTTTAGGGAAAAAAAAATAAAATAAAAAAGAGAAAAGAGAACGCTTTTTTAGGAAAATCTCTAAAGTTGTTTTATTTGGAACACATTAGTGCAAGCCTTTTTATTGTATTCAAGTATAGTGAGATTAGGCCCAAAAGAAGAGAGCAATCTCATAAGGTTAAAAACCCTTTCTTGAAAGTCCAAATAAATAAAGGCATATTAGAATATTTTGGAGAGAAAATAAGTTGGACATTTGTCAAATTTTGATGGACAAACAAGAGAGATGGAATAAGGCCCAAAAGGCCTAAGAAAAGCCCAAGGGAGGGAGGGCCGTGGTGCTAGGCGCCACATGCCCTTTGGAGTCCCTCTTGACATGTGTCAAGTTAAGACACAATATCCTTTGCCTTTCCAAGAAAGCATCTTACATAGGGAAACTAAAAAAGTGGAAGATGGGAGGGTTTTGTGGGAAAAGAGAATGGGTAGGAGTGTATGAAGGAAGAGGAGTGTGGGATTGGAAGAGTCTTCTTGGAAATGACAAGAAACCCACACACTCCACATACCATGTGTCAAGTATAGGATGAGGGTTTTAAATTAAACGAATTACTAAAGACTCTTCTTAGGTTTTTGGATTTAAACTTAGATTGAGGGGTGAAATTGAAAACTTGGAGATGGAATTTTCGGATATGGAAAGAGAGGATAGCCGAAAATCTTATAACTCTTGGTGTCCCTAATGCAATCTCATCATAAGGGAAAGAATAAAAGAAAATTGCCATATGTCGCACATGCATTGGAGGTTGTTTTGAAAGGAAAGAGGTTATAAAAGAAAGGAGCCAAAATTTGAGGGGGCTTTTCCAACAACTTTGTCTCTTCATTCTCTAGGGTTTTCGGCCTAGAGTGTTTCTCTATGTGCTCTAATTTTCCTTCACTTCCTCACTAGCCAAATGCTCATATTTGCTTTGATTTCGAATATTTTCTGCGCAAATCTTTTTAGGAACACAATCTACACCAAGGTAAGCACCGCTTCTTCTTATTTTCGAATCACCATACTTGAGTTTGAGGGAATTTTCATCTCACTACTTTCAACCTCAATGGCTTTCTACACAAACACACTTTCACTCAAAAACTAGGGTTCACAATCTTTTAAAATGAAACCCTAGGTATTCTTAAGTTTTTGGAACAAAGAAATTTGGAAATTTCATTGAACAAGTTGGGTTTTTAAAATAGAAATGAAAATTAGGGTTTTATCTCTTTGAGAGATTCGGTGCTAGGCTTTTTTGGATGAAAGATTGATTTTTCTTGGGAGCCAAACACCCTCTTATTTCTTAAAGTTTTGGATTTAATGTTTTCTTAGGATAATTCTTGATTTACTTCTTAATTTATTTTCAGATTTCTTTTACTTATATTTCTTGGAAATTTGTAAGTATACTCTTAACCTATCTCAGATATTATTTGCATATATTGTGTAAACTCAGTTTGCTATCTTGTTTGCTTAGCGTTGGCTTGTTTGTTTGTTTATATCTTCTTAAAAATATGTTAAGATTTTAACCCCATTGGTTCTAAGGATACATTGATGGATTGCTGGTGGTTATTTGATAAAATATTGGAGAATGTAAGACTTGATGAAACCCCTAGGTCAACGAAGTACAGTTGACGGACCTCGAATGAATCCTATGAAAAGATACCGAAGCAGGGTCGCACCTAGAGTTAGTGGGTGCTAAGAACGGTAAAGGCCTTAAAAAAATGAATTGCCTTAGAAGTATATGATTATGACGTAGTCACCTCGACTAAAAGAGTATAGAGTGATGCGATAATTAACGGAGAACACATGGTGCATAGGAGAGCTGTGAGGTGTCCACATATGTTATATGAATGTCATGACAATAACAAGGCTTTAAGCTATGAATGATATGGATGACAAGAAAATACATGAAATTTTATGAACACGTGTTAAAGATAGTCAAAAGAAGAAAAGAAGAAAGAATGTCTTTTTACATAAAAGTACATAATGCATATGTCAAGTTATAAGTCTCATTGCTCATGTTCATGCGTTTGTTTGTGTTTGCCTTTAAATGTCTATAATATATGTGCTATTTTAGTTGTGTATTTGTTGAGATTTCTCAAAATGTCACTATGGAAGTTTTCATTACCATTCCCCTTCTGGAATAGTAGAAGTTGTTGCAGGTACATCGAAGCCATGAGTTTTGATGGCTTCTTGGTAGAGGATGAGTTCATCGTGGGAGCTTGTGACCTCTGCACGAAGATGACTTTAGGTTTCACTCTTTCACACCTTCAGACCATATTAGATAATTTGTGTGATCCTAAATTTGACGTCGCACCTTTTGATCAAGAAGGATTCTCGAGAACTATGGATCAAGTAGCCCAACTATTAAAGGAGGCTAGCGAGTTCCCTATGAAGATAAATGAGGTTACAAGATGGAACGAGCCCATACCGCCGAAGGTTCCACAAACTCAGGGATGTTGCATGGTCTTGCACCCAAATAGATCTTTGACCCTTGATGATGTTCATGTTTCAGCAGAAGGGCCATATTGATGACAAGCCCAACGATTGAATTTGGCCCGTTTGCTTTTAGGTGACCTGGCAAATAATGTGAAGATTAAACCCCTGTGTGGAGGGGAAAGGATTCGGCTTATTTTGGGCCTCGGATATTATTTTTTAAGTATTTAAGTTTGGATTCCTAGTAGTTTTTGGGATTATGGATTTTATAATTTTAGATGGTGCAATTGCTTATTTAAAGCTTTTGGGATATTTGCACTAATGGTACCATGTGACTTTGGCATTAATCTTATCACTTTGCCTCAAATATTAGAAAAGACTTTTTTTGCTACGATATTTATTGCATACTGCTAGTAAGCTAGTTGCATTGCATACTATATTGTTATGTACGAGGGGTATGTAGTATTGTTTTACGTGTCTCCAACGCTTTGGTCTCTGTTAAATTCTAAGCATGGGCTGGGGGTATCGACAAAAAATATATAGTTTCTACTTTCAATCGTGACCTATTGTGCCCAAACTTACATTTTAGACATATTGCAACCAAACTATTGCTTTTGATGAAATAATGGATGATAATTATGATTGTTATGATAAACAAGAATTGATGAAGTGGCAAACATCTTGTTTATCAGATGTCAAGGAAGGAATTGCATGCGCAGCCCAATTCTCAGAGTAAAACTGAAGAAAAAGTTACTTAATTTGGCACAATAGTGAGAACCTTATCTCAAGAGAAAGAAAGAAATGAATAGTTGGCAAGTAATAAAGGGGGAGAGAGAATAAGCACGTTGGGGTTCATATTCAAGCTATTCAAGGTGAGTTTGTGCAATAAATATTCCCTTCTTGAATTCATTTAACTTTAGCAATTAATAAACGGCAACAACTAACTTTTATCATTCTAAACTGGGATGAAAACTCTTGTTTTAATCGTAGATAGAAATAAATAGAAAAATGCTAATTGTAATTAAGAAAAAATTAATTTAAAATATTACTTCTATATGTCAGTTTTTTTTTTTTTTTGAAACATAGGTAACTGCCATTGCATAAATCAGTTACAAAAAAGTATCAATCATTACACTAGCCCAAATACAAGGGGCAACAACATCAACATTTATAAGTTTGACTGAGTTAGCAAAGCTTGTCAAGCTAATGTGAGCCACACAATTTTCTTCCCTCTTCAAATGCAAAACTGTCCAATAATTAGTTCTCATAATAGAATGGATTGGTGCAAGTATGCTAGCAAGGGGCCATCATTCTGGGACTTGCTTTGAACAGCCTGAACCACAGACAATGAAACACCCTCAAATTGAACATATTGCAATTGCAATTGGGAACATAGTGTAACAACTTCAAGAAGACCTTTAGTTTCAGCCATGGTAGGCTCCACACAATAACGTAGAGGTTTCATTATGCAGAGTAAAACCTTCCCACTGTTGTCCCTTAGCACTATTCCGATACCAATTTGATTAGCCGCAGATATGATGGCCATATCCCAATTGAGTTTAACCCAATTTGAGAGGGGTGCCTCCCAATCTGTCTGCAACCTGGGTTATTGATGGTTTCTAAACACTGCACTAAGTAGCCATAGTAGTGTTGTACATTATCATAGCATTGAGAGCATTAGTGTGAAGTTGATCAAGACCTTGGAAATGGTTATCAAAAATCAATTTGTTTATCCTCAACCAAATCAGTCAAGCAATAACACCAAACAAAGCTAACTCGTCCATATTCAATATGTCCATCATCTAAAGCACCACATCTACAAAGTCTGAGTGTATTATTACAGATTTATGCATCTTGGTGACTCTCATATTCAATACATCTTGAGCTAAAGGCCATAACCATAAGATATGGCCTATTGTTTTAGGTTCTCGCAAATAGATGGGCATAAATTGTCATTCACAATGTGTTTTTTTTCAATAGGTTAAGTTTTGCGGGGAAGGCATCCACACAAACTCTCCATAAGAAGACTCAAACAACATTAGTAATTTTTAAAGACCAAATCCTTTTCCACATATAGTGAAACATGTGTTAATTGAAGCTCCCACCTTGAGTAGAGTTTCTCAACTGCATAGATAGATAATAGGCACTATTCACACTGAAAAGACCATTTGTAGTGCAATTTCACACTAACTTATTAGGCCATGCATTTGACACCATCGGAAGCTGCAATATCTGTTATACATCCTCAAGTTGAAAAACTGAGTGTAGAAGAGGAATATTTCACCAACCAGTGGCATTATCAACTAGATCAAAAACTTTTACAAACTCTGGTAATATGCTCAAGTTTGATTGAATTCGATTGGTGAGGATATTAGGCATCCATTTATCCTACCAGGCTTGTACTGACTTGTCGTCCCCTATGCTCAAAACTATCATTGCTTCCATTAATTTGATGGAGTGCCAAAGACCTCGCCACATAAGAAGGCTTGGAACCAAGCCTAGCATTTAAGACAGAAGTGGAGGGATATATTTGGCCTTAAAAATATAACTTGCTAGAGAAGTTTGGGAAGTAAGCGAACGCCATGTTTGTTTGGCCAGTAAAGCAGAATTAATAGGTCCCCAAAACCCATGCCTCCAGAAGATTTTCCCTTGCACATTAACTCCCAAGGTTTCCAATGAATGGCAGAACCCTATCTTGGTTTCCCCACCAATACTTTGAAATTAAAGAGTTGAGCTGCTTTAGTAAGCCATGAGGCAGTTTAAATATGCTCAGAGAGTAAGTAGGTAAGGCTTGAAGGACTACTTTTATAAGTATCTCCTTATCTGCCATAGATAAGAACCTAATCTTCCAATTGAACATTTGTACCTTCACTTTGTCAGTCAAACCATGAAAGCCTCTTGCTTCAATCTACCCACAATAGAAGGGAACTCTAAATATTTTCTCCATATTAAAAGAAGAGTGCAAACTTGTGATTTGCATGATATATTGTTGTGTTTTTGTCGCTGTGTTGGTGCTAAAAAATAGAGAAATCTCTATTTAAATGCTGGCTAGAAACAATTTCATACCGGTGTAGTAGAGACTCAAGTGTCCCCCATTCATGTGCGTTAGCTTTGCAAAATAGAAGGTAGTCATCAGGAAAGAACAAGAGACTCATGTTAACTGCTTCTATAGGTACCCCTGACAGTAAACCTTTTTGCCTATCATCATTGATTTGAGCACTTAAAGCTTTTGCACATAAAATAGATAAGTAGGGGGACAAAGGACAACCTTGTCTTAAGCCCCCTGAAGGTAAGAACTTTTAATAAGATACTCCATTCACTACCACTAAAAAGGAAGTAGTTATGATAGATACATTTAAGAACCAAAGAAACCCACTAGTCAACAAACCCCATCTTAGACATAATAGCAGCTAAGAACTCCCATTCTACATGATTATTTGCCTTGCTCATGTCCAATTTCAAAGCCATATGACCTTGTTTACCATGCAGCTAAGATTTTGTAGTGTGGAGAGTTTCATAAGTAGCCATGATATTGTCACTAATTAATCTTTCAGGGACAGAAGCACACTATGTGAAGGAGATGATCTTAGGTAGAATCAATTTTAACCTATTGGCAATCATTTTAGTGATGGATTTATAAAGAACATTGCATAAGCTTATAGGTGTGTGTTCAGTCACAAACCTTAGGTCCTTCCATTTTGGTATCAAAATGATGTGGGTATAGTTGATTGTTGTAGAATCAACTCCCTTATTTATGCAAAATAGGACTGCTTTACATACTTCATCACCAACTATGGACCAGTTTTGTTGATAAAAATATGATCCATAGCCATCTGGCACTGGAACTTTTAGAGGGCCCATCTGGAAAATAACCTCCTATACCTCATCTCGAGTAAAAGGTCTTAGAAGGTCTTCATTCATAGTAGGGGTAACTTCCACCAGTAACGCAGAAACAAAAGAGGAGATATTTGAGGGAGAGGTAGTAAGGAATAAGTGAATAGGTTATTATAATACTAAGTGAAAGCGTGGCCAATCTCTATTGTTTAAGTCCATTCATGCCAATCATCAATCACCCTATTGACTTTGTCCCTCCTCTTTCTCTAAGTGGCATACTGATAGAAATAACTTGTGTTAAGATCCCCCTTTTGCAACCAATGAATTTTAGCTCTTTGCTCTCACTTGAGATGACTTCTTGTAGTGTGGTCATTAATCTCAGTTTGTAAACCAATGTATCCATGTTGGCTGCATTTAAGTGTTGTTGGAGAACCTCTAAGTATTTAAGTTTTTCCTACAGACTTTCTTCAATAAGAGGGCTTATGGTTCTACTCCAATGTTTAAGTCTGAACATGCAACCTTTTAGCTTCTTATTTAGACTATCAAAGCCCCTGCCTTCCATGTAATTGTTGTCCCCATGCATCTCGAATGACTACTACACATTCTTCATAAGTCAACCAACTGGCCTCAAATCTGGCAAGTCTCTTTCCAAACTGGAAGTGATGCCCAAGCATGCTTGCACTCACCAAGATGGGAACATGATCAGATGTAGAAGTGGAGATTACTTTAATAGAACCATCACCATAAGTGGCACACCATTGACTAGAGGCAAAATCTATGTCCAACCTGTCTTTGGTGAAGGAAGAGTCACCCCTTCTATTAGACCAGGTGAAACTGCTATTGCAGCAACCCAGATCATTAAGATGGCAAGGCTGTAAGGTGTCCCTAAAATGGTCCATCTGGTGCTCCTTTCGAATCTGACCACCAAATTTATCTTTGCAAAAGAGAATTTCATTGAAATATCCAAGACATAACCATTGTGTTGTAAGGTGGCCAGTTGTTTGAGAATTGAATAATCATCATGTCTCTTTGCAACTTCTAGACATTTAGAGTGATGAGTATCATCACAGATCCATGAGTTTATATGCCTTTGGAAGTAGCTTTGAATATCCTCCCTCCATAACAATGCCAAGCCACCCCTTCGACCCATGCCATCGACATTAAAACAACAATTAAAACCAAGCATACATTTAATTTTACTAAACTTGCTATGGTGCAATCTAGTTTCCATAAGAAATATAATACTTGGTCTATTATCTCTTTAATTATACTATTAAGGCCACAAACTATCCAAGCATTGTCAATCCCTCGATCGTTCCAGCTTAAGAGCTTCATTTCTCAAGGCGGGGCTGAGATTCAGCCTCCGCCGATAAAGTTAGAGTTGCACCCTTGGAGCAAGTCTTTCTAGGTGTAAAGAACATTGCCTTATAAACTTGTGCTTTCTCTGGAAGTTTCTTTTTCCACTTGAGCAGAGAAGTAGAAGAGTCAAAATCTTCCATACTAGGCTACATCTTAATACCACCTTCAGTAGGAGAAACTGAGTTGTCATCCAGTCCCCCTTCATGCAACATAACTGACTTCTATTTTTGAGTTTGCTAGTAGGGCTGATTCTCAATCTCAATAGAGATAGGACTATGTGTAGACAATATTTGAGGAGCAGGGAACTTGCCAGTATCCTGATAAAATGAATTCAAATTTGCTGCACTTGACATAGCAGTCCTGTCAAAATTGTTGTCATCCCCTTTATACTTAATGGTAGGCTTCCCATGGCAAACAAAACTGCGTAAACCTCCACGATGTAAGTTAGTTGTGGCTTTCAGCCAAGAACCATATTGAGTGTTACAGGACCCTCCTGCCATCTTAGACATCTCTTTCCCTGGACAAACCTTTCCATCATGGGTTATGCATCTAAGGATGTTCATCCGGACCAGTTTTTTATTCGGTCCGGTTTGAAAACTGGATATCCGGATTAACTTAAATCCAGAGTCCACAATTTAAATATCCGGTTTAATGGATCAATATGATCCGGTACTGGATCTAATATCCGAGTACCCAGATTCTAAAACATTAATCTGGCATTTCTCACCCCCGCCTACAAGAACCTCTCTCTCTCTCTCTCTCTCTCTCTCTCTCTCTCACGAGACCTAAACCCTAGCGTCCCTCTCTCTCAATCCGTCGCCTCCCTTTCTCTCAATCCGTCGCCGATCTCGTCCATTCTAGTCCTCTACAACCCAATCGCGCGACACCAACCTTCACGAAATTATCTTTCAACTCTATCTCTCACAAAATCTGAAACCCTAGCCTACCATCCTATCGCCGTGAGCTATTGTCGTCGCCCATCCTATCGCCGTGAGCTATCGTCGTTGCCGATCTCATTGTAGAACCACCGTCACTGATTTCGTCTTTGAATCGCCGTGAATTTCTCAGGTACTCTCTCTCACTCTCTCTCGCTCCCCCTGTAACTATGTTTCTTTGGCATGATTTATGCATGCATAATGCTTTATTTGAAACCCATATGACTTTGCTTGCTGCTAATAATTTTGAGAGTTTCTCCGAGTCTCATGTCTAGTAGAAATCTCTCTAGGATTTCTGAGTTTCTTGAGTAAAAAACTGGAAACATATGCATGTTATTTTATTGCAGACATACTTATTGAGCTAACTAGTTGTTGAAAGGCATATTTTATACCTCATTAACTGGGATTGCTTTTTTTTTTTTTTTTGATTGATGAAGTGATGATGTAAGTGCATATAATCGGATCTGGAATGGATTTAAGTAACAATATTTAAATCTGGGTCTGGTTCTAGTATGGATAATGATGTTAATGATGTTGGCATCCACTTTATAGAATGGAGAAGAATAAGAATGTCTGCAATGAGTTTGTTCTGCACACCAAAATTTCTAATAGAATTCAATTTCTGGATGGTAAAAATAACTACGATCATAGAAGATAATTTATTATTTTTAAATTAACTCTAACACATAGCATATATATAAATCCAAATTATAAAAGGGATCACCAATCAATGTAGTACTCATTCTTAAGTACTACTCATTCTACTTATTGATGCATCTCTTAAATGGATTAACAATCTTAAGTACTACTCATTCTACTTATTGATGCATCTCGTCCATTACCTTAATGTGCTTGTTTTTAATGCAACTCTTAAGTTGCACCAATTTACAACTTGTCCTGTTATTAAAAATTATGGTAGGCAATTTTTTATACAAAACCAAGTCTGAAGAAAGATAAAGCTTCCTCTCTGCATCAGAAACTGCAACTTTCATATGGAAGAAAGATTTTTTATTAGCTGTTCTGACTTATAATTTTAGCAGTATGCAACTTAGCAGACCTCAAGCCATTCTGGATATCATATGAGTCAGGAAAGTGTCTGCTATAGTTGCAGCAGCTTTAGTTATTTTTATTATTTGACTTTTTTATAGGTAAATCCAATATCTTTTATAGGTAAATCCAATATTTTCAAATTTTGGGGATGTGGATGTCATCTCAGTTTCCACTTTACTGTAAGCTATAAGCACCTCACTTTTATCAATGGATCACACCTACACATCTTTTTGTTGATCAAAAAATATTGTCCCATCCATATTCAACTTCAAAAAATCAGATAGAGGAGTTCCAGCAGCATACCTGTTAGCTGTTTTGGCTCCCTTATTACTACTCTCAGGCGCATAAAAAACATGCACCAGCAGAGTTCCAATGTACCATTAATGAAGAATCAACATAATAGGTTATTATTAAAAACTTGAACTACATGTGCATTACTGCTGTGAGTCTTCCTTCACATTCATGATAATTTAGAGTAAGTGCTTTATTCTCTTTTCTGTGTGCATATAGAGTTTGTAGTGACTTGATGATGTATAATGTTTAATCTTTCTGCGTGTAGAGTAAGTGTGAAAGCAGCTTCTAGTAATAGTGCCAACATGCTAGATGGTTATCTTAATGGTAGAGAAGTGAATTTTGACACAAATCAATTTATAATTATTTTCTAGCTTCTTTACTTGGTAAAGATATTTGTTTTAACTTGCTTCAGATGGGGAATAAGTAGGAGGATCAGAGTTCATTTAAGGCTAATGAAGAGCTATTAATCCAATTGCAAAGAGAAAGATCTATTTCAATTAACAAGAATATCAGAAAGCAGTGGAAGATAAATTATGTGGTCTTAAAATTAATTTGAACGACCTTGATTACTTTGGTAATTTTGAATCTGATTGGGATTGAATACAAGGTTGAGTGACTTTTGTGTACTGCTATATCAGCCAGCTAAGGGAAAGAATAAAAAAGTTAAAGCATAGGAAGGAACAAGTAGTACTTGTAGTGAATTTAGGTACTAACAATAACAATATGGGGATTGGCTCATGGCAGCAGCTTCCTATTGTTGATTTAAGAAACTTGGGTTCTAGTATTGAAGTGATTTTGATAAGTGGGTTTTAGAAGAACTTTTAATATGTACAACATGATCTTAAATGCTAGCTAGTAATTCTTTTGTGATAATTCATTTTATTTTCTTCGATCCGAATGATCATCATTTCTGGTTGATGACTTTCTAGCCAGGCGAAAATTTCTAGTATTCAGTGACAGTACTTGATGAGCCTGTAATTTATTCACTATTTGTAAGCAAGTTATATGTCTGCCATATGTGCTAGCTAGCTAAATATTAAAGGTTCGTATACGATCAGCTTATATATTAAGTTCTTGACCTCAATCTTGTGCGAGCATCAATTAATGCTAGACAAATTATTAAGTCAGTGCATGATCTCGCGCGATGATATTGTTAATTAAATTTGTTTAAACCAAAACATACAATCAGTAATAGTAATAAATTATAAAATGAAACTAAAAAAAAAGTAATAAAACAAGCTATAAAAAATAACTAAAACGGTTTAAATCCAGAAACTGGATTTCCAATTTCTAAAAAACCGGATTGATCCGAATCCAAACCGGATTTCAACCCAAGTGAATCCGGATTAGAATTCAAACCGCTTTTGGACATCCGGGTTGACCCGAAACACCGGATGAACAGCCTTATATGCATCCATAGGATAACATGACAAGGTAGATCAAACCGCCAAAGGATGGCCACCACCTCGATCTGGGCTCCCTGGAGGATTGGCCTACAATCGCACCACATGGTGGCCCATCATGCCGCCTATATGCACCGTCTTATCCACAATAGTAAGCCATTTGAGTTGAGCGGTGACAATGACAAATATGCTCTTTATTTCGGGTGAAAAAGATAATATCCATTTAGTGTAAAACAATGGGTATTATCTATTGTAAAACAATGGATATTTTGGCCATTTTACTCGTTAAAGTGTCAACAGAATGTCAAATAATAAAAAAATCTCATGTTTTACTAAATTAATACTCTGAATTTCAAGTGAAAGGGAGAGTTTTTTTTAATATATATATATATATATATATATAAATGGTTTGTTTTTACCTGCACTTCAAAAAGGATTTACATTGACATGGAGTGATACATGAAAAATTACATAATTCTTTCATCCTCGTACCAAAAAGCTGGTATAGAGCTGGTAATAGATTATCGAACAATCAAAGTCAAAACTGCCGAATGTGCCCAATCCTGCTGGCCAGTAACTCCACTGCATCTCCAAATTTCTAGCCAGTCCCCTGCAGATTTATTCTCTTCCAAAAATTGGGGACTCCAACCAACTTGCATCCGAATGAGAATGAACATGTTGGTGAAGGAGATGGCTCCAGTGGTTAAAAAAAACATTTATGTGGACATCCTTGCGATCAAGCTTTACACATGCAAGGAGTGAGTGGGTTCTCCCAGAGGTCATAGTTGGGAAAGGTCTCTTCTGGCAATCCCGCCCGTGTCTGGTGGGTGACAACCACATCCTCCACAAATGTCGCCCAGCCAACATATGGATCCCCAAAGGATTTAGCCATAAGCCCCTTGTCGGGTTTTATTGATTTCTGACGGTGACCCATGTATCTGCGTGCCCCGATTATCAGTTTAGCAAAGTTCCCTCCATGAGTCATCACAAACACGTCAGATTTCAAGCACACCAAGAAGTCCAGGGCTGCTAAGCTTGTCACATGCTTCCTGAAACCAACCAACTCCTCCTTAGTTGCTAACTCCTCTTTTGTAACCTGTAATAAATACTCCAGATGAGCCATATTATTTCAGATAAGGCCAATGGAAGAGAACTACTCAACAAGAATCTTCCCTTGTTCAATTCCATGAATTTCTTCCCATGCCCACAGATCCAGAAACACCTTTCTCTACCTTGTCAAATCATGCCTTAAAATTTTTCAATTTTTTTAATTTCTTTATAATCCAAGAAATATACAATACTAGCTAATTTTTTCACTCTAAACTTCAAAGTCTGAGAAGAGAAATTATCATCGGAAACTGGCAGCCATTGCACCTGGCAAATGGGGGTCGGTGGGCTTGTGCAAAACAATTCCAAGAATAAAAAGGAAAATTTTATACAGTATACTATCATCTCACTTTCATTCCACTAAAAAAGATGTGGCGCATTTATTACCATTGAATGATCATTTATTGCATGTTTCTTTATCATCCAATGATGATGAACATGCCACATCCTACTTAGTAGGATGAGAATGTAGTGTATAGCATTACGCAAATGAAAAACCAATATGCAGCTGTGCTTTGAAAACAAGTTGTGCAGGTAGCTTAAACGAAATAATAATTAAAATTACCAAATTGGGGAACATGTTCCTGAGGGGCGCCATCCTGTTATGCCCACCATAGACCTGCCCCGAAGCAACATAAATTTGAGTTTCCTTCGGATAGCCCATTCCCCGAAGAAGTACAGCCACTTCTCCAGGCTCAAGAGGGCATCGGCCTTCCTTCCGCTTCTGCAAGGCCAGTTGCCATAGGTGGGAACCATTCTGCACGTCAAATTACCATGGGGTGAGTAACATGTCACTGATGTTTCTATTAACTTCTACACAGAAACCTGACAAGGTAGTATTGTTGCAAGTCACCTTATAACGTCGAGGCCATTCCTTCTTTCTATATTCTGCCATTATGGCTTTCTCCTCCCTTGTTCCCACAAAATCACAGAACGATAGGCCTACCATCCCTTTCTCGAACCGAAGATGAAGAGCCCTATTTGGTATAAATTGTTAGTACAGATAACAAGACCCAGAATATTTCAGAAAATTTTCAAACACCAATTTCACATACATATAAGGATTTGAACTGCCTGTACGGTTTCTCATCCTTGATGCCAGTAAATCAGCCATCTGCTCTATATCAGGAAGAAATTTCAAAGCATGATAATTCACCCTGCACCTTAGCCTGTTGATTTCTGGAGGAACATTGTCATACCTGAACCCAGATGATTGGCATGTCAAAACCATTCATTTATAAAGCATAAATGTGGCTGCAGTACAACATATATTTGAAACAAAAAATCCATAACTTACCCAAGCCGATCAACAAAAGGTTTTAGCGCCATTATCTTCTTCTCCTTGAGTCGGGGCAGAACATTATCAATGTAAAATTGTGCTGGGGCATACTTTGGAATATTTTTTACTGTCCGTCTATAAAAATAATGAAAATCTTAATAAATAACAGTTGTAACAAATTGGAATAAATCAAAGCTCAAGAAAATGTGTTCTACTGGATCACAATTGATGTCATTACAATTTATAACACATATCGTATTTAGTGAAACCTTAAATAAACTATCTTGAAGTCATTTTTCACTTCCCTCTATGCTTGACATAAAAAGCAGAATCAATTTCAATAAAAAGTTAAGCATTCAGAATGAACAATTTTGTCTAGTGACAAACCTCATGAGGTTAGTGCAAAGATACGTACACAGAACATATACGTTAAATCCACTTAACTATCAAAAGGAAACAGGGATAGAAAATAAGGAAAGATAGAACTAGAGATGGCTCAAGTAAACTATTAAAGACAACATTCTAAAAATCCTGCAGTGGAACAACATTCTAAACTAGAAACGTATCAATCCATTAAACCTTATACTTGTGAGAAGCTCTGATTTGTCTGTAAACCACTTAGGGATATCACGGACAATTCGCACGTCATCCTCTAGGTAGCCAATGAAATGATCTACATCAAAGATGTCTTCAAACTTCCTGCATATATTTAAAAAGAAGAGTAAGGATAGGCGGTTCTCTTTTAAAAGAAAAAAGTTACTGTGTAATACCAATGACCTCTCGCACAAACAAATAATGGGAGGGATGGCAATGAGATTGTGAGTGCAGGTGCGTACATGTACACTTTTCAATGAAAACACACCAACATCCAATGCTCAATTGCAGAGGTAGTATCCATTGACCAAAACAAAATAAGGGAATTTTCTCAAAATCAGTTTGCAACTAAGAAATGTACTATTCATAATAGAATGGAACCGCTGTGAGAAAAGAAACAGTTTAGACATGATTCAATTTAAACTTTAAAAGTTGGCAAAGTAAATTTCAGTAATTGAAACCAAATTGAAAAAGCATTTTTGTTATGTCTAAGTCAGAATTGAAATAAGAACTGTGATCTGTTCTAATGTGAACGCCTTAAAGGTGTCAATGAATAAGAAGACGTTTGGGCTCAATTTCCATCTCATCTCATCTCATGTCATCTCATCTCACTTCCTTTCCAAACATCATTCACACACATACTTTCAAGCTAATCATTACAACTTTTTCAAACTAATCATTACAATTTTCTCAAATTTCCAAACGAAAATTAAAAACAATTTAACTTTTTCAAATCCCAAAATAAAAATTATTATTCACAAACCATCTAACTACTATTCACAAAATTCTCATCTCATCTCATTCCCCAAGTCTCACTGAATTGAGGGATATGCTCTTGCAACCATACATCATGAATTGCCAAAGTTGGTGATATAGTAATGGGTGGTTGCGGCAGCATCGTGGCTAATGAGTGGTTCAAATGGGTGCAATGGAAGTGGTGCCAATAGGAAGTATATTTTGAAGGTGTTGACAAAGGGGCTGACAACAATGATGTCAAAAGCAGAAGACATGGCATTTGATAGTTTGTACTAATAAACTCTTATAAAACGAAAATGCTAGTGGATTTGGAAATTTAAGTGCTGGAGGGGTACTAGTAGCTGAGGATATTCTTGGAGAGGTGAGGTAATAACAGTGCAATTTTCAGAGCTGTAATCAGACCAAATTGATTTTGAGGACCCAATTAGATTCATCTGTATACTGAGTAATATAATCTAATTAATTATCTACTTAGCAAACATACTAAAAGTTACATGATTACAAAAGTAATTTCCTAATAGCTTTTCATACATGAATAAATAAAAGATGACTAAATAGGCACCATGATACAATTGTGCATCAATTCAGTGTATATCAAAAACATGGTAAGTCAAATTTTTTGCTGAGTTTCAATGAACTTCACAAAACTAATATATAGCACAGTAAAGGCAGAGGCATAGACATAAACTATAAAAATCAGAGAATAAAACAGGGTTGGGAGAAAGTCAATGTTAACGCTAGTACTACTGGTCTTTCTTTACTTTATTCAATTGGAAAAATATTCCATCCCCAAAGTTCTCTAATGGTACAATCATTATCAAATTCTTAAAGCTTATAAGAAAACACAATAGAATTGAAAGTTATTACAATAACAATTTCTTGTAATAGAATGGAAGTCGGAACCACTAGTATCATGGATCATATTGTAGTGTTGTTTAAATATGCTAGTATACTGAACGAGCAAACAGGTTACAGCATTATATAATATTCAAGATGTCTCACGTTTGGTCTTTCCAGATCTGGTCTTGCTTCAACACTGGCAAAATAAGGGTGGCATTCATTATTTTAGCCACAGCAACCGCATTGCATATCTGCACACAAGAAAGATCACTAAGTGTAAATAGTTCTGAAATTACAAGCTTTTTTAGTATAAAAACAAAAACAATGTTTTTATGCGTGTATATATATATATATATATTTAGAAGAATAAAATCTTGTTCAAAGGAAAGAGGCATAGCCTAAGTTCACAGAAAGCATACACAGAATACAACTAGCATCATCGAGGGACTAGAAAAGGCATACAAGCAAATTGTGGAAACTATCCCTTTTACAATCAATGACCAACGTCCAAGAATAAAAACATAGAGCGCAATTCTATAGAGAAGTCACTCAAAGAACCTCACCTAATACAAATGACAATTTAAGTGGGAAACATAACATCAAACATGCGCCATGATTCCAATCAAGGTATGAAAAAGTTTAATCTTATTCAGAAATAACACTAATGTTTAAGAACTGTATTAAACCGTTCTGCTGGATTCCATTTACAAAGAGATGCGTTAGTAATAGATTACCATAAGAGGCAAAACCAGTACGCATAAAAAAATATATATACCTCAGCAGGATACACAGACAATAGCCAAAAAGACTTTTTGATAATGTTCCGATTCTTCCAAAATGATGTGTATTAAACTTGAATATAATCAGTGTAAGAGGTAGTGGTGAAGCTTTTTCACAAGCCAAGTCACAACTATAATTTTCTTTTTGATGGTTTGAACAAGTATCAATATACTTGGAACCTCCTTTCGCACAGCGTGATAAATTGAAGTTGAGATCCAACAATCACAAGAAATATACAATTAAGGCATACTATAAAATTCTGACAACACAAGACAATATTCCATTCCCTTGGAAGAATATTTGGAGGTCTCGCGTTCCTTCCAAAGTAGCCTTTCTTATATGGTGTGTATTAAAGCTATAGTGTCCACACCATCAGCAGAAACAAAATCTCCTAGCCAAAGCACATTGCATGAGTGATTCTGAGGAAATTCTAGAATATTTTGTAACCGTTTTCTATACAGCTGTCCTAATCTCATTGCTTGGTGTAATCTGTAATTTTGTCCAAACATGTCTATAAATAGATCACACAATGTGTAAATGAAAATGAAGGAAAGAAAAACAATCTACCAGGAAACATTGTCTTTGTCTCTCTCTATGGAATTCTCACAAACAGTGACTGTGCATTTCCTTCCTCAACTATTCAACATGGTATCTAGAGCCTAAAGACCCACGTCTGCTCTTTCCATGGCGTCACCCTCTCACTCTTCCCTTCCCAAAATTCCCTCCTCCATCACCACCGCTGTTTCGCACTCTGTTAGCCTTAAACTTACCCTTGACAATTACATACTATGGAAAACCCAAATCGTGCCCTTCTTAAAAGGACAACAAGTCTTTGGCTATGTCAATGGAAGCATCACTGCTCCTCTAGTCATTATCGATGACAAACCAAATCCCTTGTTCACTCAGTAGCAAACACAAGACCAACTCATCCTATCAGCCATCACTACTTCCATTTCTGAATCTCTACTCCCTCAAGTTGCCGATTGCTCTACTTCCCACGAAGTATGGGTCACCCTTCAAATTCTCTTCTCTGCCCGGTCCACTGCTCATCTCATGCATACCCAATATCAACTCGCCACTATGAAGAAAGGCTCAGACTCCATTTCTGACTATTTTAACAAAGCCAAAAACCTTGCATCCTCTCTTGGTGCCGCTGGTAAACCCCTCTCTGATCTTGAATTCTCTATCTACCTTCTTGCGGGGTTAGGCACCGATTATGATCCTCTTGTTACATCCATCACTACTCGCCAGGATCCTATCTCCATTCCCCAACTCTACAGCTACCTTCTCAATCACGAATCTCGTATTTCTCATCAAACCCAATCTCTTCTCTCTGGCTCTCAACTATCTGCCAATCTTACTGGCTTTCACCCATCCAACCCCAACAATTTTACCTCTCAACGCGGTCACTCTTCTCAACGAGGGGGCCGCCGTGGTCGCGGTCCACATCGCGGAGGCAACAATGGCTCTCGAGGCTCTTACAAACCCAATTCCAATACTCACCCAGATAGTCGTCCTTTGTGTCAAGTCTGCAATAAGGTGGGTCATCTAGCAATCAATTGTTACTATCGCTTTGACCACTCCTACCAGGTTCCGGCACCCTCTTCCTTGACTGCCAATTTCACGGCAATGCCTCTAGCTTCCTCAACAAATGCATGGTTCCCTGATATGGCAGCAACACATCACTTTACGCCAGAATACACCAATCTCAACCTTGGATCGTCGCCTTACCAAGGCTCAGACCAGATCAACATCGGTGATGGCTCCTCCTTACCCATTCAGAATGTCGGCTCCGCTAACCTCAATTCACCTTCTGGCAACTATCTCTTAACCCAACTTCTTCATGTTCCTTCGCTTTGTCGAAATTTATTGTCTGTCCGACAGTTTTGTCTTGATAATCATACTTACTTTGAATTTCACTCTGATTTCTTTGCTGTGAAGAATTCTCATACCCAAGCGGAGCTACTTCGGGGACCGGTTGAACATGGGTTGTACGTTCTACCTTCCTCCACTGCCACCACTGCCGCTGACTCCTCTTCCTCACCTCAAGCTTTTCTCACCACTCGCAAAACAGACCACCTCTGGCATCTCCGTCTAGGACATACTTCACCTCGAACCACTGCTGTCACTCTTTCAAGATTTCATCTATCGCACTCTAATATTGGGCTTTCTCACTGCTCTGCGTGTGCCCAGGCCAAGGCCCATGCTCTCCCTCATCCATCATCAACAAGCCATTCTCTCAAGCCTTTTAACCTTTTAATTCTTGATGTATGGGGCCCTGCCCCTCAATTCTCTTCCAGTGGCTGTCAATACTACTTGTCAATAGTTGATGACCACACCAAATATATATATATATGGCTGTTTACTTTACAATCAAAATCCAATGTGACTTCTATCATTCTTGCTTTTATTCAATATGTCAAAAATGTCTTCTCTTCAAATATTATTTCAATTTAAAGCAATTGGGGAGGTGAATTTCGTCCATTAAAACCAATTTTCCAAAAAATGGGCATCATACATCGCATTTCTTGCCCATATTCTCACCAACAAAATGGTACCGTTGAACGCCGTCATCAACATATTGTCGAGACCGGCATTTCTCTTTTAAATCATGCATCCATGCCACTTAAATTCTGGGTTGAGGCCTTCCTTACCGCCACATTTCTTATAAACCCTATGCCCACCCCGCTTCTTGACAATAAGACTCCCTTTGAACTCTTAATGGGCCGGCCCGCAGATTATTCATTCCTTCGGGTATTCGGTTCACTTTGCTGGCCCAACCTCCGGCCTTTAAATCACCATAAACTTGACCCACACTCCAAACCTTGTGTCTTTCTCGGATACAGCCCAGATCACCATGGGTATATCTGCCTTCACATTGACTCGGGCCATAGGTACATCTCCAGAGACGTCTCCTTTGTTGAAGACCAATTCCCATTTGCCAATATCTGTAACCCAACTCCAACTAACAGCCCACCTCCTTCATATCCTATCTCAATTCTTGATGGGCCTGCACCTGATCCTTCTCACTCTTCCACCTCCTCGGCCCAGTCTCTACTACCCACGGATCAACCCCAACCCACTACCCCACAATCCACTTCCCAAAGTCTCTCGACCTTTCATTCCCTCTCGTCTTCCTCAAGCTATAGGGCTTCCTCAAGCTCTAGGGCTTCCTCACGCTCGAGGGTCCCTGCCACCAGTCCCCTGCACATCGCTCTTCCTCCTCCTAATCTCACTCAAAATCAATCCGATTCTTCTCTCCATGTTCCTCCCACTGTATCTCTCCACCCCATGATCACCCGACTCAAATCAAATATTCATTGTCCCCGCCTTCGGTCCGACGGTACCATCCCATGGCCTCCACCAAAACCAAGCCTATCCCTCACTACTTCAACTCTCTGTGTTTCTGAAATTCCAGAGGAACCAACTTCTTTCACCGAGGCCTCCAAATACCCTGAGTGGCGCTCTGTAATGCATTTGGAATTTCTAGCACTTCTCCAAAATCACACATGGGAACTCGTCCCACCCTCACCTTCCTATAATGTTCTCGGTTCAAAATGGATACTGAAGACAAAACGCCGAGCTGACGGATCCCTTGAGCATCGCAAGGCACGCCTTGTGGCCAAAGGGTTCCATCAACAACCTGGCCTTGATTATTCTGAGACCTTCAGCCCTATAGTTAAACCTGTCACCATCCGCCTTCTTCTTTCCATTGCTATCTCCTCCAACTGGGTTATTCATCAATTGGACGTACAAAACGCGTTCCTCCATGGTGATCTCGAAGAAGCTGTGTTCATGCAACAACCGCCGGGATTCATTAATTCAGATCAACCACACCATATATGTAAGCTTCGAAAATCCCTTTATGGTTTAAAACAGGCTCCTTGAGCCTGGTTTGCTAAATTGGGTGACAAATTGATTGCTTTAGGTTTTCAACCTTCTCGGTCTGATCCCTCCCTTTTCACGTTTAAAAATTCCTATGGTTGTTTGTATATATTAATATATGTTGATGACTTCATTGTGACTGGGTCCAATAATGTTCTGATTTCTGATTTTATTCGTTCTCTGAGCTTTTATTTTCCTGTTAAACATTTGGGTGAGTTGCATTACTTTCTTGGCATAGAGGTCAATCGGGTCTCGTCTGGTTTATATCTTTCCCAGTCTAAATACTTCCATGATCTTTTAGTTAAAACAAATATGCATAAGTCAAAACCAGTCTCCACTCCTATGTCATCCTCCGTTAAAATCAATGCTCTAGATGGTAATACATTTGAGGATCCCTCTCTGTATAGGAGTGTAGTAGGCAGCTTACAATATCTTGCCTTTACACGTCCTAACATCTCTTTTGCCGTTAACCGTGTGTGCCAATATATGTATTGTCCATGGCAGCCCCACTAGCAAGCTGTAAAACACATACTCCGTTATTTGAATCGCACCAAGTCTCATGGTCTTCACTTTTCCCATTCCTCCAAACCTATTCTGTCAGCCTATTGCGATGCTGATTGGGTTGGTTGCCCTGATGATCACCGATCCATTGATGGCTTTTGTGTTTATTTTGGCACGCACCTAGTTTCTTGGGGATCTAAAAAGCAAACAACAATAGCTCGATCCTCTACTGAGACCGAATATAAGTCAATAGCTAACACCACTTGTGAACTCCTCTGGCTTCAGTCATTACTTCAAGAATTGGGCATTTTTCTCCAAGCTCCTTCCCTCATATGGTGTGATAACTTAGGGACAACTTATCTCTCTGCCAATCCTGTCCTTCACTCCAGAACAAAGCATGTCGAACTCGACTATCATTTTGTGCGCGAAAGAGTAGCTGCCAAGACGTTGCAGGTATCCTTCATTTCCAGCAAGGATCAAATTGCGGACATACTCACAAAGCAACTTTCTACAGCTAGGTTTCAACTATTACGGACAAGCCTCAACATCTCCAATGTGCCGCTTGACTCGCGGGAGGGTATTAACGCTATAGTGTCTGCACCATCAGCAGAAACAAAATCTCCTAGCCAACGCACATTGCATGAGTGATTCTGAGGAGATTCTAGAATATTTTGTAACCATTTTCTATACAGCTATCCTAATCTCATTGCTTGGTGTAATCTGTAATTTTGTCCAGACATGTCTATAAATAGATCACACAATGTGTAAATGAAAATGAAGGAAAGAAGAACAATTTACCAGGAAACATTGTCTCTGTCTCTCTCTATGGAATTCTCACAAATAGTGACTGTGCATTTCTTTCCTCAACTATTCAACAGTGTGCCACCCTTGAAAAGATTTTGACTACGGATAATTTGAGAAAGAGTTGTATAGTGATAAATTGGTATTATTTGTGTAAAGAAAATATAGAATCTGTGGATCATTTTTTACTATATTGCGAGGTAACAAGGGTGCTGTGAAATGAGCTATTCCAAAGGGTTAATGTTGCTTGGGTCATGCCTTCGAGGGTGGTGGATTTGTTGGTTTGTTGAAGGAAAATGCAAGGCTGTTCTCAAGTGGCAGCAGTGTGGAAGATGATCCCCGTTCTCTCATATGGTGCATTTGGTCGGAAAGGAATGCTCGATGCTTTGAAGATAAGGAATGCACAATGGCGAAGCTGAAGAACTTTTTTATCCACACGTTATTGCTTTGGTTTTCAGCTATTGTATTAAATGGGGACAATATTTATAATTTCTTGTCTTCAATTTCTCGCTCTTAGAATGTATTTAGGTGTTCTTTTGTATACTCCATGTGTATACGGGCAATGCCTACTTCATTCATATCAATAATATTTATTTCTTACTTATCAAAAAATATATATATATATACTTGGAATCTGTTAATTGCGGCAATTTTTTCTTGTGTGCCTGTTTTCTCTCTCCTACAATCTTTTTCTCTCCATACAAGAGCGAAAAAAAACAAAAAAAAACCTTTTCCTTAGCCTTTCAACGTTGATGGAGACTCGTTAATGGTGTTCTAGCTTCTTGGTTTTTTTTTAGTTTGTTGCGATGGGGTTGTTTAGAAATGTCCTTATTGATCACAAGTCGTTTGTGTTCACAAAGGAGAAGGAGAATGAGTGGTGGTAGAGGATTACTAAACGTAGTGTCCGAGTGGTGAAGTACATCTCCATCAACCAAAAGGCATTGGGATGGTTGGCTAATGTAGTTAAGGATTGTGTTACTTATGGGGGTCATTTGAGTTTATTAGAACTCACAGAAATGGGAATCACACTCTCGTGGTGCAAAGGGGTCATAACTTCCATGGTAGGTACTTCTTTGTATCGAAGTTTGGTCAAGCACAGAGAAGAGGGCTACTCGTGGTTCCAGAAGGGAGACACAGGAAAGGTTGGAGGAGCTTTGCGGAAGTTTTGGTGGAACTTTCATCTTCTCCAATTTCCGTGAATAACAAAGCATCAATGGGCGAGAAGATGGCTGGAGGAGAAGGAGATGCTTCTCGTCTACCTCCACCATCGGCTAAGTTGCAGGCTCAGTTGTACAAAGAGGTGCTCGAGAAGCCTCGAGTTGCAAACTAGGCAGAGCCAGGCCTACACAGAGCAGAGGTTGCTTCCTCTTCGAGGAAGGTACAGTGCGGAGCAGGGGTTGATAGGGCTTCAATGAGGCTGAATGAAGCAACATTCCTGCAAATGTTGGTCAAGATGGAGGAACAACTGCCTGCTTTATCTGAAAAGATGACTTGGATGAAACACAGCAGTAAAGGTAAGGGATGTCTTCAGCCGTGTCTGGACCTGGGCCGGAAATTTATGGGGGTTGTTTACTCAAAGCAAGCTAGGTGTTCTAAGGCAGATGGGTTGGGTCAGGGCTTAGGCCCATTTCAGGTAGGGTTGGATGGAAAGCAGACTGGGTCGGGTCAAGGGTTAGGCCCAAAACAGGTATGGCGAGTGAAAAATTGGCCAATACCCAATATTTCGGTCCAGAGACTTTGCAAGGCTCCCAAGCCACAGACAAGTGACTCTCTGGACTTACCTCCATCACAAATTTAGGTCTGGTTTGTTTTCAAATATGAGATAAGATGATATGAAATGAGATAAAGGTTAAAAAAAGAATAAAATATTATTGTAATATATTTTTTTCATATTAGTTTTGTTTTAGGATATGAAAAAGTTGTTTTGGGATTTGAAAAAGTTGAATTGTTTATTTATTTTGTATGAAAATTTGAAGAAGTGTAATAATGAGTTTGAGATGAAATAGATGAGATAAGATGGTTCATGAAAACAAACCAGGCTTTAGTCGACTACTCTGGTGGGCCGTCACTGTCAGTTCTCCAAGAAGAGGTCGAGGATGTTGAAAAAGGGGAGATTCCAGGTGAGGTGCAACCGAAGAAGACTACTCTGCCATGTCAGAAAACGTGAGGGTTTCACTCGAGCTTCCAGTGGCTCTCTGTGAGCCTCAATGGGGTCCAGAACTGTTGACAAGTGCTCCTAGTGGCTTTCAGTGGGTCAACTCAAGCTCTTTGGGTGAAAATGTGAGGGTTTCAGAGGGTTGCAGTGCTTCCAGTGAATCTCAACGAGGTCTAGAAATTTTCAAAGGTTGTGAGAAGGAAGTCAGATTTGATAAGGACTCGGTTACTAAGGAAGACTTGCAGTTGGCCTTGTGGGACTCTAATGTGCACACTCCATCTATGTGTAGTGGGGGAAGGTGAGGCAGTATCTCCACTGCGCACTCTTCCTCCTTGCATTAAAACCTAGGAGTTGCTCTACGGATTGGATCTTCACAAAGGTCGAAGAATTCCAAGGGATTTTTGGGTTTTGTTTGTGGGATATAAAGAACAATTTAAGGCCCTCCTCGTTGCTATGGAGGCTGGTCGTTCGAAGTCAGCCGCAAAGCAAGATAGGGAGCTTAAACAACTTACTTATTCCATTAATTATGAATCAAAAGAAGTAGCGGAATGGGAAGATCGAAAGGGAGAGGCACTTCTTTGTTCCCATGAAGCCAAAGATTCTATCTTGGAATATGCAGTGGCTTAATGCTCGCAATAAACATCTCCGTATCAAATCGTTATTACGGTTGTGGATGGTTGATGTTATGTGCTTTCAGGAAACAAAGATAAGGATCATTGATAGAAGGTTTGTGCGTAACTTATGGGGGTGTGCACGTGGGCTGGTCTTACTTGGCCTCCCTAGGGCATGGGTGGTGTGTTACTAATGTGGGACAAAAGAGTTGTTGTAGCGATGAAGAAATGTGTTGGCAACCTTTCAGTAGCTACTCTTTTTAAAAATGTGGCGAACTAGTGGGAATGGACATTTATAGGAGGAGTTGGCAAGACTATACTCATTATGGGAAGTGTCATGGTATATGGGTGGAGACTTTAATACCACACGCTTTCCTATTGAGAGGGTAGGGCATTACCGTAACTCGGCAGCTATGGAGGACTTTCTTTGAGTTTATTTTTTACCTTGATATCATGGATCTTCCCCTCAATGCGGGAGAGTTCACTTGGTCTAATGGTCAGGTTTGATCGAGATTGGACAGATTTCTCATTTCCCTCTCGTGGGAAGCCCATTATCCCATTTTATGTCAGAAGCAGTTGGCCTGAGTTAACTCAAATCGTTTCCCTATCTTGCAGGTAAACTGAAGGCTTTGAAACAAGACCTGAAGTGGAACCTGAAAGTGTTTGTGCATACAAACAATCAAAAGAATCCTCTTTTGGAGGAATTGCAAGAGTTACAAGGAAGGGAATTGAGGGGGAACAACTTGGAGAATGTAGTTTTGAGGAAGGCCACAGTCGTGACTAATTTGTAGAGGGTTTTGTTGTTGAAAGAGACTTCATGGCGACAAAAATTCAAGGCCCTATGCTAGATTTTTTTCTTAGAATTTTATGTGTATGGACTATTGTCGTGGACTTCAATGGCATGAACCTTCAAGAGTTTCTTATTTCTAATGTGCCTACTTGATAGGCCATTCACCCTTTGTAATTGGCTTTGCCACCTTTTTGATTTATAATACATTTTTACTTATCAAGAAAAAAAAAATCAAGGCCTTATGGTTGAAATGAGATAAATATACAAAGTTCTTTCATAAGGTGGCAAACTCACATCGATGCATCAATACTATTGAGATACTTCATTCAAGTGATAGGTGTTCTCCTCTCCTCCCAATATTGAAAACCATATTGTTAACTAATATGAGAACCTGCTCAATGAAACAACTTATTGGAGGCCAAAACTTAATGGGTTGCCTTTTGAGTCCATTGATTCTCTTACTACGAGCAAGTTGGAGAGACCTTTTGAGGAAGAGGAAATCTACAATGTCATTTATGGTATGGCCAAGGATAAAGCGTGGGGCCCAAATGATTTTACAATGGGCTTTTTCAAACCTGTTGGGACATTGTGAAAGGGGAGGTTATGCAGATTTTCAAAGAATTTCATGCATTTAATAAGTTTGAAAAGTGCGTTAATGCAACATTCAGTGCTCTTGTCCCCAAGAGCAATGGGGCCATGACTATTTGAGCGTACCGCCTTATTAGTCTGGTTAGTAGTGTCTACAAGATTATTTCCAAGGTCCTTGCTAACCACCTGAGTCCCGTGTTAGCACAAATTATATCCAAGCCCCAGAATGCATTTATTAGGGGGAGACAAATCCTAGACTCGATTCTTATTGCCAATGAGTGTTTGGATCATAGAATGAGGGGGGCACTCCAGGTATTCTTTGCAAGTTAGATATGAAAAAGGCCTATGATCATATGAATTGAGATTTTCTATTCTACTTGCTAGGAAAATGTGGTTTTGGTGATAGATAGATATCTTGGATTCAGCAATGTGTTTCTACTACTCAGTTCTCAATTCTAGTGAATGGTACACTTGCTAGATTCTTCGCCAGCTCCTGGGGCTTGCATCAAGGGGATCCTCTATCTCCTCTCTTGTTTGTCATTGTTATGGAGGCACTTGGGTGGATGGTGAAGGCTGCCGCTGAGGGCAACTGTCTTTCTGAATTTTAGGTGGGTAATGATGCTAGGGGCGCAATTCAATATATCACATCTCTAATTTGCATATCACACTCTTCTCTTCTATGAAGCAGATGATAGCCAAATCCAAACAATAAGAGTATTGTTACTATGCTTCGAAGCAGTATCAAGGCTTAAGGTGAATCTTGGGAAGTCCCATATGGTGGCAATGGATGCGAAGCCAAACATCACTCATTTAGCGGACTTCTAGAAATGCAAAGTGACTTTGCTACCTATGATTTATTAGGGTCTTCCGTTGGGAGCCACGTTTAAGGCTAGAGCTATATGGGATGGGGTAGTGGAGAAGATAGAGCAAAGATTGGTTGGTTGGAAGCGGGCGTACTTATCGAAAGAGAGTCGACTCACTCTTGTTAAGAGTACCCTTACTAATCTCTTCACTTATTATTTATTTTTATTTCCTATGCCTGCAAGGATGGTAAAAAGAATTGAAAAACTCTTTTGATGGTTCTTATGGGGGCATGGGAAAGGAAAAGAAATTCCACCTGGTTAACTGGAACACTGTTTGTTTTCATATCTCAAATGGGGGTTTGGGATCGTGCAACCTAAGAACTTTTAATAAAGCTCTCTTGGACAAATGGCTTTAGAGGTATCATTTGGAAAGAGAGTCTTTGTAGAAGGAAATCATTGATGCTAGATATGGTAGTGCTTGGGAAGGCTGGTGTTCTAACAAAGTGAGAGATGGTTATGGAGTGGGCTTATGGAAGTTTATAAGAAAGGGTTGGCCTTGTACACATCCGTTTCGTGGTTAATGAGGATTCTAGAGTCAGATTTTGGAAGAATATGTGGTGTGGAGACTATGCTTTGGAATAGGGTATCTCCAGCTCTCTATCGCATTGCGGCCAATAGAGAGGTTTTTGTGGCAGATCTAAGGATATTTTCTCATGGTTCTCACTAGTAGAATATCCTGTTTACTAGGGACTTTCATGATTGGGAACTCTCCACTGTCTTAAATTTTTTCAGCTTGTTATATTTATTCTTTGGGTAGCTCCACGGCTCAAGGGGACCGAATGCATTGGCAATTCAATGCTCAGAAAAAATGCATAGTTAAGGCTTATTACAAAAGCTTGACAACACAAGCTAATATCCCATTTCCTTGGAAGAATTTATGGAGGTCTCGAATGCCCTCTAAAGTAGCCTTTTTTGTTTAGACTGTAGCGCTTGGGAAGATTTTGACCACAAACAACTTGAGAAGGAGGAGATGTGTTGTAATAGATTGGTATTACATGTACAAGAAAAATAGAGAATCAGTGGACCATCTACTATTGCATTGCGAGGCGGCAAGGATGATGTGGGTTGAAACTTTTCACAGGGTGGATGTTCCTTGGACAATGCCAACAAGGGTGGTGGATCTCTTGGGTTGTTGGAAGAAGCTGCACGATAGTCCCTAGGTGGCAGTAGTGTGAAGGATGATCTCGTTGTGCCTTATGTAGTGCATCTGGTTGGAATGGAATGATTGTTACTTTGAAGACAAGGACAGATCAATGGCAGAGCTACATAACTTTTTTGTTCAAAATTTATTGTTGTGGTTTTCAGCTATTGTACTTAATGGGAATGATGTCCATGAATTCTTGTCTTTCTTTACCGACCATAGAATGCAACTAGGTGTTCTCTTGTATACTTCTTGCGTACACGATTACTTCTTGTGTAGAAGTAAACCTTGTTTTACTATCTTTTTCGTTTCTCTGCTAGGGTTTGGAAGGCGATTTGCACATGGTGGCCAAATGGGGTCATCCTGACCCCTTAAAGCTGGCAAGAGAGACAAGGACCTATGTTGATCTTGTTGCACAGGCTCCTCAGGCGATCCCAGAGGTCAGTATTCCTTTTCGACAGCCAAAAGTAGTTGGAGAGGTTTTTGTGCAATTTTTGAGAGAAGAAATAGAGATATCGGCGAAACCATTTAGGTATGGTGTTATGATAAAAATTCTGAGGCAGAGGCCTTCGCTGGACAAGATTAGGGGGTTTATTCATGGCATATGGGGTCTCAATTCTCAGCCAGTTGCGTAAGCCCAAAAATGTTTTCGTTCGGTTCTCTAATGAAGGGGATTTCCTAAAAGCATTGACGAGAGAGAGCTGTGATGTTGATGGAGTATTATACAGGATTTTTCAGTGGACAACGAATTTTTCAGAGGAATCAAAACCAATCATGGCCCCTATTTGGGTCACACTTCCAGGTCTTCCTCCAAATCACTACTATGAATCGTTTTTTACATATGTAGTAGACCCGATTGGAAAGTATTTCAGAAGGGACAATGCAACACGATGTGCAACACGCACAGATGGTGCGAGAGTCTGTGTCTTAATGGATATTTTGGTGGAGCCATTTCAGAATTTTTGGATTGGAACACCGAAAAACCCCACTAGCATTTGGCAAGAAGTGTTTTAAGCAGAATCTGGAACAACTGGTAAAAAAGAAAGGCGAGGATAAGGATGTTCGGGTGTGGGTAAAGAAGAAAAATGAGAACCAGTCTGCAATAGTTGCTAATCTAGAGGATCCAAAAGGAAAGGGACAGGGAGGAAACCTCAGTAACACAAAAGGGGCAATTTCTAAAGAAAACATTGTGATAGAGAAGGGTACTGAAAATGAGCAAAGAAGTGAACTGGACATGGTGGTTGTGGATGGTAGGCTTGAAGAAAATAAGTTGGTTGCTGGTAATTTGAATGGCTTTGAAATTGGGGAGTCAAGTGGGGACAGGGAGGAAGGGGAGCTGGTTGTTGTTGAAACAGTCGTCATTAATGATGGCCATAGTGGTCCTAAAGAAGATTCTATTGTTAATGTGGATCAAGTGTCAGGGGATTTGAATTCTTCACAGGATTTACAAATGGTTACTTTTTCTGGAACTAAGAGAGTTTTTGGGTCTATCTCTGATGGTGAAGATGATCTTCCTAATTTAGGGAAGGGTAGAGATGAAGTTTCTGATTCAAAAGTTCAGAAGAAGACAGTGACTGGCAGTAGAGTGTTAAAAAGTTCGTCTAGGGCTCCGAGCAGGCCTTCACGCCTGAATTTATGATTGACAACATCTTGTATTGGAATATTCGAGGTCCCATAGGAGATTTAGGTCTCTATTAAAGAAACACAAGCCTAAGATTCTGATTATTGCTGAACATTTCAGATAATGATAATAAGCTTTCTAGATGGCAACATATTTTACGGTATGATGATTGTTATTCAAATGGTATGAATGATGGAAAGTTATGAATTTTTTGGGATAAGGATGTACAGGTCAGTATTATCGGTTGTATGAACCAATTGATATCAATGTTAGTGAATTATGAGATAGTGGTTACTATTGTGCATACAAAATGTTTATACTTAGAACCGAGACAACTTTGGTTGGATGCTTTATCTTATGGTGATCTTCAATTAACATGGATAGTATTAGAGGATTTTAACATCATCCGGAATGATAGTGAAAGAAGAGGAGGGCACCTAAGGCTATTGTGTGCTATGGAAGAGTTTAATGGTTTCATTGATGAGGGGAGGTCTTGTTGAACTTCCTTACAATGGAAATCAGTTTTCATTAGGGGTGGCAAAATGGTACACGACCCGTTAACCCAACACGAACACGACACGATAATAGCGGGTTAGGGTTTAGTCTTAATGGGTTTCTGGTCAAAACGGGTTAACACGTTAAGACACGATTGCTTAACGGGTTGATAACAGGTCAACCTGTTTTAACCCGCTATGACACGTTATGACACTTAAGAAAGTTAAAATTATAAGTATACCTTTACATTTAAAAGTAAAATTGTTACAATCTTAATTTTGATATTTTTTTTATTTAGATTGTAATTCATATTTGTAGTTAGTATTATAATTTTTATAAATATTATAGTTTTAATATTTGTATAAAATTATACTAAGTTTAATTAAGTCAAACGGGTTAATTTCGGACATATTCAACATATTTATATAAATAAGTTGAAACGTATCATATTTTGTCATGTTAATTTATTTCATAATATTCACTAATGGGTCATAATGGGTTGACACGACACGACACGTTATGTTAACGGGTCGTATTAGGGTTTGAGATTTTGACACGATAAGATTAACGGGTCGGGTTAGGGATTAACCTATATAGTATAATATACATGTCTTGACACGACACGAACACGACCCGTTAACATGATTTGACACCCCTAGTTTTCATGGTGTAATGGCCAAGGAGAATTGGCACGTAGTTGGGCCCAATTGGATAGAGGTTTTTGTAATTCTAGTTGCTTGAATCCTTATCCATCTTGCAGTATTCAATATTTAAGCCGTAGTACCTCTGATCATGTTCCTATGTTGCTTGTTTTATCAGATATTACATTGAGGTATGGGCCGAGTTCATTTAAATTCCAGCAAATGTGAACAACTCATGAAAATTTTTGGAGGTGTGTCTCCCATTCTTGGAAGGAGGATGCTTATGGTTCGGATCTTTTGAAGCTTGTTGTTAAGTTAAAAAGACTAAAGGTGGCTTTGATGAATTGGAATAAGGAGACATTTGGATGGACTGGGGTACGTATAAAACAACTGGAAGCATAGATTGAGGATGGGGATTCTCGGCTTCAGGAAGGATATTCAAAGGAGGTTGAAAATGGGGTGTTGGCTTCAAAGCTGGAACTTTCTATATGGCTCAAAAGGGAGGAACCTCGCCTTGCTCAGCAGATAAAACAAACTTGGATTGATCATGGTGAAATTAATTCATCTTTTTTCTCAACATTGCAAACCAGGAAACATAAGCCGGTATTGGAAATGAGGATGGAAGATGGTCATGTTTTGGAATCCCCAGAAGTAATTCATAAGGAGGCAGTGGTGCATTTTCAGTCTTTTCTTCAAGCCAAATAGAGTAGAGATTTACCTATTCTTTCAGGCCTAGTGCAGGTTGAGGAAGCTGAAAATCAAGCACTTTCTATGTGTCCTTCTGAACAGGAGACTAAGGATGCTTTGTTTTCAATACCGGTAAACAGTAATCTGGGTCGGATGGTTTTGGCTCGAGATTTTTCAGGCATTGTTAGGAGTTAGTGAAGAAGGATTTATTGGATGCAGTGCAAGAATTTTCAGAGGAATGCCTCTTCCAAGGTTCTACTCTTCCTCTTTTATTGCTTTAATTCCTAAAGTAATGAATCCGCCTTCTTTTGATAAGTTCAGGCCCATTAGTTTATGTTCTGTGGTTTATAAAATATGTACCAAAATTCTAGTGGGTCGTCTGACTTCTACATTGAGCCGTATTATATCTGCTGAGCTAGGTGCTTTCTTACCTAGGAGAAGCATCTTTGAGAATATTAGTATTACTCAGGAACTAGTTCATGATCTGAATAAACCGATTAGAGGCGGGAATTTGATGATGAAAATTGATACGGCTAAGGCATATGATATTGTGGATTGGGATTTTTTAATTCATGTGCTTCGGGCTTTTGGTTTTTCTTCTGAAGTGTGTAGATTGATTAGTCATTGTGTGACAAATTCATAGTATTCTGTGGAGATGAATGGGACGACTAAAGGATTTTTTTAAGGCAGAAGTTTTCGCCAGGAAGATCCACTTTCACCTTATCTTTTCATTTTAGTTGAGGAGATTTTTTCTCATCCATTGAAGAGGAAGTTTGATAGTCGAGAGATTGGAGGTTTTTCTTTCCCAAGGGGTGGGCCATTAATTCCGCATCTCTTATATGCGGATAATATGGTTATTTTTGCCAATGGAGGGAGACGTTCAATTAAGGCTATTATCGACACACTTGGTGAGTATGCTAGCTGGTCGGGTCAAGTGGTTAATACTCAGAAATCTTCTTTATTTTTTTCTTCAAAGATTTCATCTCCTAGGCATCGGGATATTATGAGATTGACGGATTTTTCAGAAGGACATTTTCTAGTCAAGTATCTAGGGGTCCCTATTATTTCTGGTAGCTAAAAATGTATTTATCCAGATGATCTTTTGAGCAAAATTAGACATAAAATTGAAGGTTGGTAAATGAATTTTTTTGTCTTCAAGGGCACGATTGATTCCTTTTTACAACATGTTCTTTCTAGTATGCTTGTACATTTGTTGGCTATTGTGCATGCTCCAAAAACTGTTTTAAACAGCATGAATAGGCTGTTTAGTAATTTTTTTGGGGATCGGTCAATGGAAAATCTAGAATTGGATGTCTTGATATAATCTTTGTAAGCCTACTTGTGAGGGTGGTGTTGGTCTCATAAATATGTTTGATATTCAAAAGTCTTTGCATGTTAAGTTAGCCTGGAAGTTGTTGACAGAGTCTTCATTGTGGGCTAATTTCTTTCAGGTTAAATATGTGAGAGAACATATCTCACTAACCAACCCAAAAGAAGGAACTAGATTTTGGAGGATGATTATGGGTTTGTTGCCTTTTGTTATTGACAATTCTAAATGGATTGCAAGGGATGGACAGATTTCTTTTTGGAGGGATAAGTGGATGGATTCAGGTCCATTGTATTTGCAACAAGATAATATTATTCAGCCGAAGATACAGATTAAACAATGTATGGTGCAAAACAGTTGGGATCTTGACCTGTTAGAGCAGCTTGTGGGTTGTGATAAAGCTGATTATGTTGTATCTCAGATTGTTGGTACTAAAGAGGGATCAGATTTATTGATTTGGTTGGAAAACTCTGATGGGCAGTTTTCTACACATAGTGCATGGAATTTAGTGCGTGTGGTTGCTCCTAAATTGCAATGGTTTGAATGGATTTGGCATTCTACATTGCCAAAAAAAAATTTCCATAACTATGTGGCGTGCTTTAAATAATATTTTGAGTGTAGATGATCGCATCCGCCGTATAGGAGGTCAGTTGGTTTCTAAATGTGAATGTTGCCAAGATGGTGCTTTTGAAGATTTAAACCATGTGCTCTATGGAGGTAGCATAGCTGCTGCCATATGGAAGCTTGCATCTAATGTTTTAGGCATTCCTTATGTGGCTCAAAGAACCTGGAAGGAGGCTGTAGAAGCATGGTTTCGACGTACAAAGAAATCATCACAGTTTGGAAATTTATTTGGGATAATTCCGGTTGTTATAATTTGGAATTTATGGTGTTGGAGGTGTACAGCTCGTATGGAAGTGAAGAAGGATTCTGTGGAGTCTTTATGGCGATCTATTAAATATTGGATAAGTTGGGTTTGGGAGTAAACTTAAGGCCAGCTCTAATTTTGTTAAAAGAGATGTGGCTGTATTGAAGTTATTACAAGTTCCAGTTATTGAAAATAAAAAATCTTTCTGTCATATTCTTGCTTGGTAGAAACCGGATTTGGGATGGAATAAACTAAATGTAGACGGAAGTAGTATAGGTAGTCCTGAGAAATCTGGTGTTGGAGGGGTTTTGAGAGATGATAAAGGATTGTTTAAAATGGCTTTTGCGGCAAATATTGGTGTGGGGACTAATAATAAAGTTGATTTATTTGCTTTGTTGTTAGGATTACATAATTGCAAAAATTTAAATTTGTGTAATATCATTGTTGAAATGGATTCAATGCTTGTGATTTCATAGTTGAGGAAAGATAAGTGCAGATTATGGTACTTGGAGGACTTTTGGGAGGAGTTCAGAGTGCTTGTGCAGGAGCTCAATGTCCGGTTTCAGCATGCTTACAAGGAGATTAATGCAGCTGCACACTATCTAGATGGGCTGGGAAGCAGTAGATGCAATCGAGTTTGGCATTCTTTGGATCAATTACCTACTCAGATTAAAGGCATTCTCAGAACTGATCGTTTGGGATTGCCGTTTATACAGGTCTCATGATTCTTTGATTTATTTATTTATTTGATGTATAGCTTGGTATAAGTTGGGTTTTGGTTTTGTTTCTGGAAAGGGTGTTTTTTTTCATTGAGGTATGTAATGATCCCTAGGGTTGTATTATGGTTTTTGGAATAAGGGAATAAGTTGATGTATGGGATGGGTTTATGGAAGATTTGTAAACCCTATGCATTTTGGTTGTAACCACGGCACTCATCTGCCATAAGTTAGGTTTTATAAATAAAATTGGGCGGGGCCACTACTGGACATGAGGCTAACCTGTCTTTCCCAAAAAATAAAAAATAAAAATAAAATAAAATTATCTTCCTTATCAAAAAAAAAATTGCAGCAAAGTTAATTGTTGCATGTTGCTTTCTATTTCCAGCTCTCAGCGCGAATTGTAGATTTATTTGGGAAAAACAGTAACACGATGATCTTTCTTTTGCTTGCAAACCTTTGAATGTCTGCAACCAACTATTATCATATGATTCTTCTAAAACATTGTTTTGGTGTTTGTTTGACACATCATGATTTCAGATCCTCATAGATCGATTCTAAAATGTATAGACAAACGGAATTAATAGATATCAAAATGCAGCTCTATATCCTCAAAACCACTTTGACAAAATACATGACAAGCAACAAAGCCAAGTTCAAAAATACATTGCTATGCCAATTTGAAAGATAGCAAGTGATAGAAATTGAACTTAATTCATTAGTTTTGTTAGTGAGATCTGATTACTCCATATCATTAGTTAAGTTTAATGCAAGTAATCCCTCAAATCTTGACCAAGGTACAATGTTAAATAATCCTTTGCATATGTACTCCACAGACTAATGCTTATATTGATGCTTATTGTTCACACTAATTTCTCCACACATGTTGAAGAACCATGAAATACACCAGACCATATATTGGAAGAGGGTGTAGAGAATTAAGATCGCAAGCATAAGAGTGGTGTTGTATGTGTTAATCATTGATTGATTGATAGGTAACAATATACCCTTTTCTACCATCTAGAGGAAAAAATAAAAAAATAAAAATAAACACTATAATTTTTGTGTGGTAATTTCGATTAAATTGTAACCTAAAGGTTCTTTTTGGAAGTGAAAATTGAACGTCTTTTTGGAATTGAAAATTGAAGGGTCTTTTAGGCAACAAATGGTCATTTAAATAGTAGGCAGAGTGTAAGAGTTGAGAAAGTGACCGATCATAATGGAGAAAGTGGAAAAGTTGGTATTATAATTAAGAGAATAATAAGATTAAGGAACCAACAAAATAGTAAAAAAATTAAGGTCATTCAGAAAATGCTATGGCGGATCAATGGAGCAAAGGAAATGCTTCAGAAATCATATAAGTAATATATGTACTTGGGTTGCACCTTTTGCAGTTTCTAATAGACTTATTACTTACTAAAAAAATATCTGTATATTTCTTGTTCAACAAGTAAATTTCAAAGTACTATTTCGCCATGCCATGCAATAAATGTGCAGATTGAAAACAATATATAGGGAAAAGGAACTTTCTTAATCGGATTTCAATTGTTCAGAAAGAAAAGAAGTCATACAGCAATTCTTTGTTGATTCAGACCACCCTCAGCATGGATGAATATATAGCCTGCTGTTTCATTTTCAGAGGGAAGATCTGCAAAGTGCCAATAAAGTTGCTAGGATACAAAGGAATATAACTGAAAAGTAAAAGTGGAGATAAACTTGATTAGGGTATCAGATGAAGGGAAGAGAGAATAGCATCCAGATCTTTTCTACACAAATGAATTAGGCACAATCCGGGTTCAAATTAAATATTTCAGCCAACTCATCTCTTTACTCCATGATCAGTGATACAGACTCAAGCCGTGCATAAAAGAAACATATCCTCATAATGGATTTTAAGTGTATAGGGCAAACAACATCCACACAAATTTCCAACCTCAAGAATCTCTCCAAAAGAAAAAGAACAAAAACAAAAGAGAGAGAGAGAGAGAGAGAGAGAACATTCATTAGCTCCAAAAAACAGGAGTTATGGCAGTCTGTGAACCCCAGTAATACACTATGGCTCTACTTTCTTTTCCAAATATCCCATAACCCCCAGAACACTAGATAGCCCCACCCAAAGCGTACTGCATTTAATGGTCAATAAATTGACTGTAGATTTAGCAGCAGATAAGAAAAAGGCCCTATGAACTGGATAGGATGATACCCAGCATATATTATTGAAGATAAATGAATCTTACTTGATATTCCAACACCACGGTGCTCAGCACAAGGCTTCCAGGATGTGGTGGCTGAGAATGGATTCTCCCAGAGTGAAGGAGATTCCTTGACCTAAACATAGGAAACTAAATATACATTTGGCACAAATCACCAAGCACGTGTGAATTGAAGGAAAGAAATGACCAAAGAAGGTCCTTTAACTTACATGCGGGCAGTGAAGAACAATGCCATCTTTTCTACACAAGTAAGGAGCATTCTACAATAAGTTGAAAGAAGAGTTAGGAATACAGATTATGAATGCAAAAAACACATGTGAGAATGCTGGCACCTATTTATCCTCTACATGTTGATAATTTCATATCACGCATAATTCTCGGCCCTCATGACCTTTTCATCATGATTAATGAGTGTATTTCGCTGTCTATGAAAAATGGGTCAACAAGGAAAACTATAGAGCAAATCAGAAAGGAACCAAAAGTGTGACAATAACCAAAACTAAATCATCGACAGCATTTTACCAAATAAGACAGTCATCTCATTTGTAGACGCACCAAAAAAAAAAGTATAAATCAACGTACATAACCCAAAACAAATCAAATAGCGATGTATATTTTGAAGTCCAAAGAACCCTCAAATTACTAGAATGAATCCGAATGAGTTATTAAAATCCTACATAGTCAAAAGCTCAACAGTACTCAGACCGTCCGCTGAGAAAGAGTTTAAAACAACACCAGAAATAATAAGTAATAAACAATATAAAACCAGTTAATGATGCTTAATTCAGTCGTTCTCCCCAGTGAAGTTCCATGGTTTTTAAATTTTCTGAGGAACCAAACATGCACGTAATAGAAGAAAAACCGAGAGTGCCGAATTGATATCTCAAAATGCAGAGCACCAGGAGATAATATACTAACCAATCGATTTACGATTGACAAAACTGAAATCAAACCAGCGAGGAGGAGGAGTAGGAAGAAGAGGCAGATCCTGGAGTTGTGCGGAGAAAACCTAGCATCGTCATTGAAGAAGGGGCATATCGACTGGATATGGTACCAGAACGGACGGTCACGATCCTTGGAGGAGTGGCGATCGTGATCGTCGTCGTCGTTAGGCTGGCTCTCGGGAATTCCAGGGGACAAGTCGCCATCGCGCTTCATTGGAGACGAAGAAGCTCGGCTCCCGATCGAGATCGAGTGCCTGAGCTCCACCATGGCTCGCTTCGGACTGAAAGCCAGCTCTGTATTTTGGTCTTTCGGCTTCATTTTTTCGGGTTCGAGTACTCACGTTCCATCTCCCATTTTAATTTGGCCTCGTTTATTTTTAGAGATGAAATAAAAATAAAAATAAATAAAATAAAATATTATTATATTATATTTTTTTAATATTAATTTTATATAAAATTTCAAAAAATAATATGAGAATTTAAAATTTAAAATTTTTTATTATATTTTATAAAAAAATTTAAAAAAATATAGCGATGAATTTAAAATCAATAGTACTATATACAACCACCAAACGCAAAACCATGGTTGGATTTTTTTAATTTATAAAAAAACACGGAAAAATGCAAAACAAACGAAATAGAGGGAAAGCTGAATACAGGCTTCTTTCGCACGCCAAACTCAACGCTGGCCATTTCTTCGCACGCCACTTCACCGACGTCGACTTCTTTCGCACGCCAAGCTGAACCCACACCTGTGAGGGAGGTTGCCGTCGTGTGGCTGGATCGGTCCGGTCGCTATGGTCACATATTACGCTGCACTATCGCAGTCGACGTCGTGGGTTTGGACAGAGACAAGTTTGCCGCTTCCCCTATCATTCGGTTGTTCAACATGTGATTTTTTTTCTTTATTTCATTTCAATTGTTCTCATTCTTTACTCATTGATGCAGATTATTCAAGTTTCAATTTCAAAAATTTTGTTTTTCATATCAGATGAACTGCCGAATGATATCAGAGGTACAAGCGATAATGATTTAAGTGAATGATTTAGTGTATCTATGATGGATGATTTAAGACTCACATTAGTGGTAGATTGTCTCCACAAATTGCATGTGTTCATTTCTCTATTTAACTTACAATAGAATTATTTTGTAAGGATCGTTTACGTAGGCTAAGAACAGAGGTTTATGTTATGTTGGGACTTTGGACGTATGTATATACCCAGAACACCAACGAAAATATGGATGTAGGTAACAACATGTCACCAGCATTCATCCTTTAGGCTATGTATGCAATACCCAAGATTCTTTTCCTTCAAAACATGGCTTATCATCTGCACCTATTGTGAAAGTTTTTAGAAAAATAAAGATAACATGGAAAGGTTTATGTAGAGAAACTACAACAAACAATGTGAATTAAATTCTTACAATTCACAGATTTTCAATAATATTTGTGTAAATTAAATTCGTACAATGTCATTTTAACTAATAAATTTTGTAATACAACATCTCTCTCTCAAGGTCCTCTCCCTCTCTTTATGTATGTTTTTTGTTTTTCTGGCTTATTATTACTAGGATTTGACTGGAGTTCATATCCAATTTCAGGGAAACATATGGTTGCATCCCACCCGATATCATCAACAAGCAAACCTGATCTCTAGCTAATACCGCTCGCCATCATTAACAAATACTCTTCCAATATCCTCATTAGGTACGTAATTAATATTTAATGCTAAGTCCATCACAAAATAAAGTTTAGAATATTTTACAACAAGCAATTTATAGACAAGTTTGGAAGGATCACACCCAATTTACCCAGATTTTGATATATTACAACCAATGCATAATGATTTGGAAAGATCACAAGTAATACAGTGAGGGGATAGTCTTGGTATGTTCTTCTAATATATATCAACTCGTCTTAAAAATTTTAATATAGACAAGTTTATATCTGGATGAAGAATTCATATTACTCTATTCTGATTATTTTCCAGTTTGGAAGATGTTTTGGTATCGCTGTGATTGTGTTGGCTGAGAAAAAACTAGGTGCGTTTATTAGTGGTAAATGATAACATTCTATTGGGCACTTGTAAGTCACCTAGTTAACTTGCTTATGCATTGATTGTGAGCATTTATTAATTATGGACTCAACGCCTTGCTTGTGTAGGAAAAGAGAGGAAATCTGCAACAAACTTGGTAGTTTTGTAGGCTACATCCTGCAGAGCATTGGGAATGTTGTGCCTTCAAATGTTACGAGGAATAGTGAAAAAAGATTTATAGCGATGGGTTTTGGTCCGGGGATTTGATTATTGTTTTGGAAAAGAGATTTCACTTGTAACATTTCCTTTGTTTTTTTGAGCCACATTTCCTCAGTATAGACATGCCTACGATATTTTTTATATAACACATCTTAAACTTTTATATATATTTTTTTAATAGCATGATCCTGGAACAGTCGGGTAGTTATGATGCGCCTTTGTTTACTCATTTGGTAAGTGTATCGGCAAATTTTGTACTTGATTCGTGGTCCATTGCAGGTTTGTTAATACTGTTATGATGCAGGTTTTGTATGAGCATATTGGGTACCAGCTGATTGTTTGTTAATACTCTCGGATGGATGTTAAAACAGAGTTTTTTGTTTTTTTCATTTGAGCACTCTTTAGTTGGTGGTGTTGAAGATGGTTCAAGATTTTCTGCAATCACTAACCGACAAACTTGTTACAATTTTGGAAGAGAGATAGAGCATGTGGATCCTACTATATTTACTATTGATGTCTATATTGTCCATGGCAGTATTGTGTCATCCAGGTTTATATAAGAACTTTAGAAACTACCATTCTAAACGAAATAAAGTATCATGGTATACAATCCCTTTTAAAGCATTCTCATTAATTGATTGTTTGTTAATACTCGATATAGACGCAAATGACATTGTTTGTTTGTTAATACTGTCAGCAACAATTCACGTCTCTTGGAAAATTACAGGCAAATCCTGATTTACCAATAAATCCTGATTTGCAATCTGCAAACAATTCGCAGCTCTTCACCCCAATAAATCCTGATTTGCAGTTAAATCATGATTTACTCAATTTAACTAAATTTTATATTATTTTAATCATGTACAGCCTGCACGTAATGTCAAATTTTGATACATTTTAGATCAACATAGTGCGGTAAGTTGACAAGGTTTTGATCGAGGCATCCATACAAAGTCAGAAAATGATTCACTTGTCCACATTCCCTTCACCTATTGCCACTTTCAACATATCAAAAGAAGTGATCAAACAACTTGCATTGGCATCCGTACAAAGTCAGAAAATGCCAAGACTTAAATTAAAGTCCAAAATAAAAAACACAGGACAAAAACTACTTAAATACTACCAAGTAAAATGCAACCACAAACGCACAACCTCAATAAATTCGAAACAGTGTGCGTGATTGCCTATTTTCAGCTTCTTGTGTGTGACGCACCAACTCCTTCAACGCCTCATCGTAGCTATTGGATAGCACCATCGGCAAAATCTCGAGCTGATCCACTATTTTCTGTAACTGAATTTGTATCTTCTCAAGATGCTCAAGTATCATCTCAAGCTCTTTCTTTTTCTCGAGAACTTCATTGAACCTTTCTCGATGCTGGAACTCAATCACTGAATTAGCATCTACCCACTTGAAAAATTTACAATATGATAATTCCTGAACATCTCATGCATATAAATGAAATGTATTAGAAAACATAACATATTGATGAAAGCAGGAAAAAATTCTTTAATATAAGCCAAACTAATGTACATACCTCTGTGTTGTACTTTGCACATCCTAAGAAGGGCCGTCCTAAATTTTTTGTAGTCGTTGCGTATTTAAATTTGGCTTCAACCCCACATAAGCATAATGGTTGATGTAATGATGAAGAAGACATTGTTGAAAATGATGACATTTAAAAAAAATTTCAAATAAACAATTACCCAACTCTTTTCTTTTTTGTCTCATAAATTACTCTAGTCAGACTTTCTTAATTCATCCAACACTAAGAAATAGTTTATAAAAAATAACACTAAATGTTTAATTCACTCAAAACTAGTTTCTAAATTAACAAACTGAAGAGGAAACTTTGACATGCAAATCTAGCATCAAATTAGAAGGCAACAACAAGTAGCCATTCATCACTATAGACAACAACTAAATTACTCTAGTCAGGGTTACTTAGTTCATTCAACACTAAGAAAGAAGCAGTTTATAAAAAAAAAACACTAAATGTTTAATTCACTCAAAACTAGGAAGCTGTTAAAAAACGATAATAAGCAGTTTGTATAAGGTATTGACCGTACCTAAGGATCAATTTGTTTTGTACTCAGTAATTTCTCATCTGATGTACCTAATAAATAAATAAATAAACCATGTTAAGCAGTACACAATTTTGTTTTTCATACTAAGTGACTCATGCATGGCATTCAAAGTAATTGATAAAACTACTTAAAAATAATTGACAGGTTACACAAGCAATTGTATGGCCAGCATAAAGACTTCACACAACATCTAATTAAGAAAAAACAAACAAAATAACGAGTAATTAATAATTGTATAAAAATGGAGTTAAAATTCGAATTAATTAGGAATAATGAGAAAGCAGTTAATTCATATATAAATTAATATATATACCTACTGTTCAGCTTCGACCCAGAGTTTGGGTTTAGAGCTCGATCTCGGGAGTGGAACCGGAGTTGAGATAGGACCAAAATTTTGAGGGTTTGGGTTCGAGTTAGGGTTAGGGTTAGGGTTAGTGTTAGGGTTAGGGTTAGGAAAACGACGGGGACTTGGGTTCGGATTTGGGTAGGAAGACGACAGGGGCTAGGGTTTGGATTTGACTTCGTCCCATGGGCGGGTTTGAGGAGACCCACTGACCTACCCAGAACATGACGAAGAACAACCGGCCAAACTCGTTTCGTGGGATTGCGGCTTCACCATCGAATGGCAACTTCTAGATGGAGGCTTCGGAGCTGGGAAACTAGTGTTTTCACTGGTTTCGTGCGACTGTATTCCAGACAAAGCCACCGAACGCAAGGAAGGAATGGGGTTGTGAGACGAAGGAAGGAGGAAGGAAGGTTGGGAGCTGGGACTCGAAGTCTGTGAGAGGAAGGAATGGGTTGGGCGTGGGTAGGCCGTGAGAGAGAAACGAAATTTGGGTTGGAATGAAAACATCACCATTTTCACTTGAAATTTGAATTTGGGCTGAATTGAAAACGTCATCGTTTTCGATTTGCCACGTAGGAACCGATTACGCCAGTTACAGAAGGCGCGGTTTCAAACAACATTTTTCATTTAAAATATGGTTGGATTTTTGGCCTCATCAAACAAAGCTTTAATTAAAATTATCATTTCTTAATTTTTTTTCTAAATTTTAATATCTTCCAAAAATTTCTTACATACCATTTCTTATATTTTTCATATTCTATTAAAATAAAATTCTTCTATTATTTTTTTATTATTTTTTTCTCTCGCCTCTATATTCATTTTTAACCATTTATTCTTTCATTTTTTTTCTTGTTTTAATTATTTCCAATTTCAATTGACTATCAAAAAATACATTATAATAATTTTTCTCAAAGTACACGACTATATAAATTTAATACGATTATACTCACCAATTAAAAAAAATGATTATAATAAATAGTCTTCTACAATTAAATAAATATATCCCAAAAAGATATTATATACAATTAAATATATTACAACTAATCTAATGTATTGTTTAATTACAAAAAATAGTTGGCAGCGCTCGAAATTTTTCAAAATATAAAATTATTACAAGTAATTATGACATAAAATACAAACTAAAAAATTCGTCTTCTCCACTATTCGCTTGCTCCTCTCCACGCCAATTTCCAAACAATGTTTACTGTTTTGGACGTCTAACAAGTCTTATATCTTTTGAATTTTGTTCTTTAGTTGGTTTATTATCCTCTGTCCATATGATAGTATTTTTGAGTCATACCAACAAAAGAATCTGCAAGCCCGGCTAGCCTACAGAACTTACAATTAATCATAGATTCTAAAATTAAGAAATTTTGCCAAGAACAATGAGGTTTCAAAAACTAACCTCATAATTTTGACAACCAAGAAATCGATGGCCCTCATTTTTTCCAGTGTGAGTTGTTCGACGACATGCTTTAATATAGTCATCCGGGCTTCACGGATTACTCTGTCATATCAATGGTGCCCCATGCTTGAACACTTGTTAATTGAGCCAACTCATCATAGCCTAATAATTAGACATCCATCCCGGAAACCATCTTGATAGGAAGTACATCACCAATAATTAAATAAATTCCTAAATATATAATGTAGCAACCTCGAACCTAATTAGCACAAAATATTATGAAAATAGACATGAAACTATATGAAATAAGTGCCTAAATATCAGAGGTTGAAAAGCAAAGGTCAATAAGCACCAATAAATGACATGAGGCATGAAAATGTGTGAAATTAAGGCCCAAAAATCAAAGGCACCAATGCTAGGGGTCAATAAGCACCAACAAACGATAATAGGCATCTCAAAGTGTTAAATTTGAGATATAAAACTCCAAGACAGCAACGCATGGATTTAATAATTACCAAAAAAAAAAAAAAAACAATAGGCAAATCAAAGTGTCAAACAAATACCCAAAACTCCAAGGCAACAATGCATCGGTTGTATAAGCACCAAAAAATGACAATAGGCAAGCTAAAGTGCTAAACAAATGGCCAAAACTCCAAGATAGCAATGTATCGGTTGTATAAGCACCAAAAAATGACAATAGGCAAGCGAAAGTGTTAAACAAATGGCCAAAACTCCAAGATAGCAATGCATGGGTTATAAAAGTACCAAAAAATGACAATAGGCAAGTCAAAGTATTAAACAAATACCCAAAACTTCAAAGTAATAATGCATGGGTTTAATAAGCATAAAAAAATGATAATAGGCAAGCTAAAGTGTTAAACAATTGGCCAAAACTCCAAGACAGCAATGCATGGGTTTAATAAGCACTAAAAAATGACAATACGCAAGTCAAACTGTTAATTTGAGAATCATAACTCCAAAGCAACAATGGATAGATTATATAAGCACCAGAAAAATGACAACCGGTTGCTAAAGTCTTAATTTGAAATCCAAAACTCCAAGGCAACAATGGAGAACATAGCCAAAAGGACAATTTCTAGCCAAACGGTCAATAGGGCTACAAACGATCCGATCAAAGACGAGTTCGAATCGAATTGAGTCGAGCTGGACTCAAATAACTCGAGTTCGAGTTCGAGTCGAGCTGAGAATTTGTCGAGTCGAGTTGAATTCGAGCCGATCAAAGACAAAATCGAGCCGAATCGAGTTATTTATTTATCTTTGCTCTTACTCTCTAATGATCCGCACAAACTGAGCCGAACTTAGTCGAGTAATAACTGGAGTTTTTTACTCTTTATAAATATTTGACTCAATAATTTTTTGTGAACTTAATACATTATTATTGTAAAGAAACAAAATAGGTTATTTTTACATAAAGTAACAAAATATATTACTTATACAAAGTATTAAAAATAATATACATAACACATAAAATATATATAATAAAAGAATATATGTAAGAATATATGCAAGATTATATATATGTATATAGAAATATTACGAGTATTGTTACGAACCCAAAACAAGTCGAGTCGAGTTTTTACGAATCTTATTCACGAACACAAACCAAGTCGAGTCAAGATTATACGAGTTTAGCTCGTTTAATATTCGAACCAATATTAGTGATCATGAACTATTAATTTATTAAATGAACCGAGTTAGAATCAAGTTTATACGAGTCGAGCTCAAATTGTTCACGGGCAGCTCTATTCGTTTGCAGCTTTAAACGTTAATGACAACAATGGAGAACATAGCCAAATAGATTGCACGGGAAAGAAATTTTGAATAATGTAAGGGTTTAAGCAGCACAAATCGAGGGAGAAGATAGCCAAACAACATCAACAATGACCCGCAAGCATCAATGGTACAAATCAAACTCATTCAAGCATCAAGAAGTCCAAAAATGAACAAGTTAGAGTGGTAAATTGCTATCAGTGCTTACCCTAGAGAGAGATGCAACAATGGAGAGCATAGCCAAACATATAGGCATCTCAAAGAAATGCCTAGTCAAACAACACCAACAAATCGAGTGAGAAAATGAACAATGACCTGCAAACATAGCCAAATTGATAGGCAACAAATCGAGCGTGAACTGTAGCCAAATACCACCAACAATGACCCGCAAACATCAATGGCACAAATCAAATCCATTCGAGCATCAACAAGTTTAAAAATGAACAACTCAAAACATGAAATTTCTATCAACGCAACCCGAGAGAGAGAGAAAGGCACGAAAAAGTAGTTAAGTCGATTTTGTAAACCTTAGATTAGGGTTTGATCTTATCAGATGCGAGCATGTGGAAAAGATGACGAAATGGCCAACGACAAAGCTGAAGAATGGAAGAAAATTGTGCAAGGCTACAATGCTGGAAAGGGCTCAAGAGAGAGATAGCACGAGGGACCAACGAGACTGAAAGGATAGAAAGGAATAGTGGTCTCCCATACAAAGATCAAACCCTCTCCCAGTTTAGGAGTTTAATCTATTATAGGAAATCGGATGGGAGTGCTCTAAATTAGTTTCTGTTATATGATTGTTGTTTCCATTTAGAGCACTAGCAATGGGCTCATTATAGCCCATTGCAAGTGTAAAATGGCACACAATTGGGAAATATAGGGTCACATTGGCTTGGCTATAAGATTGAGCTTTAGTAAAATCATACCCCTCACTAATGATGGTGAGCTTGATTCCTAACCTTTTGAATACCGTATTAGAAGTTATATTGGTCAAGGTAGAAACAAAATATTTCCATACTAGTTGTCTAATACCATTTCGTATATCATTTCAAAATAGTTTATATATAAATAAATTATATATATTTATAAACTACAAAAAAATAAAATTATTATTTGTTTTATGATTCATACAAACAAAATATACTTTTTATATGTACAAAAAAGAAAAAAAAATGCAAATCTACTTTAAAAACTACTTAAAAAAGAATTTGCCAAAATCCGATATCGGTGAAATCTAATATTTCGACTTGTACGGTCCAATATAGGCCAAAACGACCAAAATATGAGACAAAACAAAACATGGTTTTTTTTTTAGTAATGCTAGAGAGCATCCACACTCATCACACTCACTCTCACATGAACAGTACACATGTACTGTTCATGTGAGAGTGAGTGTGATGAGTGTGGATGCTCCCAATCATTTTTATTTTATTTTTGTGCCGATCAGTTATCGGTACATCATATTATCGAAATACCGACTTGTACTGTACGATATTCAAAACTAGTTTATTACACATTCAACTCGATCATTTCTAAGTTTAATAAATGAGAAAGCCGTGTATTCTTAAACTCGCAAGCTTCCTCACCACGTCCCCTTCTTTCCGTCATCGTTGACTTTTCATCATCGTCTTCCAGGCTAAACGGTAAGTCTCTCTCTCACTCTTCACTCCCTCTTCAAATCACCTGGAATCCATTTTGGTTTTCCCCCAAAATTTTTAAGATTTTGTAATAGCAGTGAAATTTAAGATAGAAATGAGAAGAGTTTTAGAATTATTTTTCTGTTGTTGATCTCCTGAGGTTTGAGGTAACACTAATTGATGATTTGTTTCAGAGTTTTGTAGATGTTTTCATTCTTTTTTCTTCTCCCGTGATAGTTTTATTTTTATTTTGTTTTCTTTGGCCCGTGTTTGGTCTGTTTCAACTCTCATGGATGCTCTGTTTCATAGTTTTGTATTTTTATTATAGTTTCGTAATTTTAAAAATTTGGCATGTTTCTTGCATACCATCGTGTTGAATTATTTATTATTAGATTGCTACTCCGAAGTTATCACGTGCTACTTTGATGCTATATTGCCTGTACTTTGTTATTCTTTTACCACTTCTTTGTTGTGATTTTGGTTTTGGTTTTTCTTTTACTTTATAGAAAATGATTGAACTTAGCATTCGGGTTGAGAAAATCTACTTTAGAACATTGAATCCATTTTGCTTAGTTTGTTCTTTGGCCCGTGTTTAGTTTCAAAGTATCTATGTACTCTGTTAGATTTACTTTTATGATGCCGTAAGATGCTTGATTCATGGGTTTTATTTATAATTCTTTTTGTTTAAGATGGTTTATGTCTTTTGTTTTCATTCTGTTATTTATTTATATCGTTATTATAGTATGTTTTCTACTTATCCAAGAAGAAACTATGTCATTGTCCTTGTAAATGTGATTTCTCCCTACTAGCTCAACCTCTAATCTTGGATGCCAGAATAAACACATAATTGATGAGAGTTTTAAAACTAAAATTCACATTTAACATAAACAAATGACTTATGAATTTAAAAAAACTTTAGTTTGTTGCTGGAATTATCAATTATGTATTTGGGCATCTAAGTTTGCTGCTGAAAAGCTTTAGATCACAAAATTCATATGTTTGGAATTATTAGTTTGTGATGTTGTGGACTGATTATGTGAGAAACATTAGTTTGCTTTTGTCATTGATTTCAATGGACTAGTTTTCATTGTTTACTTGTATCCATTTGTAGTTCTTAGTTGTTATTAGGTATGTTCTTTGTATACTTCATGGGCTAGACCATTTTTTAATGTTAGTAATTTTGTTTAACAGATGAAAAAAAGAAGAAGGTATTCCATGGTGAAATTGAAGAGGGGATATAAGCATATGATCGGACAATTATATGCCATTTTCTTGCCCACGTGTGCAATTTATATGGTAGAAACCTTTGTAAGCTATCTTATCGTTTATTGTCCATGCCTTTTTACATAGATTTCTAAATACCCTTGGATTCTTTATCAAGAAATCTATAAATTTGTGGTTGATATTTTTCTATAAAAGAACAATGGCAGTGCACTTCAGATAGTTCTTTCCAATGCTAATAACATGCATACCATGTTGTGTGATTGATAAGGTTGTTTCTTGTTTATAAGAAACAAGGTGGTTAGTGAAATGCTTATAAAAGGTTTATTGTTTCAATTGCATGGCATGTTAATTTTTCTTTCGTGGTTTGGATTTTTCTCTTTTTTCTTTTATGGGGTGTGGAGTTAGGGAGTGTTGCTGAACGGTAATGTTATTCACCGTGGTTTGTCACAGATAAGTTGGCCATCATTAGACAGGACTATGGATGATCTCTTTTTTTTTTTCTGAGTTTTTGTCATAGAATCTCATATAAATATGCAAGGGACTCCTTGAATTTGAGTAGTTTTTCCTTCTTTTGAAAATTATCAGTTTTAATCCCAAATACTTAGAATTGTTGATTTTAGTTTCAATTTTTTACTTATTGTTGGTTGATTGTAGGCAACTCTGGCTGATTCTTTCCTTGCAGACCTTGATGAACTATCTGACAATGAAGGTGATGTTAATGTGAGTATTTTTGTTGTGTAAATTACACATATTAACTTTGTGAAGGCTTTTGTTAATATTTCCCAACTTGAGTATTGATAATTGTAATTTTTACATAATTTTATTAACATTTTATTTATAAAAATTTGTTTGTTTTATTTTATTTTATATTCTTTTATTTTTATTTATCTTTTGTTGAAGGGATGAGAAAGAAAAGAAAAATAAAAAAAAAGAAATGGAAGGCAAAAAGGAGATAATGGGCCGCACGTCAAACTAGTGGAACCAAGGTGAATATATGTATATATTTATATTTGACGTGCAGAAATTCACTTGGACCTGCATCATACAAGAAGATAAAAAGTCCCACTTCATCCAGCAATAGGATAAATTGGGAAAAAAGGCATCGTTTTCACTTTGTTGGCCCGCACATTTAATGTTGCATTATAATTAAATTAAGGGAGAGCCGCATGATCGTGTTTTAATAGGGCACGACACTTAACGTGGACGACTGAATGTGGACGGTTGGACATATATATTCTTGTTCCATTGAGCGCCGTAGAAGGATGAGCCCGGGAGAGACCAGACCTTGAGAGCACTGTGCAATCATTGAAAATTTTCTTCAAATTTTTCTGAGGAGAAGGATGTGAAAGATAGAAGCGAGAGTTACATATTCATCAATCGATTCTGATGAAAAACATAAGTTTCATTTATTTTTTTTTTAATTTTATTATGAACTAAATTTTATTTTCTAGAGCGTTGATGTAGTCTAGCATTGAACACACAGTTTATATTCTGATTTATTTTATTTTTAAATATTTTCATGATTGAGTGTTTAATGCTTCTTTTTAATGCTTACAACTTTTTTTATAGATTATTGTTTGATCAATTGAATTACAATGAGACCGAGAGGTGATTTGTGGTTTTAGTTCTTAATTTAAACACCATTAATTGAGCGAACGTAAAGATGCTTTACCGCGGTTAGTGTGGTTTTTCAAAAAATTCAGAGTACGTAATGAGTCTCTAATTAATTAAATTCACATAGAGATATGAAATTGTTACTTGGAGATATTTTTGATATTATTCGAGAGAATATATTGAATAGTTAAAGAACTTTTAATCATCAACGTGGGATTTTTGAAATTTAATAATTAGGAAGAATAAATTGTATGAGATTTGTTGGGTGAAATCAACCGCTCTAGATCCATTCCTATTATATTTTTTACACTTTTAGATTTTTAAGTTTTGTTATTTTTGATTCGTAGATTTATTTTTATTAAGTAGTTTAATTTAATTTAAATAGTAGAAATGTTAGATTTAATTTCGATTTTAAGTAGTTATTTATTTAGTGAATTTCGGTATTCAATAATCTAATTAATTCATGTGGATTCGACATTCATTTTCTATAAAACATTTTACTACTTGTTACGATTCTGTGCGCTTGCAGATTATTTTACGCGAACAAGTATATTTGTAAATGTGCTCTTATCTTGCAGAATGAAGAAGAAGTTGATGCTAAAAATATGGAAGAAGATGTTGATGGGGGAATAGCAAACATAGATAGTCTTAACTGTGATGGTCTGGATAGTGTTTCAAAATTGTAGAAAATACAGAGATATGTTGACATTATGCAGGTTAATCCAAATCTTGCATGTGCTTCTCTTTTGAAAATGACATGTCCCATGCTTGTTTGCAAAATATTAAATTTTTTTAATATTATATTATTATTTAAATTTTAAAATGGTTAGTCTAACGTAGACTATTTAGGTAAAAGATGTGGACATTAGCTAAAAGGATAGATTTTTATTCCAATTTGGACTTGGCAATGGCTAGACTATTGCTCTTAAACATTGATGTGATTCTTAGATATTCTGTAAATAATACTAAACAAATAATAAAATATTAAATAATAATAATAATAAGTAGAGAAAATAAGTGAAAAGTATTAATAAAATAATAAATAGTAGTAATGTATTCTGAAAATATTTGAGAATATTTCGTTAGCGAAATCTAACAAGTAAATTTTATAAAAATAAATTTATATATTAACATATTTTTGCATAAATATTTTATTTAAAAATATTTTACATAATATATATATTTAAAAATGTGTTAATATATAAATCTATTTTCATGAAATTTTGTTATAGTCTAGAACTTTTCTTTGTCTAATACAAAGCGCAACTCATGATAACTCAATAGATATCACGTGATAACCTTATTAAAAATAATAAAACTTTAAATAATAAAATTTAAGTTTGAAGAACAAAAACTAGATAAAAAGTATTTAAAGAGATTAAATAATGAACATCATTTTTCTAAAAAGAAAAGCAATTATGAGGGAGGCCCATATGAAAGATGATCTCCTCCCCCAAAACCGTCCCGAAGTGGTCGATGAGCCACCTATGGTGATTTGGGGGTGGCCCGTAGCTAGATCGACCACTTTTAGTTATTTTCAAGCCACCACTGAGTGATCGTAACCTCTAAGAGTACTGATACTTGTCTAGTCAAATGTCAATCACTAATCAAATTTAGCCATATAGCTCAAAAGTGTTTTGCATTGGAGTAGTCAAGATTTCGAGCTTCATTTTCGAATTACAGTAATCTATCTTCCTTTAAATTTGACTAGTCACTATTTATTTTCAAATTATTATTTTACTATAAAATTATTATTAGCAAATATACTTTGAATTAAATATACTTTAAATTTCTAGTGACCAATGATTGACCTTGTAATAATATGCTTTGGATTCCTAGTTTAAGGCATGTAATAAAGTATTTCTAGTTTTGGATTACTAATATTCCCTCATGAATATATAACGTTTGTTTTATGGCTAATGTGGATTTCAGACTAGAATAGTACTTTTAATTCGATTTCAGATCACGTTGAGGAAAATTGTGCTCAAGTTAGGATTTAGACCTAGTTTTGTTGGTATAATTATGGAGGGTATTAAAATTGTTTTCTTTTCAGTTAAAATTAATGAGAACGCTAGTTAGTGAGGCCATTTATCTTACGAGGGGGATTAGATAAGGGGATCTACTTTCCTCCTATATTTTCTTATTTTGTATTGAAGACCTAATTGCATTATTACAGAATGCTAAAGAAAATAGAAACCTGAGGGGAGTGAATGTTTATAGAGGGGCTCCAATGGTTAAACATCTTCTTTTTGCCAATAATAATATCATTTTTTGTCAAGCTGATGTTGCTACAACCAGATTTATTTAGGGATTGCTTGATAAATATGAGATGGCATTTAGGCACCAGGTTAATAAAGGGAAAACTTCAATGATTTTCTCTCAAAATGTGGATGCTATTAAAAAAAGGGAGCTATTGCACTAATGGAGTGTTCGTACTTTCCAACAGTATGAAAAGTACTTAGGGTTGCCAAATTTTATTAAAAGATCCAAAAATTAGGCTTTTGAGAGGATTAAGAGGAGGGTGTGGTTAAATTTGTAATGTTATAAAGAAAAGTTGCTATCTCGAGGGGGAGTGAAGTTCTTATTAAGGCAGTGGCATTATTTATACCAACTTACACAATGAGTTATTTTAAATTGCCATTATCTTTATGTGTGGAGCTTAAGGGATGATGGCAAGATTTTGGTGGGGCTAAAAAAGTGACGAAAGAAAAATTCATTGGTTGAGTTGGAAGAAGTTATGTGTTTCCAAGTTTTGAGGTGTGATGAATTTTAGAGATTTACACATGTTCAACATGTCTTTATTGGCTAAACAAGGATAAAGGTTGTTGCATAATGAAAATTCACTGATGCAAAAGATCTTTAAGGCCAAATATTACCCTCACAATTCATTTTTTTAGGCTTCTTTGGGTATAAATCCATCCTATGCTTGGAGGAAAATTTTTGAGGCAACAAGATGGCTGATGAAAGGTTGTAGATGGTGAGTTGGGAATGGTGAAATTGTTAAGATCTGGAAAGTTCCTTGGTTACCTGGTTGTAGACTACTTCACCCTGCTTTGGATAGTAGAAATGGGCAATTGATTGATGAAGAAGCTATTGTTGCAAGTCCAATTGACCCAAGTACACATACATGGGATATTCAAATGGTTAGAATAACCTTCAATCCAAGTATTGCAGCGGAGATATTAAAGGTTCGGCTATCCACAGCTCAAACCATGGATACATGGATATGGGATAAAGAAGTAAGTGGCAAATTTTCGGTTAAGAGTGCTTATAAATTGATACAAAATTTGCAAGGGGGCATTGCTGGAGAATCTTCTATGCAATGGCAAAACAGATTGCTTTAGAAAATGATTTGGCATATGAAAGTTTCTAGAAAGCTAAAGATATTTACTTGGAGGGCTTGCAATAATATTCTACCAATACTTATGAATTTAAGGCAAAGGAAGCTTGATGTGGAGACCCCTTGCAGAATCTATTGTGACATAGCAGAGGACATTAGTCATGAGATCATCTATTGCCTTGCTAATCAAATTATATGGAAGAAGTTTCTCCCTTTACTGCAAAATATTCCTCTAAAATTATTTTTTTATTAACATCATGCATATATCTTGTCTCATGGTTCTGAGAATGAGTTAACTATGTTCTTCATCTTCTGTTGGAGATCATGGTATAGTAGAAATCAAATTACAAATGGAGGAGAAGCACATACATCCTCTTCAAGCAACAGAGCATGCATTATCTCTTTGTAAGGCTTTTGTTGAGGTGTAGTCCAAAACTTCTACATCAGTGCATTCAACCTATAAGTGGCAGCTCCCACCAGAAGGTTTTCTTAAAGTCAGTGTTGACGAAGTTGTGTTTGCTAGTCAAAGTGAAGCTGGAGTTGGTGTAGCCCTTCGATATGGTAATGTAAATATTGTGATGGTTGCAAGCAAAAAAGAGGAAGCAATTGATGATGCAGCCACCATTAAATCTATTGTTGTTTTGAGAGGCATTCAATTATGCATCCCACTTGGCATTCCAAAATTAATTGTTAAAACTGATTGTTTAAATATAACCCACGAGCTACAAGCCTTTGAAGACTCTCTTGCAAATGTTGGGAATGTGATCGATGAAGCTTTAGTCTGGTTTTATGATTTCAAGAAGTCAGATTTCAATATGTTAATAGAATGGAGAATGGGGTAGCTCATGCTTTAGCTCGAAATGTATGCCATCTTAATGATATTTGTGTATGGCAAATAGGTATCGTCTTGTGTGAATCAAGTGGTATGGCTTGATAACGATTGATGTATTGATGTTTTGGTTGAATGAATGAAACTTTGGTTATCAAAAAAACAAAAAAAGAAATCGATTTTAGATTAATGTAAATTTCAAATACATTAATGTCATAACAAATTATAAAAATACTACAAATTATCATATTTAAGTAAAAATTATATATGTGGATTGTTGGGTGTAAAAATGGTTGATAAAATGTATTTATTAGATAATTAAGGAAGAAAATATTTGGAAAACAATGATTTTAAGTCAAATTAAATTATTATTTACTTTAAAAGGCATATATCTCAAGTAATATAAATAAAGAAATAAAAGTAATTTAAATAGAGATCAAGACTACTAAACAAATTGAAATTCTTTAACGACATAGTACTTACAAGGAGATTTAATCCTCACAAAGAGTAGAGGCAAAAGCAGCTAAAGACATGAAGGATGTGTGAAGAGAATGGAAAGTTTCGAGAAAATGTTACAAGAGAGTTTGAGAAAGGCTTCAGATGAGAGTTTTCTAAATGCCTTCTACTTTACTACAACTTCCTTATATAGACATACAAAAATAACTTTTTGCACAGTAATTGATAATTGACAACTAATACTTGTTAGTAGAATCCAATATAATCCAATAATTTTTTGTTTTAATGTGTTGCTGGTACTTGAAAAGATGATGTTGCTGACAGTAGGAAGATAATGGTTTATAATGCTTCTAAAGAGTAATAGTCATATGCATGGTGTTGGTAATAATTTGTCTGAAAAAGCAGGAGTCACATTCTGAATAATTGTGAAGGAATAATCTTGTAAGATCACATGCTGAATAGTTATAAAACAGTAATCCTCTAGAAATTACATACTCAACTGAGGGTCATAATCTGCAAGTTCTAGATCAAAAGGGTTTTGAGAACCCATTAATTGCAGATGATAAATCTGAGGAGAGGAGGAAGCTTGTTATGTCTGAGAAGGAGAAACATGCTGGCCTGGTAATTGTGTGCTTTGTTTTAACGGAGATAATTTGTTTTGACACATGTCTTCTTCATCATCACTATATGAGACTTGAGACATTGTCTCATCTAATTACTTAAGGTCCTTTTTGCTGGTAGTTGAGACTAATTGAGCTTGAAATCTGCTTTGCTGTACTAGAACTTATGGAACCTTGATAACTTGAGAAAACATCTTCGTAACATTGTCATACTTGTACTTTTTGCACCACTTAATAGAAACTTGTCGAATAAGACAGATAATATTGTTGGAGGAGGGATATGGTTTAATGGCATACTCCCATTTCATAATCCAACTTAATTTTGTCTTAAAACAGAAAAGAATGAATAATGGTCAGTAATTTAATGAAGGTGGTTAATTGTTTTGGAAACCATTTGGAAAGAGTCTTAATTTCCTGTAATTTGTCGAAGTAAAGAAATCAAGAGTGGCGCAAATGTTTATTTTGTTTTAAAAATATTTTTGTCCACTCTTGCTAGTAATCATAATAATCATCATAGGATGGATCATAGGGCTGAGAAAATTTTCTAGTTAAATAGGAACTTTTTTCCCATTATTCCAAAGTAAGAACATGTTTAATGGTAACTTTGTGGAAAACAATCATTGGAGTTGCAGGTGGAGGATGTTGATTTTGAAATGAACAAAGGATTTCAGAGATAATAATTGAGTCTGTATCTACTAATATGAATTCATAAAAATGTTGAGTCTTTTTAATATTTTGGGGAATATAATGCCAAACTGAGAAGAGCATTAAGTAATTTTTGGGGGTCAGATGACAAATGCTGGATTTCTGGTTCTATGGGAAAAACAGGATGTCATTGAAATTTAATAATTATAGAAGATTCAGAAGGTTGAAATAACAGTGGATGATTAATAATCTGAGAATGAGGAAATGAGAAATAAGGAGAGACTGCTTTTGAATAAGTTAGTAATTTGGAAGAGTCTAATGGTGAAAATTGATTATAGGATAACTTAATGGGTGATAGTAATGTCTCTAATACTGTATAGGGTCTTAGAATTGTAGAAGGATAGGAAGAAGGATAAAGAGGATATGGCAGACAGGCATAGGAAAATTTGGATTTTACTCTTGATTTCGAGGAAGACATGATTTTAAGAATTCTCTAGATAGAAAATCAATAAGAGAATTAGAATTGTCTTTAATATGTTCAATATCAAAACCAAGATCGGAAGCATCTGTTTCAACTATTTTAAAAGTATGACGAGAAGAAATTCCTAGACATGGTAATTTCTTAACATAAGACTTAATTTATTTTATAATATTTGTATGTTTCTCTGTCCATAGAGGTGGATTCTTCTTTAATCTTTTAAATAACGGTTTTGATATTGGTCTTAAAGATTAATACAAATTCGCAATATAATTAAGACTTCATAAAAATCTTTGTAATTATTGCTTATCTTTTATCTCATTTGAAAATTTATTAGCAAATTCTATTATCCTACTAATTGGTGTAATAGTTCCTTGATATATATCATGTCCAAGAAACTTAATTTTATCTTGGAATAATTGTATTTTTGATGCTGAAACAACTAATCCATTTTATTTAATAATTTGAATAAAAATATTTAAATATTTTCAGTGTTGTTCTATAAATGAGGAAAAAATTAATACATCATCTATTTAGGCTATTAAAAAGTGAGAAAAATGATTAAATATTTCATTCATAATATTTTGAAACTCACTAGGTGCATTTTTTAATCCAAAAGGCATAACATCTCATTCGTAATGTCCAAATGAGACTGTAAATACTGTTTTATATTGTCCTTTTTCAACAACTTAGATTTGCCAAAATTCACTTTTCATATCAAATTTTGAGAAGACTGAAGTATCATAAAGACAAGATAATAAATTTTTTTTTATTAGGAATTAGATATCCAATCCATTGCAATACTTTATTTAATGGTTTATAATTAATAATCAATCGAGGAACTCCTCTTTCCAGATCTTGTCTATTTTTGTACATAAAATGCGGTACAATCCCAAGGTGATTTGCTTTTTCTATTAATCTTTTTTCTAATAAATCATTGATCTCCTTTTTGCAAAATTCTAGTAATTTATTATTCATTTGGATTGGTTTAGCATTAGTTGGAATATTTTTCTCTGATTTTTTTTTCATATGACAATTCAATTATATGTTGTTTCCTATTCCAAAAAACATTTTGCAAGCTAGAGCATATTTCTTTTTCAACAATGTTTTTAAAATTATGGATTTTTTAATTTAATAATGGATCTTTCAATTGTTCTTCTATTATCTTATATTTTAATTCTTGTTTTAAGAAATTTATTTGGTTTTCTTTTCTCTTAATTTTATTCTTTGTTAATAGATTAATTTCTTTGATTAATGATATTTATTTTAATAAATTAATTTCTTTTGAGATATGAGGGAATATAAATTTAAAACAAATTTATTGTCCAAGAATTTTTGTAGAAATCCCTTCTTCTGTTACAGAGAAATGATAAAGTTAGAAGAAAAATGGGTTTTATTTGGTTTTCTTTTCTCTTAATTTTATTCTTTGTTAATATTATCCTGTTGTTAATGTATTGCCTAGATAACTAATACAAGAGAGGAGGTAAATTGGGTTATATTAAAAAAATCAGCACTTATAAACCAAATACACAATATAAAATATCAACAAAATACGAAATAGCAGGAAATATAAAGAGTAAGGACAAGAAGAAGCAAACTCAATAATTTAACAAAATTCAGCCGCACTGCCTACGTCCTCGCCTCAAACTACCCCTTGAGGATTGATTACGCCTAAAGAATAACGCGATAATTGTAGTTTAGCTTTGGGGTGTCGATTCCACAGAGAGACAAATTAAAATAATAGTAGAATAGCAAAAAAACTAAAAAAATATATTAAATGATTAATGAGAAAAAAAATTTGATTTTAAATTAAAATTAAAATTAAACAAAGTAATTAACGAAAAAATTAATCAAAGTTGACGAACAGTAGAGTTTCAAAAATCCTTTATACACATTCGATATTTTAATTATTTTTAATTCATTGATAACTCAATTGAGAATTCAATTTTGTAATTCTCAATCGGAAGATATAAAATTATAAACCAAAAATTAAACCAAATGTAACTTTTTGAAAATTATTCATCACTTTTAAATCACGCAAATTATTATCCACATTGAGAAAATCTAACGACAGACAATATATCCAAGGAGCAATATTGCAATAGAGAATTAAATCAATATAAATAATCAATAGATCTAAACATAATCAAAGAATAAATTCATTTAATAGAAAAAGCATGACTGAATCTATAAATGAAATAAATTCCAAGATTATTCGGAGAAGAAACTATTAATAAAAAATTGAGAATGATAAAACAAATAATTTTAATAATTGAAAATCAAATATATGAATTTAAAATAAATTGAAAATACTATTTAGTGTACAAATTTATCCTTAATTTTACTTAAAAATTTAATTATTTATAAATAAAATGGACAATAAAAATCTCAAAGAAAAGAAACAGCCGACGGCCATAGAAATTTCGTCTCTATTCGTGTACGCGGCGTTCTCCCCTCGTGTCTCCCCCAGCAGTCCGAAATCCCCCCTTATATATGCGTGCCTTCCTTTTTTTTAGAGAGCAGCTGCGTGTATTTAATTCCCAATAGAATTAAACCATATGGCCTCCATTAGAATTATGCATGCCCTTGAAATCAAGTAGTCGCCGTAGGCCCATGTAAGTTGACTTGCAAGATTTACTTAATGTTGTATGTTAAAACCAATGGGCCCATAGTTTCAAAGCCACGCCCTAAGGCCTTAGCCTGTCCATTTGAGTGTTGCCGTGTGTGTTGAGCTAAAACGTGGCCCATGTGAACTTGTGAGGTTGTGTTGTTGATCCAAAGTTGCTCTTTCTTTGTTGAAGCTCGATTGAAGTCAAGCCATGTGAAATTAAATTGTTAGTGGGTCCACGTTGTGTGCTTTTTCCCTCCTTCAACTATTAAGAAAGAAAGAAAGAAATAAAAATAAAGATAAAAATAAAAATAAAAAAAAATAAAATAAAATAAGGTAAAAAAAAATAAAATAAAAAATAAAAATAAAAATAAAAGAAGACAAATAATAGTTAAAAATATCTCAATGTAAATAGAAATTTAATTCAATAAAATAAGTGAAATTCAATTATTTCTATTTTTATTATTTACAATTTAATCAAATATTAGGATATTTAGAATATACTTTTGTGTACTCATCAAGGATCCCAAATTCACTATTCAATCTCCTTCAAGTGGAGATAGAAACTTATTACACTTTTGAGCAACACCGCTGTTGAACCCAAGGTTTCAAGTCTCGTATTTACGTATAAATTTTGATGATAACAAATAATATTGAAAACTCAAGCTCAAGTTGTCTATGCATGAAGGGAGCTAAACACATCAAGAAATCAAGCATGAGCAAGAAAGATATCAAGTCTACAAATGAAGCTCATAAATTATTTTTGTACATCTCTTGATAAAATTAGAAATTGGATTAAGGCTCCAAATTACTCTTTTTTCTCATAAAACATCAAATTACTTTTTCCACATATGCAAGACATTTTTAAATGTCTTAGTTTTGAAAATTATGTTTTTCACATGTGCATAACACCATCAAACAAAATAATTTCGAAAATTATATTTTTTTATAAAAACTTGATTTTATAAGATGATTGATTATCATATTTGACATGTGCATATTTTGTTTGAAAGTCTTGAAGGGAGGTGGTGTGTTTTTTTGACAAATGTAAAAGGTAAATGATTTTGTTTGGAAATCTTAAAGGGTGGTTGTGTGTTTTTTTGACAAATATAAAAGATAGATGATTTGTTTGAAAATCTTAAAGGGTGGTTGTGTGTTTTTTTGACATATGCAAAAAGAAGATGATTTGGTTTGAAAAATAAATCATGCTCATTTTGTCTTGTATGAAAAGCAAAAGATTAGGTTTGATTTCTTTGAAAAATGAATGGAGTTGTCTTTGACAAATGCAAAAAGGAAATGTTTTTATTTGAATTTTTTGAAAAGTGAATAGTGCTCTTATTTGACATGGGAATCTTTTCAAATTTGAAATTGAAGACTCATTTACCTATAAATAGCTCACTTGAGTTTTGCAAAAATCACAACAAGAGCTTACATATCTATTACTAAATTTTGCATCATTCTTTCAAAGCTCTCATTCTCTCTTTTCTAAAGTTTTGAGCCTTAATTCTTGTTCTTGTTGAGAGAGATATAGTTTGTGCTGTATTGTTCTTATTTCACTCATTGAGGAGTGTTTTCTGATAGCCTACCCACTATCAATTCTTGTATCAGTAAGAAGGTGTGTATAACCCTTGTGTGTGTAGAAGGTGTTCTACACGGGGAATAGTTAAATCACCAAGTGTGAGGTGATTGGAAGTAAGAGGGTGCGTATAACCCTTGTGTGTGTAGAAGGTGTTCTACACAGGGAATAGTTGAATCACCAAGTGTGAGGTGATTGGAAGTGTAGAGGGTGTTCTACACGGATTCTTTGGAGCGGTGCTGCTCAAAGGTGTAATAGGTTTCTATCTCCACCTAAAGGAGATTGAATAGTGGATTTGGGAATCCTCAAGGGGTAGCTTGAGGCGAGGACATAGGCAGTGGGGCTGAACCTCGTAAAAATACTGAGTTTGCTTTCTCTTACCCTACTCTTTATATTTCCTACTGCTTTATATTTTGGTTATATTTTATATTGTATATTTAGTTTATAAGTATTAATTTTTTAATATAACCCAATTCACCCCCCCTCTTGTGTTAGTCATCTGGGCAACAATTGGTATCAGAGCTAGAGCTCTATTATAAGATTAACTATCTTTTGAGTTAAGATCTTATGGCTAACATTGCAGCTTCATTTGGTGAAGGTCAATCTAGCAGTCGGCCTCCACTCTTTTGCGGAGACAATTACTCATTCTAGAAAGTTAGAATGAGAATATTCCTTCAGTCTCAAGGCCGAGAAATCTGGAAATGCATTGTAAATGGACCTTATATTCCAACAAAAGTGGTTGATGGAGTAAAGGTCAAAAAGGAAGAAGAAGAGTTTGATCGTGAAGACGATAGACTTTATACTTTGAATTTAACTGCTATGAATTTATTATATAATGCTCTTAATGGTAATGAGTTTAATAGAGTAATGACTTGCACTACAGCAAAGGAAATTTGGGATAACTTGGAAGTTACTTATGAAGGAACTTCTCAAGTCAAGGAATCAAAAATTTATATTCTTACTCATGAATATGAAATGTTTAAGATGAATGATGATGAATCTATTTCTAGTATGCACACTCGTTTTACTAACATCATAAACAGCTTGACAGCTCTTGGCAAAGTTTATTCCAAAGTGGAGATAGTAAGAAAAATTCTCAACTCTCTACCAAAACGTTGGGAGTCAAAAGTGACAGCGATTCTTGAAGCTAGAGACCTCAAGAAGCTCGAAGTGAATGAACTCATCGGGTCACTTATCACCCATGAGTACACATTGAAAAGAGGAGAAGAAGAAGGAAATTCAAAGAAGAGTTTGGCACTTAAAGCTGTTCCACATGAAAGTGAAAGTGATGAAGATGAGGAAAATGACGACAAAGATGAAGAAGTTGCGATGATAATAAGAAGAATTCAGAGGTTCTTAAAGAAAAATAAAACTCCTTCAAGGAAATCCTTCAATAAGTTTTCCAAGAAAGATTCAGGTAAAAATGACACTTTAATTTGTTATAAATGCAATAAACCTGATCATATCAAGCCAGATTGTCCTTTGCTAAAGAAAGATCGAAACAAAGGCAAAAAATCAATGAAAGCTACGTGGAATGATGATTCAAGTAGCTCAGATAGTGAAGCAAGCAATGGAGAATCAACAAATCTTTGTCTTATGGCTAAAGATGACATTGAGGTAACAAATTTTGATAATATTGAAGATCCTTCATATGAAGAATTGCAAAATGTTTTAGAAGAGGTATATGAGGAATTTGAAAAATTGGGTATCAAGTATACTGCTTTGAAAAAGAAAAATTCTTCTTTAACAAATGAAATTGATATTTTAAGAAAAAAAAGTATTGTTTTGAAAGATGAAAATCTTGAGTTGAAGAAAAAGAAAACTGATTTAGAAAATATTATTGAAAACTTTACGAATGGAAAAAGAAATTTTGAAAAACTTCTTGGTAGTCAAAGATGTGTTTTTGACAAGGCAGGCTTGGGATATATGCCAAAACAAAAATACAAATCTTATAAAAACTTCTTTGATAATCCTTCTACATCAAAGTCCAATATTCAAAATTCTTTTCATAAAAATAATTTTGTTAAAAAAGGATACTATTATAATCACTCAAGTTATTCATATATGTCACATGCTATTTGCAATTTTTGTAATAGCAATGGTCATAATTATCATGCTTGTCCTATTAGAAGAAAACATACAATGACTATTAGGGTCATATGGATACCTAAAAATCTTGTTTATTCTAATACTAATAAATAAAGGACCCAAAGAACTTGGGTACCAAGAATTGTTTTTAATTGCTTTTGTAGGTATGCATGAAGTATTCTACATGTAAAAATAAATGATTTTTAGATAGTGGATGTTCAAGACACATGACGGGAGACGAGACTAAGTTCTTTGATCTTAGATCTAAAGAAGAAGGACACGTGACATTTAGAGACAACTCGAAAGGGAAGATCGTGGGAATAGGTAAAATATGTTGAGCAACCTTCAGGTTTTGAAAATCATATTTCTCCAAATCATGTTTTCAAACTCACAAAAGTACTATATGGACTCAAACAAGCTCCTAGAGCATGGTACGAGAGACTCAGTGGTTTCTTGATTGAAAAAGGCTTTTCAAGAGGAAAAATTGATACAACTCTTTTAATTAAATAAGAAAATGATGATACTCTTTTGATTCAGATTTATGATATAATATTCGGTGCTACTAACGAAAATATGTGCCAAGTTTTTGCTAAGACTATGCAGGAAGAATTTGAAATGAGTATGATGGGAGAGCTTACATTCTTTCTCGGATTGCAAATTAAGCAAGCAAAAAGTGGAATATTCATCAATTAATCAAAATATATTAAGGAATTGCTGAAAAAGTTTGGGATGGAAGGTGCTAAGGAAACTGGAACACCAATGAGCTCATCCACTAAACTTGATAAAGATGAATCCGGTAAATCAGTTGACTCAAAGGTATATCGAGGTATGATTGGTAGTTTATTATATTTGATAAACTAGTAGACTTGATATTATGTTCAATGTATGTTTATGTGCACGTTTTCAATCATTTCCGAAACAATCTCATTTGATTGCAGTCAAGCGGATTTTTAGATATTTTGCCAGTACCATTGACTTAGAGTTATGGTATCCTAAATACATTTCTTTCGATCTTATTAGTTATTTAGGTACCGATTATACTAGTTGCAAAGATGATCGAAAAATTTTTAGTAGAACATGTCATTTCTTAGGTCATGCACTAGTTTCCTGGTTTAGTAAAAAACAAAATTCTGTTGCACTATCTACTGCTGAGGCAGAATATGTTGCTGCGGGTAGTTGTTGTGCCCAAGTTCTTTACATGAAGCAACAACTTGAGGATTTTAAACGTATGTACAATCACATTCCAATCAAATGTGATAATACAAGTGCTATAAATCTTTCAAAGAATCCAATACAACAATCTCGGACCAAACATATTGATATTAGATATCATTTTCTTAGAGATCATGTGCAGAAGGGCGATATTGCTTTAGAATTCACTAGTACACATGATCAATTGGCAGACATTTTTACAAAACCCCTACCAGAAGATAGACTACGCATGATTAGAAGAGAAATAGGAATTATGCATGCCATCAATATCTGCTAGATACTTTTATTCCATTAACTCAAATGACCTACAGAAACTTGAGACGTTTAGCCTCATCATTCAAATGCATTTGCTCCTCATAAATCATCATGCCATCCTTGTCTAAAGGATTAGGCAATCGAAATGCAGAGGCAAGTAAGGATTTTAAATCCTTATTCTGTTGTTTTAAGTCTACTATTTTTTTGTTAGACTCTTGAACAAGTCGTTGAAGAATATCGATCTTCTCATTAAGCTTCTCTATCTCGCGGGTTTTGGACTGCAACCGAGCGGAAAAAGCAACTATGGAAGATGAGTATCGAGTCCCGAGACCCACAAGCTCGTAAATGGCGTCATGATCTGATTTATTAGCTAAATCAGTCTCTTGTTGCTTCATGGCACCCACGACAGATGCAGAAATAGATTGAGACTAAGGTGAAGGATACCTCAAATTTTGATCAAGAGAATCACTGAAGGGAAATCTACGAGCCATTGAAAATTTGTAAAATGAGAATGAAGATGAACTACAACAATGAGAAAAAGATTTGATGCGGATTAGATAAAGCTAAGGATTGCTTTTATAAAGATGGAAATAAGTAAAAGACAAACTGACATCTCTTCAAATCTTACTTAGTCAAGCTTACAAGATATGCCAGATGCATATTGTCAAAAGTTACCGAACTAAGCTAGCGAGATTAATTATAATTGTCCCTGTTTCTCTCGTGAAACGCTGCCATTATCTGCTGATGTTGACTCTGTGCTTGAACTTTTACTCGTTCCGATTCTTCTATTTGAAGTTTCAGAATACGAGCCAATTCCGTCAAATCTTTATTTTCTTGCTTTAACCTCTTATTCTTTCTGCCTTTATTTACAAGCTTTTGATGCAGAACAGATATTTGATTGTTAAGTCGATCAACCTCATTTGCCCTCGCTAGTAATCTCCGAGACATGGTCGTAACAGAGGCAGCATATTGAGCACTGAGAGTTCTTGATGCTGCAACAACCTCAGAATCAGTTCTATTTGAAAAATGCATCTCTGCTTCTATCATGGTATCGACAACCTCATGAGATAAAATGACTGGTTGAGACGGTTCCTGATTCAAATCCGGAAGATTATTAGATGAAATTTTCTCCGCCATTCTATCGTTTTGAATAAACAGAAACCGGATCAATGAGTGGGGTGAAAATTTATTTGAGTATCCAACAGGTGAAAACGGTCTTTTAAACGACAACTTTCAAATCTCGATAATATTTAATTTTTCAACAATATCACGCGGATTTGAATCTGCTTTCGCACCGACTGCTAGAGTTAGGCCACCTTTGCAGGTTTTATCAGACACCCGTGGCTCCGCACCGAACTGTCAGAGTTAGACTTCCAACATTTGCAGGTTTTGTCGGACATGCATGGCTCTGCACCGCATTGCCAGAGCTAGGCTTGCAGCTTTTGCTGTCTTTGTCGGACACGGATAATTTTAATTATTCAACTTCAAATCTCTGGAATATCTAATTCGTCAATAACATCAAGCGGATTTAAATCTTCTTCCGCACCGAGATGATAAAATTCGGCATCAACCTTTGCAGGTTTTGTCGGGCACGGGTGGTTCCAACTTCTACTCTCTAACGTACCGTTTTATTTGATTATTGCTTATTACGAAAAAAAAAAAATCTTATTGAAACCAATTACGGTTCCTTTTTAATGATGCCAAAAGGGGGAGAAGTCTTATATTAGTATTATACTACCCTGTTATATATGCTAGAATCATGTTTATATTTTTCTTGAAAAACTAACGCATATTTTCAGGGGGAGCTTAAGTATTACTGCAGGTCGCAGATTTCTACTAAGTATTTGTCATCATCAAAAAGGGGGAGATTGTTGAACCCAAGGTTTCAAGTCTCGTATTTACGTATAAATTTTGATGATAACAAATAATATTGAAAACTCAAGCTCAAGTTGTCTATGCATGAAGGGAGCTAAACACATCAAGAAATCAAGCATGAGCAAGAAAGATATCAAGTCTACAAATGAAGCTCATAAATTATTTTTGTACATCTCTTGATAAAATTAGAAATTGGATTAAGGCTCCAAATTACTCTTTTTTCTCATAAAACATCAAATTACTTTTTCCACATATGCAAGACATTTTTAAATGTCTTAGTTTTGAAAATTATGTTTTTCACATGTGCATAACACCATCAAACAAAATAATTTCGAAAATTATATTTTTTTATAAAAACTTGATTTTATAAGATGATTGATTATCATATTTGACATGTGCATATTTTGTTTGAAAGTCTTGAAGGGAGGTGGTGTGTTTTTTTGACAAATGTAAAAGGTAAATGATTTTGTTTGGAAATCTTAAAGGGTGGTTGTGTGTTTTTTTGACAAATATAAAAGATAGATGATTTGTTTGAAAATCTTAAAGGGTGGTTGTGTGTTTTTTTGACATATGCAAAAAGAAGATGATTTGGTTTGAAAAATAAATCATGCTCATTTTGTCTTGTATGAAAAGCAAAAGATTAGGTTTGATTTCTTTGAAAAATGAATGGAGTTGTCTTTGACAAATGCAAAAAGGAAATGTTTTTATTTGAATTTTTTGAAAAGTGAATAGTGCTCTTATTTGACATGGGAATCTTTTCAAATTTGAAATTGAAGACTCATTTACCTATAAATAGCTCACTTGAGTTTTGCAAAAATCACAACAAGAGCTTACATATCTATTACTAAATTTTGCATCATTCTTTCAAAGCTCTCATTCTCTCTTTTCTAAAGTTTTGAGCCTTAATTCTTGTTCTTGTTGAGAGAGATATAGTTTGTGCTGTATTGTTCTTATTTCACTCATTGAGGAGTGTTTTCTGATAGCCTACCCACTATCAATTCTTGTATCAGTAAGAAGGTGTGTATAACCCTTGTGTGTGTAGAAGGTGTTCTACACGGGGAATAGTTAAATCACCAAGTGTGAGGTGATTGGAAGTAAGAGGGTGCGTATAACCCTTGTGTGTGTAGAAGGTGTTCTACACAGGGAATAGTTGAATCACCAAGTGTGAGGTGATTGGAAGTGTAGAGGGTGTTCTACATGGATTCTTTGGAGCGGTGCTGCTCAAAGGTGTAATAGGTTTCTATCTCCACCTAAAGGAGATTGAATAGTGGATTTGGGAATCCTCAAGGGGTAGCTTGAGGCGAGGACGTAGGCAGTGGGGCTGAATCTCGTAAAAATACTGAGTTTGCTTTCTCTTACCCTACTCTTTATATTTCCTACTGCTTTATATTTTGGTTATATTTTATATTGTATATTTAGTTTATAAGTATTAATTTTTTAATATAACCCAATTCACCCCCCCTCTTGTGTTAGTCATCTGGGCAACAATTGGTATCAGAGCTAGAGCTCTATTATAAGATTAACTATCTTTTGAGTTAAGATCTTATTGCTAACATTGCAGCTTCATTTGGTGAAGGTCAATCTAGCAGTCGGCCTCCACTCTTTTGCGGAGACAATTACTCATTCTGGAAAGTTAGAATGAGAATATTCCTTCAGTCTCAAGGCCGAGAAATCTGGAAATGCATTGTAAATGGACCTTATATTCCAACAAAAGTGGTTGATGGAGTAAAGGTCAAAAAGGAAGAAGAAGAGTTTGATCGTGAAGACGATAGACTTTATACTTTGAATTTAACTGCTATGAATTTATTATATAATGCTCTTAATGGTAATGAGTTTAATAGAGTAATGACTTGCACTACAGCAAAGGAAATTTAGGATAACTTGGAAGTTACTTATGAAGGAACTTCTCAAGTCAAGGAATCAAAAATTTATATTCTTACTCATGAATATGAAATGTTTAAGATGAATGATGATGAATCTATTTCTAGTATGCACACTCATTTTACTAAGTTACAGTCCAAAACTCGCGAAATTGAGAAGTTTAGCGATACTGTCTCTGTACTTCAACGACTTGTTTATGATTCAAACAAAAAAATAGTAGAGTTAAAGTAACAGAATAAGGATTTAAAATCCTTATTTGCCTCTTCATTTCGACTGCCTAATCCTTTAAATGAGAATAACATGTCGACCTATGAAGAGCAAATGCAGTTGAAAGATGAGGTTAGAAGTTTCAAGTTTTTGTAAGTCATTTGAGATAATGGAATAAAAATATTTTAACAAATATTCATGACATGCATCATTCATATTTCTCTTCTAATCATGTATAATCTATCTTCTGGTAGGGATTTTATGAAAATGTCCGCCAATTGATTATATGTGCTTGTGAATTCTAGTACAATATTACCTTTCTATACATGATCTTTAAAAAATGATATCTAATTTTAATATGCTTAGTCCTAGAATGTTGTATTGGGTTCTTTAAAAGATTTATAGTACTTGTATTATCATATTTGATTGGAATGTGATTGTACATAAGTTTAAAATCCTCAAACTGTTGTTTCATATAAAGAACTTGAGCACAACAACTACCTGCAGCAACATACTTTACCTCAGCAGTAGATAATGCAACAAAATTTTATTTTTTACTAAACCATGAAACGAGTGCATGACCTAAAAAATGACATGTTCCACTAGTACTTTTTCGATCAACTTTACAACCAGCCTAATCCACATCTGAATAACTAATAAGATCGAAAGAAGTGTGCTTAGGATACCATAACCCTAGGTCAATGGTACCGGCAAGATATCTAAAAATACGCTTGACTGCAATCAAATGAGATTGCTTTGGAGATGATTGAAAACGTGCACATCAAATTCTTCCTGCATGCTCTTAGCAAAATCTTGACACATATTTTCATTAATAGCACCAAATATTATATCATCAACATAAATTTGAATTAGAAGAATATCATCCTGTTCATATTTAATGAAAAGAGTTGTATCGATCTTTTCTCTTGAAAAATCTTTTTTAATCAAGAAACCACTAAGCCTTTCATACCAAGCTCTAGGAGCTTGTTTGAGTCCATATGAAGTTTTTGTGAACTTGAAAACATGATTAGGATAAATATGATTTTCAAAACCTGGAGGTTGTTTAACATATACCTCTTCATTTATAAAACCATTTAAAAAAGCACTTTTAACATCCATTTGAAAAAGTTTGAAATTTTTATAACATGCATATGCAAGTAATATTCGAATAGTTTCTAATCTTGCGACAGGTGCATACGTTTCATCATAATCGATTTCTTTCTCTTAATTGAAACCTTGGGCTACAAGTCGAGCCTTGTTTTTAGTGATGATTTTGGACTTATCTTTCTTATTTCTAAAAATCCATTTTGTTCCAATAACAGTACGATTTTTGGGTCTAGGAACAAGTGTCCATACATTATTTCTTTCAAATTGATTTAGCTCTTTTTGCATAGTTAGAATCCATGATTCATCAATAAGTGCTATATCAATATTTTTGGGTTCAATTTGAGATTGAAAAGCAGTGTGAATACAGATATTTCTAAAAGATGATTGAGTACTTACATCTCGTAAAGGTTCTCCTAGAATTTGTTCTACTGGATAATCTTTCACATATTTCCATTGTTTGGTTGCATCTTGTACTAAATCTTGATGATCTTTCCTAATGTCTTCATGTTGGACTTCTTCTATTATATTCTCTTTATCGAGATTGAGACTATTTGTGTTATTTGTATTTGCTGATTCTTCATTAATAGATTTTTTGGAGAGTAGAGGGTTAGATTAATCAAATACTACATGCATAGATTCTTGTACAGTCAAAGTCTTTTTATTGAATACTCTATAAGCTTTACTATTTGTTGAATACCCAAGAAAGATACCTTCATCAGATTTTGCATCAAACTTTCCTAAATTATCTTTGTCATTGAGTATAAAACATTTGCATCCAAATATATGAAAGTAACCAATGTTGGGCTTTTTCTCATTCCAAAACTCATAAGGGGTTTTATCTAATTTAGACCTTAACATAACTCTATTTATAATATAACATGCAGTACTTACTGCTTCAGCCAAAAAATAACTAGGTAAACTATTTTCATTAAGCATTGTTCTTGCCATTTCTTGAAGAGATCTATTCTTCTTTTCTACTACCCCATTTTGTTGAGGAGTTCAAGGAGCAGAAAATTTATGTAGAAAACCATTTTCATCACAAAAAGACTCAATATATTTATTGACAAACTTTTTCCCCCTGTCACTTCAGATGTTTGAAATAGTATAGCCATTTTCATTTTGAATTCTCTTGCATAACTTGGTAAAGGCATTATGTACCTCATCTTTATGAGCGAGAAAGATGATCCAAGTATATTTAGAGAAATCATCAACAATAACAAAATGCATAATATTTTCCTCCCAGACTCGCAACTCTGTTTGGTCCAAAAAGGTTCGTGTGTATTAGTTGCAAAAGTCTAGTAGTGGAAATATGTTTCTTGATTTTGAAAGAAGTTTTTATTTGTTTACCAAACTGGCATGCATAATAAATTTTGTCTTTAAAAAAGTTTACTTTTGGCAAACCTCTCACAAGATCATTTTTTGAAAGTTTGGAAATAAGTTCCATGTTTGCATGACCTGACATTCTATGCCATAACCAACTATTTTCATGTTGAGCTAATAAACAAATAGTATCTTATGAGCCAATTTCTTCAAATTCGATTGTATATACATTATTGTTTCTAAGAGCAATAAAACAAACATTGCAATCATGATTATTCAAAATAATGCACTTATCCTTTTTAAAAGTAACTGTAAATCCTTTATCACGTAATTGACTTATATTCAAAAGATTATGCTTTAGACCATTAATAAGTAGAACATCTTCAATTATGAGAGAAAACTTCTTACCAACTTTACCTATTCTCATGATATTCCCTTTTGAATTGTCTCCAAATGTTACGTGTCATTCTTTTTTAGAAGCGAGGTCAATGAATTTAGTTTTATCTCCTGTCATGTGTTTTGAGCATCCGCTGTCTAAAAACCATTTATTTTTAGCTATGGAGGACTTCATGCATACTTATAAAGCAATTAAAATAATTTTTCTTGGTACCCAAGTTCTTTGGGTCCTTTATTTATTAGTATTAGAAAAAACAAAATTCTTTGGTACTCATATGACCCTAATAGTCATTGTATGTTTTCTTGTAATAGGATAAGCATGCTAATTATGATTATTTCTATTGCAAAAATTACAAATAACATGTAATATTTGAAAATCTAGAGTGATAATATTTTTCTTTAAAAAAGTTATTTTTATGAAAAGAATTTTGAAAATCTAATTTTGATTTTGTCGGTTTATCAAAGAAATTTTTATAGGATTTGAATTTTTCTTTTGGCATCTATCCCAAACCTACATTATCAAAAACACATATTTGACTTCCAAGAATTTTTTTAAAATTTCTTTTTCCCTTTGTAAAGTTTTCAATAATCTTTTCTAAATCAGTCACTTTTTTTTTTCAGCTCATTATTTTCATATTTTGAAACTATATTTTCTTTTCTTAAAACATTAATTTCATTTGTTAAAAAAGAATTTTTCTTTTTCAAAGTAGTATACTTGATACCTAATTTTTCAAATTCCTCATATACATTTTCCAAAACATTTTACAATTCTTCATAAGAAAGATTTTCAATATTTTCGAAATTTGTTGACTCAAGATCATCTTTAGCTATAAGACAAAGATTTGCAGATTCTTCATTATTTGCGTCGCTGTCTGAGCTACTTGAATCGTCATCCCATGTCGCTTTCATTGCTTTTTTGTCTTTGTATCGATCTTTTTTTAGCATGGGACGATCTGTCTTAATATATCTTGGCTTTTTACATTTATAACAAGTTAATGAGTCGTTTTTACTTATATTTTTGTTAGAAAACTTTTTGAAAGATTTCTTTGGAGGAGCTTTATTTTTTTTTAAGAATTTCTGAAATTTTCTTATGATCATTGTAATTTCTTCATTTTTGTTATCGCTTTCTTCGTCTTCATCGCTTTCACTTTCATGGGGAACAACTTTGAGTGTCAAGCTCTTCTTTTATTTTTCTTCTTCTTCTCCTCTTTTCAATGTGTACTCATGAGTAATAAATGACCCAATGAGTTTATTTACTTCGAGTTTTTTGAGGTCTTAGCTTCAATAATCGCCGTCACTTTTGATTACCAACGTTTTGAAAGAGAGTTGAGAATTTTTCTTATTATCTCCAAATTAGAATAAACTTTTCCAAGAGCTGTCAAGCTATTTATAATGTTAGTAAAACGAGTATATATAGAAAAAATAAATTCATCATCAATCATTTTAAATATTTCATATTTATGCGTAAGAATATAAATTTTTGATTCTTTGACTTGCAAAATTCTTTCATAAGTTATTTCCAAGTTATCCCAGATTTTCTTTACTGTCTTGCAAGTCATTATTCTGTTAAATTCATTACCATTGAGACCATTATACAGAAAATTCATAACTATTACATTCACTGTATAAAGTCTATCATCTTCACGATCAAACTCTTCTTCTTCCTTGTTGACCTTTACTCCATCAACAATTTTTGTTGGAATATAAGGCTCATTTACAATACATTTCTAGATTTCTCGATCTTGAGACTGGAGAAATATTCTCATTTTATCTTTTCAGAAAGTATAATTATCTCCACAAAATAGCGGAGGCCGACTACTGGGTTGACCTTCAGCAAATGTAGCTACAATGTTAGCCATATGATCTTAACTCAACAGATAATTAATCTTATAATAGAGCTCTTGCTCTGATACTAATTGTTGCCCAGATGACTAATACAAGAGGGGGGGTGAATTGAGATATATTAAAAAATTAATACTTATAAACCAAATAGATAATATAAAATATAAACAAAATATGAAGCAACAGGAAATATAAAGAGTAAGGGTAAGAAGAAGCAAACTCAGTATTTTAACGAGGTTCAGCCCCATTGCCTACGTCTTTGCCTCAAGCTACCCATTGAGGATCCCAAATTCACTATTCAATCTCTTTCAGGTAGAAATAGACACATTTGAGCAACACCGCTACAAAGAATCCATGTAGAACACCCTCTACACTTGCAATCACATCACACTTGGTGATTCAACTATTCCCTGTATAGAATACCTTCTATACACAGAAGGGTTATACGCACCCTCTTACAAATACAAGAGCTGATAGTGGGTAGATTATCAGAGTACACTGCACAATGAGTGAAATAAGAGCAATACAGCACAACCTATATCTCTCTCAAAATGAATAAGGATTAAGACACAAAACTTAGAGAAGAGAAAATAAGGGCTTTAAGAAAATGATGCAAAACTTACCAATTGATGTGTAAGCTCTTGTTGTGATTTTTGCAAAACTCAAGTGAGATATTTATAGGTAAATGAGTTTTCATATTCAAATTTGAAAATGTTCACATGTCAAATAAGAGCACTATTCACTTTTCAAAAGATTCAAATAAAAAATATTTCCTTTTTATATTTGTCAAAGACAATTCCATTCATTTTTCAAAAAAATCAAACCTAATCTTTTACTTTTCATACATGACAAAATGAGCATGATTTATTTTTCAAACCAAATCAGCTTCTTTTTGCATATGTCAAAAAAATACACAACCATCTTTCAAGATTTTCAAACAAATCGTCTATTTTTTACATTTGTCAAAAAACACACAACCACCCTTCAAATTTTCAAACAAAATCATCTATCTTTTGTATTTGTAAAAAAAAAATACACAATCACCCTTCAAGATTTTCAAACAACACATGCACATGTTAAAGATGCCAATCAATCATCTTACAAATTCAAATCTTTATGCATATGTGGAAAAATAATAATAATTTTTGAAATTAAATATTTTAATAAAGTTATGCAAATGTAAAAAATGTAATTTAATGCTTTATTAGAAAATATTAATTTTGAGCCTTAATCCAATTTCAAATTTTAAGAAATGTACAAAATTATTTTATGAGTTTCATTTGTAGACATGTTCTTCTTTTTGCCTATGCTTGATTTTTTGATGTGCTTAACTCTCTTCATGCATAGACAACTTGAGCTTGAGTTTTGAATTTATTTGTTATCATCAAAATTTATATGTAGCTACATACGAGATTTGAAACCTTGGGTTTTACAGTAGTCCAAAACTCGCGAAATTCAGAGGTTTAACGAAACGGTCTCTATACTTCAATAACTTGTTTATGAGTCAAATAGAAAAATAGTAGAGTTAAAACAATAAAATAAGGATTTAAAATCCTTGCTTGCCTCTTCATTTCGATTGCCTAATCCTTTAGACAAGAATAACATGTCAATCTATGAAGAACAAATGCAATTAAAAGATGAGGCTAGAAGTCTCATGTTTTTGTAAGTCATTTGAGATCGTGGAATAAAAATATTCAACAGATATTCATAGTATACATCATTTCTATTTCTCTTCTAATCATGCATAATCTATCTTCTAGTAGGAGTTTTGTGAAAATGTCCGCCAATTGATCGTGTGTGCTTGTAAATTCTAGTACAATATTACCCTTCTGCACATGATCACTAAGAAAATGATATCTAATTTCAATATGCTTAGTCCTAGAATGTTGTATTGGGTTCTTTCAAAAATGTATAGCACTTGTATTATCACATTTGATTGAAATCTGATTGTACATAAGTTTAAAATTCTCAAGCTGTTGCTTCATATAGAGAACTTGAGCACAAAAACTACCTGCAGCAACATACTCTGCATCAATAGTAGATAATGCACCAGAATTTTGCTTTTTACTAAACCATGAAATAAGTGCATGACCTAAGAAATGACATGTTCCACTAGTATTTTTTTGATCAATTTTGCAACCAGCATAATCTGTATCTGAATAACTAATAAGATCAAAAGAATTGTGCTTAAGATACCATAACCCTAGGTCAATGGTACCGGCAATATATCTAAAAATACGCTTGACTGCAATAAAATAAGATTGGTTTGGAGATGATTGAAAACATGCACATAAATATACACTAAACATAATATCAAGTCTACTAGCTGTCAAATATAATAAACTATCAATCATACCTCGATTGACTTTTGAGTCAACTGGCTTACCGTTTTCATCTTTATCAAGTTTGGTGGTTGGACTCATTGGTGTTCCAATTACCTTCGCACATTCCATCTCAAACTTTTTAAGTAACTCTTCGATATATTTTGACTGATTAATGAATGTTCAACTTTTTACTTACTTGATTTGCAATTTAAGAAAGAAGTAAAGTTCTCCCATCATGCTCATTTCAAATTCTTCCTGCATACTCTTAGCAAACTCTTGGCACATATTTTCATTAGTAGTACCAAATATTATATCATCCACATAAATTTGAACTAGAAGAATATCATCCTGTTTATATTTGATGAAAAAAGTTATATCGATTTTTCCTCTTGAAAAACTTTTTTCAATTAAAAAACTACTAAACCTTTCATACCAAGCTCTAGGAGCTTGTTTGAGTCCATATAATTCTTTTATGAGCTTAAAAACATGATTAGGAAAAATATGATTTTCAAAATCTGGAGGTTGCTCAACATATACATTTTCATTTATAAAATTATTTAAGAAACACTTTTAACATCTATTTAACATGCATATGCAAGTAACATTCGAATAGCTTCTAATTTTGCAACCAGTGCATATGTCTCATCATAATTGATTACTCCTTTTTGGTTGAAACCTTGGGCTATAAGTCAAGTCTTGTTTCTAGTGATGATTCTGGACTTATATTTCTTATTTCTAAAAACCCATTTTGTTCCAATAATAATATGATTTTTTTGGTGTAGGAACAAGTGTCCAAACATCATTTCTTTCAAACTGATTTAGCTCTTCTTGCATAACTAAAATTCATGATTCATCAAGTAGTGCTTCATCAATATTTTTGGGCTTAATATGAGATAGAAAAGTAGTGTGATTGAAAATATTTCTAAGAGATGATTGAGCATATACACCTCGTGAAGGTTCTCATAGAATTTGTTCCACTGGATGATCTTTCACATGTTTCCACTGTTTGGTTGCATCTTGTACTAAGTCTTGATGAGCTTTCCTAATATCTCCATGTTGGACTTCTTCCATTGTATTCTCTTTGTTGAGATTGAGACTATTTGTGTTATTTGTACCTTTTGATTCTTCATCAATAGATTTTTTAGATAATAGAGGGTTAGATTCATCAAATACTATATGCATAAATTCTTGTACAGTCAAACTATTTTTATTGAATACTCTATAAGCTTTACTATTTATTTAATACCTAAGAAAGACACCTTCATCAGATTTTGCATCAAATTTTCCTATATTATCCCTGTCATTGAGAATAAAATATTTGCATCCAAATACATGAAAGTAACTAATGTTGAGTTTTTTCTCATTCCAAAACTTATTAGGGGTTTTATCTAATTTAGACTTTAGCATAACTCTATTTATAACATAACATGCAGTATTTACCGTTTCGGCCCAAAAATAACTAGATAAATTATTCTCATATAAGCATTGTTTTTGCCATTTTTTGAAGAGATCTATTATTCCTCTTTACTACTCCTTTTTGTTAAGGAGTTCGAGGAGTAGATAAATTATGCAGAAAACCATTTTTATCACAAAAAATTCAATATCTTTATTGACAAATTCTTTCCCTCCGTCACTTCGGATATTTGAAATAATATAGCGATTTTCATTTTGAATTCTCTTACATAATTTGGTAAAAGCATTATGTACTTCATCTTTATGAGCGAGAAAGATGACCCAAGTATATCTAGAGAAATCATCAACAATAACAAATGCATAATATTTTCCTCCCAGACTCGCAACTCTGTTTGATCCAAAAAGGTCCATATGTATTAGTTACAATGGTCTAGTAGTGGAAATATGTTTCTTAATTTTGAAAGAAGTTTTTATTTGTTTATCAAACTGGCATGCATCACAGATTTTGTCTTTAAAAAAGTTCGATTTTGGCAAACCTCTCACAAGATCATTTTTTGAAAATTTGGAAATAAGTTCTATGTTTGTATGACCTAACCTTCTATGCCATAACCAACTATTTTTATATTGAGCTGATAAACAAATAGCATCTTGTGAGGTAATTTCTTCAAATTCGATTGTATAAACATTATTGTTTCTAAGAGTAATAAAATAAACATTGTAATTATGATTATTCAAAATAATACACTTATCCTTTTTGAAAGTAAATATAAATTCTTTATCACATAATTGACTTATACTCAAAAAATTAGGCTTTAGACCATCAACAAGTAAACCATTTTCAATTATGAGAGAAGACTCCTTGCCAATTTTACCTATTCTCATTATCTTTCTTTTTGAATTGTCTTCAAGTGTCACTTGTCCTTCTTCTTTAGAAGTGAGGTCAATGAATTTAGTTTTGTCTCCTGTCATGTGTCTTGAGTATCCGCTGTCTAAAAACCATTTATTTGTACTTATGGAGGATTTCATGCATACCTATAAAAGCAATTAAAAGTTGTTTGGGTCCTTTATTTATTAGTATTAGAAGAAACAAGATTCTTTGATACCCATATGATCCTAATAGTCATTGTATGTCTTCTTCTAATAGGACAAGTATGATAGTTATGATCATTTATATTGCAAAAATTACAAATAACATGTGACATATTTAAAAATCTTGAGTGACTGTAATAATATTTTTCTTTAAAAAAATTATTTTTATGAAAAGAATTTTGAAAATCTAATTTTAATTTAGTTGGCTTATGAAAGAATTTTTTATAGGATTTGAGTTTTTCTTTTGGTATGTATCCCAAGCCTACCTTATCAAGAACACATCTTTGACTACCAAGAAATTTTTTAAAATTTCTTTTTTCATTTGTAAAGTTTTCAATAATTTTTTCTAAATCAATCACTTTCTTTTTCAACTCATGATTTTCATCTTTCAAAACAACATTTTCTTTTCTTAAAACATCATTTTTATTTATTAAAGAAGAATTTTTCTTTTTCAAAGCAGTATACTTGATACCCAATTTTTCAAATTTCTCATATACCTCTTCTAAAATATTTTGTAATTTTTCATAAGAAGGATTTTCAATATTTTCAGAATTTGTTACCTCAAGATCATCTTTAACTATGAGACAAAGATTTGCAGATTTTTTATTCCTTGCGTCACTGTCTGAGCTACTTGAATTATCATTCCATGTATCTTTCATTGCTTTCTTGCCTTTGTATCGATTTTTCTTTAGCATGGGACAGTCTGCCTTAATATGTCTTGGATTTTTACATTTATAACAAGTTAAAGAAGAGCTTTATTTTTATTTAAGAATCTCTGAAATCTTCTTATGATCATTGTAATTTTTTCATCTTTGTTATCGTTTTCCTCGTCTTCATTGTTACCCAGATGACTAACAAAGAGGGGTGAATTAGGTTATATTAAAAAAATCAACACTTATAAACCAAATACACAATATAAAATATAAACAAAATACGAAATAGCAAGAAATATAAAGAGTAAAGGCAAAAAGAAGCAAATTCAGTATTTTAACGAGGTTCAGCTCCACTGCCTACATCCTCGCCTCAAGCTACCTTTTGACGATCTCAAATTTACTATTCAATCTCTTTAAGGTGGAGATAGAAACCTATTACAATTTTGAACAACATCGCTACAAAGAATCCTTGTAGAACACCCTATATACTTGCAATTACCTCACATTTGGTGATTCAACTATTCCCTGTGTAGAACACATTTTACACACACAAGGGTTATACGCACCCTCTTACAAATACAAGAGCTGATAGTGGGTAAATTATCATAGTACACTCCTCAATGAGTAAAATAAGAACATTACAGCGCAACCTATATCTCTATTAAAATGAACAAGAATCAAAGTACAAAACTTAGATAAGAGAGAATAGAGACTTTGAAAGAATGATGCAAAACTTAGCAATTGATGTGTAAGCTCTTATTGTGATTTTTGCAAAACTCAAATGAGCTATTTATAGGCAAATGAGTCTTCATATTTAAATTTAAAAAGATTCGCATGTCAAATAAGAGCACTATTTATTTTTCAAAAGATTTAAATAAAAATATCTCATTTTTATATTTGTCAAAGACAACTCCATTCATTTTTCAAAAAAATAAAACCTAATTTTTTACTTTTCATATATGACAAAATGAGCGTGATTTATTTTTCAAACCAAATCATCTTCTTTTTGCATATGTTAAAAAAATATACAACCACTTTTCAAGATTTTTAAACAAAATCATCTATCTTTTACATTTGTAAAAAAAAAAAAACACAACCACCCTTCAAAATTTTCAAACAAAATATGCACATGTCAAATATGACAATCAATCATCTTACAAATTCAAATCTTTATGTATAAGTGGAAAAAAAAATTTGAAATTAAATATTATAATAAAGTTATGCAAATGTAAAAAATACAATTTGATACTTTATAAGAAAATATTAATTTTGAGCCTTAATCTAATTTTAAATTTTAAGAGATATACAAAATTACTCTATGAGCTTCATTTGTAGATTTGTTCTTTTCTTGCTCATATTTGATTTCTTGATGTGCTTAGCTTTCTTCATGCGTAGACAACTTGAGCTTGAGTTTTGAATTTATTTGTTATCATCAAATCTATGCGTAGATACGAGATTTGAAATCTTGAGTTTTACATAATGTTTTTTACTAAAATATATGTTGTTTTAAAAGAGATTCCCTTATTACATACGCGTGCATTAAATAATTTCTAATTTATATTTAATTTTGTTCCGTTAGCTTGAGATAATATTTCTTTTATTTTTTCAAAATATTTAAAAAGTATTAATCATTTTTTGATGCAGTTTAAGTCTGCTCCAGTGTCTAGTAAAACAACTATTGTGAAAGAAAATTCCTTATTAATAGAAATTATTACTTCAATAAACCATTTTTAAAAATTTATTCCGTTAAGTATATTAATAAAATTTTCTGATACATCTTTAGTAACTGTCATTGAACATTCTCCTTATTTCTTATTGGGGGATTATTATTATTATTTAATTTTAATAATAAAATCTCATGTAATAACTGTTCATTTGAAACTTCTAGTTTGATATTATAAATTTTTAATTTTTTAACTTTTACTTTTATTTCATTAATCTCTTGTTGTAACCCTTGTAATGTAATCTTCTACTTTTCTAATTTGAATATTTTTACTATCTTAGAGGAATTATAAGGTTTAGGTACTATATCAGCATAACCAATAGAGATATTACTATTAGTAAAGGTATCATTTAACCTTGTTAAATAATCTCTTCTTTTCGGTGAGTGGGTCATTAATTTTATCTATTAATTGTAAAATAATATTTACATAATTTGTAAGAACATTAATGGTCTTTTTACAAATATAATTATTTTTGTCTAAGCAATTACAAATATGGACTCCATCTTCTGATTCATTGCCAGAAGATTATTCCGAGATGCTAGATTCATTTCATTGATAAATTTCTTTCGAAGAACTTTCTTCTTCTTCTTCACTTGTTGCTATTACAAAAATATTTAGTAGTTTTTCTTTTAAAGTTTCAGGTGTGTCTAATTCAATAATTTGTTGTTTAACTCTACAATTTGACTTATAATATTCTATTTTTCCACATTTATAACAAATAATAAATTTTTTCTTTTTATTATCTTTTAATGATTTTTTATATGTTTGTTTATCTTTCATCCTTCTATATGGTGTTTAATACTTTCTCTTCTTGCTAAAATAATTCTTATAAATTTTTTATCCTTTTTATTTCTTCTAGATGGAGGAAGTAATAGAGCATAACCAAACTGTTCACAAAAGGTACCTAATTCTTTTCTAGCATATTTCTTTTCTTTTTCCATTTGATTTTTTAGTCTTAAATCATTACACATAATTAAACCAGTTCTATTAATGGTAGTTATAATATCTCTATATGTGAGATTATTAAAATCAATTGTACCATCTAAACTAGTTAATGATTCTCGTATCTTTTGGGCGAAGTAATAGGGGAGTTTGGCTATGAATTTTTTCCTTCCAATACGGTTGTTGATAGTCATTTTGAATCATAACCTTAGTTAGAAATAAATCTTTATACCAACGAGAATCGGCTTGTAGGGGACATTTTAAATTAGTTAGCAAATCAATAGTTCTTTCTTTAAATTGGTTAGGATCTCCAACAAAATGTTTAGTAGTAAGAATATTATAATTAAGAACATCTTCTGTTTTAATAATTTGTAATTTTTCATCATGTTTAAAATTGAATTAATATCATGATTTTTTATTCATTTGAAAGATATGATCCCACCAACCCTTTAATTGGTCAGTAAAGCCAATAACAATTATATGAGCAACTTGGTGATTTATCTTTTTACTTGCTTTATAAACATTAGCAACCATAATCATTTATTAAAAATGATTTAATATTTCATATTCAGATAATTCGTCTATATTCATTCATATAACACATCTGGCAAAAAGACAGATCTTAGTATATGCTCTCTTTCTTCGAATTGTATATCCGGTGGGATTGGTTTTGGATACCAATTACGAGTAACAAAAACATATTTTTTAAAATCTTTGGCAGAGTATTCAATAACATAATTGACAAAGGAAAGAATCCAGTTGCCATCAATAATTCCAACAATTATGCTTCCATCCTAGAAAATGATCAAAGACCAAATCACAGCAATCAAGGCTCCATCGAATCTGCCATGAAGACCGAATCACAACATGCAAGGAAACTAGACATTAGAATATAATCATATCAGACAATGTATATAGCTTTCCTTTTTCAGACTCTATTTCTGTCCTGTATCAAACACTATGTGTATAAATAGCATCTTGCTATACGCTGATCAAATCATCGGAATACAATACAATTTTCACAATTATTTTCTCTACTTTCTTTATGGTATCAAGAACCAGCAAATGCTAAATGCCAAAATTTCTTCTTCTTCTGTATTTTTTTCTCTATTATTATCATTTGATCCATGGGTTCTTCAACATTTTATGTTGGAAACTTTGTAACCCTTAGGCTCAATTCATGAAAACTACCCCTTGTGGCATGAACAATTCCTTATCTTGGCAGAAAGCCAAGACTTTGTTGGGGTTCTTACTGGAACAACTCCAGCCCTTGATCCTTTTATTTATGCTCCTGAAGGCTTTTGTCGGCGCCCCAGCTTGTGCTTGGGTTCGTACGCAAATTGCGACGTCGGGGACGAACGTCACAAGGAAGTCATCCCTCATCTTTACGTGTGAGAGCCTTGTTTTAAGTTATAGTAAATTTTTTTTTTCTCTTGCAGCGGAAAAAGGTCAAGCCATAAATAATCGACAAACCGTTACGCTTGTTGCACATCACATGGTTAACGAAATAAAACCCAAATTAAACATCATATGCATATATATATATATCAAATTAAGGTCACCAATGTAAACAGTTTTATACAAAAGCACTTCTCAAAACAACGGGAAGATTTTTCCTCAAAATACATCGGCGAATACAAAATAAAGATAATGACAATCCACTCCTCCTTTCCGCCAACCATACTAATAGGCGGTTTCTTCTTTTATCTTCTTGAAGTCTGGGCCATAACGAAGGCTGTCCAGGCTCAGTCCTGGGCCTACGTCACACATCATCCCAGAGGATGACGTAAACAGGCGTCCCATATGTAGGAGCCCATCAACTCCTAGCACCAAACAATACCCCGTAGGGCGGAGGTCGTCAAAAAAATACGTCGCCATAGGAAGCGACTCTGCTGCCCACTGACCCAACAGGTCTAGGGTCACTGGCCCAGCAGTATCAGTCTTAGTCGGGCCCATGAGGGTCCGACCCATCTTCTCAAGAGTCGTAATCCGGGGATCCATCATGTCCTGCAATAACTTCCATCGTTCCCAAGGGAGCGATAGTAGAGATAATAAAAAAAAGGGGGGTGAGATTTCGGGAGAAATCTCAGCAAGTATACTAGCACTTAAACCAGAACATTTCTAATATACAGATAAGTGAACAAAACATTCGTAACTAATGCATATGCAATGAATGACTGACTTATGCACATGCTCATGAAAACTTTCAAACAGACTTGCTTCTTTCAGACTTCTTTTCATAAAACTTTCATACGGATTTCTTCTTTCAAACTTCTTTTCATATCATTGCTTTTCAAATCATTTCTTAAAAACTTTTCGTATCTTTTATTCTTTCTTAGGCGCCACTTATCTTAAAAAGATCTTTTCTTATGGCTCGAAAGCCCATCTTGTCATGACTTATCACATTGCATATATGAGACACAACACGGTTCCCCTAAGCACTGCGTGTTCCCTATTGGTTACCGCATCACTTTAATGTGAGTGCGTCTTATAACTTTAAAACGGCAGGTCCTTACACCTTATCCGTCCTTGGCACCCACCAGCGTTAGGTGCTACCGCGCTCCGGACACCTTTTGGAGCCATACACGGTCCGCCGACTGTTCTTTGTCGACCCAGGGGCTTCCACTCGACTTTAAACACTCCTGAGTGGACAGAGAGTTCCACTGGGGCACTTCCCCGTCCCAGCCTTTGGGGTTCTTATAAAACTTTACTTCTTTTCTTTTCTTTCAAAAATTCAATCTTTTCTTTTCTTTTCTTTTTCTTAAAAACATCTTGGACTTTAAAAACATACTTTTCATGACTTATGCATGGGACATGCAATGCTCACTTAATTTCATGCAAAACCCGAGACAAGCTCGAGTGCATTCACATTTCATTTTCTTTTCTCCCCTTTTGGGATAACTTCACAATTTCCTACTTAGTCATCATATTCTATACCCAAAATTGGGACTAGGATTGAAGTGGGGTACTTGGCCCATCTCCAACCCATCATGGCCGAACCCTCCTAGGGAATTCCTAGGGCTTTCCTTCATCATTTGACTCCAATTATCCTCCAATCAATTTAAAAGTGTTAAATTAAAACATGTACCCTCCTTAGCAAGGGGTAACCGAAACCTTAGTATTCTCCAAGTAGGCATTTCCACTTCCAAACTTAATTATTTCTAACTTCCTTCCTTCACCTTTCTAACTTGGGAAACTCCTTCCATTAATCTATTCAAAATTTCCTTTTCTATAAGTTTCTTCTATAAGCTCAACTAACTAATTCCACCACAAAGTAATATAATTAAATCTTCTAATCTCAACCTTAAATATCATAAAATTCCAAGTAAACATTACTAGTCATCATGCACAAGTGGTTACTTCTTTCCATATGCAAGTATACACCAATTCAATCCATACCAATCATGTATTTTATTCCCATGTCCATTTTCATTTCCTCAATGCAATATTTTCCTTGAATAAATCAATTTCATTACTAATTTCCTCAAATAGACTTTATCTTAGCAACACCAAATTTAATACTTAACACTAAAATCCATCATGCATCAACTTCATCATTTCATATAATAATCATGCTCTTCACTTCTTTTTGCAACTAGTAATTGATCCATCATCTCTACTCACATTCTAAGCTTATTTCATCATAGAGATTTACACAAGAATATTTACATCAAAGACAAGTAAAATCAATTCAATCCAAACATGGCAATTACAACCATTAATCCAACAAGCATGATCACCTCACTATATACAAGAATTGTTAAGGAAAAGGTGAAAGTATACTTACAATATTCCTATTAGGTTTTTGATTAAAATCTGAAAATACACATATGAAGTCTCTTATTAGACTAGCTATAAACACAAAATTTAAAGGAAACCCTATTTCCTTCTAACCAAAACAATGTGTCACATGTGTGTGTGTTCTTCCTAAGCTTGCATGAAATTAATCACTAACCTTCTCCAATGTATTGATCACCTCAACACTCTTGATTTTTGGCTTCACTACTATAGGATTCTTCAAATTATGTGGTGAAAGGAGAAGAAACAAAAGTAGAAGTGGCTTGAGTGATTTTGGCCGAGAGGTGAAGAGAGAATGAGATAGGAGAGTGTTTGCATGTGTCCAAGTGAAATGAGCTAAGGGAAATGCATATGGGGTCACACGGCCAACTCTTTTTCCTAGGGTCTTTGGTACACTTTTTACCATACTTAGGTATGGCCAATGATAGATTGAGTGATTGACAACTCTAGGCCATTCCTAGATCAAATCTTGGCCATGCCTTGGTGGATTCTCCTTTCTCCTTCTCACTTGCTATGGCCGGCGGCTTCTTGGAGTGTTTAGCACCCATTTTCTTGCTTTTCACTCCATCATCATTCCCCCATCCTCTCATGTGTCCATCCAAGTGATCTCAAAACCATGCTTTTTGGAATTTGAGCAAAGCATGATCCGGCCAAGCCAAGCCTCCACCGAAACCCACTTTGTCCATTTTCCTTGTTTTTGTCATTTCCATCACCTACACCCACACCATACCTCTCTTCACATCACCATACTCTCTTACACATTGTACCTTATTCACTTACACACTCCTCCCCTTGTCCTATCAACTTGTTGGTGGCCATACCCCATGAGATCCTCCAAATATACCCCACGGGTTGCCTCCACCGAAACCATCCTTGCTCCTTCCTTCCAAGCTTCTCTTCATGCCATTTGTCACTTCCCTACACACCATGATCTCAATTGGCAAGTCAAGGAATGGTGTCTTGTACCTCCAAGATTCCTTGGTAGGAAAATCACTCCATTAGATCCTACACTCAATCCTACATGGCATGTGTTCACCTACTAGTCAATCTCCACCAACTAGGATTTTCCTACAAGTATTTGGATAATTTTCTAGGATTTTTCTCCAAGTGACATGTGTCTCTACTATGGGTTTGATGGGCCATGGGCTCATTCTATGGGCTTTTGGGCTCACCATTACTCTCTTGGCCCATTTACTTGATCCATTCCTCAAAAGTCTCATTCCTAAGCCCATCTCTTTAAAGCTTATTTTATTCTTTTACAAATTACTACTAATCTTGTGTATTAGCATTTAATTAAATAATTAAATTAAGATGAAGATTTTTAGGACTATTACAGCTTTAGTGATGGACAGAAAGTTCCAAATCCGATCACACCACTTGGAAACAAGTTGATCGATTACTTAGAGGTAGCTCATCAAGACACTCACAGAAGATGCTCTCGATCTTGTCATTGGCATCGAATCAGCCCCCAAAATTTGGACATCGTTAAGAGAAGCCTATGCACAATCTTCTCAAGAATGTGAATTCCAATTACGGCAAGAACTTTCATACTTGCGTAAGTCCATTGATTTCTCTTTAGATGATTATTTACTCAAGTTTAAACGTTTGGGTGATAACCTTGTCGGAATTGGAAAACACGTGGAAGACAAAGAAATAGTGTTATGTCTACTCAATAGTCTGGGAGCTCAATATGAAGGCTTCACTACCACAATGCTCAAACCCTCGATGCCTTCCTATGCTGAAGTTGTCCCCATACTTCAGAGTTTCAACATCTGCCACAAACTGCATGTTGTTGAAACCAGCAACCATGTTGCATTCTATGGCAACAAATAAAGGGGACCTCACCATCCGAATCACAAGGCAGGTCACCGCAATAATAACTCACATTTCTACTCAAAAGGTAAAGGCTTTCCTCATCAAAATAATCGAGGACCCGATAGGAACTCCGATTCTGGTTCAACTGGTGGCCTTCCACAGTGCCAAATATGTAAGAAGTATGGCCATCAAGCACTCAAATGCTGCTATCAATTCGACAAAGCTGTTCCTGAAGCCTTGGCTGCTCTCACTATTAAAAACCCAACTAATCATGAATGGATCACTGACACTAGCACCTTGGCTCACATGACATCCAATGCAGGTATTTTGCACATATTCAGACATGGTAATGGTAGGTAATGGCACCTTATTCTCAATCACACACATTGGTGACATGCTTGGTATGAAACCTCTACAACTCACTCTTAATTCAATTCTACTTGTACCTGATCTTCAACATAATCTTCTATCTGTGGGTTAATTAACCAATGATCACCTTGTTAATTGTGAATTTTTTTGTATTGGTTTTGTTATTAAGGACTGAACCACCAATCACATAATACTGAGGGGGCACAAGAAGGATAGTCTATACACCATCCAAGCACCTTATCAAGCTTTGTTTTCCACTCGATTTAAAAATGTCACCCCTGATTTATGGCATCAAAGACTTGGTCACCCGCAACATGTTGTTTTTGACATCCTAAAGTCTCTTAGTTTAATTCAAGTAATCGGAAAAAATAAATCGCCTGTTTGCGATAGTTGTCAAATAAGCAGGTTTAGTTGCTTGCCTTTTATTGCTTCCTCTAGTAATCAGTTTGGTTTATTAGAAAAAATTCATTGTGATCTTTGGGGTTCGGACCCGGTACAATCTATGGATAAATTTTTATATTATATTGTGTTCATTAATGACTTCAGCCGCTTCATTTGGCTTATTCCATTAAAGACCAAATCTGATTTTTATAGCAGCATTTGTGACTTTGTTCAATATATATCTTGTCAATTTTCCACACGGCTCAAAGTATCTCAATCTGGTGGTGGAGGTGAGTTCACAAGCACAAAATTCACTAATGTTTTGAAACATCAAGGCATTATACATCAAATATCTTGTCCCTATACTCCAAAATAAAATGGTGTAGCTAAACATCGCCACCGCAATATTTGGGAACCTGGACCTACAATGTTAAACCACAATAGTATGCCCAAAAGATTTTGCATGGAAGCCTTCTCCACAGGAGTGTTTTTTTAATCAATCAAACACCCTATTCAACTCTCGGTAATATCTCTCCATTTTTTAAATTGTATGGTCGACATCCTGATTATTCCTCTCTATATGTTTTTGGATCAAAATATTTTCCTTATCTTTGGACTAACCAAACAAGTAAATTTGATCCAAAATTATTACCTTGCATATTCATGGGATATAGCAGCAAGCATAAAGGGTATAAATGTTTTTATCCACCCACCAAAAAAATGTATGTCTCATGCCATGTTGGTTTTGATCAACATAATTTTCCTACAAAAATCCTTACACTTTCCATGATCAATCGCACTCCCTTGGCACATTGTCAACCTTTACCAAATGGCTGGGGACACCCCTAAAGATAAGAGCACTGCACCCTGTCGGCGAGACCATCCTAATATTACTCCTAATTTTCCTTTAACTATTATTGATATCCCCTCCTCTCAGCATGCCCTCCACGATATACCAGCCTCCTTGCCTATCACTAGCACCATAAATCCTGACTCTTCTCAATCCTCGGCATCAGTAGAAAATAATTTAAACCCTGTGTCATCCCTAATAACTCATGAAACTCTCCACACTACAACGCTTCCATGCATGGTAACTCGACTCCAAGCAGGTATTCGAAAACCAAATCCCAAATATGTTAACTTACACACCACTTTGTGCTTGTCACAGGTTCCAAAGAATATTCACTCGGCCTTAAATCATGAAGGGTGGACTCGTGCCATGCATGAAAAGCTTGATGCTTTGAAAAAAAATAAAACTTGGACACTTGTCTCTCGCCCACCTAACATGCATGTTATTGCTAACAAATGAGTCTTTAAACCCAAGCTTAAATACTCATGGTGAACTTGAGCATCTTAAAGCTCGATTGGTTGCCATCGGCTACCAACAAATTGATGGGGTGGATTTTCTTGAAACTTATTCACCAGTGATTAAATTTGGCACCATTCGAACTGTTTTATCTATTACTTTGTGCGTAGATAGGAAATCCGACAATTAGATATCAAAAACGCCTTTCTCCATGGCTATCTTCAAGAACCTATATTCATGGAGTAGCTATCGGTTTTTATAGATTCCTCTAAACCTACTTATGCTTGCAAATTACATCGTGCATTATATGGCTTGAAACAAGCCCCGACTTGGTTTGATTGCTTTAGTTCTTTTTTAATCGAATATGGATTCCCATGTTACATATTCGGTCCATCCTTATTTACCTTTCATTCACATGATGCTACAATTTTTTTGCCATTATATGTATATGACATATTACTTACCAGGTCTAACAGATCAGTTCTAAATCAATTTGTTAACGCTCTTCATTGTGAATTTGATATGAAAGACTTGGGACCCATTGTGACAACCTAGATTTTTTCCTTCTCCTACTTGGATTTTTGGGTATGATTAGAGTGAAGATTATATTTTATTAGATTATATTTTATTGATGAGATGTGGACCAACCTAGACCTTTTTGGAAGAATGATATAGTAGTAGGATCAAAAGTAGTGAAACAATGCCCATTGAGATGGGTGATACCCGGCCATGCCTTAGGTGATAATCACCTAGGATTTTGTGAGATTTCATAGGACACTTGGCACTCTAAGAAGCTTTATTTGGTTTTCCAAGAATGGTAGGTTTTTGGGGAAAAGAGAAAGTATGGGTAAAAGGAGATGTGACTAGCCAAATCTCTTGGAAAATAAGGTGATGGTGACAAAAGGATATATGCTATCATTGGAGTGGAAGATTGAGTGTAAGAATATCCCTTGCAAAATATGTGACAAGTGATATGTAAAGATTTGTAAGGATTTGAGAAAGAGAATTTCGATGGAAGAAAAGTGTAATGGAGAGCTAACCATGCCTCATTTTGAGTTTCTCAAGTAAAGATACGTATAAGAAGATCTTTGGGTGAAGGTGATTAACAAGTGAGGATTGAGTGACTTGCAAGCAAGATGAAGTGACTTCCCTTTCTTGGAGGTTTTGGCTATGCTAGTTTTGGGAAGCCAAAAACCGATCCTAGCATATGCTATCTTTAGGCACCATCTTGTCCCTAGAAGTAGAATCTCTCATGGGTCAATCAACCTTTGTGTCAAATCTTTTCATGGGTCAATCAACTAGGGAATGGAGTGCCCTATGCCTAGGAGCAGCTCATGGCCGACTATGGCCATCCATTTCTCTCTTCACTTTGTTTTTTCCCATTTCTCCCATGTGACCCTCGGCCACTCTATCCTCTCCATACTCTCTATTTTCTTTGCATCTTCTCACATTCCAAACATAATTTTTTAGCAAGTTTAAGGGTTTTTCTTCAAGGTTTTTGCAAAAGCATCTACTTTGGATTGTAAATAAACTTTCAAACTCTTTTTTATCCTTTGATACAATGATCTAAAGAACATCTCTTTTCAAAAGTTTTTGTAATAGCCCTAAAAATCTTCATCTTAATTTAATTAGTTAATTAAAGGTTAATACATAAGATTAGTGGTAATTGGTGAAAGAACAAAATAGGCTTTGAAGAGATAGACTTAGGAATGAGACTTTTGAGGAATGGATCAAGCAAGTGGGCCAAGAGAGCAATGGTGAGTCCAAAAGCCCCTAGAATGAGCCCATAGCCCATCAAGCCCATAGTAGAGACACTTGTCAATTGTAGAAAAATCCTAGAAAATTATCCAAACACTTGTAGGAAAATCCTAGTTGGTGGAGGTTGACTAATAGTTGGATACATGCCATGTAGGATTGAGTGTAGGATCTCATGGAATGATTTCTCCTACCATGGAATCTTGGAGGTACAAGACACCATCCCTTGACTTGCCAATTGAGATCATGGTGTGTAGGGAAGTGACAAATGGCATGAGGAGAAGCAAGGATGAAAGGGAGCTAGGTGGGTTCGGTGGAAGGCCATCTGTGGGGTGCATTGGAGAATCTCATGGGGTATGGCCACCAACAAGTGATAGGACAAAGGGGAAGAGTGTGTAAGTGAATAAGGTACATGTGTAAGAGAGTATGGTGATGTGAAGAGAGGTATGGTGTGGATGTAGGTGATTGAAATGACAAAAACTAGGAAAATGAACAAAGTGGATTTTCGGTGGAGCTTGGATTGGCCGGTCATGCCTTGCTCAAATTCCAAAAAGCATGGCTTTAGAATCACTTGGATGGACACATGAGAGGATAGGGGAATGATGATTGAGTGAAAAGCAAGAAAATGGATGCTAGAAGCACCAAGGAGTCGCCGGCCATAGGAAGGAGAAGGAGAAAGGGAAATCACCAAGGTATGGCCAAGATTTGATCTTGGAGTGGCCTAGAGTTGTCAATCACTCCATCTATCATTAGCCATACCTAAATATGATGAGAAGTGTACCAAAGACCCTAGGGAAGAGAGCTGGCCGTGTGACCCCTTAGGCAATTCCCTTAAGCTCATTTCACTTGGACACATGCAAACACTCTCATTTCCTCTCCACCTCTCGGCCAAACTCACTCAAGTCACTCCTACTTTTGCTTCCTCTCCTTTCACCACATAATTTGAAGAACCCTATAGTAGTGAAGCCAAAAAGCAAGAGTGTGGAAGTGATCAATTCATTGAAGAAGGTTAGTGACTAAATCCATACAAGTTTAGGAAGAACACACACACACATGTGACACTTTGTTTTGGTTAGAAGGAAATAGGGTTTCCTTTGAGTTTTATGTTCATGGCTAGCCTAATGGGAGATTTTATATGTGTAATTTTAGATTTTAAGCTAAAGTCTAATAGGAGTGTGGTAAGTATACTCCCACCTTTTCCTTAACAATTCTTGTATATAGTGAGGTGATCATGCTTGTTGGATTAATGGTTGCCATTGCCATGTTTGGATTGAATTGATTTTACTTGTTTGTGATATGAATATTTTTGGGTAAATCTATATGATGAAATAAGCTTGGAATGTGAGTAGAGATGATGGATCAAGTGTTAGTTGCAAAAAGAAAGGAAAAGCATGATTATGTTATGAAATGATGAAAATGATGCATGAAGGATTTTAGTGTTAAATATTAAATTTGGTGTTGCTAAGGTAAAGATTTTATTTGAGGAAACTAGTGATGAAATTGATTTATTCAAGGAGCATATTGTTGTGAGAAAATGAAAATGGACATGAGAATAAATTATATGATTGATATGAATGGAAATGATATATATACTTGCATATGGAAGAAGTGACCACTTGTGTATGATGTATAATAATGTTTAATTGGAATTTTATGATATTTAAGGTTGAGATTTGGAAGATTTAAAATTATATTGCTTTGTGGTGATTTTGTTTAGTTAAGCTCATAGAAGAAACTATTAGAAAAGGGAGTTTGAATAGACTAATGGGAAGTATTCCCTAAGTTAGAAAGAGGAATGGAGGAAATAGAAATAACTAAGTTTGGAGGTGAAAATGGTTACTTGGAGAAACAATAAAGTTTCGGTTACCCCATGCTAAGGAGGGTACTTGATTTAATTGGACACTTTAAAATTGATTGGAGGATAATTGGAGTCAAATGATGAAGGAAAGCCCTAGGAACTCCCTAGGAAGATTCGGCCATGATGGGTTGGAGATGGGCCTAATACCCCACTTCAATCCTAGGCCTAATTTTGAGTATAGAACATGATGACTAAGTAGGAAAATTATGAAGTTATTCTAAAAGAGGGAGAAAAGAAAATGAAATGTGAATGCACTCGAGTTCGTCTCGGGTTCTGCATGACATTAAGTGAGCATTGCATGTCCCATGCATAAGTCATGAAAAGAAGGTTTTTAAAGTCAAGCATGTTTTTAAGAAAAAGGAAAAGAAAGAAAAGATTGAATTTTTGAAAGAAAAGAAAAGGAAGTAAAGTTTTATAAGAACCCCAAAGGCTGGGACGGGGTAGTGCCCCAGTGGAACTCCCTGTCCACTCAAGAGTGTCTAAAGTCGAGTGGTAGCCCCTGGGTCGACGAAGAACAGTCGGCGGACCGTGTATGGCACCAAAAGGTGTCCGGAGCGCAATAGCACCTAACGCTGGTGGGTGCCAAGGACAGATATGGTGTAAGGACCTGCCGTTTTAAAGTTATAAGACGCACTCACAATAAGGTGATGCGGTACAAGCAGGGAACACGCGGTGCTAGGGGAACCGTGTTGTGTCTCATACATGTTAAGTGAAAAGTCATGACAAGAAGGGCTTTCGAGCCATAAGAAAGATCTGTTCAAGATAAGTGGCGCTTAAGAAAGAATGAAAGATACGAAATGTTTTAAAGAAATGTTTTGAAAAGTAATGATGATATGAAAAGAAGTTTGAAAGAAGAAATCTGCATAAAGGTTTTATGAAAAGAAGTCTGAAAGAAGCATGTCTGTTTAAAAGTTTTCATGAGCATGTGCATGAGTCAGTCATTCATTGCATGTGCATTAGTTAAGAATGTTTTGTTCGCTTATCTGTATATTTGAAATGTTCTGGTTTAAGTGCTAGTGTACTTGCTGAGATTTCTCCCGAAATCTCACCCCCTTTTATTATCTCTACTATCGCTCCCTTGGGAATGATAGAAGTCATTGCAGGACATGATAGATCCCCGGATTACGACTCTCGAGAAGATGGGTCGGACCCTCATGGGCCCGACTAAGGCTGAGACTGCCGGGCCAGTGACCCTAGACCTGTTGGGTCAGTGGGCGGCAGAGTCGCTTCCTATGGCGACTTATTTTTTTGATGACCTACGCCCTACGGGGTGCTGTTTGGTGCTAGGAGTTGACGGGCTCCTCCACATGGGACGCCTGTTCACGTTATCCTCTGGGATGATGTGTGACGTAGGCCCAGGACTGAATCTGGACAGCCTTCGTTATGGCCCGGACTTTAAGAAGATAAAAGAATAACCCGCCTATTAGTATGGTTGGCGGAGGGAGGAGTGGATCAGCAGCACCTTTATTTTGTTCACTGATGTATTTTGTGGAAAAATCTTCCCGCTATTTTGGGAAGTACTTTTGTATAAAACTGTTTACATTGGTGACTTTATTCTGATATATATATATGCATGTGACGTTTAATTTGGGTTTTTATTTTGTTAACCATGTGATGTGCGACAAGGTAACGTTTTGTCGTTTATTTATGGCTTGACCTTTTTCCGCTGCGATATGAAAAAAAAAATATATATCTGTGTATGACTTAAAATAAGGCTCTCACACGTAAAGATGAGGGATGACTTCCTTGTGACGTTCGTCCCCGGCGTCGCAATTTGCGTACGAACCCAAGCGCAAGCTGGGGCGCCGACAGTTTTTGTCACTATGTTTCCAAATATTTTCTTGAACTTATATGAAAGATCTAACTTTTTTAGTTCTCTTTACAATGAAAAGGAAAAACTAGAGTGTTTTTGGGAAAATAGCTCTCTTTGAATAGCAAAAAGGATTTCTTACTAAGCAAGCCATTTTCATTTATGTAAAGCAAATATTCCTTAGACTTAATCTTGTTTTCCTTTGTATCTTTTCATATTTTTCTTACTCTATACTTATAATATTTGTAAGTACATTCTTAATTTAACTTTAGCATTATTTGTATATGTAAGGTGAACTTGTAGTTGTGTAGCTTTGTTCTATTGTTTGACTTGTATCTTTTCTCTGAAGTATTGTTAAGATGATATTTTAGGCTTTTAATCTAAAATATATTTGTTGAAATATAGTGATTATTTATTGAAAGAATAAAAAAATGTTCTATGGTTATATTTGGTTAGTGCATGTGGAAGAATGGTGTGACTTGTGGTTGATGGAAACTTATAATTTTGAATCTATGGGTTTCGACTAAGGCCAACTAAAGGGGATGACTTTAGGCTTTAATCTTTTGGTTGATGAATAATGATGATTTAAGACACTCAATGATTTAAAGAGCATGAACCTTTGATTTTTCTTGGAGCATAGTTTCGAATATGTGCTAGGTCTAAAATGAAGTTCATATTATTACTAGATGTTGAAGTAAGAAAATGTCTAAGTACTTTTAAGGTTTCGGTTATACTATGTATGGATCATGTTAATTGTGTTTTAGTTGTTCATTAGGAATGCAAGAGTTCATGTGAGAAAAAGGAAAGGGTAAACTAGAGTTTGAACCCTAAGGGTATTCGGCCATACCCATAATCTAAAGTTAGAATTATTGAATGACTTTCTTTGTTGAATATATGCATATGACATGCTTGAAAGATATGTTTATTCACATGTTGGTATGTATAAGTTATGGATTTGGAAGTGCATGCATCATACACCTCATGATCCATATGTCTTGTATAAGAAAGTCAAAGTCATAGCATGCATGTCCGTTCAAGTCAAGAGTTCCATGTCTTTTGGGTGAATATGTTTTTTTTTTTGTTTCAAAAGAAAATGAATTAAGAACTTTTTTATAAGAACTCTAAAGGCTGAGACGGGATAGTGTCTTAGTGGAACTCCCTGTTCACTTAAGAGGGACTAAAGTTGAGTGAAACCCCCTAAGTCGACGAAGAACAGTCGACAGGCCACGAATGGTTCCTATTTAAAAGATTCCGGAACGTGGTCACATTTAAATCTAGTGGGTGCCCAAGGACGGTGGAGGCGAATCGCCCATTGTAAGAATAAGATTATGACGTAGTCACCTTATATGATGTGGTAACTAGCGGGGAGCACACGGTGCATAGGGGAACCGTGAGGTATCCAATATGAAAAGTCATACAAGAAAGGCTATAAGCCCAATAATTATACGAACACAAATAATGGCGCCTAAAGATATGAATATGATGAAAGACACATAAAGTTTACGAAAAAGGTTTTGAATACGTGTAAAAAAGAATTATGATATGAAAGCCTTTTGTGAAAGTGCATGTGCATAAGTTAAGGCACAAGTCTCATAATCATAACACATACATTTATTTTTGGGTGTTCACTTATATATGCCTATGATGTTTCTGTTATGATAATTGTGTACTTACTGGGATTTCTCGAAATCTCACTCATTTATTTCCCATTTATCACCCATTCGTGGGATGATAGACTTGGTTGCAGGTGGCGACGGATTTCACGAATCAGATTCCCCTAGAGACTCCTCGGACCTATGAGGGCCCAATAGAGTATTCTTTTTTTGATACTATGGCCCATTTTTGGTATGACCTTCTTGTAGGAGATATGCAGAGGAACGCACTTAGACAGTTAGAGGACCGACACCCCGTAGGATGCTGTCTCGTCATGAGGTCGGTTGGGTCCTTGTTCCTTGACGGTGTCTATGCCTCGTCGTCATGGATAAGTGTCGAGCGAAGACATAGTCTGAGTCTAGAGCGTTTCCGTTTTGGACTTGGATACAAGTAGGTCAAGAAGAAACTCCTATTCTAGGGAGGGGGTAGTGTGACCAGTTCTTTCTGATGATATTTATGTTATATTTTGGTAAATTTGGAGGAGTTGCAATTTCCCTTTTGTTTGGAAAATTTGGCATTGTGTGGAACTTGATACAATATGACGTTTATGTATAAAGTTTCATTTGGAGTATTATTTAGTTCTACCATGTGATACTTAGCAAGTTTTATATTTCTTGCCTCTTTTGTTCGGTCTGACCCTATTCTGTTGCGATAATTATTGCATACTACTAGTAAGTTAGATGCATGCATTTTATCTTTGACATGAACGAGGGGGTAAGTAGCCTAGTGTTACTTATCTTCGACGCTTCAGTTTACGTGCAATCCCAAGCGTAGGCTGGGGGCGTCGACACCCATACACTACTTTCTTGGTATACAAGTTACATATAACAATCATGGTCTCTTTCTCTCACAAACACAATATGCTCTGGACCTTTTCCATCGCGCTCAAATGACAACTTGCAAATCTATGGTCACTCCAATGACATCTAAATCCAAGCATTTGGATGCGTCACCTCCTCTCTCATATCCCAAACTTTATTGAAGTCTTGTTGGGGCACTTCAATACCTCACATTAACACTCGGATTTATCCTTCAGCGTGAATTTTGTAGCTCAATTTATGCACAGTCCTTCCCAATCTCATTTCTAGATAGTCAAGAGGATTCTTCGATATGTTCATGGCACCATCAATCTCGGTTTCCAATCGTTCACCGACTCAACTCTTGATCTCTATGCGTTTGTCAACGGTAACTGGGCTGGCTGCCCTAAAACTCGTAGCTCAACCTCTGGTTTTTGCACATTCCTTGGTCGTGATTGTATTTCTTGGAGTGCGAAGAAGCAACACACAGTTTCCCACTCAAGCACTGCAGTCGAATACTGAAGCCTCACCCATATTATTGCCGAAATAACTTGGTTAGCAGCACTTCTTCATGACCTTGGCATCTCCTTACCAAAGGCTCCCCTCCCCTCCTTCTTTACGACAATCTCAGTGCCTGAATCTCACATGCAATCTTGTTTATCACTCTCGTAGTAAACACATCGACATTGATTATCATTTTGTAAGGGAACGAGTTGCCCTCGGCCTCATTCGGACTAAGCATGTTCCTAGTTCCATTCAGTTAGTTGACATGTTCACTAAACCCTTATTACATGCTTAGCTCATTTTATTGCCACCAAAATGAATCTTAGAAAGTGGCTCAGTTTTCCGGGGGGGGGGGGGTGATAAAGGAAAGAATCCAGCTACCAATAATAATTCTAGCAATCACGCTTCCATCCCAGAAAATGATCAAATTTCAAATCACAGCAATCAAGGCTCCATTGAATCTGCTACGAAGACCAAATCATAACATGCAAGGAAACTAGATGTTAGATTATAATCATATCAGGCAATGTGTATAGCTTTCCTTTTTTAAGACTCTGTTTCTGTCCTGTATCAAACACTATGTGTATAAATAGCATCTTGCTATATGCTTATCAAATCATTGAAATACAATTCAGTTTTCACAATTATTTTCTCTACTTTCTTTAATAATCACCCATAATCTTATTTATTTGTAAATCCATATTATCAAACTGTTTTTCGATATTACTAATTTTTGAGTCTGATATAACAAGTGAATCTGACTTACTTAACACATTAACAAGAGGTTGTTTCGAACTTGAAGCAGTATTAGTAATATTCAATTTTTCTAATTTATTAGAGATTTGTTCTAACAAATCCTTCTTACTTTAACTATATATATATATGTAAAATATTATTAAAATATATAATATTATATTATTATTTTAACTTTAAAATTAAAAATCCAATACAAATTAATCTCCAAAAATTTTAGGTTTAACCAAATCTCAATGTTTAATCAAAACAATAACCAGAACATTATCAATAGTCTAAACTACTATAGGGTGGCTCACCAGCCAAGTCTCCACAGCCCCACATGGGAAGAGCGATCCCTTTCATTTTTCAAAATGTTCTAAATTTCTTAATCTAGTTTTAAATAATTATACAATTTTGTTTTTACTTGTGAACTGATTTTATAATTTCAAAATAATTAATTTTTATTTATTTATTAGTATATAAATGAATTATTAATATCTTTATAGTTGTAATTTGTTTGTTTTAACATATTTTATATTTTATATTAGAATTGAAAGTTTCATTTTTTACACTCCATCCTATTAATATTTTTGATTAAATATTTTAAACATGTCTAAATATTATTTACCCTTTCTAAAAACAAATATCTTAGTTTTTTAAAATTGTTGAAATTTTTATTCTATTTGTTTGAGTTTTGTTTTTAAAGCTATTTTTCAATAAATACTGACATCGTGAATGTCAAGCTATGATTGGTGTCATGTGACAGTCTTTGTTGTCCATCATTTGGATGGAAGGACTATTGCAAAACTTTTTGTATTTACAGACTCAAACATTCTACTATTATTTATTATTTTATTATTATTATGATTATTATTTATATTTTTTATTTTTTAAAATATTTAAGATCACTTCATTATCTGAATACAATTTAAATCTTAAAATGATGAAATCGTTTAGTCTTCTTTAAGGTTCTGTTTAAATTCAAAATCCATCTCATTTCATCTCATCATTATAATTTTTTAAATCTTTACATAAAATATAATAAATAATTTAACTTTTTTAAATTCTAAAATAATAATAATATTAAAAAGTATTATTTTAATAATATTCTATTCAACTTTCAAAACTCATCTCAACTCATCTTATTTCATTTCAACTTACTATTCAAACCATATATAACCCTTTTATTTATCATTTGATAGGAAAATTATTATTGAGGTGGTAGTTCATGTATGGGATCATGTGTGATAAGTCACGTCTATATACAATTTAAATAAAAGTTGAATGGTTAGATGAAAGTTTTTATGGAAAGTCTCTCACAAGAGTATCCCAACAATGGCCAAGTTGTTCCAAAGGAAAATCACTTCCACAAACATGATTGGCCAATCTCCAAGTGATTGTTGTTTGAAGATGGCTTTGATGTCTTCTATGAGATGTCCATATCACTTGTAACCCTCTTCCCTATTGTTGATATCCCTCCCAAGGACTTGAAAATCTCCTTTAAAGGTAATCCTACAAAAATAAATCTCTAAACAGAAAATAAGTGCTCTTCACAAGACAACTATTTCTGCAACAATAGCCAGCATTGCAGAAACCTGGGAAGTACACACAATAACAATCACAACCCCAGTTGAATTTCTAATCACTCTTTTACCACTCCCCATCCTACCTGAGCCCATATCAAATGCACCATCCTAGTTAGCCTTCAACCTCCCCTCTATAAGTTTCTGCCACCCCACTCTTATCAATTGGCAAAAGCCCATCATCAACAAACCTTAATACACTAATGTGAGCTTGCTTAAAATCTTTCATTTCTTGCATGCCTCCATGATATACTAACTTAGGATCGTCAAATTCTGCATCAAAATAAAAATATTTCTCCTAAACCAAATCTTCTTAAACACACATGCTACCTCTTCTAATTACTTTAACTGTAATGTTGAAGACATATTCTTCCAAACCAATCGGAACTCTGTCTCCTCACAAGACCATTTTTGCACAATACCTAGATTGAGTTGCCCATACATCTGAGGTAGCAATGCAGCTCCACAATACATGACATTTAGATTCTTCAAGCAACACCTCTTTTACATAGATTTAGCCTGGTGGGTAAAGCATCATGCAATGCTTTTCATATAAAGGTCTTGCCTGTCAATGGCACTTCCATCCTTCAAATACTTTTAAAACAACCCTTATCCCCCTCTCCACCAAAGTACTCATCCTTACCTTTTTTTTATTTGGATAGCAAGAAAATATACACTTTTAACCCTAAACTGATCATCCTTACTCTCCCCCCCTCCCCCTAGGGGATAAGTACTTATTTCTCATAATCCTTGCCATTAAAGATTCGGGCTTAGTAACTAACCTTCATACCAGCTTAGTAAATAAAATTTGGTTAAAACAGATAATTATCCTAAAGCCCAAACCTTGTATGTTCTTGGACTCGCCTACCTTTTCTTATCCTTTCTAGTGCATCATCTTCCCATGTTCCAAACTGTTGCACCAGAAATTTGCCACTAAAGAAGAAATTTCAGCATATACATTTTTTTGAAATCTAAACATACTCATAACATATGTTGGAGTTGACTAAAAAACTACCTTAATGATAATCTCTTTACCAGACTGAGATAAGAAATCATGATTTTTCCAGTTCTATATCTTGTTCCAAATCCTTTCTTTTATGCCTCTAAAAAAGTTATATTTAGACCTTCTCACTATAGTTGGAAAGCCTAAATAGGGGTGTAGAAAAAACCTGTGAACTAATAAACCCGACCGGACACCCCGGTTCGGTCCGGTATTGAGTTTAGTTCGATTCGGTATTGGTTTTTAATTTTTCTTAAAATCAGTCAACATTGGTCTGGTTTGATTTTTCTTTTTCTAAAACTATACTGAACCAGACTAGTTCATATATATATATATTTAATGTAACGCCCCAAATTTTTTTTATATATGTATGCACTTAAGTTTACTATTAAATGCAATGCAAAACACAGCGGAATGAGGTAATTCTTGAATAAATGCAAAGAGATCTAACTCTTGCATGAATAGATCACATGACATAATAAAACTATAATCTTCATAATATCTCATTTATCATAACATATCGCATCCAAAACTCACATAACCCAATTAGTTTTCTTCTAACCAATATCATCTCTTCTTGCCATCCGATACTTGCTATTCCATTGATCCCATACATAAGATTATTCCCTTAGGAGATGAGTATTCTGTAGGACCCTCGGGACTCCTCAGAATCTCCTGTAATGTCTGAGTCTCATGACAATTTATTACTTCTGCAACACCATCTATCATTCCATAAGGAATGATAGATAAAATATAAAAGAGTGAGATTTCCAAAAAATCTCAGTAAGTACACAATCAACAAAATATGACATAGATGACATAAGAACTTATCATACATGTCAATGCTCAGAGACATATATCTTATAAAAATGCTTTTATGAGTTTCATGAATGACTTAGATTTTTGTTCTTCATGGACCCACTCTATCATACTTAAACTCATATTCCTTTTCTTTCGTAATATTGTGAATCTTACTTGTTTCGTATTATCGACAGACGTCCCCATCGAATATTACTTATTTCGTATCATCGACAAGCTTAGGTTCCTGCCGCTTTCATATTCTCGACAAGCTTAGGTACCTGCCGATTTTTACATCTTGTCGTTTTTCAGATACTCGACAGGTTTAGGTCTCTGCCGGTTTTCAGATACTCGACAGGCTTAGGTCCCTGTCGGTTTTCAGATACTCGATAGGTTTAGGTTTTTGCCAGTTTTCAGATACTCGACAGGCTTAGGTCCCTGTTGGTTTTCAGATACTTGACAGGCTTAGGTCTTTGTCAGTTTTCAAATACTCAACAGGCTTAAGTCCCTGTCGACACGTCAAATACTCGACAGGTTTAGGTCCATATCAGCACATCAGTCATACGAGTGTATAGCTGGTTCCCGTCATGACGTGACTGATTTATTAATCTTTCCACTTGTTAAGTTTTCTTAACGTATTTTCTTAAAACATACTTCATGACACATATATGTGACGTAATGCAACATACGCATAAACTTAGACTTATGACATGCATATTTTATGTCCATATGAATCTTATAACATGTGATATATTTCACAATAGCATACATCATATACACATATATTTACGTTACATTAATTCATAAAATCAATGTCTACTAAGATAAACTCGGTTCTATAACATGTATCATACCAATTATACACTTAAATAACATATATAATTTTCCTTTATTAAAACATCAACCTTTATTCAAGTAAAAGTCTTGAATTTAAACAAATAGGGTATCTCGCTCGAGCAAGAATCGAGCGAAGTCTCGGGTTGCCTTTCGCTCGAGCAGCATATCGAGTGAGGGTCGAGCGAAGTCTCGTGTTGTATTTCGCTCGAGCGAGAAATCAAGCGATAGTCTAGCGATGAGTTATAGTTGTTCTTCACTCGATCCATGGGTCGAGCGAGGGTCGAGCAAGATCACAGCTTATAGGGTTTTTCAATCTAAAACATGCAATCTTTTCACATAAACCTTATTTTTACTTCTTAAAACATAAATCTATTTTCTTATAATTTTCTTAGCATTTTACCATAACAAAATCTCATCCAAAACACAATGGATTTCAATTACATCATATAAGCAAGGTTTAACCTTCAACTAACAACAAACATGATTTCATCATCAATTTACTTATTCTATGCCAAGATTAGGTCAAATTGTATACTTACAAGTTTATCCAAAACTTGAATGGATGATAGAACCAAGCTCTTGCAAGAATTCCTCAAGATCACACAATTAGCCTACTTAGGTGATGTTTGGATGTTCAATAGTTTAAAGAGGCTTCTTCTTTGGTTTTCTCTCTAAGTGGGCTTGTATTCTACTTTCCAAAGAGGGTTATAAGACTTACCAACACACACACACACACACACACACATATCTATATATATATATATATAGGAGAGTGGTCGACCCTTTAGAGAAAAAGGAGAAGAAGAGGCAGCTAAAGGGGTGACCGGTTACCTCTTGCTTGGGGGATGAGGTGTCATGCCTCCTAAAATCAAATGATTAAATCTAAGCATATAAAATCTAAACTTGACAGCAAATATCCTCATTTAATGACTGATATTAAGTCATTTTAGTCAGCCAAATTGATTAATGGTTGAAGAGATATCAGATGACCTAAGGCATGAGGTGGCACTCACCTAACCATGCATGAACCAAGCCATTCCAGCCTTTGTTAGTCTCCCAAGTCTCCTAGCCTCTTTCTTATCCATTTGGTTACTTGATAAGCCTCCCAAGACTCCATTTGACATGTTCTAGAAGGTCACTTCTTGGTTTAGTTGGGATAGACTTTAGTTTGTAACTCACTTAGTTAGACTTGGACATATTCAGACAGATTTCTTCATCTCATGTTACTTCATGTCTTTGGGTCAACTAAAGTTTCTAGATTACTTCTTATCCTCATGCCACATACTCCTACACATATCAAGACCTCGGAAGAATTGATAGCCAATCACAATTTTCGTCACATGCCCTAATTTGATCCATTTCTTCTAACTCGAGTTCCATTTGAGCTCAAACCAGAACTGTCTACTTGTTTCCAGAATAAGGCATCGATCTAGTCCAAATATTTAAAAACTCATAACATAAAAGCTTTAGATCTGTCTCTTAGGATTCTATAAGAATTGGAATCATCACATTTTGACCTCATATGACTAAGTTATGAGTTTTCTACTAAAAGTCGATAAATAAGCCCGAGAATACCAATCCAGCACACCAAGTGTTTGGTAGATTTTCCTTCTTGTTTCACACGAAATTCCCTAGATTAAATCTCCTCATTTTTCACATATATACATACTTGTTCAGATCTTAAGCTAATTGAGAAAATAATCTAAAAACTTAATCTTATTCAAAGTCTTTAGTCAACTTCAAAGTCAGTGCCTATCTATCTCCAATTCAAATCTGTCACTTCAATTTTCATTTTGTATTTGATTAAGTCCATATATCTTAAAACTCAAAACATAAAAATTGTAGATATTCTTCTTAGCTTTCTATAGCCTCTTGAATCACTAAAATAAGATATCAAATGAGAAAGTTATGACCATTCTAGTAAAAAAGGTCAAATATCTCTCTGTATCTCGTTCGAGGTAGACATCAAGCGATAGTCGAGCGAGATCTCGGGTTAGACACTTTTTTCACATAAAACAAGCCACTATTGTACCCAATCCTACTCCTAACCTTCCAACATACAATTATAAGTCTTTTATTTATTATACTTTTTCCTTATTTTATCAGCTTTCAATGATCATGTCACATATGGAAATTTCACACGAATATTTAAAAATCCAGATTATGACATTTAATTTTTTATATTGTATATAATTTTTATTCAGAACATATAATTAATTATTTATAAAATAGCTTTGTATTATATGATAAATGACTAATTAATATAATATTAAAATTTAAAATTGTATATCACTAGTCTATTGTATTAATAATTATACTAATACCATATAGTACATATTAATAATTATACTAATACTATATATTATAATATACTATAATATAATATATCACTATATTATATATTACTATATTATATATTACAATATGTCACTGTAGTCTATAATATAATTTATCACTATAGTCTATAATATAATATATTATATACTATAATATAATGTATAATGTACTACAATATATTATCATATACTACAATATGTTATCACTATCGTATTATATATTGTAATATAATGAATAATATAGTATATTATAACTGAGAAATCGTACTGAATTAGACTAGAATCGGTAAAATTGAAAGTACTGGTTTAGATAGATAACCAGTGTGGAATCGGTTCTTGAAAATGCAAAACTAGTGTATACCGGTTCGGTACCAAATTTTGTACAAAATCGGACCAGACCGGACTGTTTACACCCTTACTGAATCTTGGAGTAAAAGTTTCTAAATTTTAGCTAGGGGTGCTACCCGCGTCATGTGGAGTAGGAGCACCCCTATCCTGCACCCTACTCCACATGATGCGAGGTTGCTTTCTTTCTTTCTGGTGCCTACTTCCCCTGTGCGGGCGCGGGGTACCCCGCTGTCACAACCCCTAGGAGAGTCGCCCAAGGTCGAGCCCTAACTCAGGTCTTGGAGGGCTAGGACAGTTCCCTGGCTAGCCTGCATGCATGCCTTGGCTTAGGCCTTGACACGCAGCAGGTGCCCAGCGAGGCTACTAGCCATGCACGGTGCATGCGCACAGCCAGGCGTGTGCCTAGGCGCGCCAGACAGCGCATTCACCTGCGCGCACTCGTGCGCGTGCATTTGGGCGCATTATTGGAGTCTTCACAGCCCCACTTAGCGAGGTTAGTGGTGTGTCTTCACAGGCACGCCATCCAGCGCGTGGCACCAGCCCGCGCCTTGCAGAGCAGACCAGTGGCATGCACACCATGCATGCCATCCAGCGCGCGGCACCAGCCTGCGCCATGCAGCCCACGCCCAGACCATCAGCTTGGGCTATGCAAGCACACCATCCCGGCACCCACCCCGGGACATGCAGGACCACCACCCGAGCACCTTGACTGGGCAGCACCAGAGCGGCGTGGCTTGACCCTGTGCCTGCCACCAGGACCATGCATGGCACCTTGCCATGAGCACCCGCGCCATGCAGCCCACGCCCAGACCATCAGCTTGGGCCATGCATGCACACCATCCCGGCACCCAGCTCGGGACATGCAGGACCACCGCCCGAGTACCTTGACTGGGCAGCACTAGAGCGGCGTGGCTTGACCCTATGCCTGCCACCAGAACCATGCATGGTACCTTGCCATGAGCACCACCAACTGGCCCTGCATAGAGCCATGCCCGCGCACCACCAGGTGCCATGCAGTGAGACAGCACGTGACAAGCCTGACTGTGGATGAAGCAGCACGCAAGCCCACCTTGGGCCACATGTACCCCACGGCCAAACATAGCAAATGGCGCCTCCCACCTTTTATTTTATGTTATTTTATTATTTTATTGCTTTGGTTAATTTGGTAATTAGCTATTTTTAATAAGGGACCTATTGGGAGTTTCCAAGTTGTAAGACTCTATAAATAGGTTTTCTAGGTTTCATTTTAGACATCTTTGGACAATTTGAGAATTAGACTTTTGCTCTTGGAAAAGAGTTAGGTCGGCCACAAGCATTGTGGTTTGGATTTCGGTGCTTAGCACTTAGGTTTCCCTAGGGTACAATTTGTGACTCCTTTTGGAAGAGAATCATCGTGCAATTCGTGAATCGGTGATCCACATCTATCCTTTTATTTATTTTCAGTTTATTTATAAAAAAAATCTTGAGGTTATTCATAAAAAGTGTTTTGGTGTTGAGTGAGTTTTGTTGGGTGATTTCATGTTTTTGTGTTCTTGAGTTGTTGTTGATTGTTAAGTGATTTTGTGTTTGTGAGGCCAAATCCACACCACTTGTGGATTTGAGAATTTGTGTGTGTGTCCATTGAGGAATTTGAAATCCTCCTCCATTGGGAGATTCGGATTGCTCATGTGAGTGAGAGTGAGTGAATTGTTGATTGAAGGAAGTGTTGGAGACTTGAAGATTTTGTGTGTGCCGAAACATGGAGTGCTTGAAGGGCATTAGTGTGTTCTTGGATATTTGAGTGTTTAATCATCATTTGGTTGATCACTTGAATTGAAAAGTGTTTCCTTGCCCCAAAGTAGGCCACGGCATCAAGCCCCACAAAACCTTAGATCCACACGGCATAGTGCATAAAACCCTAGCCTAAACACTTGTCCATTTTGCCCTTTACCCTAGCCGGCCACCCAACCCCATCCTCTCCTATATTTCCTCACTTAAATCCACCTCATCCCTCATCCAAAAACAACCAATTTCGTGCCCCCCTAACCCTAGCAAGACCGGCCACCCATTGGATTTGAATTCAAAAGAATTCAAATTCAAACCAAATCCAATTCCTATTTTTTCTCAATTTTGGCTATCCACCCTTACCTTAGCCGAAATCACCTTGCCACCTCATTTAAATTGCCACCTCATACTCTTATTTGATTGGTCATCAAGTGAAGAAGAGAATCAATCAAAATCCTCCCCAACACCTAAGCAAATTTGGCCAACACACCAACCCTAGGTGCCGCCCACTTCAAATGGTTATAAGCCATGTTCCTATTTTTTAGGACTTATCCAAAACCACTTAAAACCCTAGATTCCTAACCCTAATTATATGTGTCGAAAACCCTAGCCTCCCATAAGACATATTCGGCCACTTCAAACCCTAAACAAACCCCATTTTGCCTAAACACAAACAACATAGCCAAAACCACCAAAAGACCCCATTGCCGTGAACCCCTTTGCTTTACTTCTAGCCCATTAACCTCACATTCAACCTTAACTCCACTAAATCCTAGCCTCACTTAACCCTTTTCCTCATCCATATATCCCTTCCCAAGCATTGGAGTCTTACTCGGTCGTTGGAGGGAACAAATCGTGAAAGGAGAACCCCTTCGAGTGATCGGGACAAGACCGAGGTCTCTATCAGTACCCGAAACGGGTGCTTTCATTGAGAGTCTCATCCAAGAGACTCTTGCTTGGTGGTATTTGAGAAGTATTCACTTCTCCATGAGGTAAACGACGCGTTAACCCGAGCTTTGTGAATTTGTTGGGAGGACCACTGAGGTCCTCGACGTTGTTTACATTACTTGCACAATATATTGTTGATCTTGTTGAAGTTTGGGGTTGAGGAAGAGAACGGGTAGGTTCTTGAAGGGGTCGGCTACCATCCAAAGGTAGAGGACCCAAGGTCGGAAGGTGCAAGAGGGGTTGTCCATCCTCAAGGTGGGCAACTCAAGGTTGGACTTGAGAAGCCGAGCAAGCTCCCAAGCACAACCCACCATTGCCGAAATTTCAAGCCTCCTCAAATAGTGAGTTTTGTTGCAACACCGAGTCCAAGACAGTTGCAAGACAGTGTGCAAGCATGAGCCGTGTAGGACCTAGCCACGAGGGTTAAGAGAGTTCCAACCGGGAACGAATTGATGCTTTAGCGGGTCAAACCGAGAAGATCAACAAGACCCTTGATGAAATGAACACAAACATTGCCAATTTGGTTATGACAATGAATACTCAAACCCGTGAATCCTTAGAGCACCGTAGAAATATTGAAGCTTTGCAACGGGAGACACAAGCACACCATGAGAGAGTTGCAAGAAGAGAAGCCCCGAGGTATGATGATGAGTATTATGTAAAGGACACTGACCCAAGTGTGTATGATAGTATGCGTGATCCTCCAAGACGCATATATCGACAAGCCGGTCGTGTGGAGAATTCTCATGTAGTCGTTGAAAAATGGCTACGAGATGGTGGTGATAGACCAAGAAGTCCAAGCAATGTGAGAGAGCCACAAGATGCAAGGATGGATCCACCTAGGTATGAACCACCTCAAAATGAGAGGCGGGACATACCCTACTACGGAGAGCATAACATGGGCGATCAAGAAGTGAATCAAGGTGGAGCACATGCCCAAGATGACCGAGCATCAATAGGGCGCCATCAACATGGAGAAAGAGGCCAAGAAGGGGGAAATCGGGCTTATGACTGGGGACTTTGACACCCAAAGGTAGAATTCCCAATATTCAACGGGGGAGATCCTTATGAGTGGTTGGATAAAGTGGATCACCTTTTCCACTCATATGAAGTCCCGAGGAATGAGATGGTGCCAACCGCTTGCTATTATCTTGATGACAAGGCGAGTAAGTGGTGGAGATGGATCCGTGACCAATATGACAAGGAAAGAAGAAGAATGGGATGGACTGCATTTGAGAGGGAATTCCTTCTCCAATTCGGCCCCTCACCCACCATCAACCACCATGGCCAACTTGCTAAGCTCAAGCAAGAAGGCAAAGTGAAGACTTATGTGGAAGATTTCCGACAACTCCAAACTATGGTTCGGGGTTGGTCCGAGGAGGCACTAGTATAAACCTTTGTAGACAGATTGAAGCCCTGGTTGGCTAAGGAAGTGAAACTAAGGCAGCCCACAAGAATCCAAGAGGCTATGAGAATGGTCGAGATTTATGAAGAAAGTTTCTCTTTGGAGAAACGCCCTTCCAAAGATGTGGGGAGCAAAATCGTCAACCCTTTGCAAACCAAATCATCTTGGAAGGGTAAAGAGACCAGTGAAGGGACCTCAAAACCGAAGCCCAATGAAGTGAAGAGATTATCAAGGGAAGAGGTCCAAGAGAGAATCAAGAAAGGCCTATGTTTCAAGTGTGGAGAAAAATGGGACCGTGAGCACAAGTGTAGTTCGGCCAAAGTTTATGTGATGATTGATGAAGATGCATTTGAGGAAGCTACAAGCTAAGAGGAAGAAGTGGTTAAGGTCGAATCCTTGGAGGAGGAGGAGGAGGTCGAAATCTCTCTTCATGCCATGTTCGGGGTCATAACACCCACTTCCATGAGGGTCATGGCATGGATAGGGAAGAATGAAGTTTCATTGTTGGTGGATAGTGGGTCTACCCACAATTTCATCAACACAAGCTTGGTGCACAAAATAGGGCTAAAGCCGAATCCCATTCCACCCTTTGAAGTGAAGGTAGCCAATGGTGACAAGCTCAAGTGTGAAGCCATTGTGAAGGATGCCAAGATGAATGTCCAAGGAGTGAGATTGATAGTTGATTTGCATGTCTTAGCACTTGCCTGCCTTGACATAGTGCTTGGCAATGCATGGCTTAAAAGTGTTGGGAGAGTGATCAATGATTATGAGAAGATGACCATGGAGTTCAAGATGGGAACCAAGAAACACATGTGGACCGCATTGCCCTCCAAAGAGATGAAGACATGTTCGGCCATAGTGGTGGAAGACACCCATTTGGTGTGGACCGTGTATGATGAGGATGATCCTAGCATTATAGCTTTGAGTGGAGCCGAATGGAGAATATGAGACAAGATCAGAGATGCTACACGCATAGATGCCAGTGCCTTAGAGATCATTGAGCTTGTTGAAGTTCAAGGTAGCGGGGTAGTGAACTACAAGGTGAAGGAGGGATTGATTTACTACAAGAGTTATGTGTATGTTCCAGATGTGCCTAATTTGAGAAGGGAAATCCTAGATCATTTTCACAGTAGCAAAGAAGGAGGACATTTAGGTTGGTTGTGGACCTATGTGAGGTTGAAGAATTTTTTCTATTGGGAAGGCCTCAAGAAAGCAGTAAAGACAAGAGTAACTGAGTGTGACATCTGTTAGAAGATCAAGTATGACACCCGACCACCGGTCGGATTGATGCAACCATTGACAATTCCAAACAAAATTTGGGAGGATTTGTCAATGGACTTCATAGAAGGGTTACCGATTAGTGGAGGACATGATGTGATCTTTGTAGTGGTTGACCGTTTGAGCAAGTACGCCCATTTCATTCCACTCAGACACCCGTACTCAACCAAGAGTGTAGCTAAGACTTTTGTGGACAACATTGTGAAGCTACACGGCTTTCCCAAGACCATTGTATCAGACAGAGACAGAGTATTCATGAGCACATTTTGGAAAGAACTATTTGAGTTGCAGGGAAGCAAGTTGAGAGCAAGTTCTTCCTACCACCCACAGACCGATGGGCAGACCGAGGTGGTTAATAGGACACTGGAGCAGTATCTAAGGTGCTGTTGCCATGACGAACAGGCGAGGTGGGGAGAGTACCTGGCCTGGGCCGAGTACTGGTACAACACTACTCTCCATGCATCCACACAGAGAAGCCCATTTGAGATAGTTTATGGGAGGTCACCACCTATGCTAGTGACATATGAGCAGGGGACAGCCCGAAACAATGAAGTGGAGCAGGAATTGATGAACCGAGATGAGATCCTAGCTAAGGTCAAGAAGGAGCTCAAGAGAGCTGTTGAACCCAAGGTTTCAAGTCTCGTATTTACGTATAAATTTTGATGATAACAAATAATATTGAAAACTCAAGCTCAAGTTGTCTATGCATGAAGGGAGCTAAACACATCAAGAAATCAAGCATGAGCAAGAAAGATATCAAGTCTACAAATAAAGCTCATAGATTATTTTTGTACATCTCTTGATAAAATTAGAAATTGGATTAAGGCTCCAAATTACTTTTTTTTCTCATAAAACATCAAATTACTTTTTCCACATATGCAAGACATTTTTAAATGTCTTAGTTTTGAAAATTATGTTTTTCACATGTGCATAACACCATCAAACAAAATAATTTCGAAAATTATATATTTTTTATAAAAACTTGATTTTATAAGATGATTGATTATCATATTTGACATGTGCATATTTTGTTTGAAAGTCTTGAAGTGAGGTGGTGTGTTTTTTTGACAAATGTAAAAGGTAGATGATTTTATTTGAGAATCTTAAAGGGTGGTTGTGTGTTTTTTTGACAAATGTAAAAGATAGATGATTTGTTTGAAAATCTTAAAGGGTGGTTGGATGCTTTTCTTGACTTATGGAAAAAGTAGATGTCTTTGTTTGAAAATTTTGAAAAGTAAAGTGTGCTCCTTTTGTCACATGCAAAAAGTAAAAAGATTAGGTTTGAAATTTTTGAAAAGTAAAGTGTGCTCCTTTTGTCACATGCAAAAAGTAAAAAGATTAGATTTGAAATTTTTGAAAAGTGAATGATGATGTTTTTGATATGGGAATCTTTTCAAATTTAAAAATGAAAACTCATTTGCCTATAAATAGCTCACTTGAGTTTTGCAAAAATCACAACAAGAGCTTACACATCTATTGCTAAATTTTGCATCATTCTTTCAAAGCTCTCATTCTCTCTTTTCTAAAGTTTTGAGCCTTAATTCTTGTTCTTGTTGAGAGAGATATAGTTTGTGCTGTATTGTTCTTATTTCACTCATTGAGGAGTGTTTTCTGATAGCCTACCCACTATCAATTCTTGTATCAGTAAGAGGGTGTGTATAACCCTTGTGTGTGTAGAAGGTGTTCTACACGGAGAATAGTTAAATCACCAATTGTGAGGTGATTGGAAGTAAGAGGGTGCGTATAACCCTTGTGTGTGTAGAAGGTGTTCTACACAGGGAATAGTTGAATCACCAAGTGTGAGGTGATTGGAAGTGTAGAGGGTGTTCTACACGGATTCTTTGGAGCGGTGCTGCTCAAAGGTGTAATAGGTTTCTATCTCCACCTAAAGGAGATTGAATAGTGGATTTGGGAATCCTCAAGGGGTAGCTTGAGGCGAAATTCACCCCTACTCTTTATATTTCCTACTGCTTGGCAGTGGGGCTGAACCTCGTAAAAATACTGAGTTTGCTTTCTCTTACCCTACTCTTTATATTTCCTACTGCTTTATATTTTGGTTATATTTTATATTGTATATTTAGTTTATAAGTATTAATTTTTTAATATAACCCAATTCACCCCCCCTCTTGTGTTAGTCATCTGGGCAACAAGAGCTCAAGAGAGGATGAAGAAGTATTATGACCAAGGCAGGAGAGTTGTAGAGTTTGAGATTGGTGATTATGTCTTCCTGAAGCTACAACCATTTGGCCAGAAGACCTTAAGGAAAAAGATGAGTCTGAAACTTTCCAAGAGGTATTATGGGCCTTTTAAAGTACTAGAAAGGCTAGGAGATGTGGCCTACAAACTAGAGCTCCCACCATCAGTAAAGTTGCACCCCGTATTCCATGTGAGTTTGTTGAAGAAGAGGATCGGGGATCCAGGCTTGATAGTCCAGGACCTTCCTAGCTTCGATGAAGAGGGAAGGATGCTTCTACAGCCTAGAGAGGTACTTGAGTACCGGGTAGTGATAAGGGGGAGACGTAGGAGGAAAGTGTGGCAGGTACTGATTTCATGGCAAGGGTTGCCAAAGGAGGAGTCCTCTTCGGAGGATTATGATGACATGGCGACGAGGTATCCTCATTTGATCCTTGAGGGCAAGGATGTGCTCGAAGGGAGGGGGAATGTCAGAACCCCTAAGAAAGTCGCCCAAGGTCAAGCCCTGACTCTGGCCTTGGAAGGCCAGGACAGTTCCTTGGCTAGCTTGCATGCATGCCTTGGCTTAGGCCTTGACACGTAGTAGGTGCCAGTGAGGCTACTGGCCATGCACGGTGCATGCGCACAGCCAAGCGTGTGCCTAGGCGAGCCCCACAGCGCATTCACTTGCGCGCACGCGTGCGCGTGCATCAGCGCGCATCATTGTGCCCCACAGCCCCACTTAGCGAGGTTAGTGGCGTGTCTTCACAGGCACGCCATCCAGCGCGCGGCACCAGCCCGCGCCTTGCAGAGCAGGCCAGTGGCATGCACACCATGCATGCTATCCAGCGCGCGACACTAGCTCGCGCCTTGCACAGCAGGCCAGTGGCATGCACACCATGCATGCCATCCAGCGTGCGGCACCAGCCCGCGCCATGTAGCTCACACCCAGACCATCAGCTTGGGCCATGCATGCACACCATCCCGGCACCGAGCCCGGGACATGCAGGACCACCGCTCGAGCACCTTGACTAGGCAGCACCAAAGCGACATGGCTTGACCTCGTGCCTGTCACCAGGACCATGCATGGCACATTGCCATGAGCACCACCAACTGGCCCTGCATAGAGCCCTGCATTGAGCCATGCCCGCGCACCACCAGGTGCCATGCAGTGAGACAACACGTGACAAGCCTGACTGTGGATGAAGCAGCACGCAAGCCCACCTTGGGCCATATGTACCCCACAGCCAAACATAGCAAATGGCGCCTCCCACCTTTTATTTTATGTTATTTTATTATTTTATTGCTTTGATTAATTTGGTAATTAGCTATTTTTAATAAGAGACCTATTGGGGGGTTTCCAAGTTGTAAGACTCTATAAATAGGTTTTCTAGGTTTCATTTTAGATATCTTTGGACAATTTGAGAAGTAGACTTTTGCTCTTGGAAAAGAGTTAGGTCGGCCACAAGCATTGTGGTTTGGATTTCGGTGCTTAGCACTTGGGCTTCCCTAGGGTACAATTTGTGAATCTCTTTGGAAGAGGATCATCGTACAATTCGTGAATCGGTGATCCACATCTATCCTTTTATTTGTTTTCAGTTTATTTATAAAAAAAATCTTGAGGTTATTCATAAAAAGTGTTTTGGTGTTGAGTAAGTTTTGTTGGGTGATTTCATGTTTTTGTGTTCTTGAGTTGTTGTTGATTGTTGAATGATTTTGTGTTTGTGAGGCCAAATCCACACCACTTGTGGATTTGAGAACTTGTGTGTGTGTCCATTGAGGAATTCGAAATCCTCCTCCATTGAGAGATTCGGATTGCTCATGTGAGTGAGAGTGAGTGAATTGTTGATTGAAGGAAGTGTTGGAGACTTGAAGATCTTGTGTGTGCCGAAACTTGGAGTGCTTGAAGGGCATTGGTGTGTTCTTGGATATTTGAGTGTTTAATCATCATTTGGTTAATCACTTGAATTGAAAAGTGTTTCTTTGCCCCAAAGCAGGCCACGGCATCAAGCCCTACAAAACCCTAGAGCCACACGGCATAGTGCATGAAACCCTAGCCTAAACACTTGTCTATTTTGCCCTTTACCCTAGCCGGCCACCTAACCCCATCCTCTCCTATATTTGCTCACTTAAATCCACCTCATCCCTCATTAAAAAATAACCATTTTCGTGCCCCCCTAACCCTAGCAAGATTGGCCACCCATTGGATTTGAATTCAAAAGAATTCAAATTCAAACCAAATCCAATTCCTATTTTTTCTCAATTTCGGCTATCCACCCTTACCCTAGCCGAAATCACCTTGCCACCTCATTTAAATTGTCACTTCATTCTCTTATTTGATTGGTTATCAAGTAAAGAAGAGAACCAATCAAAATCCTCTCCAACACCTAAGCAAATTCGGCCAACACACCAACCCTAGGTGCCGCCCACTTCAAATGGCTATTAGCCATTTTCCTATTTTTTAGGACTTATCCAAAACCACTTAAAATCCTAGATTCATAATCCTAATTACATGTGCCGAAACCCTAGCCTCCCATAAGCCATATTCGGCCACTTCAAACCCTAAACAAACCCCATTTTGCCTAAACACAAACAACATAGCCGAAACCACCAAAAGACCCCATTGCCGTGAACCCCTTTGCTTTGCTTCTAGCCCATTAACCTCACATTCAACCTTAAGTCCACTAAATCCTAACCTCACTTAACCCTTTCCCTCATCCATATATCCCTTCCCAAGCATTGGAGTCTTACTCGGTCGTTGGAGGGAACAAACCGTGCAAGGAGAACCCTTCGAGTGATTGGGACAAGACCGAGGTCTCTATCACCCGCTCCACTAGCGGGGTGCAAAGGTGGGGAGCCATCCATCCGCTTTCCGCACCAAACCCATTACAACTGCTTATACATAGAAAAAAACACATAAAACTAAAAACCCCATCACAGATTCACAGTCGTGCTACAAAAAACCATCCCTAGACCATACCCAACCGTGCTACAAACCCCATTCAAGATCCTCACCAATAAATCTAACTCATCACATGCTAACAAAGACAAAGAGAGAGAAAGAGAGGGCGACATTACAGATGGAGATGGAGACACGACAACGATGGATAATGCAAGATCAAACCACTTATTAGTCTTAAGGGCCTCCTTAAAGCCATTCATCTGACTCTCTACTCTCTAACTCTCTCCCACCCTCTCACTACTCCACATAATCTCATTAAAATCTCTTGTCATGCACTATGGCACACCTATCCCAGGATGCATTTGTGACAACAATTCCCATGATAGGTATCTTTTACTAACTTCAAGATACCCATAAAACCTTGAACATGGCCACGTCTTCTCATTTGTCTTGTACTCATTGAACCACTAATATGTTGAGTAGAATAATTGACTAACTCAAAATAAAGCACTTCCACAAAACAGCCAGTCCCTCACTCCTTCCAACCAAATAAACTCTCACACACCCTACAAAACCTAATTTACGTCTTATACTATCTAATTTTTTTTTTCCTGAGGCAACATAGTCTCCATAAGAAAGATCAACAAGGGACACTTCTCCTTCACAAACCAGAGAAGATCTTGAACTGTTCGAGGGTTCCCAAGCCTTTAATAGTTCTAGTTTAGAATAATCATAGTTGTTGCAGGAATGACCCACAATCACTGCCAATTCAATAGTCAATCACCAATTTCCTCATGTCATATCACTTTAACTACACTACCATCCTCTGCCCCAGAGACAAACCCAACATCCTCTCCTAGAATTAGAAAGAGAAAGTACTTGAGTCTCTTGCGCATGCGATCTTGTCCGTCTCTTCCATGAACCCTTCCTTATCTTATACCTCTTTTGACCATCAACATGTCCTGCAGAGGCCTCCTATTCTGCAACTTGAGAATGACCCTTTACTAAAAACTCCTCGAAATTAGTATAGATAGAATCATAACTGGATAGGCCAAGGCCCATTGACTCATTTAAATTCTAACTCAAGTTATGTATCCCATCTTGTACTTTAGTCTGCATCACAACTTTAAGGCCCAATGGAGCTATAAGACCCAACTCATTATTCTCCTCTTTTTGTAAAGCCCCATCTTTCGCACATGATAGCCCTCCTGCTTCAGGAATCCTTTCGTCCTTACTTCCCTTTATCCAAACTGAAATCAGTTTGAAAAATCTAAACGGATTGATCCCCTAATCCCAAATTTTGTGACTCACTCATTTTCCATAAATCACGTCATTTCTAACCACCTTATTCTCCTTCCACCCACTTTGAACTCCATCTTCCTCCCTCCCGCCGCTACGAGAATCTTTGGCCTAAGAGAATGTGTTGCACCCACCATTGTCCTCCTCCTGAGTACTAGATCTAAAGTTCATTGTAAACCTACCCCTGATTTTAGAATTATTTGCTGCCCGAAGCCATTTCTCATATTGAACATCTTCAGTTCTACCCCTGCCAGACCCAACCCCCTTGACATTGCAACTGTGCACTCCATGCAAAATTCTCCTACAAAATAGACACCCATGGTAGTTTCTCATACAAACATGGAATCCGCATTTTTTTTCCTCATAACGACTGTTCTCTCCCTAGGCAAAGGGCGATGAAGCTTAATTTCAATACAGACTCTCATAAATTTACCCCATTCCATCTCATTCTTCGGCAAGTCAACTTTGATAACCTCCCCCATAGTCTTCCTCATCTGCTCCCTTAACTTAACATTCATATAAAATATACGTAGATTATAAAACCAGACCCAAAACACCTTTGATTGAAAGTCAAACTAGTATGGTTGTGTCAATCTATCAAACATTTTGAGGACAGAAAAATTATTATAAAAAGCCAGGCTGTCCCTCCATCACTCTATCCTTATCCCTCATATAAGCAAAAGTGAAGGTGAAAAGATCAAGTTTAATTTCTGAAATTTCTACATGTTTGCTGACTTTCTACATCTACATAATATATGATCGCATAACCTCTTCCCAATCCTTCGATGCATACATAACTTAGCAAATTCCTCTTCCTAGCCTCACCCACTCCACACTTACCCAATGAAATGATTTGTATTTCTTCCTTCTTTTCATCATTAAGAAAAAGCTGATCTCAGGCCTCCTTTAACTCATCCATCACAACCAATCACTTCACAGGTGAAAGTAATCTCACACGCTCAACCCGTAAATCCACCAGATGAAGGCAGAAAAACAAATCATATCCTACTCAGTTGGAGTGACTATCACCTCTGTTTTCGATTTCTCTAGAGAGAACGAAATTTTAGAGAAAACGAAATAGAGACTCACCACATTATGGACTGTTATTTTAGATGAAAGTTGAATATAATTAATTTTTAATATTATTATTATTTTAAAATTTAAAAGAAATTAAATTATTTATTATATATTTTTTAAAAATTAAAAAAAATTATAATGAGAGATGAAATTGTTGCAACTGGATTCATGCATTGCATGAAACGGAAACCCATCCCACTGCGGGTTTAAGAAATTGAGGGCCTGGCTGGCCTGGCACTGCAGCAGTACACTACACTGCTCTCAAATCTGCTCCCTTACTATTTCCCTTGCTCGCTTGATTGCTCTCGGTGTGCTTCGATGGAGAGCTTGAGGGTTCGTTTGGATTTCGAGCCCCGGAACGTTATGAACAGATCACAATTAAAAGAGGGACTCAGACGAAGTTGGCTTCTCCTCAGACCGGAAATGAAGACCATCTCCGATCTCGCTGCCTATCTCCTTCGTGCATTCGACCTCCACGAATCTTGCCCCAGTGGCCTCATCCTCTCCGTAAGACAATCTCTCTCTCTTCACTCTCTCTCTCTCTATACTTCCATTGTGCCCTAATTTCCAGCTCAAAACAATGTCTTGCCTCTCATTTAATTTTTTCTTCTCGAAAATTTCATTATGAAAAATTTTATTGGGAAAAGTTCAAGAAGCTCAGAAAGAATGGAAAAGTTTGAGGATTTATCTTTTGGTGTCGTTTAGTCATGAAATTTAATTGTTGATTTTCACTATAAAAATTGGAAATGCTGCACCCTGACTGAGTGTCACGAGATTTTATTGTTTGATATCATTTTGTGTTTGGCTGTTTTTTTTCTTTCCCTTAATTTTCTCGGTTACCGGTCAAAGCACTGCCATAATAATACTTTTTTAACTAGTGGGGGGTTATCATGAAAAAAAGTGCTTGCTATTACTTGCGTTATTAGTGCTATACTGCTTTACCTGGGCGTCATTGAGACAATACAATGCTAAACATGAACACGATCAATACTGGAACTCCGTTGTTATTATTGCTTTTAGTCGCCTTTTCTGCCCCTAATGGTCTTTCCATTGTTTGATACTCAATTTACTCTATCGTGATCTTTCTTCCAGATGGATGGTTTTGTATTACCGTCTTTTGAGTCAACATGCATTTTGAAGGATAGAGATATCGTCTGGTCAGTCTATGACCGGAACCTTTTGTGTTTTTCCCCTTTATTTTTTCCTTAACATTTACTGATGTTCTTTTGTAAGGTGTTAGTCTTACTTTGGGGTTTTTTCCTTTCTTCTAAACAGTGTGAAAAGGAAGGAGGATACAGTGGTGAATACCATCCAGGCAGGTGAAGGGTTTGACTCTCTTGAGGTAGAAGAGAACGTGGAGAAGCAACCTGTGCTTAAAGGTGTGAAACTTTTGTCAAATGAGGAATTTGAAAAGGAACATGATGAAAATAATGCGAGTGTACGCGAATACATGGTTTCCAGGAAAAGAAAGGCATTGAAGAAACTTCAGAGCTCAAAGTATAGTTGGCATCTCATTTGTGAATTAATCATTATCTTGCTGCCTGTGCTGTGGTTTAAAATAAGCACAACGAAAAAGAAAGAAAGTATATTTGGCACCCCATTTGTGAATTAATCATTATTTTGCTGCCTGTGCTGTGGTTTAAAATAACCCTGACATGACACTTCGTTCAATATATTGGCTTTTTTTTTTTTCCTTTTTTCCTTACTATGCTTGGATTAAAAACTTCTTCAGAAATTCTTAGAAAGTTTTTTCATATGCAATATGTCTTCTAAATACCAAAAACAATTTTCATTTCTCAGAGGAAAATTATTTTTTCTCTGTTTCAATGAATACACTCACGTGTACAAAACTTTTTTTTAACAAAAATCAAATAAAACACAGGACATAAAATCTTTTCCTCGAGTATTTTCAGTGCTCCACTACCGTTAAAAATCTCGGTAAAAACATATATAAAATTTTCTCAAAATACAAATATTATTCCACTGGTGCCATCAGTTTCACAGAACTCCCAAAAAAACAAAACATTTAAAAAAATTTCTCAGTGATTTCAGAAAATTTCTTGAAAATTTGTAATCCAAACAAACTCATAAGCCTATTAGATCACCCTTCTGAATGACATGTGGTTATTGTAACAGCGTAATAGATGTTTAATCTTAGTAGTGGCCCGTTCAGTATTAAGTATAAATGTGTTAACAACCTAATTTATAATCTCATCTGATTTGCAGAAATCCACTGGGAGCAATGTTACGAAGATGGGTTTAGATGTTGGGTTTTATCTGATATTGTATGCTTTATCATGGACCTGATTAAAAGCATGAGTATGATCTTATATATTGCATTGATTTTTAAATACAAATAGTTTTGCTCTGATTGTTTCCTTTCACAGGTTGTTTGGACAGTGAACTTTATTTTCGTATGGTTTTGAAAGTTGCAAGTATCCTTTTATTTCCTTTATGAAATTATTAAAGTTTAATTTTTTCAAAAGTTTCATCCGTTATGTCTAAGGTATTTTATTTCTTGCTGGTCATGTTTGCACATGGTTTTTGGGATATTCATTATTTTTTGATTAGTTGTGAAGGTTTTTTGAGATATTCATAAGCAATGTCCAGGTTTATATCTCAATATTTTATTCTAAATCACAGGAGGAAGAAAAATAAGGTTGCTACTACTGTAAAATGTCCAGTTCCTGAAGTTGATCCGAAAGATGTCCATGCAGAGGAGAATCAAAGCCTTTATCATCGTGTAGTCCTCCCAAAAAAGAGTCTCAAACAGAATAAGTTATCGAAATTACCTGGTGAGCAGGATAAACTGAGAGCCCTTGAAAGTGATGATAGAAGTAATGACACTACCAAATCTGCACCTAGTGCGAAAAGGTATTTTGTTTTAATGACAAATGAAGTGTGATGGAATGCAAAAAGGAAGAAAATCCTAACTTTATTGCAATAACTGCATATAGTTGCTTCAATTAATCTCTCATGCTCTCTCCTGCACTGCTTAGATTCTGCCAGCTTCAAGAAAACGGCGGAAGTGTAGACGTATCCTGTAAGCCCGGTGAATCCAAAAAGGTGGCTGAAGAACATTGTTTGCATATGTAGTTTGCGTCCAATTGTCTTTAATATTTTTTGATATATGTGGGTAACTTTTGCATATAGCAGTAATTAGGTCAATTTTTCCATGTGCAAATCATACTTTTGCTGTAGTAACATAGTTGGAGGTGGCAATGAGAATGAGGCAACAAAAGGACGGATAGGAATAATCATAGAGTATATAGACGTAATTAGAACATCTTAAACCTGCCCCATTGATGGTTAGGCAAGGTAGGAAAACACAAGTAAGCCATTAAGTTTCCATCCCTAATAAAAAACTATTCATTCTATGTCTAATTCAACGGGAATTTTGGTTGCATTTCATTTATTTATTTTGCTGCCAATTTAGTGGGGATTTGTTTGATCTGATCAGAATTTTCTACCCCACAAAGCTTTTATACTATCCTTCAAGTGAAAATTATCTTTGCATTTGTTCTTAGTAATTTTCTCTATGGAATGTAGCTTGCTGCTAGAACGTCTCTTCCTCTTGGGATGTGATATTCATACTGGATGTTTGGTGATTCCCAATCATATTATAATTGTAAAGTGAGAAAGTCCAACTTTGATAAGGTTACTTGACAAAATAAGAAGAAATACGAAAATATGTAGCAGCACCATAGTAGAAATCCATTTTAGCCATTGCAAGCCGTCTCCTGTAGTTAAGGATGCGCCATTCATGTCTAATCCATGAGCCCAAACTGTGCCGCTATACCCAATGCAAGGAACCATATGATACGCTATACCCAGGAACTTGAAATTTGAACTCTTACCTTTTGGTAGGCTTTATATTACAATGATCTCAAATCAGTTAACTCATGATGTGCCATTTGCACCTTTTAGTGAAGTCTTAATACGTATAAAAAATGTCAAATCTATTTCTAACTCTTGCAAAACCTTCTTTTATTTTGGTCAGCTCCCTAGTAGAAGTGCCCGGCGTAAAAAGGCAAAAAAGCTGTGGTTGAGGGAACGAGTCAATATTGAGAAGAAAAAGGTACCTGGGGTGTATAAATAGTGATTACATGTAAAAAGTTGTTTTTTATGATTTGTGCAAGTTTGGGCATGTTTTGATCTGCATGGGAAGCCGATAAATGCAGTTACTCAAGGGTTGGAATCATTAGCCAGTATTGGATATTTGTATCATATAATACATTTGTAACTTATCTATATATCATAATTGATTGTATAGCCACTTCATCAGGGGCAAATCCTCACAAAGGACGATGGGCATTCACCCGTCAAGGATAATCAGAAAGTAGCTGAAGAACATCAAGAACCGGATGAAAATGATGATGAAGAGGATGAGGTTGTCCCAGTTGTAATTAGACCAGGACACATTCGATTTGAGCGTCTTGGTAAAGGTCTGTGTGTATGTGTGTGTGTGTATCTTTGTCAGCTGAGTTGCATAGCTGTATTTTTCTGGCATTTCATTTTAGAAACTTTGTAACACCCTTCCCATAGGTAGAGTGTTTTGTACTTTCGTAACTGTGCACAGTAAAGAGACCCAACATGATAAAAATACCCAATTTATCAAAAATAAATTCCCCCCAAGAGAAAACGTTAGTATTATCTCATAGCAAGAAAATTTAAACCTGATCTTTTTGTGAAAAAAAATACACTTATTAACAAGTCTGAAAATCCCTTAACACATGATCTATGCCTGGCCATAAACTTGTCAACTCTTTTTACCTGAATATTTTAGAACCATAAAAAACAAACAAACAAACAACTAAAATGAATCAAATACTTAATATGTAGCTTTATACAGTAAACATATGATTTTCTTGAAAAGTGTGCATACATAATACTTATATAAACATGTAACATGTAGAGTGTGTAACTTATTAAACTTGTCTTTCCCTTTGTTTCATGGCCAGCACACCTTAACCCCCTTGGTGTGCAGGGAAGTGCACCTGTTCCAATGCCTGTGGCCATAAGGAGAACTACTTTTTTTTTTTTTTGGTAAGTAAGAAGTAATTTTATTGATATGAATATAAATAGGCATGGCCTAAGTACACGAGGAGTATATAAATGAAAATACCTAAATGCATTCTAAAAGCTCTAAATCGAAGATAAGAAATCATGCATGTTGCTTCCATTAGATACAATGGCTGAGAACCAAAGGATTAAAGTATGCAAAATTTTTTTTTGAAGTTCTGCCATTGTTCGCTCTCTATTTTCAAAGCACCGCACCTTTCTTTCTGACCAAATACACTGCATCATGCACAATGGGATCATCTTCCATGATGCTACCACCTGTGGATAGCCTTGGATACCCTCCAGCACGCAAGCAGATCAACAACCTTAGACGCCATAACCCACGCAACATCTACTCTACTAAATATCCCATTCCACAATGCTGTTGTCACTTTACAATGTAGTAATAGATGGTTCACTAATTCTCCATGATTTTTGCACAAATAACACCAATCCATCATTATGAGTTCTCTCTTTTGTTAGTTATCTATGATTAGAATATTCCCAAAGGCTACAGTCCACACAAAGAAAGTCACTTTGGAAGGTACACAAGACCGCCATATGCTCTTCCACGGAAAGGCTATAGTACTTTGAAGAACCAAAAGGCTACAACCATTTGCTCTTCCATGGAAAGGCTCCATTTTGTAGCCATTCGTCAGATTATTTGCTATCTACTTGGGACTCCTAATTGTGGACTGCTTTTTTCGAAGGGTTCTTCTTTTCACTTGATTGCCTACAGTGATGCAGATTGGACTGGTTGTTTGGACTCTCTACATTCTACTTTGGATGGTGTCTTCCTTGGGGATTCTCTTTTCTCTTAGAAGTGTAAGAAATAAGATTGTGTATTTAAATCATCTACTGAGGCTAAATATTAAGTAATGTCTGCTGCATGTTTAGAAATTATGTGGTTGCATGGTATTCTTTTAGAATTCGGGTTTGCACAAATATATCCCACACCTCTTCATGGTGATAATACAAGTGCCATTCAAATTGTAGCCAACCTAGTTTTTCATGATCATACGAAGCACATCAAGGTTGATTCTATATCCTATGATTTTAAAGCTATCATTCTCCCTTATGTGCTCATTGAACACCAAATAACTGCTATCTTCACCAAAATTTTGGACAGCGTCATCAATAACTACTTAGCAAATTGCTGCAAGTTGACTCACTAGCATCAATTTGAGAGAGGGTATCAAAGGAAACGAGGGTTTTCTTTAGTAGTCTCCTAATAGAATTTGTTGTCTAATATTATCTTGTATTTGAATTAAATTTGTAACTATTTAGATAGGATAAAGTCAGGAGTTTGTGGGAGATTCAAATTGAATCTTAACCTTATCTTTGTAATTCTAGAACTTTTGTTAATTTAATAAGGAAACTCCTTATTTGAGGTATTTTGGCCAAATTTGGCATGAAAAACTAGCTAAGAAATCTCTATCAACATCTGCCTTTACCATCTGACCAAGAGCTTCCATAACAATGATGAAAAGAAAAGGAGATAGTGGGTCCCCTTGTTGCAACCCACGAGAATTGTAGAAAAAACCCATTGGTGTACCATTAACTAACACTGAAAAGCGAATAGTAGTGACACAATGTCGAATATTTGAAATCCACCTATCATCGAAGCCACACCTCCGAAGCAGGTAGAAGAGTAAATCCCAATTCATATGGTCATATGCTTTTTCCATGTCAAGCTTGCATAGAATGCTAGGTATGCCTTCCTTCAGCTTATGATCTAAGCACTTATTGGCTATGAGCACTGAATCAAGTATCTGTCTCCACCAAACAAAGGCATTATGAGGTTTATAAATGATTTGCCCCGTAACAAAACTTAGTCAATTAGCGATAACTTTCGAAATAATCTTGTAAACCCCACTCACTAAGCTTATAGAGCAGAAATTCTCAATTTCCACCGCTACCTATTTCATTGGAATGAGGGCAATGAACGTCGCATTGAGACATTTCTCAAACTTTCTGAAAGCATAGAACTAAAAAAAAATCTGCATAACATCACATTTCACAATCTCCCAACAATGTTGAAGAATCCCATTGAAAAACCATCTGGCCCGGGCACTTTGTCTTTAGCCATATTGCTAATGAGCTTATAAACCTTCTCTTCTTCAAACGGTTTTTCCAACAATCTTGCACTTTGGGTATCAATAGACTTAAAAAAACAAACCATCAAGCTTTGGCCTCTAAGAGGTTTGCTCCGTAAATAAGTTCTCATAATAATTCACAATATGTCTTTCTTATTCAGGTGGGATGAGAGAACTTGGTTACCTGGGGTGAGTGACTCAATGGCATTGTTGCGCTTGTGAGTTAGCTACTCTATGAAAGAACTTTGTACATTTATCATTTTCTTTTAATCACAGAGCCTGAAATTTTTGTCGCCACAAGGTCTCCTTCATCAACAATACCTTCTCCAATCCAGTCGCCGCCACACTTTTCCTCACGAATGCCTCTTATAAGGAGTCTCCCAACAAAACCTACCCCTCCAACTCTTATAACTCCCCCATTAAGGTAGCCTTCTGCCTTTCAATAGAGCCAAAACTTCCATTTTCCACTTTTTAAGGTCATGTTTTAAAGCCTTAAGCTTACCCACAAGAATGAAACTAGAAGTACCTGAACTGATAAGAAGACCACCAATCCCGAACCTTATCAACAAAGCCATCCAATGCTAACCGCATATTTTCAAACTTGAAGTACCGGCCCCTATGAATACCACCACAATTTGGCAAAATGGGGAAATGGTCCGAGCAAACCCGACCCAACCATTTCTAACACAGGTTCGGAAAGTGTGCTTTCCAAGAAAGAGAAACAAGAAATCTATCAAATCTCTACCACCCTATGTTATTGGACCGTGTGAACTCACCTCCAACAAGGGGGAGGTCCAAATCAAACAAAAATTCAGCGAACACCTCCATCGCCAGAGGGGTACGATGGTTCCCCAATCACTCGTTAGGAAAACGGGTGATGTTAAAGTCTCTACTCATACACCATGGCACATCCCATAAACAATATAAAGCCGATAATTCCCCCCAAAGTCTTCTCATTTCTCTATCCATATTAGGCCCATAAATGTCTATGTAAGCCCAAGGAGAACTACTTGACTTATCATAAAATATTATGATGGACCGCATTTAGGTCTGTGACTTGCATATCTGCCCATAACTTTATTGGTGCCATGCATCTCTTATGGCCATTCGTAAAGCTTCTTTCATAACTTGTCTTTTATCTTTCTTATCATGAAGATGCAGAATGCATGGTGATATAGCTCCGTAATCATAAATGAAAACATACCATGATTCGCGTAAAAACATAAGAACATGACATTCAAAAATCACTTTGATCATTACTTGGTGCGTAAAAAGAGGCTTTCAATGATATGTACGTAATATTTTTAAAACATTGTTTACCATGCATGCAGGGGTATGATTTTGCTACTTACCTCTTTGCTTCTAGCAATAACACATGCGGCAACAATCACCTGCTTGAAGTTCCTGAAAAAGGGGTTGGATTTGATAGGGTGGGGCTGGCTTTTAAATCTCCCGTTATTGCATTAACTTTCCTAGGGTTTTAAAAAATAAGCAAGGACCTCAAGAAAACAAGACTGATTGGTATTAGCAGCAGCAGCTATCTTGGGTTAGGGATTAGTCTTCTTGAAGGGATTGGTTTTCTTGAAGAACACACATGGGATTGCCATAAATACTTCCTAGGCTCACAGCTTTTTCTAGTTTTCGGGTCATAGTCGTTTTAATGAGACCTGGAACACCTACTAATAGGGCTGTATGAATTTAACTCAGTTTGTTTTGAAAAGGGGTTCTAAGAATCCTAATGGCTTGGTGTTCGGGGGGAAATATGTTGCTATTCTTTGGATCCATGTAGGGGATGTTTGGAAACAATTCCACCTCATCTCATCCCTTCTCATTTCCTTCTTAAACATAATTTAGACACATGCTTTCAAACTATTCATTTCAACTTTTCCAATTTTTCAAACTAAAAACAAAAAACAAACTTTTTCAAATTCCAAAACAAAAATAATTTTAAAAAGTTATATTCTAACAATATTTTAACTTTATAATAATTTTTTATTCAACCTTTTCTCTCTCCTTTCCTAAAACTCAATAAATACTTTTAACTAAAACTATGTCACTACTATTCATAAACCATCTTACTGCTATTCACAAATTCTAATCTCATCACATTCCCCCAAGCAGTCATAAAAGGGACTGATGCCTACTTTCCAGATCTGAAACAGCTCAAATCCTATCTCAAAAGAGTCCTAGCAGGCTGTAACAGACTCCTATTGGTGCAAGAATTCTTCTATAACTACCTAAGTGTGGATAGCTTTCATCTGAAGTGTTTCTTGGCACCTAATCTAGGTCTAACTTATCCAAAAATATCTGGCTTCTAATCATCACAAACTTAATGGCCAAAAATCAAATGGGCTTTGGCTAGAAAATACTTGGGCTTATCCACATATATGGGCCTAATGGCCAAACCTACTCCATTTTGAATCTAGTCCATAATTTCATATTCAATCTATCTCCACAGTAGTAGATCCTTAAATACTACATACGGGCTAATGGGCCCAATAAAGTAATCTTCCTTCTAGCTTTAACAAAATTGGGCCCATGGGCCAAACTTATAAAGCCTATAAAATTTGGGTCTGCAAGTTAACACTTTAATGTCACATCCTTCTGCAATAGTAAATAAAGGCCAGGTTAATGAAAAACATCTGATATTGTTTCTGTTCTAGTGGATGCAGATCAGGCTGTCAAGAAAAATGAAAGTCCAATGGTATGTCCTATTGTATTTCTAATTTTATACTGCTGCCCTGCCTTTTGATAAGCTTTCTTGTTAAGTCGCCGTTAAATTAAATTATTCCATCTCTTCATGGTTCATTTTTTTTTTCTATATATGCCTTGGCATTATTCTATGGGCAGCAACATATAGTTCATAAAATTGGACTCCTTTACAGTCCAAACAATGGAAAGACAGAAATGCCCCTATTTTAAAATAAACTTGAACAAAATACCATTTTTTACAAAATCAAAAACTTCCAAAATCAGGAAAATTCATTTCATTTATCCATAAAACAGGAGCATTTGAATTAGGTCTGTAATGCAGTCCACATATATGGACTACAAGAAGAATTATTCTTATTTTATTGTTTATTTTTTTATGTTTTATTTTTTTTTGGGATGGAGGTGTTGGAGGTGGAGAATTTTTTGTTCTATGGTCAGATAATTTACTTGAAAAGCTGCAATTTCAAACTTCAAACTGTATGGGTGAGAGCGATAGGGGTGCGGCATTACTAAAATCATATATGTTACTTAGTTAAGCTCTGTCCTTAATTATTTTAATTTGAAATGTCCTGAAAACATATTGGGTGAAGTTATGATTATATACAAGGACAACTCCAAAGATACTTATATCTGGAATGAATTATTACAAGATAGTCCAAGAATGCATATGAATGCATACCCAAGTTCCCATTCGAATGATGCTTTAAAGTGGCATTCTGGTTTTTGTCTTCGTCCCCTAGCACAACGAGTGGGTTATTATTTTTATTTATAATTAATAAGAGAAATTTTATTTCAAGTAAATATGCATAGCCCAAGTACACAAAAAGTATACAAATGAGAACACCTACTTACTAGCTAAAGCGGAACTACAACAAAACATTACAATCATTCTCATTCATTTCAAGATTCTTCACCCAAAAACTAAAAGTACTAAGGAAAAATTCCCTAACTACAATCATCAAAGCAACTCCTGTTCCTTTCTATCCATAAGCACCAAAATAGGCACGGGGATCATCTTTATTACAATGAGTGGTTTTTTTATTGACATTACAGTGCCTGTAAGATATACAATGACCCAGAAATTCATAAACACATGATGGTTATAAGGCAACATGGACTTTTCTTCTTTTTGAAGGAGTGGCAAAGTTACATCGATGATTTCATGAAGTTAGACAATTACATGGATAGGGTCATATAGTCAATGTTTTGTTGTAAGGCATACAAGAACTGCATTATAATATATAATGAAAATTTTCTATGGTCTGTTTCTTGCCTAATAAAGTGACAGGAACCTGTCAGAAATTACTCCATATCTTGAGTTCTTGACCTAAGCCCCGTTTGGTTTTTCCAGATAGTTTCAATCCATCTTATCTCATCTCATCTTAATATCCAAACACCATTCAAACACACTTTTCAATTTCATGTTTTCAAATTTATCGTCTAATCATTACAATTTCCCAAACTTCCCAAAAAAAAAAAAAGAAATTAGCCTTTTCAAATTCCAAAACAAAAATAATATTAAAAAAGTATATGTTAACAACATTTTAACTTTATATATTTTTATTCAACTTTTTCTTTCCTTCTCCAAAATTCCATAAATATCTTAACTCAAACCGTTTCACTACTATTCACAAACTATCCCACTTATTCAGATTTCTCATCTCATCTCATTTGTGTAACCAAACGAGGCATATTCATATGGTGTTTTTGACTCCTATATTTGAATTTTAATGAAATATAATTGTCTTGGATCATTCTTCAGGAGATCTTGCGGTGGAATGGAATAATTAGCAAAAAGAAGGGTAAAAAATGGGGTACCGAGAAAGTTGCTTCTTACAAAAGGAATGATCGTGCGAGTTTAAATCAGAAGATTTCTGAAATGCAAGCTGCTGGAGAAGCAACAACTGCAAACAATCCCGAGGATTTGGATAAGCTTAAGCCTTATACTAGCTTGCCTAAGGTTTGTTTCTTCTGCACTTCCATTTTATTTGCTTGCATGGGTCTTTATTGAGAGAGAGAAACAGAGAGCGCCAGCAGGGGAGAGGTTGAGTGGGAGGGAGAGGGAATGAGAGGGAGAGAGTAGGGTGGTGACAGTGTGCTTTCTATTTTTAGATCCCTTTACTGATTAAGCTTACCTTAGATATGTGGATTTTTTGTGCGGAAATCATATTATTGTGCCTCCTTCAACCTTAAAGTTTCTTTCTCTCTTTTTGTGGATAAGAAGCATTGTGTTTTTAGTATATTGCAGGAAGGTGATGTAGTTGCATATCGTTTAATTGAGTTATCATCATCATGGACCCCTGAGGTTTCTTCCTTGCGAGTATGGCTCTTTCTGCTTTTGAATGATTGTTGTAAGTCAATTTGAACATGGATATAATCTGCCATATTCTTTCACCTGCAGGTAGGAAAGATATCACGCTATATCCCTGAATCCAATAGGATTGTGCTGCTAACAGTTCCAGAATATCCAATTGATTTTGAGAAGATAACAGACACATCCCTTTACGGGGAAAATGGGTCTTTAAAGGTGCTCAGGCTATGAAGTTTTATGTTAGTTTAATTGTGCCCCCCTTCATTTTTGACAAGCATGAAGGTACATTACGATTTTACGTGTTCAGGTGACTTGAACCCCAACAGGCAGAAAGGGCAATTATAAGTCTTCTATATTTCATGAATTTAGAAAGATAAACTTCATTTTAAGCAGTAGGTTGGAGGATGACAGACTTAAACCATTCTCATTTTGTAGGTCATTAAATTGATTGAGGCTAATGCTTTTTGTATGCTTCATTCTACTGTTCTAGCCATTCAACTTGGTTGATCTGGCCTTTTGAGTTGATGTTGAAAAATCAGAAGTTCTGGTTATAACTACTTATCTATTACACTGTTTAGCAGTTGAACTGCCCAGCTGATTGATTATCTCCCAGTCTTGACATTTTTTATACAATTCTTTAGACTTGACCAGTACAATGTTCTGGTAATTACCCAAGGCTTTACTTTTTATTATTTGTTTTGTACTTGTATATATGGCTCAATCTTGGTAATTGGGATTCTTGGTTCGGTAACATTACTGAAGAATTTTAATTAAGCAAGAAAATGTTGATTATTCTTGTTTGCAAAAGCTGACAATTGAAGCTCTTCTACAGATAAGTTATTCAATGCTTATTGATGTCCGCATTGTGAAGCATGGCAAATTGGGTACAACAAAAACAGTCACTGGTGAGTATAATGAAGTTTTCTTGGGTAATCGAACCCCTGTATCAGGTGTCAGGGTCAGCAATAACAACAAAGAGACCCCGGCCCAAACCTCTACCCTTGCTCTAGGTACCTCCTTTAGGTTGTTATCATACCATTTAGGTACTTGCATGGAAAGCTCTCATTTTGGTTTGTATCTTTTGCAGGAAATGGAGAAGTAGATGCATGGGATGAAATCAGTCAGGCTTTAAATGCAAAGAAGGCTCAGCTCTCTCAGCAGGGTGGTTGGAGTAAGGAAGAGACTTCGGGCAGGTGCGTGTGGTCCAATACAGCCTCCAGGAGCAGTGTGCCGAGTCCAACAGTGAAAATGGTTCCTCTAAGAGCGCAAAATGGACGATGAGAAATGCTGCTAGCATTAGGACACACACCTGCTGTTTCCTCTCAATGAGATTCAGCAATTTTGGTAGAAAGAAAAAGAATATCATGATTAGTTTTGTGTATTTATGGGCTTTGATATAAAAGTGTTCAGTTTTAATATTAGTCGGAGTCGGAGGGAACTTTGTGGAAACTTCCTTTGCATTGGTCTCCATCTTTCTCAGGCTTTATGAGGCCTGAGTTAGCCCAGTCAATTGAGTGCGACGATGGTATTGAGCTAGGGTGGTGGATTTTAAATGGTGGTGTTATCTTTGTTTTTCAAAGCGATTGTAAATATTTGCAGGTGAGATCTTGGTTACAAGCTGCACCTTTACGCCATTTTCGCTCAATTAAATGTCCAAGCAATTAAATATTTGCAAAATATTCTCTTTTCTCACTACCTCTAGAAAAGAAAAGGTATCGTCTCTAGTCTCTAAGATAACTTTGTCTCCGATACTTGGCTTGTTGTCTGATTCTTTGCCTATACACGAATAATCCTTTAAGTTCTCATGAAGTTATCCTCTCTCCTTCCCCATTAGCGTCCAAATAACAACAAAAAAAATCGATCATTTCTTGTTATTCTTGTCTGGCTCCATTCATTGCCCATCACATATCCACACAACCATGTATCGGCAGCAACCTGAAAGCAACCCTCATTTTCTCCGATCACAACCGCCTTATGACCAAAATTCCCAGCCTCCAGGCAGACATACCAAGATTCCAGATTTGCAACAACCTCAGCAACAAGACAAACATTCTCATCAATTCGACCCACGAAAGTCAGAACCACAAAATCAAAATGTGCAAGGACAATCCTCCCAGCAATTAAATCCGCGTCTGGATCGGCAAACCCAGCAACGGATACCACGTGACCGCCCAACCAAACCATTGGCATGGTTTGGTGCAGTCTTTTGTGTGATTCTCTGGGTTGTCATAATTTTAGGAGGGCTCATTGTGTTGATAGTCTACCTTGTTTTTCGTCCACGAAGCCCTGTTTTTGATATTTCAAGTGTCACACTAAATGCAGCCTATCTTGACATGGGCTATCTGCTCAATGCTGATATTACTCTGCTTGTGAACTTCACAAATCCGAACAAGAAAGTACGTATCGATTATAGTTACATGTATATTAATCTATACTATGGAACTACACTTATTTCTACCCAATATATTGAACCATTTTCTGCTGCAAAGGCCGAGTCCAAGTTTGCATATATTCATATGGTGACTAGTCAGGTCCGGCTTCCACAAGCAGAAAGTTCAAGGCTTCAAAAGCAGATTGAAAGCAATGGGGTCATGCTTCAAGTCAAGGGAATTTTTAGAGCACGATCTAATTTGGGAACCATCTTAAGGTACTCTTATTGGTTGCATGGTGATTGTACTGTTCTTACTGCTGGTCCTCCTGATGGGGTTTTGATCAAACGAAAATGCAAAACAAAACATTAATCGAGGATGCATTTTAGATTAATGGGACGCAAACCCACTTCAGGGCGCTCGAGTTGATAAGCACTGTGTTATTCTCCATTGTTTTTCCTCTTTTGATCACTAATATTAAGATTTGATATTTTTGTAAAATTGTCGTGCTCCTAATATCTTTTTATCGATTGGGTTACGGCCTGATATTAAGGTTTCTATTACCTCATTTATCCTAAAATTCTGTCTAACCCCTCCCCCCAAACATCTTGCCAATAATCACTTGATTGATATGAAGATATCAACTGTTGCTACTTTAGGGATCTCTAAATCCTGTCACTAAACATGTCACCATATTTTCCTTGCACCCCCCATCTGATCTTTCCAACAATCTTAATGATGAGGATGTACATTTTGATGGGGATAACTGCTAGGTCTACAAAGAGAATAATAAAAAGAATTTATAAATTTATCATATGATATGTTAAATCTAGGGTTTAACTAATGAACTGAGTTTTTTTTTTTTGTAATTTATTTTGTTCATCAATCATTTTCCCTTGTTGAGGGGTCCCTCTTTGCAACGGAAACCATGTGAGAGAATAAAAAATGATAATTGTGTCTTTCTCAAATAGAAGGGGTTTTTTTATTTTTATTTTTTTATATTATTGTTTTTTTTTAAGAAAGAACAATATACATATGCACTGTGATAAGAGAGAGGTATCGTGAGAGAGAAAATAAAATGGACTCTTTGTCTTTTTCTTTTTTCCCCTCCTTACTTCCATCAGAGTTGAATGATCTTTACCGTCCAATTTTGAAGAAATTATATATAAAAAAAAAATATTAATGATAAGATCTATTTTTTTTTTCTCTAAAAATGATAAGATCTACTTATTAACTGAAGTTAATTGTTGAAGTTACGGGTGACAATAAAACAATGCTCTTGGGATGGAAACTCTCGTATAATTGCTGTTGAGAGGAATTGTATATTTATAGTAGTTTACATATGTCACGAAGAATACAAAAGGTCTGTGTCCTGGAGTAATTACAGGAACTAATGTATAGCTATAATTACAATCTTTATATAAATGGAAAGACGTGAATGAATACAATTCCTCAAATCATGGAGTGGAATCGAGGTTGCTGTCATCTGCTGGCTTAATCTTGCTGTCATCCGTTTTGGAAAGTGTTTCCTTAATACGCCCCTGCAAGCTCATCGAGGAAGGTTGCACGTTGAGCCTGGACCGAAGATGAGAAAACCTTGTAGAGACTAGTGCTTTGGCGAGTCCATCGGCTAATTGGTCCTTGCTTGATATGAAACGAACTTCCAGAGATTTCTATTGAACTCTTTCACAAACGAAGTGGTAGTCGATTTCTACATGTTTTGTACGTGCATGAAATACTGGATTTGCTGTGAGATAGGTCGCCCCTATGTTGTCACACCAAAGAATGGGGTGTTGGGAAAGGAAAATGCCAAGCTCTCGTAGTAGAGATTGGAGCCAGATAGAATCAGCTGTGGCATGGGCAACGGCTCGGTATTCAGCTTTGGTGCTTGAGCGAGCCACAGTCGGTTGCTTTTTAGAGCTCCATGAGATTAAATTGTCACAAAAAAAAATGCAAAAACCAGAGGTTGATTTCCTATCATTGGGATAGCCGGCCTAGTCGGCATCAGAATAAATTGAGAGCTGTGTAGACATGCTAGGCCGAATGAGTAAACCAAAATTAATGGAAAACTTGAGGTAACGTAGTATCCTTTTCACTGCTGTTCAATGGTCATCAGTAGGTTTGTGCATGAATTGACACACTTTATTTACAACAAAAGAGATATCGGGCCGTGTCAAGGATCAATATTGCAAAGCTCCAACTATGCTGCGGTAGGTGGAGGAATCCGAGTATGGAGCACCCGAGAACAGTGATAGCTTTTGGGAAGAAGACATGGGTGAAGAGACAGGCTTGGCATCGAGCATTTTCGTGCGGCTGAGTAGATTATATATGTACTGGCTTTGAGATAAGAATAGCCCCTCTTTCACGTGATGAGCTGCAACGCCCAAGAAGAAACTTAGATTACCCAGGTCTTTGACAACGAATTCACTGGCGAGAGCAGAGATTAATTTGGATATAGCTTGCGAGGTGGAGCCAGTGATGATTATATCATCAACGTATACCAGCACAAAGAGAGTAACTGAAGCTTGTTTAAATGTGAAGAGTGATGTATCGGAGCTTGAGTTGACAAAGCCAAGTGATTGAAGGTGCTCATGTAGGCGGTGGTACCAGGCCCGTGGGGTTGTTTCAAGCCGTAGAGTGCTTTGTGCAGGCGACATACATGATTTGGAAAATTGGGATGAACATATCCAAAGGATTGTTGCATATATACCTCCTCCGATAGATTTCCATGGAGAAATGCATTTTGTATGTCAATTTGATGGATTGGCCATCGTTTGGAAACTGCAATGCTTAGAACAAGCCGAATGGTGGTGGGCTTGACCACTGGACTGAATGTGTCGTCAAAGTCAATTCCGAACTGTTGGTGGTAGCCCTTGGCAACCAGCCGAGCTTTACGATGTTCGAGTGTGCCGTTGGCTTTGTGTTTGGATTTGAAAATCCACTTGGAGCCGACAATGTTCATATTCGGTTGTGATGGCACTAGAGACCAGGTGCCATTCTTCATAAGAGCTGTGAATTCTTCATCCATTGCATTCTGCCATTCTCTATGTTTGCTTGCTTCTGTATAATTCATAGGGGAGTCAGGAACATCACCTGCAACAAAGAAGGACCACGGAAGCGGGTGGCGGACTGTTCCATCAGTGAAGGTCTTTTGGCTTCATGATGTGGTTTTGAGATTGTGTGGTCATTTGGTGAGAACGGAGTGGTGGAGGTTCTGTAGCAAGGGCAAGCTGATGGTGGGGTGGTGGACGTGTTTAAGGGAGGAGTCCGAGAAAGTGACGACGAACCAGAAGCAGGGGAGTCATTTGAGGTGGGAGACGACATGTGATTGGGTGGATTGGAGGGGGACGACGTCGTTGCATTAAGATGTGGGATACTGGGGGACATGTCGTTGACACGAGGAGATGACTCATGTGAGGCAGAGTGATTGTCGTGGATGTTGAGAAGAAACGGTAGAGTAACAGTTTGGCTGTACGCGGACTGGGTGGTAGTGGGTTTATGTGATAGGCTGGCAAATGGAAAGATGGTTTCATCGAATACAACATGCCGGGATATGAATATTTTGCCACTTGAAATGTCTAGACACTTGTATCCATGATGCATGTTGCTGAGACCGATGAAAACACATTGCTTTGGGCGAAAATCAAGTTAATGCTGATTGAAAGGACGGAGATATGGAAAACAAGCACACCCAAAAATTTTAAGTAGTGAAAAATCAGGAGCATGTTTATAGAGTTTTTCAAATGGTGAAATACCAAGAGGAGTGGTGGGGAGACGATTTATGAGATACGTTGCCATTAAAAAAGCATGATCCCAATAGGCATGCGGAACATTGCCATGGGATAGCAGAAAGAGTCCCGTTTCAATGATGTGACGGTGTTTCCTCTCAACGGACCCGTTTTGTTGGGATGTATCAGGACAAGTTACACGATGTTGAATGCCAATTTTGTCGAAGTATTTGTGGAGGGAGCGGTATTCTCCTCCCCAATCCGTTTGCACTGCTTTTATTTTGCTTTCAAATTGGCGTTCAACAAGTTTTTGGAAGAAACGAAAAATTTGCATCACATCCGATTTGTTGGGTATGGGAAAAAGCCATGTGAATTTACTAAAATGATTAACAAATGAGACATAATATTTATTTCCATTGGTTGACATAGTAGGGGATGGACCCCAAACATCAAAGAAAATTAATTCAAGAGGAGATGAGAAATAGACTTTGACTCAAAAAATGGAAGACGATGACTCTTTCCTTGTTGACAAGCGGAACACACCCGTTGTTTTATTTGATGGGAGTGGTAGAGAGAACTTGGAGACGAGTTGTCGAATAGTTTGATAAGATGGATGGCCCATTCGACAATGCCAGACATCAAGAGGAGCACGTTGAGAGAGGAAGGATTGAGGACATGTTGTTCGTGTAGTTGATGGTGGGAACGAGTAGAGACCGTCTTTAGTCTTGCTGCGCATTAGAATTCTCCCTGTGGTTCCGTCCTTCACCAAAAAAAAGAATGGGTGAAACTCAATATAGACATTATTTTCGCTTGTAAATTGACTCACGGATATCAAATTCTTTTTAATCTGTGGTACATGTAATAATTGAGATAAAGTGAAAGAATGAGTTGGAGTTGAGATATTGGTAGAGCCAATATTCTTTATAGGCAAACGTGCCCCATCACCGACGTGGATTTGATCACTTCCATGGTACGGCTCTGAGTGTAGGTTGAGATTCTGTAAGTCATTTGTGAGATGATGTGTTGAGCCAGTATCAGGGTACCAATTTGTGTCCGTAGTTGATGAGGGCGAGGTCATGTAAGTTGTCATGGTTGGAGGAGCACCTTGGTACACATGATTGAAGCGATAGTGATACTGTATGGCAGTGTGACCAGTTTTGCCACATACTTGGCAAGATGGTCTTAGATTAGATGGATTACTCTGATGGGAACTTCCTCGTCCACGTCCACCACGACCTCGGCTTCTGGAGTTGGGATTGCTAGATTGTTGAGGTTGTGATGAACGTTGGTGTTGTTGGGATTTTCCACCACGGTTACGTTGATCATTCCGGGTTGCCACATTCATCGAACTTACTGTGGTGTCAAGAGCAGATTGCTGTTGCTCAAGGCGTAACTCAAAGCTGAGAAGATGATTAAACTGAGATCAGAAGTCATTTTGTCGACTTGAGTTGAAATGGAAGTCACAATGGCATCATATGATGTGTCGAGGCCTCTAAGAATAGGCAGTGAACTCATGACTTTGTAGGGCCTGTCCAATGGCAGCAAGGGTGTCAGAGGATGATTTCATTTTCTGGAAATAGTCAGAGATGGACATATTTCCTTTCTTGGTCATAGCCAAGAATTGGCGAGTTTGAATTGCTCGAGCCGAAGAGATGGAAGAGAACATTTTCTCAAGGGAAACCCATACTTCTCTAGAAGTTGAGAGTCCTACCATCTGAGCCAATATACTCTCACAGATAGAGCGGATACCAAGGTACTGAGAACAATCTGGTCTTGGTCATACCAGGAGTTGAATTTTGGATTGGGAATTTCTGTGGGAGCAGAGGTGGAGGTGGTTGTATCAGGGTTGGGTATGGTTGGTTTTTTTTGGGGGGGGGGGCAGATATGGTTCCATCAACATATCCAAACAAACGTTGGCCACGCAAGTAAGGAACGATTTGTGTTTTCCAAAAGAGATAGTTATCTTTGGTGAGCTTGACTGTAACCAAACTATGGATGCTTGCAAGGTTAGTAGGAGTATTGGGTGAGGCCATGGGATCGAGTGGAAAAGACAGAGGTCACGGTTTTGCTCTGATTACCATAAAATAATGCTCTTGGGATGGAAACTCTTGTATAATTGCTGTCGAGAGGAATTGTATATTTATAGTAGTTCACATATGTCATGAAGAATACAAAAGGTCTATGTCCTAGAGTAATTACAGGAACTAACGTATAGCTATAATTACAATCTTTACATAAATGGAAAGACGTGAATGAATACAATTCCTCAGATCATGGAGTGAAATCGAGGTTGCTGTCATCTGTTGGCTTAATCTTGCTGTCATCCGTTTTGGAAAGTGTTTCCTTAATAGACAATAATTGCTTGGGCAAGGTGACCATTCACATCCGCTTGCCAGATGGATGGATTGACGCAGCCACCGTCCGGCCACCCAATTTGACAACATATATATTTTTTTAAATTTTAACTTTTACAGAAAATTCAAATAAATTACATATACATAAAAACACTGCACAAATCCAACAAAAAATCTCAACAATGTTACAGATCACATAGATCTTCAGAGACATGTGCACAACTGACAACCATGAACCTGCCACGCCCATGGATCATAAAACTCGTAGACCCAAGTTGTGGTCTTATCATTGTAGACTGTGGCTTATCCGTAAGTTGTGACCTACGACAACGGAGAGAGAAGTCAGCTTAAGGGAGGAGAAAAAAAAGAGAAGATAGAGAAAGGAAAAAGAAAGAGAAGAGGATGGTAAATGGCCACTGAGGTATTGAGAGGAAGGAGACAAGAAAAGAGGCTAGGAAAGGAGTCAAGGAAGGGAGGATGGCGGGGAAGGATACAAATGAGAGGTGAGAGAAAAATTATGTGGGTTGGGATATTCAAGTGAGTTCCAGATCTCTCAATCCGGATTAATTCGGACCAAAACCAATAACTCAAAAGCGATTTAGATTCTGACCCGGATCCACCCGATTTGAGATTCAGACTGGAATCTGGATTCACCCAGATTTTTGAAAACCAAAAATTCGATTTTTGGATTTTAAACGGTTTTTTTTTAAAAAAAAGTTTTAAACTTTAAAGCCTGTATTATTGCTTTTTTGCAGAGAAATTTGTTATGTTGAAAAGTAAATTTTTTATTATTATATAAAAGCCTATATTTTTAAAATACATACTAATATTTAATTAAAGTTCAATACACAACGAAAAATAGGATAACTCATTTTCTTCTTTTGGTCACTGTAATTGCAGCAGCTGGACCTATGTCCATGACAATAAGACTCCTGGGAGAAAAATAGAATATAGCATCCTTATAAAATGAGATAATTCATTTTAAAATGGTTAGTTTTTTAACCCATACTTAATCTATCATTATTATTAAATGGTTCGAGGAATGCAGCCATAATCTGGTTCCAAACCCAAAAGGTGATGTTTTGTATATTGATCTAGCTCAATTCTTTTTTACTCAAGCTAGCCTTTATTGTTGCAAGAGCCCAATTAGTAAAACCATAAAAGTTTAATATGTTCTATTACACATCTAGGGTACTTTACTGTAGTAATAAGAAAAGCAATGGAAATTAAACATACTAGCCATCTCCAAAAGACCAATACTAAAGTACAGTTCACGTTTAACCATAGGGGCCTAGAATCAGTCCTCCGACTCCAAAAGGAAATTAAAGTATGTAGAAGCAATGACCATGTTAACAGCTCCATACTTGAAAATTGAACCAACTGTGATAAATTCTAGACAAATGATAATAAAGCTCAATGCTTGATAACAACCCAGCAATGCCTCTTGGCTTTCCTATTATGCCCAAAATGGATGTTCAATCAGAATAAAGTGTTGACTACTCGTGAACAATCATACTTTCAATTATAATCAAATTTTGAAAAAACCTGTTTTGTCTCATCTATTCTTTTTATTTTTATTTTTCCATGCCAATATTGTCACATATCACAATAAACAATTTATAGGTAATACACCTTCAGCAATGCCTCATATACTCCATTATACTATATAGGCTAGGCTCCTTCCTTTGTTCTTTTTAATATACAGTAAACCGAAAGTCTTGGTTTCAATGACTCCCCAAGCCATGACCTATTTGATCCTTCATAACCAACTTCAGCATTGAGTAAAGAAAAGAAGAATTCACTATTGGATCCTTCAGCCTAGTGGACATCAAAATCTTCACTTTCATGAGCAGGAGCTGGAGTTTAGGAATCGGGTATAGATGCTAGCCATTCTATAGACGAGAGGCCCGCTGACCCACTAGTGGTTTTATAAGGGGAGTTGATAAAAGACAACAGGTTTAAGATACATTAAACAATAGATATAGTAATTTCCTCAAACTTGAATTTTAGATTTGGTAAATGATAATTTAGGTTTACTTGACTGAGGAAAAGTCCTTTGTGGTTGCAGATATTTGGAGGGTTGTTCTCTTCTGCAGATATTGTGTTGCTGGGTGCTCTCATCGTTGCAAAACAAGGTAGGTGGACTCAGAATAGGTGAAGAATAAGGCCGTTCATCCGGGTACTGGCCCGTATCAATAACATAGTCTTCAACAACTTCCTTGTCATCTGTCAAAGGAATCATCACCAATATAACTCAAAGCATTTACTTTAGATTATCATGAATGGGAAGGAAGACTTATAACAATCTTAGTTGAAGATAAAACTATATCATCATCTAAAAAAGTATTAAACATTGAGTTAAATAGATAATAAATTGAGTTCATTAGATATTAAAAAATGTGACATTCTCAATCTACGTTTGGGATTTTAACGTAAATTGTCAGAGTAAGTAACACTCGGTTATTTACCCCCATACGTATCGGAAGTTCAATGCTTATACCTAAAATTACTATCAAATGCAATAAAATTGCAGTAGTAAAATGTCTAAATAATAATTTTGCTGAGTAAGATAACAATCACATGGTGGAACTATAACCACAAACATAGCATAATATTTATATCACCACATTGTCTTAATTTACATCATAACCTAGTTAGTTTTCTTAGATATTCACATATACATATTTTATCAAAATATCACTTCAGAGCCACTCGGCTCCTTCTTAACCTCTGAAAATTTTCTCCTATATCGAAATTTATCCATACTAATATATCTATATCTTTTTGGAGGTGTTGCTCATACATGATTTTATACACTCCACATACAGACAACGAACCATCCAAGTTCAACACCAAGCAGAACCTGACATGTTGACTATAAATAAGGTGGATGCATACTGACTTAAAACTTCCATTAAGTAATCATGTACGGGTAGTCAAAACAATCAAAAAGCGGGAAGTCAGCGGGTCCCTCAAGGCTCTACCGAGTTCCCTGAGTTGTAGGGGCTTTCCCCTTCTCTGCCATGTGGTCCTGCAATAATATTCAAAAATTTTTGAAAAGAGACAAAACATACAAAAGTGAGATTTTCTTGGAAATCTCAGTAAGTACATAGTTAATAAATTAAGGCATAGACAAAATAAGATACTAACATATATGACAGATATCAAAAACATAAAATTTATCAAATGCTTCATGTGACATATGCATGACTTATGTTTCCCCTTTCTTATACAGACTTGTACCATACATGGACCCATAGTCTTTTTCTTAAAGTTCTTATTTATTTTGTATTTCTTTCTTAATCTTGTGGATCTTATTTATTTCTTATCCTCGATGGGTATTACGTATCGCCGTCCCCATCGGGGTCTTACTTAGCATAACGCGTCAGCTTTCTGGATCACTTAAGTCATACAGGTGTTACTTGTTGCCATCTCTGTCGTGACGTAAACATACTTATCTAGTCATGTCAGCCATACGGGCATTACGTACTGCCGTCCCCGTCGTGAAACAACTCTTGACTTATTAATCATGTCAGTCGCACGGGAGGTTATGTATTTTCATTCCCGTCGTGACATGATTCTTATTTTACGACAGACGTTACATATCACCGTCCCTGTTGGCACGTCAGTCATACGAGCGTTACGTACCGCCATTCTCATCATGATGTGACTTTAAGCTTATCTTAGTCTTATCATGTTCTTATAGAATTTTCTTATCTTGTTTTCCTTAAAATGAACGTCATAACTTATGACGACACGTATGTGACGAAATGAGACATGAACATAATCTTAGACTTTTGAATGCACATTTCATATCCTTATAAGTCTTATGACATATAGAAACATAGCATTGTAATATATGTCATGTGCATATATATTCATGTCACATAATTTCGTAACGTCTAAACATAACAATTATGCTTAAATGCTTAAATGAAATAATAAAATATTAAATTCCCAAGGCTGGCTGAACCCTATAGGAGGTTCAAAAATTTACTTTATTTTATTTTAACTTTGCAAAACTCTTCATTTATATAGCAAGAATTCTCATAACGTCCAAGAATAAAATCAAACTAAAATTCTTATATTTTTTTAGTAAATTCTTCACCAATTTCTTATATGATAATTGTTGAAATCCTCCAAGTAAACTAGAGCTCCTAAACTCATCATAATTATATAAATAACATCCAAATAATTAAAATCAAATAGATAGAAATTAGAATCAAAATTCCACCCATAACCCTTTTAAAGCTGAAAGCTTCTAAGGTGAGTTTTTTATTATTTTGTCAATCAAATGTTTCCATATTTTCATACAAATTCTTTAATAGATCAAAATAGAATATATTCTTATGTTCTTGCAATTCTTCTTAGTATTTTTCCATAATAAAAAACCAATTTAAAACTCACTAGATTTCATTTCACCACTTAAACAAAGTTTGAGATCCAATAAGTAACAAACATAATCTAACCTTCAAATAAATTATTCTATGCCAAGATTAGATTAAATTGTGTACTTACAAATTTCTCCAAAACTTGGATTGATGATTGGATTAGGCTTTATGCAATTTTTCCTCCAAAACTCCTACTTTGCTCTCTTTTGATGTTTTAGTGAGGTAAGTGTGTTTAGGTGGGTTTTTCTTGTTCTTTTTCTTGTGTTGCCATATATTTTCACCAAAGGAGGCTTTAAAGTACTTCTTATACACACACACACACACACACACACACACACATATATATGAAGTAGGTGACACATGCATGGCTTAAGGGGTGAGAATGCTTTGAGGCAATCAGTTTGCCTCCATAGACAAGTATGGAGGTGTCCCTTCTCACTTAGGTAGTACCATCATAACCCCTAAATTAGGCTTAGTTAGTTCTAATCCTCATCCAATGGTCAGGCTTAAGCCACTTATAATTTTATTTTGATCAATGGTCTATGAAATTTCATCATATAAAAAGAAAATGAAGAATAATCCAAGAAAATCCTCCAAGGGTGGTTTCCGCTACCCAAGAGTTTCCAAGTGTCCTACTTTTTTAGGATTTATCTCATTTGGCCACTTGTTCTAACTCCTCCAATTGGTACATTTGGGGAAGTTTAGGATATTTTTCTAAGACTTGGTTAGGGTATAAGTTGGCAACTAATGGATAATTGGATCATTAGATTGGTTTCTAACCAATCCTTTGCCATACACGATTTCTTCATATGGTTTTTGGCTAACCATCGTTCTAAATAATTTTCCTCCACATGTCACAGACCCCCTCACACCTGTCAAGATGCCAAAAATCTTGAAAACCAATAAGACTTCGTGCCCAAAAGTAAGGCGGTGCTACATATACAATTTCGGGTTCCAATTTTCGCCTATTTTAGGTTTGACCACTTCTTACTCAAATAAGTTCTTGATCCAGTCCATTTCTCTAAAAATTAAAAACATGAAAATTTTAGATCTTCCTTTTAGTGATCTATATAATTATGAACACCCCATGTAGTGTGGTGGCCATGAATTCCCCTCCGGGACTTAAAGGGACTCGCGTCACTAGAACGATCATCATACGGATTAATCATCCCTTCGATTAGAGCTCCCATAGTGTGTGAAACATGCATAAAGTGTATAATAAATGTTCGCAGCGGGAAAATAGAAAAAGGTCAATCAATCTAGTACCAGAGATTTTTAGAATTTACAAATCAAATAAATTTAATTTCTCCAACCGGAGAAACTTACAGTCTTTCAGAAGAAATAAATAAATAATACAGCCTCCGAGTTCATTGTCCCGGTCTTCATCTTTTCAACAAATCTCTTTTCCTGTGGAGTCTGTATCTTGGGTCAAATTTCATTTTCTGCAATTACAAACAACGATCCCATAAAATAGGGACTGTAGGGTGGGCGCGATCCACCGAAGTGAGATGTGAATCCCAGTAAGCAACAGATAGCACACAACCAACTTACATAACAAAACATCATTAGCATATACATATAAACACAATGAATGCACGTACCATGAACATGAGACTTGCAACATGACTTATGCACATGCACTTTCATATAAAAACTTCCATAATACTTGACAGTTTTCAAAACTTTGCTTCATGTACGTGCTTTTTATAAAAGTGTTTTCATATAACTTTGACTTCCTTCATATGTACTGTTTGAACTTCTTTTCAAAAGTCATCTTTTCAAAAATGCTTTGCGTCTTTTCTTATCTTAGGTGCCACTTATCATATCATATTATATATGGATCGAAAGCTCTTTTCTTTTTTTCATGACATCTGTTGGACACCTCACGGTTCCCCTACGCACCGTGTATTCCTGCTAGTTACTGTAGCACCCGGTGACCGTATCAAACCTAAGTAGCTACGTTTCGCACCCTTTCGTGCTCTTCATCACTCGGCAATTGATCACTCCCCGAGCGACTACAAACTTTTCTGTAGCTGGAAGGCCAAAGCCAACACTGTCCTGTATGCACCCACTAGCTTTAGGTGCGACCACGCTCCGGACATCCCTTTGTAGCCATACATGGTCTGCCGACGGTTCTTTGTCAACCCAGGGGCTTTCACTCGACTTTAATCACTCCTGAGTGAACAGGGAGTTCCACTGGGACACTACCCCGTCCCAGCCTTTGGGGTTCTTATAAAACTTTAATGATTTTCTTTTCTTTTAAAAGCATACTTGACTCAAAACATGCTTTTCGTGCTCATGCATGCAACATGTGACTTCTTATGCAAAACATGTAGATCATGAAACATATGAATCATATATTCACAAATCATATCTCATACATATTGACATATGAACATACTTCCTTTTTTAATTTATCTTCTATCTCACACGTCGTGCATATTCCAATGAAGAGATAGTCAAAAACCTTAAGTCACATCACATCAAACCAACATTGTCTTATAGAGGTTAAGGACGCAACTTATAATGGAGTCAAACCTAACTTTTCTTCTCTTTTCTTTTTACCAAAACAGGCATATTTCCTTAAGATCTTCTCGAAACTTAATAGTTATATCATAACCAATAATTAATCACCACATTTACATTTCCTGTATAGTTATTCTCTTCAACAAATTATCATCATATAATATTTTCTCTCAGCCCAAACATTTCTCAATCTATACATCAAGAGAATCTAAGAATACACATCGATATTTTATCCAAAAATTCAAATCATAACCATACATCATATCATGAATTAAAACCTAATGTTTTTCCAAAGAAATATATCAGGATTGAAACTTATGAACTTCCAAAAATAAACTTTTCATTGTCTAACATATTATGTCATTGTTTCAACTCTTATCTAAACTTTACTTAACTGTACTTATTAAGTTCCCTCAAATTTTCATCATATTCTTCCAAATATCTCTTCGATTAAAATCCTAGTGTGTCACCTTATTGAAACATAGTGAAAAAATAATAGAATCATCCAACCAAACCATTATATCATCGATAATTACTAAAAAGTAACAGAGTCATCTAACCAAATCATTTTACCACCAATAATCACTAGAATAACCGAGTCATCCAACTGGATCATTTTATCACTGATAATCATTAAAATAACCGAGTTATCCAACTAGATCATTTTCTGCCAAATAATTACTAAAATAACGGTCATCCAACCGAAACATTATATCATTAATAATTACCATCCACACAATATTTAACCACAGTAAGATTAACTCGGGGTAATCTCAATCTCCATTAAATAGCCTTAGGCCCAACCAATCTACTTTCGAATTACTTATCATTACTAGATAACACTTCAAGCAAACAAAACAGAAATTAACACACAATCAAACAGTCAATCAAACAATCAAACAAATATCTGTTACTTACAGTGCACAAACGAACGCCTTGCATGTCGAATATCGCTCCGATCGCCGATTTAAGATCCTTAGCGGGTAAGTTGCGCGTTACTCGTCTCCGGGCTCGGCAAGTGACGGGTTGGGTTTGGGTACTCCAATTCTCACCAAACTTTAGAGTAATACCCATTGGAGGATGAGGAATCTTTTGGCGGTGGTGGTGAGGCAGTGCAACCACCGGAAAGCGGCGGATCTAGCTTGAAACGGTGGAAACCCATTTTCGGATTTTCCCTGGTACAAGGGATGTGTGGCCATGGATGGGAAAACTGTTTTAGGGGTGTAACAATATGAGGTAGGGGAAACTTTTGGTGGTGGAGGTGAGAGTCACGGTGGCCGGATGGCGGCGCGGCGAAGGGAAGTTCATTTGGAGACCCATTTTGGTTTTATGGATGGTGAGGGAAGGTGAGACCTTCGTTAGGGCTGAAATTTCTGATGGTGGATCGTCTATGGATGGCGGATCAAATGGTGGGGTGGTGTCGTGGTACGGTGGCTCACGGTGGAGATATGGGAGGAGAAATGTGCAGCATAGAGGATTAAACACCTCTCGGGTTTGGGGCTGCCTGCGGGATTTGGGGCTGCCGTGGTCGACACCTCCGGTGGGGTTGGATTCGCTGGAGGGTGGTGGTTCAGGTAGGGTCAGAGGTGAGGCTTGGCGGGCAGGGGTGGCGCTGCCACGGACTGAAAACCAAACTGCCTCCCGCAGTTACTGTAGCACGCAGGAGAGAAAAGAGAGAGGAGAGAGAGAAAAGAAAAAGGGAGGGGGAAAAATGAGGGATTTGACCATTTTCGCGCTATTTATAGGCCCAACGCTTTTGGGTCTTCAAACTGACAAACGATGTGTTTAAAACACTGATATAAAAATACATAAAATTAATTAAGCTTAAAAACATTCAAGAAAATAAAATAAAATATCATTTCAACTTAACTCTAATTTTATAATACAATATTTTCCATCCTCAATTAAAATAATGAAGCTTCTAATTATTTAAAAGAATAAAGCCTTATATTTAGATTAGATGCTTAAAATATTTAAGATCTCGTAATATTTTAAACAACTAAAACCAAGGCATTCAAATAAATGTATATTATGTAATATTAAGGAGCTCTTCAAAAGCTACCAAATAAAATAGAATAAACATAACATGACTTAATAATATAATAAGTTTAAAATTAACGAACCAGATGATACCAAAATAAGATAAAATGCTCATAAAAAGAAATACAACAAATCAAACTATATATTATGATGATTAAAATCATAATAATGAAAATAACATTTCAAATGAAAAGACCAATAGTATCGATTAATTAAAATAACTAAAAACATTGTTATCAAGAAATCTTTTAAAAGCTAACAATAATAATAGAACTAAAACCACTAAACCAAGATAACATTGATAACAACTAAAATGACAAAAACGATAATAATCATTAAATAACTAAAAATATCGAAATCGTAGATTTTACAAATAACCAAACACAATCATAAATAAAACGTACTCCAAAATAAAATGAGTGAGGTAGAAATCTAATTTATTAAAATAAATTAAAACATCCAACGATAAAATATAAGCAAATAGAGATATGCAAAGATCTGGGATGTCACATGCAAAGATAAAATGAGAGAGATATGCTTATTTTACCGAAACTGGTTGGAGTGACCCGAGAACACCAATCTGAGCTCTACATGTGTTCCCTTATTCAAATTTCAAATTTTCTAAATTTTCTCCTTAATATTCTAAAAATAATTTTCTCTAAGTTCAACTAAAACATCATAGCATTAACCTTGCTCAAAATTCCAAGAATTGACCATAAATCATAATTTTTCATCTAATAGCTTTAAATATCTTCACTTGGATTTTAATACCTAAACACTGTTTCTAAAAATATCATAAAATGTTAAAATGACCTCAAAATAAATATTTAACCTAAGGAAGACTTTTTTAAAAGGAAGGGTTATTACAAAAAAAAAAAAAATTTCAAATTTCAAACTTACCTTCAAGGTTCATCAAGTATACATATTCTTGCAACTTCTCAATGTCGAAAGGTTTGGTCTTCAACTAATTTTGGGTTCAAATGAAGGCTTCGATAGTCTCTGGAGACAATGAACTCCTAAAAGGATCCAATACGCGTCCTCCAATACTGAATGCGAACTCCGAGGCAACATTGAAAATGGGGGTGACTAACACGTCATAAGCTAACTCAGCAACGACATGATAATTGGAGGCATTAACTCCCCACCAATCCAAAATATCAAAACCAAGCGAGTTTTTTACACACGCCTCAGATAAATACATCTTTAGCTCCAATTTAAACTCCATACCACCCTGCTCCTCAAGGTATTGGTTGAAAATGATCTGGAGTTTATTCGAAGGCGGTGCTGGCACATCAGAACTCCCCCCGCTAGTAGTGTGTGGCCTCCCTTGAGCCACATTAGCATTCCTTCCTCTAGTCACACGAAATGTGTCATACTACTCGATCAAGCGGTCTAAAAGGAATTTAACATTTTTCTTTATCGTCTCCGCCTCCTTAGGCCCTTTGCACTTTGTTAACCAACATTTCATTCCCATTTTTTTATATCTTGGATCAAGCACAAAACTAATGTATATTATCAAGTTGAATCTATCTGTATTACCACAATACTTGTCGTATTTGAGTCTCATACTTGTGCCTGTAGAACGAACAATATCATCAGTACTCAATATCATTTCATTTAATGCATTCTCAATTATACAAAGTTGCTCAAAGTAGACATTACTCATCACATATAAAGAATCAGAAATGTTCAATGTAACATCATAAAAATCTTTCAACACATCCACAAAAACCCCTGCAATCTTCCAATCATCAGTAGTGGGGAAAGGGGGGGTTCTTAAAATTTTTATCCACAAACACAAGTTGTTCAAAAGCTTGTTTATGTTATTTAGCGGTACTCAACATCAAATATGTGGAGTTCCATCTAGTAGAAACATCCAAACAAATCATTTTCCCTTTGATATTTTCTTTTGCTACACAAGCTTTGAACTTGGCAAATCTTGATGCTGAAGATGTACACTACATAAACATCCCTAATCCTTGTTACTAAATTAGAATTATCTGTCAAGCCATCTTTTACAACCATATCAATATATGGGCAACACATCACATGTGAAGATGTACACTACCCAATACCGTACGACTATTATCTTTTATTCTCCTCTTTATGTAATCAACAACAATATCATTTGAGTCTACATTGTCAACTGTAAAGGTCAAGATTTTATTAACACCTAATTCATGCAATGCTGACTCTTCCGATTAGTCATGTGCATCGTCTTCTAATCCTGTAACAATTTCTACCAATTTTGAAAAGGGAATGGTAGTGCAAACTACCATAAGGAAATTTCAAGAAATATCAGTAAGTAAACACACAAGATAAAATAGTTAAATAAAAGCATACAAGAGGTATATTATGAGATGTGTGCATGGACATGCACTTGACATGTGACTGAAATAGAACTTTGACATACTTGACCACTTTCAAAGACTTGTAACAAAGACTTTAACATTTTCATAAAACCCTAACTTTCCTTTTCATGTTGATCTTTAACAGATTTCTTTCTTTTTAGAGAATATCATAAGTGATCCATATTATATCATGAAACTTTCATCAAGTAATCCATAATATATGATCTCTTATACTTGTTTAGAGGATGGAAACAACAAGGTTTTCCTTCGCACCACGTGTTTTTGCTAGTTATTGCACCATCATTGGTCTGTGCAAAGTGATGAATATCTCTTGAACATAAACTTATCTTATTAACGCAATAGTAGTTCGTCGGGTTACATGTCATGTGCACCCACTACTGTTAGGCATTTCCTCGCTTTGGAGTTGTTTAGAAAGAATCCATTCAAGGCACATCGACCATTCTTTGTCAACTTAGGGGTTACCACTTCATTTTTAAATACTCCAGAGTGGACATAAGAGTACTACTTGGACATTCCTTCACCCTAGCACTTGGGTTCGTAATAAACTTTTAAACTCATTTCTTTGAAAATACATTTCTTTTAAAAGCACTTTTTCCAAATGCATGTGACATGAGATTTAAGACATACGTTCTTATACTTGACATAGGACACATGAGATGTCGTCCATGAAATAACCAAGTGTAACATGTTCGACTCATGGCATGATAACATAGCATGTATGAGATATCAAAACATACACATGGAACTAGGAGAACATGCTTAGGCCAAAACACATAGGTATAGAAATATGAAGAATCATCACTTAAATATGCTCCAATCTTCAAACATATTGCTTATAAATCGAAGCACAATGAAAGAAAGCATGAAAACATAGGATTTGGCTGAGATCTGAAACCTCTAAGGCATGATATAGCTGAATCAATAAGTTTCACAAATTAACACCATGGTTCTCATCAAAATAGAAACATAAAGAGGTGATTCTTGCCATTTCCATCTTGAACCAAATCATACCATTCATTCCATATTCATATTCGAAGATCATATAAGAATATTCAAGCGAACAAGCAAGAGATAACAACCAAAGCAATAGTAACAACAAAAAGGATCTACACAAACATATACATGTATTAACCAATAGCAAGTTGAGTATATACTTATAGAAATCCACAAAATATAACAAAAGCACGCTACTTGGAATATAACTCATTAGAGTGAGTGTCTCAAAACCCTAATCTATGTTCTTGAGTGTGTGAGGGTTTCTAGGGTCACTGCCATGTTTAGACTACTTAGCCTCTAGGGTATTTAGGTCAAGAAACTCTTCGTTTCATTTGTATTTTCATCCAATACTTGAAATAGAATAAGAACACATGAAGTTGACCAAAAACATGGAAGATTAGTGCCCTTCACCATATGGCTTCTAGGGCTTTTAGGGAACCCTAATTTGCTTCTTCTGAAATAAGTTGAAAGTCTGTGTGTTTCACTATATCCAAATTCTTTTGAGATCCAAATCTCCTATTGAGTTAGAAGGATGATGTGTGTGTGTTCAAAACTAAGAAAAAATGAGTCATTTCCTTGGTTCCTCTGTGTGAATGCCAAAATCTGTCTTTTGAACAATTCTAATTCGTTTGGTTGGAAAGAAAGTGTGAGAAAGTGTGAAATTTTCGAGTAAGAGTGAGAATATGTGGAGAAGATGACGACATAAGAAATTTCAAAAATAGCTAGGAGGAAAAGCCCATAGGCATGTGGCTCTTCCCTTTTATAGTGGCCTATTCACCTTCCTTTGGTTGCCTCTGTCGATGCCCCGACCCACGCTTGGGATCGCACGTGAAAAGAAGCGTCGGGGATGAACAACACAAGGAAGTTCACCCCTCGTCATATCATACATTTACGTTTTTTTTAAACGTCAAGTAAAGATTATCGCAACGAAAGAAAAAGGTCAAGCCTTCTATAAGTATGCATCACATGGTTACGCTATGGATCCCAAAATAAACATCATACATAGCCAAATTTTAAAATTTACTTAACCTTGTCCAGAATATCAAAATGGTACTTCCCACATGCGGGAAGACTTTACCAAATACATAATCAAGGGCGTTACAAAATAAAATGGGTCTTAACACTGCCCATAGAATTCAACCGACGGGTTCTTTCTTCATCTTCTTAAGGTTCGGGCCCCAGCGAAGTCGATCCAAGTCTAGGCTAGGCCCTACCTCACATATCGCCCTAAAGGGCGGTCCAAAAATACGTCCCAAGTGAAGGGACTCGTCAACCCCTAATACTAAGCAACACTCAGCAGGGTACAAACCGACTGAATTGTACATTGTCATATTTAGTGACTCCACCTCTCACTGACCCGGGAGGTTTAGAGTCATTGGTCCCCTAAGGGCGGCCTCAATCGGGTCCTTGAGGATCTGAGGTGTCAACACGGGGGTCGTACTCGATGGAGTCATCCTTACCTGCAAGTACTTCTATCGTTCCCAAGAGGGAAGGATAGTAAGGACATAAAGAGGGGGTGAGATTTCAGGGAAAATCTCAGCAAGTACATCTATACTTTAACGAAAACATTTTAGGCATATAGTCAAGTGAATAACAAACAAATTTCTTATGTATGCATTAACATGGGACTCATGCTTAGACCGATGTACATGCTCGTGACAAAAATTCATCTTTCTCATCTTTTTCTCAATTTCCAAAACATACTTGTTCAAATCACTTAACAAAACTTCTTTAATGCATATTCTTTCAAAGGACACTTTGTTCAGAAACGTTGTCTTTTCTTATCTTAGGCACCATTTATCATATCATATCATATATGGCTCGAAAGCCATTTTCTTTTCGTCATGACTTCTTATTTTTGGACACCTCACGGTTCCCCTATGCACCGTGTGCTCCCCGCTAGTTACCGTCACACCCGGCGACCAAGTCAATCTAGGTGAATACGTTTAGCGCCCTTTCACGCTCTTCGTCACTTGGGAATTTTTCTCCGAGCAACTACAACCTTTATCAGATGGTGAGACCGAAGCCAACACCACTCTTATGGCACCCATTAGTATTAGGTGCGACCACGCTCCGGACACCTTTTGGAGCCATACATGATCCGCCGACTGTTCTTCGTCGACCCAGGGGTTTTCACTCAATTTAGACACTCCTGAGTGAACAGAGAGTTCCACTGGGACACTTCCCAGTCCCAGCCTTTGAGGTTCTTCTAAAACTTTAATTCATTTCTTTTGAAAACATATTTTACTTAAAACATGGGTTTTCGTGCTTAGGCATGGGACATGCAACTTCCAACTTGTGAATGCAAAACTCGAGGCGAACTCGAGTACACACATTTGGTCGTTTTTCCTTCAAAACCTTCTTCTTCTAAACTCATACTTATGTGAAAACACTTAAACAAGTGCATTAGGGTGAATAAGGTGCTCGGCCTCCACCCCTAGGGTTTGGGCCGAGACCCACTTTGTTTCCAATTGATGTTCTCTTCTTCCATTAACGTTCCTAACACCCTCTAGCCCTAGATCAATATCTAAAACAAATTTTCTAGCCTTACTAGTAGGCAAACCCAAAATCCATAGCCCTCTAGTTTTGTGTTTTCTTTTCTTAGCCCTTCAAAGCTAGGGTCCTACTTAAATACTCTATGTGAAACCGAATCCATACATGTCATCCTTCCAATATATATATATATATTTCTACTTCTCCAAAATATCCGAACATGAATATTAAATAAAGAGGGAATTAAAACTTCAAGATTTCCATTTCAAAAGAATCCTCCAAAATATAACTCCACAAGCATGCATTTTTAGTAACCATCAAGCCGTTATAATATCAATATCTTCCAAGATCAACATAACTAGTTTCCATCAATACTTTATACATGTTCATCCTAGCATGGCATTTCAATAGGCAAGATATTTACAACTAAAATCAAGATGCTTCTTCAAATAACATATATGCATATATCCCATATTCACCAATATTCAACTAACTCAACATCTTCATGCTTACATGCTTTTCCTCATCAAACCATCAAGATCATCAATCATGTCATAACTCTTTAACCAAGAAGATCATAGGTTCTACACATGGATTCTAATCAAAATAGCATTTCTACCCACAAAGTTTCATCATGGCAATACTAAGCAAGTAACCAAACAATACAAGCATATACACACATCCAAGCACATTCACTCAAAAATATACAAAAAATGCTACAGGCAAAATAGAGATATACTCACAAATCTTCCTAGCTAGCTTATAAGAGTTCTGAAAAGGAAGGAAATACTTTATTAGAACATGCTAAGAGTTCACCATTTCCAAAAGAAAAGGTTTTTCTTTTTGAAAGCATGAACATAGGGTTCTTCCTTATGTTTCTAGGTTTCATCTCAAAGTAACTAAGTTACTTACCTCTTCTAGGCTTCCTTCTCCTTCCAAAATCACTATCTTCTTCTCCTTCTAAACTTGGAGTGTTTAGGTATCTAAGTGGTGAAAAGAATTAAAGCAAAGTGGAGGGAATGGGGAGGGGTTGCCGTGAGGTGCAAAGTGAGTGGAGTGTGTGTGTGTGTCCGAAAAGAGCAAAGCCAAAAGGGTGAGGAAACAAGGCCATTCGGCCAAGGCACTTTGCTAGGCTTCTAGGCCACTCATTCCCCTAGGTTTGGGTGACTTGTGATGGGTTTGAAAGACCTTTGAGTGACTCCCATTACTTAATCACATCAACCCTAATCTAGCTCATCCTAGGTTGAAGATTTGCTCCTTCTTTCTCTCCTCATGGCCGGCCTCTCTCTCTAAGGTTTCAACCTCTTCCCATCATCTCACATTACCTCTTGTCTTCCCAACAATCCTCTCACATGTCATTTCAAAGGATTTGAGGATCCCTTTCTGGAATGACACACAAGTGGGGTTTCGGATCCCATGGCCTCCATCCGAACCCTCCCTTCATCTCACTCTCATTTCCCTTTTGTCACATGCTTTTTCCATCAATCAATCACTTCACCTTTTACACAAACTTGTCCTATCATTCTTGCACAAATATATATCCTAGATTTGGTGGCAAAAAGAAGGTCAAACAAGGGGAGAGGGAGTCGGCTAAGGCCATACCTGAAACCCTCATTTCCTTTCCTCGCACCTTTTGATTCATCAACTCACATCTCATGTCACCTTTTTCTTACACCTTCTCACACATCAAGTCTCATCTAATCTTACACAAATCTTAGATGTCCTCTCCATCTAGATTTGGAAACCTTTTGGTGAGAAAACCCTAAGGCCATTCGGCCAAAGCCCCTCACCGAAACCCCTCTCTTTTCTCATCTCCAAATCTTTTCAAATCCTACTTCATCATTTTACTAGATATGGTAGGATTCCATGTTGATCTTATTTGGCAAAATCCTATACTTCACACACTTATCTAGATAGGAAAAGATGGAAAGATTCCACTCATGTCATCTCTTTCTTTTATTCAACCAAAACAACTAGTCAACTATCTCACCTACTAGCATTTTCTTCTCTCAAGTACTAGTCTTGATTTAACTTACTAAACTTCTCCTAGCTTGACATGTGTTATCAAGCATGGGCTTGGGTTGACTAGTGGACTTCCTCTCATGGACCTATGGGCTTGTCTTTCCCCCACTTAGGCCCAAAGCTCTTTTTATGGCCTTAAGGCCTTAAACTCCTAAGTCCATCTTCTTAAGGCTTGATCCACCAATTTGCCTAAATCACTAAGCTCTATATATTTAATTAAATAAAAGCAAAGTATGGGAAATTTGGGGTCGTCACAGCCTCCAAAACCCTAGCATGTGTTTCTTCCTCCTTCATTTTGTCAAAAAAGACTTTTGGAATCTCATCATTGGATTGCATTGGGAAAGGGATAACATGGGTGGCATGTAGGGCTTCATCCTTGGTTGAAAATCTCCCATTTTCCCTTCATGTCCTTCTCTTCTCTTAAACAAGTGAATATTCTTCAAGGGTATTTGTGTAAACCACTTCATGCCTCTTCCTTTTTCCAACAAGCAAGCCTTAGCGTAAGTGACAAGTGGCAATAAGCGTGTGACTTGCCCTTTGTGGCCCACTCCTCTCCACTTCTTCTCATTTTGTTGCTTCATCTTTCTCTTGCACATTCCGAAGGTGACTTTTCATGTACCATTGGTCCAAATTGTAAACTAAGTGACAAGTGGTAACTAAAAATATGCTTGTGAGTGTGGCCGAATTTTTCGGTTAGATTAATCTTTTGTGCAAATGTCCTTTCATATAATCTTCTAGAAACTCATTGCATGGTTGACACTTAGCAAAAACTAAATATAACTTTGAGTTTAAGCCAAAACTCAAAATCTTCTTGTGTCCCTTTGGTTTTCCTATGCAAATTACTTGGAAAATCCTCTTTTATCTTCCCTAGACTCCCTTTTCCATAGGCATCAACATAGGAACTCGAAGTTGGGCCAAAGGAAAGGGGTTTAGGCATGGGGTGATGGGTTGGCCAAATGCCTCTTGGTCTCCCTAGGTCATTGTGATAACCTGAATTTTTAGATATCCTTTTTAATTTTTGTGCTTGACATGGTTATGTTTCTTTAAGATTATTTAGGAAACCTTTTGAGCTTTTTGAAAATATATATATTTCCTAGGAACCATTTGTTGATATATTAAGCTTATATGTATTGGAGGAAAAATATTTGGGAAATACCTAAATGTTGGAAAAATCATTGGAGATACTAAGTATGATGAGAAGATATGGATTTTGAATATTCAAGTAGATATTTAGAAATTGAAGGAAAAATGACAAAGGAAATCAAGTGGTATAAGTAAGGAATATACAACATTATATTTTCGGATTAGTCAATTTTAGATAGTTTCGATGGGCATAACTTTCTCATGATTTCAGATTGAGATGATTCAAGATGCTATGGAAATACAAGAGAAATATATATGACTTTCATGTTTTGAGTTTTAAGAGATATGGACCCGATCAAGGATGAAATTGGGCTTGAAGTTGATGGAATCAAATTGGCATAGAAGAGCACCGACTTTGACATGGATAACCGACTTCGTGACTTACCCCTTGGAAATATCTTTCTACCACATATGATATCCTGCTATGTGTAGGAAAAAATGGCTTAAGATTAGCCTTACTTGCTCACTAAGTCTAAACCAAAAAGGGATAAGTGGATTATGGCAATAGGAACACGTGCTGTTCTAGAAACTTTTTCCAACTCCACCCTATACAGATGGCCTAGATTATTTTGTATTATATAGATGAGGAAATCTTGTCATGTAGCTAGAAGAGGTTTTCGAAAATAAGATGGAAAAACGTGGTGAGTACCGACTTATATATGTAAACCGACTTAGCTAACATGTTTAGGTGAATAATCATGTGAGACCTGGCACTAATTGAGCTTATATGAATGGGATGAAATTCGGATAACCATTGGAAATTTGGAGGGTTTATATGAGAAACTTGGTTTATAAAATAATTGAATTTTGAGACTTGCAATGGTGTAGGTAGTTTCAGCTTTGGTGGGGTCTCTTGAGGTGTTAATAGTTTATTTATAGATAAATAATATGATGACTAAATTAAGTTAGTAAGTAATTGAGGGAGATTTTATGGATTTATTCTCTTGAAGAGTAGTGGAGGAATTAAGATTTATTTGGTGGAAATATGATTATTTTGGATTAAGAAAGAATTGAAGGAAAATAGATTTAGTAAGGGAAGAGTAATTGTGGCTATGGCTTATTTTAGGCTATTTATGAAATTTTCATGATATGTTAAGAAGAAAAAAAGTTGATTCTAAGAAGAAGAGGAGAAATTTGTAGTCCACATATATTATGGTTCTCAGCCCTACATATATGACGGCTAAAATTAAGTGTTTTCTTTTAGTAGATATGTTTGCTTTAATTGTAAGGATGGATATTATATGTGATTATATGCATGTTCTATGTTGATATGGCATGTTTTATATGGTGTATGACTCGTGAATACACGTACCATGGATGAAAGGATTAGTGGTTCATGCATGTCTATGTTTCGTCACAAGATTTCATGTTTTGAGTCATACCGATTTTCCAAGAAATAAGATTATGAAAATTTTTATAAGAACAAGAATAAGAAAAGAAAAGAAATTCTAAATACTCTATTGAGTTTCAGTCTATGCTTAATCTTGATAAGATTTAATTTATTTTATGCTTCTTTTAAATGAATTGATTATGTTTTATTTGATATATAATATATGATGTGAATTATTTATACCATGCAGTAATTAAATATGTTTTATATGGCATATGACTCATGTAAGCATGAAGCATGCATGCAAATGTCTAAGAGTACATGCATGTCCCATTACGTCACAAGTTTTATGTCAAAAAGCATGACAAGTTTTACGTCAAGGGAGCATGACATGCATTTTAAAAAAAATAAGAATATTTATAAGAATAAGAAAGGAACAACTAAGAATAAGAAATTTAAACAGTTACAGTATGACCATGACGGTGATATGTAACACCCGTATGATTGACGTGCCGACAGGAAAGGCGATACGTAACTCCTGTTGAATGATAAGAAGTCATGTTATAGCGGGGACAGCGATACATAACGCTCATATGACTGGCATGACTAGTGGGAATGGTGATACGTAACACCCGTATGACTGATATGACTTGGCGGCGAAGGCGATACGTAACTATCTTCATAATAAGTATGTTATGTCATGACGGAGACAGCAATACGTAACGTCCGTATGACTGATGTGAATAAGAACCCAGCAGGGACAGCAATACGTAATGCTTGTTGATGTTCAGATATCGGAATAAGACCATCTAAAGAGAGTACATAAGTCATGCTAGGAAATCCGATGAGAATGCAATACATAACTGTCGTCGTGGTCAAGACTATGAATTACATGAACCAGAAGGAAAACATGAAAGAGTAAGAATTTCAAGAAAAATGTTTTCATACGTTACGAAAAGTTTTGCACCCATTTTCATGAAAAGATTGTATGAGAGTATGCAAGTTTTGTAAAAGGGTGCATAAGTCAAGTATAAGTCATGACATAAGTTCACGTATAAGTCTTAAGCATAAATCAAGTTTAAGTCATGTCATAAGTCATATGTTCATGCAAACATATGTTATATGTAAAGATTGGTTATGCCTTTATTATGGTATATGTGTATTTACTGAGATTTCTTTGAGGTCTCACTATTTTGATTTTATCTATCATTCCTTACAGAATGATATACGTTATTACAGGAATAGGTGAATCATTATAAGACCCAAATTTCGTGGGAGGTTCTGAGGTACCCCGAGGGTCTTACAGAATACTCCTTTGTTGATGACAAGATTATAGAAAATACGGAAAAGAATCCCTTAAGGGTAATAGAGCGTAGTTGAATAATTGTCTTGGTACTTATTAAGGAAGGAATTTGGTACAATATTTTGGATATTTTATAAGGATATAGTTTTTATTGTAATATACCATGTGATCATCGCAAAGAATTAGATTTCTTTGCTGATTTCCGGATTCAACCTTATTCCGTTGCAATATATTTTGCATACTTTTAGTAAGTTAGGCTTATGCATTTAATTTTGACATAAACTACGAGATTTGTAGCCTAATGTACAAGTCACAACGCTTCAATTTATGTTAAATCTCATATGTAAATTGAGGACGTTACAGTCATCTTGTCATTTATTTCTTATACAAGGTCTCTAGCATGCATGACAAGTGTCAAAACCCATTAGCTTAGGCGTGCAAGCCAACCCTTAGCTTTCCAACACTTCTCTTGCCCCTTTAGTCCACTATCCTAACTAGATATATAGTGCTTCACACGCGTGACTCATGGAACTAGTGGCAAGATCATGGGCTTTGGGTCATTAGGCTTAGGTTTCCTTATAGGGTAGGAAAATCACAAGGCTTTTTAGGGCTAGCTTCACTTGGGCTCAATTACTAAACCAAAAATTCTAAGATCTTTCTGTCAACTAAAATTACTAAGGCCCTTAAAAATGGTAACTTAATAATCTACAAACCACGTTTAGCCAAGCTCAGATTATCATAGAATACCATGAATGTCTTATTCTGTATTGGTAGTGCTAGTATTGGAGATGTGATTAATTGTTAATTTCTAGAAGCTCCACTCGCATTGATCCTTCCACACTAACTTAACATCCTTTCTTATCAATTGTATGAGAGGGCTCGACACCTTTGAAAATCCCTCCACAAATATATGATAGTAACTGCTAAATCCAAGAAATTCCAAATCTCCGGTAGTGTGGTAGGACATTTCGAATCCATCATCACCTCTACCTTGCTGGGATTTACCATGATTCCCTCCCTAGAGACTACATGTCCTAGAAACCTTACTTCGTCCAACCATAATTCACAATTGCTGAGTTTGGCATGCAATTGATGATACTGTAGAATCCTTAACAGTGAATTCTATCCTTAAATTCTCTCCATGCTCATCATTTTAGGAATATATTATAATGTCGTTTATGAATATTGCTACAAATAAATTCAAGAATTTTGGAAAACCTATTTATAAGATCCATAGAGATACCAGATTTTTAATGAGCAAGAAGATGAGATTATGTATAGTATACCTGTTAATTAGTGTGGAGCTGAGGACTCAATGGTTTGAAGGGTCACAAACGATGGGAAATTTAATGTTAAATTTGCTTGTCGCTTGGAAATGCAAAGGGGTTACCATCTGAAGGGTACATCAATGATGACTTTTGATGAGCAGATTTAGAAACAGATAAGGAGGCTCAAGATTTCTGGTAATGTGCAGCATTTCATTGGGAGAGCATGTCATGGATTACTACCTACTAAATCTAATTTGTTTCTCAGAAAAGTAGTAGAGGATCCATGGTGTCCTATATGTCAGAGAGATTAGGAGACAACCATTACATACATTGTGGTCTTGTCTAGATGCTTCTAATGTGTGGGGGGAGAATCGGCGTCCATTAAGGAAGTAGCCTTCACAAATGGATAATTTTTGGCAACTATGGAAGCAAGTGGTCTACAAGTCATAGACTAAGGAGGTTGAATGTATAGTAGTTATTCTAAGAAGTCTTTGGCATAGAAGAAATGCACCTATTTTTTAGGGAAAACTTGATAAACTAGATCATAAAGCTCTTAAAATAGTTGAAGATTACAAAGGTGCTCAAACAAATACACAACCGTTACCTACTTCTGGAATCCATGGAGAGTTGACTCGATGGAGGAGACTTGGTTTGATCTAGTTGAAGTTGAATTGTGTTGGAGCTGTGGATTCAACAATGAAGAAGCGTGGCTTGGGAATTGTTATCAGAGATGATAGTGGGGTAGTACGAGTATCTTCTGTGCAAAAATAGAAGCATCTATCAAACCTTTAGTTGTGGAAGCTACAAGTTTAAGGAGAGCAATGTTACTGTGTATTGAGTTGGGTTTCTCTACTGTGATCTTTGAGGGTGATTGCAAGGAGCTGGTAACTGATGTTTCAACAACTAGCTTAGACAATTTCGAAGCTACTGATGTCATTCATGATATAAAAAATCTCGTTTCAGGCTGTAGTGGATGGAATATTAGTTTTAATTATAGAGAAACAAATATTGTAGCAAATTTGTTGGCTAGGCATGCATTTTCCCTTGAGGGAGAATATGTTTGGATGGAGGAATGTCCCATTCATGAATTGAGTATAGTGTTGCATGATCAATGTAATTGGTGTTATTATTATTGTAATAGCACGAATTTCTACTTATCTTTTTATGTTTTGAGTGTTCAGAGATATGGGTTTAATCAAGAACAAAATTGGATGTGAAGCTGACATGTCTGAAAATGGATATAAATAGCCAAATTTCACTTTGTAAGTACAGTACCCCAAGGATACAGACGTGCCTTAGATGACATGTATGATTCTAAAAAACCAAACAAAGAAAGTCAATTATAGGAGAATTTTAGTTATATAGATAAGATATTTTTGAAAGAATATTCCTAGACAATTCAGATTGACTAATCTTGGACAGCTTTGACGTGTTTTAGTAATTTGAACATAAATTTCTCATAAAATCTCCAAATGAGATGATTAAAAAGGCTATAGAATAATAAGAGAAATATATACAACTTTCAAATTTGGAGTTTTAAGAGATACTGTTGACGCCCACACTTACGTTTGAGATTGAACGCAAATCGAGATGTTGGGAATAAACTTCACAAGAAAGTTCACTCCTTATTTTTAACTTAAATTCAAGCATGCGTTTATAGTAAAAGTAGTGACTAGGAAACTTCGCAGCGAAAAAAGGTAAGCCATTCTATAATCAGGCAAGAACTTAAAATTTTTGCCGTCTGTCACATGGTATAACAAAACTAAAGTTCCTAAAATAACACATCATATTCATAATGATGCCAATTGTCTCAAGTTCTACAAAATAAGCATCTTCCTAAGACATCGGTGACTAACAAAAGGTAAATAAATTAAAAACATGCAACATAAGTCACATGCTGACCCCACAACTGTTCACTATCTCATGGGCTCTTCCTTAACCTCTTTAGCCCCGGGATCAAAAAGGAATTGTCCTAAGCCCACCCAATCACCACGTAAGACACAGGTGCCAACCTCTGAAGGGTAGACGCGATCGATGAACAAGGACCCGTTAGACCTCAGAGTGAGGCAGCACCCCAGACACTCGTAGCCAGCGGACTCTATGAGCGCTATTCAATGTATACCAAAAATAAACTGCTCATATAGATTGGGGTTTACCACGTCAAAAGGTGGAGAGATCACCAACCCATCAGTGGGCTGGAGACTCCCTCCCAGCGTCAATGTTGTAGTCGTCATCTTTTCCTGCAACCACTTCTATTGCCCCAATAAGGAACGATAGTGAAAATATAAAGGGATGAGATTTCTCGAAATTTCAGGAAGTACACAATTATCTCAACAAAATCATTTCAAGCATACATATAAGTGAATAACAAACAAATCATGTGTCATGCATATGTGACTAATGATTTAGCAAATGCATATGCTCATGAAGACCTTCATAAAACTTGACTTTCTTTCAATCTTTATACATATGCTTGTTTTTCATGAAAAAGGGTTCATCATATAACGGAATTCTTTTGACTCATACTTTAAATACCCTTTTTTGTAAAAACTTTTTGTTTCATTCATTATTTCTTATCTTAGGCGCTACTTACATATTCATATCATTCTTAGGGCTCGAAAACTGTTCTTGTTATGACTTCTTATTGGACACCTCACGATTTTCCTATGTACCGTGTGTTTCTCGCTAGTTACCATATCACCCAGCGACCACTCAAACCTAACTGAATACATTAAGTGTTGCCGCGACACCCGCAGACTACTCAAGTCGGGACGACTACGTTATCCGCTTTTTATCACTCGGTGACCACTCAAATCGAGCGACTACATCCTTGTTCATAAAGACGGTAAGGCAAAAACCAACACCGTCCTTGGGCACCCACTAGCTTTAGGTGCGACCATGCTCCGAAAACCTTTTGGAGCCATATATGGTTTGCCGACTGTTCTTCGTCGACTCAAAGGCTTTCACTCAACTTTAAATACTCTTGAGTGAACAAGGAGTTTTCCTAGGACACTATCTCATCCCAGCCTTTGGAGTTCTTATAAAAACTTGAATTCTTTTCTTTGTATCTTTTCCTTTGAAAACATGTTTGACTCAAAAACATGATTTTCATACTTTATATGCATATTTGGCCCAACTCCATAACATTTTTAGCATCATTAAAAGGGGTTGACCAAACCCTATTTTCATCACTTTTCTCTTAACCAAGATAACATACTTACTCTTATATAGGAAAACCAAAATTTCAAGCTATTAGGACCTCTTAGTTTCTTACTTTTAAGTTTTCTAAGTACTCAAGGCATAATCATCACATGAAAGAATAGTTGATCATTGAAAAACTCAAACCTAAAGCTCTTTAAATCCGAAACCCATATATGCACCAAATCAAATCATTTTTAACTCCAAACTTTATTTTAACATGAATGCATTTTGTCACCATTTATCATATTAATCATGTTCTATTTTGCTTTATAACTGACTCACTCAAAAATGAGTAGCACAAAGGCTATCCCAAGTGCAAGAGGATGTCGTGTAATAATTAGGAATAAAATTTCTAGATCATCTCCTTAGGAAAAGTTGTTTAAAATCAAACTCATGTAAAAGATAAAAATATTCACAAAGGAAAAATCAAAGTGGTGATATATGTAATGAGTAAAAGAATGCAACAAAATTGAAAAGGGTACTAGTCATGGACTAGATTCATATTTTTGGAATTTTTTTTTAGTGTCAAAATGGAATGTAAAAGACTAACAAATTACAATTAACAACTAAGGAATCAACTAGCTAAACATTCTTAATTAATTTGAAAGTTAAATAATAGAACTGAAATGATTTAAGTCCTAATTAACCTTTAATCAATCTAAAAGGCAATGGAACTAAAACTAAGCTAAGAATTAAACTAGATTAGAGAATAATTGATACAATATGAGCTGAAAATTTAAAATCCCAAAATCAAGATTCTAGGGTTCATTCTTGTATTCAAATAATAAGTTCTCAAAATCAATCCATAATAGTTGTAATGCTTATTTAATGGAAACTTGAAGAAGCAAGAAAAATAACTAACATAAAATAAACAACAAATAAAATATCCAAATTTCTAAGTCAAAAATATCGAAAATACACCATAAACTCCAAACTGGAATTAAATAAAGAAAGTAGAGAATAAAAAGAGTAAGTCAAATGATGGAGATGGAAATGAAAAGCAATGGAAGAGAAGGCTGGAGCGGCAATTGGATCCAAAGAATTCTTCAATGCGTCGTTGCCCTCTGTTGCGTTTTTTCGAACTACCTCCATGAAGACCCAAAAGAAATATATATATATATATATATATATATATATATTGCTCTCCTGCTTCGAAGACCCAATACCAATTAAATTCCCAATTTCGCGTGGCGTGTCTTCAACATGTAAAAATATGCCTTTTCTGTTTCGTGCGGCCTGCTTCAAAACCAAATAAGAACTGAATTAATTGCCCTCTCGTGCATCCATCCAAACTCAATTATATGAGTTTCAATCCAAAGTCAAAAAGAAAAGATTCTCTCCTCTATGAGTCCCACGTCTTGCATTAAAAGCCACAATTTCTTTCTTTTCTTTCATACTTTTTAATTATTGTCATATAAAAGAAAATAAAAAATAAACTGAAATAATTTTAAATAAAATAAAATGAGAAGAAAGAATAGAATATAGAAAATATGTTATGCATGTGAAAAAAAAACATTGTACAATTAAATCACAAGTTATAAAATTAAGCATATATCTATTAACCAAATTAAATCACAACCTGGATTTATGCATCTTAACCATTTTTTCATCTAAAACCAATAATAATATAATGAAATAATTAAAATAGATTGGTTCTAAATGTATAAAATATACAATATTTCAGCTCAATCAATAACAAAGTAACCTAAATCCATCAATAAAAATGCAATCTCAAGCCTAGAATAATATATATTGCTAAGCATGGATTTACAGCTAATCATACAAGGGATTTTCTTCAAGTAATCTAACCTAACATCACCAATCATTCAACAAATTTCATCTTAGCCATGCATGCAATTCTTATCACTATATACCATATCAATATGCTTCAT